>LSAX01000005.1:0-1262644 GCA_001557505.1 Reticulascus tulasneorum | reverse complement strand
GCTATCTCACCTCGCACGCCTTCGTCATGTGCATGGAGTCCATTACCGCCTGGTGCTGGGGCCCGTTGTCTTTCGTCCTTGCGTCCTTCATCGCAACGGAGAATCCCTTCCGACACCCGCTGCAGATCATCATCTCCACTGGTCAGCTTTACGGTGATGTATTGTACTACGGGACCTTTCTGTTTGACTTTCTGGTCTATGGGGTTGAGTATTCGAGGCCCGAGGACTATTACTTTTATGGGTATTTTGTCCTGTTGAATGGGTTTTGGATTGTTATTCCAGCTTGTAAGTAGCTGTCCATCCCCCTTTAGTCGGGATTGGTGAGTGAGGACTGGGCTAATGTGTGTAGTGCTCATTGCTGATAGTGTGAGAGCTTGTGGGAGGGTTTTTGCAGAGGTCAAGAGGACGAGGACGGTCGGGATGAATGGGAATGCAAAGAAAGCGTCTTGAAGAATCGTGAAACGCAAACATAACCGCAATACAAATCCATTAGTTTTGGGCCAAGTTACTGCAGAAACGAGCCTTGCGATGATCATGCGATGGCAACTTTGGCAGCGGCTTCAGCTGTACGAATTTCCGATCGAACTGCCTCGACCCACACGGGACAGGAGGCGTGTGACATGTCCCACTGATCGGATTGTCTACAAGTTACTTCCTGTTCTAGACCCTCCCCAAGTCCCAAATGTCAGAAAGGCAGCCTCTTCAGCTGCCAGCTGGCAATATAAGAGATCTAGACGCAAATAGAAGCCTGTCAGGGTATCTTGCAACGTTACAAACTACTTCTCCAAGAACCATCATAATTGCGACATGTGAGTACCAATGGATGGTGTTGGTTCTCCGTGGCCTGTTCAGTCCACTGCTCGGCCAAGTTATCAACTACTGCAAGATGACGTTGCGGATAAAACACCTCCCATTACTCTTTCTAGACTAAGAATGTCCTCCCCACGTACATATGTGAGTAGCAGTGAACCTTGATAAAACCTCCCAAGTTATAATTCTGTGATCGATCAACCCAGCTATTATATAGACAAAGCGATATCATCGACTCAAGTAACCTTTGCACCCACTTCCACGCAATGCAGGATATGCCCGAATGGCAAAAACATCGCTAATTCCTTGCCACCAGTCTGAACTAGTGCATATCGAGGGATTAATTACGTCCTCTCATCACTCGCATCTGCCTGTTGCCAATGCTTGACCCATCTCGCTTTTCTGGCTTGTACCCAGATAGTCCGCCATTGGGTTCCACGGGACCCGGCGCAGCAAGAGGGGATCCGGAATCGTATCCAGCATTTGGAGTGACCCCATAACCCGGAGAAGGGGCCTTTGCGCCAGGAGCCTCAGAGTCCCTTGCTCCTAGGCCGCCACCGTCTCGAGCATTAGGATCTGCCGGTGGGAGTGAGTTGAGGATACTCTGGATGAGCGACATCACATCGGCATTAGCTTTGGGTTGGGAACTTCCCGATGGAGATGATGTGACAATCGGTGGTGGTATGCCAGCAGTGAGAAAGGTTTGCGGTGGACCATTTGGTTGAGGTGCAGCGGGTGAGATTGGCGGGGGAGGAGGTGCTTGTGGAGGACCAGTCATGGCCGGTCCTTGAGGACGTCCTGCAGTGACCGGTGTATTTCCCAGACCCCCATTGCCAGTTGCTGGATTGCCGCCAGCTCCTGCATCGGGATCAGATGGAATACCCATTGCCGACCCGTCGGCGCTGTAGACTGTGATCGCCCAGTTTCCTCCGCATATATCAGTGGAGCAACCGTCACAGATAGTGTTGCACCGAGCCTCTGGGAGGCGTGTGGCATTCTCGAAGGTATTGCCGCACCAACACTCCTTTTTGAACTCTGTGCCCGCAAGCTTGAATCCCTTTGAGCCACAGTACTGGATGCACTTTTCGTTGGACATGTCTCCAGCAAAGTAGTCTTTTGGGTCGCAGTCGAGCGTTCGAGCTGGTGAGTCGCTGAAACATCCGATGTATTGCCACCCAGAAACTTCGTTCGCAGCGTTAGCAGCTCCGGAATTGTTTGGAGAACCGTTCTTCCCAGAGCCATTTCCAGAGCCATTTCCTTGCGAACCAGAACCAGTTCCTCCACTGCTTGATCCTCCGTTCGTTGGCTGTCCATTTTTCTGAGGATCCACGGATCCGTTGCCAGTCGACCCATCTGGAGTACCATTCGGCCTACCGCCGTTGTTTGGAGAGACGTTGCCGGGGGGGCTATTGTGAGAGGCGCCATATCCAGCAGATCCACTGCCTGTACCGCTGCCCGAGTTACTACCGTTGCCGATGCCGGCACCAGTGCCAGAATCATTTCCAGGGGGTCCATTGTCAGAAGCACCAGTAGGCTGAGCCCCGTTGGCAGAAGTGCAGGTTGATGAAGCGCCAGTTCCCGCATTCCCGTTCCCAATGCCCGAGCCGGAGCCGGAACCACTGGGTGAACCTGAACCTAAGTTGTTTCCTGACCCGCTACCAGCGCTTGGTCCAGTTGGCTGTGCTCCATTGGCTGAAGGGCAGCTTGAAGATGCTCCGGTTCCAGAGTTACCATTCCCAGTCCCGGAACCTGGGCCGCTTCCTGGTAGAGAATTACCATTACCAGAAGCATTGCCATTTGGAGATCCGTTGCCGACAGGGCTGGTATTTTGAGAAGGAACAAGGACAGTGACAGTGGCTGTGATGACCATGAGCGATTCGCTCGGTGCAGGAGCGCCGCTACCAGAGCCGCTACCAGACCTAGCACCTGACCCATTACCGGATCCTGTATCAACAGGACCTGCAAATACCATAGGCATTACACCAGGCGCGCAATACCAGCCCCCCTTGCAGTGATAGCATGGCCATCCCCATCCGCAAGGAGCCCTCTGTATCGGAGTTTGTTGTGGGGGACAGAACCAGCCGTCAAGACATTCTGAGCAAGAGTAGCCTTGACCTGGACAAGGACCCATCGCAGAAGCGCCGAATGGTGGAGTTGGGTATAGTGGACAGGGAGGGTAGGGGGGGTATGGAAGCATTGAAGCGCCTGGGAGGCCACCGACGGGCTGTGGTTGGGAGTTTTGCGGTGTGGTGGGCGAGCCGCTGCCCCCTGATCCGGCATTGGATCCACCTGAAGATGATGGCGATCCTGGAACATTCGATGCTGGTCCCCCAGCTGGTGCAGCATTTGAACCGCCTGCTGGAGTCCCTTGAGCACCTAGTCCGGAAGATGTTGCTGGTTCAGATGTGGCGCCGGATTGCCCGGCTAAGGGCTGGATTTGATTAAGCCATGCAGTGTTGACTACAAATAGTTAGTATTGTCAAAGACCGGCCTGAGCTCAATGTACCTTCTGAGAGTGATCCAAGTACAGATCCATCATTGGGAATCACATTTTGAGGTGATTGACCAGGATTGCCTGGAGATGATTGAACAGAAACAGGACCACCCGGAAGTTGCCCAACGTTGCCTGGTCCCCCGGAAGAGGTACGACCAGGCGGGTCAGGAGCAATCGCGGAACCTTGATCTAAGCCATCAGTAATCGATCCAGCCGTCGAAATAAGCTGCTGGACATTCGCATTTCCCGTGACTAATGAGATTGTTTGAGCCGATGGAATACCTGCAGTGGACATAATGACGATAGCAGTGCCAATATTAGACCCTGTAGCCCCAGTAGCCCCAGTAGCTTGGACTGTCAATGGGAGAGGATTGATACTGGATCCGTCCGAGCCAGGCCCAGAGCCGCCAGTAGAACCAAAAGCATCAGTAGGTGTAGCCATGTTAGACGCGGGAACTGTTGTGGAGATTTGGGGTTGCACAGCCAAAGATGCCACTACGTCACCACACGGAACCGCAATGGGGATAGGAATGCCGTTAACAGTTGACGTAACTGTACACAAACGGACCCCTAGTTCACTTGCGAGATCGCTCATCAAAGCCGTGCCCTGAGCGATAACGCTTTGGAAAGCAGTCTGTTCCACGGTCAAGGGCAGGCCGGGTATATTACTCGATACACCGCCAAGTACAGTTGCCATGGGAGTTGGGAGAGGAATCATGCCTAGCGGTAGTGATGGCAAAACATCCGAAGCACCTGCTGGAACAGGACCGACAACTGGAACCGTGAGTATGTCAACAGGAACTGCTGGAATGGCGGGTACTAGGTTGGTCGCTACAGCAGCAACGGGAGCAATGGCACCTGTGAGAGGCGAAATGACTCCAGCAAGCGGAGTGAGCAAGCTGCCGATGATAGGGGCGGCGACTCCAGGGGTCAGAAGTGCGGGTATCTCATTGAGAGTCGCAACATTATTGGGGACCAACTGACTGACAACGCCAGGGATTGCCTGAAGAATAGACCCTGCGTTGATGGGAATCGGGACCGGAGCAGCAATAGTCGGAAGAACCTGGGGAGCACTGCCACCTGCACCCACAATACTGCTGATGATATTCTGCAAACTGCCGAGAAGGCCGGATCCAGCATTACCTGCTTGGGAGCCTGGAGTAGCTGAGTTTGGTACTGGGGCTGCGAGAGGAGGACCAACAACCAATGGCACGGCAGCTGGAACACCATTGACAACTGGTTGTACAACACCACCGAGGTTCGTACCAGGATTTCCGGGGTTGGCGACTGCTCCAAGAAGTGACTGGATTGGAAGAGCAATCGAATTGATTACTCCGGGGATGACTGGTATGACTTGTGCAGGTGTTGCCGGGATGGGGATATTCTGAACAACCTGGCCGACCTGACCGAGAACGCCACCGAGCAGCCCTCCCTGTGGTTGATTGTTTGGGGTGACCTGAGGGCTTACTGGAACTGGAACAATCGGAGCAGCAGGTTGAGGAGCAATTGGTTTTGGAGAGGCAGTTTGACCGCCGCCAAACACGCCCCAGGGTAGGCCCAGCAGCTGTCGAGCTTCAAGCTGTCCATCTCGCTTCTTCAGCAATTTGGAGGCATAGTTTTCGTCCGGAGCTCCATAGATGGGCTGGATGCTCAGCTTGAAAGAGAAGAGAGCGAGCAGAGCAAGGCAGAGGAGGCTAAGCGTGACAAGTTTCCTTGAGGGAAGCGAGGAACTCGTCGGGGTGACGTAACGCATCGCGGAGGATGCTAAAGTATCGCGAGTATCGTGAGTATCGATGGGAATGAATGACTCGATGAGCTCTAAGAGTGAACTGTCAAAAGTTGGGTCCAAAACTGGGTTCCAAAAAAGAGTGACAGCCAAAAGCGAGAGTGTGTGATGTTGTGATGGGTATGGAAGAGGAAAAAGAAAAGAGGGAGAAGATTGTGGGAGAGCTGGAGATGGCATTGCTGCCACATTGGACGCCAGGACAGCTCTTTCCCCGGATGAAGAACTCCCATTGTGGGCTGTCGAGAAGGATGTCATCGTGGGTGACGTCAGATATCGTTGTTGCTTCCCCAGTGAACGCTGTTGAACAGACATGGGCTCCTGCTTGAGATGAGGGATGGGACAGGCACTGCATAAGGTAAGGGGCGGTAAAGGGCCAGTCGTTCTGGAGCAGGATCTCTTTCTCCACTGCTGAATATTCTGGTCTGGAGTGTTCCTGGGATCTTCCAAGCACAGTGCAGTCGTCCCGCTTCGATTACCTCCATCGAAGTTCTATTGTTAGTCTATCTCTGAGGAGTAAGTAGTCACTGAATGTGCAGAGTCAAACTCTACACAAGACGAGAGGAGAAGTTGCTCATCCGGCCCGAAGACCCAGCTGCAGGCTGGTACGAGAAGGAGCAAAGCCTCCTGCGTGTTGATTTCTGATGCGATGGGAGAAGTGGCATGCTGCGAAACTGAAAATTGGCATCTGCTGCCTAGGATATCTGTAATCTTTCAACGTTCTTCATAGGTAGTTCTTGAGAAATCCATCTTCAATCCCGGCATCCTCACCTGATGCTCTATGATATATCAAGTAGTCACGCAAATCCGAGGGGGAGGCTGTCCCAATCGCCGTCGAAAGAATACCCAAGCCGATCTCAAATCCGCAAGTGCAAATAATCACGCTGTGCCTATCACTCCGGGTCCTATGCTTTCACAGCCTCTTCCTTGCCCCATCTAGAAGTCTCGTCGCCGTCCTTCCACTCATTCTCAACATAACCAAGCTCATGCTTGACTTTGTTGACAGTCTCTTTGTCACCCGTGTTCTTGCCGATGTTGTCGCTAGGCTAGTCAGTAAGTCCGCTCTTCGAACCATACAACAAACTTACCTGATCTTGATGGCATTCCGCCCAGCAGCAGAGCTCAGTTTGATGACAATGTTCAGCGGCACAGATTTCGTTCCAGCCTTGCGATGGATAAAATCATTCGTCAAGAATGTGCCCACGCCAAATGTAGGCTGGAACCCTGCCTTCTCTGAAATCTCTTTGTACTCGAGACAGCGCTCGATGTTGAGCGAGTCGGAGAAGACGAGTGTTTTCTTTTCCTTGATGCCTTCTTTAGCGTAGAACTGCTGTAGCACCTTGACGTACGTCGCCGGATCACCCGAGTCCTGCCTCACGCCCGCGAAGACCTGGCCGTAGCTCTTTGTCTTGCCATCCTCCGTCTGAAACTTGGACACGTCTCCGTCCACAGGATTGATTGGTTCACTAAAGGCCCTGAGGAACTCTTGCGTGCCGAACGTGTCTGTCAGAGCAATGCCCAGCTTACCACCGAAGCAGCCCACCCAATGTCGCAGAGCCTCCTCCGTCGCGTGCTTGTAGTCGTTTTTGATCGCTGCAATCCCCATAAACCACTCGTGCGCAACAGTGCCGACAGGCGGGATATTAAAACGCATCGCTAGGTGGACATTACTCGTTCCGGCCAGCTTGCCTGGATGGCCTGCCTTCTCGGCCTCCTTGCTCGCCTTCACAAGTCCGCGGAACACTAGCGCCTGCGTATGGTAGTCGCGTCGACGTCGCGTACCAAACTCGGAGAATGTGCATCCTGCCTCTAGCAGGCGTCTGCCCTTCTCAAACGCGTTGTCCTCTTGTCCGTCGTAATCCCAATCGGTGTCCATGAACTTGAAGTAGGCCTCCGAAGTGAGGGCCAGCATTGGTATCTCATACAGAATCGTGTCGGCCCATGTGCCCTTGATCTCGAACGACACTACGCCAATGTCCGAGTCGGACCCAGTATCTTGCCCATCTGGCGTGAATGTCGCGGTCACTTGCTCGCGTGGTCGCAGACGGAACTCTTTGAGGAAGGTAAGGTATTCTGGGGTTAGGTAATCGCAGTGTGTTTGCAAGAACTTGTATTCTTCTGTCGACAGCGAAATGTAACCAAGCTCTGTGGAAGAACAGGCAGTCAGTCATTGAGTGTTCCAAGGGAAACTGGAGGTGGGGTGCATCGCGTACTTAGGATCTGCTCCGACAGCCAGTCGAACGCCGCCCTGGATAGCTTCTTCTCCGGCGTCCGATTCGTGAAAGCATACGTCACAGGCACGTCCTTGAAGTACTTTAGCACGGCGCATTGCATGGTCAGCTTGTACAAGTCGGTATCCAGGAAGGAGATGACGCCAGCCGGGAACGGCGACGAGCTGTTGAAGTCCATGTTTGCTGGTTGTTTATGTTTCGTGTTTACAATAAGGTAGGTACTTGGCAGGGAAATTAGTCTCGCACGACTAATTAGTCGAGTTCTGAGGCCGCCTGTGTAGAACCACGTTCAAAATGCGATGCGCAAGTTGAGGGATGCGCGATACGAAGGAGGTCGTGAGTCTGTGAGTCTTACCCACGTTGGAGGGATGACGGAGTGCCGAGTATCGGAAGGGTTCTGGGGAGCTGAAAAATGGATACTGTCTTCATGTGTAGGTACGGCGCTGCGTCTAAGGTAGGTCGGATGTCTGGAATGGCAAGCATCACATCACCAGGCTTGGTACAGAAAGTCGCGCGAGAGAATGGAGCAAACGATTCTAAGAGTGATTTATTGAAGGTATAACACAGGATAGGCCGGAAGTAGAGGGGATGACGAGTGTCTTGCCTTGCCTTGCATGCCCAATAATAAATACATAGTCTAGCATGTAATCTGTACAGTACGCCTCACTCAGATTGATTAGTAGTAGATTAGGGCCGAACGGGAACAGAGTCATCATTTTGTGACCAACTAAAGGGGTCTCTTGTTCAGCGCATGTTGGCGGGGTGGAGGGGCAGTTGCGCACTGACCACACCTTAAATCTTTTGAACCACCGACCGCCGACGAAGTTTTTTTGGAGAGCAAATGAAGAAGTAGGCTCAAAAAAAAAAAAAAACCTGGACGACGGCACGATCTACAACTACCTTCCTCAAGCCCGGAATTCTGGGGCCGGCAGCACACGAGACAAGACAATTCCAGGACACGCCATCAGAAAACGGCAATCGACGCCGGAAAAGTCAATTCAACATGGACGTCCACCGCTGTCGATTCGTGCCCTACCCACCGTCAGCAATCAACGCCGTCGCATTCTCCCACCCGACCACCAGAACGAACCTTCACCACAGCATTGCACGGCTCGCAATCGGCCGAGCCAACGGTGACATCGAGATATGGAACCCGTTAAACGGGGCCTGGCTCCAGGAGACTGTCATACAGGGAGGGAAGGACCGGAGCATCGACGGCCTGGTCTGGGTCACTGAGCCGGACGAGGACACGGGTGACGGCAAGATCATAGCCGGCAAGGCCCGCCTCTTCAGCATAGGCTACACCACCGCCGTGACGGAGTGGGATCTCGAGAAGCTTCGCCCCGAGAAACACGCCAGCGGCCAGCATGGCGATATCTGGTGCCTGGCCGCCCAGCCCCCTGCTACCAAAGCCCTCGGCACGTCCGCAGAGGGCATCACAAAGCTTGTAGCCGGCACCATTGACGGCGCCCTCGCAGTCTACTCCATCGAAGATAACGAACTCCGCTTCCAGCGCCTCCTTGTCAAGAGTCCTAGCAAAAAGACCCAGATGGTCAGCATCGCCTTCCAGTCCCGCAACGTCGTCATCGTCGGCTGCTCCGACTCGACCCTGCGCGCCTACGACATGCGCAACGGCTCTATGCTGCGCAAGATGGCCCTCGGTGCTGACCTCGTCGGCGGCGCCAGGGACATCATAGTGTGGTCTGTCAAGTGTCTGCCAGGGGGCGATTTTGTCTCCGGGGACTCTACCGGCCAGGTGTGCATCTGGGACGGCAAAACGTATACCCAAGCGCAGAGGCTGCAGAGCCATAACCAGGATGTATTGAGCCTGGCCGCGAGCGCGGATGGGAGTTCGATTATGAGTGGTGGGATGGATCGGCGGACGGTTCTGTACAAAAAGACTACCGGGTCTGGTGCTCGATGGGGGAAGGTGTGGAATCGCAAATATCATGATCATGATGTCAAGGCAATGGCCTCCTTTGAGAGCGGGAGGATGAGCATTGTGGTCTCAGGAGGTAAGGGCATAAGGATCAATTCCTAACAAAACACCAACTAACACGCGTTACAGGTCCCGATGCCACTCCGGTCGTCCTCCCCCTGAAGGGTTTAGGAAAGGAAAATCACAGAACACTACCAAGCCTACCGCAATCGCCGCCTATGCAGAGTGCTTCAAAGGCACGACTCGTAATGAGCTGGTGGGATCGAGAGATTCACATTTGGAAACTCAAACAGACTTTCGACGGTCTGTACAACGGCGCCGACGAGATCCCAGACTTAGACAAGAACCGCAAGCTGTTGAAGACCATCTTGGTCAAGGGAGAGTCTAGCATCACATCAGCCTCCATCAGTACGGATGGCTCTCTACTCGTGGTGTCGACGGCTACGGATATCAAAGCCTTTCATCTCAAGCACGACAGCCCCTCCAAGCCATCCGACATCAAGCTCTCCCAAATCGAAGTCTCAAATACCATCACCAGCAGCGGCGCCACCAAGGTCCAACTGTCTCCCGACGGGGACTGGCTCTGTCTAGTCCAAGAAGGTACCAAGGTCATGCTTCTGAGGGTCCATCGCGAGGGCCAGACCCCAGACGACACCACCTACACCATTCACCCGAGAGCACAGATCGTGAACCGGCTACGGCGCAATATCCCTAAGCAACAAACTCTTGGCGGACTAGGAAATTACGAAAGAAGCATAACGCATGTCGCATTCGCTCCGGACGGGAGAATGCTGGCGGTCACAGACCTAGCCGGGTACATCGACACTTGGGTCTTACGTGGACCGCAAAACGGGGCCATTCAGAGCGACGATAACGCGTCATCATCTGGCGGCGACTCCTCAGATGGTGAGGAAGATGGCCACAATACCGCCGATGCCACCGACGAGAGGTGGGTTCGTAACCCGAAGGCCACGCTCCTGCCCAAGCTACCCGCACCCCCGGTGGTCTTGTCCTTCTCGCAGGACAGCCCGCAAGCAGCGCCTGCAGAGCCAGCAAGCCCGTCTGAAGGCTGGGGTGGTTTGCAGTCGCGCATCGAGGAGCCGGTTGCGGACTACACCCTCATCGCAGTTACCACATCGTGGCACATCCTCGCCTTCCACCCCCTCCAAGGCTCGCTCACCGCCTGGTCACGACGGAATCACGTATCCCGCCTGCCAGAAACGATCCGCAACACTCGCGACCTGGCCAAGGGGCTTCTCTGGCAAGGGAAGCGAGTCTGGATATACGGCGTCTCCTTTCTCTTCATGCTCGATCTCTCGCAGGACCTGTCCGCCCCTGCTGTGGCCCCAGGTGCGACTTCATCCGAGGTTGTCCCCAACGGAGGTACCGCTGCCGTGGCAGCGGGCACAAAACGCAAAAGAAACGGCCCAGACAGTGGCGCCGGTAACAGGATGGACATAGGAAGCCTTGTACCCCAACGAGTAGATAGGTTCCTATTCGGCGGGCACAAACTAGTAGAAGAGGACAGGGACATGGAAGCCCCTGAGCCGCCAAGCAGCGACGAGGAGATGGACGACGACAGTGAGAGCGACGAGCTAAAGAAGCTACGCGGCCGGGATACGCAAGCAGAGGAATCAAGCACGGGCAAGACAAAGTGGTGGTACACTTACAAATATAGACCTATTCTGGGCATAGCGGCCCTAGAGGGTTCAGAGAAGGAGGAGGGCTGGCCGTCCTCTGTGGAAGCCGTGCTTGTGGAGCGGCCAATCTGGGATGTGGACCTTCCTGAGAGGTATTTCGGCGCCAACGAATGGGAGAGGTGAGAGCATGTTGGCTCGAAGAGATGTGGTCAGTCGTTAGTGCCGGTGAAGGATCAGGTGATGAGGGTTACGCGTGCCCTCGTAGTAGGTCGAATGCTTGATCATTCTAGATATACAGCAAGCAATTGATCAATCTGCCAGGAAGTTCGCTACTACGAAAGCCCCAGAGAATGCTCTGACCAGGCTATACCAAGCTATATCAAGACACAGCAGTGGACAGTGCCTGATGCGAAGCAAGTGCGAGCATGCCAATACGGACCACAGTTATCCCAGGGAGTGTCCAGGAGCTGACTGAACGAGCCAGATACCCAATGTCTTCTGTGGTCGAGCGGGCCGCGGACACGTCGTCGTCGACTGGTCCGACGTATTCAACCGTAGCCGTCTGATTAGTCATGGATATCACAACCTCTTCGCTTAGAAGAAGTCCACATGCCGAACGGAATCGTTGCGGGCTAGTGCGGCGCATCTCCCCCTGTCCCGCTTGTGACCCTCGAGTAGGACGGATCTGATCCTAGGGTACGCGCGTCCCGGCGCTTTTGGCTCAGTCGAGATGGCAGATGGTAAGCCCACACTTCCGAAGGAAGTCTCGCAAGGAACCGAGCAAAGCACAGGGCAGACACTGTCTAGAGATTCCTCAGATGCGAGAGTCCACGCAAGTGAGAACAGCCCTTGGCGGACGACTGGGATGAGGGGGTCGTCATCGTCTTGGAATCACAGGAACGGAGATCAAGGAAGAGACGGGGAAGGGGAACAGGAGAATATTGAAAATAGAAGGTGCGTGGCTAAGACTTGAGGGCAGTGAGGTCAGTGACTGGAGGTGACGGGTTCCAGCAGCTGAGATTGGTCGAGTCTCACGATGGTAGTTTGGTACCGGGGCGGCGCTTTCGGACTCCCTGATGCAAGCAAGGATTAGAAAACTATGAACGGATATCGGGCTAAGACGGCAAGAACAGATACAGTACTCCTCTATTGCTGGGATGTGCAGCACGGTTGTAGCAGGGTCAGACGTACGTCCGCAGTGGTTCATCTTATTGAGCAGATCTCTCGCTGGTTACTAGCCCGCGAGAGATATGGTTTGCATCGATATCTTACCTACCTCCGACTCCGTTTGCAATTTTTCGAAATGACTGTACTTCTAGCGTCTGAGACTAGCACGCCAAATGATGAATAGCGAAAACCCGCAAGCAATTCGTGGTGACGGACATTGGCCGAACAGTAAGGAGATGTACCATCACTCGGTCTTTCGCTACGGAAGCTTGGCAGCTCTGCCGATTCCTGATATCCAAATCTGGAAGCTCGCACTTAAAAACTCTTGACTGGCGCATAGTCCCGCTCCAGCAAGATGAATAGGGCAAGCTTCAATGTAGTCACTTCATTTGAAAGAGTTTGCAGGTGGGTGTGGAGGTGGCAATGGGGTTCCCAGCACACAAGCCACCCATTCAGATCGAAGGCGAGACACACAGTGGATGACGCGTCACTCAGGCTAATGCCACACCCAGGCGTTGCCGCAAGGCTCGCAAGCCACTTGAAGCATCTGGGGCCACAAGCTCCAGGGTCATGGGAGATTCTGGAGGCCACGAGAGAAATCAACGGCATTATAAAATTGAGATTTGGAATGGGATTAAGCTTTGGGAGGAAACCCCGGTTTCTTTTGATAGCTTCTTGGAACGCAACAGGGAGCAAATGGGGAGACTTGGACGGCGAATTGTCGCAAAAAGCTTAGTCGCCTCTTTACTCGTCACCAGCTTTGCCTAATCACAACGTTGATCTGCCACGACGGAGGAAGCAATAATAAGACCGAGCTAGTCGTAAGCTCTCGAGCGCTGTCGTAGTCCAGATTGTCACCGAGGGAAAATGAAAGTTTCCAGACCGTGGGCGGGCGAGTGTCCACGTAACCGGGCGGGATTTCTCCGATCTTCAGATCTGGATCCGGAGACTCGAGAGCTTATCACTCGTGTAAGCACTCGTGAGAGGCGTCAGCTGGTAACGGCGAAGATGGAAAGCAATTTGGTGCTGTGTAATCTGTACCAAAGGCCTCCACTCATGTGATTGTGATTGTCATGACTCTGGCCTAGGTTCCACATCACGTTGCCTGTCTTGAGCGTGAAGATTTAGACAGCCACACTGAATCGTGGCACAGAGACAAGAAAACGAGGCTGAGCGTGGGCGGCCTGTAGAGTTCCGGACGCCATCCATTGCCAAGGTCGCTATTGCCCTGCAGCGAGCGCTTTTGCCGACGAGAAGGCTTGAAGAGCCAATGGGGATGAATCAATCTAGATGCGGCCGTGGGGTCTGTCTGATTGATGAGGACGACATTTACAGTATCTCAAGACCATTGAAATGAAAGATTTGCGACAGCCAAGGACCTAGCGCGCACGTCGGGCGATAACATTTAGGGGTCTTCCGCCTCTGGACCATGCTTGCGTCCGAGTCTGTTCGTGAGGGGAGACGTTTTGGGGACCAGACCAAATGGGAGCTAAACCTCCATGTTTCGGAATGATCTGCTAAAGAAGTGTGGCTTGCATTTCTGAATGGACGGGAAGTTCTCTCCGATGATCTTTGGTAGGGTTTGGGTGATGGATGATGGAGCAGAGGCCAAACCACCTACCTACATGGGTAATGGTGTCTCACGGATTGGTGGCCATTGAGGACGGGTGAGGCGAATTATGGGCACGACGGCGACGACGACCGGCAAATGGAACAAGGCAAGCGAGCGTATGTACACAGGAATGGCGTGGTTTGGTATGGGATGGTATGTAGGCACCAACGTGGTTGTACGTACTTCCAAATGGGTAGAGAAGATGGACGAAAAGCAGACCCAGAAAAGAAGACGGAGTGTGCTGCGCTCTCTAGGTACCCTACGTGCCTACTAAGGTGCCTACTAGTGCTGCCGCTGGGCTTCGCTGTGCTGGAACTGGAACTGGGCTGTGCCACACTGACTCGTCCCAGAGACACCCCGGCCACAGTCCAAAAAGTCCAAAATGGAAGCCACGCCTCGTCATCGCCCACTTACCCCAAAGTAGAAGTACCTGTACATCTGCAGAGTGCTCCACCTATCCTGCTGGCCTATCGCAGGCAGCCAGATAGAATTAGACTCATGTGAGAGCCGTGCCTTGAACTGTCGTTATAATTCTTCAAAAATACAGTCCCGAGTGAATCCGAATGCGCGCAGACCGAAGGAACCAAACACTGAATGCCTTCAGGATGCTCTTCTTGGAACGGCGGAATTTGGACCGTTTTGCCACGATAAGCGTCGTGTCACTGGTGCTTGCGTGGTGATATCGCTCTCGCACTTCAAAAGTGGAACCGTGGAGGTACGTACCGGAGTACTCGACGGCTCCACTTCCATCGATCTGGGCATTTCCATTGGATGGTGTCACACAGCTGACGCGTAAACCGCCATGAGTTCGCCAGCACCGGCCAGGAAGGAAAGAGGGACCACCCTGGGCTGGGCTACGTACTCACCTCACACCCCCTTCCTTCCCTCTTTATTCATCGCCCCCCCTGGCAGCACCCTCAATCGCACACTCCTGCCCGCTGCTTCTGCTAAAACCTCCGCTCCAACATCAACCACCGCCATCCCTCCCCCACCCCCCTCGAGCAGGCCATTCGAACGCAGAGAGTGCAAAGAAAGAGACGAGAAAAGGAAACAGCACCAGCGATTGCGATCGCATTGGAAAGAGAAAGGGACGAGATCTCCGGCCTCTGAACGCACCACTGCCGACGCGGAAGACTGATAGGACATCAGCCGGCCATTTTAAGCGACAGGCCCCAAGTCCCGAGTCCAGATCCCCGTGGTCTCTGTGGCAATCCAAGGCCTACGAATACACCTCCAGCAACACGACGCTGACGACGACAGCTTCGAACCCCGTCTAGGACACTCAGACCAGCCCACAGATCATTCATATTTCTGTTGACTGCTGCGAGTGTCATCTTGAAGATTCCCCTCATCTCTTCGGCTCTTGACATTTGCGTCCTCCTCAACCTCCCTCCCTCCCTCCGTCCACCATGGCTGGTCAAGGCATACCGCCGGGCCAGGTCCCGCCATCTTCACAAGACTCTGAGTACGGCGAGGAATGGGCCCGCGATCTACGGGTTCGATTCGAGTCTCTCCTCCGCGACAAGCGTATGACCGAGCTGCGAGCAACCTCTCGCCACGGCTCGCCACAACCCAGGGAGAGTGCGAGCAGCACAAACCTCCGCGGCGCTTCGTCGCTCAGCTCAAGCCGGCCATCAACATCCCACGGCCCTTCAACACCGCCAGCATACTCGTCCATACGGCATCTGCCAAAGATTCCCACCCCGCCTGCCGCCAATGACCGGGAATCGCAAAAATTCCGAAACCTGATGATCAGCCTATCGTTAACTCCAACCAAGTACGAGAACCCGGGCCTACTCGACGAAGCGCTGCAATGCATTCCGCTTGACCGCATATATGCAGAGGCAGAGGAGGAAAGCCAAGTGATGCAGGCCGAGGCGGAAAGTATGGGTGATGGCCGCAAGGCGCTCTGGGGTTACCAAGATTGCGTAATCAGGGCACTGTTAAGGTACGTTTGGGTCTCAGCGCTCTTCTGTTCCAGTTCCTTTCCATTGTCCTCGCCGAGGTGAAGCGTCGGTCTAATGTTTTGTGCACCAGGTGGTTCAAGCGGTCGTTCTTTACCTGGGTGAACAACCCTCCGTGCCCAGTCTGCCTGTCGCCTACCATCGCCCAAGGCATGACTGCACCCACTCCTGATGAGAGTGCATGCGGCGCACTCCGAGTTGAACTATACCGCTGCTCGGCGACGAACTGCGGAGCATATGAGCGATTTCCGCGATATGGCGATGTGTGGCGATTATTGCACACCAGACGAGGACGTGTCGGCGAATGGGCCAACTGCTTCAGCATGCTCTGCCGAGCGGTAGGAGGTCGGGTACGATGGATATGGAACGCTGAGGACCACGTATGGACGGAGGTCTACTCGGAGCATCAGCGGCGATGGGTTCACGTCGACGCCTGCGAGGAAGCATGGGACAACCCGCGACTCTATACCGAGGGTTGGGGCAAGAAGATGTCGTACTGTGTTGCCTTTTCAATCGATGGTGCCACCGATGTCACCAGGCGATACGTGAGGACGAGCGAATACTCCAACGAGCGAAACCGGTGCCCCGAAGAGGTCATGCTTTACATCATGCAGGAAATCAGGAATATCCGCCGGGGCAACATGAACAAGGACGAACGGTTCCGACTGGAGAAGGAAGATGGCCGTGAGGATCGTGAGCTGAGAGGATACGTCATCAAGTCGATTGCCCAAGCCGTCACTGAGCTGGTCCCCGGCGTCACGAGCCCATCAAGCAGCAGCGGAATGAGTCCAGTTGGCCGGAGCCGAAGCGATGATACCAAGTTGCCTGCTGAGCAGCCTGGTCGTCAGACAGGTTCTGCGGAGTATCTTGCCGCTAGGGACAGTGGACGGAGCCAGCAGTTTCCTCCACAAGACCCTAGTCAGCGACGAGATTTGCCTTGAAGTGTGAGCGCATTGAATTGCGACCACTTCTTGACCATCTCTGCGACACCATTGTCGTCAACCCTTTCTCGCACTGGGCCACTGGAGATCAGTCCATCAAATCGACTCGACCAGTGGCCTCTTCCCATGATACCCTGTGGCCATTGAACCACTTCATCTTTGCCAATCGGGATGGATATGTCTCTCCATTCACGACGCACTTCCGACCGCACCCTCATCATCATATCTACCAACGACTACAACTACGAAAAGGACACAATGATAATTCTTCTATGTCTAATTTCTATATATCAACACGCAGCATATTCCGGCGTCATCTCCTTCAATGCTCTTGCATTTCGACCACCTCAACCCTATATCCGCCGCCTGCATCAAGCACATACCCCTGGTGCAGGAAGGGGCGGCCTGTATCTATCACACACACTACCATACCACATCTACCTTTCTTTTGTCAAAATCCAGCGAGTTGGATTGGGGGAAGGCGCAATTAGGGGGCAGGCTTGCCCGGCAAATCATATACATTGATAAGTCATGGGAGGGGTGGGTGGGCAGGAAGAGGCTCATCTGTCCCTGGCGTTCAGGATGTTTCACTTGCATGAGCGACGATCGGCCCCAGATAATTCATCTGGGAGAAACGGTAGTGATGATTTCAAAGAGTTGAGAGATTAAAGCATGCGGACTGCGAGCTTGACAAGCCTTGTCCAAGATAGTCGATAGACGATTAAAAGACAGAAAACTGTTTCATTCATACCAATGTTCCCCCCACTCCTGCAGCCCCGATTACATTCTCCCCGTGATGGCTCCCTTATGTCCTCCGTCCCGCAACCGTCTTCAATCAATCAACCAAAGAGGAGAAAACCTGCCCAGTACAAACGCAATCAAGTCGGCAGCCAAATCTGATTCCGGACTGGTACGCGACCCCGACGCCGAGGGAGCGGAGAAGTATTAAAGAGTGGTTGATAACGATTATTAGAGCGGGTGGGATTTTACCATCAGGCCGGGCTTTTCATCCTATATTTTGGCAAATTACTCCCCACTATATGAGAAGCCCCACGATGGCCGGCACCGCGGATTGTGGGCGACTGGTCATCTCTGATACGTGCGTTGCCCATGGGCGATTACATATCTTGGGAGACTTGGACTGAGGTGCTGAATACCCGCGTACATTGCAGTCTAGGCAACAGGTGTTTTGGCAGCGGTGCAGATTGGGAAGCCACATCCCTGATCTCTTACGACGTTTGGCTGTAGCCAATCTGCTGGTGTCAAAAGCGTTCGCCTGAGTTAGCATGGTGGTTAGGGGCTAGGAGCTAGGCTGCACCACCATTTCATCTCATCGCACGCAATCCCCCCCTTATTCTACGTGAACTCAAGACCGCCCTACATTTGCTCACTCCAAGAGAGGTGTTCCTTGCATGACTAGTTATCCCAGATTCCCCGCGCACTGACCCGAGTCATAACAGCCACTAACAATTTTGCTCTCCACGCACTGGAAACATCGCACCACGCGTACCTGGTCTTGGCGGGAGGAGTGGACTCGCAAACTTTCGGCATTTTCTCCCGTTATGGTGGAGACTTGGCGAGCCCAAGCGGGGCAGCCAGGGATCGTCTGGAGTCTGATGTGGAGGGCGTTTGGCGCAGTATTGATTTGACTTGCTCGATTTTGGTCGTTGTTGAAGATCATTGAGTGAACGTTTGGTGGTTGATACGATGTGTAAGACTGTGGCCCTTGAACACTGTAAGGTTTTTGTCAACACTGCTGCTTGAGTAAAAGGTTGGGTCCGTTGGAGAAACATGCTGTCCCTCTGTCGGTATTTGCAAGTGATACTTGTCCGAGTCTCGCTGTCCTGCAATCATGTGCTCCGAAGTTGAAAGGAACCAACACCACGGTTCGAATAAGATGTCAGTTTAACTTCGTGTTTGAACATGATTATTCTCAACAGCAAGTATCCAGGCTATTGGTGTCTAATCGCATTCAATTCCGGATTGGCATGATGCCAGGAGATATCTGTATATCCCATCGATATTGGTTGGGGCTCTTCCAACCACCTTAAGCTTGGAGCTTCCGAACCTTCCATATGCTATGATAGGTATTGTAGTAGTATCATGCTCATATAATGATTGGGTGTGTTTAACTTCAGGTATATTCACTGTTCTGATGTCCTTGTGTCAGATGTTCTTATTTTACTACACAAGACTTTATTAAACGACTATGCTTTGACTCGGAGAAGTCCATGAACATTCTCGGATGCCAGTATCTGATCGCAGAATCCTATATTCTCATCACAAAGCTCTAAGGTGTGAAGTGGTTGGCAGCTACGGCGAGAGAGTGTTGCTATGTGGAATTGGAAGCGGAGAGACATTATGGGGGGGCTGGTAACACGAATGGTCAGTACTGGGATACCCAAACCGTCATCTGGTGGTACTTACTAGGAAGGCAGAACGCGACTGGAATGCAAGTGAGTCCGTTAGGATGGACAATGGGCTGTTTTTCACTCCCCAAACAGTGGTATGCATCAGTGCCGTCATCTCCACCACTTTAGATATATTAGCATGCACGTCTTGGCTTCTGAGGCAACGGGAGTTTTGGCCTGAAGATGGATTGGTTACTCACCCGACAAGGAAGAATATTTTATTAGGGTCGTCAGCTTTGGCATCGAGACGAGATGTGAAGGTTATGCCGTTGTTGAATGTGCAGGATACTTCGGAGCCCGGCCAAGTGTGCGGTGCCGTAGGGTTTACGATGCACTGACTATCAGAGGGTTGCTGCGAAACAAATCCTAGTCCGCCTTGATTCGCTCGAGTATATAGCTTCCAGGTGTTAGTCGTCTTGTTGTTGGAAAGTTGGGCCTACTGCTTACTAGAAACTGTGCCGACGCAGTCCCATTTGAGGTTTTACAGTTGGCAGCAACGTACGAGGGTAGCTCGCGCCAGTCGACACGAGCAGCAATCGGGCCCGCGTTAGCAGAGTATACCAACGCCGCAAGCGCTGCAAAGGCGGTTGCTTTCATTGTCAAGGATAAGATGAGTGGATGTTGTTTGGGGTCTCTCAGCTCGAATCACAAAAGGCAGATGCTTGGATGGAACTGCTGGTGCACTCCAGGTTATCCTCGATTACTTATATTTGCTGATACCTCACCATACGAGGTGACCGTAGTTGTAATACACCACATACCACCTACCAAGTTGGGTAACTAGAGATCGACGGTATTTTAGGAGAAGCTGACAATCTGCGTTGTCAGACAGCACCCGGACCAGGGGGCTTACCACCCCCAGATAATATCCACCAGATCTCACAGCATGCATAACGTGGTATTGGGCCCTTGACAAAGCAAAACCTCTATTAACGGTCTCACCTCCGGGCTTCATCGGGCGGCAGTTGGGTCATGTGAGATGCATCGACTATGGACATGATGCCTCGGTATGCAACTTATAAAAGCTGCACAGCCACAAACTAAGGCCACTACCACATAAATCGACATAGGCTGGCCCAAGCTACCTAGAAAGGCAACCACACAACCACACACCCTGTATACGAGGAGGAGACGGGATAAGGTAAGTCTGGGAACAGTCTAGTGAGGCAACCACAGACCATGGATATGAAGAGGAGACGGCGTAGGATAAGCCTGTAAACGCCTGAGCGATAATAAAGGAAATGCTTCGCACACGGCGTCCTGCTACTGATAGGAAATCAAAGTGTCTTAGGCGATGACGCTGGCCTTACCCAGTTAACCTTTTCCCTGGTACTGTATTATCCCGGGGTAACATCTTGAACAAACTAAAGCGCCAATCATGTGGCGTTGTCTCCGCCCTGGTCCTGCGGAAGTCCACCCCCAACTGAGCTCTCCACTATTCTATATGGAAGATCGAATGTGTCAGCAACTCCCCAAATTATTATGCCGACCAGTATTTAAAATAGCTTCTGCAACTAGCCATATGCCCGCCCTGGCAATGGACTTATATTCTAAAGTGCGCGAGCGGTTGGCAGGTGCGTTTACCCCGTGTATGAACGGATTGAATCTAACTTCCGGAATTCCACCAACTATTACTTCAAGCACCCCTTTACCTACGCCCAGCTGATAGTATAGGCACCATGAAGGAGTGATTGGCGTGGTACATCACTCTATGAGAGACAACTGTAATTTTTAACTGACTACACTTTGTGAACATTGTGAGGCTGATGTCCCTGTATGGGTTGTTGGGTGAGGCTCAATCACCTCGACACGGATCATTGCGCAAATTAAACATGCTCGAATTGATGGCAATCTACCAGCTTTCAGTTAACATAGAACCTATCTTACCTCGCATATGCCCGACAGCTACTCTCACACAGCTTCCAGCCTGAAGAGAAATGCGGTTAGAATCACTGGCGGGAGTGCCACAATTAGAGCCCCCAACCCTGCTCCTCCTTGAATATCCCCCTTCAAAGTTGACCAAAGCACACTGGATAAGATGCTGGAGAGTATAGTAACCATAGCGATCAAGAAAACCACCTCTCTGTTTGGACCTTCAATGATGTGCAACCCCCAGCCAAACGGCACCTCAGCACAGTCTATCACCCTCTCGTCCAGACGCTTCGGCAACCGCGGCAGCCAGTCATTGCGGACGGGACTGAGGTCACCTTCGCCATGCTCGAGGTAGTGAATGAAGATTTCAGGTGGCATCGGCGGGAGTGGCCTCAGTGGCCGGGGCAAGTATTCGTATTCGCTTACATCATCAGGGGGTATTGCATCAGGTCTATTGCAGACTGATACGTAGCCGCCGCGGAGATTCCAGAGAGTAAACTTGGAATGATCATCAGCTTACATTATCCCGGGGAACAACCAAACCGTTCAATTCTCACCTGTACGAATTCCAAATTAACGGGCTTGACGAGGAAGCTGAACCTGGATCGGAAACCCCTCGTCTTCAAATACTCTTTCTTCATCATTCTGAAAGCCTGTGCGTCTGATGCGATGTTCTCAGTATTGATCTCCACCAAGGTTTTGTAGATGCCGCCCGTGTTGACACATAGGGCTAAGAACTTTGGCCGTTCCGCTGGCTGTTGAGCATTGTTGACTGCTATCGGGGGTGCCGTAGCATCTACTGTAGCTCTAGCAGAGTTGTCTGCAGCCCGTGGTTTCACTGCCGGCGGCTGACTACTGGCAGGTGATGAGCTTGAAACGGTGGCAGACGAATTTTGATTCGATACTTGTTCAGTTATAGCAGGGGCAGGGGCAGGATTCTGCAGTGAGGATGCTAGGCTGTCGATATCTCCACCTTCTGCCTGAGAAAAGTCAGCATATAGCCCGGCTCCGCAGTCCTACAGTCCCAGAGGTCAGCAAATATGACTCAGATTAAGAAGGGCGTGTTACGATGGGTTCATGATATCTGCGTCAGAAGGTAGGATAAGCTCCAAATAACCGAAATAGTTAACATACGCATTGCCACTCTATTCGCCGATAACCAGGTTTCACTTTCTGCCTCATGAATCTCGGAAACCAGGACAGCCATGATTTTATCCTTCTCCGGTTTTGTAATCTGGAAGACTTGGTGATTGGGGTTGACGGCTCTTCCAGCACTCTGGTTGGTGTGGTCGTTGCAGATTGTGATGGTTTCTTCTTTTCTCCAATTACATCCGAGATCTTCTCCGTACTGCTGGTGTTAACAAGTAGCTGCTGTACGACGGCCTCGTCAGTTCGCTCGGCGGCCCTAGATAGCGGCGTCCGGCCCTCCTTATCCTCTGAATTAACATCGGCGCCGTTGGCAAGTAGCTGCTGTACAACGGCCTCGTTGCCCCGCTCGGTGGCCCAAGATAGCGGCGTTCGGCCATAATTATCCCTTGAATTAGCATCGGCGCCTTTGGCAAGTAGCTGCTGTACGACGGCCACGGCCTTGTTGCCCCGAAACCCGCCGGCCCAAGATAGCGGCGTCCGGCCATCCTTATCCTCTGAATTAACATCGGCGCCGTTGGCAAGTAGCTGCTGTACAACGGCCTCGTTGCCCCGCTCGGTGGCCCAAGATAGCGGCGTTCGGCCATAATTATCCCTTGAATTAGCATCGGCGCCTTTGGCAAGTAGCTGCCGCACGACGACCTCGTCGGGCCACTCGGCGGCCCAAGATAGCGGCGTCCGGCCCTCCTTATCCTCTGAATTAACATCGGCGCCGTTGGCAAGTAGCTGCTGTACAACGGCCTCGTTGCCCCACCCGGCGGCCAAAGATAGCGGCGTCCGGCCATCCCTATCCCTTGAATTAACATCGGCGCCTTTGGCAAGTAGCTGCCGCACGACGACCTCGTCGGGCCACTGGGCGGCCCAAGATAGCGGCGTTCGGCCATAATTATCCCTTGAATTGACGTCGGCGCCGTTGGTAAGTAGCTGCTCTACGACGACCTTATTGCCCCAAAACATGGCGGCCCAAGATAGCGGCGTCCGGCCATCCTTATCTTTTAAATTGACGTCGGCGCCGTTGGTAAGTAGCTGCTGTACGACGACCTTATTGCCCCAAGACATGGCGGCCCAAGATAGCGGCGTCCGGCCATCCTTATCCCTTGACTTAATGTCGGCGCCGTTGGCAAGTAGCTGCTGGACGCTGGTCTCGTCGCCCTGCTCGGCGGCCAAAGATAGCGGCGTCCGGCCGTCCTCGTTCCTTGACTTGACGCCGGCGTCGTTGGTAAGTAGCTGCTGTACGACGGCTTCGTCGGCCCGCACGACGGCCCAAGATAGCGGCGTTCGGTCGTCCTCGTCCCTTAACTCGACGGCGGCGTCGTTGGCAGTTGTAAGATGGGCGCGTACATCAGTTTTCCTGTTACCTATCGGACCAGCCTCAGGATCGAGGAAATTACGAAAGTTCTGCTTATATATCTTGAAAGGCATCCCGCCAGTTAAGAACTCCGCAGTACCCTTTAAAGTTAGTAGGTCTTCACCAGAATCTGCGTCGGCCTGTGCTGCTAGATTGTCACTTGCATCTAGGACTGAGTTTTCATCACTGTCCTCATCTTCACTGGATCCGTTTTCTTCAATTTCAGCTTCCAAGCTCCTGCTCTGCGCTGTCTGCGCAGAGTTTCGGGCATCTAAAAGCCTATTCAGCAGAAATAGCGTGTCTCTCTCCTCCTCAAGGACGGTTTCGATTCTCTGGCGAACTGTGTTATCAGGGATCTGTGGTTTGACCAAAGAGTATATCTCAGATGATATCCTAGTCCGTCCACTCCGCAAGCGCATGAAGTTAACAGCAAACTTTTGGGATGGGAGTTGCCATGCGTGACGCACGTCCAGATAAAATTGCTTCAATAGCCGTCGATTATTGCGAATGAAACGATCTTCGGTCAGCCGTCGTACAGCATCCTCATACAAGGCAAGCAACTCGGAGTCGTCAGTAAGTCCTTTCACAATAAACTTAGAAGCAACGTCGCGGTAAACTTTGGGATGCGAATTGGATTCTGCGAGTGATGATATGTCGTCGTCAAAAGAGGCGACTGACATGACATCGACTTGATCAGTGGCCTCCATAGAATGCTGCTCTTTAAAGAGATAGAATGAGGACAATGACCTGACAGAACGGGTTGAAGATTCCACTTCGTGCGCTGGAGCCAACTTTGTGTCTAGCACATGTGAAGTCGGGGCAGTCGTACCCGACTTCCTCGACCAAAGCAAACTTGAGGACTTTGCGGATGCCGTGTCCACTTCGTCGGAGTGGATGCCTACAGCGCTGCTCTGCTCACCGGCGTTTCCATCGACTCCTCGATCCTTTGGCTGTAACATAGCGTCTTTTGGATCCGCGGGTACGCTGTGTGCTGTGCTTGACGCGCTCCCAGGTTTCTGTGTCCTTGTAACCCTTGCCGCGGCGGAATCCATATCGCTACTGTCCGTGTCAAAATAGGGGAGTTCCAGAAGGCCAAAATATCCATCGCTGGGTTCCTCTTCTTCTTCTACGACTTTTGGGGAATAAAAGTCTTGCAATTGGAGATTGGAATGGTCGCCTACTCGTCTGCGCAAACGACGAGCGTTCGATCCCTGACGCAGTTCTTCCACGTCATCTATGTCGGTATCACTTCCAACATCCTCACTGTGAGTTCGCTTCGTACCACCAAATCCAAATCGGCGCGGTCTTCGCCGCCTACGCAACTCGCGCAGCTCTCGTTCAAGCAGCTCATGTTCAACCAAGTCGACTGTGAGTTCGTCCATACCCGACACTTCAGAACAAGCCAGGCCACCAATGACGGACTCCGGGGGGGAGAATCGGTCCAACGTGGGGCCGTTGTTAGATCTTGCAGAGACATCCTCCTCAGATCCAGCTTCCTCGATTGAATCTGGGTGGATGAAGGTAGCGTATTCATCGCTGTCGTAGGGATCAAAATCAGACAGTAGCTCAAGGGTAAAGTTTGCCTCTGTGACGACGCGTCGAACTTGTAGTGGATGAAAGGTAGGCGAACCAGGCACTTCTGGCACTTCCGAGCTAGCTTCATCTGAGCTCCAGTCGATTTGAGAGGGATCCGACTCGTCTGATGAGCTTGAACTGAGTGTGAGACGCGTCGATCGGGGCCTGGTCGCGACTGGACGACTTCGTCGTTTGCTATCTGAGCTTTCCTCTGAAGCTTGCCTACTTGGGCTGGAGAACCTTGAAGGTGGAGTTAATGGCGGGCTCATTTCCTTCTGTGAAGAATCCAGCGTCCGGTTGATTTTTATGGCTTCTCGATCTGGATCTGAGCACGCGAGGAGGTTTTCTGTGTGTTCTTAATCGGAGAACGGCAATGATAATTTAAACCAGTTCTTGCCGCAAGCGTGCAATTATCCCCGATTTAATGTAGTTCAAATTAATGTCAAGGTTGCTTCTAGAAAAGTGAGATTCGAAGAACTCGTTGACCGGAAGCCAAAACAATATTGGGTGTCGGGTGGCTTAGCTGTTGAGCCGCAGCCTGACGGGCAAGAGGTGCAGGCTCATGCTCAATAGTGCCCGCTAGCAGGCATCGATGACACTGTAAACTTCCAAGCAGCGAATGTGATTTTCAGCCTTAGTCGGCGAGGCTCTGATCACGCATGCACCTTCTACGCTTACGCCTTCGAGTTCCCCGAACTCTCAATCGGCGCCTGGTTTATGAACAGTTAATTACGATATCTTCGACTGCTTGTCCGCACCCATGTCGGCCGATTCGAGCTTGAGGTTTACGAAGGTCAATGATGGCTCGTATGTTAGCTCCCATAGTTCCATCCTAAGTCAACATGACATATTCTAATCCAAACAACGGAGCCCGAAAAGGCGACGCATCGGCTGCAGTTCAAACTTACCTCGAAAGTAACCTAATCATCACCGAGAAGACTGCATTTCAACCCAGATCTACCGATGTATCTCGCAAAGTGACAGAAGCGGAGAGAAACATGCATTACAATCTGTGTGATTGGGACAGACCATGGAATACCGCAAAACCATGATGCGAATGATGCGGGAGAACCTATAACTGGTACCGCTAGGTCAGGTCTTGGTTGAGTTTAGTTTATGAGTGTTTTATGTAATGACTGTTCCTGTCCACCATAGATGGCACACTATCTCGACAAACTGACATTGGATGCTCAGCCAGCACTCGCCCAAGCGCGCCGTCTTAAGCTGTGGAGAAGGAGCTATTTCGGGTGAGCCAGAGATCGTAGGATTCCATTTAGGGTGATTATGGTGACAAGGGTACTCGAGGTGATGCGGACATTTAAAAGAGGTAATGCCGCCAATATTAAAGCTAAAGACCTAATAAGCTTCAGAACAAAACTCTTGATGTAGAACCTGTTTATAATAGCTCTTCTGTGCTGTCTAGCAGGATGATGATTAACGCATTGCTCTTGAATAATGCGCGATCATTATTATTCCCTTTGGTGTTTGACTCATACTCCTGGCATCGTGGGCAAGAAAATGAACGTATTGTTAAATCGCGGCTATCTACACCTTGTTGAAAGGCGAAAGCTAAAACAAACACTAAAGGTCGACAGAAACCAAAACATATGCAAGCAATCGAAGTCAACTGGTCCTATTCCACTCGCATTCCCAAACTTGAGAGTCCCGCTACTTCATCTTTCCAGAGTTACTCAGCTCCGCCGCAACTGTACGAAGAATGCTGAAGCACTGCTCGGATTGACAATCCGCTATCGCCATGGCAATTGATTTTCCCCTCCGAGCTTCGCAATTGTTAGCGATGACACGCTATATTAAATGATTTATGCATGTCTTACCACAGAAGGGCGTCTGGGCAGCACTTGACCCTGATGGCGCTGGCGGCCCAGCCGGATTCCCACCTAGTAACATGAGTATGATCGAAATAGTAGTCGTTGTGAAGGCAGATCCTGGCACTTCCCAATGTCCAAGATGCTTTTGCCCTGGCTGGTACAGAGAGGACCCCGTTGGGATTGTTGTTTTGGAGGTCTTTTCTCAGGTTGATGATGTCGGCCCTGGAAATAATTGCGCCTTCTCTCTTGCAATAGTCGTTAACGCGTTTTGATAGAGTGCTGCGAACTTTATCGCTTTCAGAATCGCCAGACAATGTTACGTTCGTGGGATAGATGATTTCAGAAACCGCTACATCACTTGGTACCCGATTAGGGTCAAGGGTCGAAGCTAAACCGAGGAGAGGGCAGATAGCCAAAACAGCAAAGATAGCGGAGACAAGCATTTTTAGAAGAAGGCAAGATAAAGGCTTAGGGAATTGACTATGAGGTGAAAGTGATCTGGTAATCGTTAAGGAAGTATTCGTTTTGATGCTTGTGGTGGTGTTGTGGACTTGTCATAAGTCACAAGGTGGCAGGTTTACCACCTTTTGTAGACTTCAATGTAGTCATCTAAATCAGTTGGAGGTAACTTCTTAGTGGCAATTTTATGGAATTCTATTTTAAGAGTCATTAGACTTAAAGACAAAATCTACTACACAAATCCCGATGACAGCATCTGTTGGAACGTACGGGATACCCAATTGTACAAGTAAAGGCGTTCAAATCACCTCATTGAATACGAATTCCGCCGCGGCAATTCAAGAGATTTGAATTCCGTCTTCCTTAGCCCGACTCAGATGTGGATGTTGATGCGGATGCGGACGCGGTGCCGATGGAGTTGCGAACGCGGATGCCGATGCCGATGGGGACGCGGTCACCTTTTGCCTGAGACTAATTGGTGGGCAGTGTGACTCGGTGAGTAAAAAGGTCATTTATTGTCAGCTCTGCCCCCGAGCCAAGCCAAGCTGAGCCGGGGATTGAGCCCAAAATTTCAAGCGTCTGGTCTGGATTAACTCAGCTTAGGTGAGATCGTGCAGCTGAGGCTATTAAGTGGATATGGAACAGTAGTTCGAGTTCCCAAGAGGAATTGGATGTGCTGTCCAAGCTGGCCCGCTTAAGGTTGGGGCTCAAATTGCATTCATGGGCCCCATCTGTTCACACGACTATGTTAGCGATTTTGACACCACCCCTACTAAATTGCTCTATGCTAAACCCCAATAGGAAGAAGAACTAGTCCGTATATATATATAGATAGATTTATCTACGAACTAACAGCTGCCTGTAGCAGGGGTCCTTAGTAGGAGCCTAGGTTGCTCAGCCAGACCTGCACGGGCTGTGGCATAGCAGATAAATAGAGGCGCGCAGCGCAGACTTGCAAACAAACAGCCCGCATCTCTTCAAAAGAATAACACAAGCCAACTTGCGAGTTAGCCTCCAGGATTCTAGTGATAATGTTCCGTCCTCGCAAGACTACACTCCTTCCGTTCGGGCTAGCGCCCGGGGAGATATTAATTCCGGAATTCCACAAGCCTTTCGGGCGAGTATTCAAACTCTCTTCCAAGTCCGCTCCAGATAGAACGCCTCGTAAGGATAATTTATTCCAGTTCTTGTCGCAAGCATCTAATGATCCCGATTTAACATAGTTCAGATTAATATCAAGCTTGCTTCTAGAAACGTGAGATTCGAAGAACTCTTTGGCCATAAGCCAAAATAGTATTGGGGGTGGGGGTGGCTTAGCTGTCGAGCCGCAGGATGTCAAGCCGTATCTTGCAAGCTAATGCCCCCCTAATTATGGTGACAGCTAGCAAACTATTGATGGCACTGAAAATTTCCAAACAGCGAATATGATTTTCAGCCTTAGGCGGCGAGTCGGCAAGCTTCTGCTCACATATGCACCCCCTACGCTTGCGCCTTCGAGACCCCGAACACTCAATGGGCGCCTGACTTATGATTAGCTGCGATATCCTTGACTGCCTATCTGCTTGTTAGTTCACATTACTAACATGACCCCAGAATTACCATCATAAAAGGTCATAACCATATATGCGTCCATTGGAACTCTTGTTTATAAAGTGTCCGTAGTCTCATGTTCAAATGTGAGCCGTTGACTGACATCGCTTGGAGATGCTCATGCCACCCCAAACACACGCGGCGATGGAGAATCTGATAGCTCTTTGCCTTGTTCATCTATACCTTGTAATGCTTATCGTATTAACTACAAAGCATACTACAGTGCTGTGTAAGTGCTTTCACAGGGTGACATAAGTGTAGATTGGATTTTGCAAGGTAGATGTTATGTTAGTAAGGCATCAAAGGCTGTTCTAGAGCCGCAGATCAATCGGCGAAACGCTGGTGCAAGTTATGTAACAATTCCTTTGACACCCACTATGAGCGAACTCACAAGGTCCCAGCTACAGCCTACTCACTGGCTTCCTTACTCTTGCCTGCCAATTCGTGCTCGGCGCAACACTCCTAACCATAATCCTTTCAGCGCAAATACAGGCCTGGCACTGAATCTACCAGGTCGGTCTGATTGAAGGCCGTGGCGGGGACTGTTGGAACAAAGGCCGAATCAGCAGATGCCAAGCTCATGAATTATTTCAAGGACAAGAAAGGGAGCGAATCGCTTCAACATCCTGATTCAATCTCGTCGCCGTCGCACCAGCCATACGTATCGCTTCTGTGAGTTATTTGGCAAGGCTCCCTCGATCCCTCAAACCAACATCAGGCACTATTCTTAGCCAGCCGTCACCATTCGTCTACCCCGCGCTACAGCCCCTGCTAGGCGCCCAGGGATCGCCATGGTTATTCGTCGCGTGGACCGGCGCTTGGGGCCAACACCCGGTCCTGGTCTGACACCACCCCACTTATCAGCGTATTGCCACGTAGAAATAGTGAGCCCAGTCCCACCGCTCTGGGATGGTGGCCCTCAAACCCCTCTGTCGACTGCTCGCGCCGCCTTGTACCCCACACGCGTGCGAGTGATCAGTGGCATGGCAGAAGTGATAGGCATAAGCTCAGGAGTCGTGGCACTGGCTGCCTTCGCCTTCAAGACTAGCATTACGCTTCACAACACGGTCCAAGGCTTCCGAAACCATCCAAAACGCGTCCGCGAACTCATAGACGAGACCAGCGCTCTAAGCGAGGTGCTGCGGCTGGTCACCGAGACCGCAAGCACCACCAGCGACATCGACCTCTCTGTACTCGAAGGTCCTTTGGAACGGTGCGCAAAGGCTTGCAAGGGCTTCGAGGACGAGTTGAAGGAGTGCTTATCGCGAACCGGCGAAACACGGGCAACATTTAAAGGTTGGGCCAAGTTACAGTACATGGGCGAAGACGTGGATAGCTTCAGGCAAGGTTTGGCTTCATACAAGTCTACAATCAACATTGTGCTCACTGTAGCTACCATGTGAGTCTCTTCGTTCCCCGGCATCTGTATCTCTTCCTAACTGGGATCAGTCACAAATCCACTGTCACCGCCGAAGCCATTAAAGGCTACAAACACGACATTAAGACCACCACTGACGATCTCGAGGAACGTCTTGAGACTCTCGACAGAAAGTTCGAGTCCTTGCTAGCACGCACTTTGAAAGAATCAGAACCGAATGCCGTTGAACTACAAGGGATAGAGCAAGAGCGGTTAAGCACGGAAAACGGTCTCCAAATCTGCGCTCAGCTGTCTGAATATCTCGAAAAGATCCAAATCAGACCTGTCCAGCGTGGTCGAAGCTCATCAGGACGGATGGATCCAGAACCAGTGTCCGAAAGAATCCTCAACGAGGGCCTGCAGGAATGGCGTGAGAGCGTCAGAAACACGACTGCAAAGCTGAACAGGCGTACGCAGATGTTGCTTGAACAATTACTAGCCAAATCCAGAACGGGGCTGACCTCTGAGGAGGATGTCGCGCAGCTCAAAAGGCTGCAAGACGAATTCGAAACTGCCAATCAGATGCTAGATATCTGTTTCCAGGCAGACAAGCAATTGGAAATCAGCAATATTGAAAACTACGCAGCAGGCGATGACAACATCCAGTTATTAGTTTCAACGGATGGAAACAAGATAAAGGGAATTAACCGGTTGTTCGGCTCGAGAACGCAGCAGCTTGGAGGCCATATCGATTCTGCATCTCTTCAAAAAATAACGCAGCCCAACTTGCGAATTGGCCTCCAGGACTCTGGGGATAATGTTCCGTCTTCGCAAGACGGCACTCCTTCCCTTCGGGCCGACGCCCGGGGAGATACATCAATTCCGGAATTCCACGAGCGCCTCGGGCGAGGATTCAAACTCTCCTCCAAGTCCGCTCCGGGTTCAACGCCTCCAGTTTGGTCAGGCGATAGTGCACCAAGTGGCGTGAAGGACAAGCAATAGATTGGAGGATGGACCTGGTTGTTATGGCAAGAAGTAAACTCGAAGCTAAGCCAGGCTTGAGCCAGCCTGAGCAATAGCAGCGAGACCTACACAAACCTGGAGGGACAGGGTGGGGTGTTATGACACAATGATGATGACCTTGTATTTGAGTCTTTACTCAAGTTTTACACAGTGTGCTTGTAGACTACAAATTGGGCCATTTAACGAGATAGGGGCTCACCTGCGTGGTGGCGAGCATGCTGAATCAATTGACTGGTCCGACAACGTGGACCTCTCTAGCAAAAGAATTTAACTGACGAAACTTCCGACCGCAGAAAAAAACTCAGGATGAAACGAATATCCACTTGCGATAAACTATCCTCCTCATCAAACTACTTCATTCATCCCCTTTCGTTCATCTTTGTCCCAATCACAGCCATCCACCGCAACCCCTTGTACTCGCAGCGAATAATGGCGTAGCTTACTAATGGTACAGCGGCCCATCGATGACAGGAAGAACAGTTCCCGTGTTAGAAACATCAGGAATTGGTTGTGAAGTCCTCCCACTCCCATTCTTCAGAATTGGCTTGCTGCTCTGCACTTTATCTGCTGTGCATAGCCCGCCTCTGACGTTCATGTCACCAACTGCCGTCTCGTATACGGACAGCTGACGCGAAATCAGAGACGCGCGGACTCCAGCTCCAACCAGCCCACCAGGCACGTTTCTGTTGAAGACGGATAGACGGCCAATTTCCGCAAACTCCTCATTGATGGGATTGTTCTTGCCGTAGTCGCTCGCCCAGTATGGGTCATCAGCCACTGCAGTGGTGAAGCTGGGGCTGTTGCTGAAGCCCTCGTTGAGATTATACTTCTGGCGGAGATATACGCCGTCGAGGACATGGCTGAGTTCGTGCGCCAGCGCTCCCTGGGAGTCCCAGGTTTGGGCTTGAGCGCCCACAATGTTACCGACTGTCCATGCGGTATAAATCGTACCGTCCGGAACTGCGATATAGTTCCTAAATTTTGGGTTAACCATGAATCAATTCTGGGGGTGGCCATAAGATGTGACTCACGCTGCAAGTTGACGAATCCGAACCGGGAGACGGCTGATTTCCTAAAGGCATATCAGCGCTTGGGATTTTCAGTGAAGTTAGAATGTCTGTCTACACTGAAGAGTGTTTGCTCAGCAATATTAGCGCTATAGTGCTTGCAGATCACAAACGGCGAGTTAGGACAATCGGCAAAGGTAACATTCCAAACCTGAAAGTCCCAGTTGCTGAAAGCACCCGAAACTCGAGCACATGCTTCCGGGATCCAGTCTGATGGCCAGCTGCTCGAAGTCCAAGTTACAGGCAGGAGGGAGCTTCTTTGAGCAGCGTCCAAATTTTCTTTGTCTTGTTCAGAGACGAGCGTTGGCTTATCGTCTCTTTTCTGGACGAGTGGGGTTGCGAGTGCCCCTGTCAAGGACAGGAAGCCGGTAAAGAGAACAGCACGCATGATGGTGAAGAGGCACAGAAATGGCTTATAAAAATGAGAAGTGATTCAGGCGAGATCTGGGACTTCGAGCACAATGAAGAACTTGCATTCAGAAGATTGGATTGAGGCGAGCATGGTGGTTTATATAGTTTTATTTGCACTGTCAACTGACAGCTTAAAGCCAAAGCTGGGTGTCTTCATGGTGCAGCCTTTCGTGGTTGCGAAGCTCGTCTATGATCATCAGAGTGATGGAATGCAAGATGAGGCCTGTTACGGACAACCCAGCGAGGGTCAGTCAGTCTTGATCCTGAGTTTGGCAACCGCTCGTAATTCATCTCCAATAGTAGTGCATTCAGAATGTCAAACCATGGAACAGACAAACACTATTGAATGTCGTCAAGCTTGTCCGTGTTGCGCCCTACAGTCGCATACATGAAAGAGTCCGTCCACAGTCTTCACTCAACTCCTGTGCGAATGAGATAAGACAACCAGCATCAAGGCTGCAGCATTGACAAGGTTTGAGAGCGGCAGACCATTTCCACAACTCGGCCCGCTCATTCTAAACCTGGCTCGCAGCAGCCACAATCAACGGCAATGAGTCTCATGAGCCATTCGATTGGAAAGAATGTATACGAGCTTTCCAGGATACCGACAGTTGTAACGACTAGCCAATTGGCATCGAAGCCGTTCGTTCGCTTAGCCGAGTTCCGAAAAAGGGCACAAGGGCCGAAGTTGAGCTGAGTGGCGTTCGAGGGGGATGGTCACGGCCGGGAAAACGTCAGCATGCTTCTAGGAAGTCGCCATCTTGACCGGGCAGGAGGCCCGATTTATCTTAGAATCATTGCATTTTCTGCAACTAATGTGCGCCAGCACGATCGCGCTGCCATATTAGTTCAGCGTAATAGGCTGGTATGCCACCCTGAAGTTTTCACTATCCATTATGTTCTGCATCAGACAAATATTTCAGTTCCAAGCCTAAGCCTGGTTTCTAATTTCTGTAGAACCTTTGAAACTGGAAACTGAAGCAAGCTTGTCTCGAGTAGCTTGCTCACCATCTCAGAAACGCAAGGAATAAAAGCGAGACACAATCTTGATCCCCGTCATTTCTATCTCGGGCTTTGGATATCTCACAATCGACCCATAAATTCATTATTCGTAACTAAGATAATCAATCATCTTATCTTCAGCGTGCAGGACATGTTTTCAGCCTGTAGTCCACAGAGGCATTCAATAAATTCATCTTCATCCACTCATAAAACGTCCGCGTCTGGTACAGATTACCCTGTGCGCGCGTAGCCTCCCAAATAGCGATCCCGCCAAACTGCGGTCTGCAGTAGAACGCATATGTCAGGGTCTTTGCCTGCGTGTGCGATACATAGCTCGCAGCGTTTGCAGCTTCGGTGGACCCGGGCAAGCTGATATATAGTTTGGCAGCCCTACTCGGCGTGTTCGCCAGCCACGAAACCCAAGCATCGAACGTAAAACCTGCATTGTTGAAGGACTTGCCTGGTACGTACGAAGGGTTGGATGCGATCCAGGTCGCGGCGGAGCAGGATGGCGTATTGTAGTACTGGATAAATAACATGTCGAACTTGGTCGCGGAGATCATGGCGGCCATGTTCGCGTCGGGAACGATGCATTGGGGGGAGCCAGTCAGATGGTAGGGCTTCCTAGCATTTGAAAAGAGGCCACGGAGTGTGGTTACCAGGGCTTTGTAGCCAGCCGAGTTATCTGTCATCAAATTAGCAATGGTCCATCATCCTGTGTGTTCCAGGTCATCATACCTGTAGAAGGGCGTTCAATATCTAAGTCGAACCCATCTACCTCCACCGCTTCTCCATTGTAGTCGAACGGTCGCGGGAGTCCAGATGAGACCCAGCTTTTAGTTTGAGGTCCAAACATTCCCCACAGCTGATTGGCAAAGAGAATGCCCTCGCTTGCGCCAGTGAGTTGATAACTCAAAACGCCACCTCCAAGAGAAAGGAGTATCTTCTTCCCATAGATCCTTTGGCAGGCTGAGATGTGGGCGGTCACACCCGGGCAATTAGACTGCAGCTGATCTTTGGCATGATTGTTTCCCGGCCCAGGGTAGACTTGTCCGCCACACTGGTTTCCAAAATTGGTACCTGGGTAGCCGTTCGCCTGACCCGGGAAAAGGTGGACGAACGAGAGGACGATGATGTCAATTGTGGGCTGCTCGCAGTACCGCATCAAGCTGACCTGATTCGGGCCTTGTCCCTGTTTTCATCAGTATCCCATACACAAGGACTCGGATTTCTCACGCACGTAGTATACAACGACATTGTTTTTCGACGTCGGATCGAAAATTGCCGAGCAGCGAGTAATCAAGGCACCAGCGAGAAGAAGCAAAGGAAGGCGAACCATACTAGCGACGGTCAGTTTTGATGAGAGACCTCAGGTGAAAGGTTTTGCGAAAGGATAATGGAGTCAAGTCCCAACCAAGAGAAGAATAAGCTGGCGGAAAGGAGGCAGCCGGATTCTCGCATTCGCCCATTCAAGGGGTGAATGGAGCAAAGCGATGGGGGATCTCATTGTAGGTAGAGCCAGCACCTTGGTGAGCAGGCGGGGGTATTTGAATGGGCAGCATGAGATATCGGTGGCTGAAAGCTGTCAATGTGGCAACATTCTTCCCATATAAAAGTCAGTGTTGTCTCAAGTGATCGTGGCCTAGGCCATGTATGTGGAGGCAGCGGAATGTGTCTCAATTACCAGAGAACTAGGTAGGCCGCATTCCAAAGCAGACATCCAGAGACATCCAGAGAGACACAAAGCAATCCACGAGGCAATAGTTCGCTTAATGCATTCACATCTGAGCTTGAATCATAATGATCGGCCTGTCGTGGCTTATCGCTGAATCAGCGCCTCGTCGCATGTCCCCGAAGTGAACCCTCGGGGTGGTCTGGTGAAGTTGATCCACACCAACTTGATGATTCTGGGGTTATAAGGCGATTGAGGCCTCAAATAACAAACCACCTGCAGGTCGACGGGAGATCTTCCCCACGGAGCCCCTGCCGAATGTGCAATTTCGGCGTTGGGTTCGGCGGGTTTCGGTGGCTTTCGGTGGATCAGCCGAACCCGCCGACCGACTACGCCGGCACCACGTATGCATAGTTTCCTACGGCAGAAATTTGATAAATAGACAGCCTGGCCACGAATATCCGTTCTAGCAACCAAATGCACAGTTGTTCCATAAGAAAACTCTTTCCTCAGTGACGACATGGGTTCCATTCCGAAGACGATGCGCTCCCTTGCGGCGGCTAAATATTGCTCGCCCGCAGAGTTCGAAGTGTTGGAACTCCCAGTCCCGGTAATCAAGACGCCAACCCAGGTCCTAATTCGGGTGCATGCCGGGGCAGTCATGGCCGGGGATTGCCAGCAAGCCAAAGGATTCCCCATCCTGAGAAAGGCGCCTAAGTATGGCAAGCACATTACACCAGTATCGGAGTTGTAGCTAACCACTCTCCATCCTGGCAGATGGCCCCTTCGAATCGGCGCCGAAGGAGCAGGTGTCGTCGTAGCAGTCGGGACAGGAGTCTCTAAATACAAAACGGGCGACGCAGTGTACGGCCTCGTCATCACCCGGCCATTATTCTCAATTCCGGATGAAGGCGGCCTGTGCTCCGAGTACACAGTGGCGGAGGAGCGAATGCTGCTACCCAAGCCCCCGCATCTGAGCTTCGAGGAGGCCGCAGCTCTGGGTGGCTACACCGTTACTGCATTTCAAACCATCAAAAGAGGACTGGCACTCATGGGAGAGGAGAATCTGGAGGGCAAGACTGTCTTTGTCCCCGCCGCATTGAGTGGCCTCGGCTCCGTGGCTATTCAACTGGCAAAGAACGTCTTCGGCGCAAAAAAAATCATCTCGACTGTCTCGACGCCAAAGGTGCCTCTGGTGGAGCAGTACATCCCAGGCCTGGTCGACCAATTAATCGACTACAAGACTCAGAATGTCCGCGACATGGTGCCGAAAGGTAGCGTCGACGTTGTTGTCAACACGCAGATGTTCACCCTCACGTCAAGCGTGCCGTTGCTCGATCCGACGAATGGATGCCTGGTCTCCATGACATCAATTCCATCTTCATCACTCGTCAAGAAGATTCTGGGCCCCGAGAATATCCCGTTCTGGTTGGCATGGGTTCTAGATTTCGCCCAATACTGGTACGCATTCCTCCTGCGCGGCACCAACATAAAGTACGAGATGATTTCAGGCAACCCGGAGGCTGGTGATGACTTGGAGATGGCCGGCGAGATCATTGCAACTGGGAAAGTGAAGGCGGTGATGCGAGTTGTGAACTTGTCCGATATCAAGGCAGTCAGGGAAGAGTGCGAGAAGGTCAGCTCGGGCAAGGGAGGGCTTGGGAGACTGGTCATCAGGGTGGTGGAGCAGCAGTAGCTGGGAAGCGAAAGGAGGCTTTCATGTTCAGTTGAGAATATAATTGATTATTGTATTATGTAGCGGCTATCAGCAAAAATAATCCAATGTGGAAAAACCTCGAAAATAACAGCATCAGCGTCAATATGTGCTGGTTTTGGCATGGAAATCAATTAAGCTAAAGTGAAGTAAGTGGAGCTGTCGCGTAATTCACGCGACCGGCCTGTATTCGTGCTCCCCTCGTGCTGACGCGCCGCGTTTTATCCAGCCTCCTCCTAAATGTCAGCCGCCCATACATTTGAAAGATGCGCCCCTTGCTCCCCCGATTGGCATTCTATCATCAGCTTCAAACAATCCAAACCGCGCACACATCCATATCGGAACACCATTCCTACAATCGCGACTAGATTCTTACACTGATTTCTGTCTTCGAGCTTTGTGCTTCGTTTCCAATATTTGCAATGGTCCTCAAGCGCAAGCGATCCTCCTCCGAGCTGTCGAGCTCCCCTTCCTGCTTCTCCGGCTCGCCATCGCGACCCGACACCATGGAGACGGACAAGTCTCCATCGCCGCGCGCATCTTTCGCGCGCACGTTTGCTCCGTCACATCTACCAAGCCGGACGATGAAGCGGTTCCGCGATAGCAGGCCCTCGGACGAGGATGTGCATCGTAAGTTCTACGAGTGGCGTATCCACCACCAGGAGAGCAAGGGCTTACCATGCGTGCCCACAGAGCGTACTCTGAATCTGCTGTTCTCTGCCCAGCAGCAGTCAATCTCCCATGCGTCCATGCTGGCGCCAGCAACGATGCCCGAGCCGCAACTGGCTCCCCAACGCGAGACGCAGAGGTCGCTGCATAGCTTTTGGAATATACATTCTGCGCCGAGCTCGGCTTCTTCAACGCCTTCAGTCGATCAACCGACATTGTCACCTGCGAATTGCGACGATTGTGGCGCTGGCTTAGGCTCGGCTGACGGTGCAGATTCGATGGATGTTGATGGCTATGGCTTTGAATCTGTCCAGTCTTGCGGGCCGTGTGGGAAGAATGTCTGCTCACATTGCTCGGTCAGCAATCTAGGTGAGCAGCGGCGGTGTCTGCAATGTGCTGGCAGGAAGGTCTGGGTTGGTGGCATCGGTTGGACATCGGTCCCAGGTCCCATCTGCTAGATCACATCTGGGCTTGCTTGGAGTATAATGGGGTCAGATTGGTTAATCATGTTCTTATCACAGTAATTTGGAATGGGAGTTTTTGAATCATTATATGGAAGGTATGGCGTTCTGGAAACAGGTTCAACGGGGTCAATTTGGGACTTGCTGGTTCATAGGATACCTAGATCCTGCTCCTTTCGGATGCAGGCCATGCTACAATGACATTACTTGCGCAGAGCAGGCCGCATTCTTCAGGTTTTCACTTGTATTTTCCACGGGTCTGGTGCAACTAACCTGATAATGACTGTTGTAATTTGGCATCGCGTTATGGGTTAGGCGATCGTGTACCACATCCGTTGAAAGCCTAGGTTCTAACATAGTTCAGGAGTTTATCTCAAAAGGAAACATCGTGGGATTGTTGGCAGTTTTTGCAGACAGAGCACCTCTGGTTGGGAAGCTTTCTGAGAAGGTATTCTTCATGTTTGGGGGGGGAATAATGAATGAGAAGCCTGTTCGAGAGGATCGGCAACGGTCCGTTCCGCGGGGTCACTGCACCTAACACCGACTCTGGTGCATGTTCCTTTCATTAGAGTACCCTCTCAGCTAACAGCCCAATCAAGCATTCATTCTACGTAGTGAACCCATCAGTAGGAATTCGTTTGGTTCTCCAGGGGTCTTAGTGTGATCGGCATGCGAACTTGTGGCTAGTGCTGCGTGTGGCGGTGCAATGTGACCTCATCACCCATCAACGTCATCGCAACTCCCCCCTTGCAAGAAAGAGAGCGAATTGATCTAGTGGCTGCAAGCCAGCACTTATGACATAACTGGCAATGAGCCTGCTCAGTTGTTAAAGATATCCCATAATGGGTCTCCTCTTGATCTTTACAATAACAATTCGAAAGTCCCGTTTCCTTCCCCCTTGAGCAGGAACATTACCGCCAGTATGGTAACTTCAGATCAATCCAAAGAGAAGCGCTCCAAATGGAGCGTCTTCTCCTCAAAAGACAAACACAGAAGCGGGGAAGCACCTCCAGTCGATAACAAATGGTCTGGAGACTCCGCATATGGTAGCAGCGAGCCCAACAACTCACTGACGACCGAGGGCGATTCCAATGCCTCGAGAAGCACCAATGCCTTACCCGCCAGTGCCCATATCGCAGGCAATCGCGAGACAGCAGGCAACGAGGGTCCGTTGTCACATGTTAGTCCGACAATCAGGCGGGAAACTCGTACAGATCCGAGCACCGGCCAGACCGTCACAACCACGACTACCACAACCACTACAACCACAACTATCACTGGCCCCAATGGGGTGACGTCGACAGTGGAGGAGCCTCGCCCAGCTGCTGAGCTATCGTCGGGTCATGATGCTGCAAAGCCCACCACAGAGCAAGTAACACCACCTTTGGGAACCCAGCGCCAACGGCGAAGCTCGGAAACACCTGGCCACCGAATCATCCCACAACGCGATCCTATCTCGCCGACGAGCCCGGTTCAGGACTCGCCAGCAATACCTGAGCGTAGCAATAGACGATCCTTTGACAACCCGTCGCTTGTTCCTCAACCACTCGCTCTTCAACCCCAATCAGCACCCATCGATGACGGCTACGACCCTCGGATCAATTCCCAGCCCTCACAAGGTCCGTTTCAATCAGGCACGCAGAACTACGCGTACCCGGGCAGAACCAGGCCGCCCCAGGATCTTGATGAGCCGCGGAGCCACTCTACACTCCAGAACTTGAAAACTGCAGCGGCTGGCCTTCACGTGAGTACTCCCTCATGATAAACACTTGGCCATTCATTCTGACCGGAAAACCAGGGCGCCGGCGAAACTCTCCGCGGGACACTCAACTCGACCGTCGACCGACGCTTCGGGGCGAACCCGCAGGCGATGGAGAAGAACCAAGCAGCCATCGATACGGGCCGCTACGAGATCGAGAACCGCCGGTTCTACCATCCCGATGACACGGCGCAGCAAGACGCGTCAGGCCAGCACTATACAACGGCGCCGCCACAACCAGGGGCAGTGGATAATGACGGCAGGAGCGCTGGATGGACTGAGCGCGCGTCAGCTAGTAGTACTAGGCTGGGAAACTTCATAAATAAAGCGACAGGACGTCCATCAAGCCGAGTTGGTGGCGAGGTAGAGGATGTCGAACAGGAGCCGCCTCGGGAACGGGCTAAGCTGAGGAAACGCAGCAGTTCGAGGTTGAGCGTTTTGCGAGAGTGAATCGCTATTCAGGTATTGGCAACTGCATCGGCCGCACGGAAGAAGGCTGCTTTCATGAGTTCATGTTCACTGGCGTTTAGTGTTTTGGATGCCGTCGACCCTCACCAGTCTTCGATGAGCCATTTTGGAAACTAATGGGAGTACTTTCCTATCATCAACTCTTACTACGGAACGGACTAGAAATCTAGTCTCATGAATACAAGACATGAAGAGCTTAGGAGCCTTCGTTATGCAGGAGTGAGCGTCGGTCCACTAGATTCCCATCATATGCGTTTGACGCGGGGTAAGGCTGAGTTCAACAGCTCAATTATGCCCAAACAACGGCGGAACATCACCCGTTGGTTCTTCGTATGCAAGTTTGGATGCACTGCCACTCTAGCTCGTGTAACGACGAGCAAATAGCCCTCAGCCCGTGAAACTCGGCCGATATTTTCTCTTGGATGCCTCCCCGACAACACAATAACCAGCACCGAGGTGGATCAAACTTTGTACACCTATTATAGCACATGTTCCCGCCCTATTACATCTCGAAACGTGCGCAACGATAGTCTCGCTGATATACCAGATTGTATCACCAGATCAGCAAGGCTGGAGCCTTCTTCGTATCACCATGGCCGAGGCCCTGGGCATCGCTGCGAGCGCCATTGCAGTCACGCAAATCACTGGGCAGATTGCCAAATCGCTCGTCAAGCTCAAGAACCTGTGGGATGAAATCAAGAATGTTCCTGCGGAGATTCAAACCTTGCTTGAAGAGCTAGAAATGCTAAGCCAGATACTCCAGGACATCGAAATGCAGGTGATGGACAGCCCAATGTCAGGCAATGCCTTGAATGAGTCGACTCTCAGGGCTAGTATGAGCCGTTCTCGGCTTGCGGCGGACAACCTGAAAGAGGTTATCGACGAACTGAACCAGCAGCTCATGTCTGCGAAGCCTTTCAATATGAAGTTCACCTCAACAAGGATCGTACTAAAGAAGGATGTCGTGAATAATCTAAAATCGAAACTGAAACGGGCGCTGTTCTTGTTGAATATGTCATTCCAGGTGTATAACATGTGAGTTCCAGCTCGCTTATCCATTGCTCCTGCCTCTAATCGTAGCCTTAGGTCTTTAACACAGAGATCATATCGGATACTCCACGAGAGGCTCCCAGAGCCGCCATTACGCTTGACTGGCTCGCAACTTGGTAGCCAAGCAGCTATCATGGACGCTGATGGAAGTGATGAAAAAACACGAACGGGACTACCATCACACAAGGGAGCGCTTCAACTTCAGCACCACCATTCCTTGAACGACTCTACGCTATTCGGCAAATTCAGCTATGGCTTCAGATCGGACGAAACTTACCAGTTTTCTTTTCGTGCGCCGGACTGGCTCACACGATCAGTGTATACAGTATTGGCGCAACGAAGCGTTGCGGGCTGGCAAATTAATCTTCGTAGTTACGATGTGATCAAAGAATGGCCTAAGTCGATTGAGTTAGCCATAAAGGATGGCGATATACCTCACTTGACCCAGCATGTAACCAAGCAGGGCCTATCTATTTTCGCTGTCGATCAGTATGGCGATAGTCTTATACACGTAAGATACGCGAGGTGCGATCCAGTCCCACTAAAGGAATTAACTAAATGGCCAGATAGCGCGCCGCAGTTTACAAGCATATAGAAATGTGTAAGACTTTGCTTGAGCTTGGTCTTCATGTATTTCTCGACAACACGGATTGGGAAGCGTGCGTTCTGGGAAGACTAACCTCATTTCGGCGGTGTAACTAACAATTCGGACAGGACTCCACTTTTCATTGGCCTATTGTTCGTTGATGGCGACTCGTCAGAGGTTGAAAGCTACTTGTCTTTTGTAGAGCTACTGCTGCCTGATGCCGATGATGCCGAGATTGTGGCAAAGGCTTTCAAGGTAGTAGTGACATGGGAAACCTCGGCCAAACGTATCATTGCGTTTCAGCGCCGGTTCTTCTCCCAGTACTACTCATTATCATTATTGGCCCGGTTGCAGTATGCTAAATCTTGCGTATACAACTCATACCTGTCAACCCCGGAAGCTTTTCATCACCTTCTACCAGAGGTCTTGGACTTATCGAGCAGCAATATAGAATTGGCGAAGATGGCAGGATACTCAATCATTCATTTTATTGCCACTGGTATGGGAACTGCGGCCAAATGGGACTCAAATAATCGAATATGTAAGGTAACTGCAGAGACCTGGCGTCCCTTGTTAGGCCAAGTCATCGCAAATAGCCTTGAGAGTCTACACATGGTAGAGAGCTACTCAGAACAGACAATTCTGATGAACGAGGAGAGAGTCGTTGGCCATAAAACACCGCTGATGGCTCTTCTGTATTCAGTGGGTCGACATATTGCATTTGAAATACCAGGGAGATGGTATTCCATAACAAGATTTATGAAGGAGTTGCATATATTCTCAGCATCACTATTGAGAGAGTGGCTCACAGAGTTGAGTGTTCACAACATCAATCTCTCTGATTATGGCCGGGAGGAGAAGCGACATCTTTTGCAGCTTCGACCACAAGACTATCGGCAGGTCTACAATTGGTTCCGCAGATCGGAGTGGCTTTCCTTCCGCATACGGCTTTGGAGCATCAAGTACGGCGCAACACCAGATGACTGGACACTAGAATGGATTCACGAGTACGAAGACTACGCGGGTGAGTTCTGGAACCTAATCGAAGACCCTCCACTCCGAGTTCCAGGCTGCTGGGTAGATGACTCCGAAGAGGTTTACGAACAGGTGTCTGCGGCAAGATTACAGGCGTGGAAAGCAGACCCAGACCAGCAGCCACTAATGTGGGAGACACCGTCACCTTGAATAGCGTGCATTTTCAATACGAACTATCAAGTTAAACGTCTCCAAGCAATTTCTTTAGAATATCAAGTATGCGAGCTTGCAATGCAATCAACATATTCCAGCCTCGCATAACCAAAGACTTGGGGTCAGCCTAACTTCTCTCCGGCTGCCTCACTGGTTACAACCACTTTCTTGTGAAATCTATCCCCGCCTACATGTTTTCAAAAGCCTGGTGGAAATACATTTGCTTGGCTTGTAAGGACGTATGGCGGGCCTGCCTCGGCTTTTTGCGTTCCTACGCCTTCATGATCCAGTACCCAGCGGACTTCCAGCTTGCCGTGGAGCTACATCTAATACTCACTAAGCTTGAAAATGGCCAGTCGGACCTCACATTTAAAAGCTTCTTAGACTTCATGACGCCATTTAAGAGTATCAACATTAAGCATATGAGCCCGCGCTATCGGTATCGCGCGATAAGACCATCACGTCTAAATTATCTTGCATTTTTTACGGGCCGACTAACGTAAGTCAAAACACCCCCATTCCGCCACCCCCCCCCCCCCCATTCCGCCACCCCGCGATAGCTTCATTTCCGACCCCTGTAAATTTAATCATCATCTTCATCTAATTCTTCCTCATCACTGCTAACAACCACGATACATTCAGCTATAATACTAGGTAAAGATAAGTCATCTGATTCATCAGAACTACTTTCAAGACCGTCGGCTGCTCTTTACGCCTTGTAGATAGCTTCAATATCGGCGAATTTTGAGTTAGGACTAATAACCACCTTCCTTCGTTTTCTTTGCTTCACGGCCGCCAATTGGTTCCGGACAGCTTCTAATTGAATAGTCGTATTAGCAAGCTGTACATCCATTGTATTGTAGCTTTTCTGCAGCTTTTGAAAGAGAATGCGTTGTGTACGGCCACCATCATATAGCTCTGTAAATCGGGCCAACTGGTTAGTAACATCTTAAGTCTTCTGGGGGGTTACCCATAAGTCCAATTGAGCTGGAATTCCACCCCGACGTTTGCGAGGAGCAGTAGAAGCCTGTGGAGCTTTTGTTTTGGGCGTTACGATGAGTTTCGCGGCGTTCTTGAGTAGTAACGGGCTTATAAGCGGCTTGGCCATACACACCGGCCAAAGACCTGTTACTCTCCACCCCGACTTGATATTCTTACTGTTTAAAGCCTCCGTCCTCGCCTTCATATAGCAAAGCATGAAATTCCTCTTTCCAACGACTGTTAACTCGCTATATTAGGCCAGATGACTAAGATGTTTCCGGTATGCTCGTTTGAACGGCGAGAACGCCGCTAAATCTAACGGTTGGAGAATATAAGAGCTATAAGGAGGTAAATAAAATATATAAATCTTATGCTGGAAGGCTAGCCACATAAAATCAACAGTAGCATAACTTCCGTGGCCATCCATCACGAGCAAACGAAGATCTCCCGGCTGATCCGGCTCAGATTAGGGTATAAAGACATCTCGGAGCCAATAGAACGTAATATCATCATCTATCTAGCCTTTCGCCGTTATAGTGAATAACCAGCCTTTATATAGTGTTAGATCTAGCGGATACCATTGCTGCTACACGCTTATACCTCTGAAAATGACCAAAGGAGCAAGATAGTTACCGGCCGCCGAGATGTATTCAACAATCGTCGTCCACGCTCGTGATCTAGGCTATTTCTTATAAATAGCTCGCTTCTTAGTACTCCTTAGGACCAGGCCATTCTCCCCGACGCCTTCCATTATCCCGGTCTCGTCCATATTCCAACGGTTAGCCGGCTTGATGGCCTTAAGCTCGGGAATGTTAAAATACTGAAACCACAGCTTAATAACCTCAGTCTTAGCTCTATTCGTACGGATTAAATCAATAGACTTTGCTTTTTATATCTTAACAGAGGGATTCCTCTTCAAGAAAGTAGTAACCCATCGTTTTCCAAGTGGCCGGAGGTCTCCGTTGATATCGAGAATCCGCTAGGTAAAAACCTTCAGCATTGAATAGGACGGTGGCAGCCCCAACGCTGCCTAAATAAGTACCTAATTTGATAAGAGCTGCTCTTAATAATCATCGAAGCGTTGCTAGGTTTCTACTGCCGCCTTATACGTTTTTGCGCCGGCGAGACGATCTCGTAAAGTTGATCGTGGTATCCCCCAGTCGATGGAGGCCTGGTTCACGCTAGCCGAGTTTGCGATAGCATCTAAGGCGCCCTGGACTTCAAACTCGTTATAATGCTTCATTATGTAATCGTGAAGAGTGTGTCTAAATATCTAGTTAGTTAGAATTAAACTGGCTAAGCAATATCAAATTGAAATCTAGTGGTTGTAACTAGCGGTGTGAAAATGAGGTTATTGTGGGGTGGCGGAATGGGGGGGGGGGTGGCGGAATGGGGGTGTTTTGACTTACTTTCATAGGAATGCTCAGCAGATAGGTTTCTTTTATTATATGTTTACGCCATTCATTTCGATATTAGGTACGGCGAGTATAGTGTTAAGTGCGATGCAAGTGGAGCTAACAGTAGAGGGTATGGACGGGCATTCGCACGGCTGCCGTCAGCTCAGTTCAACCAGGCTGAGGTTCATATCTAAACTACACTAATAATTAAACCAGTAAACTACCTATATGCGTGCACGTTTACGGTTAAGGCTAGATAGAGATCCAAATAACGTTCCCGCATGGCCCTAACCAACAGTGTACTGGGCGAGACGCAATCTCTTTAAAGTCAAAAAAGAAGAATGGAAGCTGTGATGGCCAGAATTACACTTTGGGTGGAAATAGGACCGCTTATATATGAACTGGAGGTAGATAGGAAGAGCCGGCAACTCATGGCCGCTATCGCTTCAACAAGGCAATTCTCTCCTCGATCAAACCCGCATCATCCTCTGTCAGCACTACTAGCTCAAGATCCCCATCTGTTTGTAATCCTTGTCCCACCTCTTTTTCGTTCTCCCCCAAGAAGCGTCTCTGAGCCGGTGACGTGGAATCAGCACCCGCCCACCACTGCACACACCCAAACTTGTCGTTGTCTACAAATGCACCTCCATAGGTTGTAGCCTTGGGATCGTTACAGGCGAAAATTATATACCGGAAGGTATCCAAGCAGTACTTGCCCATCTCGACGTCTTTCTTGGGCCTACAACCTACCTGTGACTTAGCCCACGTCACCGATGCAAGCATAGAAGTGCCGCTAGAGTCGCGGACCGCAAAACCGAACGTGTTCGTTGTTGGCAGGGACTTGGCCGAGTCGCAGAGCTTGTTGATTACGATGTTGGCCGCGGCCTCCGAGAATACTTTCCACCGTCCATCGGCATTGTGCTGGGAGAAGCAGTACGGCCCGCCGTTGGGCGGGCTGCCGGTGGGGATTGGCGGGGCCGCCGGTGGAGCAGGAGGCGGAGGCGCTGCTGTTGTTGTTGGCGGCGGAGGAGGAGGTGGAGGTGGTGTTGTGGTTGTTGGTGTAGGAGGTCGTACTGTTACTGTTGTTGGAGGGATCCATTTGGTACCGCCGAGATCCACCGGAGTTGAGGTCGCGAAGCCCAATTTTAAAAAGTCCTCATACCAGTAGTAGAATCGCGTAGTTCCCTCTACTAACCTGTATGAGAGTTCGAGCTTTACGCCGTTGGGGAACTCGTCGGCCACCTCGCCGAGATCACTGTCGTAGGTTGGTCTGCGTACGTCTTGTCAGTACGGCCGCAACCTAAAAGATCACCAAAAGGTGCTACATGAATCTAAGTGACTTACAATGGACAACTTTGACCAGTAGTTGTTGTAGCCGAGTTGGTGGCTGAGCAACCTGAATGGACATGGGTGCTGGTAGCTGCGCACAACGTTAGTCTCATCTTCACAACGATATAGGAGCATAGCTTACTTTTGCAAGATGTGCCTGCGCAGGTAACCCAGACATCAGTTGCAGTTCGCACGGTGCACTCGTCATCATCATCGTCGTCGTCGTCGTCATCTTCATTGTTTTCACCGGCGCCGCAGCCCGGTCCAACACAGCTCCCTTTCGAGGGACAGAACGGGCCTATGCAACCACATACGCCTATGCACCCGTTCTTCCCATGGCCGCAATTGATTATGCACTTCGTTCCGCAGATCTGAAAAGGTTTGCATGACGGCTTTGGTGGTCCCTTTTTGCCCCTGCCCCTTTTCGGAACTCCTGCTGGGGGTGGCGGAGGCGGAAAGTTGTCGTCGTCGTCGTTATCGGGGTCGCCCTCTTCTTTGGCGGCGTCCGTGGGCCAGACTCCGGGGGAATATGTCCACGTAACGGGCGGTTGGCCCAGCCTGCTGTGGGTAAGAGTTGCTGGAGGGAAAGAGATGCTTGGCACAAGTGTTATGTCGGTCTCGCTGGCGCCACTCTGTGATTTCCACTCTACGTTCCAAATATCCATGGTAGATGTTGTAACAGGCGGGAGGGTGATGACAGTAGTAGTGGTGCTTTGCGCCGATGACGTGATGACAGCACCATTAATAGTCACAGTTGTGACCCAGTTCTCGACGTAGGTCAAAGTGCTGGGCGGCCGAGAGATCGTCGTGGCCGTCGTCAGAACATAGGGGGGGAACACAAAAGTGCAGGGCGGAAAGCACTGAACCTCTGGATCTGCAGACCCGTAGATCTCGGGACTAATGTAGATCGTGCCGGACCCCGTTCCGGGGTCCTCGTTGCATGGCCCACTCTGGCAGCCGGAACCGCAATGTGCCTCGGAGTCACCACAGTACCCGGCTGGGGAGCAGCAACTGCCCTGTGACCACAGACCACAGACAGAATCGTGATGACCAGCGCCGCAAGTTCCATCTGTAGTCTCGAAGTCGTCCTTGCACTTTCCACTCTGGCAGCCAGAGCCACAATGGGCTGCAGTGCTTCCACACCAGCCAGACGCCGAGCAGCAGTTGCCAAAGCCACTGCCCTCGCAGATTGTGTTGCCTTTAGTCGGGCCGCATTCTCCGTTGGTCGATACTGGAGGGGCATCGCCATCGCCGGCGCCGGAGTTGAAGTCGACACTCCAGGCCATGGTGCCACCGAAGCAAAGGTTGTTGGCAAATCGCCGCTTCATCGCGTGCGTCTCCTCATCGTCGTAGCCGATCCACTGGTCGTCCCACACTAACTCCTTCATCATGGATTGCTGGTTGAGTCGGGGCGTGATGCCTTTTTCTTTGATGATGCCGTTGATTTCGGTGAGCGAAAGTACGCCTTTGCTGGCGGTACATTTGCCCGGGTTACTTCCCCCTTTGAAGGGACATCCAAGCTGATTGCAGCTAGGGTCTGCCAGGTGTCAGAAGATGGAAACCGGTCACGATATCTGAGAACATACTGGCAAGCGTATATCCTCGACCATACCAAGCTAGGCCGAAGTTGATCTTGGCCGGGTTAAGGCCTGCGTACCATAGTGGCATGGTGTTATTGTAGATCTCCCTCACATCGGCCTGTCCGCGCACCAAAGCTCCCAACGCTAGGACATCTTGATCCCTAGAAACATATACCTGTAAGCTCAGGTCCCGCTTTTACTTTTACGGCGAATTATTAGTGTAGCTTACCACGGGCCGTGAAGATCATAAGCCATGAAGCCGAGGAAGTCAACATACGGCTCCAGGGCCTTCGCGTCGAACCACCGAAGATACCAGTAGTCGGGGGCCAGGGCAAGACTGATTCCGTACTGGCTTCCGTAGGCGGCTCTCATCTCCCTCAGAAGGGAGACGAAGTTCGCCGTGTCAGCACGCTTTCCTCCACGCTCAGGGGCGCCGGGATACTCCCAGTCCAAGTCGACGCCTTGGAAGCCGTAGGTGTCCATGAACGTTTTGGTAGACTGGATAAAGGCAGCACGCCTCGCCGGATCTGAGCACATGTCGCTCCAGGTTGTATGCGTGGCTCCTTGGTCGCTGAAGTCGTAGCCGCCCACGGCGATCCAAGTCTGCATAGTTGATGTTTTGAGGGCGGCGAACTCCTTCATCAATGGTATGTCGGCCTCCTCTGCTGGTTTAATGACAAAACTCTGTGGGTCAATGGACGCAAACGAAAAGTAAAGATGGGTGTAGCCAGTAGTGCGGATCTGGTTAGGCGCAATGCGGTTGCAAACGCGATTTCGCACATTGGAGGCCAGGTAGTATCCTATGCTCCGACCGTTGCTTGTGCCGGAACCCTCGCCACAGACAGAGGGACGAATGATTTCACAACTACCGAAGCCCGCCTGGCATGGTGTGAACTGGTTCGCTTGGAGACAGTGCACTTCTGACGTGCCGCACCAACCACCTACAGCGAATAGTTAAGCAAATGACTCGTCAAGCGGAGGCAGAACAGTTCATACCCCAACTACAGCATAAGTTCATTCCGCACTTGATGGTGCCCCCTTCTGCTGAGAACTTTCCGCACATAGCTTCTGCTTCGCAGTTACTTGTACAGCCAGCATCGCAGAAGTCGGGTCCATAGCCACATTTTCCTTCCGGTCCACAACAACTATTTGTATGACCCGCGTTAGCTAACATTGACATTCTCATCTTGCAGAGGATAGTCTGCGCAAAAGATCTAACCTGTCGTCCACACACGGCGCCTTTTTACACAGCAATGCACCCGTTGCTGGATCTTCTTCTCGCTGCCTCTTGTCCAAGAGGGTGCCTACCGCGAGGGACACATCGCGGGTTACGTGTCTCGTGGCATTAGATTCCGGAACAGGGTGAAGCAAACCAGGAGGAGCATGTTCCGGGACTTGGTGTGTTATGGCACCGGATGTTGAGGCAACCGCGGGCGAGACAGCAAAGAAGGCAGCGACAGCGCACCACAAGAAGTTGGGTCGCAGCATGTTGGACTTCTTGAACGATGAAGCCTTGCGTAACGGAAACATGCTGTAGAGGCATGCTGTTAGAAGTGGTTATGTAGACAAATAGTTGTTGGGCTCACTCACTGGCTAATAAAAGTTATTCAGAATTCCTACGCTTGTCTCAACCCCTCTGCGGAGGATTCTCTAAGCACAGCGGTCTATAGGATACTTCCCGTGGCAGTTCTTTGTAAAACTGGCATCTTAGTAGGTATACAGGTACAACTAGGTTTAACCTACTAGGTAGCTACTTTTAAACACCAGGGTCGTAGTAGAGCGGACATGTCAGGCGGAGCATCGCCACCAGCCTCCTAACGGTGTCTCGTATCGACGCGACAGACGGCCCATAGAATCTACCATAGCTTACAAGGATAGTTGCCATCCTTGCGGGTAATACTACGTAGTACAAGAAAATGACCAGGCTCGATAAGGTACCCACTTAAATCCTTTCACCCAGAGCAGAGGATTCCCGTCTAACTTTCCTAAACTAGGTACCTGGTAATCAACTACCTAGTAAGCTTAGACCACAGGTAGGGCTAGGGGCGATCCATCTACCGGGTTACCTTCCCGTCCATGTCTCCGATCTTAGGTAATCGTGTAGGTACTTCGTGCTTGTACCGGTACAAATCTTCAATTTACACTTCATCGTGTCTAAAGTGGCAGCTCGTATGATGCATAACCATGGCAATTAGCGCACAAGTGGCATAAGCGGGGAAACTGCGAGGTGAACGGCTGACAGAAGGGGAATCTCGGGTCACACTCCAACTCTGTTATTACATTGGTGATCTTGGCGGTTGCAGAAGTTTTATTGCGACGACCGGCGATAAGTCATGCGCTTGTTTCTATCATCTTACTCCGATAATAGCATTGAGGAGAATCTGGGCGACATTGAGCAGCGCGCGTCACCACAGACATTATGCCTCTTCCATCGAACGACATCTTTGGGCAGCTGCCCGAGGAACTTTTGCTAGAGATCATCAAGTTGACCCCCGACTTTTCTTCTCTTTGGGCTGTCATCAACGCCTCGCCGGCGGCGTCTTTGTTGTTCGCCAAGTACCCCGTCGAGATACTCGAGGCCTTGGTAGAACTCCATGTGCCTGATCTGACGCAACGCCTCATGCGGGCCGTCTTTCGGACATGGATTTCAAGAAGCCCCGGCTTGCACGAAGCCAGGAATATCACAACCGCTCCTTCGGCTCCACTATCCCTAGATGATGCCGGGAACCACGCACACCACCGCGCCTTTGTTTTTCTAGCACACAGGATACATGCGCGGAGCCACGCCTGCATAGAGCACTACATGCAAGCATCTGGAGAGATTCGTTCGTCAAGCCTCGTTCGTCTCGGAGAGAGTAGAGACATACGCGAGAGATTTAACAACGCCGAGTATCGCGATGACCAACCTCGACGCACTGGTCCTGCATCGTGGGTAGAGGAACAGCGAGTCATCAAAGCATTCTGGCGTATTCAACTCTTTTTCGAACTCAGGGCTGCGCAGAAGAAGGGGAGACTCGGTTGGGCCGAAGAAGATCTCCAAATCTTGTCGTCTACTAGTATCGACCAGTTTTACGACATGAAAGACTTCGAGACTCAACAGGTCCTGAGCGTTCATGAGCTCTTACAGAGCTTCCAGGCAGACAGAGGAGAAAGAACGTCACATGCTTGGTATCAGCTGCCAGCTTTAGCCACTGAAAACTCATTTGTCTTCACATGTGCTCGACAGCAATTCTTCAAGTTTAGGGAAGATCATTTCCAGCAAGGTGAACGCTATGTTGATGCCCCGCCAATGTCGTACATCTTTCATGGAATTATGGCACGCGATTATAAGATGTCGCCACTGTATGCATTGCCCTTCACCCCCTATCGCAAATTCGGATTCGCCATATGGGATGACCAACGCATGACCGATCTGGGGTTCTCCAAGCCCGGCAGAAGAGCCCTCGTGGAAACGCGATTCTACTACTTTAGATGGCGTAGCATTCTTACAGAGGAAGAGAGAGCGTTAGCCCGCTAAAAGCATTTCTGGCTGTGACTGAGTTGCAGAGTGTGTATTTTGAAGCAGCTAGTCAATACAGCTGTAGCTACCAACACAACCGTTCCTAGGTGAAAGACCCTACCCCCTGCCCCTGCTTACAACGAGTTTCGACCTCGGCGTTGATCATACGCACTTTTCATGAAGTTTATGGGGGTACATCCGTAACGTAAAGTAGCATGTTTGAATCGAAAGACTCGAGAGTGCCGGTGACCGGCCACGCATTGATTTCCGCCCAGATACGGATCTTTGTGATCCTCTTGAATCCAAAAGTAGACCTGTGCTGTGCGAGCATATACCCACCTGCTGCTGCGTGGTAGGTGCCGAGCAACGCCTTGAATGCGTCGATTTGAACCGGCGTGCTACTGTCGGTCATTTCAAAGTCGACGCCGGGCCACGTAGGGATAGTCTGTCTCCCAACTGCCGCGGCGGCTAGCCCCATAATTCTTCGTGTGTTTGCGTTGGCTACGTGGGCGCGGATGATGTATCTCAATGAGCCGCCAGCCGCTTGTGCCTGCCATTGGAGGCCCATTATATCGGACCATTTTTGCAGTGGAGGATACGCCTCCGGCTGCACAGGCAGTCCTTTTGCGGCTTCGCGCGGAGCTACGTTATTTCCCGCGATGATATAGCCTTGGGGTCCGTTGACTAAGTTTATGAAGTGACCACAGGCGGGCTGGAGTGATGTTGGTCAGTTACTCCCCGTCAGCACGGAGGGTTTGCACAATCGTGTCCAAGTATAACGTACGTCTATTACTCTCCCATCGAGAATCCACTCGTCGAGAGTTACATAGCCTGATCCGCGTTCATTGGCAGCGTTGAGACCAAGATCTGGGTAAAGTGGACGAATATGGCTCCGGAAATCTTCGTTCTGGAAGTCGTCGTCTTGTGGCCAAACGGTCCACCCGTACCTACCGAGATCGGCAGTAGTCCAAGTTGACTGCATTGCATTGGGGTTCACCATCAGACACACGAGCACTGGTCGATCCGGAAGTCAGTAGATGCAATTGTAGAATCAACGGTCCCAACGCCATGCTGCAAGAGGACCATAATATGAGCATGGCGAATCTAGAGCTATTGCAGCACGTGGAGAAATGAAGGTGGAACTCTACTAACTGCAATACAGTCAGTATGGCTTCGAAACGATTTGCGAGCATGCGATACTAACCTGTTTCCGGTAACAACCCTCTCGGCGTAAGTGGGTGAATCGGCATCCCCACCCAACCTTCTATGCAGAACATGTGAGGTATTGAAACCAGACGACTTTTCATGAGTTATCACTCGTTCTTTGACCAGTGCGCTAGGGTGTATGCCCAACCACCCTTCATTGGCCGAGGGCGACAGGTAGGCATGCCCAGCAAAGAAGAGAACTATCAGAGAAACGGCGGAAATGATGATATGGTAGCGCGCAAACGTCGATTTCGTGCGCCTGAGCGCCGGCACATTGTCCCAGAAGGGTCTCGAATTTGCCATGATGAGCGGATATCAAGGGATTGCCAGTCAAGAGGCGAGCAATGCAAGACAACTAGAGCGAAACTTGTCCTTCCAGAGCACCCAGCCATGCCGCAAGTATATAATGTAAGCTCGAGAGCTCAAATGCATTAACCCGGCTAGTCTTCAACGACGAGAGAAGCGATAGGGGTTGGGCGGTTGGCACAAGAGACATTGTAAGGATGTACTTGTACAAGGTCGAAGTGCCAGGGCGAACCTCTGGGAAGTACCTCGACCGGGTTGGACCGAAAGATCCTGGTAATGAGATTGTTCTAGATGAACCTAAAATCTCACATCTCGTAGTCGATTCTGCACAGGAATCCTTCTTGTACGACGTAGCAGTGCATTGCCCAGAACGGGCGCCGAAATTGCTTCCCCATAGAAAACCAGGATTCATCTCGACGAGGTGCATCGCCCAGAACGGTCAGTCGTAACTCGGCTCTTAGACTAGGTAGGCTAGCTAGCAGTCCAGGGATTAAACTATTAAGTTAGTTGGATTGCCACAGCCGGTTAAGCAACAACCCGCTAACATTCCCGCCGCCCCACCTTAACCCGCATGGCGGGGCCGTCCAGTATTTTGGCAACCCCAGTGTGTAGGTAGGCTAGTTGGGGCTCAGGGTTCATCGGTCCGTCTGCAGTTGCAACGGCTTAATGTGCCGTCGTCCAATAACACAGCCTCCGACAAAATACAACTAGAGCACGCGGATGCATTGCAGGATCTTGCGGCAATAAATGCGGAATATACTTCATTAGCGCTGACGCGCCAAAGAGGCCCGCCGCTGATCCCCCCCCTGTGACGTACCTTACCTGGTAGGGCTGGAAGTGTCTCTATGCACTAGCAGAGATATCGCAACCGAGACACATGACACCAACAGACAATATACGTTGCATTGAAACCTGGAAACACTCGCAATACTAGGCTCAATACACTCACTCGTATTTGCGCAGGGCGGGACCAGAGCGGAGTATTCTAGGGTGAGAATATTACTAGCACGTACCGCACTTCTCTCATGCTTGGTACTTCTCAGCTGTCTACGCCAAAAACAAATCAATGTCAGCTGGATGAGGATGCTCGCATTATAGGTTTAAACCAATCTTGGTCATTATGCGCCAATTTCCCTCAAGAGAGATGCGAAGTAGGTTTCCAGACAACCACCGCCAAGCCTACATGGACCCAGCCAGACCGAGGAAAGGGGTATTCATTTCGGCTCTGGAAGGTTAGCGAAGGATGCCAGGCCCAATATCTGCTTACAGCCGAGGCGAATACTAAGTCACCACCTCTACCAAGCTATGTTCACTTATGAGATGGATCAATGGGATCCTGCTCCCTGGACCTTACATAGTGCTGCAGAATGGCGCTTGTAACTCAGCTCTCCCTGCCGGGGTCCCTAAGTCAGAACTCCCAAAGAAGAAGAAACCCGAGCTGCGTCTAGCTGCTGAGCCGCACAAGCTCCAAGTCGTTACTTTCTACGTACAGTGGTATCGGAACACGGTGCAGTTCCCACATCACCGGGATGCAACTGAGCTACTATATATTCCACCATCACCGATCACACCATCGTTCTTCACTGCAACCCACCGGTACCATCCATTAATTCACGTGAATACTATCACCGCAACGCCATGCCTTCTCTCTGGAACATCCTCCTCATCTCTGCTGTTGTCATTGGCAATGTAGCAGTTGAAGCGGCCTCGCTCCCATTAACTTCGCGTGCTATTAGCAACGGTAAGTCCAATATGCCCCTTCAGTATCGACTGACTTCACCGTGACATCATCGACTGACGCTAAGTCACTATTCTCAGATGGCACTTGTGGCGGCACTGTTGGTAACACTTGCACGGGGTCTGTCTTTGGAGCATGCTGTTCCTCTTCTGGGTTCTGTGGAAGCACCACCGCTCATTGCCAAGCCGGGTGCCAGACTATGTTTGGCACATGCACCGCTCCCAATATCTCTCTAGACGGGACATGTGGAGGTGCAAAAGGCAACACCTGCACCGGATCTGCCTTTGGAACCTGCTGTTCCTCGGGTGGTTTCTGCGGCTCAACCTCCGACTACTGCAAAGTTGGCTGCCAGAAGCCCTTCGGAGTATGCGAGGATACAAATGCCTCGCCTGACGGCACCTGCGGAGGCGCCACGGGCTATACCTGCACCGGGTCGAGCTTCGGGACTTGCTGTTCATCCAGCGGATTCTGTGGCACTAGCGCGGGCCACTGCGAAGTCGGTTGCCAGAAGCCGTTCGGCACCTGCCAGGACACCAACGCCTCCCCCGATGGGAAGTGCGGCCCAACTGGTGGCGGCAAGACTTGCGCCGGTACTATCTATGGAGGGTGCTGTTCTAGCAGTGGATTCTGTGGCAAGGAAGTCGCACATTGTGCCCAGGGCTGGTAAGTTGTTCCCATGTCCCGGTATCTGTTTTGGCTTGACTTGCTAACAAGCTTCTCCAAAGCCAAAACCCTTTCTCCAACGCCTGCATAACCACAAACATCCCATCTCTAGATGGTTCGTGTGGGTTTAACGCCGGCGTCACTTGTACAGGCGGCCCTTTTGATGGACAATGCTGTGCCGCAAGCGGCTTCTGCGGTACAACCAATGCCCACTGCTCGGCTGAACTTGGTTGCCAGCGGTTTTTCGGAAAGTGCACTTAGACTTCAGAGTTCACAGAATGCAAGGCATTGGTGTTGTTCCTTAAAGAAACAAATGAAAGGGGTAAGTTATTTTGCAGTTATGTAACCCAGCCAGGTCCTAGCCTAGTCAAGCATTTTACCGGCAACAAATATAATATGAGCCCAATTGTTTTTCTATGTGAAATGTAATATGTTCGTAATTTCAGGTTAGTAGCACTCGAGAAGTTAGAGTAACATCGTAAATCAATGGTTGAGTGCCATCCTATTTATTACGCATTATCAATGTGTTGTGATGATTGCGTACTGCGTTCCTCCTTGGGGTCCCCATCCCCTGTACATTCCTTGGGAGCTTAGCTCCGGTTCCCTCTTGTATGCTATGATTTTGACCATAAGATCTCCAAGAGTCACTCACACTCGCGATCCTGCTTGTCGGGCCTACTAGTGTTAAGTAACGTGCCTAGGCTTCAATAGTTTGGCATTGTGCCATTTGTAGTTTTCCCTTGACAGTACCAGGACATTTACGAGGAGAATCTCTGGAGTAGATCAACGTATGTGTGAAATAAAAACAAGTATAACAAGAGTTCAACATAATGATACCCAACAGTACACTAGTGTAGCATCGTCCGTTTGAGAGTCTGGCCCAACACACACGAAGAAGTCGCTTGGATGACGACAGGTCCTTTTCAATAATCTCGTACGCGCAACCTTTTCCCTTTTGCTTTTTCTTTTAGCTCATTCGTGCCTAATCACTGAAAATTATTGGCCTCCGGACGCCGTAAGCATGAATTCCCAACGCAGGATATGATAGATACTAGTGATATGAATTCGGCTTTCTAATTTCTACACTAATACGGTATATCTTCTTTTTCGTTAGATCGATAAGGTTTTATGCGTACGTATAGTTAATAGAGCTCCTTTGGAGTAAACGTAGGTATAAAATTGCATCATATGGTTTACTGCGACTCTGCCGACGAGCACTTGGCTATCAAGGAGTTGTTGAAACATCTCGCAAACAGAAAATTCGCGCTCCCTATGATCTTCTACCACGCCCGCTACGACAATCGCTATCTTCTTGTCACATTAATGTACCGGGTAAAACGGCCGAGCAACTCTGGTGGGATTTCGATGTCGCCATGAAAGATCGCTACGCAGATCTCATCGCCCAGGCCTGCGTTGAGGTTGCTACTTTGACCTCCAGAAAGCTGGGCACTGGGCACTGGGCACTGGGATCAACGGGACTGCGGCGAAAAACGGGCGCTTTGGGGAGGCCCTGACGAGGAAGGACATGCCCAACATAATGGCAAATTGCAAGACGGTTGGCTTCTGCGTGCAGCCCCCCTTCTGCTTCTTTCATGAGACTTCCATCCTCGACTAGCTGTAGGACACGCGCTGAGTCGACGACTATGATGGTGAGTAATCTTTCCGATACGGCGGCGTAAAACAGACAGAAAAGATAGAGTTTTGTGGATAAGGTAAACGTGCTCGAAAGGAGAGGGAACGGGGTGGTCGGTAGGGCGGGCTCTCGTACAGAGCTCTTAATGCGTCCACTAGGGCTAGGTATTGTTGAATAGCTTGCTTATGATAATGTTCCTGTTCTAACGCTGTTCGACGTCTCCTCTAAATTCCTCTTGAACCCTTGCAACTGCCAGCTAGACCCTTAACGCCTCCTTATATATGCAACTAGCTGTAGTCACCTGCGAGCTTGTGACAGAGTCTAAGCAAATATTACCATTCTCGCAACAAGGGTTAAGGTTGGGGTTAGTTATAGTTAGTTGACCTCGTCCGACCGTACACTCTTTCAAACACAACAGTCTAACAACTCTCTTCACTCTGAAACTGGGCGTGTATGGATATGGGAGCCATGAGGCCATGATGTATGTTTGCCGCAAGTAATCGTTTGGGGTCTATGCAATGATCCCCTCGTAACAAGCAGTTGCGGCAAAGATTAAGTTTCCTGAAAAAGCAAATGCTTCAGCAATAATGACTTCCTTTTATTAGCTTACCACATATATCACACACTTTCTCACGGCCATGAAAACCTCAGCATCCCCTAGCATTTCCCATGCATCTAGGGTTGCTCTTCACTATAAATTTGGGTTTCTCTGCTTTCTCACGTGAATGTCTTATATGGGCCAGGGAAACATTTCTAGCAGTTCCCAGGCTGACTCTTTCTTGCCTTCAGGATGGCGATAATGTTTTTTAAGATGCTAAGGACGTGGTAGGAGGACCTGAAAGCTGAACAGGACGGGAATTTAATTTAGTATTATCACGCTCAGCCATACCACAAAGTATTGGACTGGGGGTTTGAATTTACCGGAAACGATTGCCCGAAGTCGAAGGCCCAGCTCATAAATATCGGTTTCGGGTATGGCTGTAAGCCCCCCCTGATCAGAATATCAAGTATGCGAGCTTGCAATGCAATCAACATGTTCCAGCCTCGCATGACCAAAGACTTGGGGTCAGCCTAACTTCTCTCCGGTTGCCTCACTGGCTACAGCACTGCAGGCAAGTGGAACATAGCACCAACAACGTTCGCCACGGGAAAACGAATGGCTGTGCTGTGCCGCTTGCCCGCCTGTTGGGTCTTCATTGAGGAAGCAGAGTGGTGCAGCCCCATGTCAGTTGGGCCGGTCTTCATGCGACCGCCCCCAATTGAATCCAGCGGGTTGCCGCTGAGCCAACGGGGTCTCACGCCTCTCTCAGGCAGTGATTGAGGCTATTGCACTTTAAAAAGGATGGTGGTCCGATGTCAATGGTTTTAGATGTTCATTTTCTTCTCTGTCTAATTTAGTTTGCCTTGTTTTTGCCTCAACTGGGACTTTTATCTCTCTTGAGTCTTCATTTTGGTATACCTTGCCACTGGATCTTGAAATACTTGCTACTAAAAGTGGTATGGATACGTGTTAGGAGTTTGTCGAATTTCTGTTGATCAAGTAAACATGGAGATTGTCGGCGCGGCCGCAAGTGGCATCGCCATTGCACAGGTAGGAGTCGGCGTAGGAAAGGCAGTTATAAAAGCCATAGACCTATGGGAGCAGGTCAAGAATCTCCCCGAAGACTTGAGATTCTTGATTAGAGACTTGGAGGCCCTGAGACCAATGCTTTGTTCAATTGAAGCCGAGTTCAGGAAACACCCAAGTCTGTACGCCAACTCAGCTGCCCAGCAATGTTTACAGATCAACAAAGAGGCAGAATGGGCATTAAGCGATCTTGCCATGAATCTAGAGGAAAAGATAGGCTACTCCAAGGGGAAGATGAGAAGGACGGCTACGGCGGTGCGAGTAGCGTTACGAAAGGAGGATTTGGCAAGATTGGAGAAAAGGCTCGATCGTGCATTAGGGCTGCTACGGATATCTATCGACTATTATGGGATGTAAGTGGAGTGGCGACTGGAGAACCAAGCCTACAATACTAACTGGCTCAGGGCGATGGGACAGATTTCACAAGACAGTATTATCAGAGACACATCAGCAAGAGTGATCGGTGAAACCAAGGCTCTAAATGCTGCACTCCAGGAGGATTTGTTCCAGAAATTTTCATCAGAACTCGCACTTCAATTGGCACCAGGAAGGACGCAGAATTCACCAGATACAAGCACATGTGACGACCACTGTCCGCATAGGGCCAAGTATATCGTTGTCTCTAAGTCTAGTTGGAGGGGTATTAAGCTGCGCTCATACAGGCCTTCTTCTCTTGGGCGGCTGGAAATTGCGTCACGCAAGCAAGCTGGGGAATGGAAGGTACTCCTACAGCCACCGAATTGGATGTCGCAGACTATCTGGGAGTTTTACTCGCACAGGGAGGTGGCTGGGATGCAGTTCAACCTTCGATATTACACCGTTCGACCACACGCTTCCGCAATATTCAAGGCTGTGGAGAGTGGAGACGTATCGACAATGCTGGCTTTGTTCACCAAGGGCGAGGCTTCGCCGTACGACCGTGATGAGGAAGGTTCATCACTACTTTACGTGCGTGCTCATCATTCCGTACGCCATTTGTGGGACTAACTAGTGTAAGCGTGCAACTTCGTCAGAGCAAGTGGAAGTCTGCAGGAAACTTTTTGAGATGGGCCTTGATACTCTTATAGATGACACTGGAGGAGGGTCCTGGTAAGGCCTCTGCTGCTGTGATAGGGGTTTAACAAGCTTACCCAGTGCATAGGAGTCCATTGTCTGCAGTCGTCTGGTCCCGCAAGAATCTAGGGTCTCAATGTGATGATACACATCGAGCCCTTGTCGCTCTTTTCCAGTCTTACGCAGAGCGTGTTGATACGATAACAATCGAGAGAATGTTGGACTTCCAAACAGACTGCTCCTACTCTGATGACTGGCTACGCATTTTCCAGAAGAACTTCCTACCAAAATACCATCTCCTTCCGTTCCGGGAGCGGGTGGAAGCGGTGCGGCTCGGTGCTTTCACTCTTCAGGACGACGGATTCTACCGATATCTACTTAGGGAGGACAGAAAAGTCACGGCACGAGAGGTTCGGGATTCCGTCATAGAAGGATTCTCCCTAGTCCACTCGGCAGCCATTGCTCTGGGTAAAAGATTTGCCGACGAAATGCAATATGATCCGAGGCTCTTCCGCGCCAAGTCATATAATGAGTATTGGAGCCGTGCTGTGATTGATACCGTTGCGTCTGCGGCTGTGGAGGACTTGCACCGGGTCGAAACCATTATTCCGTGGGACTGGTTCCATGTGCCCGTCTGGACAGGAACACCGCTTATATCCGTGCTCGGCGGAGCCCTCTGTCGCATTTCTCCAGAGATTCACCTCCGCGAGTGGGAAAATGTCCTTACAGGCGTCATGAGGCAGTGGTTAAGGGAGCTCTACGAAGCGAACGTGGATCTGCTGGAGTACGGGAAACGCGAGGCGATGATCTGGAGAACCTGTAGGCCTGAGATCAAAGGGGCCTTTGATTCGGACGCAATCACCGAATCTTGCAAGTTCGAAAGAAACCCTCTCCGAATGAGAGACAGTTGGATGTCAATTGTGGACCAAGAGTTTGCAAGAAACGACAACTACTGGATTCCAATCAGGTTGATCAACGTGGACTACGGACCATCGCCTGACGACTGGTGTATATCGTGGGTTCCAGAGTTTGAAGCGTACGCTGGGCAATTCTGGAAGATAGTAGAACAACCAATACCCGTCATGCCTGGCAGTTGGGTTGAGTTATGAAGCGTCGCATTGCACCTGGGGATTGGAAGAGATCTACAACGCTAGGCAAGATCTGAGAGAGAGAGATCTGTTTCTCCTGTGAGGTGAAACTGTGGCCGACAAAGCGTCTTCGAGGGTTGAACTAAGTCGTACCAAGTCTGGGTGGAAGCAAAATCATAGGCGCTGTAATAGACCCTGTGAGGATAGAATTTGATTATACGGAAACCTTGGAGCAGCCAAAGCCTGCCCAGTCCGCCGTAATTAGTGGGGCAGCGGGGCTTATGTTTCTTAAGTTCCCGAGCAGCAAAGCACAAATCGTCTGCGGGGTTCCTACAAATGCTGGGTATCTAGAGCTTCTTGCCCAATGCAAGTGCGGGGCCAATTTCATCATTAAGGACTATCTTGTGGCGGCTTCTTTCAGTTCTTGCTCGACCAAGGACAGATCAAGCGCCCCTGAGCTCTGATAAGAGCCGAACTGTTCCAAGCAGACCAACATGGCAGCAACCCAAGATGTCCGACCCGCGAAGAAGATGGGCTCATGGTACCTGGGGGATCCAGAAGAGCTCAACGCTCAGCTGGATGGCTTCCTCGCCGATGTACCAGACAGCATTGACGACACTGATCTGCCCGTACCAGGTGCAAGAGTCATCATTGCTCCGTCGGTCACTCTTGCGCTTGATTATAGACCGTTGACTGACGACCGTTCTCCATAGTCATGCTGGGTATACCTTCTCCGGTCCCACCGCGGCATGGGCATACAAATGCATCGATCTTAGCAAGGCGAAACGCGTCTTCCTCCTGGGGCCATCGCATACGTTCTACTTACAAGGCTGCGCCGTGACAGGATTCAAATACTACAAGACTCCTTGGGGGAACCTGAAAGTGGATGACGACGTAATTGGCACACTGCGATCTACCGGCGAGATTTCCAAAATACCAACCTACAACGACGGCCATGAGCACTCACTGGAGATGCATCTACCCTACCTGTGGAAAAGGCTAGAGAAGACATTCGGCTCGCCAGACAAGTTTCCTACGATCGTCCCAATTCTCGTCGGCGATAATAATAAGCAGGAAGAGAAGGATGTAGGCAAATGGCTGGCTCCATACCTGAAAGACCCCGAGAACGCCTTCATTGTCAGCTCGGACTTCTGCCACTGGGGAGGCTACTTCAGCTACACAATTTACTGTCCGGACGGGGATATCAAGAAAGTGCAAAAACTCGCAGAAAAAGGACCGCGACCTTCAGGTCCACCAATCCACGAGACTATCCAAATGGTGGATGAGATGGCTATTGAGGCGATCAAGACCGGAAAGCACGATGCATTCTATGATAACTTGAAGCTTACAAAGAATACGGTTTGCGGTCGACACCCGATTGGGGTTGTGATGGCAGCGTTAGAGATACTGGCCAAGGAGACGAAAGAGGAGGAGAAATATAGGTTTCAATTCGTACAGTATCGGCGGAGCACCGAGGTGTTGGATCCAGACGATTCGAGCGTAAGCTACGTGTCTGCGTACGCCATCATATGATGCCCCTGCCCTCGTGTTATTTCATTTTCGGCGTACTTAGTAGTGGAGGAATGGTTTTCGAATAGATGATTCCAATGAAGAAAGTCCGATGGAGAGGGACGCCAAGATGGCATATGCGGCACTCGGTTCAGCATGAAGCCCACAGATAAATCCGACCGCGAATAGACTGGGAATGCTGCTACTTTGTAACAATTAGTGGTAGCCAAGACGAGATTGATCCGAATAGCCTGCCTCAGAGTCCGAAACTGAAAAAGAAAAAAAAAAGGCGGATGATCCTCTCATCGTGGCTGATCTGCACGGCCATCTTCAGATGGAGAAGGGGTCCTCTGTTTTGGGCAGGACAGCCTTATCCAGACTTACCTCATTGCACTAAGGTAGGACTAGGTGAGCAGGCAGGCAGGCTACATTAATAAAGGTGCGCCGCTGCGTGTCAGCTTATTCTGGTGCCGCTGGCTGGCCTGCTGGATACGGCGTGCATTGCGGCGCCAGGGATGTGGGGAGCTGGGAAGATCGAACAAGCACTAGGACTGCGTGGTGAGAAAGGTTCCGTTCCAGCCCAACCAGTTGGACGGCGAATCCCGTAGTGGCGCTTGATCCGGTGAATTTGTGGCCAGGCCATCCACAAGGCTAACTACCTGCTGGGCAATGAAGGCAGTTCGAAGGATTGAAAGTCCATCAATGCATAATGTTCACAGCGCCAGCCAAGCAACCCAGATGCTGGAGTAGTACATACCTTAGGTAAGAAACCCCCCCATCCGTCGTCCAAATCCAAAGGACGCGGCGCTCTACTGCGTAATTATGGGCGGCGACTGTGTATTCGCAGGGTTCTGAGGATCCCCGGCCAAGACCGTGGATGGATGGTGGATGGATGGGAGATCAGGCCGAAGAGAGACTATCGAAGTGGGCTGAATGGGGGCATGAGCATGGCTGTGCCGGAGCTGTGCTGATGAAGCTTGCAGGAAGCGCGCACCACGAAGTGGCCGAATGGGAGCTGAACGGGGGCTAGCGTGTCCGAACGAACCTCTTGGGTGTGTGCAATCAGTGAGCACTTAAATGGGGAACTCGATCAGTCAGCTTATACGACCCTGACGAGCCAAGGCCTTGCAGATTTAGAACAGAGTCCGATATGCTTATTATGATTTGAAAGGAAAATGGAGATGCATTAGCAGCAGCAGCAGCAGCAGCCCGTCAGCACGCAGTGAGATCTCAAGCGAGCGAGAGAGAGAGAGAGGCTGAGGCTGCTCCCCAATTGAAATATCGTCGGATGCCCACCCTACCCGGGTACTGATGCTATTGTAATTCTACTTTGGTTCTTACGAAGCCGTTATTCCTCCTCCTCGCCGACCTTCTCTTGTCTTCTTCCTTGCCCTCGTCATCCTGCGTCGACACGTGAAGACGTGAGCGAAAGAAGAAGCGACCGACCGACCGAGTGATCATTAATTAACTGTCCCTCCATCGGGAGAAATCTTTTAATAACCAACAGCAGTGCCTGTCGATCTGGCGTCTGAAACCCAATTTGCCTGACCCCCCTGTCCCAGCCAAACGACCCGCATTATTCATACATTGGCTCTCTCTCTCTCTCGCACCGGCTCTGCTCGCACCCAGGCCCTTATTGTGGGTGTGTGTCGCCTTTTTTCAGGATTCCTGTCTCTTCCTACGAGCGAGTCCAAGTCAATTCGCCCTGCGCTCTGTTACAGAACCGGGAACCAAAGCCCCCCCCAGGTCGAAGCACTTTCAGCGACATCGCCAGGGATCCAATCGTCTCACACCAACCCAACCCATCCCAGTCGCATCTTTGCTACTGCGGAGTTACCTCTTCTCCATTCTTTTCTCGCCTTGACGATTTGCACAGCGAAAGCCCCTGCACTTTTCTTTCTAGTCGGATTTCGAATCGACCACCACTGGGCTGTTATTATTTTGTTGTTTGCGTCCAAGCTGCCTTTTTTGTTTCCGGTTTCTTTCTAGGCCCCAGCTAGGGTCCTTTATCAGTTTTGTTGCCGGGAGAAAGCAAAAACCCCTACCTCAAGAATAAAGTACTCCACTAGTCAAAAACCTCTGCACGGCGATCATTCGCAGCAAGGGGGCCATCCATCCACCCCCCCCAACTCTGTGCTCCAATTTCTAGACGAGCCGAAATTCTGCTACACCAACAAAGCAACGCTCCAAGCCACACAATAAGCCTACTAGGCTACTTGTGAGCTACATGGGACATTAGAGTGCCGCTGGCTGCGACTTTACTTTTGCCCCTAGAGTACCTATCAAGATACCCTACATTAATTAGCTGCCTTTATTACTCCAGGACCTCGGGCACTCATTCGCTCACTCCCTCTCCCCTTTCTCACCAAACTGACCACCAACACCAATAAATCCTCACCACGAACATCCCATCTACCTCCTTTGGCCGAGTCAAACATTCCAGCAGGCACGCATTGCCGCAGACCCGACGAACAAACCGCCAATCCTTGGAGACCAAGGCTTGCTTTTTAGTTTAGCCGTGCAGGGAAGGAGCCGTCGCGCTTCTTGTACATCACCATGAGTGTCAGTGTTTCACCCCTACCTTCCAACCCGTAGTGTTTCGAGACTGGAGTCTGCCCTTAGGACCGATCCCTCTTGTGGGGTTCGGGACCTGAGTTGTCGAGGGCATGTCTTCCGAGCGCCTTGCTGGTTTCCTAATCCTTCTTCCTTTTTTTCTCTTCCCCGTGAAGCGAACAAACAATTGACTTTGAACTTTTGCTGACATCATGTCCAAACAACAGTACAGCAACAGCGGGTTAGTTTACCTCCCCCCCTGAATCCCGCAGCACGACCGCTCCAGGCGGCGGAAACCTATTACGATTGACGATACTGACTTTTGATGAACTGCTAGTTACGGTGGTGGCTACGACCAATACAACCCGGGTAACAACATTTATAACCAGCGGGATGAGTCTCCCCGACCTGGCTTGCCTTCGGGGCCAGCTATGGGGGCGCGCAACTACGGAGGTAGGCAGCTCAAATTGAGCTTTGCAAACTCCAAGATGGCTGACTCGAACCAGCGGGATCAAACGTCGAGATGACCTCCCTCATCCAAAACCCAGGTGGCTTTGGCCAAAGCGACCCTAATGCAATCCTGAACGAATGCCAGGCCATCGATCAGGGCATCCAGGAGATCGAGAACAATCTCAACCAGCTTCGCATGCTGCAGGATCGCTCCCTCAATGACTCTGATACCAGCTCCGGAAGTGCGACTTCCCGCCAGCTCGACGGTCTCTCGTCGGAAACCATGACTCTCTACCGCTCGCTCACAGATCGTGTCCGAACCGTCAAATCCAGCCCTGATGCTCGCAACCCCAGGAACACTGGCCACATCGGCCGTGTCGACCGCCGACTCAAGCAGGCTATCCAGCAGTACCAGCAGGTTGAATCCGCATTCCGCAAGAAGACCCAAGACCAGATGGCACGGCAATACCGAATCGTGCGTCCCGATGCTGACGAGCGCGAGGTCCGAGCCGCAGTAGAGGATACCTCGGGCGGTCAAGTTTTCAGCCAGGCATTGATGCAGAGCGGAAGACAGGGCCAGGCCAGGCAAGCTCTCAGCGCTGTCCAGGATCGTCACGTTGCCCTGCAGAAGATCGAGCAGCAGATGGTGGAGCTGGCGCAGCTGTTCCAGGATATGGATACCCTTGTTGTGCAGCAAGAGGCAGCAGTTACGCAAATTGAACAGAAGGGCGAGGAAGTTGTCGAGAACCTGGACAAGGGCAATGAGGAGATCGGGGTTGCTGTTGTGACAGCCAGGAAGACCCGCAAGAAGAAGTGGTGGTGCCTCGGTATCTCTGGTGAGTATCGCTCGAAAGCGTCAGACCGCGAATGCCTGCTAATCCGTCCCAGTCGCCATCATCCTTATCATCGTCATTATCGTCGTCATCTACTTCCTGGTTATCAAAGGACCCCCGACCGGAAACAAAAAGCGTGGGATCGAATTCATCGAGGACTTCAGCTCGCTGCCGATCGTCAACACCGTTCCAATCAGCGGCTCCGTGTCCCAAGTCACGAAGGAGAAGTTCATCCGACCTGCCCTCAACTTCGCTGTCAAGCCACGATACGTCGTCCCGGGTATTCCATATGATGGCGGCAACTAAGTCGAATTCTCCCAACTTGTACAAATACATTATATGCGCGTCTTATTTCTCGCAAAAAGCATGGAATCCGAGTAGGATGGAGGAGTTAGGTCCCTATACCTTGTTACAAGCCATGCGCCCTATGCTAGCTACCCGTCCAACTTGACGTTGATCGTTGGTATGCTCAGGGATAGATGGACTTGGGGGACGTTTGGTTGTATTACCGCACACCTTCACTTTTCTCTTTCTGATTCGGTCTTCTGAGGAGGAACTATTGAATGCTCAGGCGTAACTTTTTGCATCAGGGGCGTCAGCATGAGTCTTTGCTATATATAGTCTTCTAGTCTTTGTTCTTTTTTTCCAAGTGTTTCATCCTGCCAGACCGTGACGAGTGATAGCGTGATGTACCGTCCCCAATAACCTGGAATCGCCTGTGCTGGTGCAGACGGCACGAGAGTGATGTGGAGACTGGTGTCTACAAGCCGCATATTTCCATATTGACCGACTCGACACCGGGCATAGCTGGGGCGCGGAGAGTTTGATTCGGTGAACGGTGTCCAGTGGGTGTATGTTAAACTCGTCAAGTCCAGATACCCTCAACCCTGGTGTAGTAGTATAAGGAGGCATCTCTATATGCGTGATTTCATCTTGGGCTATTTCTCATACAGGACATTGCGATCTAGCTCGCAGAAAGGGAGGTCGAAAGACTCCGTCAAACCTGGGTATAGGGTGTTAGCCAACACTCTGACATGTCCCTCGGGGGTTGAGGCACTTACTAAGCCTAGGTAAAGCGTTTGTCCAACCATGATGTGTGCTGTTCGGAAGTGATGTGCTCTGCCGAGAGGGCTCGGGAGAGAGGAGGTTGAGGTGTTTGTTGATGATCGATTCTAGTTTCTCATTCCTCGACCTCCTTTCCCTTCGCCTCCTGGCTCTCGGCCGTCGGCGGTGCTTGCTGCGCCTGTATCTTTCTCATCCTCTCCTCTCCTGCGGCAACGACCCTCTTCAGGATACCCATCTTCTTGTCAAACTCCTCCAAAATAGCACCGTACTCCTCCCGGCCCTGGCTCGCCCCAATCTGCGCACCGCTGCCCGAGCTCGGCAGATCCGCATCCAACGCCGCCGGGACGGACGCGGGCTCGTTCTCCACGCCCTCGATCCTGAGCATCAGGCCGCCGTCGCCCTCGCGCTCCGAGTCCTCCATCTGCGTGATCTTGGCGTCGACGATGGCGAAGTCGGCGCTCAGGCTGGAGGCGGCGGCGACGGACCACGAGCCGTCGCTGGCGGGGGCGAGGTCGAGGACGAGCGCGCGGTCCCGCGAGGGCTCCCTTGCCTCGTTGGCGGTGTGGTGGTCGGCGAGGGCCTGCGTCAGGGTGTCGGGGTCGTCGTCAGCGAAGATGTACCGCACCTTGGGGTGGTGGGTCGTCTTGCTCGAGCCGTTGGTGACGAGGGTGAAGAGCGGCGCGAAGGGGGCTTGCGGCGGCGGAGGAGGAGGGCTTTTACTGGGAGAGGCTGCGGGTTGCGGGGAGGGAGGGGACGGCGAAGGCGAGGGCGAGGGAGGCATTATGTCGTGTCAAGCGAGAGTCCGGATGGCGGCGCGGGTGCGTGTAGTTGCGTCGTAGGGATAGCGAGTTGCCTGCATGGCTGGCTTCGGGATAACAGGTCTTATGGAGGTAAGGCAGCATAGGTGGTGGGATGGTGGGATGCTGAGTGTCGAGGCATAATGACGAGGCGCTTATCCTTATCTCCACGTGATCTTTAAAAGCCTCGCAAGGGAGAAGAGTTGTGGACTACGGCGAGGTTTTGGCTCAAGGAAGAAGGTGTCAGGGTTGTGATTTGTGTTCCCTGTAGAATGATCACAGAGGCCCTGGTATCGGCTAGTAGCCATGCTTTCCCGTCTTGGTTTCTTATGATGGTAAGTTTGTGTGTGGCTTTTGATGCGAGTGTGAAATGTTGGTCTATCACGTGACCGTTCATGGTGTAAGTGGAAGTCGTTGACCATCAAGGTGGAACATGAGGAGGAGCGACAAAAACGAGGAAAAAGACAGAAGGAAAAACGAGGGGGCAGAGACATAGACAGGGTATAATTCGAGGAGCATTAATACGAAATGCGAGGGAGGACTGATCTATGGAACATATGTTGCAACGGTGGCACATGGGAGTCAATGATGAAGTCCAGATGTTAGAAACGCTTCTGCTGGCGGCACTGACGAGATGATATCTCGCGGAAACTACCCTGGCAATGGTCTCTCCAAAAGCGAATGTCTTGACCATCTAATATCCCAATAAGTGAGTGGCACTAACTCAGAACCGGGTGGATGGCATTCTCATTTCTGCCTGTCACGGATCGAAGAGGGAGACAGTGCTGATGGGAGGCTGGCGCTGCCCCAGGTTGTTGCCTGTTGTACACAGAGAATATTCAGTAGAACTCAGCGCAAAGATGTCGATTACTGAGCTTTTTCATTAATCTCGAAATGACACAAGGAAACACTCACGACGACCACCGTGGTTGGTGCCTTCGGGGGTCATTCCCATCTCCGACATTTGGCCGTGCCGACTCTGACCGGAATTGGTGTGCTCTTGTTCTTGGCGGAACTCCAGGTTGTGTTGAGTTGTATGTGCAACAGCGCTGGTTTTGGAGTATTAGTGTGTTGGGTTCTCACTTACAATGTTTGGCCTCCCTGCGTATTACCTAAAGAAGGGTCACAAGCTGACTGTTCACTAAACATTCCCGTCCCGTTGTTGACTATTCAATAATCACTTCACGATGTTTGAACACCACGTTAGGGAAAACTGCTATGCGGGAGATGGACCGTGCAGGGAATTTGCGGAGCTGGAGAAGATCGCCCACCAGCCCGAGGGAGTAGCCGTGACTAACGGGATGCCGCAAACACGCTCAGGGGCTGCTGGACCTGGGGACGAGCATGGCTTGGCCTATAGAACTTCCTGATTAGCATATTTCCTTAACAAGTTAATAGTATCTACTTGACTTTACACGTCACCTCTGCGACATCCTGAGGCTGACTCTCCGCCACCAGAACGGTAGAACAACCATCTCACCGGTGTCCCCATGTTGGTCATCATGATGGAAATGCTAGGATGTTTGTCAGCCATTGGCACTGTTCGCGTTGGCCAGTAGTATATAAGAATTCGATACTCCTGATCATGGATTGTCTTTCTTCTTCATAACGAACCAACAGACTCTCGGATTCAAGACGCTGATTAAGACTAATATATACGTTACTGGCAGCTTCCACTACAAAGTCGCATTCAGACAGCCAACACAACATTCCTGCTCACTCCTATCACTCAACGCACGCAAACGACTGGAGCCATGTCTCCTCCCCGCCGAGCCCTTATCAGCATCACAGGCGCCAGTGCCCAGCTCTTTCAAGGCACGAAGACCACCGGCCTCTTCGTTATCGAGGCACTGCATCCCTATAATGTCCTCACGGCCGCTGGCTTCGAGGTTGATCTTGCCTCTGAGACGGGAACGTACACTCCCGACTGGAACTCTCTGCAACCCGACCATCTTAATGGCGATGATCTAGCCATGTGGAACAATACCAGCAGCGAGTTTCGTGTGAAACTCGACAACATGCCAAAAGCGGCTGATCTTGATGGCTCCAAGTACGGCGTCTTCTTTGCCTCTGCCGGCCACGCTGCTCTAATTGACTATCCTACTGCCGTCAACTTGCAAAAGATCGCATCGCTTGTGTGGGCTAACGGCGGGATTATCTCTGCAGTCTGTCACGGGCCGGCTATCTTCGCCAACGTTTTGGCTGGAGATGAGCCCCTCATCAAGGGAAAGACCATTACAGGCTTCACCACCGAAGGGGAGTACGCCTTGAATATTATGGAGGAAATGCGAAGCTGGAAGCCGAGCCCGGAAATGGTGGAGGAGCTTGCAAACAGGCTCGGTGCGATATGTGAGTCTACAGTGCTCTTTCTTTCGGCCACCCGATGCTAACTTCTTCCAGATAAACGTGCCTCTGGGGTTTGGGACGACTTTACTGTCGTCGATGGACGTTTGATCACTGGCCAAAATCCAACTAGTTCTCTTTCCACTGCAAAAGCAGTAGTTGAGGCTTTTGAGAAGCTGTAAAGCGAGGTCGGATATTGGCGTGCGATGGTAGTTCATCGCTCTCGCAGATGGATCCTTTATATACGATGCGACATAAGAGCTTGTACATCCATATTGTTTAAAACTGAGAATCTCGCCCTCTCCTACTCTTTATGAACGCGGAAACGCGTGTAGAATTCCGTGACGAAGCTCGGATGACAGTCAGTCATGTGGATTACCGATCCACCAGCGGCTGTCACAAGCTGAAAGGTTTCGAGTGGTTCTAGGGCTGCCGGCTCCTTATCTCCATCTGCTGTACACACTATAGATACTGTCTGCAAATGCGGCAGCTTAGCCTTCCGTTCTTCTTGGAATCCATCGAACAGTCTGCGAATGCAATTTAACTTTGAATCATCCAGTTCCCTCGCAAAAAAGCGAGCTGTCTCGATAGAGGCGGGAAGAAGCTCAACTAGACGTGGTCTCGCAGGTTCACCCGGCGGCCCCTCTTCATCAAGCCACTCGGGATTCTGCGAGTCCTCGTCATACGCTGGGCCCTCGAGCATCTCGATATCAAGCTCCAAGACCTTCAAGCACTGGAGGCCTGTCATATCGGCCAGCGTCGTGCCTTTCCCACCATAAAAATTTATGTTAGTAAACGATAACTCCTTAAGTGTTGGCCCGACATGCTCCACAACAGCAGCCAGGCAGGCGCCGATATTCCAATTGTGCCCGCAGCCGTGCCATTTGACCTCATATCCAAGGTGGAAGCATTTTAGAGCTGGTATACGCGCAAGGAGCTCAGCAAGCTCTAGATGTCGTAAGACGCAACCGACGAGCTCGACCTTCTCGAGGCTCTTCCCGTAGGTGTTGTAATGAGGAGCGAACTGTTTGCCAGTGTAATTATCATCGTAGGCTATGAGGCTGCTACCGTAGAACTCACGGACAGTATCAATTGCAAGAAGAGAAGCGCAGCTGGTCAGGGAATTGCGATTTTCGTAGCCGGTACCGGTGAATGGTTTCACGGTTCTTAGTTTCGAAAGCGGTGCATTTGCAAAGGATGAATCGTTTGCTCGTCGGACCAGGACATCAAGGACAGACCAAATGTTCTCTGTGTGCTGTGGCGTTGGACGAGCCTGGTCAAGTGGTATTGTCAGCGAGCCCCAGCCTTTAGGAGGGAACAAGTCTGTCATATTCGGGAGCAAGGTCAGGAGGAAGGCCTCTGGGTGGCCGCAATCTTTCTCAGACATGTCCTCGAGCCATGTTTCAGGGTCCATTCCTGCTTCACGGAGATACGGTGAGTTGAACACTAGCGCACGTAACGCAGTTGCATCACCTTTGATCCGAGGGAACACCAGCTCCCCCAAGTCGCCCCGTCCATCCGTGTTCTTCCAAATATCTTCCAGGTCATCTATAGAATAATTGTTGTCTCCCTTTAGATTTGCGGAGATGATGTATCGTGCCACGATGGGTTCAGCTGCGATGCGTTGCAGAAGGTCGGTGGTGGTGCAGATCTTAATGCCAGTAGCCTTTGTGATGGGGTCCCAGTATTCATCTGGGCTGCTATCTCCCGCTTTCCATCTAAAAGGGGGATTGAATTTGGAATACTCAAAGCGCCTGTATCTTTGTCGTCGTTGTGCGCATCGAGGAAGATGAAGCTGGCAGCGTGAAGGGCCTTGCATGTAAGGACCGTAGGTTCAAAGTCCTCCGGGATATTTTGTTCAATGATCCGCTGTATTAATTCTGTCGGAAGTTCTAGGAGCGCCATTGTGAATACGTAGCTGTATCGTGGGGTTTGAGGATGTTGGCTGAATGATTAACCAGTTGTCGAAGTTTTACTACTGATATTCCTTTCCCCGCATCTCACCATCCACGGATCCTTGCTTCGTACACGTCATCCTATCATATCTTTGACTCTCGTTGCCAGGCAAATTACCTGACGTCGACAAGAAAAAACCGTCTTCTCGTACTCGCCTTTCTTAGTCCGCATAGAAATCATCAAGGCATCACTTCCTCAGCCGAATACTCCCACGTACAGAAGATTGCGGGAGGTCTTGAAGGCTCATCTCTAATCATACTGACGACGTGGTCTTGGAACTGCTTTCCTATGCTGCTACCATTTCTCTTGCAATCTTTAATATTTTCATGCCGGTTGCGTCTTTCTATGTCTTACCAGCTCCCGACCCTACCTAGCACGCTGATGTCTCTATTAAGGGCCCTTAGCACTTGATTAGCTCGGATTCCGCATAAAGTCTCATTCGGAGACGTGACGATGCGGTTGCGTAGTCGTAGATATAGAGGCATGAGGTCAAGAACATTAAGAAAACCGCCACTGGATCAGACTATCTTGAAACACGTGCATTGCATAGGGAGTCTAGTTTACCAATGCCGTCCAACGTACAGTACGTAGGGGGCGCTGTAGGGTTTCGATAAGCTTTCCGAATAGGGGAAGGAGAGCAACGCCATCACCCTCAGCTACACGCACTGGTGGTGATGGAACTGAGTAAGCGTGGACGAGGATCCCTTCCAAATCGCTATTGTAGACACTTAATTGCCTCAGAAGCAGCAAGCGAAAACTGACTAACAATCCTATCTGGGATGCTTGGCTTACCAATATAAGGCCCGGAACGTACAGCCAGCGTTGTTGAACTGGACTAGGGGCCACATGAATAAGCACATATCCAATCCGATCCATCAGAATTAGGCCTGCATAAAAGCCATAGCTTCCAGAACCAATAATACTCGATTAAGCGTTCATTTTTCCTACGCGTTGAAAACAGGATTGGCTATTGTGATATGCATTGCTATCACACCGTGAGCTTCGGCATCATCTACTCATGGCGTATCCCTCAGACTCTTGACTCTGTAAAGAAAGATGGGGGCTGAGTTTGGGACATAAATACTAAAAGGAAGAGATGGGAGCAAATGAAATAGTTTGGTGGCCTATCCTGCTACCAGACAGAAGTCTTTGTTGCGAACGTAATCGTCGGTTGCGCTTTCCTCCCGTCCTCTCACACATTGTTTCCTGTAACGCCCACGCATGATATCATGTCCTGTCCTGAGACACACTGAAACCCGCGCCAACTACTATCATGGCCTCAACAGAAGACTATCCGGCCTATCTCGGGGTCTGGACCAACTGGTCTCGCGGTCCTGTCTTTGGTTCAACATTGACGGTTGACCGCTCGAGCGGTAATCTCCTCATAGCTTTCATTGCCTTCTTTGTGGCTGGCGGTACGTTAGTCCCAGATTATCGAGCTGCGTCCCCCAAGCCGAACCCCTCTGTTAATGCAAACAAAAGTTGGCAGCCGATTCTGGAGAATTGTATGCTTTGTGTTACATTACGCATATTCCAACCAACGGGCCCAAGATGCGCTTCACCACCAGCGGCAGGTCTTGCTTCGCAACTCTGCAACCCCCGAAACTGCACTGGCCACGCTTTTATACATTCTGCTGGCTTGGAAGAAGCACGCTGCTAGCGCTACCTTGAGACTTCTCGTCGTACTCGCCACTTCTATTCTCTGTCTCACTGCCTTCACAGTTGCTAGCGGCTTCTCTTCTAGGGTTTCTGGTTCTGTCGGCACGGAAGTCCTTCTTTCTGGGGCAAACTGCGCTGCTTTAAATTATGACGAGCTAGCCGCGAGCGATGAAAGTGAGTTCGCGTCGACTTTATTGCCCTACCGAGCAAGGATGGTGAAGAATGCTGCCAACTATGCCCAACAGTGCTATGCTCGCAATGATACTTCGCCTAGGAGAATTCTAGGATGTGGGACGTTCGTTAAGGACAAGATCCAGTACCAACTGCAAACCAATGCTAGTTGCCCCTTTGACGCCGCCCTCTGCAAGAGCCAAGACCGGAATTTGTTTATAGACACAGGCTATATTGACAGCCACGAGCATTTTGGTATCAACGCACCGCCACATGAGAGATTTCAATATCGCAGGCTGATCCATTGTGCACCTCTGGTGACGGAAGGGTATACGTCGCAGTATAATGCTTCAGCAGACCGGTCGTACACAAGATATCACTACGGCATGGCCTTCAGCTCGAAAGGGATGAGAAACTTTACATACGAGTACTCGAATGATCGCATATACGACAGGTTCTATGCCTCATCCACCGGGGCCATTGCGGACTACAGCATTGGGTAATATTCCATGACTCCTTCACTACACGGATACGCCAATGGCTTCATTAATTGCTAATACTTAAACAACAAATAGCGTCAAGCCAGCGTATTATTACCAGGGAGAACTTGTAAACGGCTCATCATGGTTCATGCCGATCCCAGAGTTCGAGCCCGGAGACTCAGACATCGGCTTATACTTCTTGTCCGCTAACAGAGTCGGCTACTCCTCCGCCGTCACGGACCCGTGGTACCAGGCAACGCAGTGGGCGGCACAGCAACGAATCGTCGACGAGAACGGTACCTACCACGAGGGAGCTGAAGTATATATGCAGGATCAAGCAGCATCGCCTCTAGGCTGCAAAGTTCGCAACCAGTTCTGTTACACTCCTTCTAGGGGATCTATATGCAGCCCGCTTGACGCATTCTTCGGGTTTTCCGATTACGAAAACTTCTCCCCGTTCCCTGACATAGACAAGGCGTTCCGCCGAACATATTGGGCGTTTCTTGCAGCATTTGGTACGGAGGGACTCATTCCCGATATCGTTGCAAGCCTTGCTGCCTTCTCACTTCTTTCGAGAGACGGGCTGTCGCTTTTAGGCCTTCAAGGCTCGCTTCCTGAAAATCAATGGATGCTAGACGTGCAGAATTGGAACGACATATCTCTTGCCGCTCTCCAAAGTGCATTCATCGACACCGCGGTTGGACCAGCAGATTCTGCTGTTCTCCGGTGGTATAGTCGGAAGCCAAATAATACAGAGGAATCAAGCCTTTGTAGCAACCAGGTAAGCAGTGTTCATATTCAGCCAAAGAATGTTTAAGTTAACAACATTAAATTCAGAAAATCCTCACCACTCTATACACGTCTTTTAGTATGTTCGGTATCATGTTTATCATTGTTCTTGGGAGTATTATCGTACTTGTCTCCTTCCTGCTTGACCCGCTCATGTCCATGCTTAGAAAGAGGCGTGGCATAAAACCGTATCAACAACTTGAGTGGCGGACAAATGATGCCTTGCAGCTCCAACGACTCGGTCACGAAGGGATCGGTGCAGGAACGTGGTCTGATGCTGCAGATACCGTGCCTACCACTCAGTTTGGTGAGAAGCTGGCTTTGCTAGATATCTTAGATCAGGAGCACCCCAGATTACGACTATCGTCTGAGGAAAGTCAGAAGAGGGAGAAGAATGGGCTCCGAGTGCGTGCGACGGATGCACAAAGCTCAACCGGCAACCTAAGCCCGGCCGTCACGATTGAGCTGCCAGTCTCGACCACGGACAGTCTGGCAAGGAGAACCTCAAATGATCGACAATCATTACACAGCGCCCACACCACTGATGAAGAGACCTCCATGGAGACAAGACCAGTACAACAGGACAGCACCCCCAGAGTTGAACTACCTGTTGTTGACTCGGCATAACCTCAATCTTGGCTAGATAACCTTAAGAGTTCACTGTTTTCATCATTTAAGCCTGACATTTAGTATGTTATGGCTTGTGCACCCCACCAAGACGAGGCGAAATTTAAACTCAAGTGCGTCAACAGTTACTTTACAGAAGGAGGCCCGCCATAGGTTTGAATACAATGACTTCGGAGCGCATTCCGTTGCAGTGTTGGCTGGACCTTAGCGAAACCAACCACTGAGGGGCGACCATGGCGGCGCGTGGCGCAGCGAACGAAGACATCCGCATGCGTGGTGTCTTGGCCAACATAGATAAATGGGTCAGGCGGAATCGAGTGGCATATGCAGCCCATCATGAAAGCCTAGTAAGGCGCAGCGTAGGCGGCGTGATTATTCCCCGCCTCTCCAACCAACGACAGAGTATTTGTAGGCTTGTGCAGCCTTTTCAACGTATTGGCACATTTCCCAACATCTTCAACGTCTTTTTTTGCGGTCGATAATTTACTTGCAAAATGGGACTTCTCAGCGATAGCGACACTGACATCGAGTCCACCGCTGGAGGGCAATCTGAGCGGGCTGGGCTCCAGCGCCTTATACGAGAAGAGGTTCGGGCTGTCGTGCGCGAGGAAATCCGAGCCACGGCGGCAGCGGAGGCATTCGAGCCAGCTCCTCCATCATATGACTCTGGGGCCCGGCTGCTGGCCGCCGAGTCTGATGTATCCCCGCTCCTGGCCTCCGACGCTGCGCGTAGCCTCGCCGCCACTTCCCTGAACGAGGAATCCCGCTCAAGTAATGTACGAAAAGGCATAAGGAGACTTCCCACTTGGCTGCGAATCATCCTCGTCTTCTGGCCGTTCCCTGCCGTTATAATCAGCTTGCCGACCTTAAGCGTATCCGGCCACGACAAGCTGCAACTTGCGATCTTGTCCTTCTTCCTAGTGTTCGCTCAATACGCTGCCTTCATGTTCGCTGCTGTAAGTAGTAGACAATATCCCCTCACATTCCTTCAACTACACTATGAGAGATTTGTGTTCTAAGTTGAGTTTCAGATGATTTCCCTCCTCTTCTGCGGAGTCTCGCCGCAATCCGGAACTCAGCCAACACCAGAGCCACAAGAAGACGAGACACCACCAAAACGTAGCAAGGAGCAGGTGGATTACGAGGCGGCCACCATTATACTTTACCACTTCCTTCTCTCGTTCGTCTTTTTTGGGCTCATCATGGCGGGCTGGTTGGGCGGACCACAGAGAGGGATGTGGCAAAGATCTGAACTCGCCGCCAGATTTGATGCGAAAATCACAGGGCACAATGCCCTGAGCTTCTTGACGAAATGCCTCTACGACGTAAATCCGAATCGAAATGCCACCATCGACAACTTCACCTACTGTCTGACCAAGCTTGGTATGCCCCAAAATGTCGTGTATGGCTGAGACATATATACGGTTGAGTCAACATCATTTGATTGAGGCGTTCGAGACTGGGGAATTGTTTGCGTTTATACCCGGGCCAAGCAACGAGCTGCTAGTGACAGTTCGAAGTACGACTGCAAGTTATGTCTGAACCGTTATCATAGTACTTGAAGCAGTCTAGTAATTAAAGCGCTACGCACCCTGATGGAAATACACCGTTGAAGTCTTCTCTTCATCCATTTTCTTGCTCTGTCTTCTGCCCTAGATGGCGTAGGCATAATAAATGGTAGAGACGTGAACTTGTTATTGCCAGCCTAAGTGCTTGGGAGCTCATGTTATAGCAAGAATCATCGTATTCCACCTGTGTTCACCACCCTGCCGCCATGATTTGCTCGAACTTAATGCTAGCCTCAAATCGTCTGTCTGCGTTTATACCATACCCCACTCGAAGGTAACATCAACCGTTTGCTCTAATCAGCAGTATTGACTTCGGTCAACAAATCTTTCTCTATCATCGCGACCGACAATACCTGTATACATGCAATACTGGCCGAAATAGGATGCCAGATTTGCCCCGGGTCGACACTACGACTGATATCGCAGCAACAAGGTAATCACCCGTACTTTAGAGGCTTGATCAAAAGCAGGTGTAGCATGATTAAACCCAATTGAACTACCAGTATCTCAGTGGGCTATGAAGTGGTTGATGCTCAGGATGTGAGGGCCACTTTCATATGGCCTTTATTCGATCACTTCTGTCGCCAGATTGCGAGGGGAAAGACCTGGCAAAAGCACGTTGTATTCGAGCGAAAGGTGTTGCCAGGTGGACTAGGTGCGCCTCGCAAGGAGCAACGGCCATGCCGGTTTGTTCTCTAGCATATGATTACCTGTATATTATTGCCAAGTACCAAAGAACCTTTCCTAAATCAATTTCGGGTTATTACAAGGCGGCCTTCAAGCAATTCTTGCTTCAAACACCGCCTACTCGCCTAAGCCCGTGTAATGCGCCGCGTCTCCAAGCCGTACCTAGGTCCAATGAGCTATGGCAGTGACATCGCTCTTGACTTTGCACCCAGCAACTCATCATCTTTGGTTGTCTCGAAGGTGCAACCCCTGCCAGTGGAGTTAAGAAGGACCCCGTACGGGAGTATTCACTTGCCGTTTGACCATCGCAACGGTAATTAGTGTCGGGGTAGTGGCTATACCCCGCAATGTTTAGTGTCGATCTCCTGTTCCCGCTCCGCATTCATCATGGAGGCGTTCAGGATCCCCGCCTCTATGATGTCTTAAAATGACCTTCGGGGACATGTTGACAATCAATGAGCACTAGGTATTTAGTTACAACCCGATTTAACATCTATTCTGCATCAACAATTGTTGGGTATCAGTTCCAAGTTGTAAGAGTAGCTTGACGGGAAGGGCTTTTAGACATCAAGGTACCAAACGATTTCACTTGGTACCAAGGTCTACCCGCCCCGTGACGGATGACCTCGGGCGTCTCGGGTTTTTATTCTCAAAGCTAGCAACGAAGCGACCCGCCACCCCCCCGGGCCGATTAAAGATGTGTAGAATATCACGCCCCTGTCCTGTTAGCACATTGGGAAGACTGCGTAGGCTAACGGTGCTGCATCCAGGGTTCCCGAGTAAGGTAAGGTACCTTAAGATGACATTGCGGGGAACTTTGGTAAAGGATTTCATACCTGCGGGGAAAGCAGGTGAGATGGATGCATAGGGTATGCGATCATCGCTCAATTCTGGCATTCTCTCGTTCACTTTGAACCGAAGTTGGAGACGAGTTATGAGAACCTCGGGCTTCGTCTCAATGTCGGAACGGAGGGTGGTATTCTGCACCAGTTGTGCTCCACAAAGTTCCTTGCTTGACTCCCAGACACACCATTATGACCCATCCGGGATGTATCTAGATGCCGGATCTGTATGTTGATTTGCCACTCCAGCCACTGCTTCGGATAAAAGATGGCCGACTAGAACTCCTTCAGGCCAATAGTAACGAAGCCGTAGGCTGCTTCTATGCTACGCGTGTATACTCTGCGTAGGTAGCATACTGTAGTCACTTTGGAGGGACTCCACCCGCAGGTTCCTGGCAAACTATATGAGAAGTCATACCTTCATATCTCCGTACACCCCGTTTGCTAATATGGGCAGCTGCTTAAAATGTGAATCAAAAACAGCATGGCAGTCTCAATCACACAAATAGCCTTCGAGCACCACCGAGAGGCCATAGGCATCGCCGAAGCAGAACCTCGCATCTCGTGGAGGTTCAGTGGTGATGCTACCAACTGGGAGCAGAGTGCTTACGACATTGAAATCACGAAGGGTTCTATAAACCAGCCCAGCTCATTTAGCGTCAACTCTACCGATTCTCTCTACGTCTCTTGGCCAGATGTCTCTCTCGGCACTGCTGAGTCTGCCACTGTGCGGGTTCGGGCTCATGGACAGCCCGGACAACCGTCTACCCCGTGGTCCGACTGGGTCTCCGTTGAGACTGGCCTCTTGAACAGTGACGACTGGCGTGGTGCGGTCCCAATCACTGCCGACCGACAAACAGAGGTTAATGGGCCAAAGAGACCACTCTACTTGAGAAAGCCATTCAGAGTTGGTTGCGGCATCTCAGCTGCTCGGCTATATATTACTGCTGCGGGACTTTACGAAGCTGAAATCAATGGCATACGGGTTGGCGATGCTGTCCTGGCCCCTGGCTGGCAGTCATACAACTACAGACACGTCTACGACACCTATGATGTGACTGAATTGGTAAAATCGGGTTCCAACACTATCGGTGCGACTGTGGCCGAAGGTTGGTTCTCCGGACGTCTTCAATGGGGTGAAGGTGTGAGGAACAATTACGGAGACACAGTCGCTCTCCAGGCCTTGCTTCTTGTCATATTGAAAAACGGCACCGTCATTCCTATTGCGACCGATGATTCATGGGAAGCAAGTCTTGGTCCTATCATTACTTCTGAGATTTACGACGGAGAAGTCTATGACTCGAGGCTCGAGCAAGATTTGGCCGGGTGGTCAACTACCGAGTTCAACAGCAGTGGCTGGCTTGGTGTCAAGCCGCTCCCGTCTCTCAAAGGAGCACTAATACCACCAGACGGCCCGCCAATTAGGAAACTGGAGGAGAGACTACCAGAAGTGTTCTTCAAATCCGCCTCCGGAAAGACCCTCATAGATTTTGGTCAAAACATGGTTGGCTGGCTGCGGCTAACGGTCGAAGGCCCAGCTGGCACTGTAATCACCCTGCATCACGCTGAGGTTCTTGAAGACGGCGAGCTCGCATTAGGCCCACTTCGAAATGCCAAGGCAACCGATACTCTGATATTAAATGGTAACGGCACCCAGATCTGGGAACCTAGGTTTACCTTTCACGGGTTCCGATATGCCCAGATCGACGGCTGGCCGGAAGGTGCGCCACTTGACAAAACTTCTGTTATTGGCATTGTGCTACATTCCGATCTTGAGCAGACAGGGTGGTTTGAATCGTCCCATGAGCTCTTGAATCGCTTCCACAGCAATGTACGATGGTCAATGAAGGGCAACTTCCTTTCTCTACCAACCGACTGTCCCCAGCGTGACGAGCGATTCGGATGGACGGGAGACGCACACGCATTTGGGCCTACCTCCAACTTTCTGTACAACACTGCTGGGTTCTGGAGAGGCTGGCATAGGGATGTGTGGGCTGAGATGCAACGCAATGGGGCTATGAGAGTACCATCATTCATCCCGGTGATTCCACCAGATTCCGGGTTTGACGCACTATCCGTTTGGGGCGATGTGGCTGTGGGCAACCCCTGGAATCTCTTTACTTCGTTTGGAGATCTCGGAATGCTTGAGGAGCACTTTCCACAGAGCGTTGGGTGGATTGAAGTTGGAATTCCTCGAAACGAAGTCGGGCTATGGGATCGGAATACGTTTCAGTTTGCGGATTGGTTGGACCCCTTGGCACCACCTGAAGATGCGGGGGGAGCCACAACTGCAAAGCACCTCGTATCCGATGCGTATTTGATTCGCATGACCGAGTTCCTGGCGCAAATGGGCACCTATCTCGGTCGTGACGACGTGGCTGCGAAGCATCAAGCATCACACGACGACTTGGTTGGCAAGTTCCATGATGCATGGATTGTCAATGGTCAACTAGCTAATAGGACCCAAACCGCATATGCCCTAGCACTGGATTTCGGTCTGTATACCGATGAGACAGAAAGGGCTGCGGCCGCCGAGACCCTGAGGTCTATTGTCGCTGAGAATGACTACCTCGTCGGCACTGGCTTCGCGGGGACTCCATCTCTTGGATCTGCACTGCGTAGCATTAATGCCACGGAAGATTTCTACAGTATGCTGCTGCAGACTCGCGTGCCTTCGTGGCTTTACCAGGTCGTACAGAACGGCACCACCACATGGGAGCGCTGGGACAGCCTTCTCCCTGACGGCACCGTCAATACCGGCAGCATGACCAGTTTCAACCATTACGCGTTTGGTTCTGTCGCCAACTGGATACATCAGACCATTGGCGGTATCGCGCCCGCCGAGCCAGGTTGGAAAGTGATCACTGTGTCCCCGATTCCCGGCGGCGGCATCACGAGCGCCAGTGCCAAATTCATCAGTGGGTATGGAGAGGTCAGCACAAAGTGGAAGGTAGATAATGGGTTCCATTTGACGCTTGTCGTCCCACCAAACACCAAGGCTATTGTGACGTTGCCAGGTGGAGGGGAAGTCACGGAAGTTGGGTCGGGGACACATGAGTTCTCCGACCCGGCGTATGTGGCCCCATAAGCACTGCTTGGTGGCGCTGTGGAAGAGAGGTAGGGCCAATCAGGTCCTGTTTGTCATTAGCTTTACCGCTTGATACGATGTAGCCGTGCAGTTATACGTCTTTGCGTTGCCTGGTCTGCTACAATAGAATTATCTCAAACCGACGTTGAGGAACATGCCTTCGTTCATCGGGAGTTCAAATGCTCAGATATTGAGTGCCATAGCTCGAGTATGGGCATTGATAGGAGATTTCAATACCGGGTGATGTATTTAAGAACGACATGATACCTTGTGCTGTGATTACTTCATTGCAGCCAATACACCTTCCACGTTGGCAAAGCTCAACTCTTTCAAAGTCTCATTCCAGACTACTTCCATCGCTTTCTTGCCGTCAGGAGTGTAGTAAAAAGTTGCAAGCCTGCCGTCCATTGTCTTTGTTAGGTCTACCCTAAGGGGTCAATTGTTTAGTCGACCGATAGAAAGGAGCTCATACTTACGGCGCGATCTGATTATTCATGAGAAAACAACCGTGCGATTCTTGGCCGTGCGACAGTACGGCATCAACATATGTTGCAGCACCTCTTCCTACTGGCCTACCCGCGACTCCGCTGAATATCATTCCCGCTATTCGCATTGGCCCCTTTGCCTGGCGAGAGAGACCAGTCCGCTTGGTCGCGCCCGGATCGACCATATTAATAACGACGTCCTCGGACTTTATCTGCTCCGACAGTTTCACTAGGAATAGCTGGCACAGAAGCTTGGACACGCCGTATCTTTCGGAAACATTGAATGGGAGAGTTTTTGGGTCGTCAAAAGAAGACAGGAGTGGTCGCTGATGGCGGTTCGGGAACTTGGCCAGGTGCGCCATAACGGAATTAACAACCGTCAATGTGGGGGGGCTGCCCGGGGCTGACTTGGATTTCAGAACGGGAAGCAGGAGTATCGTGAGCAAGATCGTGCTAATGTGGTTGACCTGGATGACTTGCTCGTGTCCAGTATCACGGGTTAGGGCGAACTCGAGGTTCATGAGGCCTGCGTTCAGGATGACGTAGTGTATTCGCGAGAGATCGGAATCGCATTTGCGGACAAACGCCAAGATGGAGTCGTACGACTCCATGTCCACTACCCAGACTTGTACATCCGCCGAAGGATTCACAAGGCGAAGCTTTTCAGCTGCAGCCTTGCCTTTGTCACTCGATCGTACAGCAATGATAAGTTGGGACAGGCCAAGAGTCAGGAGTTGCCTCGCCGCTTCGAAACCGAGGCCAGTGTTGGAGCCGGTCACTATAGCAGTCTTGCCTTTCAGACTTGGGGAAGTTTCTGGATCGGGTATCTCGATTTTGACGCGGAACTGGTTGTTCCAGAAGACGGAGCCAAAGTTTTTCGGCAGTGTAGGCATGTCCTTGGAGGCGACGGCCATGTTGGGCTTCGATTGACAGGCTTAGGAGAGAACAGGACAAAGGGACGATAGAGTTGTATTGTATGGAAAGATACTTGAAGTTATGCTTGATATGAGCAATGTGAAGCGCTGCAAGACGAGCAGAGGCCAGGCCAGAGTATGTATTTATATATGGCATGATGGACGCTGCTTACAAGTCCCTTTCATGCCGATGCATAAGTCCTTAGAAATCCGTGTCTCTTGTACGCGTGTCAGAGATCACAATCCAGTTCTCATTCGAGCTCAGGATTGCTGTAGCGGTGATATAAAACGTGACTATACCATCCGACTTGGGAAGTACCTGTCTGGAAGTATCTAACTAATCCGTAAGGGGAAGTCCTCGATGTCTTGGCAATCTCTTCACTAGGCTGCAACAAGAAACCCTGCATAACTTACGTCTCGACGAACTAATTACAACGGCCGTATTTTCCCGAAACGACCGCAACCCCATGTCATCCAACAACTAACCAAACCTTCTCGAATGCCAGCTCTTTTCTTCAGTCAAGCATCTTTTTTCGTCAGCGTCTAATCAAGAATCATACACCCGCGGGTTTCGATTAGTGCTATGCTAGTGGAGCTATGGCTGAGTCAAAATGTGAGCAATTCATACGAATTCACCCCTGGCAATGCCTAAATCGAGATACAGATGCCGCGGGACTTCACTTCGTCGTTAGTACGCCTACTTCTACTAAAGATAACCATGGCCGCAAAGCCATCATGAGTCATGCAAGAAGAGCACAAGGGAAAGGCCGACGGCCCGTTCGGCTGCACTCTTGGATTGATCCCGATCGTCGCCTTGGGATGCCTCAAAATGACATGCCTATCAAAACGCCCATCTCCCCAGTACCGAGTCTAATGCTGCTCGGCGGGGGTTTCTCCACGCTGAAACTGCCACCAGGCATTGAGCCGTGCATGATTCAAGACCTCAAAAAATGTAGGCTTTCCTTGCACCCTCACCTAAGCTTTGTGCCGAATAAATCCAGTGTAGCTGTAACTAAGCCGAATCTCAGTGATCAACCTAAACAAATATGGCGTCTATCCATACGAGATATGTTTAGACGTACATCCTGTCGAGAGAGGTTGGTTTCCATATATGATTAACGACCTATGCTGCCTCCATTCGATGATGTACTCAATCAGGGATTTTGTGGATGGAGCTCCACATGGGCCAAAAGCCCGCTTGCATCCTTTCATTACGATCATACCCTGCAGCTCCTTCAGGCGCGGCTGAATGAGTTTGGTCACACCTCTGCGGTTTCAGATTCTACCATCATGGTTATTATCACCTTAGCAATGGCTGCACTGACCACAGAAGATTTCCACACTGCAGTCAACCATATCAACGGGCTTCTTAAGATTGTCAGCTTGAGAGGTGGCCTTCGGGAGTTGGACGTACATAATAATATCCAAGTCAAGGTATGCAGGTAGGTTTCGATGCTTTTTATTTGTAACAGTATACTTATTTGCATTCCTTGTTCATTACATTGACGCGGTAATAGGGTCGATCTGGAATATGCGTTACGCTGTGGACAACGGCCTCGCCTCTTCAGAGAAGAAATTGTATGGGACTGCTTCATTGCAGATCGCGGCTTGATTCGTTGCAACCATAAGCCCTTTGGAACTGAGGTTCAGCTCTTTGCAGAGACTAATCTAGAGCCGAGGCTTCTGAATGGGTGGAAAGATCTACATGCCTTCACCTGCCTTAGCAACCTTGCCTACCAGACGACGCGCAAGCTACCACCGGACACCTACAATGAAATGATGATGTCTGTGCTCTACCGGCTTGCTCATCTAACATTTAAGGACCCTCTCCAGGAGGCCGTTCGAACCGCCTTGCTAGCTTTTGCGGCGACAATCTTCATGGTACGACAGTTTGCGGACCAACCATACTCTCACTTGTTTGATTCCTACAGCAATGCTTTATTCAGACTGCGCATGCGGACACTGTGGTGCCTGTTTCCGTTAATCTCTGGTTGGCAATCTTATTCCATGTAGCTCCAAACGCGGGGTGCGCTACCAGGGATAGAGAGAGAGTCTGGCTTGCCCAGGCAGTTCATCATGCCAATGTCAGTTCATGGGCCCAAGCACACGACATGTTGAGATCAATCATGTGGGTTGATTTTGTTCATGACCGACTTGGAAAGCAAGCATTCGACGCGGCTGTATCGCGGTTGAATGGACGAAAAGTGCTTGATGAGTGACATGCGGTTTTCTCCAACTGAAACCTACACAGCATGGTGTGTATTCACTTATTGCGCTTGCCATGGATCACAAGGTCTTTTGTTAGGGAGTGCCTGAAGCTCAGTCATAAAAAGAAGAGAATAAGGACATTTGACGATAGTGGAGGAGGAAGATACATTGTGCACAGATGACCTAAGCGACATGGGATATGAGTGTGCGCCGTCTTCTGGTATCCTGACTCTCCTTGGATAATTCCATAAATATTGTAGCTTCAAAAGGGCATCATATCACCAAGCGATTGGTTAGATATCAATAAGTCAGAGGTCTTGAATTGGTCGTCGATATCGAGCACCATCTCGCTCCTGATGGAACATCTCCCCCAGGCATCGTGTGATAGACATGGAACACGGAAGCGCTTCATTAACCACACTTTATACGCACGCGTTCCCATCTGCAAGCTTAGCAGCATAGGCGAGGGCTCGCCATGCAGGTCATCGCATACATGTATAACGAGTACCATCTGACCATGACTTGCAGGCTTCAGTGCTACGCGGTTCGGGGACGAAGAATGAATGAAGCCGAGAACTAACCAAACTGATCTTTTCACAGGGAACGGGAGTGTTGGAGCACCAGCCCCGAACATCCGACTATAAAACCAAGCAGCCAATGGCTAGAAAAATAGAGGTGGGATGCATGGCAAAGATATCCCCTCCATCCACTCCATCGGTCACGGTACCAGGATCACGACTTTACCCTGTCCCCCCTCACTGCCCACGTAATCCTCCGTGCCGAATCGCCGTTTTCCCAGAAAACGAAATGCGAGAGATCGGAGACACAGACAACTCAGATCGAGTGTCGACATCCTAATCGTTCTTCTGAAAGACTGGTATCGAGCGCACTGCTATTTGGGTCGCGAGTCACGCCTAGGTATGACAGTGTCCCTCGCGCGAATTTCTTTCAATTTCCGCAAGCTATGATTTCCGTGAAAATCAGGAACCATGGTTCGAGGCAGTGCTTATTGTCAAATGAGGGAGCGATCAATGGTCTACATAATATCGTTTTCGCGAAACCTTTCTAAATAGGAGGAGGGGTTCATGCTTGACTCATCTACGCTTTGAGATGACTCTGGGCCGGGGCATTCAACTGAGAAGGGTAGATCCTGGGGGTTTGAAACTTATCGATTGGCCGTGAGAGCGAACTCTCCTGGGTCCACTAACGTAATTGTGCCTGGACAGAAAGTCATTCGACCCCACAAGCTCTCGCTCTTCGTTCCTACATAAAAGTTTGATAGGGAAGGTGGGTGCGAAGCCCATGGCAAACCCATGGAATGACGTTGGACGAACCGCCGCGGACATGCAAGGTTGCTGCACCTCGGCATGCCGAGTTATCCGGTAGTGTAGATTATTGGATTCCTTGGCACGCGGGCCATCCAACAACTAGCGGGTTTCATTGCAGCCATGTCCAGTACGCAAACCGGTGTGGACGGGAGCATTTATTGAGGCAATAACAGGCCGTCAAGCCGTATAGTCCGTTTAAATGAATCGTGGAGCACCCGCAAATCCCCCCAGTTGCCAAGTGGATTGTGAGGGCCCGGTGGGTATGAGCAAGCCCGGTTATGATGGGAACGGCAGTGTTGAAGATTGGAATTCCGCAGCGAGGATTGGTAGTGAATTGAAGACGCGGAGAAGAGGAGACTGCTCTGTATCGCATCCCACTCGTCCTTGAGCAATGCCTCGGCAAGTTAGAACACTCAGCCGCAGCAAAGGAACAAGCACTGAAGAGGAGTCTCTGGACGCTTCGTGCAAAGCATACGCCATGGTGCGATCTGTCGAACGATATTTTGATTCCCCGGGTAAACGGACGTTCCTTTTGTAAAACAGAGCATTGCAGGGTTAATCGCATCCCCTAGAACGCCATCATGCAACCCTTATTGTTGTGCCGCTGGCTCACATCCATGTCCCGCATTGGCATCGCGTGGCAGCCCTGATAGGGCGCTGCTTGGCTGTCGCTGCCGCTGAGAAGAGGTTTGGGACTGGCACTATAATTACACGTTGGGAGATGTCTAAACTTGCTCTGAATTCGTCTGTGACCGTGGAAAACGGGCATGAGATTTTATGCGGTTTGATAAGGAATAATCCAACGCTGGAAAATTGGCGATTTTATAGCAGAAGCCAGGTTAAGATTATGGAAATGCGAATATTAATGGGGTGTACAGAGCTATTCAACAAAGCCTGGAAGTTGGAGGGCATGACATTGGAGGGCCACCGACGGGAAGTCTCAGTCGGCCTCTTTGCGCCTCCACGAACTCCATACAGAGCTCTGATGGACTCCGTTTTCCCTGTAATTACTGCCTGCAGATTGTTCGGGTAGCTGCATAAATCAAACCAGTAATTAGAGACAGTACCAGGGTGGGCTGACAAGGAGACTTCCACTGAAAGGCCAGCAATAAAATTGCGCCTACCACCAGTCGACGTTCCTCCCCTGGCCTTTCAGGGGACTCAACCCAAAGCAGAGAGCCGACATACGAGCCTCGCGGCTCAAGTGCTTGTCACAAATGGCCTTCCTGACTAGCTCTTCCCTTCGGCCGCAGGCAGGTGTAATCGGATCTTACGGGCAATGGAGAGATCGAGCCGCAGTCTGTGGGTAATTGAATCGTTCTGAATGGCCTTCAATGGGCCGACGACCCCGAATTATGGAGTACACCGTGGGCTTAGCGGGCTCTTCAGGGGTCGTGATACTGGGTGGTGGGGTGAAGTGGGCTGATGATCTCACCGAGACCGCGTCCAACCGCCACAAAGCAATGGTGATCACGTTTGCCAGCCATTGTATGCTCACAAAAACGAAGCTGCGCGGATGAAGCACCGTAAACAACGGGACATTCTGGTTAGTTCTTGGGGGCGTCTGCCGCGGCATTCGTGACTTCTCCGAAAGACCTGGTTGTGAAAGCTCCCTACTAAAGTTAGAACCCAAATTATGTGCTAAGCCATATATTTGGAGCAACAAACTAAGGGCAAGCCCATGATAAGAGAAAGGGCTGAGACCCTGCAGAACACACCCAGATCTTTCAACGCGATACCATGCGTGTCCACCTTCTTCTTGAATCAGACCATCCATCCATTTTTGTTGGGCTGCAATACTCCGCCTCGCCACAACAGGCCACCTCGACAATTGCATGACATTGCATGTTCAAGAACGGAATTGATTCCTTTCAGCTGCATCACTTCGAAGTAAATGGATAACTAGGGGGGTGTGGAGCCTTTCCCCGCATCGCCATGTGGTGTTGGACGCCTCTGACGATGGCCTTCCCGGAGTTTTGTCCATGGCTTCGCAGGCGATATGTATGACGCTGTCTGCACGCTTGGCGGCACATCACCTCGCCCAGAGTGGTCATTTAACCAATTGGGAACTCAAACATCGAAGGTTTAGTGGTCCCCTATTGGCCCGATGAACATTCTATTGAGTAAAATGCCACCCTTCGGCACATGAAGATGGCACTCGTTCGAGGAGGACATGGTATTCAGTGTCTGCTGGAGATGCCAGGAGCTCCTCCTCCATGGCATCCACTTTGGTGGTAATTCCGAAAGGGAAACTCCTCCTAATATGCGTGGCCCTGAAACACACTGTGATACCTGATACCCGGAGACGATGAGGGGCTCGTTTGCAGCAGGCCGAGATCATTGGGACACCAAATAAAAGAAAACCAGTGAGAAGTAATGCCATCGCTATATTAGAGGTGTAGGGGCTTGTGGTGGTGGTGGTGGTTGTGGTTGAACATGCAAGAGGATCCCCTCGGGTCCGGGCTGGTAAGACATCGGCTTGTTGAAGCTTCAATTACTCGGTTTGAGCCTTGAAGTCAATTCGCGACCACTATGGAACCTGAGATGCAAGCCCGCCGCGGCGATCCGCAGCCAAGACGGCTAGGAAAGTGTGCCGTTCAGTCCGACTGTTCAAGCTAGAACGACCATGTTCTGGTTCACACCAGCACATGTGGTGTATTTTTACTCCAGCTACCCAGAAGGGCCTCATCTCCCAGAAACCATGCCATACTGATCGCCGTCGACAACTGTCCAACAATGCGTAGATTTGGTGGAGAGTGGTGTTTCTTTAGGGACAAAATAAGATCACAAACATACCTACCTATGTAGCTCATTCCTTCGCCACAAAAGTTTTGGAAGGACCCCTGACGCAGACTCGGTTTATGCAATACGTCATTACGCAACTGCCCCAATTTTCTCCCCAGCGAGGCGCTGCCCCAAACGGTCGCCGCCATCTTGCTACACACATATGGCCTCAGCATGGCCTGACTTTTCTCCCAAGCCCGAGGTAAGCAGCAGTTCGCCTCTTGTTTCCTTTGCTCCAGGCCGTGGATAGCACCCTTTCGCCCAGAGCGCCGAGCCGCAAACAGGCCAGCGGCGAATTGTGCTGCGGTGGGATGACGAACCGCGACCCCTCACTGGCTGTATCCCAGACAGCGACGATATGGGTTTACTTGACTTTCCGATCATTCCAAGTGGTAGGGTCTTCTGCCCGTGCTTGCAAATCAGCAGCGCTACCTAAGTAATTCCGCCTGGCCCACGTCGCCGTGGCTGACGGAATGGGATAGGTAAAGTTTGCCATCCAATCCTACTACCTCCCAGGCACACGCCTGTTTTGGTGGTGGATCAGTCAGGCCCTCTTTTCCACATCCGTACATCCATCTCATCCGAATAGCCAGCTATGCATATAACCGAGGAGCGTGAGGCAGTTAGGTCACCGGCAGCAGTGAATCGAACATGATGCTGCCCGCAGTGCATTGTGTGACCCTTGCCGTCCTGCTAGGCCCTTAAATGATCATCTGCTCTGGCTATATCTCTGTTTGCCTTCCTGACCCACAATCCTTTGCTCCGCATATCCCGAGAGCTGTTTGCACCACCGCATCCAAGGTTCCGGCAACCCAATTTCTCTTACGCTTGCCCTGGTCGTCGACAGTTTACATAAGAGCGTTTCTCTCCCCACGTTTCCCCAGCGAAGAAAGACTCCTCTTTCTTTCTTCTGTCCTTAGTGGAGCTTGCATCACCATATAATACCCCATACCCCATACCCCGTCCCTTTGCTCACTTTAACCTCTTCCCCATATACAACTCTTGGAGTAAGACACAGCCTTCAACATCCCTCAGATACGATGGCTACTACCCAGACAACCCACACAGCGGCACCGCTGGACAACGAAAAGGACATTCACACGAACGGAAGCAGTGGTTTCAATGGGTCTGCTGTCAACGGCTCGCAACCACGCAATCGTGGACCCTTCCACCATGACTTCCGACCCGACAACGAGGAGGCGCGAGCCTTTGGCGGTGCTCTTCAGCCCGGCGTGTGGAAGCCGTTCGAGCACCGGAAGTTCGCTAACCCAGCGCCTCTGGGACTCTCTGCTTTCGCCCTTACCACTTTCGTTCTCTCCGCCGTCAACTTGAATGCCCGTGGCGTATCGGCACCCAACATTGCGGTCCCTCTGGCTCTCGGTTACGGTGGCCTCGTTCAGCTTCTTGCTGGCATGTGGTGAGTTTTCTCTGTCTTTCTCGTATCCCCTCACGGTTTACACGAACGCGTCGTTTCGGCGCTTCTCTGGAGCTACTTCACTCTGGTGGAGTGCGTTTTGTGGACCTTGAGGACAATAGGGTGGAGCTTGTGGAGAATTTAGTTCATTCGAACTATGATAGCATCAGCTGCTGACCGATGGTACAGGGAAATGGCTGTGGGTAACACATTTGGTGCCACTGCTCTGTCCTCGTATGGTGGATTTTGGATCGCCTACGGTATTCTTTTGACGCCTAACTGGAACATTCTCAACACCGAGACGGGCCCGTACGCTGCGGATCCGAAAGACCACTTTTCTGCCGTCGGCTTCTTCCTGACTGGCTGGTTCATCTTCACAACCATTCTAGTGATCTGCACGCTGAGGTCGACAGTCATGTTCTTCCTCTTGTTCTTCACTCTCGACCTCGCATTTCTGTTTCTCGCATGTGAGAACTACGCCGCGAGTATGGGTAACACTGCTGCCCAGCTAGGTCTCCAGAAGGCGGGTGGTGTGTTTGGCATGCTTGCAGCCTTCTTAGCATGGTACTGTGCTTTGGCCGGTCTGCAGGACGACAGGTATGTTTCACGCCAACCGGACTCATGGCCCTTGCCCATCGGATGTTAGAGCTAACGCAATCGCAGCAACTCGTTTTTCCAGGTCCCTGTCTTCCATCTCCCATGGTCCGACAAGGGCCGTGAGCTGCGCAAGGAGAAGAGCAACCGCGCGACCGTGTAATATGATGTCGCGAGCTTGTTTTTGAAGACGACGGACCGCAAAGAAGAGACTGCAGTTCTGGATGCCTGCGTCGACGATGGATCGCCAAAGTGGCGGTTATGAATATACCTATTGGAGGAAGAGTCTCTGCTTTATGTTGGGATGTGCCAGCGACCCGTCGAAATTGGCGCGAAGAAATCTTTATCTCCCACTGTATCAAACGGTGGATATTTCCGGTCCGGGATTTGGTTGGGAAAATCGCGTTTGGGTGGGTATTTGCGGTCACATCTGTAGATACCGCTATTTACCTTATGACGCGTATTACGGCCTCATGAAACAATTGAAGATTTATCATTTGCGCTGACCTGATGGGTTCGATTGATGGATGGTTGTTAAGCGGCAGTTGAGTCTTGGCGACACTCCTCCCGAAAGAACCTGGATTCCGGTTCGCGCGGCATGGAGGTAACACTCATCGTAGAGGCGTGGCCTTGGCCTACGTCGCCAGGATCTAATTTGTGGAGGTTAATTTGCGGAGGAACTCTGCGTTTCGGCCGAGGATTTGAGCCTAAAGGGCATCTTTCTACAGCAAGATTGCGTGGGCGACAGCGATAAAGGATTGAGAAGATGAGGACGCGCGAGGAGAAGTTAATCAGAAATGTCTACTTCAAAGTAAGCAGATTTATCTTCGGTCATTATTGGCGGGGTGAAGTGGTCTGGCTGGCGAGTTCTTTTGAAGTAATTAATGAATACTCATGAAAGGTTAAGGTGTCTCTGGGCACTTCAGGCCTTTCTCAGGGTTGTTACTGCCCTCACGTGCTGTACGACACGGTCGAGTCTAAGTTGTTGTGCAGTACACTGGCACATTCTTTACTGTCAAAAAGCATTGACGAGACGTAACCTACCCAATTACGAATATCAATGATGAGACTCTAGTTAGACAAGATCCTCCCTTATTCTCTAATGCCCAGGTAAGCACCTTCGTCAAGGGCTGGGAGACATTCCGTCGTGCTCTTTGTCTCCAATTTCCTTCTCCTTACCAAACCGCGGGGTCAATCGAACCCCTCACCCAAGAGCGTCCCCTGAGAAATCTGACCAATTCGTGTTTTTCGCCTGCCCTTCACATCATACGATAACTACAGCAAAAGTCGCCTGATGCTGTCAGCGCATTAGTACTTGGCGTTTCCTCGTCATGAGTTCTTATTAGCATTCGAATTACAGAAGGGCAATGCCCTGTCCGCCTTTGCGATGTTGACTAGAAGAATCCGGCGATTCCTTGCCACCTTGTTCGTTGGCATTTCTGCAGCCGTTCTGGGTATGCTATACCACCGCCTCATCAGCCGCCCTCTGTCTATTCTCTCTGGATCACCTTCCAGTACAGTCTCTGCCATGTCTCAGATTCCTCTGAAACCCGTCATTGTCGTTGGGTCTGGCCTGGCAGGCATGTCAGCAGCGTACGAGGCGCTGAGGGCAGGTGCGTCGGTGCATATGCTTGATCGCGCCCCGAAACCTGGGGGCAATAGCATCAAGGCGTCATCCGGGATCAATGGAGCAGGTACGAGGTTCCAGAGGGCAGCCGGGATTGAGAGCGATGGTAGCTTCTACGACGACACGATCCGATCTGCGGGTGCGAGGTTTCGGAGCTGGACGGCGGGAACAAAACAAGACATAGATCGCCAAACGCTCATTGAAATGCTTACGAATCAATCTGAACGTGCCGTAAGTTGGCTTGTTGATGAGATTGGCGTTGACTTGAGCGTCGTCGCACCCCTTGGCGGTCACACGGTGGCTCGCACTCACCGTGGATCTGGCACCACTCCTCCAGGCGCTGCGATTGTCACGACCCTGCTGAAGAAGCTGAAAGAGCACCCAAAGTTCCAACTGAGCAACCTTGCAGATGTGACAAGCTTGGAGTTCAATGACGGTCGAGTCAATGGGGTCCGCTACATCCACGACGGCCACCCTCATCTGCTCGAAGGACCAGTTGTCTTCGCCGCCGGTGGCTTTGCTGGAGATGCAAATGGCCTTCTGTCGCAGTACCGCCCTGATTTGTCGGGGATGCCATCAACGAACGAGGCTCGGGCGGGTTCGCACGGTATCCTCACCGATGTTGGCGCGGAGCTTGTAGATATGGACAGCGTGCAGATTCACCCGACAGGCTTCATCGATCGAAAGGATCCCGTTGCCGGATACAAATTCCTCGCTGCAGAGGTACTGCGTGGCGAGGGCGGAATTCTCCTGTCGCCCAGCGGTAAGAGGTTCGTGAACGAGATGGAAACGAGGGAGGTCGTCAGCAAAGCTATCATGGACCTACCATCCAAAGACGACGGAGTGATCAAACAATGGGAGATAACGATTCTACTGGATCCTGGCGCGGGCGAGGCAGTTGGCTCACACTTGGGCTTTTACCTGTTTAAGGGCTTGATGGAGAAGATGAAAGTCAAGGATTTGAACCCGGCCATGATTGCTGCTGTGGACAAGTACGCAGCAGGAGTTGCGGCTGGGCGGGACGATGAGTTTGGGAGGGGGCCATTTGGCCACTGGAGGCTGCAATCGGGAGAGTCAAACCGAGATGAGGAGGTTTGTATCGGCAAGGTCACCCCGATTGTACATTTCACGATGGGAGGAGCCAGTTTCAACGAGAAGGCGCAGGTGTTGGCCTCGAACGCCCATGGACTTGAACCAATACAGGGAATTTACGCTGCTGGTGAGATCACCGGTGGTATCCACGGAGACAACAGGCTTGGAGGCTCCTCGTTGCTTGAGTGCGTTGTCTTCGGGAGGATTGCGGGGCAGGAAGCAGTGAAGCAGCTGTAGGTGGTTTGTCAAAGCCTCCAGATCTTATCGATGCGGCCTCGAACTTCTTGTTCTGCACTGATGAGGATCACACGAACGGCCGCTCAGGACTGCAACCTGCTTTCCAACGCAGCCGGGACCGCCCAATTCTGCCAGTGTGGCAATGCCATCTTTCGTCGAAAGGCATTGATCAAAAAGGAACCCACAATTCGCCCACGTAAGCGGCATAGAAAGACGTCAGCTTCATGATCTACTTGTATTGAACTACGCAGAGGAACTCTCCGCATTCCATACTAGACCATTGATGCTTCATTACTAGCTGTAAATGATAGAATTCAGCATACGAGGATACGAGATATGAGAGGCCAGGAGCGGCGCTTCTTTCTTCACCCTGTTGGCAATCTCAATGCCGCCGTGAGGTACATAGCTGTAGACAGGCTCTCCTGGGTTAGGTGAATCTGTTACACCGTCAATCGAGCTCAAAAGCGAAAGCCAGGAGGCTATGTTTGTGTCCTGTTCGTCATCGCGAGAAACGTGATACGTGAGCCGACTCTGCAGTGAGCTAAAGCAAAAGCCGCCAGCCCTCCTATTCCGATGTGCCCCAAGTCACAGCCTGCCTGGTGCTTGAGCTTGACGTAAGAAATCGTAGAACGGAAATCACGGTGCGAATGATATTGCCCGACGGCCCGCAAGCAAAAAAATGTGACTGGATACAATAAAAACCTTTTGGTCTTTTTTTGCGCAACCCGAGATGTTTGGGAACCAACAACATTTCTTGGCATGCACAATACCGAACCAACCACCCTGTAATTAATATATGGTCAAGCCCCATAGACACATCTAGTCACATCTTGACACTCCTAATGACGTAGTAACGCACACAGGCGCGTCCAAACATGTATGGGTAGCCTTGATTCTTCTGATGGTAAATGCTTATAGATAGTCTCGTATCAGCGAGGGCCAACATTGAAGAAATGTCTCCAGATTTATTGATCATCGCTTGACCAGCCTATGCCTCATTCCGAGTCAGCCTATTTTATCAGATACCAATCTCCCCATCTCAGAAGCTTACATCAAGTTTCCATACTCGATTACCTGCAGTAATACCCAGTATGAATCCGAGCACGAACATATCCTGCCCCGCCACCGGCCAGGTGTCGATTGGAGGGAAAGAGGATCACGTCACCTGCTATGCACCCTACGTGGAAGGCGAAGCAGGCGTCAACGTTACCGAAACGCTCGATACTTGCTGCGGATCTGAACCCATTGTAGCCTTTGACCGTGCATTTGGGTATCGTTGCTACTATTACTGCAACGCTACTTCTCTGAACAACTCCGATCCAGACACAGCTCTCGCTTTCGCGAGTCTGCAGCACTGCATAAACTCAAGCCCTGAGAATTCCAACGGGACTATTCGCAACCTACACGGTATCGAATGCTATGCAAGAGAAGATCCGAACGACAATCGTGGTGTCGGAGGACCGCCTCCGCCGAATGTGTGTCTGGTTGGCTTGTGTCTGTTGGCACTGATGATCTATCGGATGGTGTGATATGATATCTGTGTTTAGGTATGTTTAGGTATGTTTGGGTATGTTTGGGTAGGAAAAGGGAAGACAAGGGGAAGAAAGGAAGGTCCGAAAAGACTGTGACTAGTTTACATCCTCAAGCATCTGGCGTGCGCCGTTGCGTTGGCCCGTTGGGAAACAGACATGATATCTGTCCAGCAGCTACCAGATTTCCCATTCCGTGCCATATCCCATAAACCGCCATCTTGTTCCTTACAGTCGTGTAGGAATTCAGGCCATCATACTTAGACCCTAGACTGGTTACTTCCGCCTTCACAAGATTCCAGGCGATCCTGTTTATCTTCCCCCGCCTCCGACTTCTCTCCAGTCTCGTCTCCCATCCTGCTCTGTCCTCCGGCTGTAAGATTGAGGGTGGCAAGAAGCAGTCTTTCCTGGACTGACGCGCGTTCGTTGAGGAAGCGGATTATCGAATAATTGTTTGGATCACTAGAGTAGAATCACATCAGTAACTACACTGTATTGGGGTCTGGAGGACTACTACCATGGGTGGAAGAGCACATTGGCTTGCTGAGGGCGTTGACTCGTTCTGTTGGACATTGTGAAGGCAAGATCATCTGTCCAAGAAAGTCTTAGAAGCCTGAGGAAGATGAACGCGATCCATTCAACGATGTGTATCATCCTGATGGTCGGTTGGCCGAAAGTGTGGGTATGAACGACAAGATCATGAGATCGATACTGAGCACGGGGAAGAGAAGATGAGCATATACTTACCGAACACTGCCACTACGGCGTATGTTGTTTACAACGAGTGGCAGACAGACTGCAACTGTTCCATATTGTGGGCGTCTTCTGGAGCCACCCGACCCGAACCTTAATTCTCTGAACATCACCCCCATTTAATGTTGCAGATATGGCACATGCGAAGAACATGTAGGCATAACATGGATGGCGCTGCGCCTATCATCTCGACAGAGCCAGAGCGCGCCCATGACTGTGTTGTTTGTGATTGACGTGACGTGCTTGTCTATGGACAATTTGACGCGTGGGTGGGAGGGAAGCTTGGCTATTTGCCCTCCTCTACACCACAATACATGAGCCGCAGAGATGTTCGTCGAATAAGAGATCAGGAATGGGGTGATACTTCGAATGACATGTCCAAGTTGCGGTTGTACAAGGCGTAGCATGAGCTCCCAATTATGGAAACCTACCGACGTGATTTTACCGGATCCACTCCGATCCCCTCCAGCGTTGATAGCCAGTTATTGGTCTGTAGAGTTCCAAACGGTTGTGTGGTGGCGCCTAACGGTCCAGTCTTGCACGTCTGACGTGTAAATCGGGGGGCTGGAGGATTATATTAGTGCCCAAGGTACACTACGAACACACGCTTGATTAAGATGAACTCCTGTAATGCAACGAAATATTCCCGTCCGTAGTCAGTTGAGAATGAAAATCCCGATAACCTCTCAATTCAGCAGCGGAAATTCGTTCGTTTGCCCATGCCAGCATGCCAGGGCGGGATGTTCCGGTTGAGGAAAATCGGCATGCCTTGAGTGACCGCGAACCCTCTATGTTAAATAGCGGCTGTGGACCCTAGAGGCTGGTGGGTAACCTCTGTTACTGCGTAATGCGATTTGCCACTCGTTTTCTTTTCGCATTGCAAGCCAAACGGCTTCGCCCAATATCGGTCTCCGTGTGCATGGCAGTGTCATGAGCTCCTGCCCGTCAGAGCTCCACCACAATGGCTGGCTGAGATTTGTCGCCCCTCCTGCCTGGAACCGCGGAAGCGTTGACAAGAATTGTACTATCCAAATCTCGTTGTCGTAGTCGGAAGTGTGGCACAGTATCCCACAGCCGGGTGCACAGCAACCACCAGGCCATGAGAATAATCGCGGCCAGACCCTTGTCCCCCGCGATCACCCCGTCGTACGCCGCTTCCACAGTGTCATAAACAATGTCTTCTCGACCGTAGCCGGCATGGATGTGCCCAAACACGACCAGTTGAGGACGAGCGCGCCATATTTCCCAGAGCAGCTGTGGACACCCCTTGCCTCCTTCATCTAGATGTCCCTTTGGAGGGCCATGTGTGAAGAGAATATCGGTCCCAGGCGGAACGCTGGTTGGCCATACTTGTCTGATTTGAGGGTATTGGAACGCCCATGTCCCAAATTGTTCGGTCCAAGGCGAGCCATATACGGTAATTGAGTGGCCGTTAGGGAACTTGAGGTGGGCGCTGGTGTTGCAAAGATAGATTATATCACCCCAGTCGAGGTCGCTGCACGATGTGCCTTCCCTTTCGTAGATCCGGTCTGGAAATCTGGCCACGTAGTTCGGATCTAAAAGAAGATCATGGTTGCCAGCGATCATGACTTTGTGCGTGTGCGGGAGAGTCTTTAGCCAGTCCAGCTGCGCTTGTATCTCTGCAAAGGAGCCACCGTTGCTCATATCGCCAGCATGGAGAAGTAAATCCCCTTCTGGGACATGGGGCTGGGTTGTATGGGTGTCTGAGATACAGACAATTGAGATTGGTGAGGTCGACGAGGATGTAATAAGATCATTTGGGAGCCGTCGTCTTGTCTGGTAAATCCATCGCGCGAGGTACTTTATTGGAGCCTGGCGGAATTGCTGTCGCGGCGTAAGGACTGGCGGGTACCAAGTTACCGGTCGGCGAGTGTTTGTCGAGGGCATTTTCTACACTACACTGCTAGAAGCAACCTCATTCCAAAGTCGCTTCGGAGCCAGACTGAAATTGATACTGAAGCGGGCGTGCCCGATCTTTCTGCGGCAAGTCACGAGCATTGCCGTTCTAGGTACATAATTAGTCCGCCGGGTGGCGCCAGACCGTAGGTGCCAAAGCCACCAACATCGATCCCATTTGGTCTAAAAACTGCCTCAAAATACAACATACTTCCAACCACAGGGATTTGAATGAGACTATTCGCTTCCACGAAGGCAATTTGGCCTGTCGGGGGTCTTGGTGGTGTTTCGTTACTTAACTGGGACCAGCCGAAGGTTAGTTCCGGGGGGGAACTCCCTCGCGTAGCAAGCTTATCGTTCTGACGGAAACCAACCGCTACCGCTCGTACGATGGACGAGTAATTCCTCAACCTAGGTATCTGGCCACCACCTTACTACACGTCACTGGAAGAGCCTCTTCCAGGATCCATGATGGTTCACACACAGCCGCAGGAAGGTGAGTTGATGTTGGGCCACGACTCCTTTCTTCCCTTTTGGCTTTTGTTGGCTGGCTCCGGCCGATCTGATACGTCGAAGCGGGCTATACTGTCATTCGTTAAATAATAGATAGCGATGTTTAAACAACGCCAATCATAGGCTTGTTGCTATATAGGCTTATTTCATGGAGCATTTTCGTCGGCTAAACAAACCATCTGCCGGGAATGATGTTTTATCAGGTACATGGTTCAAATCTAGCAAGAAGCACAGCTTCGAAAACTACAAATATCAAGGCCTACAGTAAATTAATTGAACAAAACATCATTTTATGATTGCCGCATTGCTTCTTTTCAAAACCGATCAGCATACGTTTTGGTTTTGCCCCCCTTACCTTGGCCTTCCGATAGGCACAACTGTATGCTCAGACCATTCCCTTTCAGGGCGCAAGAAATCAGCAAGTTGGAATCTAGGAAAATGCCGCTGTCATTCTGGTCCGTTGCCGTATCCCTGCTCATTGCACCGGCCGCCCAAGCCGGAGCAATCGTCCATCGGCAAGCGACAGCACCGTTCGACTGCGGCCAGGTACGTGTCGACTCGCCGAATACGACATACAGTGGCTTTCTGGCTGCTGATTTGGACACGGAGAGGAGATATGTGGTTACAAGCACCGCGAACCAAAAGAGGCTTCTAACAAGGTTCGAGAATAATACGTTGTTTACTTTGGTGAGTCATCCCTTTCACCTGACATTTACGCGAGTCCTGACAGCCGTAATAAAGAACAGCAACGGGAAGAACCCGACTTTTGGAGCAACGTTCGGATTTTACTGGGACACACCACCTGACAAACCGAACTTCGCAGCTTACGCGCAGAACTATGCATATTTCAACAGTGTTGCAGCCTCGAAGCTTGGTGACAAGCCTGCCAAAATCGCGGCTTCGATCAACGAGGCAGGGACCAATCCCTCCACGGGAGCTAAGCGAGACCACGAGAGCGAATCGGCAATATTCTACTTGGACCCTACAACCAGAGAGGTAACCTCCAAATGGGTCAATACCGACGGATGTATGTGCCCCCAGTGTCTAGTTTATGGAGCTGACGACTAACATTACTATTAGCATTTGTCAACGCGCTCTTTGTAATCAACACACAGAGAAGAATCAATATTTCAGGAAATCTTACAAAGTATTTCCAAGACTGGCAAGGAGCGCCGGCAAGAGTCTTCTGCTCGAAGCCAACATAAGTCGGCCCTATGTGCATTGAATGGAAGGGTGATGCGCCTCGGTGCGATGATAGAACCATTTACAGCGGTCCGCAGCACCTAATCTCGCACGGCTTGGTCTTCGAGTAGATATAGTCCTGTTTAGCTGCCGCTGCCACGAGGCCGGCCTCCTCTGCCTGGAATAGGAACGCGGTTTTGGCCGCAATTGCAAGCTGGATGAGAGAAAACGGCAGCAAAAGCATGACTTCGAAAGCCTTCGTTGGAACAGTAGTCAACGTAGTACTCTAGGAATTAAAGCAGCATGTACTTAACAGTGTCTAGCAGCGTAGTACGTTTTGCTTGTTGCCCACTAGTGCTGAATCTCAGACAGACAAATTTGATCTAATGAGAAAGAAAGACCAGCAGGAAGACTTCAAAACCTTGTCATGACTGGAAGGGGCCGCATATTTCGGAGGTGCTTAAAGGCTCATAGTGGTCAGTCCACATGAGATCGGGTCTTGGTCTCTCCCAGGCTCAATCTAAGGGAGACGAATCTGTTGCCGGGAGGGCTCAAGTGGGTCATAGACTAACAGCATGAAAATTAATATAGACACCTTTGACAAGCTGTTGCGGCACAACGCATAATTTAGATCTTATTAGAAGATTTATAGCTTATTGAGAGATTATACTAAAATGCTAAAAGAATAGACATGAATATAAACACAACAATTTCAAGTATCAAGTCCCCTTATAGAGGGAATCTGCCTTAGATATCTTTTATCTTAAGACTAGGTATTTAAAAAAACCAAAACCAAGAGATATCTACTATTACACTTACAAATCCACACGTGATTCACAGCCCTCATGAGGGCTAGTTCTATCCCTAGACATCAACATTAATTACCTTATTTCAGCACCTTCACCCTCATCTCTTAAATAAACATTCATGCTCATTAGGATATCACCTTATCGCAGGTCAAATCAATATGGAAATATATAACTCATCCCCTCAATTTAACTACTTTCCCGTCGAGCTTCGTCTTCTCATTTGGATGTTTTGTCTTCCTCGCCGCATCGTAGAAGAAGACTTCCCTTATACGCTCCTCGACGGTAAAGACTCTCGTCAAGCCCGCTGGCCTAATCGCACCATCTTTCAGAACGCCCGAGTACCCCTTATTGCCTCGGTCTGCCGTGAAGCCCGCGAGGTGGTCTTTAAATGGGGCAAGCACGAGATAGGACAAGATAGTACCAGCTTAGCATCGATATGGGTCCAGCCTAAGATTGAACAGGCGCTTCATCTTAACTGGACGCGTAGAAGGAACGAAGAATTTTATATGCGACATGATGTTTATATCCCCCCCTTCGAAGATACCCCGGTAACTATGTTTATCTATAGGGCACGCTGGGAGTATGATATACGGATGTCTTTCGTCGCAGATTTACTTTACCCCTTCAACTTAAAAGAGATAATAGACTTTATACCACCGTCTGACACCGATTATATGGTATCTATAACCCCAAGCATGCCAGTAGGCAACGAGTTTGAGCATGCAACGGCGCAGGATACCCGAGCAATTATAGAGCTGGCCGACGACCAGCCTATCTATGTGACTCTGGTAGCAATATCGCTCCATATCGACAAGGCAGCCGCCCTAGCATCTGGCCTCTTCGGCCTACTAGCCGATGCCCCAGTGCAAATAGTTAACTACAAAGATATACCTCAGCTACGCCGATTCTACAAGCTTTTCAACTCAGATCTTATTTTGAAAGAAACCGAGCCTCACGTGGAAACGCTATTTAACTTCATCCTCAGCCCGGCATTTCACGTAGCTATACTCTCATGGCAGCAGAAAGTCAGATGGCTATTACAGGTTGCCGTATGGAAATATATGCAGCTAGGAGAGGATCTTAAGACTTTGGAGATATAGATCCACGATCAGTATGGACGCCTCATATGCCAAAAGAGCAGCGTACTATGCGAATGGACCAGTTTATGCCTAACGAGGATCATCCTTGGTGGGGTGAACATGCCGAAAGGCATATCCCGAAGGTGGTGCCGCAGGTTATGGTACGACTGTGCGATAATCAGTGTTATAGGGAGGAGAGACGGCCGGAGACGTTTGGGGAGGTGTGGGAAGGACACCTGGGTCCGGGTCAGGCTTCCGCGGTGCACGGCGTCGAGGTAGATAAACGAGGCTGGCTGGTAGAACGTTGGAGATAACTAGATGCGTACTTTGCCACTCCAATTACATCAGAACTACTATCTTGCTAAGGCCGCGTCCTGATGATAGCCAGGATAAATATCCGACTACAGCCAAAATAGAGATAGTGGCTTTCATGCACGAACAACGTCCCATTCACACTATGTTTTACTACACGCCGCTGCCAACTTCTTATACATGTCGCTCGCCTTGGAGATGGCTTCCACGTGCAACTTGGAATGTGCCGCCGCATCTGGGTCAAGTACATCAATACCACCTTACCTTAGGTACTGAAGCGTAGTCTTTTGATAGACAAAGGGATAATACTTCTGACATTCTTGCAATTACTCAACTAAGGTATTATACGACTGTATCCTACGGCTATCATTTTCAAAATATATTCTCCACAATACGAGATTTTCTGTGGTCAACGACCGGCATATTTAACCCACCTCATGTCACACTAGTAGCGCTATGCAAATAACCAGGGGGCTTGCTGTTAGTTTATCTATCCATTTGTGTTTCGGTTGTTACAAAGAATGTTTCGACTTCCTTATCTGCTATCCTTTAGAGGGTCTGTGGGGCCTGAAGCTTCTCCTGAAGCCGAGTGTCTACTTTTCATGTGGGTCACGTCTGCATGTGCTCGAATGTTTTGTGATGGTGGGGTTTGAGGCGCAAGACCTACCTCGGTCCTGTTTTCATTTGGTCGGAACTTCTCACACCGGGTAGTTTGAATGCTGCCCGAAGGGATTCCCTGAAGTATACGTAAAGATGGAGGCGCACAGCGCCGGTTGCAGATCCCTTGAGCTAAGTGCTATGCATGGGTATGCCGTCTGGCTAGTGTGTCGACATTCTCATTCAAGACCTATATACCGTGCCATGCTTAAAACCCGAGATATATTATAAGGCGATGGATGACATACTTATGTTGGAGGATCTTGACTTTAGACGATGAATGTGCTGCTTGTCCCGCGGCAGGCATTTTCCGCGGTTGTGCGCAATCATTTCTTGTAAGTCTTGGAAGAAAGTTCATCTAGAAGCCGAGAAGCTTAACTAAAGCTTGAACGATGGCGAAACCCTGCTAGTTGGGATTATCGAAACGAGCGTGTGGATCAACCCTGTTTCTCCCTTCACTAGCGAGTTTGGCAGACCAATGCATAGCACTCATCCCATCGCCTTCTTTGAGACGGAAAGCACGGCGCCACCCACTTGTAGCGGTTGCCGAGTTCGCGATGACCATTTTAGACGTCCTGCATCCACTAAACGCTTGTAAAGGGTAGACATAGACATCGCTCATCGAGAGTGGCGGCCCGCATTTGGTTGCTACATAAGATCTGCACATTGCCGCAACGATAGCAGCTTGTTAGAGAACGATGCTACGCGAAACAAACATTCGTTTATGAGGTCAAACAGCAAAATGGTGTATTCTAATCCCTCTCCGATCCTGTTCATCTTGCGGCTCATTGCCTTGTGAGTGTTCTACCCTGCATATTTCTACATCCTTTGTTTCTGATGTCAGAACAGTGTCGTGAGGCCGATTAATGCTATATCCAATGATGATCCCATCTCCGGCTACCTAAATGAGCCGCAGATAACGCAAAACCTTGGGGCATTATCGCCCTTTGCTTCACTTGCTGTGGATGGCTCTGACCAAACACCTGAAGGTTGCACTGTTAACTTCGCACAAGTTATTTCCCGTCATGGAGCGCGCTTTCCCACCTCGGGAAATACGGAGCGCATCCAGACCGCACTCACAAAGGTCCAAACCGCATTGCGTAGCAACAACGCGCCACTGCCGCCGGAGTATGAGTTTCTTCGAACCTTTACTTATACCTTAGGAAAAGATAACCTTACTCAATTTGGTCAACAAGAGCTGGTCAACTCTGGTGCAAAGTTCTTTGCGCGGTATGGAGCTGTTGGTGCTGTCTCTGCTCCTTTTGTCAGAGCTGCCGGAAGCCCCAGAGTTATCCAGTCTGCTCAGAACTTTACACAAGGTTATAACGAAGCAGCCGCTAGAGGGGGAATGATGGCCAACCAAATTCCAGTCGATTTTCTTGTCATTCCAGAAGAGGATACGTTTAACAACACCTTGCATGTCGAAACCTGCAATGCGTTCGAAAACACTGCCCCGTTCAACACCCTTGTTGACGAGCAGGATCAGATCTGGACCGAGATTTTCGCAGCCCCGATAAAGACCCGCCTTAATACTGTCTTGGGCGCCGACTTGAATGTCAACGATACAGTAGCAATGATGGACCTTTGCCCATTTGAGACGGTCGCCACCCCAGACGGTGCCATCTCCCCGTTTTGCCGTCTTTTCACATATGATGAGTGGGTATCGTACCAGTTCCGACAAGACCTGGATAAGTTCTTTGGCGATGGCCCAGGAAATCCGTTTGGCTCCACGCAAGGAGCTGGCTGGGTCAACGAGCTTGTTGCTCGCTTGAGCACGACACCCGTCTTGGATCAAACCTCGACCAACTTGACCTTGGACTCTTCGGACGCGACGTTTCCTCTCGGCCGACCGCTCTATGCTGACTTTTCGCATGACACACAGATGATGTCAATCTTTTCTGCGCTTGGTCTCTTCAACACAGCGGTTTCTAAAGGCGGCCTTAACGCCACGAACCGCAACACCAACCAAGTTTCTGGATATAGTACCTTTAGGACAGTACCGTTCTCGTCACGCATGTACGTGGAGAAGATGATTTGTACAGGACAGGCAGAGGAGATGGTTAGAATTCTTGTGAACGATGCTGTGCAGCCTTTGGAGTTCTGTGGGGGAGATGTACTGGGAAGATGTACTTTGTCCAAGTTTGTGGAGAGCCAAAGGTTTGCCAAATCCGGTGGTATCTGGTCCCAATGCTGATTTTACCGACATCGCGCGAATCTGTACTTCCGGGAGACTTTTATTACACTTCTCCCAATTGGGTTGATTTGCATCGTACATTGTTCAAGCCTAGTCATGCTGGACTTTGAGTACGTTTCGTCTCCCGCCCACTAAAGGATACATTGAGGATCCTGTATTACTTTCTTCGTCAGAGGATCATGAAGGCGCATAAGCAAATAGGTGTGCAACTACCTCTTCCAGGCGCACTAGAGCGCTTATCATCATCAGGACTCAAGCGTCGTCGCATTATTGGGCCGTCCAGCTGCGGCCAGCATCCATACAGAGGGCCTAGAAGCAGATTGTCACGGGCACGGGTTAGCACGGATCGCCCAAGTCATTCACGTCTCTAGAGAGCTGTGTGGCCTGTATCCCAGTTGCATCCAAGTCCTTCAAAGATGCAGTCTTGGGCTCTTCCCATCCCTTGTTGCGGGGTGAACTAATGCCTGTAGTCGGACTCCATGCCGCTCGTGCAGAGTGGCATTTCGCCTCGCAGACGGTGGAGACTAATTAGACTGAACCAGAGTACGGGTCAGGGGCGGCGGCCGACTGTGATGAACCTCAAAACATTAAGGCTCTTGGATGTCATGAAAGGAAAACCATCCTGATTAAAATGCGCATTCTTCTAGGTGTCCAGATCTAGTTGTTGTAATGGGGCAGTAATGCAGTTACGGCAGTAGTTGACTTTGTTCCGGCACACAGCAAGTCCATGCCGTACTCAGGATGCCACCGCTACAACCCGCACATCCCTAGAAGGTAAGGTAGAAAAATGTCGGAAAGCAAACAGCGCCGTAACTACGCCTCTGTGAAGGCATGGGTTGACTATAACAAATACCCGCTCGTCGGGTCACAAACAGTCATGTAGGACTAGCCCTTTTGATAAACAGTCCCAGAGGGATGCAGGAGTATATATATCTCCTCCAAGTCCCACGATCTTGGATTCACAGAACAATTTCCTCGACATTTGTATCCTTCCAGAAACATATTTTCTCCCAATCACAAATACCGTGTCGAAGCTATTATCGTTAAAAATGAAGACCGCAACAGTTGGCCTGATTCTTTCCCTTTGCGCAATCACCAGCGCCTCACCTGCTGTAGTCAGTCCACGAGAGGAACCCTACGTTATTTTCAAGGTTTATGCAAACCCCACCTGCTCCGGCAATCCCCCTTATATCCACACTGTCAAAACTCAAAAGTGCGCCTCTCTTGTTGGGGAACCAGCTGTTGGTATAAAGGTTACGGATATCACACCCGGCTGCACCCGTAAGTTTTGCTATTCCATTGCGTTCTTTGAACTCGGCTAATGTGTTGTCAATCGGTTTCCAGTTTATATCTATACTGGAGAAAACTGTTCTACAGGGCCAATCCAAGTGGCCCTAAATCAATGTTATAGTTGGACCAACTGGTATTACCAGAGCTACCGGTTCAGCTGTTAGAAAGCCGGTCTTGGTATTTTCACGTCGTTGCTCGACGGCAGAAAGTTTGATACAACATCATCGTTGATGAAAGTATAAGGATAGATCTTCCAACCGTTGGATACGGAACGAGTGAAAGAATGACTGCAACTGCCGGTGGACAGCTTTATGTGTCATAGATCTAGCGATATCTACTGACAATCAAACCAAGGCTGCAGTGTGATATAATTCAGTTTAGAAATTGCCGAGTTCTTATGGACCAGATCAAGGTCAAACGGAGTTGTGACAATTGGTTAAATAAGCGTGTAAGCTCGGCATTGATTGTCTGCCGCCGTTGCACTCCAATTCTTTCTCTCCAAAAGGCAGATGACTTCACTATTCCCGCTTCGATAGCCTTCACCTGTGGCATTTCTGAGGTTTTCATGGTCATTCCAGCACAACTCTCGTTGATTGAGACAACGGTCATCTTATCTGGATGAAATTCTCTAGGGCACTAGCCTTTACGCTCTGGTTTAGAGCACGGAAAGCCTCATGTATTATATATTTAGCCCAAGCCGCATTATTGCCGTCTACGAAAGTCTAAGAAACAGAGCAGATCTCTGGACAAAGACGGTCTCTAATTGAGAAAGAGTCAGGTTCTTTCGACTATCTGGTTTGGGCTACATGTTCCGGCCTCGCAGGGGATGCAGTTGACTTTCATAACCAATGATAGCCAGAACGCTTTCATCACTGGTGGTTTTAGAGACCATACTAGGTCCAAGCTTGAATATTCTGGTCTGAGTTTCAGACAGTTACCAACGAGATCAAGACACTGGTCAGGTTAACATTCATGCCGGCAGATCCCACAAAGCTTTCTCCCCGATCCTCGTTGTCACCCTTTCTGGCCTCTTCCGGTTTAGATCTGGGATCCTATACTCCGAAGCTCGCTGTTTCTTAACAGTCTCCCAAAAGTCGTATCCCCTATCCCTCTTCCTTGATCTCAGTACATTTTTCTCCTCCCTCGCCACCCTCCTCTGCATCTTCTTCCTCCGTGCCTTCCTAGGCAACATCTGTCTCGTAGAGCGCTTTGTCCACTCGACAACAGCCTTCGAGAGCTTGAACGCGCTCTTAAACCCGTATTGCACGCGAGTGCTAAATGCCGCGAGGAGGGCCATGCCGATGAGAAAGGCGGATACGGGCAGGGCAATTGCACCGATGGTGCCGATGTGGAGGAATTCCTCGCCGCCCCACTCTCGCGTGTTCATGCCGAAGAGGCCGGTGAAGAAGCTCAACGGGAGGAATATGACGGTAAAGGTGGTGAAGATCATGACGGAGAGATTCTGGCTGGAGGCGAGCTCGGTTTGGAGGCGGGACCAGCGGACTTCGTCGACTTGAGCTTGACGTTGAACCATTTCAAGTAGTTTCTCGTACTGGATGGCCACGTTAGAAAGCATTCAACAAGAAGTACTTATCAGGTGATTCCAATCCGGCTTACATCGTTCCTGGTCGTGTCGACCCGTTTGATCATCTCTGCAGTCTGGCTCTTGTATTCGTCGAGCCGCGCTAACGCCTCATCGAGAAACGTCCTCCCGTTCCTCGCCACGTCCTTTAGATCATCACTATCAAAATAGCTTTTCATTTGGCGGATTGCAGCGTCCTGAGTCTCGAACAAACGTCCGAGTGAGTTCAATTCATCTTCAAGGTCTCGCAGCTCTAGCAGCGCGGATGTGTTTTCGCGGTTCTCTCGCTCCGCTTGCTTGAGTTCTCGCTTGTGTCGCTTCTTAATCGACTCAGAGCGGTTTTCATCTGCACTTTCATCCTCTGATTCGAAGAAATTGACTTCTTTGAAAGGTTGCATTCGGAAACGTTTCAGAGAAGACGTCATGCGTTCAGTCTTTGAGCTGGAGGTCAGTAACGCAATGAAGGAACGGAGGATCTGGTGAGATTTGGGATCTTACAAGCATGCTGATAGCTTCTTCGAATATCCTGAAAATCTCTAGGTCGGGGTGGGATGATCGATCAAGGAGAACGGTGACTGCGTGAAGAACAATAAAGCCAGCAAGGTCGAGAGCGTTCTCGCATCGCCCTGTTAGATCGCCATTCAGCTCATTGTAGACGCTGTTTCGGAGATCGGCCTGCTGAAAGAGCGGCCCCTCTTGCGGACGAGATTCTCTTTTCGCGAAAAAGGTTGAAAGCGTTGCTGGCCATTGTTAGACATACTTAGCTTTAGGTCAAGTAACTCACTCGTATCAAGAGACCACAGCCAGAGCTGATCAACCATCAGAACCTTCCCGTCCTTAACGTGCTCCTCCAGATCCTCGTCATCCTCGACATCACTCTCATCAGTTTCATCGTTGTACAACAGACCAGTATGCGTAGGTGAGATTCTGTCGCTTGGAGACCAAATAGAATTCATTGTTCCCCGCTTCAGTGGCCTCCTACCTTCTTTTGTACTCGGTTTAGAAGCTCGTTCTTTTGTCAGCTTATACAGCATTTGGTCGTCATCACGCGCATATGTATCGCGTAACGAGGGGTAAGAAAACTGATCTAAAGTCCGTCGGTAGTTCAAAGGCGGGTCGAAACCTATGTACTCCCAGATGACCTTCATCTCCATTGAGTCAAGCTCAGCAATGTCTTGTGGGACTGGCCGGGCCCGTCCATGCATCATACGCCTTTTCAGGATGTTCCTCCGGTTGATCAAGTTGACATAAGTGTCGAAATGAAGGTACGGGAGGTAGAGATAGAGGTACGCTGGTGAGGGGCTAGGGCTACTCGTACGAGCTGTACTCGGGGAGTGGCGTGGCGATGGTGCTAGATGACATGGTTAGTGGGCCGATATTGTGAACCTAACGTTATATACTTACCAGAGACAGGGGGGATGAAGCTGCAAGCCGACTTAACAAACGATGCCTGCGTCTGAGAGTGTCTGCCTTGGATGTGTTTTGACACCCAGTTATCGTTGTTGAAGAGCTTCGCGAAGCTTTGGCCATGTGTAGAGGCCAGCACTTCAAATATGTCCTATCAACGTCAACACTGGTCAATTACGAGAGCCCAATCGCACTGCAGAAGTTTACCTTCACCCAAGGTGGATTGTTGAAAGGAACGTGGATCCACATGAACCTCCTCTTTGCGGGATCCGGCCTAGAGAACCCAGCGGACAAATCTTCCAGCATGGATGCTTTAGATAATCTCTCCGCACGCCGCTGAACCGTGGGCTCCGAGTTCGTTTTATCAATTCCTCTGTCGATCTTTGCATGCGGCGTAGCAGGATCTACATCAGTAGGCGAAACTTCTTTCGACTCTGTCCCCGTAGGATCCGAGGCGGTGCTGGCCGTGTCGGTGTTGCTGGCACGACTGCTTAGCCGACGATGGAAGCCTGGAGTCGATAACGGGGGGACCGTCAAGCTCTGCATCCGTCTCATGGCCGTAGCTGGCATGGATGTTGACCCTGTGGCAACAGAAGGCCGCGTAACAACAATGCCCGGGGATATCTGCTCTTCAGTCTCCGGACTTGGTGGCTGACTTCCGGAGCGCGACCTACCCCTCCAAATTTTCTGGCTAAGCTCTTGAACGTTGGTCCACAGTCCGAGGCCTTGAGTACCTCTCGAGCCTTCCCCTCCAGCTTCATTGTTTGACGGTACGACCGGTTGGGCGAACGGTTGAAATGGTGTCTTCTTCAAGCGCTCCTCCAAACAACGTTCCGGACCTTTGGCAAGGAATTCTTCGAGGTGGAGCTTTGTAAAGTAGAGTCGAATAGCAGTTTCCATCTCTTGAACAGGGTCCTCATAAAAAGCAATCATTTCCACTTTAACATGCTTCTTCAGGTTGAGTGGCGTATGGACGTACATAGCACTGATATCTGCTGCTTTGTGCACCGCGGCTGCAAGGTCGCCGAGATAATTGTCCATCGTCTGTTCGTTCACTTTGCCAAACGACGCACAGTGGGCGTGATCGCTCTCCAGCGAGTATGCCTGCTCCTGCCTCACACCAAGGATAGTGGATTTGATCGATGCCAGTGGTGCTCCAAATTGGACCTCTTTCTTCATGCCGGGACCAGTGGAACCGGTCCCAGAGAGTTGGGAGTCAACGGTCTCATAGAAGGTCCAAATGCGAAGTTCGCTCGTAATGCCAGTAAAATCCTCTTGTAGCTTGAGCAGCGACTGGTTGCCTAATCTTAGGATGTTAGAGATAGATCTGGGCAGGGCCCTCTGCAGACCAAGCAGATTTTGAATGCTGTCTTCCAGGTTATGCATAGACATATAGCTGGACCCCCGATGTGGTGTTGCTACGCCAGTTAGCTACGCTCTGCATGACAAACAAAGGCTGGATGGAAAGACTCATACAGAAGAAGGTGACGCCATGGCAGTTGTAGAGAAAGGGACGGTAATGATCACTAATGCTGGCTTTCAGGAGAGCAAGTTTGACCACCAAACCGCCAATACTATGAGCAATGAAGAACAAGGGACGTGAGCGTTGCTATCCTGTTAGTGCTCATACACAACCTGACCAGATTAACACTCATGAAACTTACATTTCCTTCTCGTTGCTGCCATACCTGCGCCAATAGATCCTCGGCCAACGTGTCTAGGTTCAAACCGTCGGTCAGTTCGCAGTGTCGATACAAGAGAACCCTTGCAGTGTTGATCTCCTTCCGAATGCCCTGTCTGACCCAAATATGGGCAGCCTTTGGAAGATGGCGGTTGATAGCGGGTGACAAGATGCTGCCCCCCGCCAGCTCCTTGACGGTCGGCTGCCTGGTCAGATCCTGCTCATCTAGCTGTCCAAAGTAGTCATCGGGCAATGGGTCCCGAGCCCATGTGTCTACGGGATCCGCTCCGGGGCAGGGAACGCAGACAATATCGACTTTAGTCTCATTGTAGCCCAGACCGCCGATGTCCCCATCGATGTGCGCGAAGCCAGGCTCAGGATTCCAATGCGAGAAGCTATACCGGGTGCAATCCTCGCCGTCGTTGACCCCAGTGGAGCCTGAAGGACGCGTTTCGGAGGACTCCTGTCCGGTGAGAACTGGTCTGGTTTGCTTTGGGCCGGATTCGGGGCTGTCGTCCGCGCCTGTTGCGATTTCTTCAAGTACCGCGGTTTCCGTTTCGCGACTCCAGTCCGTCCCGTCCGTGGCCATGGCGGGTAGCGTATCGCGCTTGAGAGCAAACGCCAAGACAAACGTTGAAAGCAAAGAACTGCCGCAAAGAGGACTGGGAGGGCAGTGGCCCAGAAATCCAAGTTATCCTCTCGTCATGGTCCGGCGGCGACAGACAATTCATTGTCAGCTCCCGCAGGCTGGGGAAGTTTGACGCGACTCGAGCGTCATCCCAGCCGCAGTTTGCAGCGAGTGCGCCTGGTGATTGGGCAGAGTGCCACGGGCTTGCAGAAGGATCATCAGCACCAGGTTAAAATTACGGGCACTAGTTCCCACTCCACGTTATTACCGGCGCATGGGATCAACCGCCAATATTTCGTCCCCTAACAGGGTTTACGAAGTACCTAATCTAAGAGCACGAGTGCACCTGACAGGCTGATTCCTTCAGATCGTGGGAAACTATTACTCCAACTCGCCGAGCAAGGCAGGTCTGCTTTTCTCAAAAGGCCGACGCCATAACGGTTCGGCTCAGGACGATGCCGAGACTGACAACACCCTTGCGCGAACTCTTTCACTCAGCGTGCTGCCAGACCAAAGATGAAGCATGTATCCTATCTCGAAATAGTGGCGAGCTGGCCTGGTGATGGATGTCAGGCCCAGCTTTAAGGACACTCGAGCTCAAGGCTAGACCTCGATCAGCTAGAAAGATCATGTCAATGATTGACAGTGAAGCACAGCCTCTTGATGTCAGCTGACTTTCGTCAACTTCATATCCATCCAATTTATCTTTGCCCTCCAGAAGTGCGAAATGTCGAAGCCTATCAGGTTTCTTCTTCTTATTCTTCGCTTGGAAAGCGTATGTAACAGCAAAATTAATTGTTGCTGGCTGATCAATTTCGGCTTAGGGTGTAGATATATGGACCTCCTTACCGTAGGTATCCACGCTGTTTAGGAGGGGCTCCACTAATAGCTCTCTAATTCTCTAATTGTGGCGTCGCAAGGCCTGGGGATGCCCACTACAGGACCTCGACCAACCCCTCAGCTCTTTTCATCGTCGCTCTATCAAACACCGATTTCAATACTCATCGTAATACATCTCCTACTATACGGTACCGGTATTCTTATACTAAATTTGGAGATTGATATGCCCAATCTTTCACCCGAAACCGAACGCGATGCCACACTGGTGTATGACTACCACTCTATGGGCATGCAGCTCCAGCCCGCCGACGCCATCTTCGCCCTGTGCAGCCTCGATACCCGCGTCGCCGAGCGCGCTGCCCAGCTATGGCTTGACGGCTTCGGCTCATATCTGATCTACTCCGGCGGCGTAGGCAAGCTCACTGCAGGCCGTTTCGCGGAACCCGAGGCTGTAGTCTTCGCCGCTATCGCAAGGGGTATGGGAGTACCGGACGACAAGATCATTGTGGAGTCGGCGTCAACGAACACGGGCGAGAACGTGCGCTTCACCCATGCTCTACTTCAGGAACGGAAGATGCAATTACATTCCCTCATCTTGGTTCAGAAGCCGTACATGGAACGCCGCACGTACGCGACGTTCAGGAAGCAGTGGCCAGATTCGTCGACGCAATTCACCGTCACGTCACCGCGACTGAGTTTCGCAGAGTATCCGAATGAGGACAATCCTCGAGACCTGGTGATTAATATAATGGTAGGAGACCTTGTCCGCCTACATGACTACCCCGCCAAGGGCTTCCAGATTGCTCAAGACATTCCGGACGATGTTTGGGAGGCTAGTCAGCGGCTTGTTGAGGCCGGTTTCAATAATCATTTGCCTTAGTCGTGTTATCCAAGTTGATCTCGGAAGATTGGCAGGTAGCTAAAGGTATGAAGCCGAATGCCCCCGTTGTGCGATTCCTTGCAGTGGAGCTTTGGTAACAATATGCTTCTCACAGGCTTAGAGCAAGGCGTGCCCGTTTTAGACATTTAGATGAAGGATTTTGCATTTTGCTTAGAAATAAAGGCCGGAGATGGCCTCTAAAAGGAATCCTACACAGCCGAAGGCCTCCCTGAGATGATTATGGTGTACATGCATGTATCATAACAACTCGCTACACTTCTTTTATGCCGCATCAACTTTATGTCGAACACAAGGTGGGGCATGAAACAAGTGGCCTCGTTTCTTCCGTACGTAAGATGTATAAAGTCCGCCAGCAGCGTATACTGCAATGACGCTCAGAAGGACTGGCCATTGAAACTGGTCCAGCCGAGAAAAGAGTACTGTCGACGCGTATGATAGGAGTTCAAATGCATTTTGCATTGATACCTCAACTGTTGAGAATGCACCACGATGAAGAACATCCACCTCCTGGCAGATGTTAGGTTCCACTCAAGGTCGGGATTCAGGTCATGATAACTCACGTTTTGGATAATGTCCTGAGCAGAGAGGTCATACCCCCAAAGCCCGATCCTGCTCAAGATTACACCACCTACTAGTCCACTAACTGCGGGTATGCTGCTCACTCCGTCATCTGCCCAGTCTGCGAAAAACCAGGACGCGCCAGCTGCGAGCCAGATCATCTGCCATGAAAGACTCCATATGCCTGCTCTGATTGGGCCAATGCGGTTCGACAGTCGTGGGGCAAGCCATGTGGCACTGAGCTCAAAGATTGTGCTAACTGTGCGAGCGATACCGACATGGATAGAAGTGTAGCCTACTGAAAGCAGGAAGGTGATCATTTGCCCAGAGAAGGAGAGCACTGTGAGGTACAAGAGAGCCAGAGAGAGGGATGGAAGGAGAGCTTGGTGGGAGAAGTAAAACGGGACGGAGGATGAGGGCAAGACAACACGCGTCTTCGACCGAAGCCAAGCAACTGTAGTGTTATGAGTGGGAATGCTGGGAGAATCGTTTGATGGTTGGTCGGGGATGGTTCGATGAAGGCTATCTGGGTCTGTTATGTCTTCCGTTCCGCGATTCAACGCGGGTACCAGGTCATATACCTAGTTGATCAGACTCCGAAATCAAAGTCAGGAAAGGGTCAAGGGGAAAAAGCTTACTCTGGCAATGCAGACGTATTCTGTGACGACGGAAAGCACAGTCATTGCAAGCGTGACCCAGATGGCAATGACTGTTGAGAGACCATCGATCAGAGCGATGACGAGCGGTCCGAGAAGCTTGCAGAAAAGATCAATGCGTCGAATCCGAGCGTTCAGGGCTACGACAAAGAGTCAGTAACTCTTAAAAACATGCCTAATTCTCAAAGAACTATCGTCGCGTGTGAAGAGACATACCTCGACGCGATGGCTCGTTCCCTTCAGTGATGATTACAACCTAGGCGTTAGTCAGCATGCATGTCTCCATCTCATAGATAATGTCAGGAAGCTTGCCCAATCCCTCTCAACAGAAACCAAGTTCATCACCGAGCACAGTTTCTCCACACACCCTAACAGTACAGCCAGTCCAAATAAGCTCTTGTCAAGGTCACCACTTTGCCCATGCCCAAGCTTCCGCGTCTCCAGCACCAACAAAATGCCGCAAGATGCAGCGACAGCCACGCGCTGCCCAATGATCGAGACCCGAACCACCAAAAGCCTATTGGCTCGGTCAATCCAGCGTCCCACAGACGGCGAAAGGAGCACAGCCGCGCCGCCGCGGGCGAGAGCGTAGATGGACATGGGGAGCAGGGTTGAAGGGTAGATTGAGGCGAGGAATAGCACGGCACCGAATTCGAAGAGACGGGAGTTCCATGTTGAGAGGAAATGGGAGATGTATAATCTCGTGGTTAGGGACCTGGGGATTGTGGCGGGTAGGCCATTGACCTCGTTCGAGAAGGGAGCTTCTTCATACTCGAGGGCTGCAGACGGCTGGGGAGTGTCGTGCACCACTACACCTTCAGGCCTCGGAAGCGTGACTGAATCTTCGGCAAGCAGTGAGCTTCGAGGTTCCGCCATCGCGGCATTCAATGGAAGAAATTGGCTATCATGGTTTGGATTTATTTAATAGGCATCGCAAAATCGAAGACGGAGGAGTCGTGCATGCTTGACAGATTACAGTAAGCGACAAAGTGACGACAGACACAGCGGTGAGGTGGATGGATTCTTGCGCCCGATCTCGGCATTAGTGGATCGGCTGGATCATTCGACGCGGAAATTTCGCATCCGGACCTTGCTGTGATCTGGATCGTCTACAACAAACTGAGCAAGATACGCCAAGAAACTAAAACTGCAGATTTTATTCTCCTTGATGGCACTAAACTAGGCTCTATGTGTGCATTGACCGACCTGATGCATTAGAGAATGTCAAAATTCAGATCCATATTGATGCTAAAAAGATTTCCACATGTAACCGTCGTGCCTCTCTCAGTAATCTGCTCCTATCCCGAAATATGGAAGAAGAGCTCGAGTTCAAAGGCATCACTCAGTAACGCCGTTCTGTTCAGATTGTTCCTGGCCGCTAGAGGTTAACTTGGAAGCACCGTCTATCTGCGTAAGGATGTGTGTTGCGAGAGCTCGCAGACTCGCAGCTTGCGTTATTGTTGTTAGTGCTAGTTCAACGCTAGTTTCTCTACGGATCCAGTTGCGCAGTTCGACCGACACAAGAGAATCCAGGCCGTGGGATGAGAGGGGTGCATCGGCTTCCACCTCATCCCGTGCGATCATGGTCATGGCAGATACTTTGGTGATGAGAGCCTCAGTCAATCCAATGAGCGGGTCTGCGGCAGTAGTCCATGAAGCCGAGTGGTCGGCGCCTGCATTTGCGCCAGTGAGTTCCGTATTGCTGAGGTCGGCCTTGAGGCGATCTTTGAGCAGTACCGGGTGGAAGTATTCCCAGGGGATGTCGTTCAAGGGCTGGCCGTGAACGTACAGTCTGAAAGCAATAGCTTTTCCATTGTTAATGAAGGGAGACGACTGCCCGATGATAGCGCTCTTGACGATCGTGTTGATGTCTTCCATTCTTAAGGTGCCTCCAAGAGTCAACTTCAACTTATCGGCGAGGTTGTGGTCGGCAACGTAACCAACGCCCAGAACCACCGGCAGGGCAATAGAAACAGTGTTATGGCCACGGGCGTTGCGGTACCTAGAGAAGGCGTCATAGAATGACTGAGAGAGGGTCAGGTTGTCTGTGGGCTCCAATGAAGGGACGAGGGTGCTGTCTTCACTTACCGCTGTGCCGGCGTAGATACTTTGTCCGGTATTGCCACTGTCTCCGAGGAAAGAAGAGAGAGCAATAAAGAAGTCGAGTTTGGGCAATAACTCATGGAGGTTCCATGCGCCCTGGATTCTAGGGCCTGTGATAAGTTCCCAGTCCTCAAACGTGGCATTTTCAAGGAGTTTGTCCTGGTATGATTTGTCAGACCGCTACACCATAGTTTGATTTCGGTTGAACTTACATTGAGGACCAAGGCGCTGTGAACTACACCGCGAACCGGAGGAAGCTCCTTGATCGAATCCAGAACCTCAGCGAGCTCTGCCTTGGAGCCGATATCGCAAGCAAAAGCTTTCACACAAACATGGGTTCCTTCAAATTTCTTCAACAACTTTTGGACCTCAGAACCAGCAGCACCACTGCGACCGAGCACAACGATGTTGTGGGCTCCATGTTCTATCATCCAATATGCTAGGGAAAGGCCGATACCACGAGTTCCACCAGTGATCAGATAGGTTGTGTTGGAGTCTAGTTCCACCAGTGTCGGCAATAAAGCGCTCTCAGCCAGAACACTCTCGTCCTTACCAAAGGTAACGACAATTTTACCAACATTGTCGCCAGACTTGAGTTTGCGCAGACCCTCCGCAAACTGTGAGATAGGCAGCACTGTGACAGGCTTTATCGGTACAATGACATTGCGTTCGAGCAGTCCGATAACTTCGGAAAAGATCTCCTTGAGCTCTTCCGGCCGATGCTTGAAAAGCTCACGAAGGTCAACACCACTGAAAGTCACATTGCGTTCAAACGGCTTCATTGGCAAGTTGAGGTTCTGAAAGGCGTCCTTTTTGCCAATTTCCACAAACCGGCCGTAGTTTGCGGTCAGGGCCCAGGTTTCCTGAAGGAGCTCTCCACTCAGAGAATTCACAATCACGTCGACACCTTTGCCGCTCGTTGCGCACATTATGTCGTCTCTGAATTGGGAGGTGCGACTGGAGAATATCTGGTCCTCGGGGATGCCGAAGGTCTCGTGCAAGAACATTCTCTTCGCGTCTGTACCAGCAGTAGCAAATATCCGAGCTCCCAGATACTGCGCAATGACAATGCATGCTTGGCCCACTGCGCCAGATGCTGTGTGAATAAGGACTGTCTCGTTTCGCCTGAGCCTCGCAGTGTGAACAAGCGCCGTAACCGCGATGGTATACGCGAGAGGCAAGCTTGCGGCATCCGTACTGCTGATGCTGGTCGGGACTTTAGCCGCATGCCAGGACGGCATTTTTTTGTATGTTGCAAAGGCGCTTCCTTCAAGTGCCAGGAAGAAAACACTATCCCCCTGTTGCAGGTCAGCAACACGAGATCCTGTTTTAACGACCTTGCCAACCCCATCGAAGCCTGGGTGTGTCCAAGGGATGGATCCAAACACGAGATTGAGGTCACGGTGGCTCAATCCTGCGGCCTCAACTTCGACGAGAATCTCATCGTCGCCCAGGTTCTGCTTGAGAACGTCAGTCCTGCGGAAATAGATGGAATCAGGACTGCCCGCAGCTTCGATGGTCATTTCCAAAGCACGATCGCCTTCCCAGATGTTTTGCACTGTTCGCATAGGAACCCCCTGCTCCACTCCGAATTGCTCCTTAACTTCCTTCATGGGCCGCATTCGAGCCTGGTGGATCGAGCCTTCATGCCACATATAGTCCTGGTCCTCGCCGCCGATGACCTCTGGATCTCGCATGATTTTGGCAAGCTTTACTATTGCTTCAGCGCCCTGAGAATTGCAAGGCACGTTGTCAAACAGCATCAAGTGCTTTGGTCCGTATTCGAGTCGCACGGTGCGGAGGATACCCTTGATGATACTGACCTCCGGGATGTCGCCCTCTGGAACGACCCATAATAGTCCTACATTGTGCAAGAGCAAATTCCTAAACGCCTCAAAAGTGTCTGACGAGACGTCTTTAAGTAGGCTGTGACGCGGAGAGTCCACAAAGATGCAGTGTGGATCATCTGCAGGGTCTACTTCTGCGAATGGTTTTACTGTTGTTGGGCAGCCAAGCTGATCCGCGAGAGAGTCAGCCACACTCTGCGCAAACTCCACTTCTTCGTCGTCCATGAAGGGTCCACAAATCGTGATTTGTTGACTGTCTTCGGGCTTCCCTATCCTAGTCGAGGAGAACACACTGAGCAACTGGTCAGCGGAGCCAGGACGATCCTCGACAATCACATCAATTCCCGAGAAACCAGTGTCTAGTAGCAAGCGGTTCCATGCTTCTGTCGTTACAAGTGGTCCTTCCTCGCGGTCACGGTAATCGTCTTCAGCATACCACCAGCCAGGAAGCAGAGCAAACGGGAGAGCTGATGGTGCATGGCGATTGGCTTCCAGCAACAGGACCTTGCCATTGGGCTTCAGCAGGCGTCGCACGTGGGTCATCGTATCAGTCATATTTCGAGTCGCATGTAAAACGTTGGCTGCGATAACGAGATCAAACTCCTGGTATGTGAAGCCTTGTTCTGCCGGATCCTTGCTAATGTCGAGCTTCTCGTACGTGATTCGCTGTGACCAGTTTGCAAGTTTTGATCGGGCATTCTCGAAGAAGCCAGACGAGATATCGGTGAAAGTATAGTTGAGAAATGCACCATCCTTTTTATCGCGCGATAGTGCATTTAGCACATGCAGCGTCGTGCCGGCCGTCCCGGCCCCGATTTCCAAGATGCGCATGTTGGGTTCTAGATCCGAGAGATTGGAGACAAATTCACCTAAAAGCTTGCTGAAATGCGCGTTTGAAACGTCTGCCTCATAGTGCCGCGAAAGCAAGCCATCCTTGAGCATCACTTCCAGCGGCTGCACTTCTTCGCGCAGAATTGGAACGAGCAAGGCGCCTATGGCACAGAGCAATTCGCCTTGGGCATCGTGAGTCCGCACCTCGTCGAGCATCGTTGTTGGCTCGGAGCTAAACTCGATCCCCTCGCGCGCGATAGCTCTGCCAGTCCATGTCACAAAGCGAGCGAGATGATTTGGCAGCTTCGACCGGTCATCTTTAGCTGTCTCTTTCAACGCTCGATCAATGTAATAGCAGGCGGCTTTATGCAACTTCATCGCGTACGCAAGCTCGGCCTCTCCAAGCTCCCCTACCCAGAATCTCTTGGTCACCTCTTCAGGTGGCAGGAAATCGAACCGTGGTAAGAGTTTCCAGCACCAGTTTACAGGAAGACTGGAGGCCGGATCCTCGTCATCGCCCGACACGAGAGACCGGAATGTCACCGACTCCCACTCAGCGATCGGAGTGTATGTATCATCAGGGCCTCGTGCAAATGCAGCTACGCTCATGAGCATCCGACCACCCTTGAAATCATACTCCAAGAGGCGAGTGACGATGGAAAGCCGCTGTTGCGGGTCCGTTGGCATACTGTTGGAGATTCGGAACCGACTGACATAATTGGGCATCAGGGCTAGCCTCGTCCAGTCAATTTCTTTAAATGTTCCTCCACCTTGGAGGAAACCGTCCAGCGTCGGCGGATCGACACTGTATGGCGACCCGTAAGGACTCGGCAGCGATTCTCCAAGGTCTCGCAGCTGTTGTTCGATTACCGTGAAACCGTTCCCTTTGAGATAGTTGGTGGTGTTTCGGAATGCTGGCCCATAGCGAGTGCCTCGCAGCCCAGTTGTAGAATACGCGGTCGTTATATCGTGTACCTCTAGATTAGGAGCGTGAAGAAGTTGGAGAGACTCTTTCAATGTTAGACTATCCATGGTAATCTCAGTACCCTCCGGCTCGATTCGGCCGTAACAGTGCGTCGCCCACCCATTTGTCTCTGCCCAAATAGCAATCTCGAATGACCAAGCTGTGGACGAAAAGGATCCCGTTCCAGTGGCGGCCGGTCTAAGCTTCGTGACCATGTCGATCGTCTGTTCTTCGTTGATCTCCAGGCTTCGGACAGCATGGAAGTCCCGAACAACAAACGCTGCTGCGGGAGTAGAGATAGCTCTCCGCGCAGCCTCGATTGCACAAGACAAGTAGCCAGTCATTGGGAAAATGACGGCGCCTGAAACATTGTGGTCTCGAATCCACGGGATTTCGTCGAGTGTAAAAACTTGCCTGTACACGCGCTCGTTGCCTCCAGTAGATGTGGTCTTTCTTCCGAGAAGAGGATGATATGGCTCACCGGGAAACAACAGCTCTCTCGTATTCCGTGGCATGATCTCATAACTCACAGACTTATCCCATGCGTATGCTGGAAGATTAGTGAGAACGTCGGCGTTATGCATATCAGTTTGATTGACCGCTCCCAGTTGAATCGAAGCTCCTGCAGCAAAGAGATTGCCGGCAAGGCCAAGTAAAGCTTCATTGTTTTCTGTACCGCGTACCAAAGATGGAAGGTACAGGAAAGATTTCAGGGACCGGTCGTTCCGCTGACGAAGAACATCTACTGTCTGTTTGATTGGGTTCTTGAGAGCTGCATGCGGACCGATCTCCACAACAACGTTCGGCGCTACCTTGACAGCGTTGCTCTTGTCATGCGGTGGCATGACAACACTTTGAATTGCCTCCGAGAACCTTACGGGTCTGATGAGGTTTTTGACCCAGTAAGATGCGTCGACGGTGGCCGGGTCCGCTACGCGTCCGGTGACAGAAGAAACAAATACTGGATGAGAGACATCTTTCCTGATGTCGCTGTCATTCTCAATGTAGAATGGCTTGATGGCTGCGAGGTAAGAGGCTGCCACATCCTCCATGTGACGGGAATGGTACGCTAACCCGACCTTGAGCCTACGAGCAAATAAACCCTGCGAATCCGCAATTTTGTGAATGCTCTCGATGGCCAGTTGGTCTCCCGAGATAGTGACGCTTTGTGGGCTGTTAATGGCTCCAACTGTCGCGTATCCATCTGCAAGGTTTTCGATAAGTTTTGACGCCTCCTCAAAGCTGACACCAAGAGCCAACATCGCGCCTTTTTGGCTTTTCTGCCGAGATAGTTGAGCAGCTGCTTGACCACGAAAATATGCAGTAGCAACAGCTGCTCGAAAGGAAATCAGGCCTGCTGAAAATGCAGCGGCAATCTCTCCGCTCGAGTGTCCTGTGACCGTAGCTGGGGTGATCCCCCAGCTTTTAAGCAGTGACACAAGGGCGAGCTGGATAGCAGTGCAAGCTGGCTGGCTAATTTCTGCATCATTGATACGCGAGTGGGATTCTGGCTTGTCGAGTTCCTCCGTCAGGGACCAAGCGGCTCCCATATCTTGGAGATACTCCTCAGCTTGGTCGATGGCATCAGAAAAGGTTGTGTAGTGCCGCAGTCCAGAAGCCATTTCAGCGTATCTTGTTATTAGTCAGCCTAATAGACATAGGTGGTGACTGGTGGTACAACTCACTGAGCGCCTTGTCCGGTAAACACGAAAGAGATGACTCGGTCCTTGACTTTGCTTGGTTTGGCGGTCAACAACTGGTTCTTCAAACTGGTTATAGAGTCGGCCACCACAGCGATACGATGTGGATAGTGTGTGCGGCGCTGTCCAAGTGTATAACTAAGGTCTTTGGAAAAATCGTCATACCCGGGGGTGGTGTCCAGATATTCATCGAAAGAAGACAAGTAAGAAACAATGCTCCTCTCCGTCTTGGCGGAGAGGACGAACAGGCGGTGATCGTGATGATCAGTTACGGCGATGACGTCTGTTCCATTGATGCCGTTTGTTCCATTGACACCGTGTGCTCCGTTGACACCGTTAGTACCATTGATACCGTTGGTACCGTTGACACCGTGGGTACGGTTGGTGCCATTGGTGCCGTTGACGCCGTTGATGCTGCTAATGCCGTTGACACCATTTGCAGCATGTGCGGCGTGTATGCCATTTGTGCCATTTATGTTGTACGAAGGAGCTTGTTCCAGAAGAACCGCAGAATTACTACCGCCAAAACCTGTAGATCTCGTATCAATAAGCTAGATCTTGTTAACTTCAATGGAGGGTTACTCACCGAAATTTGTTACGAGGGCCCGCCTCGGTTCGCCTTTGGGCCATGGAGTCGGGACTTGGGCTACATTCAGCTTTTCGTTACCTTCGATCTTGCTGTTGATCTTCTCGAATCCAGCAGTAGGTAAGATAATCCCATGCTTGACCATCATAATTGCTTTGATCATGCCTAGAATCCCACTTGCGCCTTCCAAATGGCTACCCGCACATGTGTTAGAAACTTTAATGCAAGTCTGATGACATAACTTGTGAGAGACGTTACCCGAAGTTAGACTTGATAGATCCGATATACAGCGGGTTTGACGATGTTCGGTCTTTGGCGAGTACCGCCGCGATTGCCCCGGCTTCGATTGGATCACTGCTTCATTAGCCTTTATCTCGTCCTTATGGTGATAAGATCACTTACCCAGCCGGGGTGGCAGTCCCGTGGCCCTAGTTTCAAGTTAGAATTGTTGAGGAAAACGATAGAATGGAATGGTGAACCGTACCTCGACGACTGGAGTTGTAGAGGGGCTCAAGCCAGCCGCCTCATGCACTCGCCGAAGCAGCTTCTCCTGGGCTGATCTGCTGGGCATAGTGATGCCTTCCGATCGACCGCAATGATTACAGGCAGAACTGCGAATCACAGCATGGATCGGGTCGCCGTTACTGATGGCGTCGTCAAGTCGTTTGATAAGTAAACAAGCACCGCCTTCACCGCGGCCAAACCCGGCGGCCTTCTGGTCATAGGAGTAACTTCTGCCATCGGGCGATAGCGCTCTAATGCAGTAATCAGTCAAGTTGCTTATAAACTAAGCTTGTAGGATTCGTCGTCTTACCCCATTTTTTCAAGTGTGACCCATAAATTGGGGCTGAAGCATATAGCTGATGCTCCCACAAAAGCTGCGTCGCAATCCCCATTTCGAAGGGCCTGACAAGCCTGGTGTGTTGCATAACAACTGCTTGCACAGGCCGCTTCTATGGCAACACTTGGCCCATGAATGTCGAAGAAATAGGACAGACGATTAGCGAACATGCACGCCGCGATCCCGGTAGCCGTAAATGCGTTTGTCTTGTGCAGATCTTCAGCGACACGGTGTGCGTATTCTTGTGATCCACAGGCCACAAAAACACCGATGTTTTTACCAGCAAGATCAAGAAGACTTTGACCAGCGTCCTCAGCAGCTTCTAAGGCGCACTCGAGCATCATTCGATGCTGAGGGTCAGAGTTGCGAGCTTCCTCAGCTCTCATGTTGAAAAAGGCGGCATCAAAACTGTAGATATCGTCAGGTAGGAAATGTGCCCCCTCCACTTTGAAGCAGCCGGGCTTGTCTAAGCCGGGTGTACAGAATGCATCCTGGTCAAATCGAGCAGCCGGCATCTTGCTCCAGGCAGACCGAGCTTGTGCCAGGTAATCCCATAGGCCCTTTCTCCCAACGCCAGGAGCGCGGTAGGCAAGGCCTACGATGGCGATGGGAGTATTGTTGGGCATGCTGTCTTCTTCTTGGTGTGAAGTCCGGAAAATTGTAATATGTGTTTGTAACAAGGTAGAAGTAGATCACTGAGGGCTGGATGCAGAGCACACTATCAGATTATTAGGATATATAGCACGTTATATATCTTCCATCTTAGGAATACTAGTCCTTGTACGCGGTACCAGTTGCAACATCACTTGAGATTTCTACTACCAAGAACTCGTCAAGAGGCAGTGTCTAGACTCCCACAATACTACATGGCAAGGCACTCTGATACGGCTTCTGCGTCCCACGATATGATGTTCAGGGGCAAAGTAACTCGTAGGTGTCACTTAAAGTTTCCACTAATACATGTAACCTTATCTCCAGCATGGGCTCACTTATCGATCTAGCACACTTTGGCTCGCAGGTTGCTGCAGTTGGCCCCGCAGCTCTCTATTGAGTACTTGGCTGTCTTGGTCACTGTACAAAGAGTGACTGTCACTTGAGATTCCCTTACCACCACAGCCTTAGCAGGGAGTATCTATTCAGCCACGACATCCCAGTCTGCAGCGCTTGCCAAGCTCACTAAAATTCTCCGCATACATCGGGTTCATCTGGTGGCTATGCGAGCAATAACCGATAATGTAAGCGCTATGTGGATTCGGAGTAAAACCGATCTTGTTCCCAACATTCTTTTTGACCTTACAACTAGTACTGAGACATCCCGCTGTTGGTTCTTTAGAAACTTTGTCATAGCTGTACGGCACAACAGTTCATCCGCTCGTGTGAATGGATATTGTAAGCCATAAGCTAGTATTTGGTGGTAGGATTCTTGGGTGGTATCTAATACATGTTGTTGGAGCGGCTGTCCCATAGCATATCGCCTGTCTACTTAACAAGGTCAAGATACAGATAACTTAGTGATCACAAAAATAGAAACCATCGCATTACCATGTCGCACTTTCGAGAAGTATTGTTTGCTGAAAGTAACCTATCGATTATTTCATAGCTGCACCGAATTATGAGGTACGGTGCTGCAGATCCTACCCTTCTTTGAAAATGAGGTCTTAGTAGCTCGGAATCACATTTGGCCAAATTAATTCAGCTGTAGTGAGATTGGTCTCCGTTCGAGTCAGCCACTACCGTTTGCAGCCTCTCGTCTCTTTGTCTGTAAGCATGGCCTCTTTTTGGTCCGCTTCGCAGCGTCTGGACTCTTGGCAGTTCACCCGTATTTTGGGTGCCAATGCTGTTGATTATGGGGGAGATGAGGCTGCGCGCATTGATGTTGCATTCCGTACCGTTTACACTGCGACCGTACCCCCACAACAGCCCGTCCCGTCCCACTTCAAACTGTTTTGGACGCATTCCTCACGGAGTGGCTGCCCGACGGTTCTATTTCTCTGCAGCAAGCCACCGGTCAAGTGAATTTCATACCGGTTTGGCTCTATGGGCACACCGTACGGTTGTTGCGTATGCAATCCACGCATGTGGTGATCGCAAGGCAATGTTACATTTCCAATCAATGCGCGTTGTCTTATCTCCATGCTGGGATCATCGGTGTGCATTCTTGACCAATACGTGACTGACTTCGTTCGCAACGCATTTAATCATCGCAGTAGCGTCCAAGCAGATTTTGCTGACCGTACTACTTTCTTTTAAACCCTTCGTACTCGCTTGTTGTGCTCTTAGTGAATACATTACATGCTTGTTCGTCTCCGTTGTAATGCAGCGAGTTCATTGAATAACCTTGAATTGGATACACTACTGTATGTAACTACCTATTTTAAATGCACATTGGGTCGACTAAGAAAATATCATCAGACAGGTTCATGCCGGCTTAACAGAAGCCACGGCTTATGGCAACCTCTCAGTCTCGGAGGTCAGCGTGGTGTTTTCAGCCACGCATGGATAGCAGCTCGGTCCAGCTTTTCCGATGCGGTGCGAGGTAGCATCTGAACGGTGTGCCAGATAGTAGGGACCTCGTGAAAGGAAACTTTAGACCTTGTATATAGACGTATAGCGTCAAGACGTCGATCTACGACCTCTGCGTATGCAGCAGGCAGCCCCTGCAGAACTCCCAGTCCTGGTAATTGAGGATCAGCCAAGCTTATTACAGCAATTAACTGCGTACGACCAGCAGAGATTTTCGCCAACGTGACTATGTCTCCCACCTCATCGCAGCTAGTGAGCACGCTCTCGAGTTCTTCAAGCTGGACTGTTTGTCCACCAAGCTTGACTCGATTCTCTTGTCTACCGACGAAAGAGATGCTTCCGTCGGGATTATATCTCCCAAGGTCTCCCGTGCGAACAAAGCGTGTCCATCTCCTGCCACAGGAAGATGCCCACTGAGGTGCTTCTGGCAGGAAAAAAGCCGAGTGCTTCACTCCTTCATTCAAATATCCTGCAGCGACACCTGGGCCTTCAATCAAGAGCTCCCCTACGCTACCAATTGGAACAAGCTTATGAACGTTCTGCGGATTCACGACCCAGACTGCGCAACCCATCGGGGTGCCAATGCTTTGAGGGTAACGAACATCAGGTCGCAGATCCGCTATGGTGCTCAGGATGGAGGCCTCACATGCCCCCCAGCTATTAAACACGTGAAGAGTTTCTCTCCAAGTCTTGGAAGCCACTGTATCAACGGGTTCGCCGATGGAGACTACCGACTGCAAAGCGGACATATCACCAGGCGACATGTGGCGAAGTACAGTGGGAGTCAGCAATGCCCAGTTTGCATTCCTGGTTTTCGTGAAGCCGGTGAGAGATTTCTCGGAAGTCTCCTCAGACGGAATTACAAGGCAACCCCCCGAAAGGAGCGCCCCGAAAATTTCACATATGCTGAGATTCGACACATAATTGGCGACGTGGAGGATCCTGTCTCCAGGTTGCCATCTGAGCCGCTGAGAAAGTGAGGTTATAGAAGAAAACAGGCATCGGTGCTTGAGCATAACGTGTTTCGGGACCCCTGTGCTCCCACTGGTGGGGATGATGTATGCTAGATCCTCTGGAGATGAGCTATTTCCATTCTCAAGCGGGCATACAACCTCGGGCAGTCCCGCAATAGAATCTCCATTGACTGGAAAGATGCCAGCTGAGAGACCCACTAAACCAGGAGACTGCCTGGGGGAGCTCAAGATCATCTTCGTATTTACTCCAGAGATGATGGCTGTCTTGACATCATAAGGCTCATCTATGCCGATAGGTACGCATGCTGCTCCTGCCTTCATGATAGCGAGTACAGCGGCGATGGCCCAGAGTGACTTTTCCATGACCAAGACCACAGAATCGCCATGCAAAACGCCTCTCCTTCCCAACTCCTGAGCGATAAGGTCTGACGTCCGATCCAGTTCGTAGTAGCTGGTGGATCCATGGTTTGACTCCACGGCCACTGCTTGAGGCTGCGCCTGAGCTTGGGAAGCGAATGCATCATGTAGACATCTTTCTGCCATCTTCGGGATAGTCTTGTTCCATAAGAGAATCTCAGAATGGTCATGTGAGTTCAGCAGCGGCAATTTGTCCAGCCGCGTTTGCAAGGGGGCATTTGTCAAGACTTGCAGTGTGTGGTCAAACTGGTTTAGGACCCTGTGCAGCTGGCGTTCACAAAGAACCGCCGGGTCGTGTCTGGCTTCAACTAGAATCCCGCCGTCCACAATCTTACAGCGTAGCATCAAGCCGACGGATCCTCGCGCACGCCAAACAAGGCGATCAAACCGTATGACCGAGGACTTTTCAGCCGCCATTGGGAGAGCTGAAGGAAGCGCGGGAATAACGTTGAGTAATGTCTGGAATCCGGTGGCAATCTTCGCTGCCTCGCTGACTGCGGCAATCTTAGGCAAGCCGTACTGCAAAGCAGAGTGTGCTTGGAGTTGTCGCAGCGACGTAGCTCTGTCTCTGACAAGTTGTTCTACAGTCATGTTGCGCTGGAAATTGACTTGCACGGGGATTTCGGCATGTGTAGGCCCTAATGTAGCCTCGATTCCATTCAAGGCAGGCGATCGGCCGGACAAAACAAATCCGTACGCGACACTTTCGCTGTCGGAGTATGTGGTCGCAGTCAAAGCCCATGCCGCTTCGATAAAGGATGGGAGGTGGGTAGGGGAGACACCGTCGCCAATGCGCTCCAAATCTATCTGTTTGGTGACTTTCTGGGTTGGATAAGGAGTATAGCCTGGATGCACTCGTGGGAAGATAGCTGGATTACGTTTGAATCGAGAGGCCCAGAATACTTTTGCAGCCGATTCATCGATATTCCAACAGTGTGTAACGAATTCCTTGAACATTGGGCGCTTTTGAGGCGGACGACCGATATAAGCAAGCACCACGTCCTCTTTGATAAGGTTGGTTACAGACCAGTAGTCCATAATAGCGTGATGTATGGTAAACACAAAATGTCTATCGATGAATGCCGAGCGGAGGAGGGGCACACCGAATTCCAGGCGTCGCGCCTCGTCATCGCGGAGATACTGCTCAAGATCCCCAGACAAGCGCTCGGTAACGTTATCTTCGTTTATGACGACCTGCAATGTCCCCAGACGACACTGAACCAACCGAGTGCGCAGGACGGGATTCATGGCGACTACACTCCGCAGCGCGTCGCACCACTGGTCAAGGTCAATTTCTGGGCCGAAAGATAGTACGATTTGGAATCGTTCAGATCGCGTTTCGGTCATTTGGTCGAGTTGCTGATGAACACATTCGTATATATCTTCGATCTTGCTCACGGGACAATTGCATGCATTTGCTACCTCGGCCAACGTTGCTTCGTCGATCTCCTCTATCGACATGACAGGTGGTCGCGCCATTCTTCGGTCGGCAGAGGCTTGATGAACGATGTTTCAAAAGAAATTTCTTTACTAATTGCAAATCTGATGCAACGAATAATAAACCAAGCGTGGTATCATTATATACTCGCGGGCTCAATCAGACTTTCCGCCCAGGATCGTCTTTGTGATACTCTCTCCTCTGGATGCCATGGATGTTAACACATGGATCCAGCGCTGAACTAGCCATAGCACCAGTGCAGCATGTTTATCAACTGAATGGCCCTGCAAAGACGCTTGCAGACCCGGGTGCTAACATTACACGTTGTGGTTATAATACATGTACCCCTTCTCGCGGGCCTTGAAGTACACCCCGAGTCCGAATAAAGTGATGAGTAAGATTTTGAGACAAAGTATGGATTGCAGGGTAGTATTAGAAGTACTCCTATGTATTCATACACCGAGGTACCTTGCTACTTGGGTGGATGGCATCATACCCAACGCTGGCGATTTGATTGTTTAAACCTCTTCTTTGCAGGTGGGTGGGCTTCGGGAGGCGTCTGGACCGCAAGGTTTAGATTACGAACCCCGGTCGAGTTCCCGCACGCCACTGCAGGTCAGCACAGCACTAAGAGCGACCTGCATACTGGGAGGCCAGCTTCACTCGGGACGATCTTACGCCCGTGGGATGTGCCCGACGCCAACGACGTGGGGTTCCAGAATAGAAACTGCGGCAAACCATGCAAATGCTATTGAAGCGGATGGCCGAAACCAGGTCGACACGACTGCACAGCCCTTTCCTAGACTGACTCAAGGCTTTGTCACAGGGACGAAAAGAGGGGTAGCAGTGCAAAACGCAGATTCTAGACTTCTGAGCGAACAAGATTATGGATACAAACCTAAAAAAAGAAACGTGCAGAGGCTAAAGAGGCCAGCAAGCATGCGGAAGCCAAGTCTGCCCGCTTCTGGGGTGGTCTTACACGAACGAGCGTATCTCGCCAACCTTCTTATCGAAATCCAACTTACAGGAGGTCAACGCCACGCGGGGGTAAGACTTTGAAGACCTATCTGTTGAGGTTGAGGAATGCACATGTATTGGACTTTACCCCCCACTACCGTTCCTGGTGTCAGGGAGTGTGAACAAGAAGGTAGCAGCACCTAACTCATGTCGAACCAGTTTACTCCATATAGCACAATTGCCCTTGTTTGAACTGCGCCAAACCCTGACTCTGGTAGCTGCATGTAGTTCTGTGCTCTTCTGCGTCTACAAAGTCGCAGAGTAAGGATTATTATTCAGTAGCTGGCAGGGCGTACGTGACGGAGAGCGAAGGCTTGGTCACTTATATCTCGTGCTCTAGGTTCCATTTTGGATCTATTCTGCACCAACCAAATTGTCTAGATAGCGCTGGGTTGACTAGAAAAAGGTGATTCAAAATCTAAGATACATATTAGAGGAAGGGCTTGACAAACAATTAGGCATATACGTCGGTGAGGGTGAGTAAGCAGTATCCAGATCAAGATTCTGCTCACGTTTGCGGGAGACAGGGTGAGCTTAGCACCACTACTTACCGTGGACGGCAAGCTACCGGATTATCCCAACTTTCAACTCGAGCAAGGATGTTCTAGAGAAGGCAATCTAACGTCTGAACCCTTCTCCGTGTTTTCCGACAGATTGTAATGGCGTACGCAGCGCCAGTGTATGGCTCCTTGAGATGCTTTACGAAACGTCCACGAGCGAAAATTCCAGCAGGGTCTCTTTATGCCGTATCTTCGCGTTATATCGGTAATTGCTTTGACCTAACCTGCATTCTTATTTTGCATTCCTAATCGCTTCCAGAACCTTACTTGCTTCATCTCTGACCTCTCCCGGATCGCCTAAGGCAAGCCTTTCTAGGCTTTCCATCAACTCAATAACGAGGGGGACCCGACAATATGCAACCGCCCTAAGAAATTTGCCCATGATGTTCAAGGAGTCCAGTACGGAAGAACTGTCCCTATCTGTATCCAAGCCGGTCCCTATTGTCTCCTTCCATGCTTCCCAACGTGTCCAGATTTCATCTTCATCATTTGGATCGCCAGTGAAGGCATTGGGGTCATATCCCATGGAAAGAAGTAGCCGTAGCATACCTGCAGAAGGTACTCCGAGACGCTGAAATACCCGGCCCTTCCTAGCTGCTAGAGTTCCGGAATAAACCAGGAGTGACGAGCAGCCACAACGAAGAGAACGGTCCCTTGCCATTTCATCGATATTTGGATAAGACTTGACGTAGTTAATGGCGCCTGCTTGGATAGCGAAGTGAAGAGTAGCATGAGAATACTGGCGGGAGAGCTTGTGGCCATGACTGAATGCGAGCGTTTGCAAAGGCCCTCTACCAATTGGATCAGTACGGTTAGCAAGCTCGTCGAGAAAGCGCCAAATATTCCAGAAGATATTATGTCGGAAGTAGGGTTTTTGTTCGTCAGCCTCAGACCCCATATCATACCGTCGCACAAATGTGAAATTACCTGGTCACTGTACCAGCCCATCGGTTTAAAGTTTTGCAACGCTAGCTGTAAGCCACCAAGCGACAAGGCCGTGGCTGCATCGAATCGCTTGCCGAGCTTTGCTAAACAGTCTAGTTCCCAGACATGATTCTGACTTAGGGATTCGAAGACAGTGCGGTGAAGGAAATCAACCTTTGCATCGATCCACGGGTCATGACGAACAGAGTTACCACAGAAGCAATGGGCGCCTTCCCATGCCATATCACCGCCCTTTTCCCTTTTGGTGAACTCTAAAAGACCTCCAGTTCGACTTCTCAGACGTCCTTCCATATCCTCGCAAAGTTCTCGCTTATCTTCAGTTGGTAGCAGCCGAAACCCAGCAGGTTCCAAGTCGAAATCGGCAATGAGGGCTAGACTGAGAGCGTACATCTCCACGGGACGAGGTCGTCTCTGCCAATTTTCTTGCAGCAGAGCCTGTTGTTGTTGGGCGTAGCATATTTTGAGTAATCTCGCGGTTTGTTCTTGATGGCGACGATTGACGTTGCCAAGCATATGCTGAAACATATATTCCAATTCGCGCGGGAGCTCATTGATTCGTTTACGTAGCTCTGATATTCGATCATAGTCAGAAAAACCCGAGACTAGAGTGCGGCAAGCCAGCACTACCCATAGGAAAACTCCAGACGACATATCAATTAGGTCCGACATGATGCCAATCGCTTCTTCAGGAGACTTTCGCAACAGTTTAGTCATGTACGGGTGGCCAGGAATGACGTCCTGAACGAATTTCTTTATGTCACCGCGGTTGAGATCTTGTAGCTGGAGTTTCGGTGAGTGGTTGAACGCAGCCACGCAGTCAGGAATAGGCCGGCTTGAGAGGAGGATTTTCACCCTCGGGTTACAAGCGAACCGTTTAAGAAATGATATGACGTCCAAATGGATGTTTCCCACGAATTCGTCCAAGCCATCGATCAGGATACAGGTATTCTCTCCCGAATTTCTAAACCCTTTATCGATAGCACTAAATGCATGATCTATTTCGACCTCGGACGGCAACAAAACGGCGGGCCATGACAATTCGAGATCGAAAATCCGGATGTCATGCTCCATCCATATTTTTCGTAGCGCTTTAGGAATAGGATGACGGTGCTGTGAGAGGATCTGATACAGAAGCGCTCTCGCGAGACCATCTTTGCGTTTCTGCTCCCGACTCCCGAGATTCCAGAAGAAGAAACTGACCATGTGGCAATGCCCACCACCGACCCATTCCGTTAGAAGCTCTTGAGTCCTATTGCTATCCCACAGATGCTTCATTAGTGTCGATTTTCCACTTCCCGCCTTTCCGTATATCCAATAGACGCCCGAGCCTGTGCGAAGCCATTCCGAAAGGTCGTCCCAGTGAGATGTTATCCCTGCTGGATGAAGTGCCCATTGTAAGGTCATACTATGCGCCGGGTCGATACTATCCCTCCTGTCATTCATCTTCCGGAACCAAAGACTGTCCAGTATCACCTTCTCCCGCAATTTATCCCGTGCTAAATCAGCAATTGTATCGTAACGGCCGCGTGAGGCTTCGAAGATGAGTCTATGAATCCGGGAGTCGTGGATAGCCTCTATACCGTCCCGCATCATGTTGCCTACTGCTTCTGGTGATATATTTATTTGGGGAAGTAGGTCTTTAAGCTTAGCCGTGAAGTAGGCTAACTCGTCGATGAGCTTTTGAAACAGATCCTTGTCTTGGATCGCCCAACGAACTTTCTGCCGAAGGGATGGATGATGAGTGAAGCCGCTGACAAGTCTTGACTTGTACATACCAAACTCGCTAGTAAAGGTCTCTAGATGTGGTACGCTGATCCGTGGAGATTCATTGTGTGCAATCAGCCCTGCGAGGAAAGCGTCTGGACCAAGATAACGTAAGCCGTACCTCGCTTTGAGTTCATTGGCATCTCTCAGAAGCCGATGAATACACGCCATTACATGAGCAAGCAATTTCTGTGTGTTGAGGTCGTCCAAGCGCTCGTCATAGTCAGGCTGGACAAGCCTAACCTGCTCGGCCCATTGAAGAAGCAAGAATTTCTCAATGTCAAGCTTCGTCATCAGGAGGGCTGCTTCTCACTGAAGCGTCTTCGAAGCGGCGAACATGTCGAAGAGATCAATCACACCACCAAAGACGCTGATGATCCCAGCAAGACCTGCTACACCAAGTATCAAACCCGCCACCTCCATTGCGATCAAGCCTAGGACTGTTCCTGATGTAGCACGCCAAAATTTTCCGCTAGTAGTATGAGGTCTTATTTGATGAGGTTTAAAGTAATGGTCAGGATGCGAGGAAAGTCATGGAATTATCTATAAACAAGGTAAGGGTGTCTGCCAGAGGCTCAAGGCTGGGAGAATGAGACAGGCTGCGCGCCAACATATACTGCCGCCAGCCACCGCCCGCAGAAACGCAGTAGCAAACTAAGGTACTCTCTCCGTCTTAGCATCTACCAATTTCCCTTTATCACCTTTCCATTATCTAGCTTTACGTTGCTATTGACCCAAGCGCGGGTCGATTCCCATTCTCTTTGGCCTGGCAAGAGCAGTCACGCTACCTACATCATACCAGAAAGACATAGAAAAGTGGAGGGAAGCCGAATAGGCGAAGCGACAGACATAAGAGGCATTCTAGGCCACGTATGGCCCTGGCAAGAGAGCTCGAGGCCTTCCTGCAGAATTTTGGGCAAGGAATGTCCGCTGCTCCCGCTTAAGGCGATCCGCTATACCCACTTGTGAACCCATACACGTCAGCACAGCTACACCGGCCTACCTCCAATCACTGAGCTAGATTGCCGAAAGCCATTGCCCAACCATGCCAGGCTCGGTGAGAAGCGCCGCGATCACGCCGCGTAGGCGTGGTAGATGCGAGATAAGATCCAGATCGACGTTGGCTACCACGAACTAGGAACATTTCGAGTAGATAGGCGTGCCTTTGGAAAGATATCAAGAGCCTTATAGGTATATCAATGAAATCTACTCCCACTCCCACGAAGGCAGTCAATATGTCCAACGAGTCAACCTATTTCTAGATGTCTTGGCCTAATTCTCTAAGTACATACATGCAGTTTCCAGTGAATATCTCACTTAAACCATGAACTCCCCTAAGAAACCTGACCAAACAAGCATACATCCATCGTCCAAATTACTCCTATCAATATTTTGTGCCTGTGATATAGAAAAGTCAGTTGTGGACGCAGATGGGTTAGCTTGGGAACCATTGTTGAGTTGATTTCGCGTACCTCTGCCAATTGGGTGGCTTGCGCAATACCCATACTCGAGCCAATCCATACAAGACACTTTCGAAGATACTCTCGTGTCATCCGAGAAATAAACGGTGCTTTAGAAGCAATGTAGAGAGGATACATGAGAAGTAAGCCGCCCAGCGATCTGCCAGGATCTTTTATTTCTGTGCTCGTTGCCAGCTCACCAAGAAAGGCCGGCATGTTGTCCACTAGGTGGTACGGAATCGAAGAGATCAGATCATCCACCATACAACTAGCAGTATGAATATGTTCGATGCAGCTATCTTCAGATTCGAGAGAGTTTGATAGCTTAACAATTAAGATGATAAGTAAAAGTCGAGCAGTACGGAACGTATTCCAAACGCTGGAAACATAGAGATCGAAGTAGCTGTCGACTCTTCCTTCCCAGTAGCCGACCGCGACTTTTGATTCGTGTTCCCCGCTGCCTGGTTTGACCTGCCCGACTACGGTAGGTTTGAATTCTGTGGCTCTGGAGTCTGACCATTTAGCAAACTGATGATCTAGGGCGATGCTTTTTTCTTTCAGCGACGCGAGTTCCTCGAAATCGAAAGAGCTTTGAAACTTTGCCCAAACCAAGTCGAGGTGAAGTAACAAATTATCTAGACTTTCTCCTTCATTAGTTGAGGCAGGCATAGAAAATACTCCAGATACCTAAGAATTCTGTTAGTTGATATATTCGAAATTTCATTTCGGACAATTGTTGTAAAAGAGACGAGATGAGAGGTCGTATTTACAGGCCAATGTTTGTTTCGATCAGTAGCAGAACCGGTCTCAGTTATTCTCAAGAGATTCAGCGGCAAGGGTCCAATTTTCATGAGAGCTGCCAGGCCCTTAGCGTGGGTGTTTTCATTGCCAAAATCAGTTTCGCCGGCCATTGTTATCTATGCCAAATCAGCCCCGGTGGACAAGGTATAGGTGTGAAAACAGTTGCAATCATAAGTATGTACCTGGAAAATACCTAGCAACATGGCAACAAGTTTCAGTTCCTTAGAGTTTTCTGCAGCCTGGTTTTCTATAGCCCGAGCCAGAGACCCCAGGAGCTCTTGGTAGAACAACATGGCCTTTCTCACGAGTCGTGGCCTATTTAATAGCTTTCCGTGAGTTGCGTACGATACAGCTTGACAAACTTTCCCAAGGTCGGAGTTTGGTCCCAGATGATGAGCTAATGACTCCAGCCCGGAGAGAAATCCCCGGGAGAGCTCTTGATTCATCGGCGTAATGCAATAGTCGTAGAGAAAAGCTCTCAAGGCCAGAATATCGCTTTCGGCTTCCGATACTTCGGCAGGTAACTTGTCTTCGGGAAAGATGTTGGTACCAGGAATCGGGACACGCTTCGGTAGATTGCACCTTTGTGCCGTTGGCGTGAATGACGAAGACTGACCTGCGTCTTGCGGCCCATACTGCCGGAAGACAGAAAGTGTACTGTCTTCATAGCCACGGCACGTACGATTTGCATTTAGACATCTTATGCATGACTAGTTCTCAAAGTATTAGTTTTTACTGTAATTCCGAGGTTCCTAGCTCTAAAAATGGGAGTTGCCAGAAATGATTGTGGATCGAGTTGAGGCTTAGTTTTGAAAAGGATGGTTCAGGCATACTGGACGAGTCCCGTCGCACTAATAGGTGAGGTTCGTTAGCTAATCTCTATACGATTGCAAGTAAGCCGCATACAGATTCCATATCCATGCGGCTTGCAACACATACCTTTTTCCGTCGCCGCTTACACGAGTTGCAACCCCGCGAAGGGCCATGATACACCATGGCAACCTCGTTAGTGATCTTCAGTGACGTCACAAGTCACTTCTTGAGCACCCGCCACCATCCACATAGAGATATGGTGGATCAGCTAATGAGCAGAAGCTCTAGATTCTGAGCGGGACAGCTCTAAGTCCGGTTAGATCTCGCACTGAACATGACCATCGGCCTGTTTGAAGAATGCGAATCTCGCTAGAAAGAACGGCTGATCGCGCCTTGGTGCCACTAAGCGCTTTGGGCTAGCGTTGCGCTCCATATGCAAGGTATGCACTTATAAGTAATCAAGTACTGACTAAGCTCTGTTGCGCAGGAAGGCACATTTATGCGCTGAGATCATAAAGACTTGACCGCAAGAGGCTTAACGCGTGCCAACCTTAATGGGTACCCCAAACCACTTTGTGGCTAGCGTTGCGCTTCACATGTCAGGACACAATGTCTGCGGGAGCAAAGCGCAGATTTGTAATAAATCTGTGCATTTCTCTAGCAGTGACGTTGCAATTCATGCTTTGCCAGACTTGAACTCTCAAGGAGATGGTCATTCTCTACTAAAGCAGGGCTGGGGGCGCCGCAGTCTGAAATGTCATTGTATAGAGTATTTAAGGTGGCTCCTTGTCGCCCTGTTTTTTAAAATTCCGTCACAGTGATAACAGCAACTTCCTCCCAAATCAACAAGATTTTTACTACCATTCCAGTGTCTCATCGTCATGATTGTTCTAACTGGTATGATATCCATGGGCTGGTCTGAACTCTGACTAACTGAATGATGTTAGGCTCCACAGGCGGCATAGGTCGCGCTGCTATTCGAACACTTCTTTCAGAGAAGCTGGTCCCTGTATCGCAGCTACGCATTTCGTCCTATAACACTGCTGCAATTCCGAGCGCCATTGTCGATACAGGCATAGAGATCCGAAAAGGCAACTTGTACCAGGTTTCAACGCTGGTGGACTCATACGCTGGTGCTGATGTGTTATTTCTCGTGTCATTCCCTTCCATGGGCGAGGAACGCTACGAGCTCCATCGAAATGCTATCGATGCAGCGAAGACCGCAGGCGTACGTCACATCATTTACACCTCGCTCTCCTTCTGCGGCGGCGCCGAGGGAAATAGCAGCGTCGCGCAAGTTGCTCACGCCCACTTGTTGACCGAGGCGTACTTGAAGGCGAGCGGACTTACATTCACTATTATTCGCATGGCATCATACGCTCATAACTGGAACAATTTTGCTGGTTTCTTGAAGATAGATGGCCCCTCGGGTGATGTACAGGATGCCGTACTGCCCAACGATGGCCTTGAGCATTGGGCGAACAGGGATGAGTTGGGTCAAGCTGCGGCCAAGGTCATCGCGAACTGGGTACGTAGCGTATTCTGCCTTAAAAAACAAGTTCGCTGACCCTATAATAGCAAACCTACATCAACAAGACCATCAATTTCACGGGGCCCCAGCTATTGACTGGCGCTGAACTCGTCGAGAAGTACATGAAACATACTGGCAAGAAGGTCAATATTCGCATCTTGCCACTCGAAGAGGCCATTTCTTGGCATATCAAGAATGGAAGTGTGCCGCCGGAGCAGGTCGGCTTCCTTGACAACTGGGCGAGCTGGCACACTGCTATGTCTCTTGGTGAAAAGGCTTTTCTCGATCCGACCTTCGAACAGCTCCTTGGCAGAAAGCCCAAGACAATCGATGACCAAGCTGATGAGATTTTCTCAGTATCAAACGGCCTCGATACTAAGGACCTTGTCGGTATTTAAGACTAATGCCGAGCGAAAGAATATGTCTTTTAGACACACGCTCTTTTGCAATTAAATGGCTCTGAATGATATTCTTATATGGACAAACAATGAATTCATACGAGTACTCTAAATAGCGGTTCAAATATGCCAATATTGATAACTATCATGTAGTATATGCACGAAATAAAACCAACCGAGCCGTGCCCACTTCGTGGATTGCAACCTCCAGTTATTACGGGAAGGGGAAAGTAGTGGTACATCTCAAGAGTAAACGAGCTCGCTGAACATCCAGATCCGCCAAACGTTATAGACACTGGGAGTACCACTGGTTTGAGACCTTGCAGGTTCCGGCCGAGCAACACTTCGCCCCGTTCCATCCGGTTCCCCCGCACTGGCCGTACATGGCAGCACACTATAAGATCCAGTTAGCTAAATGCGCGAGCCGTTATCCGAGGAAAAGATGCTTACAGTTCCACTAGTTGGAGCGGGTGGAGTAGGCGTGGTACCACCACCGGTGTCACCACCAGTCGTGGAGCCAACAGTGATGGAGGCGGATCCGCTGCTAAAGTACCCCTCAGTAGCCACGATCATGTAGTCGTGAGTTCCCAAGTTTAACCCAGCTGCTGCCCATGCATTGAAGTGATTGCCGGTGGTAACAGTCCCTCCGACACGCTTTTGCTGTCGGATAGACCAGTACTGCTGGAAGGTTCTGGTGCCCTCGATAGAGGGAGCGTTGGTGCGGGTGCTCACGTAGATGTCGTATGTCCCTCCGTCACTGGTGACCGACCCTTTCTTTGTGGCCCCAGTGGCCGGGTTGTATGTGCCGAAGGACTCAACAATGTAGTACTCGACGAGGGGACTACGAGTCCAACCGTAAATTGCCAGGTAGCTGTTACCATTAGGCGAGTATGTTCCGGAGTAAGTTATTGTCCTAGAAGGCGCATGTCAGTAAAGCTTCGTATCGCACAGTTAGCTGGGCCTTACTTCGCACCGCCTGGATTCCATCCTTTCCCGCCAACAAAGTTACCGCCGCTCGACCATTGAACACTATACGAGCCGGCAGCTCCGTTTGTGTAACTCACTTGAGACCCGCCATCGGTCCAGAAGGAGTAGTAATAGCCATTGTGGGTGCCGGTGCTGCTGGGAGTTGACTGGCGAATGAGCAACTCACCTGGGGCGGCCAGAGCCCCAATAGCGGCGGAGAATGCCAAAAGAAGAGACGAGAATGAGACCATGATGAAAATGTCGAGAAAATTGATCGCTGCTGATCGTCGCATCTTTTGTTGCCCCCAGGGAGCACATGGTCGTGCTCTTATGCTTTTCTCCATGCCCTCTACAGCGGCTAGGGTTTCATTGAAACAACATCATGGTCCGCACTTCCGTGAATTAGTCCAGGAATCGATCCAACAGACAGAACATCTTGCCAGAACGAAGCCTTGCTAGTTCGCAGCGATCAGAAACACGGTTACGTCGCTGGATATTAATTACACCAATGCAGACTAGACACAACATTCAGCCACCTCTGGGGTTGCCCAATGGCGGCTCAGGGGCTTATTAGCCTGATTACCCCGCAACCCGCAACTGGAACCAAGCGTGACCCCTTTCCTGGTTCTTGACTCAAGAGACCCTCATTTTCCTTTCCCAGTGGACGCATAAGCTGTGGCCCAGATATATTACACGGCGGTATTGGTCTGCGTGGAGGCTCAAATTTTCCGTCCACATCGATGCATTCACTACCGCCAAGCAGGTGCAGTGCCACCTGCACAACTGGGCCTAACTTTTCGGTACCAAACTTCATCATCGGAGGACCTCTCCGATTGCTCCCACCGCGCGCAAAATTGGAGGACCAAAGTGGACCTCGGCAGCGTCGCCGAATCTCTTTTCGTAAGATGAGACTTTCATGCTTCCCGGCCTGTGAAAGCTTCTCGAAAAGGAAACGTCGGATACGGAGGTCGGAGAGATCCCGAACTGGACGCATGTATAAGGGTTCGAGAATCCTACTCCTGTGTCCCTGGCAGAGATTCGGAGGAAAGGAAGATGGCGAATGTCCATGTCATGCGGAGGCCCGGAGTAAGCGTTGTTAGGTACGCAACCGATGCCCGTAGGTTGCGAATTATTCGCCATTTTCAGATGACGCTTTTGGACCCCGGAACAGATTCCACCAGCCAGCCACCAAGAGCAAATGAGCTCATGACGTTCATGCCCCCCACGACAAACGTTGTCACCACTGGCGCGAACATGTTCCAAATAGAACCGCGCGTCCAAACTATGGATTCGCCGTTCGGACAGAGTAGCCGGTCTGCCCACATTGATGTCGCCAACGACACTGGTGCGGGCACGAGAAATGCCGCATATGAATACCGAGGGTTCCACAGTGGCCAGGTAACAGATTTGTTGCTCTGCTGCAGGAAGTGAGCCGCCAACGCTGGGCCGACGATGAAAAGCGAGGCCTCGTTCCATATGGCGTAGAGCAGCGCAGATATGTTCCATCCACCCAAAGCCGCGTTCAAACCGTCGGAAACCGGGTTGCGCCCGACAGCAAAGGAAGGGAGAAACAGCAGCGGAAAGGTAAGCAGCTACAGGCTATATAGATGCACCGATCGGCGACCCCCCGAAGTTCAATCTAAGAATGCTTGGCCCGTAGTGACCAGCACGATGGGCCGTGGACGTAGAGAACGGGCATTGTAATAAGCCCTTTGTGCCTGATGTCGACTGCTGGCGATGAAATTCTAGGTATCCCAGGCTGTATGTATATATATACTGAGGGAGGTAGGCAGGTTGAATGCCTATCAAAGGAACTGTCTTCCCGACTGGATAGCTTGTCCGTACCAAGAAAGCTGGCTGCAGCCACTCCCAACCAGCCCCATTTGGAGAATACATTATGGCTAGTTTGTAAATACTGTAGCAGCTCCGTCTTACTGGATCTTCGATTGACCTGGCGTGAAATACCAACGGTAAATGCTAGGACTGTGTCGAAGACGAGCAATGTTGCCGTATACCACACGGGACCTCGAACTCCGCGGACCGCAGTCATATGCTGCTTCAAATTAACAAAAGAAATGCCAATCGTCTTGCCATTCCATCACCCGGACACAGCCTATGGGATACACCAAGGCAGAATAGACCAGTGTCGGTAGTCCCAGACGAAAGAGCTTGGTTCTGACGAAATCCAACGAGGTCGTTTGTGCGAGGGCCTGAGCGCAGAATTGACCTGAGATCCAGAAGAACAGACCCGTGTAGAAGGACTGGTTGACTGCGTTGAATGCAAGTAACGTCGGTGATTCATTGGGGAGACATGGTGAATGATATTCCCAGTTCCCTCTTCGCCGTAGGAGATTGAGGAATGGTGCACTATCACAAGACAAGTAAGGAAAGTTCGTAGGTTGTCGAGGTCATGACGCCTGAGTTGCTTAAGTCTCGGTTTGCCCTTGAAAGTCGCCATTTCTCACGTGAAAGAAGGCAGAATCGATGATCTCAGCATTACAGCTTGGAAATTTAATTTATGAGATTTCGGTCTTTACCGTGCTGGATATTACTATGATGTGTACACACAAGCTGCGTCATCAAATACGTCTCGCCGGATGCCTTCCTAGACGCCAATCATCAATTAACCAAATCTTAGCAATAAACTCCAGAGATCTGCTAAAGGTCCTCAGAGTCGACCTGGGAACTAATGCGATATTTTCACGTACTCCTGATGTTTGGCTAGATTGTAAGTATCTAGTATCAGTCAGGATCTGAATGCCCCTGGGGTACGGATTTCGACAGAACATCACGTGTTGCTTCCAGACGAAGTGCAAGGAGTCATTGCCCAGAGACCCTAAATCAAAGGGCAGGCAGTGAATGAACTTTGCATTGACGACCACTTCATAACCGACCAATAAACGACAACTCTATAGACCGACAGCCGAGAGAAATCAAGGATGCATGTCATCAGGAATCATGGCGTCATTTCAGGTGTCCTAAGGGTGATGAAGAAAGATGCAATATACAGGAAGCATCTCAGATTAGCAGCACGCTTTTTCAGACCTGCCACCTGCGCGTTCAAAACGGTTACCACCTCCTACGACAGCCGTGCCGTAGGCTGCAATCATTATCTTATTCAGTATTCCCATCACGATGAATCAGGAAGCAAACTCTGGAACCGGGAAGCCCACACTCCATTCACTCAATGAACAAGGTATGCAGATGAATTACAGATCACTTTCCTTGGTTTCGGTGACAGAGTACTTTACACTAGTGAATCATTCTCAGAAGTTCATGTAGGTAGACACAAATCTCCGTCCTGGGACAATCCCCTCCACACTCCAAGTAAAATATCCTAGCCAGTGCCTATCGACGAAACAACAGCGAGAGCCCGAATATCATATAGGAAAACATCTATAACCACATCAGCAACATTAGCCCAGCTTCCGAGAGCATCTTGCGCGGATAGCCCACACTTGTCGCTCGAGATGTGCAAACTTCTTGTCGTCAACGTTCCATGCATCAACGAGAAGTGCACATCAGGCGACGATGGCAACCGGAATTGTGTCCCGATGAGTTAGAATCGATATGTACCTTGCGACATGATTGAGGCATGGCACAAAAACGAAGGTCCCGATACACAAGACCTAATCATCGAAATATGTGGGCAGAAGACAGTGTCTACCGAGGGTCTCGGACCACACATGCTGTTCCCGGCCTTGCAGCCTGTCCTCAAGCTTATTCACACATTAGACTTGCGCGACTCGAGACCACCAGGGGAATATGATCTCAAATTCGGCGTATGTGAAGGATGTTCAAAGGAAGGCATTCGTTCCTGGCCACACCAATACGACTGAGATATGAATGAGAACATATCAACATTAGGCGCCAGATACGCATGACGCGGTACGCGCTTTGAAATTAATTTAATGAGCCTGCTTTAACGCCATAAATAGCAAGCTTGGCAGATGGCTTGATAAATATATCGTTCTTCCAAGAAGTACGTCGTGGCTAAAGCCGGCTCATTCCTCCCGCTTCTATAATTGATGGCGATCGGCCACCTGGTCCTGAAATGGATGCAGCAGAATGTTCTTCAGGTTAGACTCCGTTTGCCTTATGGGAATTGGAGATCGTCCAAGGAAAATCCGCGTGCGGCTTGCAAGGTTTTGGTGCATCTTAATATGACTGCATCGCGCATTGTGAGCCTGCCGGTACCCATCCTATCACGATTATACCGCGTGTGTGCATCCATACGGACCAGATTGCCGGTAGATAACCTGCGCGCAGGATTTAGATAACCTGCACGCAGGATTGCAGCTGCCAGCCGCCTCCTGAACAGCGTCGCAAACATTATTATCGCAGTGAACGTGACAAACACGCAAGCAAGTTGACAGATGTCGATGTGGCATGGAAGATTTCGGCGCAGTCAGATTTAGCATCTGGGGTTGTGCAATCTTCGACAGATTCAAGTGTTTGACTCGGTATGTACGTCCGTAGTAAGTAGGCAATATTTACTTGACTCTCGGTAAGCATCTGTCTGAAAATCTTTGCTGTCGTGGCAATCCTCCTGCCAGCCTATTGTTAGCCAGCGAAATTGCACAACAGCCGACTGGCAGGGGTCAGCTGAGGTGAGATTTAGCCATGTTTGCCCAGCAAAGCCGTAGATCCCGCCGGTTTCTCCCCAGACTTTGCGTCTAGCGCGTCAGCGCCATCCTTTCAGCTGCGCCTCTTCTTCCTCTTTCTGGGTCTCAGTGGCACAATGAAATGAGGCTACTGATGAGAAATTGTCAGCACTTGCATTTTCCGTATTATAATCAACCGTGAGATGGACTATAAGAGTTTGGCCTTTCCGCCGCTTCGCGCTGGCATGACTGTATCGGTTTCCTTCAAAATACAGCGCCTGCGCTTTCCCATGCATTTGTCTTTTCTGTTGTTCAAGCAAGTCTAGCAAGTTCTCGACTCCGATCTGCTCCACTTACAATAATCCCGACAACCACCCTAGCAAGCCTATCATCGACGTGCCGAGATCCCGCCACACCACAATGACTCTGATTAGTGCGCTCCTAAAAGCCGGCGTCGGCATTCTCATGCTCGACGCCGCTGTTGAGATGGCATTCATTTCCAGCATGGTCCGCTGGCTTAACACCGGCGCTGGTGATCCGTACGAAGTCGAGTTCGAGGGTTCCACATTCCCTCTACAGAGCGAACCACTCAAGATCCTTACCAATCAAGGCCACACCAGCAACGCCGCCGGGGGCTCCGCCTTTGTCCTCGTTGGCCTCGGCGGCATCCTGGCACTTTGGTTCCGAAGCCGGCAGTCTTACCACACCAACAAATTCTTTAAAGTGTGGTACCGATTTTGGCTTGCCATCACCGTCCCCGCTACCCTCCTCACCCTTGCGGCGCTCATTTACGTCAATGTCGTCACCGAAGCTCATGCTGGGCAGACCATAGACCTCCAATTTGCCTCGACGCTGGACGGCAAGTACTCGCTCGAGTCATGGACACCGCAAAACTGGTTTGGAGCTGTGCTGCAGCTCCCACTCACCAACGGATCCAAGGTCGACGACATCAGAACCTTTCATAAGATAATGCAGGGCTGGAGATGGAACTTGATACCATTGTTCGTTATCGAGCTCGTTGTTTGTGTTCTGGCATTCTTGAATGCGCGTGAACAACGGAGGAATACTCCGTTTGGCAAGGGAAAAGGTTACGGGCATCAAGATATCTAAGGGAACTTGATTCCTTGATCATATGAGAGCATTCTTGCTTCTAGATCTTACGAACCAAAGGCTATTTCAGACTGATTACTTCGTACGGTATTTTACAACCGCTGGAGATTAGACACACATAGCAATTTGACTATCACCATGTTTACATTCGAACCTTACATATTTGCCCAGTATTCTTGGCCACAGCTACGTTAGTAAAGAGACAATCCTACCGTTGCCCCTGCGGAGAAGTAGAACCGTGTTTCCACAGTGATCAGACAAGCCAGAATTCCGCCACCTAGCAAGGTGACTAACACGGCAAAGAGATCACGAGTAGAGGTTACAGATACCCGCAGTTTAGACAACAGCTCGCTGGCCCGATTGAACATTCTCCAATCTATACGCCTGTAAATAGCTTGGGGTAAGTTGGCAAGCATCCTCCAAGCCTCAATGGCGTAAAAGGCCACATATGTTGCACCGGCAGTGCCGAGCAATATTCCTAAGAATAGTCTCCAGGTCAATCGATCCTGGAATTCCTGCGCCTTAAACCAGTTCTGTCCCTGAGTAGAGCAAGAAAGTAGCCTACCACGACATTCGCCCCAAAAACAGTGGCCACAAAACTTAGTGGGATGAAGAAAAATGCCAAGTTAGTCAATTTAGATATTGTTTCCGCTTGACTGATTGCTCGTTGGCTCTCGAGGATGCTTAGAGTTGACATCAGTGCCTGGAAGGCAGTTTCAATTCTTGCAGCAGTCGCTTGTAACTCGCCTTTTAATTGCGTGGTTTGCCGAACCCTTCTCTCACATATCCTGCCTGTGTCTCTCCACGACGTGTCGGGCTTTCGAACAACTTCTTTCCTCTCCTCTAGATCATGCTCCAACTCCTCCAGCATGTATGATGTGGACGACGTCAGATGAGACAGTGAGTTTCTCCAGCGGCCGAGGTATTCCCTCCACTCAGATACTGATGAACGTAGCGTTGTATCCATCGATAAGCATATTTCTATGCCATCGAGCCCTCGGCTAACCTCAAATAATACCTTTGGCATATCCTCTATAACCAGGCTCATGATTGATTGAATGATTGCGGCCACTGGCTCCCGTCCCGAAAACCAACCTGTGGCTCCGAAGATGCTTGCAATTCGTTCCAGTAAGGGCTGTTCCCCCTCGAAGCAATATTCATCTTGCATTGCGGTGGATCCACCATTTCCAGACCATAGATCGAGTTCAACGGCCTCAAAAGTATGCTGACGTCGTGGATCAACGAGTAGACACCCTGCGGCACACTATTTAGAGCCTAGCCAAGCGAGTGGTGTTAAACAGACAAAGAAGTCAAGTTCCTCCACGTACCTCTAAGTGATCCTTCTACTATCCTATAGTAAAAAGATACACAAGATGTGCCATGATGTTGGACATTTCCAGAGGTTAAAGCCGGTAGATTGCGGCTGTTTAGCGGATGAAGTGGGTGATATTGCCGAAATGGAACCAGAGGAAACCTCGCGTAGCGAACGTGACTCTGGTACAGTGATACGGGGTCTGTATCAATTTCCAGGTCATATGGTCTCCCCGCGCGGATCTTCTGCTCAATTCTCCAATGCCGCCGACTCTGAGCTAAGGGAGTCGACCAGCTCGCAAAGAACGTTCCGCTGCTACTGTTCCCAAGGTCCATCTTGACGCTCTTCCCAGTATTTTGATCCAAATGGACTTCAAAGAAGGATCGCGGAATATCAAGCCCAGCCTTTGCCAAATGTTTGGGCAGAACTTCGTCAAATCCCTCGACAATGAAGATGATGTCTTTGTTTTGGGACATGGCAGTGGCAGATGCTTCTTTGCTTTGGCGGAGATTCACATCATCCATATCTACCTTCCCGGTTCCGTCTATTTCGATCCGTTTAGCAGTAAATGTTTCTCTATGATTCTGGGGTTTCAACCCTGAATCTCTGTTCTTCGTTCCAAGGTCCGATGGTGCGGACTTGCGTTTTTTTTGGGAAGCTCTGAGACCCATTACAGCCAATGGTCCTCAGCAAGTTTGGAGGTTTGAACAAGTTGTCGAATTCTGCCTTTATCAGGGCAACGACATGAACAGGAATGAAACCAGTTCATGAGACTGAGTTATATAGGGAGATTCAAACCATGAATATTGAGGACATGGGTGTAGAGGCAAAGCGAAGGAGTCCAGTCGAGGCTGGGACATCAATATTGACCTGCACCCTTGTCTATTTCAATAGTGTGCCCAGGTCATATTTTTTAACCGGTTCGGACAAGCTGAAGAAGGCACAATAACCCAACTAGGTCTAGCCGCTGCCTCCATGCATATATTGTCTTTCTTAAGTATGGCTGCGAGTGATTCTCGCATACAAAGAATGTTACCAGTAAAAAATGAAGGCTCAGCTGTGAGATGGTGTGTCTAGACCTATTTGACAAGCTGGGGAAAAGGAGGCACCGATGTGTCAATATGATGAAACTGATGATTGTATTGGGATTCAAATCTTTAGTAAAACAACCAGCCAGAGATCTTCATCAGCTTTCATTTAGGCCGCATAAGCAGGAAGACCTTTTCTGCAATATTCTTCTTGAGACTCGGTAGGTCTATAGCCAGCATATTCAACCCACACGTGGCGACAACATACTCGCTCCCCTTGTAGACATAGCCTCAAGAATATCACGTTCCTCCCCCTCCACCCCAGCCACTCCTACCAGAAACGGTGCCAGTATCTGTCGAGAAACGTACGCATTACCTCATCTACATCTCCCTAGAGCCGTTGCGCCTACTCAATCATATAGAGCAGTGCAGGAGAGTGTATGATGCTCATAAAACGGACAACTGCAATAAACAACTGCCTTGCACTGCAATGGTTCTGATCTTACAAGTCTCGGCTTTGACCGCATCCCAACGAAAAAGACCATATTTTCTTTCATCATGAGCTCGATGTAGCGGACAGTGATGGAGTTCTCCGTCATGAGCTCCAATTCTGTTCCTAGTGATCTGCACATGTGCAGCACAGTAGACTGCAGCATGGTAGAGTTTACAAGATCCATGGACTTACATAACTTACATGACCTGCATCACCGCAAGGTTCAGTCTCATCTTGTGGATAACGACCAGGTCTGATTCCAGGACAGATTGAGGCGCAGCCGTTCTGCATTGAGCATGACATCGTGCCGTTGTTTTGTTGCTCGCGAGGCTGGACACCATTCTTTCTAATGCGGAACGTTTTTCGTGAAAGCCAAATGTTCTCTGGTGAGGCAGTCTCAAGGAATTCTCAAAGAATTATAGATTGTTTAACATATTAGATCCAAAGTGTTACTGCTCCCACATGTGGTTGCGCGGCCCCCCTCGCATTCATACTCTGCATCCACTTAACGTCGTCATCTGAGCAGGCAGATATGTAAATCTGGGAACCGCATTTTCAACATCACCAGCAAAGTTGCCCAAATTTATTTGGTCGATTTTGTCCACGAAATTTTGGCAGGGAAATATGGTTTGTACAAACCATAATTCTTGCTTTACCGATCTTAGGTAGTGTCCAGTAGATCCGAAAGTCAAAGCAGATAGATTTGCTTTAATGTGTACTAGCACAAGCTGATTCTATGTATATATGCGTCGGACTGCTCTCGTTCTGACCTCCTTGGTTTTCTACACTCTTGCAGTCATTCCCTTGCAGCCGCTGACCAGACAACACAAATAATTAGACGAGCAAACGCATACTTACTTGCTCAGTAGTGTTACACAACATTCCGCGCCTGTTCAGCTCTGACCTCAGTTTTCCCCGCAATAACTACAATGGAGCACCCGATAAGAAGCGAGGACGTCGGCGATCTTGAGCTGTTGAGAAAGCTCTGTCTCCCCCGTTCCTCAAGCCCACAATCCTCTCGTGTGCTGCGGCCCGAAGACCTGAGCACGCCGCCTTTCTGAAAGCTCCACCGAGCCCTGCATGGATAAGGGCTCTACGGGTTCTCCGAACAGGTACTGTTCGGCAGTTTCACATTTGTTATGTTGCGTTCTTGTTGTTCTGTCCGTTTTTGCCCTTTCCTTAAGCCTTCTATCTTACTTAGTTTCCCACATGCACCCTTCTCACCTGCTGCTCTGACTCTATCGTCCAACAGGAATTCACCGTGAAGGAAAATCCGTGAGCCCGTTCTGTGAGGAATACTTTATCGGGTCAAATGAAGCGAGAACGGCACTCCGGGCTGTCGCGGCAATATTGTACGACCAAGAATGCAGTGGTCTCCTCACCCCAGAGGCGATCACGACAACACTTGGACCTGAACCTCCCCTCGTCAACATGCTCAAGATCATGTGGGGCATTCAGCCGCTTGTTGAACATATGCTGTCAGTGGACTACGGCATTGGAGTATACCCAGTACGGGGGCTACCATTTTGTCCTGACTGGATGCATAGGCGATTCCTGTGGCCCGGACTCCACGACTTCTCCAAGTACTTGGTCGAATTCGCGAACTGCTGCAGATACGGTCAATTTCCAAAACAGACTGCTTGGCGGAGCCTGGGTACTGTTATGGGACCGCTTGGTATTTGGTTCAAGGGTAGGGACAATGTCTCAGATGTAGCGATTATGCTTCACCAGTATCATACTCATCGCCGACAGGTCAGCCCCGAAGACTTGAGAAAGGGGTTCACAGGATACACTGGTGTCATGCAGGAGCTTCAAAACGAAATTCCTACCAGAGGGTCACATCGCCTGTCACGCAAACTCTCCGTTGACATTGACTACCTTCTCCGCTCCTTTGTCAAGGACGTGAAGAGAAGCGAGATGATGTTTCCTATCGCCCAGTCCATTGCAGCACAGTATAGTCTAGAATTACCTATTGAGTCCTCACTGTCCCACTATGGAGGGTTTTTGAACCTGGACCAGGAGATTTGGAATAGGGGGATGAAGGAAGATGCACCTCCTCCATACTCATGCTCGCCTCTTGTCGAGCCCACAGTCACAATTGTGGAAGAAGACATTGCGTTGATGACGAAGGATTGAAATCACTGGCACTGCTAGCCGTCGCAATACTTTTAGCTCTTGATTTAGTGGGCGGGAACAAAGATGCATCTTACTTAGGACGTCCGTATTCACAGCAAGCTATCGGGAAGAATCTGGTCTCCATGGTACGTAAGAACGTCGAAATCCCTTCATGAAATAGCTTACAGGTTTGTATGGGCTTCACCAGTCTGTTATCGCTAAGTGATACGTCAAATATGACCTTAGTCCAAAGCGGGATGTCGACGTTTCAAACCACTTGGAGTTCCGTTCACTTCGACTAATGTCTAATTATTCCGCATGGGTCACTATGTGTTCCGTCTTGGATTACAACTTGACACGGGAGATGCCTTGATTTAGCGGCGATTGTTGAAGCACTAGCGATGAATTGGGGGTGCTTGAAGCTGAAAAGGGGAAAGAGACGCCACTGGCTTTCAGCTCCACGCACCTAGTAGCACCACGCCTTGTCAATATCCAGTAACGGGACATGAATTGACATGATAATGATAAGCTGCATACATGGGAAGTTAGATTTCTTCAGCTGGTTGCTCCGGAACATTCCGCACCATTCTCTGGATGAGGGTGTCACCCAGGAAAGGCCACAGATCAAGCAATATGATCGCCATGATAAGGCATGGTGCAAAACAGGTAGGAACTGGTGCACCCCAATACCAAAATGTTTCCTGGGCTGAGATGCAAAAACTCCATGTAGACTATGATGATGATGTGCCTCACCTATTCCGTGGCGCTCATTGCTGCAGCTGCTTCCGCTCAAGAACTTTATCTGGCGAGGCATTTCCCCGCTACGGTCCCATGAGCTCCAGCTTGATGCTTCCATATTGGGAAATCAGCTATTTTGCAGAGGACTATGAGCCCGTGTGTGGTGCTTCCACTACGACTGAGGGTGACATATATTGGTCCAACAGTCCAGAGTGCGGGCCTGCCCTAGAAGGCTTCCAGTCATGAGATGTGCACTCGCAGACTTACGACACAGCGGGCGTCGTGTCTAGCGACTTTATTGGCGGAGGAAGCCTCTTGTGCCTCAGCTTCTTGCTCTATTATACCCCGAAGGCTGGACGGGCCCTCAACATCTGCTTAGTAGCAGGGACCGCTGGCCAGGTGCTGATTCGCGATGGCGTAGCTGTGGGTATCCAGTCGCCGGAAACAAACACGGCGAAGGCCCTACCGCAGTGCAAGGACTACTCTCCAGAAGGCCATAGCACGATGTTAGCCTCAACGACGATGACCAGTACTAGTTGGGAGGATATAGCGTCGCCCACGAGCAGCGGAAGGGGGGTTCCGAGTGCTGGATCGGGTAAATCAGTGCTGAACAACGAGGCGAAGATAGGTTTGGCAACAGGAATCCCAGGGTGCACAATTTAATTGAAGAAGAAATGGAACCGCGGAAAACGAGGGAGTTCTGCTACTGAGAAACATCGTGCTCGGATGCATGGTACCGATTTCAACTCGGAGTCGGCTCCTACCAGAGGAAATAGCGGGTATATAGCACCTCAAACCAGATAGAATCTAAAATCCAGATTAACCTAACAGATGTCTTAACCAGGTTCAAATCGCACAGTTTTAAATATTGCACCGTTTTGCTGACCCCTAAAGTCAGCATTGAAAGTGGGACCGCTAATCGGACGCCGTCCCAGCATATCGCGGAAACGCAAGGAGATCTGGAGATGATGCCGCTTAGCGACCCCAGGTTTTAGCTAATATGTCTGGAACTCTGTCGGCGGCGTCATCAAAAGGTGGAACGTATGCGAGAAACACATATCGGACCGCATGCCGAACCTCATCTGACTCATGAAGGGTCATGGCTACACATCAAGCTACCTAGGCAATAATATCGACGTCAAGAGACTCGCCAGCTCCTCCTCATACAAAGTATAGCTCTGAGCCCAGTTCTGGGGCTAATGACTGCCGGTTTTAATTTATATGGAATTGATAACGGCGGAGTTCCCGCTCCGGATGCCCAGCCCCACAGCCACACACAGTTATTTGCACTTCCCCACTGTTCCCGACCTGAATGCTCGTGCATGCCGAGACTCACCCCGCGCTGCCCAACCTCACTTCCCCGGACGCCGCGCCGGCAAAAATGTCATGGATGGTAGCATGACCCAACCACTTGCTTGCTTTCACACCGGCCACAGAGGATAAAGTCAACGCGTCACCTTGGCACCGAATGGTACATCACCGTTGTACCTCAGCTCGGTGCCTGGCCCTAGAAGATCTCTCGTCTCACCAGGCAGACCTTGGATTGTCATGGCATTCTACAAGAATGTCTCCGCACTGCCTCTCAATCAGGATCTGAATTTTACCAGAAAGAGCCACCTTGGCGCTCAAACTCATCAGCTGCAGTCTTGTTATGCCCGAGGCGGCGTCACACACCCAAGGATTTCTTATCTTGTTTGGAAACCAAGAGCGGAGATCTTTCCCACCCAGATGCTCCGGCACATGTACGTTGCTTTTGATACTATTAGCTTGGAGGCCTGATGAGGCCTTTGGATTGTAACATAGATACCGGGGCACTGGCACCGATTCCTCACGGCCATACCGGCCCCGCCCGAAGGTTGCGGCACATTTCAAGTTCGATAACACGCAAGGGACGGACCTGTGTAGCGGCCCCGCTGTGGGTCACTGGATTGATGCTGGATCTTGTGTGTCTCGCTTCGACTTCTTGCAGCTTCTGACCAAGCGATCTGCCTGGTTTACCTGCCTCAACATGACTCTTGCTCGTTTATCTATCGTTGGGGTTGCCCAGACCCCCTCCCCCGCAATTGATCTTACACATCGATCCTTAGTGGAAGCTCGATAAATTAACTTGGAAGGTTCCGTACGTTGTACCAGACCCCCGTGTTCCGTGAATACCGGCACTGGTCCCTCGCATTCGCCATTATCTCTTGGCTCGCTGACCTCCCCCTCTTAATTGATCAAAGGCTGTATGATCTTATTAAAGCTCTTGGCAGGATTGTCAAATCAAAACATGCGCGGCGATGGATCTGGAGTATTACCCTTTTGGAACGATATGACGCGGAGGCAAGGTCGGCGGTGGTCATTATAAGTACTGAGCTCTTTATTCTTCGTCTAAGATCTGAATAGCTCGATCATCGACCATTCTGTTCCAGACACGATTTCCGGGTTCTTGGATCATTTTCAATATGCTGAAGCTCGCGGCACTCTCCACGCTCCTCGTAGCTGCGGCTGCGCAGCAGGTTGGCAAAGAGCAAACCGAAACCCATCCAAAGATGACGTGGAAGAAATGCTCTGGAAGCGGGAGCTGCACGACAGTGAACGGTGAAGTAGTCATTGACGCTAACTGGCGCTGGCTCCACGAGACCGGCGGCTACGAAAACTGCTACGACGGCAACGTGTGGACTGATATCTGCAGCAGCGCCACAGATTGTTCATCAAAATGTGCTCTTGAGGGCGCCAACTATGGCACGACGTACGGCGCTTCGACAAGGGGAGATGCTCTGACCCTCTCTTTTATTACGGAGCATGAGTATGGCACAAATATCGGCTCTCGGTTCTATCTGATGAACGGTGCTTCCAAATACCAGATGTTCAACCTGATGGGGAACGAATTTACCTTTGACGTTGACCTCTCGACGGTCGAGTGCGGTATTAACAGCGCACTTTACTTCGTTGCTATGGAAGAAGACGGAGGAATGAAGACCTACCCGGCCAACAAGGCCGGTGCTAAGTACGGCACGGGATACTGCGACGCTCAATGTGCTCGCGATCTCAAGTTTGTTGGCGGCAAGGTATATATACACGTCCTTAGTTTTTGGCTTTGTGGGAGGACTAAACAAACATATCGATGCTAACATGATGCGATGTGAACTAGGCCAATGTCGAGGGCTGGGAGGCCTCATCCAACGATGCAAACGCAGGTGTAGGTCCATATGGCGCTTGCTGCGCTGAGATTGATGTCTGGTGAGTAGATTATTATCACCCAATCATGCGGAAGGAGGATTCTGACTGGCCACTGCAAAGGGAATCCAACTCCCATTCGTTTGCTCTCACGCCCCACGCGTGCGAAAACAACAAGTATCACATCTGTGAGACTGACGGCTGCGGCGGAACCTATTCTAAAGATCGATTCGCCGGTGGTTGCGATGCTAACGGATGCGACTACAATCCTTACCGCATGGGCAACACCGACTTTTATGGCGCGGGTAAGACGGTTGATACCACGAAGAAGTTCACGTAAGTGTTGACCTTGTGCCACATGGTTCTTGTTTAACACCACTTACAGTGTTATCACTCGTTTCGAGGAGAACAAGATGAGCCAGCTCTTCGTTCAAAATGGGCAGGTAATTGAGGTTCCTGCGCCAACCTGGGAAGGACTGCCCGACAGCAGCGCAATTACACCGGAGCTCTGCGAAGCTGCTCCCATTGTATTCGGCGATCGAGACCGCTTCGGCGAGGTTGGAGGATTCCCACAACTGAACGAAGCCCTCAAGGTTCCGATGGTTCTCGTGATGTCTCTTTGGGATGATGTACGTACAACACTTTTACTTCCGCTACAGGTAGACAGGCAGCTTTGGGATACCGTTGCTAATAGTTCTTCAGCACTACGCCAACATGCTTTGGCTTGACTCTGTCTACCCACCGGAGAAAGAGGGAGAGCCGGGCGCAGCCCGTGGTGACTGCCCTCAAGATTCTGGTGTTCCATCTGAGGTCGAATCCCAATACCCAGACGCGTAAGAGCCATCCTCCCTGTTATTTTGCATGGAACTAACCTCCTGCAGAAAAGTCATTTATTCCAACATCAGGTTCGGCCCTGTTGGCTCGACCGTTCAGGTCTAAGATGCAATGCATGTCATGGCGGCTCGTCTGGTATGATAGATAACGTGTCAAGATTTTGCCCCATTCTTATTAACAGACCGAATACGGTGTACCTCGCTATTGTGTTTGATTCTCTGGCTTTATTTCTTCAATTCGCTGTTTATACATTAAACATGTGCCGATCTTTAACAAATTCAAGCCTGTATTTCGAAGATCGTCTCGCCTGGGCACATGTAGCATTCATGTATATAAGGGCCCATTGATGCATCCCCACCGCCACATATGGTGACGTATCCCCCCGCCTCTCGAAACAGAATATTTGTGGAATCTCCATCCAGAACCCACTTAGTTGAACCCTAGTCTAGGTTTGAGCTATCTAAATATTAAGTGAGGGGAAATCCTAGTAATTTACTAGTCACTTGATTATAAATCCGACACATTCCCGCTCGCTACAAGAGGTAGGGAATTTTTAAAGCTTTGGAAACCCAATTTGGATTGATACCAAAGTCAAATATCATTTCAAAAGTTATAATATTTTTCTTGACGTGTTCACTGACTCTTCCCATCCATCGGCATGGCAAACCTCAAAGTGGTGATGGGGACGATGTGTTTCACTAGCGAAGAGACTCTGCGACCAGCCCTTCAAGCCATCAAATCGGCTGGCATTATTGACATCGACACTGCCCCAATGTACGACAACAATGAAGAGGACCTGGGTGCCACTGATGCGGCATCCATGGGGTTCGCCATTTCGACCAAGAATTTTGGCGGCTGGAGGAAGGGAGTGGCGCTCAAGCGTGATAACATGCTGAAGTCAACCCAAGAAAGCCTCCAAAAGCTGCGCGTCGACCAGATCGATATTTTTTACATCCATGGACCTGACCGGACTATGGGGATCGAAGATTGGCTGCCAACACTTCAGGAGATCTACGAGCAGAGAAAGTTCAAGCGGTTTGGGTTGAGCAACTTCTCGGCACAGGAGGTAAGAGATGTGTGGGAATATTGCAAGGCGAAGGGATATGTATTGCCGACAGTGTATCAAGGGAACTACAATGCTATTGGCCGGCATATTGAGAGCACGTTGTTCCCTACTCTCCGAGAGTTGGGCATCGCGTTCTACGCTTACTCGGCCATAGCTGGTGGCTTCCTAGCGAAATCTTCAAAGACCCTGCAAGAAGGCACAGAGAAAGGTCGTTTTTCAACCAACGAGGAAGGATTGACGGGGTTGAATAAGTTGTACCGCGGCATGTACATGAAGCCCGCGATGCTAGAGGTGTTGGACAAGTGGGAGCTGCTAGCAGAACAACAGGGAGTGACCAAGGCAGAGTTGGCATATCGGTGGACGTACTACCACTCCATGATCCAGCCGGAGATAGGCGATCACTTGATCCTGGGAGCGAGTCGAATTGAGCAGATTGCACCGACTGTTGAAGGGCTAGAGAAGGGACCATTGGAACCAGACGTGGTAAATGGCATTCAGGAGATCTGGGCGTTGATCAAGGCAGACGCTATCCTGGACAACTTCGATGCAACTCAAACGTGAAGCAGATTTGGTATTAATAGAGCAACGAGGGTTTCCAGGGCACGGAGACACTGTATTCAGTTCGGAGACCGGGAGCATGCGAACTAGTTGCAGTGGTGCAAGATTATTCGTCAAGTGTCGTCGCTACCCGATGCACAAAGCTTCAACCCCGTAGCAGAAAGCGCCGACTGTGATGGTTCCGTGGTGGCTGTGAGTTTGTACATACACCCAACATATTTATTAGAGTCTTCACGGACTAATTCAAATGCAGAAAAGGAAACCGATCGTCTAAAGCCTATCCCGGCGATTTACATTACCTGCAAGCTTAGAAGATTTCCTTCGCGGCGTCCTCGGAGCACTGAAAAGGATGTGTCCGTGGACGAGGTTCATTTTATTGTATCCATCACTACCACTACCTAAGTGCTACTTCGTACATGCAGTGTCTTTGTGAAGCAGCGTTCGCATGCGTCTTCACGATTTGCTTGTCGGCCCAGTTTACACTATAACCCCCTCGTCGCCCCCATACCCCAAAATATCGAGGGGGCTTGTTCCGGTAGGAATAATCCCAAAATAGAACAGATTCTCGCCATTCTTCCCAACTATATCGAAATATAGGAAGTTCTCGTTTGTGAATGCCCTGTTCTTTTTCTGAATACCATCATGTAGTATGTCCACCAGCAACTGAAGAGGAATGCTGGAGAATGACAGGCCGTCGAGAAAACGGGTGGCAATGACAGACCAGCCACCAGCAACATTGAAATCCGCATTTTTTTCCGTGCTGTCAGGTATCTGGCGAATGGCTGTTGCAATGGTCTGTTCTAGGAATGTTTGGTCGACCTCTGACGTCGGAAAGACCCACTCGGTTTTATCTACTAAGCCCGTGAGAGGGTTCGCAATCGATACCTCCCATCCTTCGTATTCTGCTTTGCCTACGAAGACTTGGTTCGTCTTGAGTCTGCGTTCTAGTCTAATCGTATCAGGACCAGGCTGCCGGGTGCTCAACTCATCGTGTGCGGTCGGACTGGCGGTGGGGGCTCCGGTACACAGCGGTACGGTAAGAAGGCCGTGGAGGGCGAGCAGAGAAAGTCTCATAGTTGAGGATGTGTCTGGCTTCGGTTTGACAGACAGAAATATAGCCAAGTAATAATCCAAGAAACTCCAAGGAAGGAAAAGTCTGGGAGTCAAAACTTGAGGTTGATTCTAGCAGACGATGGACAAGGAGGTAGGCACGCTAATATATATATTTCGCTCAGGATGGGAGGATGGCATACCCGTTTTTCATTGATAAGCTGGCACGCAATCCATTGTCTTTGCCAGCCTTAAGAATAGGGGAAGCTCATGAATAGAATATTTTGCGGGTATGCTTACGGGTGTAGTCCTTCATTGGCTATCCAGCGGAGGCAGGCTAAACCGCTCGACCCATGGACCTGCCGCCGGGCCAAGGGACAAGGACCGAATCACATTACAGGGGCAGTTGTCGAATACGTACAAGTAGGCATCTTGGCATCAGCATACGGAAAGGAAGCACTCGTGGTGTAGCCCATGACCGTTGCATACATAGTACGACGCTGTTATTCAGAAGTCAAGAGCGCGGCTAACTGAGAGATCCAGCAGCAATTACCTAACGCGCTTGAATCTAGTGGGGCCTGGCTCGGTTTGTCCCGTACTGCCACTCGGCCCGTCTCTCCTCATTACACGGTAGAGTGAAGTTCCAAGCTCAGACCTGGTCCTGCTAGATATGACAACGTCAATGTTCTTACAACCCGGGAATGGCGCAGTAGCCACTGAGAATATCTCGGCCCTTCCATTCTCAATTTCGAGAATAAAGGCATGAACTAGCTGAAATCACTCTCACTCAAGCGCGCTACCAAGTTGAGAGTAAGCTAACCGTCTAAAAATCCCAGCGGGCGCCATGTCATCATCTTATGAATTAGCGGCGTTACAAATGATGAGTAATAGGACTGCATTTAACTTATAAGTTATAAATGACCAATTTTAGCTGCACCGCCCTGTGGATTCCTGGGGTGCTCTGTGGAGTTCGGCAGCGCCGACGCACAAAATTGAGAGCGGGCCGACTGAGCCTCCGTGTTTGTCTTAAGTTATGTGGGCCTCACCTCTCGAGATGGTGCATCAACAACCTGCGTACCAACACGGCTGCTTTCGCCGGCATACTTTAATCTGACTCTCAACTACCTGACAATTGGCACTGCATAAGCCTGTTGCATCGGTGTCAATCCGCGGCTGCACAGCAGATGAGAATTACGTTGGCTGCAACCTATCAGGAGCAACTGTCAACGCATCCCAGACCCAAAATTTTGAAATCCGCCAGCCATTGATTATCATGAAGAACGGCATAGCTACATAGTAGAATAGCCCGCCAACTCAAAATCAGCGACAGTCACACCATACCGCGTCGAACTTACCGCAAAGGTTGCCCCAGGCAGGAAGCAACTGAGGGGAATTTGAGAGACTGACATACCAGAGCAAAGATATTGTCGACCTTTTTCTCGAGCTCTCGGGCAAGGGAATGTGTAGTATCTATCCGTGATTGTACCTGATCTATGGCCCTTTTTGAATTGATCAATTCGTCGTGGGAAGCCACCTGAGACTGCATTCCTTCATATTGTGTCTCGCCGGTTCCAAGCCCGGTATTGTCTGGAGCTCTGATTCATTACGATAGAGTGTTGCGGCCATATACGTAACCCCTCCAGGAGCGGTCACAGACGGCAGATTACCCCCACGTGACAGGACCCTGAAGCATGCACGCCATACCTACCAAGGATTACTACTAAGATAGGTAATAAACACACAAGACGGCGCCCGACCCACCTGCAACAGCCAGCGCGAAATTAGACCCCGACCGCGGACCCTCGCCAGCGACGCTGCGCCACCAGCAAAGGACACCAGCGACGAAGGATCACTAGCGGATAGACACGCGGATCGCCACGTGATGAACAGGATCACAGAAAGATGCAGTGATCCACACGCCAACGCTCACCTAGATCACCTGTGAGCCAAGTGAGCAACATATGGAGGATCACCAGGAAACCCAGTGATCCAAGGATTTCATACCTCTATATAATGAACTGCCTTTCCCATAGTTAGATAGTCTTGATTGCGCTTCAGCAATCAATCTAAGTCTTTAGCTTTACCCAACTTCAAACAACGATCATTGATCGCACATAATTCACACCGGCCATAACTTTCTCAGTCTTACATGACCCACCCCCACCGCAACACGCATACCCAGAAACCGCCTCCTTGGCAGGGAAACCGGGCCTTCGGCTCGGCTTCGGCCAGTCTCGCCAGGGGCTTTCAATTCTTAATCAGCAGGCCCAAAAACTGCTCGGCCCATGGTTTAAACTTCTGCACAATGCTGTGGCAGCGATTGCAGAACCTTGCTCTACTCAGATCAGTGTGTACATACTGAGCTACTATCTCCGTACGTGGATCTAGTCTGTCGCATTCGGCTTCGGCTTGGCGCCGGCCCCGATAGGCATGATGATAATCTCACCAGTGCTTGTGTGCCATTGGTGGAAATGACGAGAACCCTTCAACTCGGCCCCGATCCAGCTATACTGAGGTAAAAGAATCGTAACACTACTTCAAGCTTGCATGAAATTTGACCTGAGAAGCTACCTACCTCGAATTAGGCTTTGCATGAGATCTATGTCGTATCTGTACTTGATGTTTTCTTGGAAACCGACTACACAATGTCCAACAGAAGTTCCGGCATATCGAACTTCTCTTTTCGTTAAAGCCAGGTATGTAGTATTTCCGAGCTCACGCCTTTTATTATCTTGTCAATATCTGTGTGGAGAAATAAATGACCAAGGGCGCCTCTAGAGAATCGCGCCTCGATGGATCCATATCTTGGCTTTGGAGTACGATTAACAAATCCGCCTAGCATAACCAAGCTAAGACCCAGATTTCAGGCCCGTCATCGGCCGTTTTTCTCGGCCGGATCTTTAGACCCTGGGCATTTAATCCGTTGTTGCATTCAGCCCTTGGTCGCTGGGTAGGCGATGATTGGGAATGCTTGGGAGCAACATACAAATCGAGTTAGCGCCGGAGATTTGCCTGTGGTGCTAACTTGAAGAACGCAAGCACGAATGCCGTGATGATACGAAAGGGTATCTCCCAGCTTCAGCCCTGCATCAAACATAGGACGGTGCTGCTAATGTAAGTGGGGAGGCACGAAGCGGATACTCGAATTGTGTGAATCGCACCAACCGGTTTCCTGTCTTATCAAGGCATGGTACGGTGCGCGTCGTTGCGCATTTACAAGATAGCCTAGTACAAGCGGTTCTTGGCCTAGCCACTCAACACGCAGTGCCTGATACCTTACATGACCGTACATGCTTGTGCAAACTTCAGCCTCCTTGAAAATTCTTCACAAGGTATCCTCCCCTTGATCCAACTTCCTCTTTCTTCTTATCTCATGCTATCTGCGACCTCTTGGCACCCATTGAGCTTCTTGATGTGGAAAGGTTATTGAACAATCGGGTGTCAAACTTCCATCCTTGCCACCTCATGGCCGATGATTATGGAACTATGATGTTGGAGGCTCAATGAGTGCAAGCTTACTTGAGTCATGGTTTAGTTACTGGCGTGTGGTTGCAATAGGAAGCTCCTTGTAGTCGCGCCCTGCGCACATATGTGACTCCAAAAGTGCATCTGGGTCTAGAAGATGGAATGCGCCTATAAAACCGAGATCCCCTCCAACAACTTCAAAACGAATGCCTGTTCTAGTTGACTACCCAGAGATTGCTCACATTCTCTAGCTCACCATGAGGATTGCCCTTTCAGCTGTTGCCGCGACCCTACTAGCTGTATGCAGTGCAGTAACGGTCCGAGGTAGTCAAAAAGGAGTAGGGACAAAGGACTATGGTTATATCATCGAATTGGAGTCGGGCGAATCTCTCGGGAAACGGTAAGCTTATTTCTGTCTCTCTTCTGTGTACTCACTCAGGAACCATACAATTCTCCTTGAATATTGTTGAGCAGCGTCCGTGCATTGTCCTCATGCCCGAGTTCCTGCACTATAACCAACCGTTCTAAGCTTTGCCGATATACAGTTGTTGGCGATGGTTGTTCGAAATCGAAGTACTAACAGCTTTGCAGCAATCTTGACGTACACTCCGAGTTTCACAAGAGGGCCCAAGACACCGGGACAGGCTACGGTGTAAGGCATGAATTCAAGGACCCCGGGTTCTTTTATGGGGTATCCATTGACGCCACCAACTTGACAAACATTGACGCTCTGCTGGCATTTCCCGAAGTTAAAAACATTTGGCCCAACCGATACCATGAACGCCCAGCTCCCTTCGAAAGCTTTCCCAAGAATGCAACATTCGAGCCTGCCACGCTGAACAAAAGAGGCCCAATCGAAGTTACGCGAGTCAATGGAACTAGTGACGTTAACGCCCATCTGAAGATGACTGGTGTTAACACTATGCATGAGCTGGGATATAGGGGCAAAGGCGTGAAGATCGCGTTCATCGATACTGGTACGGATCCACCGCCTCACGCTAGGCTTTTCCGAAGAGTAGAATCCGAATATTCGACTGACTAACCTGTATCCAGGGGTCGACTACCGTCATCCTGCTTTAGGTGGCGGCATAGGCGAAGGTTTTAAAATTGCTGGTGGTTATGACTATGTAGGAGACGATTACAACGGGGAAAACATACCGATACCCGATGATGATCCATTAGTGGAATGCCTCAGCGGTGGTCACGGCACTCATGTTGCTGGAATCATTGCTGGCGAAGATCCCGAAGGCGTAGGCTTCGGGATCATTGGCGTTGCGCCGGATGCTACGCTATATGCCTATCGTATTCTCGGATGCGAAGGTGGTGTGCCTGATGATATCATCATCCAAGGTTTCGAGGGTGCAGCAGCCCAAGGCGTGGACCTCGTTAGCATGTCAGTTGGGGGGCCACGAGTCTGGGAGACCAACTCTGCATATGGATCCGTCTTTGCGTCGTTGAAAAGCCGTGGTATTGGCTTGATCGTCTCTGCAGGAAACGATGGTCCCGTTGGTCCATACTTTGCAAGCTGGCCCGCCTTGGATCCTGCCATCATCGCTGTTGGTTCTGTCAGCAACACGAAGCAAACCAATATGTACACCGCAAGCGACTCCGCCGGAAAGGAAATTGAGTACGCGCGTATCTTCCCGATGGAGCCGACCCAGGAGTACCATTTGTTCATAGCCGACATAGTCGACGATGTGGCATGTGACTATGACGCGTGGATGAATGCTGCAGCAACATTCGACCCCACGAAGGTTATTGCCCTTATGCGCGATGACAGTTGGTGCCTTGAAGAGGCACCATATCTCACGGAAATCACAAAAATTACCAGACTCTGGCTGTACAGACGTGAAGACCAGGATTTAACATTATACAGCCCAGGATATGTGCCCTTGGATATAGTGCGGATTCACAAGTCGCAGGCCGATATCATTGCTGCCGGTCTCGCTTCCCAAGGAACATCTTACACTCTGACTTTCGAGAATCAAGCAGTTCACGACAAGCAACAGCCAACAGCTCGGACGGTCAGCAGTTTTTCGACCTACGGTCCAACGATGGAAATGTCCCTAAAGCCACAGCTCTCTGCACCTGGAGGCAATATCCTTAGTGCCTGGCCGGCCACTGACGGGATGGGCTATGCAATTATTTCCGGAACTTCGATGTCAGCGCCTCATGTTGCTGGCTGCTATGCTCTGCTTAAGCAAGTCAATCCTCAGCTGACTCCTGATGAGATTTTGCACCGACTACAAAGCACATCTACGCCGCTGGAACAATACAAGGCGGAGGACATTTTGACAACAACTATTCAACAGGGATCTGGTCTAATCAACGTCTTCAATGCCATGAATGCCGATACTGCCATTACACCTAACCAGATGAGTTTAGGCGACACCCCAACACCCCCGCCGCAAGAGATCATCATTGAGAACAAGTCGCTAGTCCCCAAGACCTACATCCTCAGCCACAAGGGCGCATCGCAGGTCAATACTTCTCCTAACATCTACACCGAAACCGATTCCAATGCAATGTGGAATTTCTCTCCAAACAACCAGGCGAACTATGCTTCAGTGGCATTTTCGGAAGATCAGCTGGTTGTGCAACCAGGTGGTAAGGCGATAGTCACGGCAACCTTAAAAGCCCCTGACGGAGTTAACCCCGACCTCCTTCCTCTCTACGGCGGTTACGTCATCATTTCCGATGGTGCTCAGGAGTATGTGGTACCATACGCAGGAGCTCCATACGTGCGAGGTTCGCAGCCTACCCTCGACTTTAGCGACATGCTGAACGACCAACTCAAGCCTTTGCCTCCACCGGGTGTGCCGAGCGTACCTTATATCCGAAGCATGTGGCTCGATCGGAACAACGATCTGATGCAGTTCACCTTCCCTGCCCCCCTTCCGCCACCCGACTCCGACGAGGATCAGGATGACAATGATGACGTGGGCTTCGTCTTTACTATCCGTCAGCCTTCATCGTATGTTCGACTGGACGCTGTCCACCCGCATCAGAAGGTACACCCGGACGAATACGGGTTTGATCGTTGTGTCCGTTTTGAGACGAATGACCCAACAATTGAGCCAGTTGAAGAGTTCGCCGGCATCCCGTCCTATGGCATGATATATAGCTTCATCGGCGGTTTCGATAAGCCACAAGCTCCAGGTCTGTTCCAGGAACTTTATACCGGCTTCGGGAACTTCTTCCAGACCTGGCAATGGGCAGAAGTTGTGGCGCCAAATGGCACTTGGTATCAGCTGCCTAATAACGACTATCGTGTCCTACTCCGGGTCCTGAAATCGGGATACGACTGGCAGGATCCAACAGGATATGAAAGTTGGTTGAGCCCGATTATTCGAGTTAATATCACAGACCCAGGGTACCCCAACCCTTACGACGGTTTCAGGCCATAACTATGTAAGAAACGAACCAATTGGTACTGCCGATCGATATCTGACAGCTCTTTTCAGGAAATGATTGGTCGCAATCTGAGTTATTGCTCATTGCCTTCAATAGTCGGACCACAGTAATCCGGGTACAGGAAAGCTCTGAAGATATATGTGAGAGGATGATGAATGGTATGTCAAGTTATCTATGGGGGAATATTAGGCACATCACAAAGGCTGAAATTGTCTGGTTCTACTTGTAGTTGCCGTCATAATGAACTGTCGATCTATTCCTTACTCGTTTTGCTGTAATCGCGGTCGAAATTGAGCTCAAAAAGACGTTACGCCAACCAAAACGGCCGTAGGCTGCTCGCCGCTGGTACTAATAAGGTTCTGCCTTGATACACAGCTATTGTGCTCCCAACTTTTCGTCTGTGTTTCCTTTATTCACGAATAGCTTCCACGTGGAAGACTCGGATATCTTCGCTCCACCGAGAACCTTCTTGGTCCAGGCTGTATTGACAGCGTCACCTGCGCCCAAAAAGGCATCCAGATCATCTACTTCGTGCAGAGCAAGGTATCTCGGCTTGGAGCCATCTGAAGATGTATACCTTGTCGTGCGACGGTATCCCGGCAAAGTAGACAGCAAACCCAGATGCTGGAGCTCCGTTAGCGCACGGTGATCTGCATATTATAGAGGGTGGTAGCTGGTGCTGATTAGAAATCATACCTCCTTTCTGTACCAATCATCGAAGTCCTTATCTCCTCCCGCTGCTGGCTCAATCTTGACCGCAAGAACGTATTTCGGTCTCTCAGTCGCAGTGCTGTTGCCCTCGAAGGTTTGGGCGTGCAACCACCACGTGAAATTCCAGGCCGACCATTCCGTTACCGGCTTCGTCTTGTCTGGCAACAAATCACTGGCCAGGGGCAGTTTATCCATGGTGCCCGGAACCGCGAAAAAGTTGATATCTGGCACGTTATAGAGAGCCAGATACTGAGATGAGAGGGAGAAGTTGGATGAGTTGGACGGGCTGTTTACTGTGTAGTTTGAATACCGCAATGCGATGCTGGCAAAGTTATTGCTTAACATGTCCCGTACATGTATATCGGTGTACCATTGATTAAAGACTGCCGGCGAAAGGACTGGATTGGTGATGCGAGAGGTCACCAACATCAACCCCGCTATCGGGGCCAACGATATTGCTACCATGATGAATGAAGCTGGAAGAAGATGGACGTATGGATAGGATGTAGGATTTGGGGGTACCCTGCTAAAGTGCGAAGACATCTAGGAAGTATTTATTTGTGCTGACGGTATTTACCCCGCAGCCTTAACAATATTTATCATCTCTTCCTCTATCGGACCAATGCTGATTTACTGCCCTCCACCTTCAGCCTGAATCCTCCAGGACCAGGCCTGATGTGCCAAATAACTCGCCTTACCTTTTTATATTGCCAGTCAGACAGTTCTCTGCAGTAAAGGCTTCTAGGGGTAGCAGAGATGGAGGCTAAATCGCACATGTTGCTTAACACTATTAGCGATGATGGTGTTCGTCTCAAATCCATCCTATAATCCAATGTGCAGTTCCTTGTTTATCTGTTAGAACTCGTGAAAGGTGGCCCAGGAATACTCCAGTTTCTCGCCATATTTCAGAACATCATGGTGATTTGCACAAATGTTCCTGCGGACATAGTCAAGATCGTGGCACGATATCGAACATGGCGAGTACGCTTCGACCCTGTTCACGTTGGTAAATCGGGGGAGACTGCACGTTGTCTTGCCGCCGCTAATCTAGCCTGAGCCTAGAACATTCCGACCCCGGTTCGTTGAACCTTGCACTAGTTTCGGCGAAGATTGCGCTAGTGTCAGCCACTAAGCCACCTGGCTCATGCAGGTGAAGCCGCTATAATTATGCTGCAGCTACCCGAAAGCTTAGCGAATTCACTAACAATTGAATGCAAGGCGCCTGTCATGACCGACACCGGAGCTCCTATTGTCGACTCTGACTGAAGGGATAAGGGTAGCATTGAAAGCTGCGGCACGGATGCTGAAGACATCATGTTTCCTGGATAACATTTCGATGCTACAGGTCCAGTATTTCTATGAGTCGATGGGCTTTTCTTAAGCTCGTTTTAGGTCGAGTTCATTCCGAATTGACACCGTCCCCGGTACCTACCTATCGTCGGCGAACCCTTTTCCTGCAATGCCTCTTATCATAACATCACTCATCCTAGTCATATCATTAGCTGTTTTGGGGGTGAGGCGGTAACTAGAGAACACTAATTCTAAGTATTTGTATTCCAAGTTTCGTATATGCCAGTTAGTGACCTTTGTCCTCAAGAATGAATAAGAATAGAAGACGGTGGTATCCAGAGCACCACTAATATGGCCTCCTCGGTGCCGGTCATAAAAGATAAACAACTCGGTCACATCTCACTCTAGAATTACCGTTCTCCAGACCCTGTCAATCTTGAGCCAATCCTGTTCGTCTATTTCTGTAATTCCGATTCTGCTCGCCACTGCTGGTTCTGTTTCGCTCCACTTTACGGCCATCAGGTTCAGCATGCCAATATCCTCACTCTGGCCAATAGGATAGTGTCTAGAAATCACTATATAATCAATGAGGACCTTCTGATCGGATATTCTTTCGCTATTGCTGCTTGTTTGAGACGGATCTGCATCCTCGTTGTCAGTACCAGTGGCGTCCGTCAGAACATTGTCACTATCTTGTCCCTGGTTAGCTGGCCGGAAGCGCCGGTTTTCTCGCGAAGATGACTCAAACATCGACAGATCAGAGAACTCGGCGGTAATATTTAGGCCTGTGTCGCCGACCTGTATGAAGATTTTCTCTGATGGGTAGGTAATTGCACTTAGCATTTTGGCGTGGCTGGTTCGAAAGACTAAACGGCCAGTGTCGTGAACGGGGCCCCTTGGTGTAGCTCCTGGGTTGACAGGCTCTTTCGGCTCTGTTTGGTTGTTGATGCTCAAACTCTCAGCAAGAGATGTTAGATCCAGTGTGCCTGTGCTGCTGAACGAAATTCGCCCATGAATAGACGTATCTCCTTTCCATAGACGCCGGGCTTGATTTATAGGATCCTCATCATTGGGACTATTCGGCGAGTCCTGGTCCGAGACTTGTGATCCATCATCTTGCCCAATTCGCTTCAGACTCCCATCGCTTATCAGAGAGTAAAATTGAAGTTCGGACCGAGAGAAACCGTCTATCGTCCTCTCATACAACCTTTCGTTGAAGAGATTGCCCCCTTTTAACCCCGACCAGCCCATCCACGACCAACTTGGGTAAGGCACCTGCTGTATACTGCCGTTCTCCAACGCCAAATAGCACGGGGCAGTCAGTCTCTTCATGCCATGCCTCCATAGCAAAGATTGATCAAACCTGGCGCACTCGACCCCCCAATGTAATTTATCTCCAGTCCGATACTCATATCGTCGAGCCAACCCCTTGAATGCTGGTAGGGCGTCGGATTGATAAGAGAACTCTCGTGTGCTATACTGGTTAATGTATATTGGCAGAACATCTCTCGAAAACTTTGGATAACCATCATCCCATTCGTCATTGCATCCGAGAGCCTGCGGGAGCACCCAGACAGGTGGCGTCTCTGGCTCAAGGATGGTCTCCTCGTTCCAAGTGCTAGCCTCGCAGTTCCAGAATACCAAGTCCTGGGTGATAATCAGGGATCGCCGTGAGAGAAGCCTCTCCTGGAAAGTCCATCCGCGCGAGTTCCATGGCGAGAATTGCAACCCCCGCGATGCATTTAGTGACGCAGTGGGTATAACACCCAAGCCGTTCGGGGATACAGGCACTCTCTTGAAGAACACGTCTCGCCTCCCATCCCCAATACCGGGTATACCCGCATCAGCGCCAGAACCAGCGGCCACAATGAGAGACAAGAGTGCTTTGGAGTATATTAGATCCATTCTAGCAATATGGTGCACCATCTCGTTCATATCATCTTGCACAATGCACAGTGCATCAACCCAGAGGTAGCGTTCGCCAAGGGCTGCGACGAGGGCCATGGCGTCGGTAACTGTGCGCGGCAGGCTAATCGTATTCAGTCCTCCGGGCCCTTTCAGCTTTTCAAGGTTCTCTTTCGTCGTACTCCGTTCCACACGCTTTTCAATGTCAGCCCGACTGTCGCCCCATACATAGCTGAGCGCAATGAAGCGGCATGCATCGGGGGCATCTATGATGCAGTTGTTCTGGACGTCGATGACGCGAAGCGATGGGAGCTGCTCCTCTGTGCCAGATCCCAGCCAGACTGGTACTGAGCATTGCGTGCCATGCCCTCTCTCGCATGTTTGTAACCAATTTCGCAGCCGGTGGATGTCCATAAAAGGAGCTACCTTCCGGCCAGACCCGGACAGCGCGATGGGCTGGTCTACTGATTGAGATGAGGCGGCGAACTTTTCGTTTTCGTCCGAATACGATATTTGCTGCGTCTTCTCCTCATCATGATTCCAGTGAGCCTGCAACGTGACTGAGTCTCGGCTTGTATGCGTCATCCAAGGACACGGGTCTAACTGAATAGTGAGGCGATTAACCGGTATTTCTCTGCTTGATGATTCTTCACCCCCAGGCATTTGAAAGCAAAAAAAGGCTGGCCTAACGGAGCATTGGATAGGCTTGCCGGAGAGTATCGATGGTAGTTCTCCTGGTACCTGCCGTGGGGTATCGACCTCTAACCCATCTGCGGTGTAAAGAGGAAGTGGATTCATGAAATCCAGGTCGCTTTGGCTGGTCTGTCTGTGGCGCCTCCTTAGGCCATCGCTAATCAGATCGCAGAGCTGGCAGTGGTTGGCGCGCTGGATTATGTCGCCTAGGTATCCTAACGAGACTGGTTTTCCGGGGGTTGCAGCGGGCGGATATATGAGATTGTAGAAGTCAACCGTGCTGCACACAGAGCATAGTGTATCTGGCGAAAGCGCCATTTTCTGCCTTACTGGACGCGTGTTCGGTTTCTAGCTTGGTGAGCTCACGGCTGACTCTTGGGAATCAGACTCAAAGAGATGAGGGGAGCTAGGCTTGATTACGTAACCATGGCTCAGTATTTTACCTTACCTGTTAGGCTTAGCGACTCCTGCACGGCGGCCGCCCGGTGCTGGATCTAGGCAACTTGTGGATAGGTAGGTGAAGTAGACGACCTGATAGGATAAAACCCGAACAGATTAAGGTGTAAAAAAAGCAGGACTTGAGCAAGTTAGAAACTCAGTAACTCGCACTATTATGTTGATATGTATACTTGCCTTTATTTAGCTGACTGATTATATCTCCTGTCTACATCAGATTTCCAATCTTCTTACGGATACCACTGTTTGATGTGTTGCTCTAAGAGAGTAACCCCTTACGTCACATTATATGTTGTGATATCAAGGTCTTGTCTTCAGTTCAGGACTCGAGCATGCGCCCACCTAACCCGCAGTCATTTATGTTTTCTCAAAGCAGCCAGCATTAATCCGTATCCAGCTCTCTCATGTGACCAGTGCTGTCACATGGCGCAAAACCCCACCAGTCACGGTGAGCATGCCAGAAAATCTTGCGGATAGCCCAGAGAAGTGGTGCTGGGGCGGGAGGGAAGTCTTTCCACAGGCCTTCTTCGAAATCGAGATCATGTGCGGCGATTACGAAAGGAACCGCAGCGAATAGTCCAGCATGTTTCTAATTGTCGATTCCGTTAATCGGCTATTCTTCACAGAGACACGGGGACTCACCAATTGCTCTTCTCCTCCATCATTTAGTGCTTTGTGAATCTTCACGCCTGCTGGCTCCCCATATGGCCGGAGTAAGCGCAGGCACTCAATCTCATCTGCTAGGTGGGTTGAGAGGTCTTTGCCAAACTCGTCGATAATGCTCCTTAGCGTCGCCGGCTGGAAGCGGGTCTTGTCCTGGAGACATTCGTCCAAGTAGGCTGCGTAGCTCTTAAGGCCCGCTTCGAACGCGTGATGCTGCTCAACATTCACGGTCATGATGCCAGCCTCCCCGCAGATGCTTTCTATTTGTGGGAAAAGTTTTGCCTCCTCATGCGAGTGGTGCAGGTGCACTACGGTGTGCCACATGCGAGAGTAGTGTAAGAAGGCAACTAGATTGGCTTGCGCATTCGCACTCGAAGCCTGAAGGTAGATTGAGTTCAGGCTTCGGATAAGGGCGTTGTGGACCACAGCCATTGTGGAAGCAAGGCGATCATATTCGTCGACCTGCAGTTTCGGGCTCTATATCAATATTCGAGGGCTCTGTACTTATCGCACTAGACCGTGGTGGATTTTACACACATTACCATCGGCTCGCCCCAGATACGCCGGGGTACTGATTAGGGCGAAAGGCTGTGTTGCGTAAACAAGCGGCATGATGAGATACCTCTACCTTATCCGATTGTGACTGTTTCGTCACACTTAAAGGGATGATATATTACAGATAATGTGTTGAATCTCTTCAGGTATGTCGTGGAGTGGCAGACGGAGACAAGGGCAAGGTGTGAGTTCTCGGGGTAGCAAGGCTGAAGGAGTGGGAGAGCTGATCAACGCGGGGCGGTGAAAACACCTAGAGCGGCAAACTCGTGTGTATGACCCCACATTCACTAAAGTTCCCTAGACGTCACATCTACCAGCGTCGAATCCGAGATCGTTGCTGATCTACCTCTTTCTTTCTCAGCTGTTGCTTTCCTGAATCTCGATATTCTCAATTTCTAACTGGGACTACGCAACTCCGGTGATAATGGTATGCACGCGTTTTATCCAGTCCCCAGAGCGAGACTGACACGCGCGGAGAGCAAAGAGGTTGACGAAGGATGACTCAGCATATCCGAAGCGGTTTTAGCTACTTGCAAAAGCCGAATTTACAAAGGGCCTCAACAAAAGCCCGCCAGGGACGCCGCCCACGCTACATGAACTATGAAACGTTGAGTACTACCAAATATATAACCAGCTCGACCACGCATTTCAAAATCAGTGCGCATGTGAGTCACGCCGAATGTTTCGAAAGATCATTCCTCAGGAGGCCCGTAGTGCAGATCCTACAACGTGGATCCTATCTAGGTCCGTTGACCCGCTTGCCGCTCACCGTCCGCTCCGCTTCCGCTCCCCGCTCCCGCTCCTCGCGGTCTGGGGCAATGGTTTTGGCATATTTGCCAACGACATATAAACCTGGTTGACCTGCCATCATGCGTTGTGTCGATTATCAACGAGGTTTATGCAACCTTCTCATAATATCCTCTTATAAGCTTCTTCTAGATCACTGCCTGCTTCCAGAATGTCCCAGCTCGTATGGCTCGTCACCGGCTGCTCTTCCGGATTTGGAGAGCACCTCACATATCAGGCGCTAGCTCGCGGAGACTACGTGATTGCCACCGCCCGCAATCTTGAGAAAATCACACACCTCGAACGAGCCGGCGCCGCCATTTTGCAGCTCGACGTGAATGATGCACAGCTAGCCTTGAACGAGAAGATCACGAAAGCTATTGAGATATATGGGAGGATCGACGTGCTGGTGAATAATGCTGCCTTCCTTGCCACCGGGGCATGGGAAGATCTAGAGTAAAGAAGAGTCTAGTATTGCAATCACACATCGAGAAGCTAACTTCATAGCAGGTACGAGCAGCTCCTCGCCCAATTCGATACAAATGTCTTCGGAGCATTTAAAGTCACCCGAGCGGTCCTTTCACATCTTCGTCAGCGAAGGTTGGGCACATTGGTCTTCATTGGCTCCCGTTCAGGATGGTGCGGAGATTCCTTTTGCAGTCCCTACTCTGGCTCCAAGTTTGCCCTCGAAGGTAATGTCCACCAGCTCCCATCAATAATTCCTTTGCACTAACTAAGACTTGGTGACTAGGCCTGACTGAAGGCCTAAGCCTAGAGACATCGCCCTTCGGGATCAAAACACTGTTGATCGAGCCAGGAAGATTCAGAAGCAAGCTCCTGTCAAGCGGTAACATAAACGTGGTGCCGTCCAGCCTACCGGACTATGCGGAGGCTTCGAAGGCTTTCTTTGCCAGGCTAGCAAAGGAAGACCAAAACCAGCCTGGCGATACACAAAAGGCGGTGGCAATTATCATCGATCTTGTGCGGAAGGAAGGCTGTGCCGCAGGCAGAGAAGTGCCATTTAGACTTCCGCTGGGGGCAGACTGCTATGAGGATATCAAGGAGAAGTGCGAGGAGACTTTGAAGCTGCTTGAGGAGTGGAAGTCGGTCATTGGGAGCACAAATTACGACGAGTAACCGCTCCAGAATCTCAATGCAATTTTTGTATTCTGTATCTCTGCAAACATCATTCACACTTGGTGGCTCAAAATCTTGCAATATGCCATCAATTCTGGGGAATAATTCTCGTGGCCGGACCTAGTCCATTCATGGTCATTGCAAGCTAGTACTAAATGCAAGTCTCTGTTAAACCGCTTTCACTGTGTATCTGCTCAACTTTCCATTTGGTTGAGATACTGTTCGCAAACGCTCTCGTTGAGATGGCGTTCACCATTGCTTTGCTACTTGAGGCAAGCAACAATGCCAGCAATCGCCGCGAGTGTGTGACTTTTATTCTTTCATAAGTACTGTTTCTGGGGGCGATCTCTTTTGCAGGATAGTCGTTGCCGCCCACATGTGAGACTAAAACAGCCATAGCTAATAAGATAGGGTAGCAAGTAGCACTGCGATACTGAAATCTCTGAATATGTAGAATTTCACCAATATCATTAGGGAGATTAAATAGGTTAGTGTAGATTAGACGTGACGCTCTTGTCCTAGTGATGTCCACTTTAGCTATATCCTCAAGCACAGACGCATTGGCTGCACCGCCTCGTCAAGATGATGCTTAGTGATATTTCTAATCTACCACTTCTCAACAAACGGTCGGACATCAACCTCCCATGTAAAGCCGGACCGATGCTGAGTATGTAAGCTCCAGTATGTCTCCGCAATCTGCGAACAAGGTCAGTTTATGTGAATCCAATGCAGGACGGACGGCTTACCGAGTCTGGACTGATCTTGCTGTCTTCGACACCTCCATTCACATTGTAGTGCTTGGTTCTTGGTATATCAATGACGCCGTCGATGACGGCATGGGCAACATGCACCCCTTTCGGCCCATACTCTCGAGCAAGTGACTGCACCAAAGCCCTCTTACCCCACTTACCGGCAGCGAAGGTTGCGAATAGAACTGTGCCACGGACAGATGCAGTGGCACCTGTGACAATCAAGCTAGGAGGATACTTCGAGGTGCTGACTGCAGCCTCTAGTCGAGGAAGTGTTTGCTGGGCAAAATTGAAGAATCCGATTCTGCCATGAATGTCAATATGTGGTTTTAGATCCGGAATTATGGTACTGCGGACATGTTAACATTTACGCTAGACTCCAGTTCTTCAGGCTTGATCTCCAGAAAAGGCTTCTTGGGAAACCCAGCAGACGCATTGAAGATTGCAGCGGCTAGTTTGTGGTCCGGTAGTTCTTTGTTGATGGTCTCGAATGCCAAAGCTAAGGAGTTGCGGTCAGAAGTGTCTGTCTCGATACCAATCGCCTTGCCACCAGCATCGTTGATCTCCTTGACGCTGTCTTGGTAGGTTTTAGATGACCGTGCCAACAAGACTACCGGATAGGATTTGGAGAATTTTATAGCAGCGGCACGACCTGTGGAGACTGTGAGTCCATCTGCGGGGAGATTACAAAGCTTGTCATGAAATGCGCCTACCAGTGCCCGGCCCCGCACCGATGACAACAGCATAGAATTTGGATGCCATGGTGAAAGTAGAAACTATTTGGCCAGCAGAAAAAAGGGGTTCGTGGGTATGTTAAGAAAAATGACTCATTGTGGATTTGTAATTGCCAACTTTTCATATGTGACAACAGGATGTCGCTCGGGTTATATAGTCTTCCCTCGCTATGAAAGCCACCAATCCTATTAATAATGGCTCCTCGCCTGCATCGAAGTACACTAATCACGACATTTTTGCGGGAACGACGGCATTAATGTCACAATGCTCCTTAGACTCGGACGAGTCGGCCTAGTTTCCCGGGCTAGTTCTGGGAGGAAATGATTGGTAATCGACATGTAAATCCGAAGTGAAAAGAAGGCGCGGGGATAGGTCAACGATGGCCGTAAAACAAAAAGAAAAACGAGTTTTCAGCCAATTTCGATTCCTCATACTCACATAAAATTAGGCATCCACCTTAGTATTCTAGATATATTTCGAATTTTGAATTATCTTTTGGTCCCCGGAATGACACAACTGTCATGAGGTTTATCACATAACTATACAGTCGGCACCTGGATCTGGGGTGCTGCCCGTGCTCCAATATCCCCCTTTTCCAGGAGTTGGAAGACGCTTGTTTCTCCTCCAATATTTCCTTGGCTCTATCCAACGTGCCGTCCATGTAAAGCTTATAACGGTCATGTTCCAGCAGAATATGACAACGTTACAAAAGATCTTCATACTATCGAATCCAAGTTCCCCCCATTTACCTTCAGGGAAAATGAAACCAGGTTCATCGCAGAATACCAGAACACATGGAATGTAGACTAGGAATATGAAAGGGACATAAAAAGCGAATGGAATAGCTAGCAAGACCATCATGATTGCCCAGAACACACCAGATACGAGCCTTGGCACGAGCACGACAACATCCAGGACCAAGGAGCCTAAGTTCAAAACTGAAAGTTTACCGACAAGATTCAGTTGAGAGTACCAAGCTGCGTAGGCGAATGTGACTAGAGTGGTGATGGCAGTCACCACCACGAACCACGTAATCGAGGGGTTTTCGCCAAGTACATCGACATTCATTCCAAATGCGGTCGCTACCGCCGTTATAGGGATGAAAACGAACGCAAGAACAGTCAGCTGTTGGCTGCGGCGGGCGTGGCGGATTGCCCTGTCGGCTTCATCCAACGCGATGTAATTAGATATAGTAGAAAGCAGGCCATCCAGATCCTCAACCCAAGCCCGCATGCGGTCCTCAAATCTGTCGAAACGTTTTGCTGAGTCTGTGGATATCCTAGAAATAGTGTCTTTCATAGTAGACAGAGTTCGTCGCGTTTCAGTCAGAACTTGCCTTCGTCTCATGATTGAGCGGACCAGCCGGAGATTGGTGTAGTCGGGAGTGTTGCTCTCAGAAATTGCCTCCTGGATATGGTCGATGATGTCTTGCCATCGGCGGCAGCCGAAATCGATTGCAGCACGGGCAGCAAGATTATCTGAGGCCAGGAGCTGATCCTTTCTGACTGCCAGAGAATCTTGTATGAGTTGCATGTTTCCTCTTGATTTCGTTTGGGTAAATGTTATAACTTCGTAAGGGTTACTGAGATACTCAGAAAATGATGGGAGGTCCGCCACGGGCTCGCACGGCGATAGCCTGCAATAAAACTCTGGAACAGAGAGGTACTTCTCTTTGGGACGAGACGCAAAAAGGATAACATCTATACTCCAACGTTTCAGTATATTCACGCACTCAGTATCTGGTTTGAGCATACCAATCGGGACTTGCCAACGAGGGTTTGGGATTGTGGCAACTACAACACGCTGCTCATGCCCCGCCACATCGCGCCAGAATCTTTTCAGTTTGCTCCTCCTACTGTTAAGGGACGGCAGTTCATCCAACACATATTCTCCCTCTTTAAGCATTGAACCATTAGATTTCCGGACGAAGTATCCTTGGACATAATCTACGACGTCAACTCCAGACAGACTCGTCGTGAACTCTCTGTGGTGGCTTAAGTATCGTTCGAATATCCTCGGATCCATGCCGAGACAGCCGCCAAGCGCCTACTTGTAGGAAATATTAGCATTGTTACTGCCTAAATGACGAGATTAGAGCTATACCGTCAACCCTCGGGGCTGGAGGTCTTCGATCATCAGGACGAGACGATGATCACGCACGCTTGGCTGAAGGGACTGTTGGTGAATGGCTCCCATTAGGGATTTGATATTCCTCGTCCATGCACCGTTCTCGTGTGTGTGGACGGTGAAAACGGTCTGCACGGTTATTTTGGTTACTGTAATTAAACAAGGCCTGAAACCTGCGCAAAGAAGGCACGTGGCAGAGCAGTCTGCAGGATCTATCGGCTGCTCATTGATAAAGTCGCTCACGGTAGTTAATGACGGATATTTAGTTGTAGCAAGGGTAGTGATGTATTTGCGGTAGCTGGGTTCCACCAGCTCCAGGTCTGAAGCAAAATCCAAAGGTGAAGCCGTTCGGGTCAGGCCGTGGCGAGTCTTCTCTGCCGCATCGCTGGAGTCTGATTCAGAATCTTTTGCCCAGGAAGATCTTTGGGTGTTCGATCGGGGTACTGTTTGCGATATGGCGTCTAAATCAACTCCTACAGCAGACCCAGACTTCTGCGCTAACTCTGGTGGTGGAGATGTCTCCGTAGTCGAGTCGAGAACGGATTCGCATTTGGCTTGCGACGATGGCGCGCCGATGTCTTCCATCGTGGTTTTTGGATTGACCGAACTTGTCCTTTGTGGTATCGGCAATGCGATTCTGCCAGAGACCAGGATGATTGATACATCCGACAGTAGAACAACAGTTAGAGGTGTTGGGCATCCATGAAGACTTTGGCGAGGCTAGCAAGTTGGTTCTTGTCGGATGCACCTGACGGTGGCGTCTGTCAGGCATGCAGCACTAGCTGCTTTTGGCGTAGCCAAGCGAAATCGGCTCTTTGTACATGACCCATGATCCACAATAAATAGTGAAGAACTTGACTATAAGCTATGTAGATGGAATCTAAACCTGAGAAGCAGCGAATCCTGGTTTGAAACATTTGTAATACTAAATGTACTCTTGGGTTAGGTAGGAAATGACCGGCTGTGCCACCGAACAATCTCACATCGGGGAATGGTGAGATACTTGATGATTCGTAAAGGCATCAGCTAGAACTGCATGGGAAATGCTATCGCTGTAATTTCCATATAGACACCAAACATACAGGTTCAAACATGCCTGGAAGATCCCAAACTTCTAGAAGCCAATTTTCTCTGTCTAGCCTACCTTACGGTAGTTGTTGTTCGGGTGCTAGAGTATGTAGGTATCAAGTGCTCGCCTTCAGATAAAAAAAACCAGTCTCTCGTTATCTAATCAAGGGTGGTGGACTGGGAGCCATACACTGCGGGCTCCAATTGCATATGGTTCTGGCATCGAGAAGTCATGGGACTAGGTGCATCCAAAACGATGCCGTTACATCATCGCGGGTCTGTACATTGCCACTCAACATACACAGTGTCCCGACCAATGTCCGTAACGAGCCATCTAACCAACCGACGGGCAATCCTTCACTGCGCCAGCGTCCCAATAATAGGTTCTTATAACCTACCAGAGCTATTATCCATCCAATCCGAAGTCGCCATTCATTAACCAGCCAAAGGTAGCTCTTCCCACTTCCATCATGGACTGCGTCGCACGCACCTAACCGACTTCATGTTCCCTGTTACCGGTTTGTTGAACAGCGAGCGTAAGATAACATGATAATGAGCTTCTATTGTGACGGTGTAGGGAGTGAACAATGCTTCGGTACCAGACTGATATGGAATTAACAGAGAACTTGGGATTTTAGTGTCTTGACATACTCAAACAATCTCCAGAATGATAGGCAATTCAACACACAGTGTAGTCGGCTGATTAAGTGCCGTACACCAAAGTATGTGTCCAATAAATTCGCAATCTGCACGTCAGAACTCGGTTAGATTCTCGTCTGGTGGCAAGACGCATGGTTTCTTCGAATTCGGTGATTTCAATCATCAATAGCTTGCTTGCGTCCTTCTTGTAGGAAAGTACCAAGCCGGTGATTTAACATGAAGACTTCAAGCACGTCTGAAAGTTATTAAGATTGAGCCATGAACGAATGTTTGGAGCGCTGGTTTTGCGAAGACGCGGCATAACTGGATGAAGAATCGTTTATTATTACGCTTCCTAATCTGGCACAGCAACCAAAAAGACGTTTTCAACAGCCCCGAGCTTAGCGTCTTCAATATAGGCCAGCAGGAAGCTTGAGACGGGTGTAGATCTGCCAGGCGTCTGGATCTGGCTCGCTAAATGCAGCTTTGTTCAACGGGATTGCGCCCCGAAAGTTCAATGTTCTGCTGCACTCGGAGCGCAGGTTCATCAGCTGAACTATAGCATATTGACCTCAGCTTAAACATTTATAGGCATGGGTATGACATAGCGTGTTGTTCTGTTCTTGTATCGCCTATAAGAGTGGTGTTGACCAGATTTGTGATTGGGTAGCTGGGCATATTTAACCCTGTTACATGAAGCTGCTGACGACTACCTATCTAACCGGGTATTTGCGTGATAGGTTCTGGGCATCGCAAATTTCCCCATAGGCCAAAAAAGGACCCGCCAAATTGCTAATCTATATAAATTGTTCCCCGTATATTCGATTCCGGCATGGTGTGGCATGGCAGTTATACGGTGAGGCGACAGAGACCGTGCGTTCTTTATTCTCGAATCGATATGAAAGCCTGGGCAGCTACCTTCATCCCCTCGTCTTCTATCCCCACTGTCATACAGCTTACCCTCAAATACGTGGTTACTACTTAGTTATTCTGAACGCTTGCTTTCAATCACTATGCTCTGGTCCGCTCTCATTTTCGCGGCCGCGGCTGAGGCTCAGATCGCCGCGGGCCTGAACCACCTGCGATTCGGTTGCTCGCAGATTACCATCGAGCGCCTCGATCCTCTTGTCAACCCTGGACAGATACCAACACCACACATGCATCAGGTCGTGGGAGGCAACGCCTTCAACGCCTCGATGCCCGGGACCGACATTTCCAAGATCGCAACTTGCACCACCTGCGGCCCCGCCGACGATCTTTCTAATTACTGGACCGCCAACTTGTATTTCAAGGCTCGGAATGGGAGTTATAAGCGGGTTCCTCAAGTTCCCAATAGGTACGCGTGATAATCTCTTTCTTCGGGTTTCGTTTCAGGTTATTGCGTTCTGGGAGATTTTTGATATGTTTTCAACAGTCCTGAGATAAACCCCGATCGCTCTGAACTCCGGGCGAAGTCTTGCTGATAACAATTCGTTTAGGTTCCTATTCAATGACAGGTTCACCACACAGACTTCTGGTGGTTTCACAGTGTATTACATCTCTCCCGGGAAGGGGAAGGTGACCGCTTTCAAGCCTGTAAGTCCCTCTAGTCTGGAACTCTCATAAAACTGCGTTACTCATAAGTGCCACTTAGGGTTTCCGTATGCTAGTCGGCGACCCTATGAACCGTGCGAAAAAATACAAGTCACAGAGTTGCTTCCGTTGCTACTCTGGACCCAATTTCGGTGGCGACAATGCCGCTCCCTGCGCGGATTCCAGACTCGACTTCGAGGGCTTTCCAACTGGGCCTTGCTTGGGCGGTATCCGATCAAATATTCTTTACCCAACGTGAGTCGCCCATTCCCATCTTTTTGAAAGTGGTATGCTAATTGAATTTCAGCTGTTGGGATGGCAAGAACCTTGACAGCCCTAACCATAAGGATCACGTCGCTTACCCCACTGGAGGACCTTCGAACTTCCTCAGCACTGGAAACTGTCCTGCCAGCCATCCTGTCAAGATCCCACAGCTCATGCTCGAGGTACGGATAGTCTTGTATCCCAAAAACACAGTTCTCATTTATTGACAATGAATTAGATTGTCTGGGACACCACCAGCTTCAACAACAAGGCTGACTGGCCGGCGGATGGCTCCCAACCTTTCTATCTCAGCACGGGTGACAACACTGGCTACGGCCAACACGGCGATTACGTCTTCGGTTGGAGAGATGATGCCCTCCAGAAGGCGATGGACGCCAACGGTTGTTTTAGCGCCACTTGCGGTAACCTGAAGTCTCAAGACGTCACCGTTGCTAATAAGTGTGTCATTCGAAAGACCGTCCAAGAGGAGGTCGATGGATGTAAGTATAGCAATCTATTGGAAAATTTGTCTGCGAAAGTACTAACAAACATTTCAGGGTTCTCCAAGCTCCCAGCATAAATTTTCAAACGATGTACCTTATCTAGAGTCTATGTGGAAAGATGAGATTTGCCTGGTAGGTGTTTGGCCATTGCTTGTCAAAACTTAGTTGGGGCAGTGAATTCCCCAGGCAAAACCTCACAGCTGTCAAGTTCAGTTCGGGAATGCAGATGCTCATATTCATTGCGCTTTATAGCACTTGCTTGGGAGTCGTTTGCTGAGACTCAATAGCTTGTGCTTGTTGGTGGTGGAGGAAACTGGCAACGATCATTTAGTTAATATTATCCTGCCGCCAAAACTCTAAGCCTGGCATGGTTCCCTTCCTGTACTTGAAGTATCGGACTTATCATTCATGCTTCGTCAAGCTCTACAAGCATGTTCTGCGTTGATGACAGTGAATAGTTTGATGTACCACATATGCATGGCAGAAACAACGGATGTTTGGAGGTCCCGTGCGATGACTCTAGGACTGGGCCGACAACGAAGTCCATCGCTTGGCATGTTGGGACTTTCATTCTTTCATACTATGCAAACGCCTGACTGGCCAGCAATGACTTGCTATTGGAATTCCATCAAGCACGGCAAAAAGGTATCAGACGCCGCGTGTGCAGGTCGAAACTCTTGAGCTGCAAAATCCTGTGCCACACGGACAGAAATTCTAACGAGTCTATGTCCAAAGCAGATACTCGGGCACGAATGTGGGGATAGCTTTCAAGACGCCTGAAGCCATTGGCGAGGCGGAAAGGTGGTGGACGTATTCAAAGGGCTCCTGACTAGAGAACTTAAGAAAAGAGCTGGCTGATCAGTAGGACACTAGTTGCACAATGGAACCTTGCATATCAATCAAGGGTGTTTCAAATGCAACTTATTATTGCGAGACATTACTATTCTTTGCTCCAGCTTCTGCCATATTTACACTCAAGCTGCTTCTGTCTTAGGAACATATGGAGTCTCCACCGGCCTCTCAGCCTGGGGCTGGAGCCTAGCCAAATGCCGTCTCTCCCCCGAAGTCCAATCCAGTACTGCGCTATGTACGGTAAGTCTGTTGTCCCAGACAACCACCGAGCCAGGTTCCCAGCCAACACGGACCTGGTAGTCAATGCCGCGGGCGATATGCGCGTATAGGAAAGCAAGGAGCGCATCCGATTCTTCTTTCTTGAGTCCCACGATGCTGCGTGTGAAACCGGGGTTGACATAAAGTGCCTTCTCGCCTGTGGCAGGGTGCGTGCGAATGATCGGGTGCTCGTTGCTCACTGGCTCACGTCGCACGACACCACCACGCTTGAGACTGAACTCAGCCTGTTCAAATCCAGAGTGAACCGCCTTGAGACCATGCAGACGCTCCTTAAGAGCCTCCGAGAGGCGGTTGTACGCCTCAACCTGATCCACAAAGGATGTGTCGCCACCGGTTTCGGGACTGTCAAAGATATATAGGAATGTTGTCCCTGGTGGCTGCGCCTCATACGATACATCGCTATGCCAAGCAACGCTGGAGTTACGCCCTGCGAAGAACTGATCGAATTCGCCATTTTTGCCAATGCGGTGCACGAGATGGACCTCTGGATAACCCTCGGGGGCGCCAGATGTAGGATGAATGTGGTGCCGGCCGAAATATCCGGCGAAATCGACAGCCTCGTTGATTGGCAGATCTGCGAAGTCTTGGTCGCGGAAGGCAACAACTTTGCGTTGTGCGACTAGAAGCGCGAGCTGGTCCTTGCCTTTGGCTGTGAGTTTCGAGAGCTGTACGCCTGAAACCACGGAACCGGCATTCGGCGTTAGTTTCTTGACCTTGCTACCTTCAATCAGGAGATCTGGGAATGTGGGGTCCGCTCCAACTCCGTGATCCAGGTGCTCGAATGGCTCCAAGGCAGGATATTTCTCGCCATAGTTCCAGGTTGGAAGGTAGTGTGGGTACTTGGCCGTAGTCTTTCCACCCTCCTCATCAATCGCTCGACGGATGCGGGTCGTAGGCTCCTGAGTTACAGGTTCCTGGATTACTGATTCCTCAGACACTGGCTTTTCGGCTGGGGTATGTGTTGGTTCTTCAGGCGCGGGCGCGTCATTAGTGGTCTGCACAGGCTCAGTCGCGGGAACATCGACTAGGTTCTCTGTCACTGTAACAGCAGAGCTCTGTTTTAAAGGATTGACGAAGACAGGGCTGACGGTCTCCTCCGGGAGCTGTGCTACTGACGGAGCCATTCTCTGGCAAAGATTGGGCTGAATGGAGGCAATATGCTCGTGTACTTGCTGAATGGTCGTTGAGCAAGGAGTTTCGGACTTGTAAACTGAAAATGCTGGTTTGGGAAATCTAACTCTGTTCTTTCCAACGTAATAGTTATATGAGCTCAAGTGTTTTATACTTTACGGATAACAAACATCTCCGTGTCCGAATCGCAACGCCACGCAAAATTGGCCGTCTCGGAGCCGTGCCGGCACTTTAGCGGGTGTTTCATGGTCAAATCACTTACAGCCAAACCATCTTGCGCGATCTCGAGATGAAATGACGAACGCTGCTGAATAGGTAGTTGCTTCGTTATCTGTGCCCCATCTGCAACGCCAGGGTTGCGCTGAATGATCAATGATGTGCCCAACTAGCATGATGGCGACACGTTCCCGATTGCGGTCGACATCCAATATCGCCTCCAAGACATTTCATCTTGCTGTCGGTAAAACTTAGTGCAGTATCTTAGGCTGGTTTAACTCCGTCGGCGGTTGCAAACAAGGCGTGCTTGTGACAATCGGCCCCGAATCGGAATCGGTGCCCCATCTTGGGGGTCACCATGCGTATCAGGCCACTCTTCTCTGGGACACTAACAGAGGGGAATTCTTTCGGCTTGTCTTCTTTTAAAGAAGGTGGTGATTGCGAATCGCCGACCAATTACGAGGCTGGAAGATGGCGTTGATGGCGTCCGTCATCCGAGCCCGAATCACCTCATCCGTTTCCCTCAGTGAAATGCAAGGCAACTGGCAGCCGTACCGGAAATAGCGGGCTTAAGCCATCTTACTCCACACGCAAGCCAACGCGATGCTGGGATTTCAAATGATTATCTGGATGGTCAGTTTTCCATGATTGCCTGAGGATTGTATCATGATCGAGGTTAGGCACGCCACATTCCCCACGAATTTTCATCCTAGCCTCTCAGCCTTGGCAGGTTCATAGATCCGGGCTAGGCTAGTGCCTTCGGCAACAGACCTATCTGCATAGCCTTTTTTTCGTGTGTCATCTTCCCCGAAGAACATCCACTTATTCTCTGGCAGCGGGTACCAGCACATCGGGATGGGGAATATCTCGGAGAATTGAAAAGATGGATATTGTGTTGAACGGTATCCTCTTACCACGGGCCCATGGAATCAGGCGGGGAATCCACAAAAGGAGCTCAGAGTACGACCGCCTGCAGGTTTCCCGGCGATTGATTGGCATTTCTTTTGTAAGATAGGTAGCGATTGACGTTATATCTTTTCCTACCCGTTTAACTAAGCAATCTCATCACAATGTGAGCAGCTACTACTCTGAGACAGGACGTGCCAAGTCTTCTTCTTATCTTGTTTTCGCTGCTGTGTGGTTCTACTCTAGAGTTGCCACTCTGGCAGGGATTCAAGAACTGGACTAGTCGCGAGTCGACGTGTAATTTGATCATTATAGTCTGGGTCACGATCGCAGAGAGATATTGAATATTGCTACGTAACAGTGGCGTGAACGCTGAATCAACGCCCGTTCTGCGGGTCCAGATCCTCGGTACGCTGGCTGGCAAAGAATAATCAGCTTCACGGAGTGGCAATGATTTCTACCCGGTAGACCATAACTCAAGCCTGACCTGGCAACTCCGACAAGACGTGGGGTTGGAAAAGATGTATGATAAGGACGGGTCCAGGGCGATCAAGCAATCCCTTGGCACTATGGTGTGCCTTCAGACATACTTGCATGGGTTTATCGTCAAGTTCACGAAATACTACCCTAGCTATAAGTCTTGAGGTTTATCCCGCCGATTAATTATGTAGCTCAAGGACAACTGACAGGATAACCTGAAGCTCCTCGAGAGTTGTTCATTTCTGGCATCGCAGCCATGTCTTCCATCCCGATTACAAACGCTTCGGTACCAGCCACGGCCCCATCCAACGACTCCGACTCTGTCAACTCGGACGAAAAGCCAACGGTTATTCCGGGAAACCTTGTCAGCGACGCTCAGCTTATCACCAAAAGCGGTAACATCGTTACCAAAGATGGCGTTGTCGTGTCCACCCGCGAAGCGGACTCCAGTCTGGCCGGAAACATCTTCCAGGATCCCGAGATTCGGGACTTCTACGTAAAAATGTACGAGAAGTCCAAGTATGAGTGCCGAGCTGTCTTCGATGCCGATCTCACCTGGACCAAGGAGGAGGAGCGAGCTTTGGTGAGAAAAATCGACTGGCGTAGTAAGTGTGTCGCCGACCTTCAACGAATCCAGCTGCTGATGCCTTCACAGTTTGCCTCTGGGCTTGTGTGATGTTCTTTTCTCTACAAGTCGACCGTGGCAATCTGTCTCAGGCCGTATCTGGAACCCTTCTCAAGGATCTACATCTCGATAGCAACGGTATGTCTCCGTGTAGTCTTCTTTTATTCTTACATCCCTCGTTACTCATACTGTGAAATTAGACTTCAATCTCGGGAACACGGTCTTCCTCGTCTCTTTCCTTCTAGCCGAGCTGCCCTCTCAACTCATCTCGAAGAAGCTCGGTCCCGATCGTTGGATTCCAATGCAGATCTGTCTGTGGTCCATTGTGGCCATGTCCCAAGCCGCATTGACGGGCCGTCCCGGCTTTCTTGCCACCCGCTCATTGCTTGGAATGCTCGAGGGAGGCTTTATCCCCGATCTTGTGCTCTTCTTATCGTACTTTTATACCAGCCGCGAACTGCCGATCCGCTTGAGTTTCTTCTGGACAAGTCTGTCGGTCACGAGCATTGTGACAAGTTTGCTAGCCTACGCAATATTCCATCTCCATAACCACAATGGAATTGCCGGGTGGAGATGGATCTTCTTGCTAGAAGGGACACTTACGCTGCTAATTGGTATCGCATCCTTCTTTATGATGCCAGCATCTGCGGTCCAGACCAAGACATGGTTCAGGCCCAAGGGCTGGTTTAACGACCGCGAGGTCGCCATCCTTGTCAACAGAGTGCTTCGCGACGACCCTGCCAAAGGCTCTATGATGAACCGGCAGGCAATTACTGTGAAACGACTTTGGCGAGGCCTTGCAGACTATGACCTCTGGCCGGTGAGTCATACAGATAAAAGCCACCTACCAGTATTTTGATCTGACCAATGTACAGCTCTATGCAATTGGTCTTGTTGCTTACATCCCGCAACATCCGCCTGCAACTTACATGACCCTTACGCTACGCTCTCTCGGGTTCTCGACTTTCAACACAAACCTCTTAACCATCCCAGCTTCATTTGCTCACATCCTAACCTTACTCGCGCTGACCTGGTTTTCTGAACGCATCAACCAAAGAGCATTGGTTTCCATGATTCAGCCTCTCTGGACATTGCCCTGCATCATAGCTTTGGCAGTATGGCCTGACATCATCTCTAATGCATGGGGCACGTATGCGCTCACCGTGGTACTCCTGTCCTATCCGTACTGTCACGCCATCCTTGTCGGATGGACTTCCACCAACTCCAATGACGTCGGTTCGCGCTCCATTTCAGCTGCTTTGTATAATATGTCCGTGCAGCTTGGCGGTATCTGCTCGACCTACATCTATCGCAAGGACGATTTGCCCAAATACAGGAGAGGCAACAAGACCCTAGTTATTGTCAACGTGCTGAGCATAGGTTTGTTCTTGTTTGCAAAGACGTACTATGTACTCAAGAACCGGAGCAGGGACAAGAAGTGGAAAGCGATGAGCAAGGAACAGCAAATTGACTACATCGCAAACAGTAAAGATAAGGGCGCGAAGCGGTTGGATTTCAGATTTGCGCACTAGGTGTAAAGTGTTGGGCAAGAAAGGCGGCTTTCACCCGACGAGCTATTGAACACCTAAGCGTCTTTTCTTTCCTAACAGAAATTACCAATCGCATGACGAGTGCATTTTTGAATCGGATACATAGAATTCAATCGTCTGAGTGCTTAGACTCCGCAAGAACATTGATAACTACTTGACTTTAATAATGATGAGGACGTAGAAACATGTGAATTCTTCAACCCAAATCTATATGGTACCCTTCGGAGGCAGCGAGCTCTATAGTTATACTGCCAGCGTTGAGAACTTGACCCAATCTGGTACATTGAGGCACACTTTATGCTACCTCAGACGCCATTGCGTTCCGGTTCCCTTGGCTAGCCGTGGAACTGCGCCGTCTTGATGTAACCCAAGAATGCATGGTGAACCAGGATTGGCTTAAGGAGCCAGCCCACATCGGCGAATATATTAAAACTTTGGTGTCAAAAGACATCAAAGTTGGGGGCCGTTTATCGAAGTGGGCAACCAAGCTTCTTCACGCATGGTGCGTGCTTTCCACATTCCACCATGCACCTTCTATAATCAGCTGCTTTGTCTGTCCAGCCTCCATCGCGCATTAATACGCCGTCATAGCGAAGCCAATCAAATTCGGTCCCTCGAGGTCAAGGTGGTTGATAGGCGGTTGATAGCATGGCAGTCATTCCCAGGACATGAGCGGCCGACCCTTGACCCAATAAAGCAGTTCGTGAAAGACATACATGCAAGAAGCTTGCGAAGTATAAAGTGAAGCGCATGCTAATAGAATGGAGACCGCTACAGCTCTCTCTGCTTTATTCGTCCCATTTGCGCGCCTTCTTTCAACATCGGTCAAGCCGCTTACCAAATGGCGGCATTTCTGCGACTCGTTCGTTTACTGAGTTCCATAATTCTGATATTTTCTCCGCTTGTACATGGACAACTGCAAAATGGAGAAATCATCCCAAAACGATACATAGTCACCATCAAACCCGGCGTCCCCAGCCCTGAAATTGACGCCCATCTGAACTGGGTGACTAATACTCATAAACGAAGCCTCGATAGCCTTGATGGCTATAACACGATAGGTTTGGAGAAGACATACAGCATAGGTACATTCAAGGCATATGCGGGAGAGTTTGATGACCATACGATTGCTCAAATCAAGAAAAATCACGATGTTCGTACTCGCTTTCTTGCCAGCCACCTTACTTGAAGATTTCATGTCGTTAAATTTGATTCTGCCAGGTCTTAGCTGTCGAACACGACACTGTAGCCCATATAACGTCCTTCGTCACCGACTCAAACGCCCCATGGGGGCTGGCGAGTCTGTCTTCTCGCAAGAAGTTAGAGGCCGGGACAATTTTGGGGCGCAAGTATAGCTATGATGATAGTTCGGGGACAGGCACCTACGCTTATGTCATTGATACGGGTATCTTTATCGAGCACGCCGAGTTTGAAGGGCGTGCAGTGCGAGGGTACACCTCATATCCGAGTCTGCCATTCTCCGATGGATTCGGCCACGGCACCAATGTTGCTGGAATCATTGGATCTAAATCTTTTGGAGTTGTCAAGAATGCTACTATTGTAGATGTTAAGGTCACTCGACAGGATGTAAGAATGAAAAGAACTTCACACCGAGGCAATGCTGCTTGCTCACGGAAATTAGGCAACCTCCACTGCAGCGCTTATTATTGAGGGCTATAACTGGGCCATAAAGAATATCACGGACACGCCGGGTCGTGCTGCGAAGTCTGTAGTTAACATTAGTCTACGTAAGTGGTACCAGCTCTACATATGCCGTTCAATCTTATCAATCAGGTAGCAGGGTTCTAAGACCCTATTATTCCCAAACATTGTTCTAATTTGAAATAACAGGCATTAATAGAAACGAAGCGTTCAATTCCGCTGTGGAGGCTGCATATTCAATGGGCATTCTCACCGTCGTTGGTGCAGGAAACGAGTACAGCAGCAACGTATCAAACATCTCGCCTGCCTCCGCACCGAATGCAATTACGGTCGGAGCCATCAACTGGACATATACACGTGCATCCTGGAGCAACTACGGGGCGGGTGTGGATATCTTCGCGCCAGGCGTGGATATTTACACGGTCAAAAACGTCGCTGGCGCCACGACACCGCAAGATGGAACGTCCATGGCTTCGCCACATGTTGCTGGCTTGGTGCTTTACTTGAAGGCGTTAATGGGGCTAGCTAGTCCGGCAGATGCGACTGCAAAAGTCAAGGAGCTAGCCGGGAGGGACTTAGTGGCCGGATTGCCGTCTGGAACTGCCAATCTGGTGGCATATAATGGAGCTGCTTGAATGCCCAATACAGTAGAACTAAGCAAGGATCCCACTTCAAATAGTGAAGCGAACCACTAATGTACTGGTAGCTTGCTAGATATGCCGTTTCCCACCATTTTGTTGAACCACCAGTTTCTCACATAGAGTAAGAATCAAACTGGACCCTGAAGACAATTCTCTGCGATATATTTTATATTTGGAAATATTTCCCAGCCTGCCCTTCACAAAGCTTGACAAATCGATACAAAGTTGTATCAATCCTTCCCGCTGCCGAACGCTCTCCCGTGATCTGAATATTTCCATTCACCATTGGCAAAGAATTTCCTACTCTTAGGAAAGGCTCGCTGTCATCATTTTCGTGTTTAGTAGGGAGTAATGGCCTTGATTCTCATATGCTAGGACGCACTGTTTACGCCGCGATCCATACGTCTACATCTAGAAGCAGGTAGCTTTGAAGGATGAGGTTGGAGAAGGTCCAGACTTCCTGCTCGCTTCTAGACTACAAACTCTGGGTGTGCATTTGGTCTACTCAGAGCTATTGCAGCTTGTATATGATTTGCTGTGTGGAGGCTTATACTTATGTACTGGTGCAAAGATTATCATGCCTTGGAAGATATTAGACATGTCGAACAAATTCGTCTTTGACATCTCCATCAGTGACGAATCCCTGAATGGTGGTCTAGTCTGATCCGATAGTAAGAGCTAACAACGGACAACCTCGGCCAATGCTTACGCGTTGCAGCTACGTAGGAAGTCTCCATACGGTAGAAGGTGGGCTATGTAGATGGCGCCGCCGGGGAATTCAAGAAAGTCATTTTAGCCCCAGGACATCAGTGGGATCTTTCGCGGGAATGTCAATCATAACGGGACAGAGAGGCAACAGCCATGTCACAGGACAAATCCAGAAGTGTGAGGAAGATATCAAATGAATGTGACAAAATACCACATAACTTCAGTAATGACAGTAGGTTCCTGCTTCCAAGCAAGCCGACAGACGCATGTTCTCCTCGCCGCAGACTATGTAATGACAGTGAAATCTCATTGTGTTTAGTACCATCACCCTTGTCGCCCCAATCACCCAACACACTCGGCCCCCACCACTTTGTTTGTGCCCACTTCTTTGATATGTCTTCTAGGCCAAGTCTCGAGCCAAATGCGTGTTGAAGCACACTGGCCGTATGGTAAAACAAGGGCTTCCAGCCCCTGCGTAGTCATTCCCCTTGCTTTTCGACATCCGAAATTCCCTCGCCGTCAGAGTTGCTGCGAGAGTTTGATCCAAGGTATTCTCCAAAGACGCGTTGTTCGATATCTAGATCAGTCCATGCCGGTCCCAGACGTTTCCGGGTCTGGCGACGGAAGAAGACTCGCTTGCCCCATTTCCATGCCTCGACGCCAGAGAAGAAAAGTACTGCAGCGATGAATACAATGCCCCACTCCCAAGATATGCCTGTGTGCTTGAAGACCTCGGTATTGAGGACTGGGATATAGAGGACGGGAAACAGGGTAACAAAGCCAATGATTATGGCCCAAAAGAGGAACTTATTCCGCCAGATATCGTCTATCCATTGCGTAAAATATCTTTTAGAACCTGGTTGCATGCGGAAGAAAGATCGGCGCATATCAACCATCTCCCAGGCAAGGAAGAGCGCGAACCAGGTCAGGCAGGCAAAGGTTGTGGCTCGAGCGCGGAATACAGTATCGCAGCTGTCACTGTAGTGATCGTTACAGTTTATTCCAAGGTTACCGTCTCCAAATCCAAAGACCACGAGAGAGAAGCTGGCTAGACAGAGTGCCGTGATCCAAAGGCCGTAAAAGACCATGTCAACCAGGAATTCGAGAGTGAAAACGCCGGTTTTGAGCGATTGCGGGGGCCGGCGAAGAATATCTGGAACCGCACGTTCGAATCCGAGTCCCATGTCGGGCATACCAGATGTTGCCATGATAATCCAGATTATTTCAACGGGGGCTAGAGGGAACACCGAGAAGCCCCGCGAGTCCTTGAAAGCGAGGCCGATGAGAAGCGTTCCGGCTTGTGCGATATTCTCAGCAAGAACGTGGAGGATAAACTTCTGAATGTTATCAAAGATACGTCGACCCTCTTCGATAGCGGCAACGATGGAAGCAAAGTTATCGTCAGTTAGCACAATATCAGAAGCGTCCTTAGCAACATCAGAGCCTGACTTGCCCATGGCAATCCCAACGTCAGCTCGGCGCAGTGACGGAGAATCATTGACACCATCACCAGTCTAGGAAATGTTAGCAATCGAAGACCTACAAGTCGGAAGGGGTATAACCCACCATGGCACAGAACCTTCCGCGCCGGTGCAAAGCGTCAATCATTCGGACTTTGGTGCTAGGGGCGCATCTAGCAATCACAAGTGGCAAAACAGGAAGATGGTCAACTTCATCGTCGCTCAGAGCATCAAATTTTGCAGCTGTCATAACCATAGCTTCGGCAATATCTCGCGCAACACGCTCCATTCGTGATGGCAAGATGCCTACCTCAATAGCGATTGCCTTTGCTGTTTCTGGGTGATCACCAGTGAGCATGTGGACGGAGATACCGGCCTCGTGGCACTGCTTCACAGCAGGAGCGGACTCTGCTCGAGGTGGATCATAAAGACCGATGAGACCGCGAAAGACTAAGTCGGATTCAACAGATGAACGGCTGACCTCGTCGCCTTTCTTTAGGTTGCCGGAATAGGGCTTACTAGCGAGTGCCAGTACACGAAGACCAAGTCCAGCAAAGATCTCCATGTTTCGGAGAATTTCGTCTCTAAAGTCAGCTGTTACATCAACAAGCTCGCCATTGTCGCGAGGGCTGTACTTAGTACAGGCATCAATAACCCGCTCGACGGCACCTTTGGTGTATACGAAGAGTCCCCCCGTAGGATTATGCTTGAAGACGACCGACATACGTTTTACGTCAGAGTCAAAGGGGAACTCCGCAATGTCACTCCACTCAGGCTGCTCGCCAGAAGTCAATTTGAGACGATTCTTGTCAAATCGAGAAGCAAAAACCTGGATAGCTATCTCGGTGGGGTCACCACGAGCATACCATTTGCCATCCTTTTGGTTGATGGTTGCCAAGTTAGCAAGTGATGCAATATGCAAGAAGTCTACTAGGCAATTCTTGCCGTCGCGGAGGAGTTGGTCGAATTTCGCGACAGCGCCGCAAGCTAAGCCACCTTTCTTGAAGTTGAGATGTCTTGGGGCGCGAGCGTCAAATCTGATATCACCGCTAGTAGGGTCGATCGGCGAGGAAGAGTTTTCAACAGTGTAGGTCCCCATGGCGGGAAGCCAAGCACCACGAGCCAACATCTTTCCTTGCGTGAGTGTTCCGGTCTTATCGCTGCAGATATCGGTCACAGCGCCTAGAGCTTCGAGTGACTTGAGGTTTCGTACAATGACGTTACGCTTGACCATTCTTTTGGTGCCAGCAGCCATTGTAATGGTCAAAACGACAACCAAGCTAGCGGGGATCATGGACAGGCCGGTAGCGACCGCGTAAATGATGACCTCTTGCTGCGGTTCGAATTTATTAGCGCCTAAAACAATAATTGCGCAAATAATTGCAATTGCAAACAGCAGCATAGCGAGCTTGGAGAGCTTTCTTTGCAAAGGCGTGCCGACATTGACACCCATGAACCGGCCAACAGCATCGGTGACAGTCAGGGTATATGCTTCCAGATACCGATGAGGTTTTGCAGATCCATCCGGCTTCCGCTTAACCGGTCGACGATGAGACTCTTTTGCGTTAAGAGCAGAGGCAATAGCGCCAATTTCGGTATGAATACCAGTGGCAAACACAATACCCTTAGCGCGACCTTTAGTGACAGCGGAGGAGCTATATGCGATGTTAAGCCGATCGCCTGGACCGGTCGCGTTATCGAATACAGCATCTTCTTTCTTTCGAACTGGAAGTGATTCACCCGTGAGGAGAGCCTCATCGGTCTCAAAATTCACGGCTTCAATGAGCCTGTCGATATTAGCTGGATTTCAGTAGCAAGTAGCTGGCAACAGAGCTGCGAAGTAAAATTTGAACTTACCGAATATCAGCTGGGATCGTGTCGCCCGTTTTGAGCTCGACGAGATCACCCGGGACGATTTCACCAGATGGTACAACGATGGATTCACCATCCCGTACAATGCTCGCTGTAGGTGAACTCAAAGAACGAAGAGAATCCATGGTTTTCTCGGCCGAGTATTCTTGAAAGAAACCAACTATAATGTTGAGCAGAATGACAGCCGTGATGACTCCACCTTCGATATAAGACTTGATTCCGAAACTCACGGCCATGGCAAGGATGAGAACCTATCAACAGGATTCAGCATGGATCGGGAGGGCTATCAAAGGGGCATTTCTTTTACCATTGTCATGGCATTTGCGATTTGGGCAATGACAATCTTGATGGGTTGAACACCCTCGCCATTGCCGAGAACATTTGCCCCGAACTGCTCGAGGCGAGACTTCGACTCGATAGTCGCGAGTCCATGGAGCGTATTTGCGCCCAGTTCACCGACCACCTGTTGAACTGACAGAGCGTGGGCCGGCTTCGTCATCGGCATGTTGGATTGACCGGAGACATGATTCTCGGCTGCATGCTCCTTTGCCTTCCCCATGACGGGCGAGGATTTTGGAAGGATCGAAAGACGGAGAAAGATTGCTCAGGACCAGAAGTAGTTGAAGATATGTCAAGCAAAGGCACAGTAGGAGACAGGGTGAAATGTTCAATTATTAAATCGGGATAGTAGGTAGTATGATGACGATTAGGAACTCTAGTTCGATAAGCAACAGCCTTTGAAGGGACATAAGAGATGCCCTTCAGAAGTGTGCATATGAGGATAGAGTATATTTTCAGAGCAAAGGTGAGAGAACCTTGGCAGCTTTGCGGAGCATGTGGCAGTCATAAATGAAGAGCGAGTCAGGAAATTCCTATCCGCCAAGCAAAATAGTTGCCATGCTCCACACTGTTCCATGCTCCGATTTGCGTCTTCCCCCTCCCCCAAAAGAGCGAAGAATTTCACTGCTTTGAATAAGCGCGGGGTCAAGTAAATGCATGACGAGTGCGGTGCTGGATGGTTACGGCTACAGGACCAATTTGGGATGTTCTTGGCTTTCTTGGCCCGCTTGGCGGAATCGCCGAGAATCAATGAGGTTTAAGTTTGGAATGTTGGTCATTGGGATAAGATGCGGGTGGGAGGGCTGCCCGCGGGATTAATATCAATAGGCTCTGCCGAACCGGTTGCACATGTACAAGGCCGACGGCGGAGGAGCGTCGTAAAGAGTCTCAAGGATTGCATTTCAATCATGTGTCTGTACAGATTACAATGAAGTCATTTAGATGGCCATGTTCGCCTGCATGCCTAGCTCCAGGCTAGCGGTCTAGTGAGCCTTGGCTAATTGGCCACGTCTTAGGCACAGTGCTTGCTACACATTCCCGATTCCGGATTACCTGTGGGATCAGGATCTCTCTGTCGGCTGGCTGCTAGGTGAGAAGAGCTCGGGACAGGGATGTGTCTGACGGTTCATCGATTCGCAAATGGTGAGCCCAAGGAAGCCTTCTCAATCAATGAAATTTCAGGGCCACAGACGATGTAGGCCAAAAATCAGATTGCCTATGTTCAAGCGCCTGCTAAGTGACATTCGTAGCAGGTAGTAGACTGCTGCGCGAGGCTTGTCGAATCGTCCACCGCTCTTTGAAGGGGGTCTCTATCGTTGTAGCTCTCGCGTATCTGGTACTTGTTTTTTCGTCGCAAAGTTGTGGTGAACCCCCCTCCGGGAGGAGAATAAGATTTTGCCCCAGCAAATTCGATAGGTCGTTGCTTGGCGGTTCGGCTTGGCGCTTGAGTGGTGATAGTCCATTCCAATTAGAACAAGCGCCAAGCGATAAGCCAGGCCGATTTCCAGCTCCGCGCGTCAGCAAGCCACTTGGCGCGCGGGTTTTGGACTCACAGCATCCCCCATCATTGAGTCTGTAATGGCTGGTTCTTGATAGGAGGCCCTGGTAGCCGTTTATTTCTCGGGGGAGCTTCTTGGCCAAAAGTCTCCTTGGTCATGGTTGATGAAATGAAAGGCTTCACAAATGTCTTTTAAACTACCTTGCCACCTGTTGCTGCCCGTCGTACCCTGTTAGATCTTACGAATAGCTCGCTCGCTCAACAACCAGCCTTCCATCCGTCATCACTTGACCCTATAAGCGATTCTTAACTTCCTTCCTTTTGCAGGAGCGATCAGTGGGCTGGCTTCCGTTCTGCTTGCTGTCGACGGCCGTATAGAAGAAGGATTATGATGGCCACTCATGCACATACGACAAAAGCCCTAACTGATGAGCATGAAGCTAGGTCTACATTAAGACAAGTTGGCATTGGTCCCGAAGTGAGAACTAGGATACAAGATATCATATAAAGACTAGCTAGCAAATCAGGTTGTCTGGCTGAATCCTCGAACCCTTGCACATAGCATCTATAGATCAAGCCACCTAAACATTCTCGAATCCCCATCGAGGAGCATTGATGATGATTCCAGCCATACAGCCGGACATAATACCAGCAACGGGCAAAGTAATTATCCAACCCATGTAGATCCAGGCGACCATACGCCAGTTGATGGTGCGCCAGGTACCGGAGCAGAGGCCAACACCAACAGTAGCGCCAGTGATGCACTGAGTGGTGGACACAGGCAACTCTGGTTTGTAGGTTAGTGGAATGTAAATGTTTACTGTGACTGGTGAACTTACTGAGACGCGTGGCTAGTATGATGGTACAAGCGGATCCCAGCTCCATAGAGAAACCTCGGGATGGAGAGTGTAAAGTCAGACGGTTACCGAGGTTGCGCATAATATTGTAACCGTAAGTCCATATACCGAGAGCAATACCGACACCACCGAAAACCCTGTGGTTTTGTGTTAGCTGAGGAGAATTTACCGCGACGATACTACTGGTTGACTTACAGAATCCAGACGGGAACTTCAGACTTGCTTCCTGACAGACTAGAGGTGTTCCAAATCTGGAAAATCGTGGCATATGGTCCGATGGCGCTGTGCTAATATTAATGGATGACATCACACAGGGATATAGCAGATGGAATACTCACTTTGCAACATCGTTAGCACCATGCGTAAACGCCGCAGTACAGGCTGTCATGACTTGGAGGAACGAGTATAGGAACTCTGCCTTGTTATCGTAATGCTGAACACGAGCATGCATGGCTTCCAAATCGCCGGTAAGCATAGTCTGCTTCTTCTGCATGGCGACGATATCCTGGTCGACACCTTGAAGGAAGACCCACTTCATCCGCCAGAAGAGAACAGGGCCGGTGTGCCATTTGCCTTCGGGTCGAGGACCTACAATTGTCTTGCGCTCTGGAGCGGGTTGGTTGTTCACATCACTCTCAGATTCCGAGGTGCGATCTGTAATTTGCTTCGTCTCGCCAGTCCCGCTAGCCTCAACGTCGTCAGTAGGTACGTGTGTAACGCCACCGCTTCGAACAGCGTCGAGCTCGGCCTTTGTTAGATGACCTTCATAGAAATCCTTGATTCCACCGCTGAAGCCTTCAGGCTGAGGAGGAGGTGCGGGACGACGTAGCAGAAGAGGGCCAAGGGGAATGTGCCACCATCGTAGTTGCCAGTCATCCTTGGCAACCAGACGGTACAGCCATGGGACAAAGAAGATTGTGATAGTCAGTGCCCATGCAGCTCCTACACCGACAATCATACCGGCAGTCTCGGGATCAGTGAAAGTGATCTTGATGGAACCACCTTTCCATACAATCAACATCGTAAGCAGGGATGCAGTAATGCCGAAGTAGACTGGTACGAGCATGAGACCCCTAAGGACAGGGTTGCTTCGCAATAGGACGCCGTACTTCGTAATTGTGAAGATTATAGCCGCAAATGCACCAGCGAGACCAGGGGCAATAATCCAGGCTAGAAAAACTTGGATAACACCAGAGTTGATGCCTCCTTTTTGGTCAACCCACATGACACCGTCTGCGCCAACAAGAGCTACTCCCATTCCAATCTAAGCCAAGCACAATTAGCATTCCACTTCCAATAGCGACAGATGCATGTTTGACTTACGACACCACCCATGATCGAGTGTGTAGTGGATACGGGCAGACCGATTCTCGTGCAAAATGTAAGATATATGGAGCTGGCAGCGACCGCGCACAACATTCCCAGCATGAGCATAGAAGGGTTTTCCTCGAAGAGGTCGATATCAATAATCTTAGTTCGGATAGTATCTGCGACTCGAGCACCAACACCGACGGAACCGGCAAATTCTAAAATCGAACCCAAGGTCATAGCCTGGATGTAGCTAACGGATCGGGACGACACCGACGTAGCCCACGAGTTGGCGACATCATTGGCACCTATTTGTGTTCGTATCAGTGATGGCTGATTTCAACCCTGTTCCTAAAAAGAGAAAATTACCAATGTTCCAGGCATCGAGGAATGCAAAGATGGTGCCGAGGGCAAAGATGTAATCGTATTGATGGAGAGGCATCTTGAGTCAGCGACGGAATTACGCCAATACGTCTTCTGGACTGGTTTAAAGCCTAGAGAAAAAGTGCCGAAACCCCAGGCAGGTGTGCAAAACAGAGCGATTGGGTTGTTGATAATGGTTTGGCCGAGTTATAAGCAGTCACACTTAGGAACGGGAATGCATATCCTATATAATCCAGACACCTGCGATGCCCAGACCATGCGAATGCGCCAAGTAAATCCATCCGACTTGGGATGGGTAAACATCGTTGGCCCGAGCCTGCTCCAGTCCACTTTGAAGCGGGCGTAGGTGTGAAGGAATCGAATGAGAATCTCTGACAGACGCACTCTGTGGAACCACAATCAGGTTCATTCACAAGGCTAGGCTCCAGTGAGAGGTACAGATCTCGGCATTCTAGGATGGACCAATTCTCTGGGCGGGTTCCGATGACTAGCCAAGCCAATACTGGTAAACCTGTGTCGAATGACATGTCGTTCCAAGTGCGTCTGATGCAGCCAAAGCAACATTCTCTGGTGGCAAGCTCCTCGTGAGGAGACGTTGAAGATTAGGGGCAACTTCTTGGCCAACATTGGCCAACTTGGCAAATTGGTCAAAGTTGTGGGTTGGGCGAGGAAAAGTGGGTAGAGCAATGGCGGAAAATGCCTTGAGGCTTGGAAATGAAGGACTCAAGTTGATATAGAAGACTTAATATCTGCACGTGGGAAGCTTCCTGTTCGCGAAAGGTGGCTTGGAACAACCATCGCCGGGCATCGTTTCCCAGAGGGGTCACCGAGATAGAGCCGCCCAGACGCCAAGTAGCGCCAAGTAGGGTCAACCTCTCCACTATCGCGGTAGCCAAGTACGCTACTGACGGGCAATTATTCGAATCAGAAGCTTAGATCTCCCCACGTGGGTGGCTCTTGCAGAACGTGGTGCTATTTATCACATGTGTTGTGCTGACAGTGTAAAGGGTTTTTAGTCTATCTTTCGACGACTTCGTACTGTCATGCTGCGATTGGATCGCCGGCATGAACTTTGGACTGCGCGTTTGCTTGGCGAATAAGCAGCCATGGATATGTGAACCATCTCGCCACCAAAGGCACCTTGCTGACCTGCCTGGAGGCAATCTATAATACCCATTTGACCCGGTACTTCGGATGCCCAGCATGCGCTCGTCAATCCTCAGACTGATCTAGTAAATCCTAGCAGACCCTGTCAATTAAAGAGGCATGAGCTCAGATTGTGATGTGGGCCACTGGACTTCCTTTGGGATAGCTTCTAGCGCCTTGACCTGCAGCAAAGTCATTTACCGTGTGTCAACGGTTTACAGGGATGGTCCGAGGATGTGGGTTCTGCGTCCGCGGCGGAGAAGACGTTCAGTACTTCTTCGTACCCCAGTGTTGCTAGCGTCATAGTCGTATTCCGACGGCAATGCTTCGGTGGCCATATATCCTTGCCTTGCCAATCTCAAAGATGAACACATCCTCACATCTCAACCCATCAGAATATCTCGTCATTTTCAAACTTACTATAGGTCTATCGCGCTACTGAGTTCTGAAATCTCTTGTAATGAGATGTGTCCAGAAACGAGGGAGAAGCCACGACAATCATGTCATTGACAAATCAAAGGATAAAGAACGACGAAACTTGGTCAACGCCGTGTTACACACCCTCTTTTGTTTTCTATATGCAGCTTCCTTCTCCTTCCAATACGTCAATACGCATACTGCTTCATATTTCGCCCTTCCAGGCGCGGATGCTCTTTTCTGGCCGTCGTTTATCACAAATGTAGCAATACCTCCCCCCTTGAGACCACATCCATGCCTCCACCCTAAGGATACATGCGTAGCCAGGTTCCCGCAAACGCCTTTATTCAGCAGCGAACATTACCCCGTGCAGTAGACAACCCGGCAGTGGCGGGGAGTGGCCGTAATGACTGGTTTTGGTATTGCATGTGGTAGCAGCCAAATGAGCGGACCTATTTTGGTAGGGGCTAATGAAAATCATGGGTTGCCTCCGAGTTTCTAACTGTGTCCAAGTCAAGGGGCTAACATCTCTGCATAATGATGGTATGGTATCAATAGCATGGCATTACGCTAGTCCGCAACAGTCAGCTGTCTTTTTTGTGAGATGAAGCCTTGTACTTTGAGTTCAATTTTCCGTCATGTGGGCTGGGGCAAGTGGGCAGGTTCTGGCCTCGCTGAAGGCGCCTCTTCATGATCCAATCCAGTAGTTACTGTCTCTTTCTTTGGCTCTCCATTTGGCTTAATAAGTGACGGTTTGGAGGGGGTCATATAGCGTGGCTTTATTCGCTTGGCCCAGACATCATCTTTAAGCATTCTTCATCAGCAGCAGTCATTCACAGTAAAAGGATATTCATAATTGTAGAGCAGCACGCCCGGTAGGATGGAAGACTCACTAATCTCGTTGCAGAAATACTCCAGTAGCGGTGGGATCCAGATTGTGACAGCAACAATCTGCCCAAACTTCCAAGAGTACACATCGACCATCCCTAATATAATGGCAGTCCAGAGAACCGCCAGCTGCATTCCAACACCAGCAAGGAAAACGATTGTGGTGAGCCAGAAAGCAGCCCTCCAGCCCCTCGAGGTCATGTCTGGCTGCGTTCGTCTGGAACGCCGTGCATATGCCTCATAAGCTTGGTATACGAGTGTGGCGAAAAAGACAAAGCTCGAAAAAGTCCAAATGAGAGGCGTAAGCACACGGAGCTTGGTTCTGGCGTCAATCCCCTGTGGGACGTCCAGCGACTTTGATGCATATGGACAAACAGCAAGTCCCGAATACCCTCCGCATGCCTGAATGGACGAGAGCTTAAGCTTGTACAGCCTGTACATATCGTCTGGGGTATTCCCGTTAGGAAGCCTGAGGTGTGCGTAGAGAATCCAGTATACTATCGAGGATAATGTGTATACTGCGGCTGTGAGGGTGGTGGTGGCCGCGGAAGATGACCGAAAGTAGAGCAGAAGAACATAGGCAAATATGACTGGGAGGATACTGTTGGTTGCCAATGGGATGAGCAGGAACGTGATTAAAATGTCGACATTAGTGATACCGAAAACAATGGAGGCCACCATGAGGGTGGAGCTGAAATAGCATTGAGCCTTATGGAACTCGAGAAGAAGATCAATCCAGGCAGCATAGTGTTTACCAGGTTTAAACATCTCTGATGGTCGTTCTGGCTGACCCCGACTGGACCGCAGCCTCGAAAATGCTAGCAGGCCCACCCAGAGGATGACAACAAAACTGCACTGCATCACATACGATGCAAAGACCTAGCCGGCAATGAGATAAGCAACACATGTTCTGGAAGTTATGCAAGTATGCTTACTCCGATACCAACCACATCCGAATCGGCCCAAGGTAGTGCTTGCGTGTCACCGTTGCAGAGAGTGTACAGACAGTCATTAATGCCTTCGATGTTTGGTAGAGTGTTGTTAATGAGAAGCTTCACGGGCGAGCAATGGTCTTCGTAGCAGAAGCTGTCGTCTCTTGAGGCTCTGCAAGTGGATGACAGGCAGTCGGTTACAGATGACGTGATCATCTGAAGGCTGGTATAGAAACTGGGGTCATCGACTGGCGGCATGTATACTTGGATCTTGCTGCGAAGATCGGCAGACAATTGATTCGTTGCTAGGAGGCTGGCGATGGAGGGCACATTTGCGCAGGCTCTGTACCGCCTGATGAGCCAATCTCCAACTCCTTCTAGACCGTCTTGCTCGAGAGATCTGTATAGATTTGACACATCCATGCACCTTTCATATAAGGCGCATCTATTGCCGAAGCCCGCACACCCGTCGTTCAGAATGCCACTGCTTGGCGCAAAGAGGGCGTTGCATGCTGTCGAGTTTTGGCTGTCAAGGTGACAGCATGACCAGCCGTTAAGTTTTGAAGAAGTCCCAAGAGAATCGCATGCAATGCTTGCAGACGGCGCTGCCATCTTTGTAGCAATGCCTAGTCCGAGCTTGTCAATATCGTGCTTTCACTCAGGAATATTGGAAACCCTGCCCACTGGATTAGTTTGTGGCGAAGCAAACCGAGAAACTCGCAGGCTACCTTTGGCTAGCCTCGCGGTCAGCATAACTTATAGGATTGTCGGGTCTATATAGTGGCAGCTAGCTTAGTCATTTGACGCGGGCAAGGTGAGCTTTCATTCTGTCGCTGCCTACGGACGTACAACGAGGACCCATCCTTCTGCCTTCGGACTTGCAGGTCTACTAATCGTTTATAAGCGAATTGCATGTGTGGTTGCGGACAACCTACCAATACCCAATGTCATTTGGTCGCTCATTTCGTCATAGGTTCCACAGCGGTTATATGAGGGATCGGGCCGCAGGTAGCTGAATGCCGATCGTCCCCATTCAGCGTATCACACAAGCCCAAGATACCTGATCCACCACGCGGATCTACCTCAGGGGGGTTAGTCACAGCCATGCCCTGTAAAAACTTAGATCATCTAGACGACGATTAATGTGGCACGGGTAGGTCCGCAGAGTGAATTCAGCCCGATTTCCCGACTTCGACTCAACGGCTACGGCATTCGCGAACTAAATTATGTGCAGGCTCAAGCGTATTTACAGCTTAAAATCCCGCAAAATCACCCAGCTCAATGTTAGGGATGATGTAAGGCTGCACCATGTTCCGGACCAGAGTCTTCTGCTCGAACGCATACGAGAGCCCAATGAGCGTAGCCTCAGTGAACATTCCACCCAGGAAGCTTATGCCAAAACTAAATGCATCAGGTCAGATCAAAGCTTCTTAGCCATATCCAAGGGAGAAACTTACGGAACTTTGGGGCCACGGGTCACGAGTCCTCGAGCATTCCTGGTGACTGGCGTGTCGGCAGGATAAAAGCCCAGAGGGACAGTGATGACCGGCGCGCCAACACCGGCAGCCCTACCGGGCGACTGGCTTGTAGGAAGAATGATGGCATCCACATCATTTCGTTCAATTGCACCAAGAAGACCACCTTCACCGCCGAAGTACAGGTTCGCCTGATATGCTGCCCAGAACCGTCCGTCAGTGTTGTTGAAGCCAGCCGCAAGTGCCGAGTCCCAGCGAGCTGTATCACGGTCCGGGTACTGCTCCGGCGGGTAAGTCTGTGTAAAGGTGCGCAGCTCCTCGAGGCTAGTGATTCCGTATGGGTTGTACGTGAGCTCCGAAAAGTAGGTTGCCAGGTTAGAGATGAAATCGGCCTCGAGAACTGTGGAGGTTGTGTTCGGGGTCGCAATGGTGAAGTTCGCATCAACAATGACAGCGCCTTCGGCCTTCATCAATTCCACGGCTGCGTAAAAGGCAGTCAACTCTGGGGATGCAACAGTTGGGAGCACGTTGTACGCGATGCCAAGGCGGGCCCCTTTAAGGGCGCCAGCGTCACAGGCAGCCACGTAATCGGGAATCTTGCCACAGTTTGGGATCGCAAGAGTATAGTTATCCTTGGGATCAATACCGGCAATAGCCTTCAAGATTATGGCAGCGTCCTTGACCGTGCGGGCCATGGGACCAATGGTATCCTGATGCTCGCTGATGGGGATGACAAGATGCCGGGAAGTAAGACCAACAGTGGGCTTGATACCAACGAGATTATTTCTTTGGGCTGGCGACAGAATCGATCCAGAAGTCTGGTAAAGTGTTAATACTGCGATGAGAACTTCTGCGTTGGGCAGCATACCTCAGTGCCGAGCGTGGCAAGAGAGAGACCGATTGATGACGCGACACCACTACCGCTGGAGCTGCCACTAGGATCCATTAGAGGGTAATAGGCGCCATATACCTGTCCTCCATGCGCCGACCATCCACTGCTGGAGTTGCTACTTCTATAGTTCGCCCATTGACTCAAATTGGCCTTGCCGAGGATGATAGCCCCTGCTTCTCGTAGCTTCTTCGCCATGAAGCTGTCTATAGGGACCGTGGCGCCTAGCAGAGCCCAGGAGCCGGCGGTATTGTTCATCTTATCTTTGGTCGCAATATTATTCTTAATCAGGATTGGGATACCATGCAGAGGACCAATGGTTGTCCCGCTGGCTCGCAAAGCATCAAGGTCCGCTGCAATGGCCAAGGCGTCCGGGTTAACCTCAGTCACCACATTGAGTGTACTGTTGACCTCCGCGATACGGGCCAAATAAGTCTGGACCAAATCTACGGATGTGAAGAGACCGCTTTCTAGGCCGCCTGCCAGATCGTCGATGGTAACATCGATCATGCTAGGGAATGGTGTTCCCTTGACTTTGAAAATCGGGTTAGTTAGAGACAAGTGCAAACGAATGGAGGCGCAATCAACCTCGGAACTCACCAGTCAGGCAGGTTGCGACACTGGCGATTCCCAGCCAAAGGGCCCAGGCCGCAAGGAGACGATTCAATGACCCCATATTTGATATTTGCAACTGGGGATTATTGAAGAACGGCTTCTCCGAGATCTACCTCAATCAATTGAATGCTCTGACTAGAGTGGTAGGATTCCCAACGACCGAGCAGCTGGTATTCCCAGGTCAAGCCGTACCCGACGTTGCGAGCATAGCCTTTATACGTACCACGCGTCGCTCCATAACAAAAATGCAAGGTGAAGTGCTCCATGAACATTTTGCCAAGCTGGCAAAACAATGCCCCGAGCTGTAGTTCCGAACCCTAAACAGGCTGAGCTGCACCTGGAAACGATAACGCCAATTACCATTGTGCACCTCACTGATAAGAAATCGATAACGAGGGGTCTTGGCGATGGCCCAGGCAGGCAGCTCGTTGGAGATAAGAAGGGGCCGGAGAAGGCTAGTTGGACGTCATAGAAGCAGTCTTTCTCAGGATCCAGGGGCCAAAGCGGCATAGCGGACACGTTCTAATGATTTACTGCAGAAGCTCCTTGTCCTCTCGTGGGGGACTAAGTTGGGAACTCAGCTGATTGTGGTGGGATTAAGCTCTCTTTGGTGCGGGGGAGGACACGGCATTAACGATTACGACCGCGTTTTCTTACCAATTGCCAGTGCCGTTAACCGCCCACGGGTGCCTCCCGCGGGACCGTTATCGGCGGGGAATTCCAGGGGAGGCATTGGGTTGGGGATGTCTTTTGGGGTTGGGTTTGCGAAAATGCCGCCCAGACAGAGAGCCCCGTGGCTCCGCCGCTTTGTCAAAGAGATGACATTCTGTTGACCCACCTGGCTGGAACCTGCTACACCAGATAAAGACAACGAGCGTTCGGTGTACTAATATCATTAGCCCCGTCCCAGCTTCTCCTCCCCGGTGCGTCTTATTGCCAATCACTGATTGTGTTCCCGGCCGTCAGTCTCCGAAGATGGCGAACCATCCCTGCCAGCAAAGACGACGAAAACAAACGCTACTCCAACCGAGACGATCCAAGCCGGAGTTCGGGACATGAGCTAGACACACTATTGGCTGGGCAAAGCCACGTTGGAATGCTCCGACAAGTGTATTGTTGTCCGAGTCACGGCGTGATGCTAACGGAGGCTCGGCTGTTATCATGTTTGCTGAAATATTGGACACACGACTCGATTTGCGCTCCTGCATTGCCCAGACGAAACATCCACCCGCGGTCCCGCTTCTCTGTACGAAGTCGCACTTGGCTAAACATGCCGAATAAGTTCTGCAAATGGTCCATAAACTTGTTATCCATATGACTAGCCGTATCGAGTCTGGAATGACTGGGGCAAGGTCCCCGAGTCGACTGTCCCCGCCAACTCCAGCCAATACTTCATCTCAGGAAATCACGATACTCATATTAATCCCTTACGGACCTTCATCACGACCAACAAACCTTGAAGCTCCGCCTCACCTTACCTATGCTCGGTAATGAGATGGTGATAGCCATCGGCCCATTGCACACGTGCACTGAGTATGTGGAAGCTCGCAATTCGATGCCGGTGCAATATCGTTCGCGATTTGGCCTCAAATTGTTACAGACTTTCAGGTTGTCAATTCTTCTCCAAGTTCCCCACTCGCATTCAGTCTTGAGCTGCGGATGGTGGCGTTTTGTCATTGGCAATGAGTTCTTCGAGCATGCGTGTTTGGTTCTCTGTTCGGTTGCCGTTCATCCTGTCGCAAGCGACACAACTTCCGGAGTCCCTACTCTCGATTATGCTTGTATACAAACCTATTCTGAATAGCTCTGCTCACATGTTGTATTGTGCAAATGCGACATGGTCACAAAGGGGGGAACTGAGGCTTCTACAATCACGAGCCAGATGTCAAAGTCTTCCTAGACCTTAGCATAAGTAGAATCGGCAACAGGATCGTTATCCTGTCAGCCGTTGCTTGATTGATTTGCGTCCCAAGCAGTAAGTGCTCTAAAGCCTGCATCATTCGGACTGCCCGGGTTAAGTCATTCTCTAGAATTGTTCCCTGCTTTGCGAACCAAATCGCGATAGACCATTGCGCTGCTTCTCCAGGTAGAAGTTAGCTCAGTTTATTGGAAGCGCAGTAGCGCAGTAAGGGTGATAAGCTATTTGATGGTCAGCTGTCTTCAGGAACGAGTCATCACTACTCCTAACAACATCCCGTCCCATTGATATACAGTCTCCCATAGGACAGTTGAGTGTATCATGTCCAGGGTGAAGTATCCTACGGTATACTGCTTCCAGTAGTCACCAATGCCTCATCTATAATTACCAACAGCATTATAAGGAGCCTTTGCGAACAAGTCACGCACATGTTGCCTTTGCTTAATATTTGGCTGATGTTGATTCTGTTGCTCCATCGTGAGATGTAGGCGAGCCGAATCATATTTCCGAAGGGGGGAAGGGGTTGGAAGGGCCAGCTATTGTGTATCTCGAGCATCCCGGGTACTGAAGATAGCAAAGCGAAGATCAAAATGAAGGTGCCCGTGTGCCGACATATACCCTTGGGCGCCCGCCTCTTGTGGGCCATGATTTGCCAACGTTAAGCGTTCCAGCTGTCAAAACAACTCCGTAGCACATGGTGATTCTGCAAGTTGAACATACTCTAGAAGCTTGGAAATGAAACAATGCTGAACTACGAGTCTGCATGGTTGTAGGGTAGTGCGGGATAGGTTGTTCGGGGCAAACCATATCTGTCGTCATATCAACAAGTTGTGAGTCGCTAAGAGAAAGGTGTGACGCCAACGAAAATTTGATACGAAGCAAACGCAGCACACTAAGTGGGTAGTGTAATCATGGGTCTCGCAAGAAATGATTTACTACGTACTCAGTGAGACAATCCTCGGCGCCAGGCCTAAAAAGGACTTCCTCTGAGCCTCTTGCTACCATCCACAATCAATTATCAGTAGCTCTGACATGACGTCACTGGTACTCTGGATAACACGAAGTCAGAGTAGGAATGTCTTCCTGTTGGTACAGGATCATATGCTTCAGCACTAATCCGTACTCTAGGTAGATTGAGCCGATAGTCCCAGCCCTTGTGAACTTCAAACCCCTCAGAATATGCACAAATCTTCCATCTCAAAGGTGTGAGGACTGGATCTGGAAACATAAAGTCGATCATTGCTCATCGTTGATGGGCTTTGTGATCCTAGCCTTGCTTTAGCTGCCGCAGACTAACAGTCATTTGCATAGCAAAGGGGATAATAGGCTCCCGTCGTTTAAATGGACTGTGGCTGGCCTTGGAAAGCCTGGACCCTACGGCTCGTGGGCTATTACGACGTATGGAGATGGAGTAGAGTTTCCAGCCTTGTGAATGCAAACTTGTGGCGCAGACGGACTGAGTTCTCCGGCGGGTGGTGAAGGAAACCCGTGGGAGAAATTAGTGGCTTACATGCAGTGTGACGGCGCCAAGCAACTAACGCAAGCCATCTGCCCAAAACAGCCCTAGTGCATATGGAGCTTGGAGCATGATGATCGCATCAATTCGCGAAAACAAACAGTGCACCGAGCTGCCACCTGGTACTTGTTCCTGAGAGTAAATGTCCGTAACTTAAAGCCGTCTTGGGCTCGCAATTCACTTCGTGTTGGGGAGGAGTAATTAACGGAATGTTCGGGTAGCCCGCTGCTCTAGATGGTCTGCCCGATATTTGTCTTCACATGTCGGGCTAAATCCCGTGAGTAGTATCCATGCATGTATGACGATCTTGGCTCTCGGTGGCAGAACCCGCAGAAGGCCATAAAAAACCGGTTGCCGATCCATTTGCAGCGGGGTTGCAGGCCAGCCACACCAGCCACTTAAACGGTTTTCGCCTCCGTGAGAGACGAATTGCCAAAGCTTGGTCATGTCGATCGATCTCGTTGGTGTGGATCGTTTGATAAGGAATCACGAAAACCCACGCTGGAGCGACCAAACATGCCATTCACGAATTTCCCCATGTTACGCCGCCGATCCCTGCAACTGACTGTAGCACCGTCAACTGCTGGGTTTTGCGGCATTTCGCCACAGGAATCCTTCCCAGTGGAGGTTGGGTTGGGGGCAGAACGAGGAGTAGGGACACACATCTATTGGCACCATCCCACACCGATGTTATCTCGTTATCTGTGGATGGGATCAACCACCACCACGGCGGCACACCATCTTGGGTCTTGACCGCCTCTGAGCCACACTTGCCAAGTTGTGCTACCTTCCGCCATGGACCAGCATTGCTCGTATCTCACTAGATGCTTTATATTTCATGGCCCTCGCCGCTTGAAATGACGATGCCTGTAGTCGTCCAAAATCTTCGACGATTCTTCATACGCTCGTGCTCCTCGTCGGCAGGCTCATTATCTATTCTGCTTGTCTGAATATACGCCGCCCGAGTAAGAAGGAACAAGCCCTGCTTCAAAAAAAAAAAACCTCCCACCATTCTAATGTCTCAACCAATCAATGTAAACTCAAGCTCTCGTCATCGTCATTCACTTATTCCGGAAAGTCTGCCCTTGGTCGGCTCGTATCTTGCGACATCGCCAATTGCCCAGGAGATTGCCCAGGAAATTCTAAATGCAGACATAACCAACTGTTCCACCGAGGACGAGGATGAATCCGGGTCGGATAATGAGTTGGAGCACACAGAGTCCCATGTCACGGCCATTCTAGCTTTCCACCCGAGCGGAATCAGCTATGGATCTGGCCGACCGGGTGTTGCTCCTCGCGGCTTGGTCTTCCCGCCGCCTCCTACTTCACGAGAGATCGAGGAGTCTAGAGATGCCGAGAGGAGTCTTCTCCGTGACAACCACATTCTGCCACCGAAGCATCCCCGGACTGGTCGTGAGGGCGCCCTGAAACGCATTTACCGACGAATTTTCAGCACCAAAGTCCGAGATGGCCCGGACGAGATCGATTCTGACGGGTTTTCTACCATCGATTATACCAAATCCACAGAGACTACTGCCCTGCTGCAGCACATTCCCGATCTTCCTCCGCTTACTCCAACGGGGGAGCACGACCATGACCGATGGGAAGTGGCCGTGGCAGCCAACGTAATCCACACAACATGGCAACGTGAGGCCAAGACCCTTGTGCAATACTCGGCGCCGCTGATCGTCACTTTCTTGCTACACTACTCGGTTACGATTGGAAGTGTTCTCACCGTCGGACGTATTGGAACTACCGAGCTGGCCGCAGTCAACCGTAAGTTCTCCCAGTTTCGCTTCTGCTCGTTCCAGGCTGACAATCTGCAGTGGCCACCATGACAGCCAGCATCACCTGCTACGTTCCTGTTCAGGGTCTTGCAACGTGCCTAGATACCCTCTGCGCTCAGGCGTACGGCTCGGGCCACAAACACCTCGTTGGACTTCAGGCGCAGCGAATGACCTGGCTACTCTGGCTGATATGCGTGCCGATTGCAGTGCTGTGGTGGTTTTCGGAGCCCATCCTGTCCTCCCTCGTCCCCGACCAGGAGACAGCGCGGCTGGCGGCTCTATACTTGCGGATTCTGATTCTGGGCATGCCTGGTGTTTGCGCTTTTGAAAGCGGCAAGCGATTTGTACAGGCCCAAGGACTATTCCACGCAACAACGTACACTCTACTGATTGGCGCGCCGCTCAGTTTCTTCCAGAACTGGTTCTTTGCCTTGTACCTCGGCTGGGAGTTCGCTGGCGCAGCCACGGCGATGGCCATTACCCAGAACTTGCTGCCGCTTCTGTTAGTCTTGTACGTTCGATTTGTTGAGGGTTCGCAATGCTGGAGGGGCTTCAGCAAACGTGCATTCTCCAACTGGGGTGAGTCTTCCCTTTCCTGGGTTCTAAATGCACGAGCTAACCAAGCACCTAGGCCCTATGATAAAACTTGCTTTACCAGGCATGATCATGATCGAGGCTCAATTTTCTGTTCTGGAGATCTTGACCATTGCAGCGGGTCAATTCGGAACCCCGCAACTCGCCGCACAGAGCGTCCTCGTCACCGTGACGTCAACCTCGTTCAACATCCCCTTTCCCCTAGCCATCGCCGCCTCCACCCGAGTCGCCAACCTCATCGGCGCTGGTGTGAGCGATGCGGCACGCACCACCGCGAAAGTCGCGATTGTTGCTGCTTGCATTGTGGGAGTCTTCAACCTGACGCTACTCACTACCCTCCGTTACAAACTTCCACTGGCGTTCACCGACGACGAGGAAATCGTCGCCATCGCCGGCAAAGTTATGCTGGTGTGCGCTGTGATGCAAATCTTCGATGCACTCGCAGCTGTTTCCCACGGTATCCTCCGCGGAATCGGCCGCCAATCGATCGGCGGCTATGCCAACCTCTTTTCGTATTACTTTATCGCGCTACCGATCTCGTTGTCAACGGCGTTCTGCTTGGGCTGGAAACTGGGTGGCCTTTGGTTCGGAGTGACCATCGGTCTTGCGGTGTAAGTTGACTCCCCTCCCCCAGCGAACCGTAATTGGGGAGATAAAATACTGACGAAGAGTACAGGGTTTCGGGGCTTGAGCTTTTGTATTTACATCATTCGGACTGGAACATTGCGGTGGCACAAGCCGAGGCTCGGATGCGATCGGATGCCAACGGCGACGCGGCGCACAAGTAAATTGGATGCAGTGATACCATGATTTTTTGTTGCAGGAAGGGAGCATATACGCGGGGAATTGCAAGGTGTTGGGAGTTCTGTGTCACCTACTACCTATCTAGTTTGGTTTCCCAATTCATGAGGTAGTGCAGATATCGTTTTTAAAGGTTTGGATGAGATCTAGGGGATCGATGTCTCATGGAGAGGAGCGCAGTCATATTGTGGTGAGCTGGAAACGCTTATGACATACAATTATCTACACAACAAAAGCGGTGCTTATGAAATGATCGTGTCATTCATATCATGCCGGGTCCCCATATTTCAGAGACGTGAACCCATATTGTGGGCTTGTAGGAAGTGAAATAATAGATATTCCACTCGATCTTATCAAGCCCAGCACATTGCGCAATAATCCTCGCCCGCTTATATTCATACCAAGTGGTTAGACAAAAACCGTCGAAATCTTTCATGCCGGCGATAGGGCTGCACTTGAACACGATACACTTTCGAGAAAAGCACCTCGTCAGGGCCAGCTATAGGGCAGCTATGCGTCACTTGCCTGATTCTTACCTGTTGCGCCTGGATTATTGGTTATCTTAGTGACGATATGGGAAGTTGCTGAGGTGACTGGGATCAAGATCAGATCAATGTCGCAACTTTTCACTATCTTCCAACCAGGATTACGAATGAATGATATCTTCTCGTTTCTTCTAGGGAGAATTCACTGGTCCGTGATGCTCTGCATGTATGATCGGATGGTCGTTCGTTACATCACACTGTTCCATCAGCAGAATGCTGAGCGCTGATCCGTCACACGTTGCCCAAAGGGGTGGGTAAAGCCCAACGATGATGTTTAGAGCGACAAATGCCCGGGAACTCAGTCGCTCATGCTATAAGGGGCACGGTGCAGCTTTTGTCGCCCAAGCATTAAGCTCTGCGGTAAAGAGATTGCTATGTATGGCAGATCATAGGGTTTCTACTGCTGCTCACAATGAGTGGGGGGACTGTGCATGAATCGCAGAGAGGACGAGCTGTCAGTGCTTGAGGATCAGATACCTACAGTGCGCAGGAGCCAAGTGAAGATATTGTTTGATTCGATGCCCGCTGCGCTGTCGGCGAGCAAGGTCGACGAAATGATTGTGGACCTACCATCCACACCATTTCGGCGGAGAAATGGGCAAACATGTTTGATTTAAGCTTAAACAGCAGGCGGCTTCTACCGCCTGTCTTCCACGCATCCAATTTAGGGATGAAAGATGCGGTTGCCACGCGCTCCATTGCAATTTCGGACGGTAGACGGGCCGGTCGCCAAGTTGTAGCAGGAGGAGCCCTTCAAATTATTTCCCACCGCGTCGCCCAAGTGTCGTGCCCAGTCGTGTGAAATACCTGCTAGTTACCTGTCAAACGATCCTACTGTAGGATGCAAATTTGAATTCATTATAACACCTGTTTCTCAAATATGTCCCAAGAGTCTCCAGGTCCCAGGAATCCCATTGTCGCCAGTCCACGATGAGGGATGATCCGGTACCAAGAGAACCAATCTAAGCACTGACCGCCGCCATGGTGCAGGTAAGCCGCTGCTCAAACACAGGCCCGCAGGATCGGATAGGTTCTCGCCGAACGACCAGGAGATCATGCGCAGACCATTATCTCTTACATCATGTGATTCATACGCTCTTCGACATGCCCAAAACTATTTATGCCCAAGACGTGATAGAGAACGGTGCCATGGAGCCATGACGTGACAGGATCGCCAGCGTGGAATCTGGAGATTGGAATAATTCTTTGCAGGCTAGGCCGGTCACAGCTGCCATCTGGTCTTCAGATGAATTTCCCTCCATCATCGCGTGGTGGCTGCTAGGGTGGTTACGGGGATCTTGCATTGCGCATCTAGACATTTTCGAGCCATGGGTTTCACAGAATAAGGCAGGGAGGAATGACTAGCACACTCCAACCCAGCGCCAGATGGAATCATGAGGCTACCGACTTTCATGATCGATAGATTAGAGTTCGGTTTTATGATGTTTGAACATATGTCGATTCCAATGGCCATCAATGAGCACGTATCAACAATGAGTTACCGCCCAGCAGACACGGATTCCTGGGAAGGGATAATCGTTTCGATGATCCCCCCCGGTCCATTCTTTCTCCCTTTTCTGTCTAATATGGTTTGCCATCCTGTCGAGGAGTTCATGTTTGTCGACGGATCTGTCGCGAATGGATCGCTGTCTACCGAGACAATCGGCATGACACATCAAACACCATCATCGGCACCACCTGACAAAAAGTCATGTCTGCACCAGCTTGGCGGTGTTTGTCAGTCAATCCCTTGACACAAAATGGCGACCTTACCGCGGTGTGTTTGCTGGGATGTCATTAATTAGCCAAGATGAGCTGGATGTGGAGGACGCGGAGGAAGAGACTGGATGAGCTCCGGCTTGCGAGAGGATTTTTAGCGGGTAAAACCCGACGAGTTTTGAAGTCGTCTCAGGACCCCTGGTGAGGCTGTTTGATCGATGAGATCGGATTGTCAAGCGAGCCGCTAACAGGGGTCTGTCATAGGCCGCCAAAAGCCCCCCATGCAGCGTCAGACGTTACTTTTCTGCGGCGGGACCCGCTGCAAAAAATAGCCTACTGGAGAGGTGGACGGGGGGCAGACGAGACTGTCACTGGCTGGAATGCATCGAAGTCTTGCAGAACTGGACCGGGGCGCCTCCGAAGCGAGGCCTTCCGAAGGTGAAAGGGGGTGCCAATTGTTCGGCTGAGCGAGCGGAGCGCGTTTCCCTGTTTCTCTGGCGGGTGGGCCTACGAAGCTCCATACGCTTTACTCATCGACACCACGCCTAGAAGGAGTCGTCGCCTGAAAGGAGGCCACATGGCCGTGAGTACTTGTCGGTTTCACAGTGGCAGCAAGCCACACTCAGATCTACCACATCTTCGGTTGTTCAGCTCACTCACTCCACGTCACCCGGATGATCGATCTGTCAAGTTCCCAGATCAAGCCACTCACGAGTGCACTCACACTGAGCTCTGTAGACCTGCGTAGGGTACTTGACACTTGACGAAATACTAACCGAGTGATTAAGGGCACGCAAATCATGATTCTACCAGACCTCCTCGAAACCCGGGCACACGTCCTCTTGGAGCCCCATAACCTTAATGAAGATACCTGCCGCTCCTCTCAGACGCCAATACATGCTGCCATTTGGCTCCGCCAAGCAGCAAAAAACCCGCTCCTTCAGGAGCCCCATCCCGCGCAAACGGCGCCTAGGAATCAGTCATTAGCATATGTGCCCCGTCCCACACTGTCGCAGCTGGCTTGTGCGAAATGACGGCGTATGCATGCCTCCCCTCTAACAGTGTCCGCTACGGATCTGGTGCCTACCGCTGCGGACGTACATACGTGTAAACAGACCTGAGGCTGCAGCTGAGGCGTTTTATGGAGGTTTACCAAGACAATTCCAGCTAGGGGCCGTTTTGGCAACGCCTAGCGAAGTGCGGGGCGTGGGCCCCAGGGCAGTTTAGGTACCTTAGCGCACTTCGTCGCTGAGCAAATCACTAGGTCTCGCCTTCGATTCCCCTTCTCATTTCATTCTACGTACTTCCCCACATGCGCTTCATCCCAACCCTCAGGTAGCGCGCTGTGTTCGTACTAAAGCAGCCAAGCAGGTGTCAAGCCCTTGCTTTACGGTGGCGCATCGCCTGAAGCAACAACCCCAGCCAACCCGAGTGGCCTGGATCCCCCTCGGATGGCCAACCGAAGCCCCAAACACTTTTCCCCACCACCGGGGGGCTCCTTGGACTTGACTAGCCTCCTCTCGAGCATGAGACCGGCTTGGGTGCCAAAGCAAAGATGGGACGACAAGGGGTGCTGCCTTTTTCGGTGGACCGTTTCTGTGCTGCCCTGACGTTCATGCCGCACCATCCCAATCCAATGCGGTTGTATGATCGCCATTAGGGGTTGGCGAGGCCCACGACCACCCTGTGTCATCATCCTATTTTCCCATCCCAGGGCAGGTTGGGGGACCGCCAATCCTCAACCTCAACTTGCTATATAAGATCATTTACCCGGCCGGTGTTTAAGAGTTCTTTTCCTCTCTCATCATCAAGCTGCCGTCCTCTCTTTACTTTCGCTCTTCATTCCATCTTTCAGGTTCTGTGAACTTTTTCGTTCTTGACACTCTTTCTTGTCCAACTATTCAAACTCAGAACCGCGAGCGGTCTCTTCTTTGCTTTCATTTTCGATTCTCACGCAGATTCTCTCCCGACTTCCGACTTTTTCACGTCACCAAATTACATACATCAACCGAAAACATGTCTAAGACTCTTTTCATCTCCGCCATTCTGGCTGTCGCCGAGGCCCGTTTCGGCCAGGAGCAGATTCCCGTTGCTGCTGTCCAGGCTCTCAATGCCTTCGGTGCCCCCGGTGCTGCTGGTACCCTCTCTGGCCAGATCCCATCCACCCTGCTTGCTGCCGCATCTCCTTGCGCCAAGGTAAGGAATTCCCCAGGGTTTCTCACTGCCAAAATTGTACGCTGACAAAGATCTATAGCTCTCCCTGGCCGACGACATTGTTACCCAGCTCGGTGACGATGAAGCCGTCATTCTCGCCGCTCTCGCCCTCGTTGCCGCTGAGCAGAACTTCAACCCTTTCGCCGTCTCCATCCCCAACATCTGCGGCGATGTTGCCCTCCCTGTCACCTTGGCTCTTCGTGGTGTCATTCCTCTCATCGACCCCGCTGTGATTGGCGCTGAGATTCAGAACGCCAACTCGGCCCTTTCTCTCCAGACCCCATTCGATGCCGTCGGTCTTTCCGTTGCCGACATCATCATTGCCCAGGGCTTCTCCAACTTCACCATTGAAGGTGTTGCCATTGATGCCGGTGCCGCCGACGATGCTGCCGCTGATGATGCCGCCGCCGACGATGCCGCTGCTGATGCCGGTGCTGTCCAGTGCGGCGGTGCCGCAGTCGCTGACGATGCTGCCGCTGATGATGCTGCCGCTGACGATGCCGCTGCTGATGATGCCGCTGATGTCGACACTGGCGCCGCTGACTTCGGTATCTGCATCCCCACCATTAGCTTCGAACTCGGACGTGCAGGCCGACAGGCTGATGAGGGTACCTTCCTCCCCACCGATGCTCTCGTCGCCCAAGGCCAGCAAGACGCCCTGAACCCCAATATCATCACCAACCGTGTCTGCGATCAGCTCATCAACGTCTGCGAGGCCAACGACGCTGCCATTGCCCTTTGCGAGGACGCACAAGCCCAGGTTGAGGCATCCGGTGACCGAAGCCCGGAAGTCGCCGACCTCTTCAACAGCCTCCTCGGCTTTTAGGTCAATCGCCCGGTGCTCTGTTTCCTAATGTCAAGGTGTTAATGAGACGGATTTCCATGTAGAGCTGGAGTGTGTTGTCTTGGGTCGGTAACCATTTATGTATTAGGGTTTACACTGCTTTGGGGTCTTCGAAATCAATCATATGCTGGCTTTGCTTGGAAAAAATCTGCCTGCTTCTTTCTCATGTCCTCTTTGTGTGTTTGTATGTGAGCAGACGAAATGTAAGCCAATTGCGTGTATTAGCATAGTGGCGTTGGATACACGCATGCAAGTAAAACACCTAAACGGGTGTGTGCTTGTGGGATGGGCCCAAACGGGAATTTGAAAATTATGACCATCTATCTACACGACCGTCATTTTGTGAAGCATGCTTTGGGGCAGTATTGAAAAGTCTCTTTCATTAATTCGCATCGTGATTTTTGGCGTGGTAACGCCATGTGCTCTACGCAAATGGCATGGAACAGAAGGGGGTGGGATCTACGTTTCAAGTGCCATCAACATAGATGCGAAGCCCTCACGTGAGCACGTGGCCCTCAAAATGTTGCTGTTCTCTTGGCTGGTCATGATCTGGGTGTTAGTACCATTAGTCCAGTATCTCTACATGAGGATGAACCAACCGTCTGGAGACAACACAGGGAAGCCTTCGGCATGGAATCTATGTAGCTTGTATTCTACCTAGGCTACTGTTTCCGGGCATCGCTCAAATGCAATTTAAGTTCTCGTACTAGTGATCGTGCAAAGTTCGTCTAACCCGCCAACACCTCCTCCAAGACGCTCGGATCGATAAACTTTGCAAGGTCCGTCCTCGAAACCGGCTGCCGTCTATCCTGCCTGGCCAGCACCTGATCCTCCTCGACGAGAAAATCCAGCAGATCCGGTGGCAGTATACCACTCCACACATGATCCGGCCAGACATCCTTGACCACAGATGCATCCATGCCCACGGCGGAAGCAACGGTCGCGTAGACGGTCTCAGGCTTGTTCGTGAAGATGTCCGCGGTCTGGTTCAGCGCCTTCACGTAGGCGACTATCTTCTTTCGCATGCTCGGGTCGCGCAGCTTCTCCTCTGTGCTGTAGAGGCTATACACCTCACGGTAGATTGACGCATTCTTGAAGATGATGGCATTGTTACCGAGTGCCTTGGCTCCCAGCTCCACCGCTGGCTCCCACAGGCCAAACGCATCGATCTGTTTGCTGGTGATCATCTGTGGGAAGGTGCCAGAGCCGCATGGAGTCTTCATGCACACATTGCCAGACACGACACGGTAGTCCGACTCTTTCAAACCGGCGCTGCCTAAAAACTTGTTTATGAAGTACGCCGCCGACGTCCCCGGCACCGTGCCGATCCGCTTTCCCTTGAGATCGGCGAGCGTGTTGATCCCGGCAGCCTTGTTGGCAACGATGCGGTACCCGACTTCCACAATGATGTAGATGAGTCGTATGTTCCTGTGGCCGCTATACTGCTTCAGTCCTTGGGTCTCGGCGTTTGCTGCGAGGTCGAAACTACGGTCGCTAGCAAGGTTGGCGACGCCACCACTGACGAGCTGCGCGGTGTCCGCTTTGTAAAAGTTCTTGATGGCGTAAGGCTGCGGCGTATACTCGATCCATTGCAGCGATGTGGCAATCTTCAGCGCCAGAATGTGGAATTGGAGTAGTACGGACGCCAGGCCCACGATATGGAGTGCGTGCCTCATTTTGCAGGACGGGTGGTCTTACAGAACGTACCGCTTGCATAAGAACACCCCCGTCCCCTCCAAGGTGAGAGTACCGGCCAACATCTTATATCCTACGCATTGTCGTCCTTTTTCGGTCAAAGGAGGTGACACACTTGTTATAGCATATTGCACGTCCATTATGGTGTGTTGGTTGTCGGCATATCGGCATCCCCACAATTTACCCCCGACCTGTCGTTGCTCGCCGTCCGGGAGGCGGCCATCAGCCGGGAATTTAATACAATACCCGGGTGTCAGCTCCTCACAATATGTTAAGGGAAATAAGAGGGGATCAGCACAGGCGATTGGTCGGTGGCGCTGATGAATACAACGCTGGGCGTCGGCAGATCTCGACTCTTCTCGGGGCATGTCAGGCGAGCCTTCGACTACTCTAATCCGATGATGGTAGATTAAGCCCTTCTCCAAGTCCAAATCCTGTTTATCTAAGGATTCGACTGCTCGATTGCCTGAGCTTTCTGTTCTGGTCTGCCTCCGACGGAGATGAGCCTGCTCCAGACCTTGGTATTTCTGATTGCAGGTAAAGGTGATAGGCTCCGAGGTTCCCGTGCTGACAATAATTACTTCCCATCCATCTCCATTTACCTAATAGAAAACAATACCAAGTTCGTTCCCCTCACTCACACCTCAATAATATCGTCGTCACACCGGCACAGCGTCAGACAATTTAAGTGACAGCCTTCAAGGACTCGGTATTTGGGTCCTGGCACAAGCGAATCATCGACCTCTTAGGTGTGCTGACATGATGCCCACTTCCCGCCTGGCATGTCTGGGTCCTGCATCTTCCATGGCTTACCCTGGTTAAATGCCGGAGCTCTGTAAGGATGCCAGAGCTTTGTAAGGTGCCGGAGCTTTGTAAGTATGTAATGATCTTGGCTGGAATATATTCTAGATGGATCAGACTGTTCGGCAAAATCCTCTTAATCATACCCATGAGAGTGTAGCCCAGTACAGGAACGTTGAGAGGGAAACCGTTAATGAAGTTGGGGATGTCCCCATCCAGGTCGCCCGCAAGTGGTATCGCAACAGGAGCCGAAAGACCTTTGCGTATTGGCAAGTCCCAAACAGTAGAGATGGACCAGGTGCCCGACATGAATCTTGGCATGGTAAATTAGTTCTTCTGCGTAGGACCCATCATTAAATTCCAAGTGCGCAGATGTCGCGGGATATAATGACACATCTGCCCTAGATCCTTTAGTCTGTTTCTAGCTGTTGAGACCATGGCCACTATCACTAGGGTGATTCACGACGACCTGGCGTGACCTCAGCTCAGCTCAGCCCAGCGGAGGGGACAAGTGCACAGCTTGACAGAGTAGAGGATGCCATGGAAGGGATTGGAGACGGTGAGGCTCGGCGGCCCTCGGAACTTAAGTCACGAGGAAAGAGACATATCGACCAGTTCTCAGGGTGACATAAATTTCTGTCTCAAAGACGTGGTGTGTTACAATAGTGATTTTCAAGGACGTCCAGCACCAGAGGATGCTTGTCTCTCTAGTTGCCGAGGAGGCATTTGGTTCTATCACAAGGTACAAACCTTGGAGGGTTTGCATCTTCCGAATCGCGGAGCAAGCACAGCGCTCCAGGATCGTGTTACTGGTTCCCAGTATGATTGTCACGATTCCATGGTTTGGACTGCAGTGATTAGAGCGGTTGAACACGCGCGGTCATATCTGGGCTGCTCTTTAATTTAACAGCGCAGGCAGTACAGTGTCTCCTGTGGAAATCACGGTGGAGCCCACCCATTATGTTACCACTCAAGGTGATCGCCCATTCTGGATGCATATCTTCATCACAATCTCCTTTCAGTAAATGTTTCGGAAAGCAAGAAATATCCATAAATATTCCTAGTAAATTCCACAATTCTACTGCTCTTTTTCTCTCAGTTTACAGTCAAAGCTAATTGAGCTGCGCAGAAAGTTAGTATCTAGTGAAGTTGTGATACACAACATCCTCCTTTGCAACAACTCGACAAAAAACCTATCTATCGACCACTTGTGTTGCATAACAATCTTTACCTAAAGTTCGATGTCATTCGTGGTTCCCATCTTCTTGGTACCACGGAAATCTCCTGCGCCTACTCACATATCTCCGAAACCTTGAAATTGCGTTGACTGACTCAACATCAGCAGCAGACACACATAGAACCAAGCTTCTGCCCCCTTCATATTCGTCGTATCCTACTTTCAGAATCATCCACAGTCTCTCAGACTATCGAATCACGGCAGCTACCACGACCACGATGCTTCACTATGACAACTTTCCACCCATTTTCGAACTTGCCCACAGAGCTAAGACTAGAGATCTGGGAACGGGCCACTCGACCATCCGGTTCAGGCGTCCAATTCTTTACTGTCTTCGATTCCTACGAGGCAGACGACCCAAGTCTGCAACGGTTTTGCATCTCCAAATATCCTCTTCATTCAGGCCCCGTGGGTGGTGCACCCAAGTTGGCGTCTAGCAACACAGAATATTCATGGTCAACAAACAATCAGTCGCCTTGCTTGATCGATGCAGGTCTCTGGTACGCCTGTAAGGAATCAAGAGCAACAATGAAAACACACTACAACACAGATTATTGGCGCAAACTATGCTTGCAGGATGAACTCAGCTTCAAAGGGTTGGGGCACGACGCAGTCGTGAAAGACCTTTGTCATGATGGAGAGGCCTGGCAAATTGTCGTCCATCCATATCAAGATCTCTTTTGCCTTCAACCATCCAAAAATAGCTTCTTTGATCTGATGGATGTCACAGGCCGTGACTGTGGCCTTACCTTCCTATCCACCCCATCAGGAAGCTTTGGCTCAGCACATATCGCCATTGAATTTGACTCAACTTGGCATATTGAGGAGGGCACTTCTATCTATACTTTGGTGTATGAGAATGGTCCACGCGGCTTCTTTGTCCGTGCCATCAAGAATTTGATAGATGATCGTTACAGCAACGGCTATTACAAGGCCACCCCTTCGATATGTCTGATCGACTACAACCTACGAGAACTAGAGGATAATAGGGAAGATGAGGAGAAATGGGTGTTTCAGGGGCGCGATCTAACGATCGTCCAGGCGACAACTCTACGCTCTAATTATGGAGAGGAAGAGTTTGAGAAGACTGCAATTCGTTTCACAAAGGTTCTCAGCGACATCGGCGGTCGTTATTTCTCGAAACATGAAGCAGTGGATGATCCGAGGCTCTACGAACCCTACGAATCTACGCCCGAGGAGCATCTTGACTTTGCAACATCTCGAAAACGATCGGCAATGAAGTCTGGTTAATTAATGGGACGGAATATTGACTCGGCTTGGCACAATCCAGTACGAGTTTCTAAGAACATTGATCCTCCACATCGCAAGGCTGCTGGGCTTGAAGACTTGCGACGAAGGTGAGAGATGATGGTTAGATCTATTGTCTGGATGATTATGAGTGATGGTATTGAGCACTATGTCTGGCCTGCGCGGCATACTAAAATTCCCTCGAACTTGAAGGCCTGACGCTCTACGCCAATTTCCCCAGAGTCATGGCACTACTCTCACCGCCATCTCGAATGATTCCCATGTATGAATACGCACTGGCAAGGATTTTGAAAGGCGGGGACGGCGTAAATGCGAGGGCGGCATGGATGCGAGAACGGCAACAGGGGGTCGGTAATCAATGTAGTGTAACCAGAAGTCGGGAATATCAAGTAGGCATTGATTGTAGACCTGAATCCCCGACATGTTCGACATGGTACAGCACCTTTCTTCCAGATCCGTAACGGTATAGAGACCACAATAGCATTGAGTCCAAGTTATAGTGCGTATCAACCAGCATTACGTCCCTGCGCTGGCTGTGGTCACGTTTAAGACCCGGTTCCCAGGCGGCACCACGTGGAGGTTGCAGGGTCCGATTTCGCCGCCCGACGGCTCCCCTCCTCTCCATGACTCAACAACATCCGCAGATGAAGCTGGATTGGTTATAGGTAGCGGGAGACCGCACCCTCGGGGTTCAACAACGCTGGCAGTACACTCAGTAGAAGCTGGCCCCTGGCTCAACATCGCCCGTAGGTGATGTTGGCCGGTGAGGGATTTGAAGACCAATATTCCACCCGGCTGTTGGCCACAAGCCGAAATGAACATATCTGATATGGTCATTGTACGTGCAATAAAGTTCCGAATGGAAATCAACAAGAGAATTCGAGAGCTTACGACGGGCTTGCCCCAGAAAACTGGTGTCTAGGCATTGTCATCGTCCCAGCTCCCCCGTTTGTAGGGACTTGGGAGGTCCGTGTGTGGCTATCAAAGTTTCTTCGGCCTCTTTCCGGTCAGTGGGGGATTCTTCCTGGCTGAGCTGATGCTTGGCCTGATCTGATGCAGCTGATTGAGTGTGTTGCGAATTGTAGTGGCGAAGCGTAAGGTACAAATCCGAGAGGGAATTTCTGCCACGTGTGATCTGGCTGCTTGCGTGGGTAACGTACTTGCCTGAACCTTCGGTACTTTATGTGCTACCTACCTACCTAGGTGGCTGCCATGTGCTCAGTTCGCTGAAGGCCGCAAGGTACCTACCTACCTTAGGTACCTTAGGTATGGTATCTCCCAGAAATTGTGCACCTCCCGCGACTACGTACCTTCTAGGTAGGTAGGTAGGTAGGTAGGTAGTCAGAGCATCACCTTCCATGACCGTCACTGCCTACGTTAAGGCAACATGGACCTTAAGGCAAACACCATCGATTCCCAGGTCACTCGGTTCATATACTCGTACCAACGCCGTTCGAATGCTTTGTCGGCCGTGGCGGCGCCTGCTGCCATTTTCGCAACAACAACCCCCTGCTCGAGGAGAGTCGAATCCATAAGTGAAGTGCAGCGGAAGGATCAAGTCGCCGTTGTGGCAAATGTTTTCGCCGGAATGGCATGTCACCAGAGTTTTAGATTCTGCGCCGGCGACTGAAGGTTTGCTCTTAGGTCATCGAATATAACAACAGAACTAATATGACCCGGTGGCTCCAGCTGCGTTGGCGGGGTTGACTCCCGTTGGATTGTGACCCCTCTTGTTTCAATCGACCATCCTTCAATCCAACAAACTCCGTTCTTGGAATATGCATGCATGCATGCATCGTCTATTTGCCCCACATTATTACTGGCAAAGGGTCCACACATAAGGGATCGTTGACTACCGAACCGAACCAGGCCTTGATTCAATGCAGTCAGCCTCAAAACAGCCCCCACCATGCTACTATAACATCAAGGCACACTCCAGGCAGCCACACTGGCAAAAGGCCTAATAGATGGAAGGATCCTGTGAAGGTGGGCAGCTAGATTCATATGCGGAAATGGTGTGGTGGGATGGAGAAATATAGGTGGTAGGTGTCGACCGGTGCAAACGGAACGTGGTCACGGTTCGGTTCCCACCACTTCACTTCACAGAGGTAAATTTCTAATCTGGATTTGCCTGATGTGCAAAGTCCCAATCGCTCCCCGATACAATGACTCCCGCGCCTGACCAGCTCAACGGTATAGACCAGTCGAAGGGCAAGCCGGCGCCTGCAAAGCGGACCAAGAGATACCACAACCGTAGCAGCAATGGGTATGTTATTGGCCATTTCGCTTGTCCCTAGTAGGTAGCTTACGTTGCTCCAGTTGTCGAACCTGCCGTCTACGACACGTGAAGTGCGACGAAATAAAGCCAACATGGTATTTTCTCCGGTTTTCACTGTAGTTTAGGGAAGCCATTGGCTGATTAATTTATGCTGGTCCAGTACTAAATGTCTAGTGCTTGGAAAAATGTGCAAGTATGACTGCGACGATGCCTTGCCTACGGCAATCCCCATAAAGGTTTCCACTGAAATGGACCCATTCGATGTTCTACCTGTACAAATGATTTTAGCATCGCCCAAAGCATTACAGCACTGTAATTTCCCCACGCAAATATTCTAAGAATCAATTAGAGGGAAGTCAGCTAACGCTTTCATATCTTAGACATGTATTATCGGGATTTGGTGATGGTTATGGTACCGTCTAGCCCCCGTGCCCTAACGTATGTCCTCCTGGCGTAGCTTTATTGATTTTCTTATCCCTGTGCTTAAATCCCTTAGCACCGGTCTTCCAAGCGCTATGAACGAGCCTGTTGGCTTCCGCACTGCATTAGTCCTGAGTATCGCTCATTTGCGTTGCCTAGGGGGCACCTCTCAGGAAATGGAGAATACTAGCATCATCCACAAAGCAGCTGTTCTGAATTCTATCCAACAGCATCTCGCGCATTTCTCAACCGCAAGCGATTTTTTCATTCTTGTCATTTCACTTTTGTTTGAAATCGAGGTAAGCTGTCTGTGATTGTTCTCCATCTGTGAGATGTCCCGTCGGCTCACGTACCACAAGTTCTCTGCAGGAGAATTAGACGCCGCCGAGGCGCATTTGCAAGGAGCGTTTGCTTTGATCGAAATGAGCGGCTATGATCCGGCTAAGCAGCTGGCTGCAAGAATGATGCTCTTGTACGGTTCAAATTGCTTTTACACCCCCCTTTCACTTGTGTAAACCATCCTCTAAAGTGCTTTTACTCACCTACACCTCCTCAATTAGCTACTTTTGTCTTATGCAAAAGGCAAAGAACCGAAAAGCAGAAGCTCAAGGCTTTGCCGCGAGCAAGAAAACACCGACAGCTGAGCAATATTCTTCCGCGGTCTTCTTCTACATGCATGTGCTTCACGAATTTCTCGTTGATCCCGAACGGGGTCGACTGATGCGCGTTCCCGGCGTGGATACACACCTGTTGCGCTGGTTACTTGACTCAGCTGGCAGTCGCGATAACCCTACGACCACTGCAACTGGATCTGTTGTGAATGATCCTTGGGTTTGCCAAACTGCGGTGGCCGCATATGCATTAACAGTAGGAAGTTTGGGGCCTGATGCCGCAGTAGGGCACGATCCAGCTACTCGTAAGGTATTGTTCATGAACATCCCTCTGTGCCCTATGTTGGCGGGTCAAGAATAGAAGCTGATGAAACAATCAAGTACACCTGAAAATAACTCCGCTCTCCATTCTTCACCATGACACCCATCCCCAATTAGGCAGGCAACACCTACTGATGGAAGTACTACAGACAGCAATGAGTTTTCCTCTTTGAGGACATGGGCGGATTCCGTAATCCAGGAGTGGAGAAGAGGTCCCAGAATGCTACAATGGAGCAATGGGAATATCGTAGTAGAAAAGATAGAGTGGTTGAAAACAAAAGAAGGGTTAATGGTTGTGAGAAAGATATGTCTTGAATGATAGGATGAGTTGATAAATCTACAACAAATGCATCGCAAGGCTCCGTGCGAAAGGAAAAGCAAAAGAAAAGACCATATGTGAGGAGAAACCACGCAGAGTAGCCATTGATTCCTAGTTTGATATTCAGTGCTATGTTGAGTTACCCAAACTTCCAGTCGTTGGCGGCGCGTTGGTGTTGAATCTAGAGGTCGTTTTAAATATATTGAAGACATCGTAACCTTGATTCGTCTACACCGCAAGGTCCGCCAAAGAATGTCAGGAAAGATCCTACGTCGAATGGTTTAGGGCTATTCTAGAATATCTTTTATCATCCCTACTACCAGTTACGCATTCACGCTACCAAATAACCCAGTGCTATGAGGCACACGTGTCCCGGATCAGGAGCGGGAGTCGGGAGTGGAGTCGCGGACCGGCCGGATAGGAACGGAAAACTTTCCACACATTCGGATGCCACAGGTGCGAAGCCAAAGCGAGTTTGATTGATTGCATAGTAAACTTCCAGACTCCCACTAAATTCTGTTTGAAACGAATGTTTAGAAATGAACGTTGGTACGCTCCAAACTTGTCTTGCCTTAAGCACTCCCTGCATTTCCCACTGTTCCTTCTCCATAGTTAGATCATTGCCCTGCAGCCCCAGTCGGACACAGCTACAATTTGTTAATTTGTTGGAAAGGTGACCTGGCATATTGATACGTGCATTTCAGAGCACCTTCGGTCGTAGGGCCCTTCGGCTTCAACAAATGATACCATGGACTGAGTGAGCTCAGGTTCCATCACAGCTCTAGCAGTTGATAGAAACCGAAGCGTAGAGGCTCGGGTGGCAATATGAGTCTGTGATGGCCCAGTTGTCGCCTTGGCAGCTGAATCCGGTCCAGAGGCGGGCTGTGCAGCCACTGTGCATCAGAAGAACCAATATCAGCGCCTCTAATACCTCAAGGAAATGGGAAGGATAAAAGTTTATCAGAGAGGTGTCTGTAGGCTTAACTTACCTTCCCAGAGCCAAATATGACCGCTTGGGGCTCGGGACATTCCAGCAGCCAGTTGCGCCAGGGCCAGCAAGCGTGATGGCATCCATTTGTCCCGAGCAGATATCTCCAGAGTACATCTGGACAATGCATGTAGGCCAGTCGCTAGCGGTCAGTTCCAATGCTGGATCGATATCCCGGGTCACTAGTTTGAGTTCCGCCGCTGGTTCCGCTGCCGGCGCCGCGGTAACAACACGGAGCAGGACAAGAGAAAGGAGCTTAATGCTAATGATTCCCATTTTATAGGTAGAGTAAAGTGATTCTTCACGGAGGCAGATTCTGGCTCGGAATGTGTGGGAATGCGTGGGTTTGAGAAGACTATAATTTTCTGAGAAGGAGGTGGTGGATGATGATGAGAAATGAGATCGAGAGGGAGAAGGATGCAGCCCTATTTATACATTTTTAAGGTGAATTTTGTCTCTGATATTCTATTGTTGCTATAAACGGACAGATCGGGCAAGCTCGTAAGAACGGCACTAGTAATGCGAATGTCTTTCAGCAGCTGGATTACGAGTTCACGATCGCTTCTGTATTAGGTAGGGAAATCTGGGCCACCAGGGTAACGTAAATCCCGGGCGCTATATCAGACATAACAACATGCTCTATCCTTGCCAATAAGTGGCTTTGATACCTCCTTGATTAGGAAAGGCTTCACCGGATCAGCTGCTTAGACTGCAGTATGGAGGATGCTGTGACCAGTCCTTTCACGCCTTTCAGTTGGTGGTGTTGATTTATGCAGGTTCTCGGTGTGATTAAGCTTATGGGTAGGGAGGAATTGAGCCCAAACAATGCCACCACTCTGCTACTCTAGCTGAATACAATGGAGACAGTTATTAGCTTATAATCAATTGTTCCCTTTAGAACAGAATGCTAAGTATGTGCAAGAAGCAGAAGCTATGCCATGAATATCAAAAATTAGCCATTCGATTTCGCCCAACGTACCTGTATTTTTGCAAAACAAATACTTAGTACATTGTTTGGCTCAGTGCGAGCATCTCACATCATGTTACATCGCAGGACGAATCTTCTCTCCAATCAGAGGCAACTTCATTTCAGATATGAGGTCTGTGGTACTCGCGAGGCTAGGGTGTGTTGCAGTGCCCGACACATATATAGCCTAAAGATACCGAATGTTCTTCGTATTGTCTGTCTCTCGTTGATAGAGAGCGGAAGTACCTGGCTTGTCAACGCCCGGTTGATAAATTCGTTGTGACACAAGCTCCGACGGAGAGTCCACCTTCTGGAAGGCTGACACCTACCTGAGCGAAGGATGTTGAGGTGCATGGTTCAATCTCCGACTTGTGACTAATCTGAGGGTGGAGCTTTCTTTTAAGCGACCCTCTACAGATATCCTCTCTTTTGTTCTGGTGGTCTGGAGGGCAGGTGTGTGTTTTTGTGGCGGATCTATCGGGTTCATCTTCCTCCACCTCTGGGTATCTCCCCGCTCCGCGTCCCAGAGTGTCTCGCCATCTCTCTCTGTTCAAGAAGTTGTGAGAAATAGTATTGGACTGCAAAGCCTGGTGAATTCTGTCAAGCTGTTTTGTCCTGCTGATGGCTTGCGTCAACGAACGGGTCGCACAGTGAGCAGATTTCAATACTCCAACTGATCATAACTACTGCTACAAGGTGCGTAACTGACTTTGTAGTATAAAGGATAATAGAATAGCTATTATCCATGTGATCATGATTTCCTCCTCACCGAGAAATTAATTTCCCAAGGTTCTCCTGAACTCCATTCTTGGCATATGCAAGCGTCGTCTATTTTCTCCAAATTTTAATCGCAAAGGATCTAGACCAAAGGATCGTTAGCTATAGAGCCAGGTTCCGATCCGACGTTAAGGTATAGTCAGCCTGAAAACAGCCCCCACCAACCATCCTGCTATAATATGTAACACAAGGTGCGTAACGAACGTTCTAGCATAAAAGATAATAGAATAGCTATTATCTATATAAGATGAGAGGCCGAATTCCCGAAAGTACTATATTAACAATTAAGAAAAAAACGGCTAGGAATCCGCTTACGTATCGGTCGAAACTCTCAGTGATTTGTGTTATGTGGAGGATTGTGCACGGTGTAGATCAAGGAAAGGTTCATGTGATAGCTGGAGTCACCGTTTGAAATCTACCAGGCTTGTTTGTTGGCGTTGCAACATCTCGAAAGGACAAACTGTACGGCTTTTCCCTCTACGTGGTGACGCGTAGAAATATCAATTGCGATGAGTAGGAAGAGGGAGCGACAACCTAATCCCCTCCTTTATAAAACCTTAGTTCGACACAATCTTGAGGGACAGCCGACTACTGAGCCTCCCGGAGTAGTGCTATAGATAGCCTAAATTTATTGCTAGACACTTTCGCTAGCTGTTTAGCAGAACTTGTGGCCAGCGCAATATGGCTAACCACTTGTAAAAGGGGACCAATCATCTTTGGGGATTGTGGATGGCACAAGGTGGCTAGCCATCTTGTGCTAGCCATTTTATCTAAATTGGTGACGCATGGCCGTGGCGCCAGAACTGTGTAGCCCTGGGACCGACGAACTTAAGATTGCCGGGCTTATGGTCGTGGTAGACCTTATGTTAGATCGTTGTGAGGACACGGTCAGGCATACCAGCCGAGTATCACTCCGTTGACTTCGGAGCCCTTGGGCGCACGCTTGCTCCTGGAACCTCTTCTCGCTTGTCAGACATGATACGAGCAGGAAGAGGTACCGCGGCGTATTCAAGCGTTTCTTTGCGTTCATCTTCCGCGCGGCCAGGCTGCCTCCCGGTATCTGGGGTCAGATTTCACAGACCTACATGACACAGCATCAGAGGACCCATATCGCAGCTATCTGGAACCATCGAGCACTCCGTGGTGGTGGACTCGGTGAGCTCTTCTCCATAGGACTATGTGGAATGAGAGGCAGGACAGCTACGGGAAGCAAGGATGCTATGCAGGACAGGAGGGGCAGTAAGCAGAGGGAGAAGGGCGAAGGACAGGAAGAGGAGGGTGGGGAGGATGAGGGCGAGGAGGAAGAGGAGGACGGAATGGAAGAGGAAGAGGGGGAGGAGGAGGAGGACCACTGGGGCAACGAGGATGACAACGACGAGAATGGAGGCGAAAAAGGCGGTGGAGAAGACGCTAGACCCTATAATGCATTCCTACTCGGCGATGCTCGTACTATAAGCACGGCAAAGGAGACAAGGCTTGTGTGCCAGCGTCGTGCGGCAATAGAAGAGCTTGCTGAGCTGGTATTCTAGCTCAGCATAATCTTCTTAACGGAGGAGCCCTTCGACGGACAACCTCACACGTGCCTTCTTGTTTATTTCAGTGGCATCCTGGGATTTATATTTAACGGCAATGGCTTTGCGTCAGCCAAGAACTATACGCCGAAGCAATCAGCACTTATCTACATACAAAGGCTTTTATACCTCGAGCACGCCTTGCCGCTGCGCAAGTACACTTACCTCAATATCCCTCGACGCCCTAAAGTTAGACAGAAAGACCGACTTGAGGCTGTGCGACTTCGATAAATGGTAGACGGCTCGTCATCCGCCTTGGACGAGATGAGAAGTCTTAGGGCTTTCGGACTGGTTATAGCTCAAACGGACTGTCCGTTGTACCTCCTACGGTGGAGTGACGACGGCGAAACTGTCTCTTGTGGTAGCGAGTTTAGCCTCACCATGAGCAGCTATCAGGGCCTTAAAAAGTAGGCAGTATGATAATCAAACGCATGAGAGGCAGCGCAATAAGGCAGAGAACATTGAACATTCCACAACATTAAAAAGTAAAAGCGAACTATTATGGCTTCGATTCCCCTTCGTCTGCTGACTTGCCTGAACCACAGCATGTGAGTCCGCGCCTTATCAACTCCTCGTTCCTGGCGTCCACCTTGGCAATTTCCTCCTCTGTAGGCTTCCTGGGAATATTTTCCGCATCAGGGTGGAACATTTTCCAATGCGAAACGTTGCGGCCATCGGCGGTGAGAAATCTCTTATGCATCGGTCGACCATGGTAGTATTCTCTAATCTGGGCCGGGTTCAGGCCAACTGCATCGAGAATGTTCCGATCGGCGTCAAAGATACGAAGCACACCATCCCAGCCTAACATAGTTATGCACTTTTTGTTTGGATCCTCCTTCATCGATTCTATTATATCGCGGAGAGACATGTTATCGACTAGAAGTTGTTGGTTTGCAACAGCTTGGGGTATGGTAGGGTTCTACAGTTGGTCAATTGAATGGTCAGCATACTGAAAAAATAAAAAATAAAAAAATAATTTGAAGAGTTCGAGGAGCACTTGCTGGCAGCGTATCCGGCATATTGCTAGCGAGTTGATATAAGCGATAACGGCGTGGCTTGAAGATCTCGAGGAAGAGTTATATTTTCCAAATCCGGGGTATAAGCGTATTTGAAGTATGTAGTGATAGCAGAATGTGCTTAGATTTCAGGTAGGCACCGGAGGTGTGGGCAGTGCAGTGCGTAGATGAGAGCAAAGAGATAAGGATGGAGCGTCGAAAGGTCGTGATGAATGGGGTAGATGCTTTCGGTGCGCGAAATTCCCGCAGAGCGTACCAAAGTGCCTAAGTAGGTAGGTAGGTGGCGACGGGGTGGGGCGAGACGAACGAGGGAAGAGAATGTTGGTTGGCAACATACAAAAGGGAGGAGAATGTTGGTTGGCAACATGCAGAATGAAACAGGAAATAGGGAGCCGGTCAGGACAGAGAAGGTCCGGGGCCAAACTCGCTCTCGCATTGGCCGGCGGGCGCATCCGGCTCCAATTGGGGGTTTTCTGCTGCCGAATCACTTGCCCTGATAAACCAACTGCATGTCCTGATAAATCAACTGCATGTCGCTCCCACAGCGCAACGATACCTGTGATTCATGGTATTCTTCCACCAGCCATTCTGGTGGGAGACGATTCCAAATCGTCTCTGAGGTTGTTATCAGCTGTTCGACGGACATGCTCAAGGTATCTTTGATACGCGGACCGACGAACTGACATTGCATCTTCAGGGGTTAACGCTGGAGCATGACCGCACATGCCTCGCCTTGAGGTGATGATTTGTTGATTGTAAGAGTGGGGTGGACGGATTGGCCTGCCTGTCGGTGTATGATGAACAGATGCCAACGATGAAGCCTAGATGGCTAGTTCCGAATAAGACCACGAATTGATCTATATAAGTAGAGCAGCTTTCTCCCCACTCGCTGAATGACGACTCAATGCTTACACTTTCTTCATCATCTTGCCAAAGATAACAACACCATATCGCCCAACATGCAAGCCAACCTCTACAACATCCTCGCTATGGCTGCCGTGGTCTTGACTGTGCAGTCCGCCCCAGCAGAGACTGCTCGGGGCGACGTCATCAATAGGGAGGTCAACGCAACTCAGACCAATGGGACTCAGACCAACGAGGCTCACCCCGTTAAAGTGGTACGTACTCTGCACTCACATAATGCTTCCTATCGCTTCCCCTCCAAAGACTTACACTACCGATCTGTTTTATCAGGGCCCAGATCGCCCCGAATGCAACAAAAAGGACAAAAGGGACCGTGGTCGTTTCAGCACAAAACCAAGGGAGGGAGACATTTTCAAGCGGGCTTGCAGGGATTATGGAGACTGCTGGCACAAGCAGCAGTGCGTAATGTTGGATGTACTGGTTGCGGTCTTTACTTTGATATGTGTGGCAACGAATATCAGGCTTGCTATTAGCGGATGGCCGAAGGATACTTTACCATGGAGGAGGACAAGCATGATGGACGATGGGTATGGCACAATCTAGGAAACAATAACCTCAAATCCATCAAACAATTTTGGGCCTTGGCCAAAGCTAGAAATCTGTTGTTCGTGCATTACTCAGACGTCACCCTGGCTTTCGTGTGTTACATCAATCATGATGGTGGACGTAGATGCCCGGCCGCGCAACATGAGCTCAAGGTGCATTGTGCATAGCTATCTTGGAACTCGCGCACTCCGGTAGGGATCTTGTCAATATATTGTCCCGCTAAACTGCTCGGATTCCTCTCTACCCTCTGCCAGGCCTGGGCACTTGCCTTATACGTGTTAGCCTGGTACGAAAGGTGGGCAAGCACCAAGTTTCTCTACAGCCTCACGGCTGCCATATAATAGTTCTATAAGACCTCATAGCAGGTATGGCCAGCTGTTATCACCTGTATCGCCGACGGGTGTCTTACAGTAGAGGTAAGTCAAATCCGTCACTGGCCCCATGTTCGTCGAGTCTAACTTTCTCGTCATCTAGACAGCAATTGCCCGTTTGCTAGTGAGTACATGTGGACTGCTAATGCTGAGATTAACGGTGACTAACCAGCTTTCAGGGGGACAACGATGGAGGACTTAGACTGAGATGAGGATGCCATAAGCTTGTGTTCACTGCGAGAGAAGCGCTGCGGTCTGACAAAAGACAATCATCAAACATGATGCAATACGACGATCCATGGCTTGAATGATAACCATACAACCTCTGCAGAATTGATTAAACTGCTGGACTGGGCATAATATCTCGCGCGATACGCCAGTTCTTGAGATTCCCCAAACTATGACGGGTTCAGTACCAAGATCACACGGACTCAGAATAGCCCAATTCCCCAGGTTCTTGTAAGCCTTCTCGTAAACATCTACCATCAGTTCAAAATCCCCAGTCTTGCACACCTCGTCTTGAAACTCCTTTCGCGCCGCGCCATGTAAAAGGAAGATTCTAGGCAGACATGTAGGTAGGTAGTACATATCACCACTGCCGACCCTAGTGAGATCGTACTTGAGTACACACCCACGCCCAGATGAGCACGTTGTGGAGATGGTTTGGATGCATTATCAGGATCTAGGGTTGCGAGGTATTCTAAGGCAATTGAAAAGTAAGAGTCTGCACACCAATTCCGCACAATATTTTCAACGCATAAAGCCCTCTCATAGGGAAAATAACCTTTCTTATCCTTGACCCGCACCACGCATACCTATCGTCATTGATCACGCCGTCCGTCAATAAATTCAACACAGTGATTAGGTGACTGCTTTGAGGGCTGCCTCCTGAGCCTGCTATTTCGACCTCGCATTTCAACCGAGCTGGGATCTGGTGGCTACCTTTCTGTTTTTGCTTTGTCTTCCTGCTGTGGTGCACTCTGGTAGAGATTGTGCAGCTTGATGTACTCAATCACCGAGTCAGGGAGGTCCTCAACGTTTTCCCCATTTCGTAGCTGGTCCCGGACTTTAGTCGAACTGACGTTGTTCTGAAATGAACTAACCACCCAGATCCTGTCATACTGCTTTAGGGCATCTAGTGCCTCGTGGATGTCGGTTTGAGTTGGCCTCTTTACTACGAACGCGCCGTAAACACCAAGGATCTGATCGAGATCGGATGGGGCCCACACGTTCGGATCAGCCATGGTCATGGCTACGTCGGCACCGATGAGAAGGGCGATCCGCGTTCTCTTATACGCCCCATCAGCCGTCTCAATAAGGCCAATGACGTCATTGATCTCGTGGTCAAAGTGCTTTAGGGCATCTACCGTTCTTGTGTAGACAAGTTCCCTGGCTTTGTCGCAGCTCAGTGTCTCCCACGGGTCCACCATGATGTCGGTCGTATTTTCGACCGCCAAGGTGCACATATTTATGCGGTGGTGGGCTGGGGCAAGGGAGGGCTGTTTGTACGCATCGCTGACTGGACTGAGATATTTGCCGACAATCTCGAACCCAGTGTCCTCCACGTAACGTTCCGTCATCTCAAACATCTGCAGATGGAGGAAGGTGATGGGCGAGAAACTCCCACAGGCAACGAGAACAAGAGGTGTCTTATCCGCCCGACTCAATCTTCGCTTCAGCTTATCATGTGGGAAAGAATAAGGCGCTGACATCGGCTGCGGTTCTTGTGGATCCGGAGGTAGTTGGGGCGGAGCCCCCGCATTCCGTGAAGCAGAGTCCAGCATTTCGGATGCGGCTGAGGATGTAGTCAGCGAGTTTGCGGTCCTCCGATGCTCCGATGCTGGCTAACCGTGGGTTGACGTTGTGGAGATGGAGCGGAGAAGAGGCTAGTGCCAAGGTTGGAACAAGAAACAAGTTATGTAGGACACCGACATTAGGCACATATGTACCTAGGTGGACACAAACTTGGCTTGTCGACTGCTCTATTGGCACAACATTCATGAAGGCCGAGATGGCCAATTACAAATCTGGCATCTTCTGCTTGTAGTGACTGTATCATCTCAATAGTGCCTGGTGTGCATTGTAGAGCATTTACCCTTACAGTGCTTGAAAAGTGTTCAGTATGTGAGATCTCTACTCAACCAGTATTGGGCGACTTTTTTTGGCGATTCTAGGGGCTAGGTTGCATTACAAGAACGGTGCCACATTTAATGGTGGGACGCAAAGATGGCAGATTCATTTCCCCCAGTTGCAGGACGAGCGTTCTAATCATTGCTATGTACTGGCCACATATTCACTCCGATATTCCTATGAATAGCTACTCGAATATCTTGATATTTTATGAAAAATCCACTTCAATACTGCCATGAATAGCTACCTAAATATGCAGATGACGAAGTGGCACTTTTTTATTTTTAACGCATTCTGATTGCGACACATGCGCGCGGCGCGCTAAAATGACGACATTGCGGTTTTAAGTGCCTGAAATGGCAAAACAGAGTGCCTGATCACAGACCGCCAGGCAACAGGACATATTAAAAGAAAACAGGAAGAGAGCTCCAGGTCTGCGTAGTGGCCACGCGGCAGACATGGGACAGTGCAGGCAGACTCGGGCGCGCCATACTTGGGAACACCTTCGGCGTTCAAGGCAGAGAGACTTCGGCGCCTTAGGTCTAAGGAGCATCACACCGAATTTAGACCGGTGCCAAGGTCCAAGTTCTCCAAGTTCAAGACGTCCAAAGGGGCAATAATGCGAGAAGTGGTGCAATACATGTATCAATTGCGCTATCGCAGCTAACGATTTTCAACTGACAAAATCAACACTAGCTGCCTGTCATGGAGGAATACATAGAGACCGGACGAGCTTCAAACTACTGCCTAGAGAAAAGAGGAAGATGTCACGGACTATAGATATCGCATCCAGTCTCACTAAAGGCCTCGTAACAGCACAACACAAACCCTTGAGTAACAAGCTTGATCAGTACCCATTCAGCATACCAACTACCCACTACCAAGCTTACAATGGCTTCCTCAACTACCCCATATACAACTTCTTTCGCCAGCAACAAAGAAACCTACCAAGCCGCGCTTGAAAGCCTCTTTTCCGGCAAGCCTGAGGAAACCGAGGCGGACCTGTCGAAGCTATTCACACCCGACTTTACACAACGAGACGGTGACGGCACGCGCGATTTCCCCGGCTTCGTCGCACACATTCGTTGGCTTCGCGAAATACTGCCCAGCGTCAAGGTGGAAGTGGCCCAGTTCTTGCGCGACGGCCCGCAGCTTGCAAATCGGCACAATGGGATTACAACTCGTCCCGACGGGTCAATTGGTCTGTCTGAGACGTTTATGTTTGCAGAGGTTGTGGAAGATGGCCGGATTTCGTGGCTTGTAGAGTCAGTCAGGCGGAATCCCGAGACAAAGCAAACTTGAGACTGTCAAGTGGCGATGGAGACGATTGTGACTTGGGAACTCTGCAGGACATCACAGCGCATACACAGACTTAAGCAGGGTCACTGGTCATGAATCTTTACTCTGCGGCTCGTTTAAAAGTAATTAGTAGTGGTTTTAAGATACGTTAGCCTCCGATACGCCAAAGCTGACCGTGTTGCGGTTCTGTGTGCCCTTGTGCCGTGAGTGTAAATGTCTCCAGATCTGTGTGTCGGATGCCGCCATCTGACATCAACGCAAGGTAAACGGGACAAAATCTTCGGCTTCATGTTCCCTATAGCACTTAGTATTGTACTCACAGCAAACCCAGACACTGAGATGCAGGGAGATGGCTTGAACAGGCAGGGCAATGCGCCTGTTTCAATTTGCTTACGGGGGAAACCAAACTCAGAGCCAGGTGCCCTTTTAGCCATTCGATGATCTCAGGAGGAGGAAGAGAAGGATGCAACGTAAATCAGTATACTATGGGTCATGAATAATATCTAAGACGGACACGGACTTCTTATTCCAAGGCACTTCGAACGCTTGTGAGAACTAGCGACTTGAGAGCTAATTACTTTCCTGTTAATCCGAGTAAATGAAGCGACCTAAATGTCTAAGTCAAGACATCCGACAATGAATGCTATTTTGGGGTGGTGACTGACTTCGTGTGTGGGCTAAGGTAGATGAAGAGATTGTAAATAGAAATGGAGCTACGGAGTGCTAAGTGTCATGATGGATAATTTAGGAACTATTGTTAGGCTAGATCAGTGGAGACATTATCTATTTGCGGGATTCTCAGTAACATTTTCTTTGAGTCTGATGTTTACTCTGGAATACCTCAAAACGAGCTGTGTTTGTTTCAGGTTGTCACAAGACGGACTGTTTTCATCCAAGTTCCTGCCTAACGTCGGCCCATTCTCCTGTGCTCACCTGTCTGAAAGCGCGCAGCAAATACTCCGCCGAGCGCACAGTCTCGTCCAATAGCATAGCTCACCGAGGAGGTGAAGTGTGCTGTGCAGGGCTAGGATTGCAGGGGTGTAGAAGACGGCGAGGAAGTAACTTAGTGGGAGAATGATCATTCCAATCCTTACTACAGCTCGAGACTCATTGGCCACTCACCAGATATCTTGCCATGGAATGCTGCATGGCATGGCAATCCTTGTATCGATCAGGATATATTCCGCGGCACCACTTACCAACTGTGTGAAGATTTGAAACAGTGTCACTTCATGGCTCAGACAGCCAAGACCCTCTTCGGCAAATCTTGCCGCTCAAGCGCACTACAAATGATTCGATTGATATATCAATACATCTGAGATAGTGGAGGATCACATTGATTATCGTCGGTTAGCATTTAGATCTACCAAAGCACGGTAGCTGGTCAAGTGCACCAGACACCGCCCCATTGCCAATACTCACCTACGGTTACAGGGGTGTGTCAGGCCTTCGTTAAGTGCGGAGAGTGCAGCAAAAGGTAACCTGATTGTCGAGGATGCAAGACGAATGTCATTTTCTTTCTTCCTTTCTTCAATTCTCCGTTCTTTTCTCTGTAAGTTATAGCGTTGTGTTTTACCCAGTGTCATAGCGGAAGCATGGTATGTATAGACATGCATAGGACGATTGGAGGCTCACGTCACTCCGTCCGTATATTTGCCAAGGGCGCCTGACACATCAGTCCAACAAAAATCGCATTGATGAAAGACAAGAGGCAATGTGAAGACCAATGTCAAGTCACGGAGAGATGAAACCCTATATATGCAAATAGTATCCAAGTATCACAAGAAAACCTGAGTGTCTTGCAAACTGTGATGGCTTTCGTAGGCTAGATGGCAGAGTCGGCGATGCGAAATATTGCCACGTCAAAGTAGTTGGTTCGACTACTGCAGCTGCATCTAGTTCGATCTTTTTAGCCTTTTATTCAGTTCCCTTTTTTTATTAAAAATTTTTTTTTTAACTTCTCCTTGTCTCCTTTCTCTAGACACCTTGGGTGCCTCACCTAAAGTACCATGTTTCCTTCCAAATGCACACATGTTGTGTGGTACGGCGTAACTGTCTCGAATCCAGACCAGTCTAAGAATCCGATCTAATGCCAAGTAATTAAAACAACGGTGATTTCTTTGACATCCTCATCCCCAAACTTTGCCAGCGTAAATGTGACCTGGATTTTGTATCCTGAGACAATCGCATCGCTTGGCATGATTGCTCGCACAACCCCCCACACCACAACAGGCAACCCGAGACGTCGCCCCTGTCTAGGCCCGTCGCGAATAGTTGCCGCATTCTTATTAATAGATCATCGCGACTCTCAAACTGTCTCAACCACACTTTTGTCGTCTCTTTTCGAAGGCTTCCTGGGACTTGGCCCTGCGATGCGCCTACTCTGGTGCAGGTTCTGGCAGTAGTGAGCGTCATGGCGTTTCCAATTCTTTGGCGGCCAGCTATCGTGATGGCTGCGGCAAGAGCAATGTTAAATAGACTGATGTGACAGCTTTTAATTGCCTACGTCAAAGAAGTCGTTTCTGCCACAAGATTCATTCTTCACCTTCATCCAATCTCGGGCTATTGCAAGTCACTAGGTTCACTATCTTATCCTCCCCATCCCACAGCATCATGCCGTTATCTGTACGTAGAATACACGGCCGACGTAACTATCGGCCAAGAGGCATCAACCTAAGACGATTCGCCCTTGCAGCACTTCTAATCGCTTCTCCCTCATCCGCTCAAGACGATGACGAGCCCACCTCATCCGCAACCCAACAAAGTGCACCTTTCATAGACCAAGGCACTGCCCTCCCCATGGAGCGGTTCTTTGGTGCCCGAACCCAGTTTGGCTTCGGCATCGCCCTCCCCGAACAAGCGTCGAGTTCTTATATCGGCCAGTTGTCATTTCCGCTCGTTAACGGCGCTGGATGGGGAGCCATGGGCTTGACCGGCGACATGGAGGGGAACTTCTTTCTTGCCGTATGGCCAGATGGCAACGGGGATGTGATGGCCACTTTCCGACAAGGCACTGACGAGGATAACCCACCTGAGGTTGCTGGCGACTTTAAGGTCCGACCAATTCCGGAGGGCGTTTCTGTCAACAACACATTTCTCACCTATACCTTTCTCTGCGAAAATTGTCTGGATGCCACACTGGGTCTTGGCCCCGAAGTTACAAATGCGAACAGAGTGATGGGGTGGGCACTTTCAGAAAGACAGGTACAGAACCCTACGAATCCTGCTGCTGGACTGGGATTTCATGAACGAGGGTTTGGGCCGTTTACCGCAAGGTTGGGAGACGCGAAAACCGCAAAGTTTGAAGCAGTGGCTGCAACCGCTGGTGCGCCGGTGGCAGACTCTGGACGAGCTGTGGCTGCAACTCCGAACGCATTCACAGAAGGTGGAGATGATGACGATGAAGATGAAGGGGCTCTCGGTGGCGGCGGTGGAGATGATGAGGGTGACGAAGACGACGATGATGACTAGCTAGAACAATTTTATTGAAAGCAACTATTTGCAATGATCTTTAAGTATGTTCATGCCCGTGGCATAATTATAAGCCTGCAAGTGAGCATTCGGTGTCACTTCGAGCTCCTCCTCGTGTACGAGCCTACGCCTTCGCTCTCCGTAGAATCAAATCCGCGGCCTGCTATGGTGTTAATTCCAATCGAAAGATGGAGATCAGGACGAAATGAAACTTACCTTTTCCCCGATTGCGTAGGCAGTTGAGCTCGTATGAGTACCGGGAAGAATCGTCATGATGGAGTTGTCCGCCACACTCAAATTCTCAATCTTGTAGACCTTCAAGTCCGGTGCAACCACTCCCCCGAGCTCCAGGGGGGCTAGAGCAGCCGTTCCCACCAAATGGCCATTACTTGGGTTGATGATTCGCCTAAGCCAGGCATGGATATCTGCTTCTGAAACCACGCTGACCCCGGGCGTGGTCTCGACCGGCCCAAATGTTGTGACCATGGCAGGGGAGTTCATAAACCAGCGCGCCCACCTCAGGAACTCTGCGGCAATCAACAAGTCTGTGGGGTTTGAAAATGAACGCCAGTCCACTATGGGCTCCACGTTGCCCCTTCCCGCACCGTCGTCTTTGGGCGAGATATGGACAGTTCCGCGGCTGGCCTGCTTGACGGAGATCAAACTGAACGTGGGCTTGCCAGAGAAGAGCAGCTCAAGCACCGCGGTGCCACGAGATCCAAACTGCCTTGCTAGGGCCTTCTTTTGCGACGCGTAGCCTGCAATAACGCTGGCTGGAGTATTGGCGGGGAGGTACGTCGCGGGGTCTTGCGCCAAGAGCTCGGAAACGAGGGTGCTAGATTGGTTCGAGATCACTGATAGTGGAAGGAAAGCACCGCTGTTGATGTACGTCGCCAACGGGCCTGTTTTGTTTGTATCCCACAGCTTCCTTGCCTCGGCTGCGTAGGTGGCATTGGACGTAAGATTGTCCGCAGAAGGGTAAACAGGTGTTGTCCCTGAATTTTCATCATTAGTTCATGGGGCTTGATTGGACTAGTCTGAAATACTCACATCTGAATCCCACCTGGTAATGCATGTGATCCTGGAGATTATATCCCACACCAGGGAGTTCGACTTTGACCGTTACATTTGCGGCCTTCAGTATCTTCTCCGGGCCAACTCCACTCCTCTGGAGGATCTGGGGCGTGTGGATTGTACCAGCAGACAAGATTACCTCCCTCTTAGCAGTAACCTTCAGGGGGCCGTTCGCCGATAGCGGTCCATTTCTCGGCGTGATCAGGACCCCGGTTGCTGTCCACTTGGCCGAAGCCTTATCCTCGGTCAACACAACCTGCGTGACACGGTGGGCAGTTAGGAGATGGAAATTCTCGCGTCTCGACGCGCCGGATAAGTCATAATGCCCGATCCTAGCGTACGATCGCGTACGATTCGATGGATTGATCGAGCTCGGAATCCAAATAACTCCGACGGCGCTGCCATCCGCGTGTTCCTTGGGGAAATCGATGCCAGGGATCGTTTTGAATGCGTCCCACATTTTCTCTACGACGCCAGTTAATATCATACGAGTAAGAAAGCGAACATGTAGGCATACGTTGACCTGGATACTGAAATGGTGCGTAGCTCGAATGAATTGGTGTCGACCCCCCATACGCCGCCTCCACGTCGTATGTCATCTGGTAATCCTTCACCATCTGCTCGGTGGGCGGGTGAAATGTCACGCTCTTCTTAAACCATGGAAGGAGGTTCTTCCATCCCCATTCTTTGCCAAAGGCTTCCTGATGTTCATCTCCAGCCGACCATACCCAGGAATCGTAGTCTTCTGCGCTACCACGGTCAAATACCATGCCGTTGACAGCAGAACTCCCGCCTACTACGGCGCCTGCAGCGACATCGCGGGACGTCCCCGTGAGATTCATGAGTGGCGCCGAAGAGATATTGTATAATCGACTTGAGGCCGTCAGCCCAATATTGACGCCGATTATCTCCGAATCGGGACCCGTGGCAGTGATCATGGGCGAAGAGTCCAGGTAGCCATATTCGACGCAAAGAACGGTATCTGCGAGGATATCAGGCGTCAGCATACTCCACAACGTGACCGATCATACAGGAAGTCTCTCGTACACTGCCCTCCTTCGCTGATACGATTTGCGACTGTTAGACCCGCCGTGCCCGCCCCAACAACGATAAAGTCGTACTCTGGCAAGAGTTCATCTTGGCGCTTGACGACCGCTTCCTGAGCGTGGAACGGTACAGCGGCGACCAAGCTTAGGCAAGAGACACCCACTTGAAGGAGTCTCAAGCATTGACCTTTAACGAGAGCCATTGCAAGTCGATGATCAGTACGTGGAACACCCAACTATAGCAACTGCGGCCTTTTCAAGACGTTCTTCGAAGTTCGGCCACCTTATATGGCCTTTACATCAGAGGTGCATCGAATCCTTCTACCCCATCTAAAATCCATGTGGTAGGCTGACAAAAACTTCTCCAATGTTCCTCCAACCGGGGCTCGCTGTTGGCGTAAATTGTGCCTGAATATTGCACCTGCAGGCCCATCCTCAGGATGCTGGCCTGTGGAGACTTCGAGATGACACCCGGTGTACTCAATGAAGCGCTACAGCGCGATTGGATCGGACCGTCCCATTCGCATGTCACGCTTAATATCAGGTCAGCGTTGGTAGCTATGTCTGCATAGACGATATGAGAATGAATGGCGGGGTTCAATTTTAGTATAGCCTGTTTGCCAACAGACCCTTGGATTGGACGGTGCAGGTCGGAGCAAATTAAACAGATGAGCAATTGGAAAAGAAGGGTAAATATGCGAGGCACCGAGACCGAAGGGAATAATACCGCTTGGGATTATATCCCAATTGGGGATGTCATGTTTCGTTGCTTTGGTCTAGACCGATCGCTCGACTGTTGGTAAGCTGGGAATACACAACATGACCTTAGCCTGCACCAAGACATTGGTTAAGGGAGTGGATTTAGCTCTTAACTAAAATTGACTATGTGTATCTACATGTCGAAGGTAACGTGTGCCTTCAATGCTATTCGACCAAGTTTCAATGTGTTGACGACCAACTCCGATTTCCATGCAAAAATAAGTGATGATCGAACAGGTCCAGCCATATCAGTACAGTTTCTTAGGTGATGGCCATAATGTGTGCAGTTGCAACGATCCTCTCGTTGCTGGCTATGCTCGGTCTGTAGGCGAGTTTGTTGGGCTCTGTGGTCATGCATAGAACTACACAGACTAGTGCTTTTTTGATCGCTTGTGCGAAACGAGCCTGGTTCGCGTCATTAGTCATGTTCTTGCAACATTCTTGAGCGCTGCTTACCTCTTCTCAGACTCGTCCGTCTCATCCGTTTCCTCTTCTTGCTCGCCCTCCCTCTTGCTGCCTTTCTGGTTCCATGGGAAGCGAATGATCACCTTCGTCTCCAGTTGCTTATCAAATCGCTTGTAGAACTTTGGTGCATCCTCAATCCCAATCTCGCTCGAGACAACAAAGCTTCCATTTGCCCGCTTGCTCTTGACCAGCTCGAATAGTCTCCTTATGACCTCAGCCTGAGTTCCCAGTTCTAGAATGCCGGCACCAAGCGACAGACCCTTGTTGAAGAAATCCGAGATGGGAAACTTAATCAAAGGGTCGATTGTTTCGCCACGCGGCGTGCCTTTGGAGTTCGGCATGGCTGAGTAAACTCCAACCACACCGATTCCGCCGCGGTAGGATGTGGATTTGATTGCCTCAGTCAGGACGTAGTTCTGCTGGGGCTTGAGACGCTCATTGACACATTCGAAGCCAACGCAGTCGCAAGAACGATCAACTCCTTCGGGCTGACGCTTGAGGATCTGCTCACTGGCAGTGCCTTCATCCGAGGTGAAGTCAATCGGGATAGCTCCCAAGCTAGCGGCTTTGTCGAGGCGTTCGCGGACGTGGTCAATTGCGTAAACACGGGCTGCTCCGCGGAGAAGAGCAGAGTAGATGCAGAAAAGACCAACGGGGCCACATCCAAAGACTGCTACGGTTTCGCCGGGCTGGAACCTGGCGTTGTCCAAAGCGCTCCATCCCGTGGTCCAGATGTCAGAAATAAATAGCCAGTCAGAATCGGGCGTGAATTTGGCTTCATCGGGAATCTTTACAAGACTGTCGTCAGCAAAGGGGACACGGAGGTACTCGGCTATTCCTCGATATTAGCAGAGATCCTCTCGTGGTTGTTAGTTTTGCGCATACCTTGAGTGCCTCCAAGGCCCCCAAAGTCTTCACCTAGGCCATATCCTTCGAAGGTCGGTAGAATGGTCCCGTCAATGCGGAGGAACCCCTCGTCTGGAGCTCCTGGGACAATGACGCGGTCGCCGACCTTGAACTTTTCAGTTGCTTTGCCGACTTCGTCAACAATACCGACAGCTTCATGGCCGACGCTGTAGTCTGGTTTGCTGCTTCCCCACACTCCCCTGTAGATATGGAGATCGGTACCGCAGATCGCGGACGAAGTGACTCGAACTATAGCATCTTCAGGTAGCTCCAGCTTGGGACGAGGGACGTCGCGGACGGCCATCTCGAAGGGCTTGCCCTCCCAGACTACCGCTCGCATTGTATTGCGGCCGGAATGGCCTCCTTTTCGGCTTGACATGTTTGCAAGGCAGAGAATCAAGGTATTGTGTTATAAGAGCTTGTAGATGTTGTTAATTGGAGAGTTGACTAGATGGTACGAGAGTGTAAGGTTTTTATACCCGGAAACGCCACATTCGTTGTGTCAGGCATCCGCGGAGGTCTCTACTTACAGCCTCAGACCATCGGCCAGGCCATCCTCGACACGAGGATGATTCCTTTACAATGGATCAGACACAAAGGGGCTTAGAAGATGCCCTTTTCTGGACATATCTGACGATGGAGTTGTTCAATACTGACCAATGGCGGCCGACCTGTGGTAGGGCCGAAGAATCAGATGGCGAACTTGGCCATTCATCAGCTGATTCGTTGCTGACCATGCCAAGGCTTATAGCTGGACGTTAGGATTCTGACCCAGAAGTTCGCGGTTTCCGTTCGGCAAGTGGCGGGTCAGCGCTATTTACAGCTCTGCGGATACAACTTGTGGGACGATTAGGATCATGGAAGTACGGAATAGGGGTGCTGCGGGTCATCCAGATACGTACCTGGTGCACTCCATACTTCCCGGGCCAAGCCGAACCGAAGACATGCTACATTCGATCTTTAAGTCTGGAAGAATCACCTATTTCTGGCCAAATCCATTTCGTTCAAGGCCAGTGGTCATTTATACTTGGCCATATTGCAACTATGCGGAATATCGCCCTCAAGCACGAAAGTTGGTAGTATCTTCTATATTGAAATTGTGCCAAACCAAGGCGTTAAGCAAGTGTATTCTACTGTAAGAATCCCACAGGGTTACATGATGGCATCCTCGATACCCGGCGTGTTCGGTTTATCTATGCCGTTGGAAATCACTAATCGGCCGTCCAACATTCACATTGCGCTCCATAGGTAGTCAAGTAAGAACTAACTGCTCCATTTGCGCTGACAATATCAGCAAGACAGAGAGTGGAGTAATCGGGGCTTTTGCATCACCAGGCTTGTGCGTCAGACAGGATACGAACTCCTCATGTCCGTCGCTTCAGCTTCTTGCGGGGTACTGTTCATGATTGCCATTTAATCCTATGAACGTCAAGACACGGGCCGCTTGCGGTCCTGAGATTATGTTGCCGGCGAAAGTTCACATATGACTTTGGACGTATTGAGCACAGTTCATACTGCGTAGTACTGAGGGTTGATGCCCAAGTTTGAGGCTGTGGTTTGTGCATGCCAAGCGAGATTTCTTCAGCAGGGTTGGCTGAATTCTGCAGTTAGGATTGGCTGGTCGGTCGGCAATCTCTGGTGCACGCATTATGGAGGGCGTTAGCGCCCGCAGAGGCTAATTGATTTCTTTTCTTCCCACCTTCCTTTCAATTCAGACCCGGCCCTCTGGAGACAAACTCACGAGGCGGCGAGGGAATACTACCTGAATATGTCGCTCCTTTTCACATGATCTTTGGCGCAGCAGTGGCGTCAGACGAAATATTAGCCTGAAGCCTCCCGTCCTGCCGGCTCTAACTTACCTTTAGGGAGCCAAAATGCCGAGATTCCCAGCACGTCAGCGAGGCGACCTCTCGGGCGGCCATCCTCGATTGCATGCTAGCTTCTCACGCGCACTCTCTTGGCTGCCTGCTTGGAATTTCATCACTCTCCACTATGCCTACTTCATTGTTGTACCCCTAGTCACGTCGCTCATCTTCTGGGGCTCATCGAATCCGAAGCATAACATCAGTTATGTGGATTCCCTGTTCCACGTCGTGTCCGCCATGACGGAGGCGGGGCTGAATACCGTTAATCTCAGCGAGATGACCACGTGGCAGCAGATACTGCTCTGGCTATTGATCATTGTCGGTAGCACTATCTGGGTCTCCATCTGGACGGTATTGGCGAGGAAGCACGTATTCGAGCAGCGGTTCAAGGAAATTGTTGCCGAGGAGCGTGATCGGAGGCTGAGGAGACGGTCCACGAGGCGAGGCCTGACGTTCCGGAGAGTTGTGTCATTTGAGAAGTCCAAACCTGGGGTAGGCCCCGATGACGGTCTTCCTAGGGCTAGTAGTCGTGGGAGCCGCGATATTGCTGAGGAGTTGGGAGGGCTTGAGATGAATTCGGCTCAGTCTTTCGCCCAGCAGCATTTGCCCATTCCAGATCAGGCCTCCCACAGCGAAGCGGAAGACCACATCGCATCTATATCCAAGCCTGAGTTGGAACTGGACCCATCCGCAGACCGCATCGCATTCGCGAACAGTTCAGTCTCGAATGCCAGAACAACATCAGTCTACCAACGGAACGTCCCGGTCACCCGCCGTATGACACAGACCTCCTCGACGAGCGTGGAGTCGGAACACGACGAATCGCACCCCTTCCACTGGCGCAACATCCTGACGTCGCGCAATGTAGGCCGCAATGCCCAGTTCCATGACCTCAGCACCGAGGAGAGAGACCGGCTGGGTGGTTGTGAGTACCGGGCTTTGAAAGTCCTATCCATCGTGGTGCCTCTCTACGCCTTCCTATGGCAGTTCCTCGGCGCCATCGCCGTCGGAGCCTGGATAGCAAACAACAAACCCGCAGTCGCGACCTCGAACGGCGCGAATCCTTGGTGGGCCGGCATTTTCTTCGCCGTGTCGGCTTTCAATAACTCGGGCATGGCGTTGCTGGACGCCAACATGGTACCTTTCCAGCAGGCTCATTTCGTGCTCATCACCATGGGCCTCCTGATCCTCGCGGGGAACACGGCGTACCCGCTATTCTTGCGGCTAATCTTCTGGACGGTTCTCAAGGCGTTGAAACTGACGACTCACGAGACGGCATTCGTGGGCGCGAAGAGTACCCTGGATTTCATACTCAAGTATCCCAGAAGGGTGTACACCAATCTCTTCCCGTCGAGGCCGACGTGGTGGCTCTTCTTTATGCTGCTCCTCACCAACATCACCGATTGGGTCGCATTTGAGGTGATGAATATCGGAAACCCCGCTATCGAGGCAATCCCACTCGGCCCGCGAGTGCTGGATGGCCTCTTCCAAGCTCTGGGTGAGTTCGCTGTACAAACGGCGCCCGGTAATCCGCTAACGATTTCCAGCTGTCCGATCTGGCGGGTTTTACGTGATCCCCATCTCCTCCGTCTACATCGGACTCCAAGTCCTCTACGTAATCATGATGTACATCTCCGTCTATCCAGTCGTCATCACCATGCGCCACTCTAATGTCTACGAAGAGCGATCGCTGGGAATCTATGCCGACGACCCCGTTGCCAAAGACGAACGTTCGGATGACTTGCCGCGTCGGCCCTTCCACCAGCAACAGCGGCCAGGAACCGGGGTTGGTGCAGTTATAAAACGGCATTTTACTTTCCAGGGCGTTGGCGTAAATCCTCATCCGCAGCAGCATCCTGGCGCGGAAACGCCGGTAAGCTTCATCAGCCAGCAGGTTCGCGGACAGTTGGCGCACGACCTCTGGTGGCTAGTTATCGCCGTGCTCGCAATCGTGACTATCGAAACCAGGCAGTTCCTCACAGACCCCGTCACCTTTTCCGTCTTCAACGTCGTATTCGAAGTTGTGTCGGCCTATGGATGTTGCGGGATCTCGGTGGGTTTACCAACTGCAGCATACAGCTTCTCCGGCGGCTGGACTTCCGGCAGCAAACTGGTCCTGTGTCTTGTGATGTTGAGGGGAAGGCATCGCGGTTTGCCGGTTGCGCTGGATGGGGCGGTGAGGTTGCCAGGACATCACTTGCATCGCGATGAGGAGGAGGATCATCGCTTGAGGAGGGCGAAGACTGCGGGACGAGCGAGTGTGGATGTTTAAACATAAGGCTTGTCAAGTTTGACAGGCAGGCGTTGGCGATTTGGTCAGGCTTCCTTTGTTCGATGGATTTCCATGAATGGCTGCTCAAGCATGTCCTTGATACTGTTCTCTCCCACCTGAACAGAGACCTTACACCAATTACACCTAAAACGACAGGTACAGTGCATTATAGACTATGCTGCGTATATTGGCTAGAAGCGAGCCAGATCTAGAATCATAACATCATAGTAGAAGAGTTTCTACCGCTTCAATACGTTGGTCAAATATGCCCGTCTCCGAACACCATCCCATGCAGCCCGATCCATGCAGCCCAATCCATGCTTCCCAATGCTAGCCAAATCTCAGTTTCTTCTGTCGTGGATCGTCGCTCGCTGGCCTACCTCTTTTCTTCTCTCCAGCTACTTTTACTCTCCTGACTTCCGACGTGCCAGACCTCAGTGGCAGGGATGGCGCAGGAGGGACATCTTCCTGCACGGCATCTCGAATCGTCTGCCGTGACAGGCAGTGGTCGATATGCTCGTTGAAGTTCTTCTCGATCGGCGCCTGAGGCCGGTTACAGATTGGGCAGTCCCACCATTCTTCCTCCGCCTCCGTCTCGCTCTTTGTAGGGTTAGGGAGGATTTCCTTGCCATGCCTCCGAAAGGGGCTTGTTTCGGTACTCTGTGACTCTTCAGCCGTCCCTGCATTTTCGAGATCGTTGTCGAGCGCATATAGTTCTTCCTCGGGCCACTGCTCCCACCCATCATTCCCATCTTCGGTAGTCCTTGTCCTCCCTGCACCACTCTCTGATTTTTCGGGAGATCCTCCAGGCGTATATCTCCTCGGCCTGAAGCCAAAGAACGTCATAGTATCTGGCTTCTTCGTGCTGACGAGATGCGTGCAGCGCAGTCCCATTAGCCGGAGTCTCATGCCTGGCATCTCTTGCTCTAACTTGACGAGGATGGGAAGTGAAAAGTTGTATAGGTCATCAGACAACCAAATTGCCTTTGGTGTGACAACTTGCCTTGTGTAGACTTCATAAGTGTGCAACTTGATCTTCAAAACCAGTGTTCGGCCCTTACACTCTGCTCGCTTCATGTCCTTCTCGAGTTCATCTGCTGTCCATCGTAACTTTTCTCGAAACTTCTCTGGATCTGCCATCTCATGGAATGTACTTTCTGTTCCAACACTCTTCCTTTCGTACTCTTCCGCAGGTTGGATGCGGGTTCGCCCAAGTCCCAGATAGCAATGGACGAGGAATTCGTAGGCCTTCTCTCCAAACAAACGACTGAGGTACTGCCGTTGCGGATAGATATCAGCACAAGTCTTGATACCAATCTCCGAGAGCTGTCGCTCTAGCACACGCCCGACTCCATTGACCTTTCTGGGCGGCAGATTGCCCATGAACTTCAGAATCTCAGTCCGCTCATTCGGCACAACGAACTGTCCATTCGGTTTGTTCATGTTTGAACAGATCTTGGCAAGCTTAGCATTTGCTGCGATCCCAGCTGATACCGTGATCTTCGTCTTCTCGTGGATCTCCCTCCGCATTTGCTCCACCGCATCTTCTGGGCCTATATCCTTTTCGGTGCAATACTCGGTGATGTTGAGATACGCCTCGTCAATGCTGGCGCTTTCAAAGCGCGGATCATAATCCACCAGAATCTCTCTGATTTCATGCGCCTTTGCATTATACTTGTCGAAGTTCAATGGCAGCAGAACCAGTTCCGGACACAGCTTCTTCGCGACGAACCCCGCCATGCCGCTGCGACACCCAAACTTCCTCGCGACGTAGTTGCATGTTGTTAAGACACCACCCCCAACTGCAAATGGGAGGTCTTTCAGTTCAGGGCGGTCGAGCTGCTCGACAGCGGCATAGAAGGCGTCGCAGTCGATGTGCACGATATATTGTGACAGATCGCGGGAGAGTTCGAGTTGCGCGACGAGCTGGTCGGCGAGACGCAAATCGCGGGTGAGATCTTGGGTTTCGAGTCGCTTCTTCAGTTCTATTATATGGTTGATCTTCTGCGTCAGTACTTTGTCCTTGGCCTCTTCTCGGTTGAAGTATTTAGAGCCTTTCGACGCATTGTAGATGATCTCGGAGACCTAGTTGGCAAAAGTCAGCCTATCTTCGCCAGAAAAGTGACCTCGAGACGCACTTTCGTCTGATCTACAGAATCCTGGCCTGCTTTCGTCAGCGACGGCCCAAGAAGAGAGTATTTCAGTGTGTCGTGGTCAGGGCCAGGCTTCGTTTCCGCCTCGGCCGATGTCGTCATGTTGAGAGGGGTTCCGAGTTTGCATAGATCGACAAATGGTAGGACAGAGGTGGCTGCCGCAGTAGCAAAATATCATAATGACATTCTCAGCATGAGCATTTGTCCATGGCATTATCCTGATCAACCCGTAGTCATACCTAGAAGCAGATCGGGATGATTTGTCCCCGCCTAGGTGGAGACGCGTTCTGCCTGTCAGCAAAAACACACGAAGTCACGGGTAGATATCTTACTATCGAGGTACTGGAAAGTGGTGGCGCTCGGATTATTGCATCTCTAGCATAACCAGGCAAGACCTTCGACAACCGGTTTAATCAATTTTGTTTTAGTGAATTGGGTTGATGATACAGCACCACACCAAATGAACGAGACAGCATTGGTTAAGAATCAAGATCATTACTAACATATTCCCTGGCATAAGAGAAAGACACAGACTCAAAACAATAGGTGGCAACAAGACGACCTAACAAATATAGGAGTCGTAACGTCTGTGCACTCTTGAAGGACGATCAAGAAGCCCGACAGATCCATCAGAATCATGTGAAAATCAAGGAAAACTCGCATCCAGCTTAAGGATCACTTCACTTTTTAACAACCACAGTCAACAATCAGACCCATCGACTCGGGGTCATAGTAATGACGCCCAATATATCATTTCTTTCCACATCTTCCACCATTCTTATGACGTGTGAGATTGTCCTTCCTCGTGAAAGTCGTTCCACAATCGTTGCAAAAGCCCTTCTCCTCTGGTATGTTATTGCGTGGGTCGAGCGCAAATTTCTTATGGCTTGTCCAAACGTGGCGATAGATATCTCGCTTTTGGGCTGCTGTTTCAGGGCAGTTGCGATCAGCTGGGCAAGTTACGGGCCTTGTGTGTTTACGCTCGTGCTTACTATTGACGCATTAGGTCTGCCCGAGATTCTTTCAGAGGGTTAAAGACTTACTTCAGCTCATGATGATGAGAGAAGGTGTCTCCGCAAGACTGGCATTGAAGACGCTGAGTGCCTGTTGCGGTCGATTTGTCTTTGCTAGATGTTGAGGATTTGCCCTTGCTGGATCGTGCGACGGATTTGCCTTTGCGGTGAGACGAATGGGTCTCGTATGTTTGTCCTGGGGAAGACTCATCATAGTAGCTTGTCTGTGCGCCTATTGCGTTGTTGAAATTATTCGAGTCTACGGTATGTTGGCCATCCATGTTGTTGTTTTTGTTGTTGTTTTGAGAGTGAAACCCCTGCTGATGCTGAGCGTTGGTGGACACATGTATGTCTCGGCCCGTCATCATATCTTGGGAAGCCTAAGATCTCCTAGACGGGGCATACTCGGGGGATGAGTCATATGGGTAGTTCTCGTTCTGCATGTAGTCTGATGCAGAAGTTGATTGGGTCAGAACTCTTGGATCCATGCCATTATCATGAGATGTCGAACCCGCTGCATACCGCTGGCCAGAGTACTCTGCGGCGTCTTCGTCATCAGTGTTGCTGTACCATGGCGGGTCGTAAGTATTGTCTCGGAATGGCTGCCCCCCAGACATGATGGAAGGCGGTATCTGACTGGTTGACTAGTTAGTACTGGGCGGAGAGTTAGCTGAAACGTGTAACTAATATAAACTGCAATCATACAAATCAAACGCCGTACACTACTAATACTGCTATGTCTCTGATCCTCTGGTATTGTGACGGTCAGACCTTGGGACTATCGTCCGGTGACACGTTGTCTGCAAAATTTAGAATCCTTCACCAAGACCAGAGCGGGGCGGATGCAACCATACCGTCTTATGACAAGAATTCACGACGCGGATGCAATGTTCAGCGGCTTAGCGAACCCCTTGTTTGTCTCCTTGTCAAACTGATATGGATGAACTGTCCAATGCCAATAATAGTGAGAGGCATTTACCGATCAACCAATGAGGGGTTCTGAACAGTTGAAGACAGTATATAAATCTGGTTGAAATATCTGTCAAACGTGAACTTTGCCACCCTTTTAATACTTGTTATTTGGAAGATGTTCAAGTCAAGAAAGTCAAGAAAATCGGCAGCCTTGGTCGTACTCATCACGATTACCGAGTCAGCGGGCGCCCTGCAAAGGCGCGTAGGGGGGACCTCTTGACGGAATTGGGCCATTGTAAATGTGCATGCAGGAGTCAAACCAGATTTAGTGGCTCTGTTGGTTTGCTTTCAAAGTCGTTTTCGGTGTATTCTGGGGGACTTGATGGGATAAGGCCCAAAGGGGGTGGGAGATTAAGGCCCCCGACATGATGAAAGGCGGTCTGGAGCCTGACTTCGCCCAAATACCTTCTCTTTTGATTTCTTCTGGCTTCCAAGCCCATATATTCCTAATCAGCTCGCTGCATTGCAGCCGCAAGGATTTGAAAGGCACGCAGCCTTTGGCGATGCCTAGAATCGGGCCAGTCGTAAGTCGTGCTCCTCGGTGAGATACACTTCCCAAGGTTTGGCGATGATCAGACTCCCGCATTAGCGCATCGCAAATAAGGCTTAACATGCTTATTCGCGAATCTCTTGCAGTGGCTGTGCTCGATTTGACGTTTATTGGACAATGGTCTGCCTCCTGCATAAAATGTGTCCACATCAGCACGCAAACTTTTGGGGATACTGTCGTAGTCTATGAGCATCAGGAGGCCGCTCTCGAGTCCAGCTTTCTTCAAGAGAAAAACCCCTAGCCTTTTATAAAGGCACACTCAGAGACTGGGGTGATATTATTCTGAGGCCATACTTTTTTCTGTCATTACCAGTCAAGAGATGATGACACAGAGCGAGGGAACAGTAAACACCAAACACCAAACAATTTCACCAATTCTTCTTCTTCTTCTTCTTTTTCTTCTGCAGCTTGAACATCTAAGCCTGCGTCAAAAATGGGTGAGTTGCTGGCTAGTTTGAACCCTATGATGTACGCTCGCATGCTGAACCGTTGCCCGACTTAAGGCCAGCCAACGCAACCTCCTGTCGTCGCTTCTGTTGGGCCGAAATTCTCCCGCCGATTCTACGAGGCGGTTTTTTTCCTTCACAGCTTGAACGAAGCATGCAGGCACACTGCTCCGGTCAAGACTCCAGAGAGCAACTCGGAGTTTTCAGATGACCCCGAAAAGGCATTTTATTGTTTTGTGAATAAAATTGCACAAATATGCGACAACAAGCGTGGAGGAAGCACAGTGACTTCGCTGGTAGTGTCGAAAGACCCTGATATGCTGCGCTATGTTCTTGCCTCCAACCAAAGAGACAAAGAAACTGCAGTGGCTGCCGAGGCTTTCGTAAGAAGTCTTCTACATCGTCTAGGAAGAGCAACGACGTCCGAGTTGAAGGCCAAGGACAAGTTGTTTGAGATCACCTTCAAGGACGTATTAGCATTCAACTTGCCACGCATCATAACCTATAGGCAAGTTATGGTAGCTGAGCTCGAGAAATGCCTCAAAGATTGTGGCAAAGAAGATTCCAATGACGGTGAGTTTAATGATCTATGTAAGCCTTCATAAGCATCTGGTTCTTGAATGTTGACTTCTGTTCCTAGCCAAACTTATCGAACGGGAACTTCTTCATCTTCAAGAGCTTGCGGTTGCCGATCAAAAGCCCACTGCCAACATAGACGAGTGTAAGTCAATTTCTTTTGGGTTCTGGGTCAGCAGCACTGTATTGACAAGAACGTAGACTTAAGGTCGACTCACGAGCTTGTCTTGGCCATTTCTAAGTTGCGACAAAATGAAATTGAGACCCTAATCATCGCAAGGGCCAAAGAAAGTCGCTTTGATAGATCAGAGCATTGGTGTGAGCTTCGACACTGTGCGGGCCGACTCCTGTCGTACTATCAAGCTGTGGAGATTATTATATCATCTAGAAAGCGCTGGCCAGATCTATTCCGGGATTTCGAGGTCCACTTCATCCCTTCCAGCCAGCCCATGCCAAATCCAATGAAATCCGGAATGTCGAGCCCTAAAAGAAAGCAGGGTAAAACAGCACACGATATTATAGGAAGAATGACGTCGGACCCAGAGAGGATTGAACTGAATCGCAACCATGCGCAGGAGCTACAAAAGGTAGGCTTAGACGACATCATCAACAACGAGTGCGACAACAAAAGCCTCCGCCTACTGGTTCACTCAGAACTTCTCATCCTCGACTGGATCGAGAGGAACGGTGGGACGCATCCCTCTCGCTTCTTTAACAGCTGGAAGTACATCGGCTCTAGCAAGCCAACATGCAAGCTCTGCAAGTATTATTTTGATGCACATCCAAGCCGCGTCCAAGTCAGGGCGTCCCATCGAAACCTTTACCAAAAATGGAGGGTTCCAGACGTTTACGTGGGCGATGGGCCTACAGCTATAAAGAAGCGAGACAAGATCATGAACAGTGTTTTATCAAATCTACGAGAGGATATCTTCCGGATCCTTAGTGAAAAGGTGCCAGAAAGAAAGAGGTATGACTCAAACACAAGCTCCGTCATCCCGGCTGCTTGGACTATCGCCAGCAGCGAGCCAGCTACATTCAGTGACGTGCTCTCTCAGTTTGAAAGTCTATCCATCAAGTCTGGCTGTTAATACGGGTAGCATGCGTGAAGGTTGGGTTTGGAAGTTTGGAAAGGATAACAAAAGGGATGCCATGTCGTCGGACAGTAGTGTGGATGAGGACGAGGAAGGCGGCGCTAGCTTGATATAAATGTTCTGTCTTCGTGATAAAGTACTCATTGCTATGTAGGCCAGGTGTAGTTATATGCCTGCGAGTAGAATGCAAAGAATGACACATAAGTTGAACGCGAGCTATATCTTCTAGTGGATCATCCCCAAAAAAACAAAAAGAAAGAAAAACTCCTTGGCCTCGCTTACCTTCTCTCCAGCATCTCTCCCACCTATCTCGCGGCAGGAAATACAGCACAGAGACAGCCGCACCAAAGCGCAGAGCTTCAACTCATGGTCCCAAACCCCAGTATCTTCAGCTTCACGCTGCTCGCCAGATCTACTGTGACGGCCAACCACTTGACCTCCTCTCCTCCCAAAGCTCGATCGATTTGAACTTCCGGCCACCATCGACTGATCAACTTACTGGCCATCTTCAACAGTCATGTATGAAGGAAGGAAGGTCACCCTCGACAATTTAAACGGGACTTTTGGCCAAAGGCTCTTAAATGTGTCTGTGCAGGTACTGGACTATAATTAGTCTGCAAGCCTCGAATCTGACAGCGGTCAACTTATTTACAGCTTTCACAGCCTATCTTGCTAGAGATCATGGATTCTGATGTGGATCAGATCAATTCTTTACTGTATGAATTGAAAACTTGCCGTTCTAGTCTGAGCCGTGACTGAGCCAAAAGAAAAGAAAAAGGAAAAGCGGGGGCCAAACGTTGGTGGCGGCTGTGAGGTAAGTACCTATGCAAACCCCCATTAATGTGGGCAAGGCTACCTGCTTAACTTGGACCTGCACCACATGTCATGTGGCTTTGAAGAGTCTACAATGCGGGGTGCGCGTTCGCAGTGCTTATATCGATAGGAGCAGCCCTCCCTCCTCTGGGCTGATCGCTAATTCTGCTAAGACTGGAGACAAGACAAGTCAGTCGGTCACGATATAGAGGCAAGCTCTTTATCATTCTCGTCAATACCTGCCACTACCCTCCCTGATGTGAACGAGCGACTATTGACGTAAATAGCCTACCAGGAGATAAAACGAAGTTTCGTGCCAACTCTGCAGCCGCAATGAGATTATGCCAAACCCAAGATCTTGGGCCCGAAGATGCAAATTTCTACGCCAAGCCCTTGCTTCATCTGAGCTTCCATGACATCCGAATACTGCATCTTCTACCGGGTACCCGTGAAAGCGACATCACTTGCGAATTGAGGACTATCTTGTTGTCTGCAAGGAAGGACCGAGTTGTCTCGAACCGAAATACTCCTATAGTTCCCGACTTGGAATGTACAGCGCTGTCGTACCAATGGGGCGATCCCAAGAACAATATTCGCAAACTCGTTTGTAACAAGCAAGCCTTCTATATTACCAAGAACCTTTACTCAGCTTTATATCATCTCCGAGACGAAATGATTACCAAGGCACTCTGGGTGGATGCTATTTGCATCAACCAGCAAGACAACGTCGAGAAAGGCAGACAGGTTCTGCGAATGGGCGAGATCTATGTCCGTGCCTTCCATACCGTAATCTGACTCGGTGACGGTGGCATGCTTGGTGATCTCACATTGCGTTGTTGCGCATATGTAGCAGCAGGGCAGCCTCAGGCAGAGGTCGAAGGTCTGCCTAATTCAATCCCTTCGTCATCCATTGCAAGGACGGTACTCCACCGGTTTTGGGGACCTTGGGGACCTTGGAGACCAGAGAAGGTGTTATCACTCTTCATGGTGCTATGGCTGCTGCGCAACCCATATTTCAGCAGGATCTGGGTGGTCCAAGAGGTTTCTCTAAGCCACAACATCGAAGTTGTCTGGGGAGACAGTCGAATATCCTGGCGGGAATTTGTAGGTGTTGTAACACCTGTATTGGAGGCTGGCATTGTCACTAAGAGCGCTGAGAGCATTGGAAACATCCTTGCAGTTAGAGCACTTATTGATTGCGCAGAAAAGCATGACTCGAATAGCCACACTTGCGCCTTTTCGATGACAGGATGGCAACCCCTAGGCAAGGATATTCTGAGCTTATCCATACTTTTCAGGGCGAGCCACGCTACGAACCCAGTAGACAAGATCTTCGGTCTACTCAGCCTGTGTACAGAATTACACCCGGAGGGCGTATTGGATATCTCGCCAATATACGACAACGGAAATCCACACCACGTGAGGCAGACCTACATCCGCGTAAGTAGAAGCGTGATCAGCGCACAGAAGAGTCTACGACTTTTCGCTGCCATCAACCACCGTCATTCGGCCTCCACAAAGGGATATCTCGGAATACCTTACAGGGGTTTCTTCCGACGAGGTATGGCGCGTTCCGCCTTGCCTAGTTGGGTACCCGATTGGAGCGATGCAGACATCTACGCAACTCCCTTGAGCCTTCACTTTTCTTTCAATAACGATCCGGCTAGTGTTGTTCAAGACTCCAAGAAAGTCAGTCCGATAGTTCCAAGGTAAGAAGACCAACACTTATACCAACTCAATATTCAACTGCCATGTCGCAATACGGAATGAAAAATGTGCTTGTTCTTGAGATTCGTGCAACATTGCTAATGAGACAAAACCAGCGATTTTGAGGAAAACTCGCCCCAACTCGACCTAATTGGTCGCCAATTTGACTCTATTAGTGAGTTGGGTATAGTATGCAACTCTGAGGAAGCGCACAGGAGCATATGGTTCACACTCAGGTTTCTTTTGACTATGCAGAAGAACCATCGCCTTCATGTCTTGAACACATGGGCGGAACAGTTTGGCCCACGATATCAAAAGCAGAGTTCCATTTTCTGGACTATTTTCCTCGCCACATGTGCTGGCAGTTCGGCCCTCAAAGACAGGGAGCGTGCCGCTTTAGTTCACCTCGTTCAATTTCGTACCAGTGGTCTATGGAGCCTGGCGTTCTTCAGGAAAACCAGCGTGGGCTATGCAGCTATTTGGGATGCGGCTAGGTTCATCTTCTTCAATAATGGGCGTACGTTGGAACATATCATAGAAACATGGATAGTTGCGCTGGTTATTGCCTCTATGGTTTACTACCTTATTTTCCAGCTCATTCCTAATAAAGTCACGAGTGACACGGAAAATATTACAGGCATACCTTTTCCGAAGCATGATTTCATACACATGGAGCTAAGACGGATGGCGATGCTCAGTTGCGGCGGCTTTAGTCTAGTACCTGAGACATCGCAAGTAGGTGACCAGGTATGGCAGTGCCAAGGCGGCCGTGTTCCACTAGTCTTGCGGCCCTCCCGGCAACGAGAACGTCGCTTTGAGCTTGTGGGTGAATGTTACATACACCCTGAGATCCTGAAACGGGGTGAGGATAGGGAACCAAGACATGATACTATTTGTATCATCTAGTTCTGCATGTAGGGATATTTACGTCCTGGTTACTCATTTAGGGGATACAACCTAGCTTTAATAAGGGTATCAGTCCCCAACAGAAGCTAGTGCCCAATCACCAACGAATACTTGGGGGAGAAGTGAGTCAGCCAACAGCCAAACATCAAGTTAATCGTATTAGACTGGATGCATACTACTATGGAGCCTGCGACCTCTAGCTCACCTGAAATGGCTCCTTGTCCACAGCTTAAAGCGGTGTACTTGGGTGAGCGCAGGTTAAGCTTCCAATGTAGATTTTTTTACTTATAGTGCCATGGTACAATTGTAAGTCAAGCATTTTAAGCAATACTGCCCAGTGTGCACTCGATTGGGCTCCTTGGAGGTTGCCTGAAGGTTGCCTGAAGGCTGCCTGGCCGTGTCCTCACAGAGGAAAGGGTCCAACGTCTTATGCGGGGGTGTCGTCGTGGCTGAGTCGGGGCATCAAAGCGACGTTCTCGGCCGAGAGAAAATGCCTCATCCAAGACAATCTCTCCTGTCTACACTGCTTTCTGCCACCGTCGCCTTTTTGAAAGGATTTCTTTTTGGTTTAAAAAAGAAAAAAAGGAGAAACACTCCAAAGAATAAAGCCTCACTGAATCCAAACGCTGTCATCGAGATGGATCAACTTAATGCGTCGATTACATCCTTCAAGAATGAGAATGCTCTGTCGCTCGCACATGTTAGCGTTGACCTGGCGCTAATCAAATTCGACGCTCCTGTGGAGTTCAATGAGATCGGACGGACCATATCAACCCGGCGAAAACAGTCTGCCGAAGGTGGGGAACTTCACCGAACGGCAAGAAAGCTCGGCGCACTCTTTACAGATGTGCTTTCTCCTCCGACACCGAATCTTTTCAAAGCCTACGGGACCAGGACATCAGAAATATCCGGTCTCCCGTCTTTCAATCAGCAAGGTTCGCAGGAGAAGCATGGCATATTTTCAGCGCATGTCGGCATCGACTCCGGCAGTATTTGGGCTGCTGCAACCTCTGGATCGTCTGCTATAGCTGTTCATTTGCTAGCTTGCATGCTAGCACGCATATTCAGTGTGGAGCAAGCCACATCGATCTGGATGGAACTGGTGGAAAGCCAGCGCGAGCACTTATGTTCCTGGATGAAAAATGATCTCTATCCTGATAGCCATGCGTCGACAAAGCTTGCACTTGGTCAAGAGATCTCTCGGAAAGAGCTCTCCGAGTGGGATGCCAGCGCCAGGGCTTGGTTGCAGAGTGCCGACCAAGCCAAGGTTTTGCAACACGACCAGATGAAGATTATCATCAACGATGCTGCCATCCCGATCAATAGCGAGCCTACAGTCTATAAAAGCGTCATTGCGGCCTGGACTGGGGCTCTTCGCGCATTGGAGAACCTGATCCTGGGTATTCCCCAGAAGGTCCAAGATGGTGCAGCACTTCTAGCAATTAGCGCCTGGCATCTCTATCCCGATATGATCGTGTATAGAGGCAAGAACGGAAAAGAAATTGGCGTGAAGTTCAAGGATGATTTATTGAAACCCACGGCTCTATTGACCATTGGTCTGGAAGCTATCACTCCTAGCAGCGTGTCTTGGTCCTTGCCATTAGCGAGACTGCAGTACTACGGGGAATCAATTCATGTTACAGCGTCAGGGGGCCAAGACAACTCTAGGATCACACCAACTGAGTTTTCGTACGCTGTTTTCGGCTCTGTATTTTACACTTGGGCAACCTCCCAGTTCGCAGCTACGATTGAAAGAACTCGTTTTTGGCTGGAAAGAATCATTGATTGTGCGAGATTAAATGTATCGAGAGAGGTCTCAAGAAGATATTATAGCTTTCTCTATTTCTTCCTCGACATTGCTAGAGAAATTGGGACCTTACAAGGCGTTTCAGCGGCGACGGCTGTTCAGCTGTTCAAGCTTGGACGCCGTAGGTCGTCATCGTTCATATACGAAGATGAAACCCCTCATCAAGAGATGTTCGGACTCAATGAGATATTTACGTTGATCCGCATGTTCAGAATGACAGCTGAAGGAGCTAAAAGCTCTCTAGCGGCAGCTATTAGCAGGATATGCTCGCTGTACCCCGACAAGTATCCTAGATTTCTCTTTCAATACCGAGCAAAGAGTGCTATGAATGGCAGACAAGTTTTCTCCATGAACGGCTCACAATGGTTGATAATGGAACCATCGGAAATCGAGGATTATCGTCGGTGCGAATCGTTACCTTCGGGATTGGAGGAAGACGTGGTGAATCACGCCTTCCTGCCCGCCCTAGCTTGGGGCCCGGCGGACACAGATGCACGCTCAATCTACGATGGTCCTCTCGAGCAATTTGTCGAAATTGCTTTCGGTCAAGGACCTGACTTTATTAGCGGTATCCGTTCGCTGATTATTGGAACATCTTTGAAGCCATTTGAAGCTAGGTATTATTTCATAGACCACCCATCTAAAAACCTTGATGGAACTGAGGAGTCCCCTGGGATATTGTCCGCAATAGGAAATCCACATAACATGATTGTGGATGACTCAATACTAGATACACTGTTTCAGCCAAACTTCATCGATGTTGTCCGGCTACAGACGCATCTGCAGCGAGTCAGTCAGACGAAATCCATTCGGAAAGCATTAGCGTGTGATACAGCAATCTCTTTCCTGCGCAGCATTCCTGGCGCCAATGTTACAACGCGAATTCTGGAAAAGCCCTTTGACTTCGGGCTATTTTTTCCTGACGAACGGTACTTGGGACCAATTCAGCTGGCAAATATTAAGGAACTGTTCTCTTTACTTTGTGTCATGGACTCTGGGATATATGTCGAGCCAAGTCAGCTTTCAGGAGTCTTTGCTTTATCAACAGGGAACTCTATATATGTGGCCAGCGCTATACTAAATGATCCATCCGAAACTCCACATTCAAGAATCCGACGTGTGTTTGGCAATATTGGCAAACCGGGCCTATGCTTTCTCGTGGGTCCGGGTACGCCAAGGATGCCGCCACTGGCGGACCAGAACTGGCAGGTCATCAATCATGACCGTTTCGATGGGATTCTCATGGATAGTTTTGAGAACACGTCTGTCCATCTATCCTTTACGGGATATGAGTTGGCTCTACGTCCGTCCCTCACCAGTGTCAACTGCATCGACCACGCTACCAAAATTGTCGAGATAGCTGTGTCTGCTTTCGATGGTGCAAAATGGGTGGCTGATCTGCATATCGCCGCCGCTCTGGAGCTGAGCGGTTGTAGTCAGTCAGGTGCAGGCATCAGTAAAAAGTTCGCTCATAAAATCCAACAGCGCTGTGCGAACGCCGACGGTTGCACTCAGGATTCCTCAGATTTCCACAAAATTGCCTCTAAGTTTGGACTTTCGGACGTGATCGCTGTCGACAATTGGGCCGAGCTTCTTGATCCACCAGAGTCTTCCATAATCGTCGTGCGGGCAACCAACAACAGGATAGCCAGGCTGGCTTTATTCACCGTGTGTGCTGTAATGGGATATTATGTCCTGGTCGCCAAAGAAAAACCGTGCTGGCAGCACCTGCTCCACCGCATCAGGGAGATAATTGGAGAGCAAGCGCGCAAGCCTCAGACCAAGAGAGATTTTGATTTCCAATCGTGTGGAAATAAGCGAGAAAGTCCATTCCAATTTGGCGAGGTTACTACCAGTGGGAAGCGGTTGAAGGTCTCTGGAACTAACTTTGACGGCGGGGCTCCACACGACGTTAACGTGCTTGTTAATGGGTCACTAGAATTCTCTCTAGAGACGGGAAGCGATGCGCCTACTTTGTCAACTAGTCACCACAAGATTGCAATTTTATTGTAGGAGTAGGAAATCTCAGTGTTACAGTTTACTCAATGATAATTCGCTCAATGCCTACTTCTCGTCGACCAAAGTATATTGACACTTAGCTTCTTACATGAGCTGGAAGGTATTTCTCGACTCCAGAGGAAAGAGATTCGGAGGCATTGGATTGTAATTCTTTTCTGAAAGAGTAGGTCCGTGACAGGTCGACGAGTTGTCGTGTCAGTGGCAGCTCGTTGGAGAATGTGATGCATGTCTACCGCTACAAAGCTGAGGTTTTTTTTCGCAAATAGAGCCATAGACCACGAGGATTGCGCTCCGATATATGCATTCCCAATTTCAGTGAATCGTCCTGAGGGTGCCATGCATCCCCAGCCTGCTCGCAACGCATCGCCGGAGAGCAATTGAGCACGCCGTTAACACCACCGCCAAGCGCTTGACGCCAGGTGCAAAGGATGTGTCTCGGCTGTAAAAGATTGTTCCTGGGGTATTTTGAATCAATCCATCAGCAGCCTTTATTTCGTTACGGTCAAGATCCTGTGGTATTCCTCGCTTATGAAATCTTTCGGACATGCTAGGGCGATGGGCGGAGGACAAGAAAGAAGGAATGACGGCTGGGGGAGATCCGGCAAATTTTCAGCTCTATAATATCATCATGGCAGATCACGAGGGACCAAGCTAAATTTCACCATGAAAGAGGTCTTTGCGGGAGTTAGACGTGCAAATGCGTGAAACAACGTAGGTCAATCGAGTCGCTTAGATCTTCTAAAGCTACTGGTCCTGCCTCCCGTACACACTCCTCACAACAGTGGATGCCAAAAAGTTTGCACTGCATTGTAACGGAAACTGATTAGCAATAGTGCTTAGAGCATAAATGAAAATTTACTTCTTGAAAATAGTTCTGCATGTAGACCTTTTAAGTATAACTGTTGTACAATATGATACGTAGAAAAGTTTCGGGTTATTTTGGTTGCCGATCATACCGAGCTCTGCGCCCCTAGCCACTGATGCTACACTTCGCATCCCTCTTGTTGAGGAGCAAGAATAGTCGTATCTTTTTCGTTTATAACAAGGCGTCGCTTAACATTTAATAACTTCCGAAGCTCCGCATCGGCGAATATGTTTTGTCATGATTGCGGCCGCAATGAAGCTAAGAGTGATAACCAGCTCATCCACAGCATACAACCCAACTCTGACGCCTAAGCTTCCAGTAGCGCTACTAAGAGATTGGTTCTCACTCGCGAAGTATGCTAAAGAAGCGACCACCCTAACGCCCAAGAACGGCATAGAAAAGAGAACAGCGATGAGCAGCCGACTCCCTTCAAAGTGTTGCGTCTGATTATCGGTATGAATGCGACCGTGGCGCGCCGATGCCACTGACATGCCCACCAAAGTCAGCCACCCCAGCAAAAGGATAGCAGCTCCGACCTTTGTCAAAGTCATACCGGTGTGGATTTCATCCTCAATCTTAGCACTCGAAGTGTTCGAAGCTCCGATGGCAACTAGAACTACTGCACCTGACACCAATATGTGGAATAACAAGACTGCAATGGGCTCCTTTTTCTGTGCGTTGTTCTTGCTTGTCTGAACGCCCGGTAGAACCGACTGTGGTGGTATCTCAGTTAGCGTTGGCCCGGCCAAGTAGTCTAGTCAAGGAAGGAGATACCTACGCCTCATGGAGAATTCCAGCAGTAGCTAGCAAAAGTGGCGCGAGGCCTATACTGCTTATGAGAGAGGAACTGGTTCCCGGAGCGATATTGAGTTGTATGCCCGAGCCGACTATCTTCAGAGTACAGAAAACAAACAGATAGCCACATCCTAGAATCGCCCACCCTCTAGTAGCATGATGAAATGTGATGTAGAGTGCCGGTAGGGACAGTACAGCATAGATGGCGAGTATCGCCGAAGCGAAAGATTGGCCAGGCGTCATAGCTTGTCGGTCTTGTTAATTAACGAACTGGGCGATGTGTTATGCGATGGCAATATTGAGATGGTTGTAGCTTGGTGAGAAGACTGGAAATATAAAGAGAAATGGGAGTGTGCGGAGTGAAGTGAGGAGATTCAGTGGATCAATACAAACTTGAGAGAGAATGAACAGTGCTATAACTGAACCGTGAGTGCAGTGGTCTTGTCAGATCTTCGAAGGCAGTCGGTTATAAGTAGTTGGAGGTCAGGGTGTTCCAGGGACACGCCGTTGCGAAGCTTGCGCTGAAATTGACGTAGCCCCATCTAAGCTCATCTATACGTTTTCGTGAATAGCCTAGGCTGCGCATAAGAGCTTCGGGTGGCAGCCAGTCGTATCTGCCCCAATAAGCGTCCCAGGCTAGGATCGAATACGTAGTCATCGGCATCACCAAGCAGAGTGTATTAAGCTGGAGCTCCTGCTTGGTATCGGCGCCCCTTGAGAATTGGGAGACTTTCTTGCTGGTTCAGCAAGTAGCGACGGAGTTCGTTCTGATTTGACAGAATAATTCTGAAGCTTAGACTACAGCGCAGGTACTGGGCAGTGAGGAACAACAACGGCGCTAATGTACAGCGCTATTTGTCCAGGGGACGAAATACAGAATACGGGATACGGAGTATGGGATACGCGATACGGAGGAGCACGGAACTCGGGATGTGAGAGTGGGGCTAGGCCACGTGAGACGTACTATTGAACTAAGGCACACTGAGGTTGCGAGACATGACGCGGACTGTCTCGCATCCGTTGAACTTAGCAGCGCTATCGCATTGCCGCCTGCAGTCAGGATCGTTGCAGCTGGATAATTAGCTCCCTTCATGATGCTTGGCCGGAGTTCTAGAGATTCGGAAATGAAAGGGAAAGATCGGTCCCACCAAGAAGTGAGTGCTATTGGTTCCGTCATTCCCCCTGATAATTGTTAACCCTCAGTTGCAGAATGTGTCCAGCAAAGACAAGGCGAGCACACACCAAATCACGACAAGGATGCATTGAGTGTAAACGAAGACGCATGAAAGTAAGATTACCAGACTTCTAGATACTTAACAGGTTGTAAATTTATCTAGCCCCCCAGTGCGACGAGGCAAGACCATTTTGTGCAGGATGTACGAAGCGTGGCATAACTTGTGTGTACCAGTACGCGGCAGCCTCCCCAGTTGTCGCCGGCGAAAGAGGCGGCCATCAGTCAAATTTGCCGGGCGAAGGGCCTACAAAATCATCTCCAAGCCAACAAAGCGACATCGAAGGTTCATCAAGCAACAACGCACAATTCATGCCCACAACTTACCACAGATACCCAATATCTCATCTAAAACGCTTGGACTGTTTGGTATGGAAGACATGGCTCTTTCGCACCATTTCATAACATCCGCAGCCTCTACAATATCGGCGGCATGGGAAGAAGAACTTCCCCGACTTGCTGTTTCTTGCCACTATCTTCTGCATGGCATCCTGGCAGCCGGGGCTCTGCATCTCGCTTACTTACGCCCGAACCAAGGTGTCACCTACCGTTATCTCGCAGCTCAACACCAAGACATTGCGTTGGCATCATTTCGCGAAGCCATGGTGTCTATTATCGACAATAATGCCAATCAACTGTTCGCATTCTCGACGCTACTGGTTCTCTTCAACTTTACGCTATCGAGTTCTCCAAACCAACTGGCTATATTAGAGGACGACCCACAAACGAGCATTTCCAACTGGATGATTTGCCTGCGAGGATGCGGTTCCATTTTTGACACGGCCAAAGACCAGATCGTTGCTGGCCCCCTGAGATTTCTCTTAAACGGGCCCGGAATTGGAGAGGCGTTCTAGATCGCGGTGCTGTGCCAGTGCCCGAAGACGAAGAAAGCCTGAGGCAAATTAATGATGGCTTGATGAAGCTACCGTCCGTGAGGAGCTCGACGACTCTCGAGGAAATGGACACGTACTTGGAGGCAGTAGCAACTTGCGAAAATTTCTGGCAGCGACCACTGAGGATCACGAGTCGGTAGTTATTAGGGGGATGGCAGCCATGTGGGTGGTTATGCTGCCAGAACCCTTTCTGAGACTGTTCAGCTAGAAACGCCCTCCAGCTATGATCATTATGGCGCTCTACTGCATCCTTCTCAAAAGAATTGGCGATTGCTGGTTCATGAAGGATAGGGCAACTTCGCTGTTCGAACTTGTCAAGTCCAATCTGCGAGGCGAATGGGCTCCTTATATTGAGCACCCTCGTAGGGTCATTACTGCTCCTTATTAGCTGTTGCACCTTAAGATGAAGAAAACTATGTGGTTCTATACGGGATACGCGATACGTAAAGCTGTGACACGGCAGAGGATTTTGGCGTACGGTATTGAAGTGGATACCTTACCTCACCAACAGTCTTCCAATGCGCGTACAGGAGCTGTATATAAAGCATTTTGACGGTCAGCTCCCAAGACTTGAGATTTATTAAATCCTGCATCTTGATCGTCCATACACAGAACTTCACTCTATCAAATACCCATTTGCTCTCATCTTTCACAGGCATCTGTCACTATGCCATGCCTTATCCGATCCGGTGTGTTGCTCTACGGGGCTTGCCTGATAGTGTATCCATCTCTTATCTTGACCTGTTATCCGAGAGTGCAACGGCTTACCTATTACAGAAACAAAAAGGAGAAAAGCACAAAGCCTGACACCTCTACTGCTGTAACTGGCTATGTCCCGTATCCACAATCGAATCGGCCCGGGCCAAGTCACCATCAGCAATACGCTTCAGCACCGAGTCACTCCGAACAATATCTTCAATACCAACCTTCACACCATCAGCCTAGCCAGCCGGTATCGGCGTATGGCCAGCAGTACTATCACCAAGGCCCTCCTCCCCAGTACCACGCTGAAAGCAACAGTCTCCCGGAACATCAGCGTTTCCGGCGGTCTTACAATCCTCCATCCAGTGGCGATCGAAAGATTTGATTGCCCCTGTGAATTCGATAATTAGAATCAATCAGGGAATAGAAGTTTTTCCAATACATATTGAAGCCATGTGATGGAGTTCTTCGCGTGACTTATGAGAGACTTCGAAATTGCCGGCACTGCAGCCCTCCGAGATGGATCAGGACATGGAGAAGTACAGGGTTTATAGATCGTGCCGTCGCAGTAGGAATATAGGATTCATCTTTTTTGGTGTAGTCTTTATACGAGTCAATAGTCATGAACATGCTTGGTGAATATATGCCAGCACGCTCCAACTCGTTTTTCTTCTGACTGCATCCTCTTTGTAAATGTTGTGGGCCTTAGATAAACTATGTCCTCGGCAGCAAATGTGGAAAGGATCCGCTGCGGCGACTCTTCCGGCCCTTTCACCACCACAAACCTCTATCAGGTGAATCGGGGATTGCGAGACGGGCCACGAACGAAACTTCCCAGACGTGATCACGTTATTGACGAAAGTGCAGAGGAATAGGAAACTTTGGGGGGTATAGAGGGCGAGATTCACATTGAAAACCACGATACGAAGAAAGCTTGGGAAAGGTTACGACATAAACCTCAAAGAAGCGGAGGTGTGATCTTAGTCCTGCAGTCTAAGTTCTCCCAGATGATGTAAGATATGCAGGGTTATCCATGATCAACCTTAACATCAGCCAGGCTTTGCCACGGCATATGCCTTATCAGTGCTTAGGCTTCTTCACCAAAAGCTTAGTCCAAAAGTAAAGCCGGAACTTGATGGTAGTTTTGTGAGCAACTTCATGGCTATACTACAATCAATTAACCTTCTGCATTTTCTTACCCGAGAGACTCGACGCGGCCATGATTAACGTTCCAAACTCGTCAATTTGACAGAGCCAGTTATCAAGGCGTGGCCCACAATCATCTATCCCCAATCGAAAGTTCAAAATATCTCCATAAGTTAAGCTGCTGCTAGAATCAAGTTCGTTCTGCTGAGTGTGGAGTTTTTGTTCCCACTCTGACTCGCAAGTTGCATTCCATAACTTTCGTGAACATGGAAGCTTTAACTTTGCAAAGTGCGACCCATCGCAGCGATATGGAGCTAGGCCTTTGTCAATATCGAATAAGAGGTCTACCAGGCAGAGCAGAGTAAAGGTACTTGATATAAGTTAGTGAAAGTTTCACCAGGGCTGTGGAAACCCACATACCGTATAAGGGATTCAGCTAAGCCCCAATCTCTCCAACTTCCTTTTCCATCTTTTCCAATAACACTATGTCTAGCAATGACTCCATTGGTACGCAAAGACATATTCTAGCAGCTTGTCATTAGTACCTTTACTGCCCCATTTCAAGAACATTGTAGAACAATGGGCTTACTATCATTGTCTGAATTAGTTGAATGTCAAAATTTGTGGCATCTTCATCATCCTCGGAAAGCCTCAACAACATATAAATGGATATGGCTTGAAGTGCGGCAACAAGCTCCACGTCGTCAAATAGAATATACTGTACACTTGTTAGTTTTACCACTGTTACAATGAGGGACCATCAAAATACCTCTGCAGCTAACCTCTCCTGTTCCATCCGAATTGTCTTCCAGATGAAGCCTGTGTTGCTTTTGGTCTTGACATTGAACATCTGTACAATACCCACACAAATAGCCAGGGGTCCGGGCAGTGAGCTACCCGAACTCGAGGTTGGCTCATTTGAGAAGCAACTGTGATGAATGAAGGGCGGTAGCTTTTGCTCCAGGAGCATATTTGGATATGACTTAATCATGCAAACTACGTATCTTCTAGTTAACTGCAATCCCTGATTGCGTTCTCTGCTTGGCAAAAAGGATTTGGGTGGCCGCGGCGAGATCTCATTGAGCATCGAGGTGCCAAATGTATTGTGTCCCTGGTAGCGAAGTGGATAATTTCCTTCGCCATAGTGAAAAGGACCAGGCGCGCCCGTATATAACAGGGAATCATCGGAAACGAGCTCTGCATAGCCACTTGCGTCGATATCTTCAGTCCATAGGTCCGTTGTGTAAGTGGTGTTCGTCGATACCTGAAGCATTTCGGTGGTTGAACTATAACTATCAGAAGAGTCGTCGTGTGAAGCTGGGAGAGCAAGTTGATAGTTCGGCAATCCCACCAGGACAGTGGTGGAATCCGAGTGTTCGACGTAAGGTTCCTTTGTTCTCAATGATAAGTCTGTGGCAGTTTCCAGCACGCTTTCCAGTGTGCTCGAAGATAGAGACGAGTTCACAGCATCGCCAAATAGTGGCTGCTCAAAATGGCAATCAATGCCCTTTGCTCGACAACGAGAGCATCGAATACTCATATGCTGTAGTTCGCACTGCGTCTTTGCTTTGGTGCACTGGGCACATGCTTTCTTCCTTGATTTTGTGGGCCTAGCCTTCGATTTTCTGCAATAGGAAAGATGCCGAATTTGAGGTCGTTCTGCAGGAAGCTTCTATTAGAAGATCTGCGTAAGGTTCCCAGGGGTAGCAAGATTGCGGAGACTCACTCTGGTCGAAACCCTTACCGCATAAGCTGCACGTGAATGGGGCCTTTGATGACTGCGATGCCCGTGGTTGGGATTGCACTTGGGACTGCGGAATTGTTTCCATTTTGCCCAATCATCAGGCGATTGTTGCTCACCCTAATCGCCCTGGTAGAGTGAAACAGGCTGTAAAGCGGAAATATGGACAAGTAACAAGCTCCCGGAGGTCTTACGGAATTCCTTTGGTACTTTTGATCCTTCGACCACGGATGTGTAATCGAAATTGCTTAATAATACGGAGTACGAAAGGAACTCCGTGTCATCTGTCACGTGCGTGGTGGGTCACCGCGAATACAAGCAGTCAATCCACCGGAATCAGCCTCCTACCTCTCTAATATTTTGACACCTTCAGATCGATGATGATCCACTCTGACCAAAACGAAATTAAGCGCGGTTGGTTATGGATTTATCGGTGAAGATTACCTACCGGGTTGATATGGGAACACCCAGGGTACCACTCTCCGCGCTTCGCCACATAGCCGGAGAGTCTATGAAAATGAACAAATGCAGAAACAACGGAGTTCCGTCTGCATCAGAAGAGACATTATCAAGCAAGAACAATAACGCAATGAACTGATTGTAAAGAGAGATGGAATCAGGGAGAATGAGCACAAGTATAAATGGTCTCTGTTCTCGTAAGAACCTTTCAGCCCAGCATCAAGCATCGTCTTTTCCTCTTTCATAATCCACCATTATTTCATCGGTCCTAACCAATTCAATGGCTCATACATTTCCTGATAGCAAGGCTGCCTGGGCGGTAGCTGAGAAACAGGCTCCTCTTGAAGTAGGACCAGGTCTGACAGAGTACAAACTTGAAGCCAATGAAGTGGTCATCAAAGTTCACTATGCTGCCGTGAATCAAACAGATTATCTGGTACTCTCGCCCTTTTCACCAGTGCTGGCACTTCGCTAACAGAGAAACAGATGCAAGATAATCCTTACATGAAGTTCGAATATCCATGGATTTTCGGTGTCGATGTGGCAGGTGAAATCTTTCAGCTTGGCTCTGAGGTGACGCGATTCAAGATTGGACAAAGAGTCATCGGACACTGTGACTCCATCCTTACAAACCATATAACCCATGCCGGGTTTCAGTCCTACACCATTTGTCGTGAAATCCTCGTCGCAGAGGTACCCGATAGCCTGCCCCTCGCCAACGCCGCAGTCCTTCCACTTTCCGTGTCGACTGCTGCATCAGCGCTTTTCGTGAATCAACAGCTTTCTCTTCCATCCCTCGACCCGGAACCAACCGGAAACACAATCATACTCTGGGGCGGCAGCACATCCTGCGGCAGTTCTGCGATTCAACTTGCAGTTGCTGCAGGTTATAAAGTTGTCACCACCGCTTCCAGCGCCAACACCGAGTTTGTTAAAAGCTTGGGTGCAACCTTCTGCTTTGACTACAAGGATCCAAATGTTATCGGCGATATAATGAAGCTTTTTGAAACGGAGACATTCGGCGGAATTGTGGATTGCGTTGCCGCGGATGCTACACAACTTCTTTGCGCAGAAATGTTGAGCAAGCTAGGTGGTGGAAAGCTAGCTTCGCTGCGGTGGCCCATTCAGGGTGGCCCAGAAAATGTAACAATTGAAGGAGGTAAGATGTTGCGCAAACTGAATGTAGATGCTTCTCTTACACTCACATAGTGAACGGTCTCGCCCCAGGCCTCGAAAGACTCGACATCGGCGATGCCATTTGGCGAAAGTATCTCCCGCAAGCTCTCGCAGCTGGCAAGTTCCAAGCGAAGCCCGATCCCTTTGTTCTTGAGGGATTAGAAAATGTGCAAACAGGTATTGATATGCTCCGGACAGGTGTCTCTGCGCAGAAGATTGTCATTCATGTCACGAAGACGGCCTAAATGGGTAGAAATGAGAGCGCAGATAGGGTTGATGTTCTAAAGTAGCAGGCATGTTACCTGAATGAAAATAATAATCTCTTATATTTATCGATATAGCTAATCTTATCGTGATTTTAACGTTGAATATAGTCCGCCTATGTATGTGGGCTTCACAGGTAGGTCTCCGATTTTACGGGAGTCGAATCTGCCAAGCAAAGAAGGAGCCAAGGGGTTGGTAGGTGATAAAAACTTGCGCGGCTATCGACGTGTTCCTGTTCGCCTCATTAGCTGCCACGCCGGGCACAAATTCAACACACCAATTGGTTCAAAGCTCAGGCAACTTTACCCTACTTCTCTAGAAAGCCTAGTTCGCTGACTGCTGTTCTGGCGTCCAGCCTTAAATCTTCAAATTGATAGAATATAGACGGGAGTTAAAGGAATAATTCTTTTGGTAATTATTTGCTAGAGCATCTCTTGTCGGCGATAAGGCTGATGGTGGCCAAAATATTTAAGCCTCTATAATCACAGCCTTTAATTACCTGAGGCAAGCGTCGTCTATGAATTGCAACAGGGCCAATCCTACAACACTCAGCCCCCATTCAAAGATGGTCGTATTTGTTGGTTCGCTTTGAAAACTCCTGGCTGTTTATCCCTGGCCTCCGACAGCCGCACCTGATCTGCCAATCAAATTGCCAGATCGCCTACACCTAATTTACCTTTGTCGATGCCCCTGCATGATTCCAAACGGTTTATGTCTGTACAGATTACGGATTCTATGGATCAAGCGGAAGGGGAACGGCCCCCATGCCAAGGTGTCAAGAGCCTATTTCATTGAGAGTAGGCCCTCGCGCTCGTCGCGCCGAACGCGTGAATTTCTTATTTCCTCCATTTGAAAAACGTATCGCATTCGGGACTACGTATGGATTTCTGATTACGGAGGAGAAGCATACGGCTGTCGCAGATTTACCCACACTGTCTCGGTAGCGAGCGACCAAGGCGGCGACCAAGTGCAACAGATACGTGCATGCTGCGGGCAAGGCTGGCGGCTAACTGAATGAAAATTTCGCTCAATTACCACGGAGAACCACTAGTTTCGTTACTTAGCTTTCCTCGACGATCGAGATCGGAAGCACCGAAATTTTTCATGCCCATCATGAGTTTTCTTTGGGTTCTCGTCTTCTTGAGCAGGACGGCGGTAGCATCACTCGAATTTCGGATTGCATCGGGGCCGTGCAAATCGGTTGGTGTATTCAACCCTTGCGATGACTCCGCGGCTGGAGGAATGTGCGCCTCCGCTCCTGATGCGGCCAAAGAATGGTGCTGTCCACCGGAAAGCGAGTAAGTGCGTCTCTATCACAGGGCGGCCTGATCGCAATGGCTAATTCCCTTGATATAGTCTTTGTGGAACTTGGGGCGAAACATGTACAGGCGATGGCAACCTCGCCGGGAACGGGCAGATTTTTTGCCAGAGTGCTGATGGGAAAACAAGCAAGTATCCGAATCTGGGCTGTGTCTCCATTTTTGGCTAACCTTTTGCTCCTTCAGAATGGTGTTGCAATGCCGAGTATGATGTATGTATTGCCGATCCGGGAGTCATTAATCTTTGCCGGACGAAATTCGCGAATCCTTATGCGAATGTCAGTGAGGAGGAAGCGCTCAGACTCAAATCAGCTTTCTTTGCCACTACGGGTATGTATAAACTGCAGTTATCTGCACGTTCCCTTACATCGTTTCCTTCCTCTTTCCTATGTGAAATATATATGTAGTTAACATCCTCGCAGTATGTTGCCACTATTCCCTCTCAAGAATACATTGAGAAGTCCTACCAAAAATGAGATGCTAAATGTCTTCAAATAACAGACCTCCTCAACTACCATCCTTTCGGGACCTTCATCTATCTCAACAACTCTATCAACAACATCATCACCGTCAAGCACAGACTCAAGTACGGCTACAGATGGAACTCCTAACCCTAAGGAACTTTCTGGAGACAGAGGGTTAGGAACAGGTGCCATAGCGGGAATTGCAGTCGGTTCTGTAGCCATAGCCGGAGTTATTGGGATCCTAGGATTCTTTCTCCTTCGACAACATCAGAAAGCGAAAGTGTTGAAAACTGAACTAGACGCAGCGCAAAACGCATGGCAATGGCAGACTCAACAGACTGGAATGTCTGCAGCATACATGCACAAATCGGGGTACTCACCAGTTGTTCAGGAACTAGGATCTACGACCAGGACGTCTGAGCTGCCAGGGCATGACAGTTGGAGCAATACGAGACAGGGATAGAGATGTTGAGATGCTCATGAAGGAGCGTTTTCGAGACCTAGCAAGATACAGCTTCTTTTAGATTACATTATCAGCCCACCTAATGTCTACCATGGCCATCGAGATAACCACCGGCAAGCACTATAGGAACCTTCCGCTAAAGCCACTGCGATTTCAATGAGCGAGCCGTGGTGATCCACATATAAGAGCAACAACATTCGCATTAAGTCGGATATCATGATACCCAGAACAAGTTGCGTCGACATGGCCGCCTCAAACGACGAAGGTGTCCAGAGAGGTGGCATCAGCCTGCGCAAGAAATTGCGGAGAATAACAGTGGCAGCGAACACGAATCTCGATTTTTGAACGGCAACAAGCTGCGGGATCCCTTGCGCAGAATGTTGCCGGTGTATGTTGCGCAACTGGTAGATGCCCCCCCCCCCCCCCCCCTTCACGCCATCTCACGAAGACGGGCTAAATGGGTAGAATGACAGCACAGGTAAGTTTGATGTTCTAAAGCAGCAGGCATGTTGCCTGCATGTTGCCTGCATGGAAAGTAAGAATTTCCTGGATTTATCGATACAGCCGATCTCATCGCGATTCCAACGTTGATCATAGTTATATCTTGGCTATCTCTCAGGTCGGGCTAAATTTCTTGCCTGTTTGCAAAGCAAGACATGGTTCATATCGGCATTTAGCAAGGAGGCACTCTTGGCGTGGGCCTTCACTGGGTAGGATCCCGTGAGCTTCCATGCAGATTTGCGTCATTGGCGCCACTGTAGATCCATGTTGTCCTGCTCCCCGCAAACGCTTAACCGGCAAACCGCGTCCCCACCATATTCTCCTTGTCTCGCGTGTATCAGCCGCGACATCTGACGTCAGGTCAATAGCCAACTGTCCAAGATTTTGGGTTGATTTAGGATTTGTGCTGGAGCAAGGATCGGCGGAATGGAACATAAATGCAATGGGCGTGAACACGCTGCGCGCTGTGCCTTCTCACCATTTTCAATCATACGCAACGCGGAATTCGAGGTCAACTTTTTGATAGAGAGAAGACGGCTAGCTTCAACCCTTGAACCAACCTTCGAGTAACGTAGAATTCACAGCCTAAAAATACAGACGCCATGCCTTCAATGCTTGGTCTTACCACCGATCCCTCCCCTCACGCCATCTCCAACCGCAAGGAGCAGGCCAACGGCGGCAATTTTAGTACAGAACTGACAACTAAGGGATCAGGCGCTATTACTGGTGGAGCATCTTCATCATCTCCCAAAAAGAAGCATGCCAAGGAGAAGAAACCTGACAAGGAGAAGAAGTCCGACAAGGAAAAGGACGCCGGCGAGGAAGAAAATGAAGGTCGCAAGAACACGATCTTAACCCGCAACCTAGAGGCGGCTGAGGACATGGAGTCCCGCCTTTGGGGTGCCCTTTGCAACAAGCCGACCAGCGCACTCAAGTATATGGGCAAAGATGCGGTCATCGCAAATGCCTTTCTCTTCGGGGACCTCAATCCAAGGTCCAAAAAGACAGACCCAAGCCTGGAAGAGTCGCTGAAGGACTGCGAGCCACTGTTGAGCTATAAGATGCATGAGCCTCAAGTGGTAGAGATTGGCTTGATGGCGGTGGCCATTGCATATAAGGTTACACTCTTTCAACAGACCGGAAGTGCTGGGAAGAAAGGAGAACTCAAGTTCGAGACCATGGAGGCAACGGTGCTGAGCACTTGGAGGCAGGTTGCTGGCGGAGACTGGGAGCTGGCCGCCATGCATGCCGGATAATCTGGCTATCGGACAGCTTTGGTTGTAGAAGGGATAGCACCGTACTGTACCAACACATTACCCCTTGGTATACTGTATATCTATAATATCTGGGCCTGTTTCCATTGAGAGACATTGGTACGAAAGTGATTTGTTTAGCTTCCTTCCACTTTAGTCAGGCCCCTGAGCTTATGCATTCTTTCATATTGTGTCACTTGGCAGTATGTTCAAGGCACAGTATCTCCCTCAATTTGTCAGAGTAGGGAAAGAAGCGGGAAATCGGCCCCCTGCTGCCTACATTTTGGTGTTGCATTACTAGTCGTACATGTCTCTCGTGCTGGGGAAGTCAGTCCATTACACGATTTTCAGCGGGGCAACGGGCTATGCTGGCATTCTTGACCAGAACTGCCAGGATCGTTAAACCTACGGTCAGCAATCACTTTGTCGTTGGATGACGGCGAGATGTGCCAGACTTCACCGGTGGCAAAGACACCCAGTGATCCATGAATAATACTGTGCTTGTGACATATTTCGAAGATATACGCGAGTATAGTGTAGGCACAGGTAGAAGGCCATCAGTTGAAAGCGACTTTGCCAAGTGTACCTCCAGGACAGTCCAAATTTTGTGGAGCGCAAGGTCAATCATTGAGTACTAGCTTTGAATATATACACTATCACAACGGCGTCACTGGTGAAATGCCTCCCACCAATAATCTTTATCGACTGTAACGACTGGCATAGCAGAATCCTTGCGGCAATTAAGAAGAATGTCTGGTTTTCGTTCATTTCTTGTTTAAGCTCAGCCGCATCAGATGACCTTCATCCTCAGACGAAGCAGTCCGTCCACAAGGTCAGATGAGCTCAGGAGCACCTTTCCCAACCCATAATTTTTCACTTTCGTATTAATGCCACAATCTGTCTCGATGCTTAGAGTCTCATCGGTCCCGCATGAAAGTTTCTCACCCAGTCCGTGACGCTCGGCGCGACGCTAGACGCTCCCACGGACCGAACTTGGGCTTCATGTTTGGTTTCATCCGATCTCGGCCGAAACGCCGGAACTACAAATTTGCCGTTCGCAAGACTATTCTCTACTGCTAAATCGCCTGTTTATGGGCTTCTTCAGCGACAGTGTTGACCTCCGCCAAGGGGTTGCTCTTGTTCCATAGTTATCGCGGCTTGTGAAGTTGCGCATAAAATAGGGCCCAAACAGGATGCCAAGCATTTTCACCAAAGCGGCTGTCGGGCTTTCCTATATCTCTGGAGGCTGCCCAGAAGACGAGACTGGTCGGAAGGGAAATCTATTGTCATAGCAGCTGGTTTGTTCATTCTGTTCGTGTACATTCTTTAACATTTTGCTTTCGTCGCCCACGCGGCCATTTCGCATTTTCTTGTTCAGGTTCGCTCTGGTTAGCAAACTAAATTGACAATGAAGGCCCTTCCTTTTCTTTTCTTTTCCTTCGCGGTCGACAGTGCCCTCGCGGACTTGAACACGCTCCAGGCGTCTTTGATCAATGTCCAGACTGCTATGCTGACTATGGAGAGGACCGTGAGAGTCAGTACAGCCCTAGCCTACCGAGCATTAAAAACTACTCTTTACTAACATCTCCGGAATTCAGGCGCTTACACCTAATCAAGCCAGCGGATCGGTGCTTGGTATTGCAGCTCAAGGCGTCGAGGTGGCATTTGTCAATGCCCGGAACAATGTTGCGGCAACACTGGCAATTGGGGTAGCCGATGCGCCGGTCCTGCAACAGAGCATCGATTCGCTCAGTTCGACTGTCAAGATTAATATGTTCTCGTCGATCTTGCAGAAACAGACCATGGATCAAATCGGAATTGCGCCTGCACTTGTACAGAGCCTTCAGAATCAGAAGACGCTTTCCAACAACCTCGGGGGGCAGATGCTTGCCAAGATTCCTCCAGAGGCAGCCTCGGCCGCCCAGATGTCATTCATTGCATCCTCTAATTCTCTTGATATTGGTATTGCGCTTCTGAGTGGCCAGGCTGTCGCTATCGCACCAGTGCAACCACCTCAAGCAGTTGCCATTACACCAACCCTGCCGCCTCCTCAAGGCCAGGCTCAGGCGCCTCCGGCTCAGGCTCAGGCACCACCACCTCCCCCTGTAGCTCAAGCCCCTCCACCTCCCGCCGTACCAGCTCCCGCAGTACCAGCGCCGGCACCAGTAGCTCCGCCACCACCACCTTCGGTAGTACCAGCCCCAGCACCTCCGGCAGCCAGACCAACGGGAGGTCAAGCAGTACCTTCATTAGTTCCTCAAGGAGGGGTTCAAGCAGCAGGTGTCGCCCCTGCTGCAGTAACTAGTTCATCGTCAGAGGTGATGGAGGGGGTTGCGAAAGCTCGGCAATTGTTTAGAGGCAGACGGCTGGCAATGGCTTAGAGGAGGTTGTACGCAAAGCGAATAGAATACTACATCTATATACAAGCGGTTAAAATCTTACTCGCGCTCTATGATGAGCAATTACCCATCGCTAGTGACGTTCAGTGAGACTGTAAGCTGTGTGGTGATGACATTGTACTCCGCAACTTGGCTGGAACAAGAATATCCCCCAAAAGCCACCTCAGAGCAGAAGCACTTTGCAGAGAAGCTTAAGTGAAATTATCATTGCGAACGAGCAAATTACCAGCTTAGTCTGTGGTAAGGCTCCAATATCCAAGCATCATCATTGTCGAGGTTGGCCCGAACCTTGATTATGGACGAAGGCTGCAACATAATGTTGGTATTTCTGCCATTTGTAGAGTATATTTCGGAACCATCAAAATCTTCTACAGATTCGCGCAGGCATTAATTTCATACCAGACATATGCCAAAATAGATATGTTCCTCTCTGCTCATTCTTCCAACATTGGAGTCAATTAAGCGCAGGGGTATTGCAACGCTGCGGCTCACCAGACTTTGAATACTCTAAACGACAAGTAACATGGTCATAGAACCGCAGTAAAGCAATCCCACAAGCTCATGTTCGAGGACAATGCAATCTCTCTTCTCCTCCTTCCAGGTACATCGCACATTGGTAATCGAGTTCGGCATCACAGCCGGTTTTGTTGTTCGCCACAGGCAAGCCACCTGATCACTCTGTACCGTCTCCATGCTATTCCTACGAATTGTGAACTGCAAGTCAGGGTATCTAATAGTCCTTCCTCATGAGAGATGAAGTTCTTCGATCTTTTAGGGAGGCATACTATGACTACGCTCGCAGTAGAAACATCAGATGCAGACAAGCAGCACCGCTACTGTGTTGCCAGTCACCAGCTCAGTTCGGGCCTTTACTGTACTCTATCGGCGGCTCTTTCTGAACACTCTCGATATCTCATTTACTTCTCTAAGACTGTATACTTCCATGGATCGTCAAATGCTATGAACCCGTGGTCGTACATGTGTTTGACAATAGGATATACAGCCCTGGCGAAATCGCTCCTCCGGTCTAATACGTATCTCGGGGTAACGTGGTCGAATCCCTTTGGAAGTCGGAGCCGATCCTCGTGCCACGAGTGGAGGATATATGTCTCAGAATAATCCCGCTGCCATTCAGGGGTATTCCGTCTTTCCTCCCAACCGTCATCGAAATCTAATAGTAGATCCCCATCTAACAGTCCTTTTAAATTCGACTCAACATCGTCATGGACGCCGTAGAAAGCCTGCGTGGCTTCCCCCTTCCAATATATCGGCCCCATTACAGGCGACTCCATGATAAGAATCTCCTGGTCTATCCTTGCGAGCTTCTTCCCTAAGCTCGTCATGACTCCGTTTGAATGGGTGACCCATTTCTGGTCATAGACCTTGTGCATCTCAGTCCTCCAGGAAGTGAAGAACTGGCAGCGGGGCTTTCCGATAAAGTTTCCGCTCATGATCTCCCCGTTCAGCTGTCTCCCTAGGACAGTATTGAAGCCTGTCCTGAGCAGGGGACGGAGGTCCCGCAGAGGAATCGCGTCCATATCGAGGTAGATGCCACCATTCTCCTCCAAAGCCACTACGCGAACAAAGTCGCTTTTATGTTCCATCCGCGTTATCTCAACACCGTTCTCTGCACAATCCGGCGAGTCGGCGTACTTCACGATGAGCTGCGGCACATTGAAGATCATGGAGTTCCATTTTCCCCGCATCCCTGAGCGAGCACGCTCGATGGCATCTGGAGCCGCGTTGGTATGGAAATAGATGACATCTGGGTCAGAGTACAGCCAAGCGGCATATATGGCGAGGACATCCTTGAATGGGAAGTTGAAGTCGCATACTCCTTCGGGCAGTAGGTGAACGAAGTTGACGATATTGGGAATGTAGGCACCGTACGACGTGTTGAACCTAGGTCTATGGGTGTTGTTGACGGTTCCCCAGACGTCGGGCTCAGGAGGAGAGTCCGGGCGGAGCGCTACCTCCAAGGCCGTGGCGGACCAGCCATCGCCGGAGACCCCAAAGTTGACAGTCCTGTGTCGAAATAAGCTCAAGGCTATGAAGGTCGGAAGTAGTCCGATGACGATAAGGAAGTTTCGAAATCTAGATGAGAGCCGTGTCGTCATACTGCTATCCCAGTAGATTCCATTGAATGACGCGTCTGCAAGGGGGGGGGGGGGGGGGGGGAGACATGGGCCTTGTACGTATTATGGGAGGTAGAGAAAGACAGAACGAGATCCTGTTAAGTTATAACTGAAAACCCAATTCTGTCTGCCTATTCTATACACTTTGGTACAAGGGGGAAGTCTACAAGAAAGAGCCGGGGGGTGGTGTGTGGGCCGTCTTACACGAAGTCAGTGCCCGTGCTGGGATGTTGGTCGTAAGCAGCCAGAATTTGGCCAGTCAGGATCAGGATCTTCTTCATGAAGAGATGGAGACCGCTCCTACAAAGGCGAATTTGACGTATCAGATGCCGCTAGTTGGCGAGTCGCAGACGCCGGAGATATTTTCAACAATGTCGTCGAGCACATCAGAGCTATGGATCGATATGCCGAGGATTGCACATTTGGTGAATAAGAGGCTCTGAATGGATGGGGCTTCCAGTACGCACTCGTAACCAAAGTGCCAATGCCCCTTCATTTGACAACGATCTTGGGGACAGTCTCATTTCTGCCACGCAAAGCTCGCTGCAGGAGATTGGTGACAACGATATCGCCCTAGCGTCGCCTGACCTGGCATCATCAGGTACTAAAGTCAACATACGGCGCTATTAGATGCTGAAGGATTGAGCGATGAACAATTCGAAACTTGACACGGTGTAATCTGTAATGCTGGGTTATATTAAGCAAGGCGAACTACCAAGGTTCTTTATCGGAAACTGTGCAGATCGGCACAGATCGTTGGGGGGAGGGACTTAGGCGGGAGGACTAATCAGGATGGGGCCAGTCTACTTAATAGCTACCCCAGAATAGTGCCAGTCAGGAATTACATATGTAGCCCCCGTACGCCAAACGCCCCTCGGCAGTGCTAACGTTTAAGCTTCAAGATTCGTCCCTGTCGTGGGATTTATGTGGCTATGCTAGGAAATTCAACAGGACCAACAGATGACCAGACTATCTGTGACAAAACCAGCAAGTCCATGCCAACCGATTTCCGAAAGGTTACCTCTGTTCCTCCCAGTAGCAGCTGGTCACTGCGACTGTTGGGTTGCATTTCCGTACACCTCCCATTCCTCACCCATTCCCTCCTCTTTGCCTACTACACATGATGCAAGTCTACTTAATCGGCACGGCGCACCGAGGCTATGATGGGGCGACTACGAGAACTGTGCCTTGAGAAGAGTAGATCTCAGCCCGATAGGTCAGAATCCTTATTTCTCGGGCTCCATCGCTACATCATGGTCTGAAAGCGCTATATCGTTGCCTAATCCTCCCGAGATCGGACAGTGTAAGAAAAGCAGTGGTCAAGTATGGCGTCGTCACCATGATCAGGCAATAACATCCGCACAAGCTCAGAACGTGAAAAGAAACACAAAACCACAGGCTGTGGAGAATCTGCTGCACGTGGACCAAGGTGCTGCTGCAAGTTGGTGTCGATACTTGGTGAGCCGCCGTTTTCTACAGCACAGCAAAACAGAGCCGGTTTTGGCCCCTGGAACTGATGCCGGCTCCGAATTATAAGCATAAACACGACCTGGCAGTCGTCATTTTAGCTGAGGCAATGACGGGCGTCCAAGCTTACCAACATTCTTGTATGTGATGGACAAGATCAGAGCAAGTGCCGGCCTGGGTGGAATCGTGAACGTTACCAGCAATTACTGTCTGAGAACAACATTCGTATGTGTGCACGCTCACTCGGACACATGGATTTTTCAATCGTGTCAAAATTTTGGTTCAGGTTAGCCAATTAATTTCCAGTGTGCCGGACACAAGGAGGATACTGTTTGGGTTTGGTTACCAAATTAGCGCACACAGTCCCTGTAGCCAGCAATTAAATAGGGACGCACAGCACCAAGCTCAGTACTTCATACAACCTCCTTGTTTATCTAATTCACTGTAACAAGTGCAAGGGGCAATGTTGAGGTACTAAGAAGCACCTATTAGGTCAAAATAGGATTAAAAGAAGAATTTAATAGTATCAGGATAAGAATAGGATCAAGAAAGCTCTCTAATTGCAACATCGTGGCAGTCACGCAGTATTTCCAGGCCCATTTGCCGCCCCAAGCCTGGCGTATTACCTAACTAGTTAGCAACTGGAGGTGGGATCTTGGGTGGCACCGAGTCCCTCTCCCTCCATGTAATCATGGCCTCGAACAACTGAAATCATCTTCAATAGACCCCCGTCTGATAAAGCAGCTAATCATGGCTCAAATTCAAGCAGTCATCTCGACTCCGGAGCTGCTTGAAGCAATACTCTTGCAGCTGGACGTGCGGACGCTGCTCACATCAGCGATTCGAGTCTGCAGGCGATGGAACGAACTCATCAACACGGCACCCTCCCTTCAGAAAGCGCTCTTCTTTCTGGTTGATTCATCGCAAGAGAGTCCAAGGCGAATTAATCTCCTGCTCAGGGATTATTTTCCCGCCTGGTTCGATTCAGATGATGTTCCCGGCGACTTGAGGGAGCTCGAATCGCTCTTCCTTTCCAGGAGCCATAACAGCGGGCCCCGACTGTTTATGGAGCTGCCACTGTACAAGGCGAGCCTGGACACGCTCGACAATCCGTTCCTGAGACCCGAGGCAAGCTGGAAGCGGATGCTGGTTGCTCAACCAGCAATCCGCACATGGGGAATCTACTCGCATAAATCCGCAAGAATCGGGATGCGAAGCAGCAGTTTACTCAAAACCTACAAAACAGGTGGGCCCAGGGATCCGGATCCGAACCTGGCTTGAGAACCGTTGGTTTACGCATGGGTGAGCTCTACCAGATTGTCATACGACACTGCGCATCTCACCGCATTTCGGGATTCATGGCATCCTGGGGTGTAGATAAAACGCCTCTCGGTGAGCTGCTCCGGCGCATCTCTCCACTGGTCGACGGCGTGCCAGAAGGTGCGCAAAACATTAAAAAGCTTTGCAATAATGGCGCTGCCATCATTCTAGAATTGTTCTGGGTGGAGCAATGTGCGGGAGACGGCATAATCCATGAGTTAGAGGGGTTTTGGAGCAAGTGCGGGCTGAGCCAGGAAGATCGGATTCTTCTGGGCGCGGGTGTGAACGAGTCTGCAGGCATGGATCGGGAAGGTTGATTAAGCTAAACAGCACTGATGATACAAAAGATCATTGTTTACCACTAGTGCGTGGGAATTCCCTAATACGATGTTTTCCATCGGAATGGATGCGTGCCTTGCAAGGACATGGACGGCGGTGGACGGGCTAGAGAAAGGCCGCCTGACTATTTAAATCCAGGAGTCACCCCGCACCTTTTCCGTCCCGCTCTTTTCCCTTTCTTCTTCTTCTTCTTCTTTTTCTCATCCAAAGCTCTCTGCAATCTCACCATGCCCAGGCAGTTTTGTCGCAACTGAGAAGAAGCAATCTCGTCAGACGAGGCATGGAAATTTGGACTTGGGCACTTTTATAGATCTTAGCTAGACGTAAACAATTGAATGATATCCGCTGCCATTACAAACTATAAAATGGCAGATCGGTCCAGTACGCCCTTTGGCGTAGTCGTCGAGGACTTCTTCCACATCGCGACCAAACTGTACCACCTGGGATATGCCATCCATGAAGACAAATTGTCTTCTGTGGATGTCGACCTCGCACAGTTGGCCGATGCCCTTGATGCTAGTGTCGTCGCTTTGAGCGCGCTGTCCGGAGGTGGCGCGGATGCGGACGACGTCTCATTCGCCCGCAGCTGTGCCAAGGTTGGGACCGACTTGCGCATCCGGATCGATCGTCTCCAGGCTGTGGCACATGACGGCGACGGCAGTTCCGCCGCGGATGTAGATGCCGGAGCCTGCCGCGTCTGGCATCGAAAGGACGTGGAAGCTTTGGGTCACCGGCTGGAAGATTTGAGCAGCACATGGCGCGAGTCCACTCCAAATACAAAGTAAGAGTTCCATGCCAGTATCTGGACTTTGACTAATAAACGTTCGGAAGAATCGCCAATGAGCTCACGCGCAAGTTTTCAGGCCTCGGTATCCAGCCAGACCAGGAAGCTGGCACCGTGGTAGAGGTGCCAAGTGAACCATCTCGTGAACAGCGGCATGAGCTCGAGAAACAAGCACATGAGAAAGTTGCATACGGAGCAATTTCTCAGAAAATAAGCAGGGAGGCCATTGCCGAAGCCCTGGCTCTCAGGGCAAAAATACCGCGATCTTACGCCTCGCCAGGTCTCCTGCAAGATTTCATTCTCGAAAGCCTGGCATTCAAGTCGATGACTGATCGCGAGGAGGAGGTCACTGAGGCTCACTCCAACACATTCGAATGGATATTCAACCAGAAAAACCAGAAAGACACCAAATCTGGTCATTTCGGGGCTCATTTTACGAACTGGCTTACCACCAACGATATGGGCAGCATCTACTGGATCAGCGGCAAGCCCGGATCTGGGAAGTCGACTCTCATGAGATATCTATACGAGAATCAATCCACCGTTACCTTTCTGCAGTCCTGGGCCGGCAATGCCCCGCTTTGCAAGGCTGGCTTCTTCTTCTGGACGAGTGGTTCTAGCGAGCAGCGTTCTCTTACCGGTCTTTTGCGATATCTCCTCCACCAGCTGCTTTCTGAGAACCGTGAACTTATGCCAAAGACATTCCCCGATCTCTGGCAGCGTCTCGGAAATATGACTACAAAAGAACGGATCAAAATGGTGCTCGAATGGCCCCCGGCAGAGCTGATGGCCGCTTTTGGCGCTTTCATGGCTGCGGCCCTCCCTGAGATGAAGATTTGCCTGTTCATTGATGGCCTGGACGAGTTTGAAGGAAACCATGTTGAGATAATCAACTTCTTCCGTGATTTAACTCTCGGCGCAAACAATGGTCGCATCAAGTTGTGTCTTGCCTCCCGACCCTGGAAGGTGTTCGAGAATGCATTCGAGCGGACCGTCCCCCATTTGAAGCTGCAAGACTTGACCTATGGAGATTTACGTCAATATGTGGAAGACAGGTTGATGAGTGACGTTCGATTGCGGAAGCTATTCAAGCAGCATCCTGAGGCCGGATCACGACTGGTTCAGGAGGCCATCGCTCGAGCAGACGGTGTCTTCCTCTGGGTCCGGCTCGCCGTCACCAAACTTCTGGAGCAGTTGGAGAGCGACAGCACGATAGGCGGTCTAGAGTCCACTTTGATGACTCTGCCCACCGACCTCGATACACTCTTCGACAAGTTTCTATTCAAAGACCGCAGCCCGGCGCAGATCACTGAGACAGCCGAGCTCTTCCAACTGATGCGAGCCAGAGAGATCGTAGTGGACTTTGTGAGAGACGAATCCGCGAACTCACTGACGATTTGGGAGGTCGCTTTCGCACTCGTCCAAGACTCCGAAATCCCGAAATGGAACAGGCTTGAGCCTAGCGAAGCAACGGACGAGGAGATCTTGGAACGCTATGAGACGACTCGGGACCAGGTCCGGGGTCGCTTTGCGGGACTGCTTGACGTTTTTGTGAAGCAGGCCCGTGGGAACAAGCGGGTGAAGGGGCGATTTTCAGAGAATGAATTACTTGAAAATGACGCGCGAACACTCGTCGAGAGCAAGGTCACCTACATCCATCGCACGGTCCGAGACTATCTCATGGAAAACAAAGACGTTTACCAGCGTCTCTCCAGCAGCGCTGGTCCGAATTTCGATTCAAATCTCCGCCTCCTCCGTTCGTATGTCCTGCGTCTCAAGAACCCTCTCGAAGAGATCGAGCATCACAGGCGTTTGGACGAGTGGTGGCCAGACATTGTCTTGGCCATGACCCACGCGAGATACTGCACCCAAGACCCGTTCAACCAACAAAGGTTTTTCCTCAACGAGCTCAACAAGACGCTGTCCTGGTACTGGTACCGGAAATCAGATGACGATGAGGACACCTGGGCGCGCCACGCCTTCGGGTCATTCGAGATCCGAATGAAGGCCCCGCCTATACCGGAGCCATTTCTATGCCTCGCAACCAAGTTCGGTCTTGAGGAGTATATCTGCCAGGAACTGGATCTTAGAATCAAAAAGAAACCACTATCCAAATCAAACCAGCATCATTCAAATGAAGACCAGAAGCTGCCAACGCCGCTCCTTTCATATGCAACCGAGTTGCTCACGTCAAGGCAAAAGACGATCTACCCCCTCTCCTCTCCCAAACTCGTCTCGTATCTCCTCGATCTTGCCAACTATACCGTCAACCTCCCAAGCGACGCAGATCGCGCGTGGAAGAGATCTCGTCTCAGTGCTCTTTTGATCGGTCCCAACAGCACTTATACGTCGTTCGTAAGCCGCCAGCCGACGACACCATGGCTGACACTACTTCGTCATCTGCGAGATGCGGACCGGAGGAGATGGATTTCTTATTATGATGTTGATCCAAACGGAACATCGAGATGGGCTGAGATCGTGCGTATATTTGTTGAGGTTGGCGGGGCGGATGTCAATGCTGTTGTGGTCGAAGACAAATGGGATCCGAGGACGTGTGCTTTAGGCATTGTGAGGATGTTGGAGGATAAATACGGTTCGGCGGAGACACAGGCACTGAGAGAGTTGATGCTAGCCAAAGGCGCAACGGAGGAGGGTGTAGAGGTGTCTGTGGGCATGTAGCTTAGATGGTGCAAGGTCGCGCCATATGGTGCTTCAACGCTCATTTCCACTTCAAATGTATTCAAGTAGTAGTTACATCACAGTGACTATAGCATTTTCCTTGTCTCTACTTACAGTTTCTACGGGTCCTCTGTGCTGCTCGCTTACAGGGGGTTTCCGTCGGTGAAGGTGATTCAGCGGTGTCCACCTCATGTTCCACGGGATTTGGATCATTGGTCATCATTGAGCAAACGTGTAAGCACATATTTTAAGCTTCTTCTCGGCATCTGAATCCCCAAATCCTTCCAAATCCATCAAATCGTACTTCAATGAGCCCTTGAATTAGCCATACAGCCCTCGTACAAGTGGATAGTGTTCAATCTGCTTGGCAGAGGCCTGATGTAAACCATGCGATCCGAGGTCGGCCGGAACGTGCCGAGCGGGCTATATGTAGCCCACAACCATAGCGAACGGCCTTGTGTGTCTTCCATCATGTAGCTTCATTACATAGGCTTTCAACACATGATAGAGAGTTAAACTTCGACATACAGCCACCATCAAGTGGTTGCACCAGGACAAAATGACAAACTCTTTCATCGTGCTCCCACGCCCGGGCACAGTGACGCCCGCCGGCACCCTGCGCGTAATTCCAGCACCATCGGAAGAGGCCTTCGTCGCAAATTTTGGAAACTTGTTGCCTCGAGCATCATATTTGCACACGCAGAATGGCAAGGCCGCATATTACGAGCTGGCGCCGTCGTCCGCTCTACCCACAGACCACAATACGCCGATTGCTCGTGTGCTTTTCTTGCATGGCGTCCAAACGCCAGCAATTGGCTTGCAGCCATTGGCAAGTGCGCTGTCTTCGCGCTTCCCATATGCACATTGCGTACTCGTTGATCTCTGGGGCCACGGGCTCACGGACGCACCATTTGTAGCATACGACACGGCGCTCTTTCGTGCGTTGCTTGAGGCCTTGATGACACAGCTCGGGTGGGATGATGCACATTACGTAGGCTATTCGTTTGGCGGGTCAGTCACAGCGAGCTTTGTAGCTGCAAGACCCGAAAGTATCGCGTCAATGGTGCTTGTTGCGCCAGCGGGTCTGATGCGCGAGTCAAACTTCACTGAGCTGCAGAGAAGTTACTTCCGTGGCGGCGAAGGGTTCGAGCTGCAATCGCAAGCAGGGATCATAGAGTTTTTGGAGGACGGCCAGCTCGTTGTCCCTGGGGATTGGAAGGAGAGAGTCGGGCGAGGCGAAATAGTCGCTGAAGCAATCCGAGACTGGCAGTTGAGAGAGCATCCGGGGCATGCGGCAAGCGTTGTAGCTGTTTTTAGAGACGCCGGCGCCTTGGATAACCATGCCGATTTTGTTAAAGCTGCAAATACTTCGATCAAGACTCTATGTATCCTTGGAGAGCTAGATGACGTGTGCAGCGTGCAGGATCTAGCCGATGTTGGGATGCGGAATGTCGTTGTTGTTCCGAAGGTCGGCCATGGAGTGGCAAGAGAATGTGCGCCGGAAGTCGCCCGACTAATTGGGGATTTCTGGAACAAGCTCTAATAGCAGGAGGCTAGCAGATTACTACAACTAATCAAGACTGCTCTTATATCAGTGTTACTCAATGAGTTCGCAGATAGTCTCGCTGATAGCCACTCAGTCTCCCTCCTGAATATACGCAATCAAAGAGTGCTTTATACACTGGCGGAGTAAGAGTTGTGAGCCTATGCAGCAGAACTTGTAAAGAGGAGCCAACGCGTCAGTTGGTAGAAGTCTGCAACATTCATTGTGATTTTGGTCCTGACACCGGGCAATCATCTAAGCTGCTTTTTAATGTGTTCGTCTTGCAGAGCACACGATCGCTCCTCTACAGAATCTCATCTTTCCTGTCCGGCCAGCATAAGTACGTTGCCGGGGAACTCAGAGACTCGGTACAATGGCATGCAGTCATTTTGGACATAGACGTTCAGGAAACCTCTGTGCGACCACAGCCAAGGAGCCAGTGCTAGCCAGCATTGTATGCCAACCATCAAAGGGCTTGTAATCCATTCAACTGCGAAGATATTTCTCACGTTGGTCAAATCTGCTGTGGGAAGGTTTAAGTTCGGTTGTTTCTTACCAAGTAGCATTCTAGACCTCATCATGTCTCTATTTGGTGATGGCGCCATGCAGCTTGTTGATGCTGTCGACACTTCGAGAAGCCATTCTCCAGGTGATTAATTGCCCTGCGATATCCATAGGATTAGGGTCAGTACACAGCGGTATTGGCAAAAGACTACAGTAGCACTGCTGTAGTGCACAACGATCTGCCAAAGTCTCCCCAGCAACATCCCCCTTCTCGGTGCTGTGGGGTCATTGCTGAGCCACCAATCTCATGGTTAGCTTGTGCCCCGCTTTGCAAACAATTTTCATAGGTGTGGCCGAGAAAAACTCCACTTTATGTGGTCCTGACAAGCAAGATTCAACCTACTTAATGCAATTTTCAAACAAATGACAATAACTCAAACAATCAACCTGCTCTCTTAGTTCAGTTGGTTAGAACGGTTAGTCCAGGATCTGGTCTCATCCAAATATCAAGTTACTAATAGGATTCTCAGTTGTACTAATACAAACACAAATGTGGATGTCTTTAGTGATGCAAAGGTCGCCAGTTCAATCCTGGTAGGGAGCAATTCTTTTTTTGATGATTGCCTGATTTTTTTTGGATCTTTTTTTGTCTATTCTTTCCGGCCCCGCCACAAACAATCCTGCCACCAGCTGATGGCAGCTGTAAATACCTAGGATGATTTGAACAAGACCTTGCACCAGAAGCAATACTTCGGAATTGATTCGTTTGACAACTGTGGTCCACTGGTGGCGGACAGGAGGCTTGGAATTGATGTTAGGGACATGGGTGGCAATGCAGTTACCATATTGGAGGAAAGACCTGTTAAGCTGGACAGAAGAATAATTATTGGTTCTTGGCCTCGCAGGACCAAGCATAATTCAACCCTGCTGGGCAGCTCCGCCCGCTTCTCCACATTGGTGGGAGTTAAGCTATGATGTTTGTTTGCAATCAAGTCCCTTCAAGAACCAGGTTGCCAACAGACTGTAAGTGCCTACCTAATTGAGCTTGATTTTGTCGTGAGCATTGCAGAGGTAAACGAACGGATTCCTCGTCATGTGTTGTTGGAGCTGCATGGGATATGAGAACTGTCAAGCCTGTACTTTACAAGAGCCGCTCCACAGAGGTACATGAGGATTTCAGACTTCAAGACAACAATACGCCACAAGTATGGAGAGCAGTGTAGCCACTCTAAATCCGCGCGCATCAGCTTCGCTCAACGCCAGCTAGGTCAATACAAGCGTATTCTTGGGATCCTCAACATTGAACACGAAGAATTCCCGGAGCTCAACAATATTCAAATGCTTGGATGGGTAATAACCATAATGGCTGAACTTTCAAGTTGATGTTTGGTGCCTTCTTGGTTATTCATAATGTGGAAAACACGTCAACGATAGCAGAGAAAGAAGTCTATTAACCACCCTACTTTTACTGTCGTAGTAATTATCATGCTGCTTCATTCAGGGGAGACTCAATGTATCCTGACGGGACTTTTGTGACACACCAGTCGCTGTTATTTACTTATCAAGGTGACGAAGCTTTCCACTCGCAGAATCATGCTGCAACAGACCATCAACTGTCCAAGCTGATTCCTCATGACGGCTTTACCCATGCCAACTGAATGCTTTGGATTTAGTATTTAAGAATACTTGACCAAACAATATCCATCCAGTCTCCCAGATCCAACCTCACTTTTTCACCTGCCATTCGTTTGCCTTATCACCCATTTGCTCTCTCTCTCAGTGAAGATGAGATCCCTCAGCCTAATTCTTCCCTTGGCCATCGCCCCTCTGGCGATGGCACGCGCTGTTCTGCCCGATGCCTCCGTTACCATTGGGCGATCTGAGGCCCCAGAAGAGCTCAAGGCTGTCGAACCGGATTGGAAGACACTGCCCAACAATACCGCAAACTTTGATGGAGCCATGGTTTGGACAAAACTAGAGAGCCAACTCGATGCCTTCAACCTCCAACGGCGAGGTGAAGACAAACCCGTCGATTTCCACCGCGGAATCACCGCGAACGAAGTCTGCCGGTACTTCAGGGGCCTGGGATGGAAGGCTCATGAATTGCAGCGACCTGTCTGGCAATTCGAATACGAGAATGTCCCCTGGCTGATTCATAACGAGGGACCATATGCGGTATGAGCGGCTCTCTACTGCAACTGAATGACCTAACACGTGATAATAGTATGTCCTTGACGGTCTGCGCCATCTAGAGTGGTTCCTTTACGAGCTCCAGAAGAGGCTTGATTTTGCCGGGGGGTTCACCGACGCGGAGGAGATTGAGATCGTGGGCTGCTACTACCACGTAAGCTTGCCTAACCTGATAAGCCTTGCCAATTGTGCTAATCCACACCAGTTCTCTGGACCCGTCGTCAACTTCTCCAACGACCCTCACTTCAAGAGCGGCGACCCGCTTAAGAGGCTCCTCTGGATCCTGAGAGAAAAGGCTCCGATCTCCAAATATGAACCTTACTGCCAGCATCGCGTGCAGAACACCATCAAGAACCTCGGGGAGGCCTACAAGGTGGGTCCAGAGTGATAAATGTACTTGGGAAAAGCTAACAAGACAATAGGATATGACTCTGAAACTGATTGATAAGCTTAACGACCTCACCAGGAAGGGCCACGTCTATTGGGATCTGGGGTATCCTTCGAACATTCTGGGTAGCGGAGACCACACTGCCCTGAAGGCGTTCTTTTCTGCCCAGATACATTATAACGTCAACTAAGCCAAGAGCTTGGTGCTGTACAATTCCTGGTAGAGAGCGATAGCGGAGACTGCCGACGTGGAGTGTTGCGTCGGACAAAGTTATACTGGTTGTCTGTATTCCATAGCTACCTATAGACGCCCAATGGAACAACACTGCTATGTGCCGCGATGATTCGTACCCATAGCTGAACCGCGTGAATGATGGTTTGACCAAGAGTGGGCCAGGTACACATGAATGTTTTGCCGTCACAAACAAAGATAAGTAGGACTCTGTCTGGCCATGCACTGCACCGGCACCGAAGCGGAGACGCAGTGCTAGGCCCTTCGGATGAGTAGATCATTCCATTAGATAGTGAGCAGCGTGCTCGCCCAGAAGGGACTCTTCGAAGCCCCGTCTATGCGCCTACAACGCCCAATGTAACTAATACAAGACGAAGTGGTGCAGTTCGCATACATCGATGGTGGTCTCAAGCCATAGAGCCACCACTGCGATTCCCGCCAATCAGTCCTGCCATCTCAAGAAGCGCCCTGTCAGCCTGAATATCGCCAGTACCTAGATTGATTTTTCGCCGAGCCTCGGCTTCCCGAGCTTCCCATGCCCAGCGCTCTGCTTGTATTTTGGCTTCTTCATCTCCGCCGCATCCCCAGACCTCTAGGCTTTCGATCTCAAACCGATCCTGAAAGTCATATTTCCTTGACACGCTTGTGTGGAATGCGCCGCCTCTCGAGCTGTAGTCGTGATTGAACACCCCAAACTCGAAGGAGGAATCTAGCGTCAAGGACACCGGACCCAGCGTAAGCATGGTCTCCCGCCGGTGAGACTGTGTTGGCTTGGGATGGGAGCACCCCGCAGAAAGGAGGGGCTGGTTTGCAGGCGCCTTGGTGAATGCGACGTAGTCGGTGTTGATGGTGGAGGCTGGGAAGACATCGTGAACAGGCTCAAGCTGGAATAGTAGGGTATCCGGTCCTCCGAAACATTCCTTATGCGTATGTTTCCATGGCTGACTGACATATATACCGAATGTCAGTCGATCACCCTTGCTTCCATGAGGATATCGCCGTGGAGGAAGCGAAGCAGCAAAGGAAGCCTCCTGCCCGCCCTGAGGAACATCATTGACACGTGTTCCGCGAACGAGCAAAATGGTTGGTGCTCTCCAGTTGAACACCTTACTCTCAAAGCTTCCCATCGAGAACCCAGCCTCGTTCCCCGAATACAGCAGCCGAAGTCTCCTAAAGAGTGATTCGCCTGGAATGAAAAAAGAGAGCTGAGACAGGACATTAAGATTCAAAATCTCAGCCACATCTTGTAGTAATGGTTGTACAAGCTCTATCTGTTGGGGCCGGGGCGCAGGGGTTTCCTTCTTGGACTTGGAAAAGTCGAGGGTTTTGGAAAAGAGGAAATGTTCGAACAACGGGTTGAAGCCGTTGAAGAGAAGGGGGAAGCATGCTTGTATTGCTCTATCAAACTGGCTAAATTTGATGCCAGGGGACTGTTCGACGTTGATGAAAGCGGCAAGAATGCTATCAGCAGTAGAACGCAGGCTGTCAAGCTCGTCGCCAGCAACACGGGTCGAGTACATTGAGAGACTTTCTTGGGCTCCTAGTGGTGCGACTAGAAGAAGTAGCATGATAAGTTTGCGAAGGTTATCGGCTGGGATCATGGCGCCATGTAGCGTAGGAGCATCCCCTTGCTTGACAGCATCGTTGATGTTCAGTAGCTCAAAGGTTGCCAGCACCAGATCGTCGTCATCATCTTGCTCATCGAAGTCGTCTCCACCTTCGTCAATTGCGAAGCCAGGAACATGGCTCCGAGACTCGGTTCCCTCTTTAATTATGGCATTTTCTTTCCCCCTAGAGCTCGCAGTGGACTCGATCTCGGCTGCTTTCCGATCGTAGACAGCAAGACTCTTGAACAAGAGCTTGACCCGATCTGTGGAGCCCTTTGCCAGCACACGTCGGTATCGTTCCGTCATTATCACTATCACCATGACCATCTGCTCTAGTCCCAAGACTGCCGGGGCATCTTTGAGAAATGGGAAAGCCCCCAGGTATGAAACCATCTGAAAGATGACGGGGGATACGTGGAGGATGTCGGGGATCTCGAGGAATCTAGCAATCGTGTCCTCCTTCAAGTACCGAATGCCGGCTTCATGGTCCGCGAGACTGTGGAAGACGTCCTTGAATGAGTAGATCTCCAACGAGCTAAAGCATTTATCGGCGAACCTGCGAGCCTGGTTTCACATTTGGAGTCAGGACTAAAGCTGTCAAGAAGAGGAATCAGGGCAGCAGGATGCTTACCAGCTCCCGAGAGAGCTCCTCGTGCGACAAATGTTGCGCATGCTCGTCTGATAGAGCCTGTCCCATGCTGGGCAATGTGTCTACCGCATTACAGAAATCGTATAATGAGGGGGGCCGTCATTGCGCGGCCGAGGATAACAAAGTCAAGCCATCATTCTTGGGAGGACTCGGGATGGCGAGGTAATGGCGGGGTGCCGTGAGTGCCAGGCTACCACAACTTATGGACCCTTTCACGCCACTACGCTATAGATACAGCATGGGGTGCCCAGGTTGGTACGCTAGCTCCTGATGTGGCCTTACCTGGCGATAATGCTTCGGTACCTTAATTCTTTAAGTATCTCTACGTAGACACGCAGATTTGGTATGAAAGGTAGGTACAGACTGCATCATTGCAAGATGAGCGTCAAGGGTATCAAGTCCATTTGATGTATGTGAAGCGGAGTCTACACTGAGACCAAAAATGCCTGTCTCATAACCATTATTGTACAGCCTGTTGATTTCCATCTCTCGTAGACCCATGTCCAATTACATCTGACCAGCTTCTCACGACTTATTGTTCTCGTCCTTCGGAGCAGCAGGTTTCCTCCCGTATATTTCCCCCAAGGTCCCCAATGAACTGTTGGGGTTCTCCTTGCTCGTTTTCTTCTTCTCTCCAACCGCGGCCTCCGCCTGTCCCTGCTCCTCCTTCCAGATATCGTCCGGCTTGCTCCATAAGCCTAATGCGCCTAGCACACCACCTCCCCCCGATGGGATATCCGTTGCCTCATGCTTCTTCAACGCCGTTGCTGCCTGGGCGTTCTTCGACCTCCGCTTCTCCAGTTGTGCCATCCTCTCCTTGTCTTCATTATCTCGCGCCTCGAGTTCCCGAATCCACTTTTGCCGCTTCTCCTCGGCCGTTTTCTGCTCTTTAAGCTGCCGCAGCTCTTTTGTCCGTTCGCGATCCTTATTGTAGTACATGCTACCAGCGACCATGGCCAGGACAGTGAATCCTTGCGCGGCGACACGAGCTCGAAACATTTTGTTGGCGGCTGCGGAATCGCCGCGGCGAGTGGCTCGGTATGCCATGACGAACGCGAAGACGGTGAGGGCGGAGCCTGGGCAGTTAGGCGCATGCAGGGACAAATGGAGGACATGGGATTCGCCTACCTAGCGGAATCAACGGCTCCTCCACGAGCTTCCGCCCGATCTTCTTGAGGACGCGCTCATCGTAGAATTCACTATTGAGACACGTGAGCGACTTGCAGTAAAAGGGACTGATCAAAAATTACTTGTTTTCGTCGAACGAAGATGGTAGAGCTCCTCTCTCTGATAGTGGCCTGTCGGGCATCTTGACTGGTTGCAATTGGGATACTGAGAAGCCCAAGTGCGTGGTATTGTACTGGGGGTCATGCAATTCCGAAAGTCGAAATCGATGATGAAAATAACCCCAATTGTTCCAATCTCACAGCTGCCGGGAGCTAGTCCATTCAGTGGGCCGTGTCACATGACAGCACCTGGCAGGTATGTGCTTGACACTGGCAGCTAATGGCGCATACATAAGGTACTTCCAAGTTAGGTATTTGGGCATTCAGAGATACTGTACAGAAAGTAACACCTGATACTGATTATCTACCAAGGTTGCTAATCAAACTAAAGGTTCTAGAAAACAGTCAACATTGCTAGGATGTAATGATTGCGTTGTCTAGGCGAACTCAATGTCGAGAAGCTGAATTGGCCAGGTCCCCTTAATCTTACCAACAGCCCCTCCCTCACCGCGCCCAGCTCCGATTAGCGGGGTCCCTCACCGAAGTTGAAGCTCCGATATAGCCCCACCATCAACAAAAATCCCATCTTTGTATAAAATCCCACCATCCTTCCCCTGACTCACCCGACAACTCATATTCTCCATGATGCCCGAGCCGACTGGACCGCCAACTGTACCGGTCATGACGAACGGAACTTCGAATGGCCTCAATGGCGCCCACCGACCCCAGACCCCTCAGACCAGCGGTATGGCTCTTACGGAGTACAGCGCAAATCCATCTACACCGGAGGATGAAAAGCGAAGTCGCCTAAAGGCAGCCGTGCCGGATGACTTTCTACTTCCCAATGGCTTTCCAGATGTAAGGCTTCTTGCTTAACTACTCAATGGTATGGCCAGGTGCTAAACTTCACCCTTAACCAGTATTTGCGACTTATTGCGAACGCGACCTCGCGCATCTACGAGGCCTGCAAGGTGACGCCTCTTACACCAGCTATCAACCTTAGCAACCGACTTGAATGCAACGTTCTGCTAAAACGAGAAGACGAGCAACCTGTGTTCAGCTTCAAGCTGCGAGGCGCATACAACAAAATGGCACATCTGGACCCCGCGGTGAGCTGGAAAGGGGTGGTATGCTGTTCAGCTGGCAACCATGCCCAGGGCGTGGCATACTCTGCTAGGAAGCTCAAGATCCCTGCTACCATTATTATGCCCGAGGGAACACCGAGTATCAAGCATATGAACGTGGCTCGGCTAGGTGGGCATGTTGTCCTACACGGTGCCGACTTCGACGCTGCGAAGGAGGAATGTGCTCGTCGAGCCCTTCAAGACGGACTTATCAACATCCCGCCGTTCGATGATCCGTACGTTATAGCAGGACAGGGGACCATTGGTATGGAACTATTCGGCCAAACGAATATGCAGAAGCTGGAGGCCATTTTCTGCTGTGTTGGGGGCGGCGGGCTCATCTCCGGGATAGGAGTCTACGTCAAGAGAATGGCACCGCACGTCAAGATCATTGGCGTGGAAACATATGACGCCAATGCCATGGTGCAGTCGCTAAGGAAAGGGGAAAGAGTTGTGCTGAAGGATGTTGGTCTCTTTGCCGACGGAGCAGCAGTGAAAACAGTAGGGGATGAGACATTTCGCATATGCAAGGAAGTCGTCGACGATGTTATCGAAGTCACTACTGATGAAGTATGCGCTGCCATCAAAGACATGTACGACGACACCCGGTCAGGCCTTGAGCCAGCTGGCGCTCTTTCCATTGCCGGTCTAAAGAAGTATGTCGCTGCGAATCCTTCGACAGATGCGAAACGAACGATGGTTGCAATCACGTCCGGGGCCAATATGAACTTCGATAGACTGCGGTTTGTAGCTGAACGAGCGACGCTTGGAGAGGGCAAGGAAGCATTACTGTCTGTTAGCATCCCTGAACAACCAGGAGCTTTTGCCACCCTCATCAACACCATCATGCCTCATGCAGTTACGGAGTTCTCCTACCGGTATGCTACAGATGAGGTAGCCAATGTCCTCATTGGCATATCTCTAACAGCGCCGGCATCGCAACGAGTGGAGGAGTTGCAAAACCTGATGGATCGCATCAAAAACAACAATATGACCGTCACGGATCTCTCAGGAGATGAGCTGGCGAAGAGCCACGTCAGGTATCTTGTCGGCGGTCGTTCGAATGTTGCCAATGAGCGCGTATACATGTTCAACTTCCCAGAACGTCCGCGCGCCCTAGAAAAGTTTCTGGTGACGCTCCGGCCAAACTTCAACATCAGCCTGTTCCAGTATCGTAACTACGGAGGCGATGTTGGCAAGATCCTGGCGGGTATACTGTGTCCCGACGAGAGAGTCGGTGAGCTGGAGGAGTTTTTGAACGAGATTGGATACCCTTGGGAGGACTGCACACAGTCAAGTGTATTTAAGACATTCTTGCGGAGTTAAGTCGGCTTTTTGGCAAATGTTTGGCGTTGGGGGGACTGGGCTTCATTTCAGACAAATGGCATTTTCGGTGGCGCATAGTTGGTGTGACTTGTCAAAAATCTAGATAAAATGCATACCACGAGAGTGATAGCTTGAACATTAGAGTATTTGACCAATTCATTCTTTCTTCTTCCAACTACAGGGTCAGCGTCTAATGTTGGTCAAATCTTCAAACTCACAATATTCTTGCCTCAGTCAAACTTCTGCCGAACATTCCCCAATCTCGACGCTTGAGGTGGAGCACGTGATATTTGCCAAGGCTTTCCGCAACGAAAATCCCGAGCTTCAAGGTGAACCACAAGAAACGAGCTCCCGACGTCCAAACACGACTTTGTTTTCAACATAACGAGTTCAATCCGCAGCTCAGCTGGATTGTTGTCTCACAGCTGCAATTACTGGTTCCTCTATCACCGTTGAAGATCTGCACATCTGCCTCGACTGCCACAGAGGCACCGCCAAGCCGTCAAAATGGCTGCATCTCTGACCTCGTCTCTACGAGCGCTTTCGCTCACCACCGCCGCCGCGAGGACAGTACGAAGCACAGGCGCTGTACAAGCATCGACGAAAGCACAGCAGGTGCGATTGATATCGCAGGCAGTAACACGAAGACCAACCCTCGCGACCGAGGTTGGCACGAGCCAACCGGGGCTGTTAGCCAGCAAGAATATGCGGACATCGCTGGTTAGTGGTGTGGTGCAGCAGATCAGGGGAATGAAGGTGCATAGTTCGGTCAAGAAGAGATGCGAGCATTGCAAGGTAAGATATCTCATGGAGTTTTCCAGACCCAATGGCGCCGTCCAGGAACTTGGGATTCGACCTACATATTCATCTTGAGGAAAACGGTGACTGACATGATTCTGCTTAGGTTGTTCGACGGAAGGCCGGAAAACGACATAACGGCTACCTGTATGTCATATGCAAAGCGAATCCGAGACACAAGCAACGACAAGGCTAGACGAGATGATGGCAATGGGGTGAGGGTTAATTGCACTGGATTGTACATTAGAACAGCTCATGGAGTTTGAGGGCTGTGGATGATAGGGTACGGAGTGAAGCAAATCTCTCTGTACTAATAGCAGCAAATCGCTTACTGGATACCTGCTCGATGGAATGAGCATTAGAGGGTAAATGGCCGCGGCGTAGGCAGTGTATTACAAAATCTACAATCCATCTATGTACCTCTCCATCCCCTCCCACTCCGTCTTACCAGTCGACAGAAGGTAGCGGATGTGTCCCTACAATTTAGTAGTCAGCAATGCAAGTAAGCAGCCTATACGTGTCAATAATGATGTTGGCCTACAATGTCAGTCACGTCTCGATGACGTTCAAATTCCTCACGAGCGAACCGCTGGGTCTCAGCCCGTGTGCTTAGATCGGGGATTCGCCGAGTGCCTCGTATAACAGTCCGGTACAACGACAATGCGCGGGAGCGCTGTAGGAACTATGCAATAGCTTTAGCGAATGGATGTTCATAGATGCTGAGCAAAGAGAGGACGGACGTGGTCCAGGCTAAGAGCCTTTGGCAACCGTGGCTTTACCGGGCGAGTGGAATAGCTTCGGAAGGCATACCGAGAAGCAGGCCCGAGAATCACCATGTGTACCACTGCCAACGCGTCGAACGATTGCTATAATCTGAATAATCTAAGCATTGAAGCTAGAGGTGCGAAGCTTGATGATGATGAAGTTCACTTTGCCGGTCAAACCTCGGGAGACGGGGAGTTCGGTGCAGCGCAAGCCGGACAATATTATACTGCTAATTCAGTCGCCAATTACAGGCCACTACGCGCTATCGCTTCCAGTAGGTGTTGGTGGTCACGTTCTGGCCTTGGGTCCAGAGCCAGCCACGCGACTGGAACCATGGAGCGTGATGATTCCAGTCACTTATGAACCTGAGATGATGCATTGATTCCATAGCACTAAAATCAAAGGACCTAGGGAATAGTCTCACCAACACCAGGCTGGGACATAGTCAAAATGTTCACGGGGAAAAGGCCCAGAGCGCCGACCAATCCGATAGAAACTGCAAACCGAAAATCCGACCTGGAATTCGTCAGAGATTATCTCCAGCCCAGGTGAGAAACCGGCCGCGGCCATTCCAAGACCGAATCATAATGCGAAGGCATCAGATTGACGCCAATGCAACGTGTCGGGCCTTACTGATCATCCCCTCCAGCCCAGGTTGGACAGAATGGACGAATCCTCGAACAGAGGCGAAGTACACGGTGCAGCTCCGTCGCTCCACAGATCTGACAGCGGCTGAGCTACGGTCTTGCTTCGATCTCATCGAGGAGACGAGCGGGGCTGACTATCGCGCTTCATTGATGGGGTGGCATCCTAGCAAGAAGATGAAGGAGATGAAGTCCCCCGACCTACGGTATATTCTGGTCAAGAACGAGCACGACGGGATAAGAGGCTTCACATCTCTGATGCCGACCTTTGAGGAAGGGCAAGCGGTGGTGTACTGCTACGAGATCCATCTCAGAAGCGATTTACAGGGGTTCGTATTCTAACCTCCTTGACTAGCCAGGCTAAGCGCCGAGACTATTGGCCGATTGCTTACCGCGAATGTTGATGATAACAATAAGAACTTAGGTCCGGCCTAGGAAAAGTGCTCATGGAACTCCTTGCGGGGATTGCAAAGCGCATCCCCTCGATCGGCAAAGTCATGCTAACCTGCTTCCTACGCAATGCCGGCGCGGTGCGGTTCTACAAGAAGCTGGGCTTCGAGACGGATGACATCTCGCCAGTGGAGAGGAAACTGAGGTACGGAAAGGTCTTCGTACCGGATTATGTTATTATGAGTCGCAGGATTCAAAGGAGCGGGGATGAGGGCAGCTCTGTGTCATGAAAAAAGCTTGGGTAGGAAGCTTGGGTGCCCATGTGCTGACCGTGAGGCTGAGATGCATTTCTGCCTAGCGGGGTCAAGAAACAGGAAGCGGTGATTTGACTTTTGCGGTCCAGCGGCCGACGCGGGCTTTGAATGGGAACTTCCGGGGCGGAGTTTGGGTAGTTTGTTCTTGTGGTGATGGTCAGACAAAGACAATCACCCTCACGCAAACGGCAATCGGCACACAGAAAACAAAAATAAATAATAACCCCCAAAGTGGAGTTGGCAACACTTCCTCATTCGGGCCTGGAGCCCATCCATCGAAATTAGACCCTGCAGCACCTTAATTTCCTTTGGTTTCCGCATGGGTCGTGTGCTGCTAGTAATAGCCCACCCCGTCGTCGCACCGACTCACACACACAGCCCGCAGAATGCCTTGCGACTAGGGTCCCCCGGCGAATGAGACTGTGTCAGTGATCGGCAGTGGAGCTCAGCCCTAGGACGCTATCGGGTTTTCTCACATCGCAGCTTTTGGTGGCCAAGGTACCACAAGGCGACTGGGCGAATCACGCTGGGTTTTACCCCGTCAAGGGGGTGGGGACAGGGGAGCTATGTTACCCAGGCCTCCTCCAGAGGAGGGCAGAAGAGGCCTGATGGGACACAGCCCATGTCTCGAGTCAAGCCAACACAGCATGGTTGGCCTGTTCTAACGGCACGCAGGAAAAAGGATGAGCTTGGTTGGGTCCAAAGCGTTAAATAGCAAAGACGCCCCCAAAGGGAGCTCTGGGGAAGCCTGTGTCGTTCATTCTTTCTTGTCGCCGCATCCGTTTCCAAGTCGTGTCTCAGTTGGTTCGGACGATCTCGCTCTTTGTCCTACTTGATAGCTCCTCACCCGAATACCCAACCTAGTTTCCTAGCATTTGCACGACGCATCAACACTCCAAGTAAACAACTAAATTTCAAGATGGCCTACCAGCAGCAGCATCAGTCGCCGCCGCCGCAGCAGCAGCAGCAGCAATTCCACCAACCGGACCAGTTTCATCAACCGCAGCAGCACCAACTTCAAGCGGCACCGCAGTATCAGCAGCAGCAGCCGATGCAATCCCAGTTCTCCCATGGCCCTGCCGTGCAAGACCAAGAATGGTCGAATGGAATTTGCTCGTGCGGGCCTTGCGAGCTGTGCTGCATGGGCACTTGGTTGCCATGTCTCCGTATGCTCCCCTTTGGTGTCAGATTGAGGAGTCTTCCAGCAGCTAACATTCAGTAGTCCTCGGCAAGACTTCCGAGCGCATGAGAGACCCGACTCTGCAGACATACGATGCATTCAACACCGATTGCCTGTTGATGTGTGGTATCAGCTTCTTTACTGGATGTGGTTGGATGTAAGTTGAATTACTGAGGACCCTGAATGCCGTGTAAGTGACGCTAATGACGACTCCTAGCTACGGCATGATGAAGCGAACAGAGATCCGTGAACGATTCGGCATCAAGGGCTCAGGAACAAGCGATTGCTGCACCTCTTACTGGTGCCCGTGCTGTGCCCTGATTCAGCAAGAGAAGGAGGTTATTAAGCGTACCGCCCACGTGCAAGGCCCTGTCGTGCAGGCTTACCAGCCTCAAAAGGAGGGCATGCAGATGCATCATCCCACTCAGTAGGGGCTTGGTAGTGACTGTCACGGTGACTGCTGAGTGGAGAGCAGCGTCCGAGACAATATCAATGGTCTCGGAACCGTTCGAGTGCTGCGGGGATAAGGACGTAAAAGCGTTCGCACTGTCGCGGCGACTTTTCTTTGTATGAGATGGCAGTATACGGTATACCCTTGGTGGGCTTAAATTGTCCTTGGCGATGTTTCTTCTGTAAACAGCCTGTCAAAGGCTGAGAGATATCCTTAAATTGAAAGAATGGCTTGAAATTATGATTTCCTGGCGTGCTGTAATCGTGCCTTGGTTTGAGCTTTGAGTCCACTTCTAGGCCCCCGTGTTGGGTGTCAATCTGGGACTGAGAATTTGCTCGCGTCGTGAAACTCCAAATCCTAGGGAGGAACCACAATGCTGGTCGCATAGATGAGATGATGCTTCTGGGTCTGACTTTAACATGCCATGCCTGCAATTCACTATGCGTTCTTCAATGAGTCAGCTAGTGGCCACTAGCCACATGTCTGAGGCGGTGCAGATTCCGATGGTTCGACAGCATTAATTGCAGCGTCGAACCATGAATGCACTCTTCTGGCAATCAATGGCCTGCATCTATTCCAAGATATGGGAAAAAATGCCGAAAGCTTGCCACTTGGAGGGAGATAAAGTAATTGCCACCCAACATGTCCGCGAGAAGCCAGCAGGTCTGCTTGAAATGCAGCCAGGTAGTCCTCCCGATGATCCCAAAGAAGGCTGGCGGAGCAACAAGCATGCATGTCGACGATGGTTGGCGATTTGAGCACCATTCGGCCGACAACATTATGCTCAGTTCGAGGGCGGGCTGTCCAGTGTGCAGGTTCCTTGAGGCTGCTATGGATCTGCCAGTCCTCTTGCTGAAGTTCCCGGAGCTCAGAGACCGGGGGGTCACTTTGTCTTGTTTCTCCTTGACGGAGTTGCGCCCTCCCAGGCCCAACCGCATTCTCATCAGTATAGAAGGTACTGAGGCCACATGCTATGCCACGGTTCTGTGGACAACTCGCCGGAAGGATGGTTGCGGAACTAGGTCAAATGCGAGGCCATCAGTCCACGTACCGCCTAGTGATGACATGTCGCTGCCCATGGACTCGCCTGAATCATTCAGTCTGGCCCGGGGCTGGCTTTCGACATGCCTGCGAGACCATCAGTGCCGGCCAGGAGACGGTCCTGACCCAATACTCCCCACCAGAGTCATCAACGTCGATTGGGGAGATGGCTCTCAGCTCAAGCTGGAGGACAATGCGACATGCGGACAGTACGCAGCTCTCTCGTATTGCTGGGGAGAATCCAACATATTTATTACAGATAGCGACAACAAGAGGCATCATTCAAATGGATTTCCTTTGGCTTCATTGCCACGAACCCTTCGCGAAGCGGTGAAGGTGGCCCGCGAGCTTGGGATAAGGTATCTGTGGATTGACGCGCTCTGCATCATCCAGGGCAAAGATGACGCAGCACGCCAGGACTGGGAGCGAGAAGTTTCGCGCATGAAAGACGTCTATAGCAACGCGGCCATCACCATTTGCGCAACTGGTTCCCCGGATGCAGAGGGAGGGCTATTCCACCCCGGCCATTGCGTGGTCCCATACACAACAAAACGAGTGGATGGGGATCTGGGCGACTCATCTGGGTTCGTGACACTCGAATCCAGCCGCGCCCAGCAGCCCACAGACTTTGGAGACGAGCCTCTCAATAGTCGTGCGTGGACACTCCAGGAACACGTCCTGTCACCTAGGGTGCTGATGTATACTTCTAGCCGCATGATCTGGTTCTGCAACAAAAATGTCCTATCCAGTCGAAACAAGGACAACATCCGGTTCGCCAAGGATCCGGGCTGGGGAAATAACTATCTCTTTTCTGTCAAATCGCACATGAGTCGCTTTCCGAATCCCCAGTCGCAGCCAGTCTGGTCGGTGTTGGTGGAAAATTACTGTTCACGCAGCCTGACCGACCCGAGCGACAAATTGCCGGGGATTGCGGGTCTCGCGCAACGCTATCATCAGCTCACGAAGGAAGTTGACGAGATGTACTTTGCCGGGATCTGGAAAAGTAAGATGGCCATCCAAATGCTCTGGTGTTGCAAGAAGCCCGAGAAATATCGCGGCACAGGGTATCCCGCGGTCGCCTCCAGCGTGCCCTCCAAGTACCGAGCTCCGTCTTGGTCCTGGGCAGCCATTGATGGCAATGTCGAGTTCTGTCGTTTTGACATCCCCGGAAACGACGCGTTTGTCACCAAAAGATTCAACACTCCGTCAAAGGCTGAGTTGGTCTTCAGTGTCATTAGTGCATACTGCAAGCTCTCGAACCCTCGCGACCCTTTCGGAGCAGTCACAGCTGGGGAGGTCACAATCCAAGGTCGGCTAAGGAAAGCCAGTCGACTCATGTGGTTTGGCTACGATGCCACAATGCTTCTAGGTATAGATGCCGTCACCAAAACGGAAGTTGAGATTGCCGACGAAGTATTCCGTGATGCGCCGCTCATCGATCCTCCATCAACGACCGACATACATTGCCTCTTGTGTCTGAGGGCCAAGGGAACCCGAGCCATGGGTTTAATCCTTGAGTCCGTACCTAATGTACTAGGGATATATCGGAGAATTGGGTTGTACGCGATAAGCAGCCTCAAATCGAGTAAAAACAAGCTAGAGTGGCACGAAGAGGCGACGGTCCAGACTGTTACCATCATTTGACTGCCAATCTCGCTCCATGCGAAGCCAGGCTATGTCCTAGTTAGGCTCCTCTCCGTGTCAATTCTCTTAAGCTCAGGTACCTAGGAACCGGCGACGCCATTTCCAACCACGCAGCTTCTATAGTATCTTCAGTTGTAGAAATCTGTTATGCTGATCTCTACCACTGCTCGCAGTATCTGATAACACAAGACCGATCAAGGTGGTGCAGGGTTGCTGATCAGGAATGCCAAGGCTGTGTATCCTACACTGAACCCATGAACTACCCCCCTCTTCGAGGTATTATCCGGCAATAAAAGCAAGAGCAGGAAGACACTTTATTTGAGTTGGCCGTGACTTGTCCGGCCACAGCCACGGCTTTGGTACCTTACCAGCGTTTTCGCATATAAAACTCAGCCATTTGCCCGAAGCCTTTGCCATAACTCGACTCACGTGCTGCAGTCTCATCCCTTAACTACGAAACAGTCAGCCGCGGTTTTGTCCGGCTTTGGCCGTTGCTTCGGCATCCTACCAGCATTTTCACTTACAAAATCCGGCTTTTTCCCCGAAGGTTTGGCCACACGCCGACACATACACTGCGGCCTCATTCACAGCTACAAACGAGTTGGCCGTGACTTTGTCTAGCCTTGGCCGCGGCTTCGACATCCTACTAACATTGACAAAAAGAAACGAGCCTTCTACCCCGATCGGTGGAGTTGATGGTGAAGGTGTCAACGACGACCACGCTTAGATTCCTCATCGAAGCAAAGAAGCTATGAAATCAACGGATAGTTTCTCAATTGGCAGTTTGCAGTTGATTTGCGAGCAAAGACTCCCTACAGGAACTTCATCAGGAGTCTCATGCCACTTAAAACCGAGGAGAGATTAGTTCTTGCCCACGGTCATTTCTGGCCTGCCAACATTATGACCGACAAGAGAACCAGTGTTCTAATATTATTGTCCGAGTGAGCAGGGCTCAGATTTGCACTCCCTTCAACTTATCAATCTTCTACTATGCCCAGACCTCTATTTCGACATGTTTGACTCAATCTCAGTTACAACGTCCGAACCCCTTTTGACTGAGTTTCACTGGTGCATTAGCCTCCTCATTATCCACATGCGAAGAACCAAAGCATAGGAGACTTACCATCCAGTACCGCAATGATCAATCGTCGTGCCGCAGAAACCGCCCGAGCTGCAACACTGGTTGTTAAAATCGCCGCCATTACAAGTCCAACCACCTTTGCTAGTGCCACAGCTACCATCCACCGTAGGAATGTTGGTTGTGGTACACTTGTCAGAGAAGCTCGATTGACTGTGTTCCCACATGATCAGCAAGACTTCAATGGAAAGGAGATGCTAGGAAAGATGAACTTACCACCCCTGGCCACAATGGGTGCCCGTGCTACCACAGAAGCCACCGCCCGAGCAACAGCCCCCGAAAGTCGAGCCAGAACACGTCTTTCCATTCTTGCCACATGCACCGTCAGTTGAGATTACGCCCGAGCCACCATTACAGGTACCGAAACCAGCCTGGCAGCCAGCACCGCAGTGGTCTGTCGTATTGCCGCAGAAGCCACTAAATGAACAGCAGTCTCCAAAGGATGACCCCTTACATACTTTTTCATTCTTTCCGCAGGCTCCATCGGTTGAGATGTTTCCGGAGCCTGAACTGCAAGTGCCGAAGCTTTTCTGACAGCCAGCACCGCAATGACCTTCGGTACCCCCGCAGAAGCCACTCGACGAGCAACAATCGCCGAAGGCAGACCCTTTGCAAACCTTGCCGTTGGAAGCGCCGCAGATTCCATTGGTCGTAACGTTGGCGGCAATGGAGCAACTGCCAAAGGTGACCTGGCATCCGGGACCGCAGTGTTCGGAGGTTCCGCCACAAAAGCCGGCCGACGAGCAACAATCACCAAAGGTCGAGTTCGTGCACGTCTTGCCATTGGTATTACACAATCCATCCGTCGAGACGTTACCGGTTCCGTTTCCGGAACAAGTGCCGAATTCCGGTAGGCAGCTGGCGCCACAGTGGTCGGCGCTGCCACCACAATATCCGCCTGAGGAGCAACAATCACCAAAGGCCGAGTTCGTACACGTCTTGCCGTTGGTATTACACAAGCCATCCGTCGAGACGTTGCCGCTTCCGTTTCCGGAACAAGTGCCGAATTCCGGTAGGCAGCTGGCGCCACAGTGGTCGGCGCTGCCACCACAATATCCGCTTGAGGAGCAGCAGTCGCCGAATCCGGACCCGAGACATTTTTTATTAGAACCGCTCTGGCCACAGCGACCGTCGGCACTGACATTGCCTGTGTCTTGGCAGGTGCCGAACATGGCTTGGCAACCAGATCCACAATGGGCCGGCGTACCGCCGCAAAAATTGTTGGAGGAGCAGCAGTTGCCATAAGAAGTACCTGTGCAGTTATACTTTGTTGTACCGCTGCAGGAGCCGTCCGGTGAAGGGCTTCCCGGGCCTCCCGGGCCAGGGGCTGGGATTGATGGAGCGTCGCAGTTGCCGTAGCCAGCTTGACTATTAGGCTGTTAGTAGCAAGATAATGCGATTTGGATTTTGGGTTGCGGCTCACCAACCATCCCCACAGAAGGCTTTGGAACGACCACACTGGCCGTCTTTGGAACAGCAAGCACCCCACGACGGTGTGCACACCCAGCCTGGAGTCCCACTGCCGCAAGAGCCGTCCTCTGTGAGGATGCCCGTTTGCCACGGCGGGATAGTACTGGGTGTGGTAGTCTGAGCTATGACGCCCGATAGGAGAATTCCCAGCTCAAGGAGAGTTTGTAGCTTGTGCATAGTGGCGAAATCTGACTGGGTTAACGGTATGAGAAGTTGCCGGCCAAAAGCTCTAGTTAAGTATCGCTGTTCATTCCATGACAGTCACTACCTGTATATGTATGTGTCTGTCTGTCAAAGAATCAATTCTCCTGCCAGCGGCACATGCATATACTCATCTTAACTCGGCAACTTTGCTTCCCCTTTGGTCGTATGTAGCCGTATGAATGGGGGCTTTCTAAGGCTGAGGTTGCTAGTTGCATATATCAGAGACCAGGTCGGCATCTTACCCCTGCGTACTTCGGGACCACTGTATGGCCTCTTGTACAAGGGAATTGAAGGGTCCAAGATAGAAGACCGCCGGAATGTATATCGAAGGCATAGTGGTGTCAATTTTGTTTATTAGCTGTTGCCCAGGTATTTGAAAGTCGGTAGACTAAATTATTAAGTAAGCCCTTCATCCATAATTGGACAACGGACAAGTGTCCGTCCCGGATCAGCTGGAGCGTTTGCTTAAAAAGGCAGGCCAGGTGAGACGATGAACCTCGAATTGGATGCTGCAGCGTTTGCTCGTGAGATGTGGGGTACCATCTAAATGGTGGCAGCCTTGCTTATGTGGCGCTGCTGCTCTAGAAGTGGAGTAATGAGGTTGCGTTGCCGCAATGGCGCTCTGCAGCCAAGCTGCAAGGCCATCGAGCCGCAGTCCCCAAAAATTGGCATGGGCTTGGCAGGCCTGTTATGGGCATCGCACCTTGACGCTAAATTCAACAGAGGGATTCGTGCCACAGCGGAAAACCGTGGCAAGCATTTGCAGCAGATCAGACAAGGAGCAGCAAAGACTACAAGCAGTAAGGTCAGACTAGCACGGCGCAGCGACACGGGGTCTGCTATCCTATGACAACAAGCCTAAACTAAACTCCCTAGGTAATTAGTATAAGCAACCAGTAATTATCATCAAGCATTAGCAAGGCGACAGACGGGGATGTGCCAATCTAGATATCACCCCCCAACCCAAAAATAAACCCCTCTCTCTTTCATCGCACTACCTACCTAGATGCTATTGCATCAGCATGTAAACACTGTTTTAAAGTCAGACCATCACAGTAAAGCGATGCGATGCAGGGAAAGGGGGGTGCAGGTTTTTCGCACCAAAACTCAGTAACGGGGCGTGGGAGCACCGCCTCAGCAAGTGCTTTCAGTATACATCCTTTATATAAGACGGGACCTTCTTGAATTTTTCCATTATCTCGGTCAGGACATTGTGGGAAGCAAGAGGACGACAGTAGCTATCATGCCGCGTCTTGAGCCCGCGAGGGCCGCCATCTGGGCTATCGTCAGTCTCGGCCTTCTACTTTGCGTGTCGCCTCTCCTGTATATTCAGTCCAGTCACCATCCCCATCAGCTACGTCAGCCACGTTATGAACTTGTGGGAAAGCGCTCTCTCTCCAAGATTACTGCTTTCCTTCCTTCCAGGAGAGCATCTGAGGGGGGATTCCACGGGCCTGCTCATCAGAACCCGACCAAAGCACCACCGGAATATACACCAGAAGCCGTTGCCGCGCTCAATGCGGGACTGAAAGCGTCCGACTTTTTGACTGGCCGGGAGGTGGATAACGTGCTTGGGAAGCGCGATGCCCTGCGGTGTGACAACGGACCTTGCATCGATGGCAGCTGCTGCGGCAAGGACAATATCTGCGGCTACGGTCCAGATTACTGCGGAACAGGCTGCCTTTCGCAATGTAACGCAACTGCAATGTGCGGCCAATACAGTGAAAATGCGGATATGCCGTGCGGTATGAAGCTCTGCTGCTCGGCGACGGGTTGGTGTGGTGTAAGTAGCACAAGGCCTTTCTTTGATCCCTAACTCGACTAAAACTGAAGGAACCAGACAACCGAGCAGTATTGCCATAATGCCGACCCTCTCCATGGCACCTTACCATGTCAGGCTGGGTATGGCTCGTGTTCCATGACGGCAGGGGCACCATCTTGTCCGGCTGGCGGTAACAAAATCAACGGCCGCACCATCGGTTACTACCAGTCATGGAATATGCGCGAGCGGGCCTGTAACAAGGTCTCACCTACCCAACTAAATACCACAGGATATACCCATCTATTCTACTCGTTCGCATCTATCGACCCCGGCACGTTCCAGGTCACACCTGCTCATTCGGACGACCCGGAGCTAATGCTAGAGTTCACCAATCTGTCTAAGGGGGGCGGTAAGCTGCAGACGTGGATCGCCATCGGCGGCTTCGATTTCAGCGACCCCGGCAAGCCAACCCACACGACATGGAGTGATCTCTGTTCAACTAAAGAACGTCGCTCGGCCTTTATCAGCTCCGTCAAGGACTATATGATTACATATGGCTTCCAGGGCGTTGACCTAGACTGGGAATATCCTGGCGCCCCTGAGCGCGGCGGCCGTAAGCTCGCTGATACACGGAACCTGGCCCAGCTAGTCCGAGAAATGCGTGCAGCATATGGTACAGAGTTTGGAATTAGTCTAACACTTGCTCCTGATTACTGGTATCTTCGCTGGTTCGACTGTAAGGCCATGGAGCCTTATGTTGATTTCTTTGGCTTTATGGCCTATGACCTCCACGGGTCATGGGATGCCGACGTCCTAGCTCTCGGCAAGCTGGTACGTGGGCAGGCCGACATTCGCGAGATTTCCACAAATATGGTGCCACTTTGGTTCGATGGCTTGGACCCGTCTAAAATCAACTTTGGGCTTGCAATGTATGGTCGTGGATATACCCTGGCCAATCCTAGTTGTAACCAACTATTATGTCCATTCTCCGGCCCAAGCAAGCCAGCCCCTTGTACTAATTTTGGGTATGGAAGCTCTATCACCTCAATGATTACGGTAGTGCTAATTAATCATGTGTTGTCAGCGGCGTCATGTCACTGGTCGAAATCAAGCAGCTAATCAAACGGCTCGGACTGACACCGCAATACCTGTCGGAGTCCATGATGAAGCAGATTACTTGGGATGACCAGTGGATTGGCTACGACGACGAGGAAACATTCGCTGCGAAGAAAGCCTTTGCTGACAGCAAATGCTTCGGAGGAACCATGGTGTGGAGTATCGACTTCCAAGTGCCTGGCTCTGGAGCCCCCGATGACGATCTTGAAGTTGTTTACCTAGGGCCCGAGGTCTACGATAATACGCCCGCGCAGTGCATGCCCCCTTGTGTTATGGTATTCCCGCCCAGCCGTCTACCTGGGGTCACGACGATAGATATACCGCCATGGACGTCGCCTATAGTTGTAGGCACAGGGGCGGGCAAGGCAACGGTCATAGTCACAGTTCAACCGCCACGGATCACGACTGACTTAGTGGGCTTCTTCAATGTTAACGTCACCTTGGGCCAGGCGGGAGGCACAATGCTGCCAATCCAAAGCATCGAGGTGCCGCCGGTTGTTACGACCGTCACCGACAATGACGGCCAAATACACGTCCGAACCCTATACCTGCCACCCTGGCCGCTCATCACGCTCGGGCCACCTCCACCAGGTGGTTGGTCCTTGGACGGACCGTGGCAGGTCGAGGACCCATGGACTTTCGGAGCCGGTCACCCGCCTCCGCAGTGGCCACCTTCGTCCACTCCACGTATCGTCTGGCCAGGTGCTGGACCAACCCCACCCCCTGGATACGTAACTGGCCGTCTTGGCACGGCAACCGTTACAACCCCATTCATTAGTACCATCTTTGCGGCTGGTCCCACTGTCACGACCATGACCCCTCCACCCACCATCGGCCCCATGACGTATGACTGCGGTGACCCGCTCACGGTGAACAATGTTGTATACACCTTGGGCTGCGACGGCACTACCACCGTCGACTTCCACTGCCCCCAAACCGAGGTGATAACCTTTGAGGCCCCCAAAACGACGACTATCACCGTCCCCTGCACGGCTTTTATAGGCACCAAAGAGGTACCAGAGCCAGAGTCGACCGTCTGGCCGGAATCGTGGGAGCTGGTTCCAGTGAATACGGATGTTGACGACGATGGCGAGGACGACGACGGGGATGGGCCAAAGCATAAGAGCAGTTGCAAGCTGTGGTTCTTTTTTGTGGGTGACTTAGTGCGGCTTCCCTACAGTGGGAGCTTCTTACTAACATGGTTGCGGTAGATCTGTATCAAATGGGGAGGTCTCACCATCGGAGGCTGGGAATGGAAGCTACCCCAAGGCGTCTGGGGCCCGGGGATCCCGCCGCTAGACAAGATCAAGCTACCGCCCAACATCCGTATCCAGGGAAAGCTGCCGCCCTGGCCCAAGATCACGTACGTGAAGACGTGGCTGATAGGCGGAACGAGCGCCATGACTAATGCGATAGTATTATAGTATCGGTCCCGGAGGCAAGCCGACCTACTCCGACAAGCCTACCGACTGCGAACCCACGCAGGCCTCGCTCTGCATAACCACCAGTTCGTTTGGAACCACTGTGGCCGATGGTGCCACGCGCACGACGGCGACGCGGGTTGAGTCCACATGTGTCACCATCAACGGCTGTAACCTCCGCGACGAGGAGGCCACAACCACGGGAGCCGCTTGCACGCTGAGCCCAACGGGTGGCCTGGAAGGTAGGGATTGGAATAGATGGGCATGTGAGGACCAGGTAGCTGATGGTATTATCTTGCCCAACTCACCCTGGATTACGGAAGAAATTGACCTCATCCGTGACCTGCTTATTGAGCGAAGGGAGGCCTTAGGTGAAGATGTAGCGGGTTTTGAGGAGTTCAGAGCCGAAGATCTAGGATTCACTGCCTATTTTTTCGTCCAAAACATGGGACGTCGGGCGCATCATCTTTTCAATTACGAACTAACCGTGGTGAGGCGCGCCGCCTCCCCTTCCCGGTCAGGGAATTCAAGTCTTGATTACTGACACGATTTGGGCTTGCTCCCGCGACCAGGTCCACCGGGCATACTTCTTCCAATTGGAAAACGATCAACGATATAGCAGCAAAATTCCGGCCCTACACCCAGCCATACCAACCTCCCCGCCAACAACACCACGCCGTCACAATACCAACGATTCACTATTCTACACCCCGATGCCTGCTAAGAGAGACCCAGGCACAGAGATAAATTCACACTGGTATCTAGCGCAGATATCGACACCAAGAAACGTGCCCTTCCCCATGGATGGGCCCTACACGTATGGATTCGACAGTCTAGGCGAAGGCCAAACCATATTCATTGTTGACGATGGCTTTTCGGATATCCCTCCAGTATGTGCCATCCGCGTTTAATTCTGCCGAGCATGATACAATGGCGGTGCTAATAGCGTGGGTTGTTCGGCACAGGAGTTCACGGGGAATGTCGAAGTGATAAAGCTCAGGGAATACGGCGTAGATCTGCCCTATTTCACGGAACATGGCACGCTGGTGGCTGCATTTGCAGCTGGCCAAACCCTCGGCGTGGCCAGGGAAGCAACGATCGTCGTTGTCCAGGCACCCTTACTGGAAACAACTTCGTGGCCAATGGAGAGGTTCCTCGAATCTCTCATTAATATCGCCAACAGATGTGCTGGAACTCGCGACTCGACAGTCGTCAACTTGTCGTGGGGTGTGGCACCGGGACGCGCTGATCCCCACGTTTGGAAAATCATGAGTAAGAATTCAGCCTAGCATGTGTAGTCCAGAGAAAGATTTGCTGACAGGTAGATGTATAGAATGGCTGATGAATGGCATGGAGAACAACTACGGAACCATGTTTGTCGCCGCTGCAGGAAACTACGGCGAGATTGTGACGTATATACCGGCCATATTTGTGGATGCTGCGGAAGGACTCCACGTACCGAACATGATTGTGGTCGGCGGATCCACCAAGGACGGCACGAAAGTCCCAGAAAGCAATTATGGAGACCTTATCACTTTATACGCACCTGGAACTGACTTCCCTTATCCGCCCAATTGGCCGTTCCCTAAAGAATGGGACGTGCTGGAAGGAACATCACTCGGTATGTCTTTTTGACCTTTTCCCAGTTCGTGATAATTACTACCGGAACTAACGCGAATCTTACTGTGCATTAGCGGCACCAATCGTTGCTGGACTCATTGCTTGCATCCGAACCCATCCGCGCATACCCACAGAGTACCACACACCAAGCTATGTCAAGTTTATCATCAAGGACCGGGCCAGGGAAATCACAGTTGAGCAGCCCGTTGTCGGTGACAAGGTCTTGGTGGCTTGGAACGGATACAAGCCGTGCGGGTTACCCCAAAGTCGCGGGATTTTCGGGCTCTTCCAGCGCCAGGACAATAGTTGCCCATTCCCCCCCGATGGACCGGGCGATCCAGGATCACACAGTCCTCTACCACATGGACCGCCTGTGGAGTTCAACCAGGGCCCCGCGGGACCAATCTGCTTGGCCAACTGCGGTAAGCTATGCAGTGGGTTCTGGTGCGGGCCAACCCCGATCGGCCCTCCGCCCGAGCTGCCACCCGCCCAAACGTCTGCTGTAGTCATGCCGCCCGGCCCCATGCCCACTCTCCCGCCCGACGACAATGCATCCTTCCCACCCAACTGCATCTCGATCACCACCTTCACAACATGCATTGCCGGTGGTGGTGCCGGTCATGGGCCCGTCTGCCTGACAAAATCGGGCTGCGCCGCCACCAAGACCACAGATCCCATACCAGCGGTGACGTGGACACCACCTGACGGCTTCCCCAAGCCAAGCGAGATTCCGTTAGTCAATTTATACTGCTCGCCAGATTGCCAACTGTACCCGAATATCATGGCGGCTTGCGACGTTGCCGCGCAAGCGTTCCTCGACAAGCCCAATGACTATTTCGGGACTGGGTAAGTATATACTATTCCTCTCACTCTCGTATCATATTACTTACATGCCCTTGGGGATGACAGGACACGTCCTTCCGTTTGCGCGGATGGCCACGATAAATCAACCGGGGAGCCAGTTGGCTGCAGAATTTTCTTCTTCGGAGTAGACTTGGAGAGCGCCGAGTGCGGTTGGCGCGGTCGAACCGCGGCGCAGTGGTACAGCAACCTTCGCAGTAGTTGTCCGACTTGCGGTTGGGAAGAATATCCTGACAGCGGGTGTGGAATGGCGATGGTTTTTACAAAAGATTGTTCGGAGTGATAAATTCAAAGACGTTTGGCCGACCCCGGGCCTACTATCATCGCAGCTATATTATACACCGAGACTAGTCTCGTTTTCGCTTCTCATCGAGATGGTGCCAAACTGACTCCCTCTTTGCCTTTAGCTGCATAATTGGTACCCTGGTACTATAAACTCACGTTCTTGCTACCGAGTACTCTTCCGCCCCATTGTTCCGACCATGAGCCTGGACGTGAGCTCATAAGTAGGGCCAATGCTTGTGCAACTCTCTGCTCTTAGTCAGCGAACTTCTTTACAGATATACTCCGTCTTCTCCTGGCTGTATTTCTAATCCTATGATCTGATCTGTGGTTTATATGGGAAAGGTCCCAGACCTACCTTTTTACAAGGGCTGTTTATATTTAAATTTCCGCTAAATATAATGAATATCAAATAATAGTTATAGGATATGCAATAGAAGTTATGGTAGAAGAATGCTATCGATATCCAAGCGTACGAAGGAACAATAGACGTCTAAAAACGAAATTCCGACTAGGATATATAAATGAGGTGTTGATATAAAGCCGAAGTCGTCTCCATCACGAGCCGAAGAAGTGACAAGAAGAGTTAGAGGTCCTTCTTTGCAGGTGTGAGCCACAAACAGGAACCTGGATGGTCTGTGTGGCACGTCTCGCATACATCCCGTTAGCTTGCAGGTATTCTTTCCCATAACAACGTGACGCTATGTCATACTAAATCACATCAAAGAAGCTTAACCACGGCGTTGGCGTTGGTCTGACCATCGGGGTTCTCAATATTGGTATTGGCATGCAGCGCTCTGTCTTGGCATATAAGCTAACTAGGTAGATTCTATCAAGAAGCGGCCGTGCCACAACATCCCAGCATCCGATGACAATAAGGTGATGAGGGAACTCATAATGGGGGAAAACCCCCCGCATTTTAAAAATAAAATCAAGATTAGACGCCGTTTGCGTGAGTTGACCATGGCCTCTGGGTAACATATATCTCGTGCGTGGTGCCAGTTTCAAGGAGTTCCGCTTATGCATAGCGTCGACTCGCCTGCTTTCATGATAGCGTCTCTGTAACGCAACTTGGACATACTGAGCAACAGATTGGCTGCTTGGGCGGCATGTCTCTTCATCAGTCAGGCTTTTCTGGCCACGGCACTTCCTCAGGGGCTCAGCCCGCCGCCTTCGCCGACAGCATCCGCTTGCTCGTAAATTTCGACTCCTATGCAATGGTTTGAAGAGCCAAAGGAACAAACAACCGACCTAATACTGTACAGATTCCATTCCGATCATTGGGATTGTAGCGCAACATGTACCACCAAGACTAATACGGCCTTGGGCATTGATGCAACCATTACCGACTATCTCGCCTGGTTCACCTCCATGAACAGCGCATGGTCGACCTCTGGTGTACTGTTCTCTAGTACTCGAGTCTTCGTCCACACGTCTCTGCATACTTATCACGGTGGTAGCTTAACCGGCTACGGTATTTATGGCTCGAATGCTTTAAAAAGCGCGGGATATAGTATAATTACCACATTTACTACCACCGTCAGCTGTCCTCCGACTGCGACCCCTACTCTGCCACCTTCACCCACTGGATCCGCATGCAGCCCGCATGGAGACCATTGTACGTGTTTTGCCTCCCGTAGCATCTACCGAGGTTCTGTGTTCGGGAGCAAGAGCTAACGCGATATAGGGCATTGTGATGCGTATTCGACCACCTTGACTTCTAGTCTTAGTACTGAACCTCCACTAACAACGACAGGTGCTTGTGAGCCGCATGGCGACCATTGGCATTGTCTCCCTGGGGTGCCTGAGCCGTCAACGCCTCCCGTGGAAACTACCAGTACTACGGCTCCCACTTTTACGTCCACATCGGGAGCAGAATGTACTCCACACGGAGATCACTGGCACTGCCCGCCTGCGGTGCCTGAGCCGTCAACACCTCCTTTGGAGACTCCCAGCACCATCGCCGCAACTCTTACGTTCACATCAGAAGCAATCTGCACACCACATGGAGACCATTGGCATTGCCTGCCTGGAGTTGACGAACCAACTAATCCGCCAGCCGCGCCGAGCCCTAGCCCAACAACACCACACGGCGACCGCTGGCACTGCACACCCGGAGTTGAGGAGCCCACCAGTCCTCCGCCTGAAGAAAGCCCACCTGCTGGCGACGACGGCCAGGACCACGCCTGCGAGCCGCATGGAGATCATTGGCATTGCCCAGAAGGTGTTGAACCACCCATGACGCCGCCGCCTGCTGCCATCCCCACTCCTACAGCACCGGAGGGACGTGTTGATGAAGTCTGCGAACCCCACGGAGATCATTGGCATTGCCAAGATGGCGTTGAACCACCCACAACGCCTCCTGTAGCCGTCCCACCTGCAACGTCACCTGGCGGAAGTGTCGGTGAAGTTTGCGAACCGCATGGAGACCATTGGCATTGCCCAGATGGAGTTGGCCCGCCCACCACTTCACCGGCAGAGCAATCATCCTCTGCCGATGGGCAGTGTACGCCGCATGGAGATCACTGGCATTGTCCAGAGGGGGTGCTTGAGCCAACCACGCCCCCGACTACATCTATGACGAGGTCGACGACTACACCCTCGGCTCCCGCTGTCGTTACTGTCAATGCCGGCGGAACAGTTACACTTTCTCACTATAGCTTGGGCATTTTTGCTTCATTTGCTATTATAAGCATTCTAGTATGAGTGTATGTATAAGGCTGCGGAAACAAACCTCCGATGAGTGAGCACTTATATAGACCTATTTTGCCCGCTGCTCATCTGCTTCTTTTCCCTCTCTCTTTTCATAGCCATATTCACTGAGCCAATACATTATAGTCGCTCAGCCTCTGTTCACGAAGCTATTCCCAAAAGTGAGGACTGGCGACAAAGGGAGTCGTGATGACAGCGGCGTAGTTCATTCGCCGCATAACATCAAGGTTCGAGCCTTCAGACGAGTTAACAGAGATGATTCACTGCAGTCTGCATCTCTGATGAGGTTCCACTTTGGATTGTGTAGTGTCCGCCAATCACTTCATATCCGTCTTTAAAGACTTGAATTTCTCTTTCCACACTTAAGGGCAAACTCAACTTCGTTACTATTTCTAGATCTGCTCAATGAGCTCTATATCCACACTCTTCTACTTCTATTGTACCCTCAATAGGCTGGACGTCGACCAGGGACCAAGCCAGCGAATACGAGAACCACATAGTCTGTGTGCACGGAGTCATGGCCATTAAGATGGGCACGCCTCTCCCTGATAAAGAGAATCACTTGACTAGAAGTTCGAACAATCGCAGCTTCGTCCATGGTAATACCTGCGGGAAGGAACTCGCACGTGCGTCATTCCCAAACGACACTAACACCCCCGATTCGACGAGACCATGGACCGACAACAACCATTCCGCACCAACCGTCGACAGACCGACAATCGTCGAACTGCAGGCAGCAGCCGAATCTAGCGAGTGGAACAAAGAGACCATTTCCACCGTAACAGTCTGGACAACACTCACAAACGAGGGCTTGGCCCCAACACCCATATCCTTCCTCACTGGAGCACCTTCTCCAATCACCAAGCTGATCGCAGTCTTAACTTCAGTGGCAGACGCGGACTCGCTAGGTGGAGACCGCCTAACTGCCACAGGTGGCGGTGCCCCAGCAGTCACCCATCAACCGGATGATGACAACTCTCGGACGACGGCAATCGTTGGCGGCGTCGTGGGTGGGATTCTAATTTTCGCTTTTATATTCTTCGCGACATTTATGATACAGTGGATGAGGTATCGCCTGAGGTTGGAGTCAGTTGCTACGCGGAGGAGAACGACGGCTTCAAATCCGTCGAGGTCCGGGGTGCCAACAAGTGCGAATGACGTTGGATCCCCAACTTCTCCGGCATAGCAATATAATCCATGCTTGTACCTCCAAGCGAGATCGTCACAATACATAAAAGTTACATCAGTTCTATGCTGGAACTAAACGCCTCGCTTGTACCTAAACTTTCCATGGTACACCAATATTGCATTCTGCGCCAAGTGACGTGAATAATACACCTGCTCTACACGTCAAGCTTAAGTCACTAAGTGGTTGGTATGGAGCCGAATGATGGATGCAACGCAACTTTAGACATGTTTCGCTGGCGACAATAACCATAGCCACGGTACGAGTATCAAGTGATGGGAGAACATGACTGGGGGACAGGGGTACTTAAACTGAACAATGGTTAATGATAATGGAGGAGGACTCAATGCCGCATAGATTCTTGTGACTGTGATAGGAATATCCCTAGGTAAGAAAAATTTGGACTCAGATGAGAGAGCCGTCTCGTGCACAAGTTAAAGACACCCACGCTCCAGAAGTGCCATGCTGGTATAAAACCCAAGCTCCAAAAGTCCCAGATCCCATCCCATTCCTGTTCCCATTCCCGTCCCGAGCAATAGTCCCAAAGCTGTGCGCCCGTCGAAGGCAGATTGAAGTTTATACAGATGCAGCCAGATGCCCGTGTAACCGAGTCGATGTATATAGAGGCGACTCACGACGAGTCGGCTGCCCTGTCCTTCGCTGTCAAGGATTGAATCAGCGCATCATAACCAGGCATATCGTCGTGGGGGTTGAGTTCAAGACCGCTGTGAAAGAGAGCTTGGCGCTTAGCGAAATGCTCATTGCTCATGGGGCGAGCCTTTTGCGGCCCTCGAGCGATCTCCTTGGCCCTTACGGCCACAAATTTATCATATACATCTTTCGTGGGGAACTCTTTGCGGAATTCACGAAGCGCTGGCGTGCCCCAATTCACATCCAGGTTGGTCGCTGGAGCCTTCTGTAGTATGGGCTCTGGGGCTGTCGCAGAGCTGTTGGCCGGCGCGGCTTCTTTGCCATTCGCCTCATCCTCCGGTCCCTTGTCGTTTCGGGGGAGACGCATTGCAAGCAGGACATACTCTGCACGAGTCATGTTATCCATGACATCCTCCATGTACCGCCTCACCTCGTCGGGCGGGGCGACAATTTTCGCAAGGTTATCGAGATGACGACCGGTATGAGTGTAGAGCCGGATTGTGACTGGCTGATAGTAATCAAGCTTAGGATCACCGCCGTATTCAGAAGTACTGCCTTTCCGTACGATGAGAAAAGACGCCACCACTTGTTGATTGCCCGGAAGAGGCTCCAATATGCTGAACTTGGGGAAGAGATAGCGGTCTCCCGTGCCCCCCGAAAATTCTAGCGCAATAGCTGCTATATCAGGTTTGGGGGGTGCGGGCGGCGGTCCTTTCGAACGAAGGGCCTGCTGAGATGGTTGTTGAATTTGAGCCGCTGGTGCCGCGGCCGCAGGGGATGGCGGATGGCCGTTTGATGTTCCATTCGCCGCAGTCTGTGGATGCTGAGCTTGGGCGACTGGTTGGGCCGGCTGTTGGCCCTTTGCCTCCTTGTGGAGCTTGTCGAGAATGACTTTGAGGTCTATAGCATCGGTGAAGCCTGGCTGGCCCTCGGCAATCCTCCTGATCATAGTCCTCGTCTTGGAATCATCCAGGGCTGTTTTCACGAGTAGGACAACCAAAGCGTCGCTACCAGGAGGGGGGCGCAGCTCATTTGACTTTTGCTGCGGGTTGGATGCCAAGACAATATCCAAGATTGTTCGTACTTCGTCCGCAAAGTACTTGACCGTCCTCCCATCCACCAGCAATCTGTCGGCCGACGGCCCTTGCTGGCCGCCCTTTTGCTTGTATTCAGTCGTGATCCTGTCTATGATCTTCTGAAAGTTGCTCAGCTCTTCCGGTTTCGCCTCGCCAGCGGCAACTCGTTTCATAAGATCTCGCAGTTGTGGGTCTTCCGATGCCCTTTCGGCCAATGTCATGATTATGGGATCCGTGCCAGGTGCTTTCGGAGCTACAGCAGGCTTAGGCGCGACTCCCGCTGGCGTCGGCGTCGTGCTTGTCGGCCGCGAAACCGAACCCGGAGGGGCCGGCGCAATGGCAGGGACTGCATTGGTCGGCGTGCCAGGGGGAAGAGCTGCTGGCACTGACGGGGGCCGAGACGCCTGAGGGGTATTGGGTGCAAGCACAGGTTCCATTCCTCTAGGCGAGGCTGCAACTTTCGGCGGCTCGTTCGTCGCGGACGACTGGGGCCGCGACTGGGGGCGTGGCTGGGGCTGCTGAAGGACAGGCGAGGGCAGCGCGGGTGGCGGAGCGAGGGGTGTGGGTTTCTGGTCTGTCGTGCCTGGCGGGGCCGGTGCCACAACGGGGGCTGGAGACGTGGTCGTCAAGGAGGGCGATGGAGGAGGAGGCATGGATCCATTCGGAGGGCCGTACTGAAGAATTGGTCGAAATGCAGCGGCTGTGGTCGGGGCCGGTGCAACGGGAGGTTTCGGGTCCTTGATCGCCCACATGGTGGCCTCGAAGACATGAGGCTCGATTGTGATGGTGACCTGTCCAATCTTGGCCATGGTGTCCTTGGCAGGGTTGTTCGGCTCCTCTATCATCACGCCCTTCTTCTTATACGGCTTCGTCCAGTACTTCTCGAAGATGCCTTCGGTAATCCATTTTTGTCGCGACCGATGGAGCGACTCTGCTAAGACGCCGCTGTGCTGACAGTCAGTACTCGGGGTTGGGAGACCAGACGCAGACAGAGGCGCATACCTTTCCTGGATTGACTGGTATTCCTTGACGGGCAAATCCTCTGGCTGGGCATCCTCCACAGTGGGCAATGGCTTCCCTGCTTGAACAGACTTGGGCAATGGAGGCGGAGGCTCCTCGACTGGGACGGGAGATGGTGTCGGGGATCGATGTTCGGGAGGCGTGACTGTTCGCTTTTTCGCGATGTGATCCACCCGAGCTGCAGCTCTGGCGGGCAGCTTCCTCTTCCTCTCCATTATCAAAAGAAAAATGACAGTTCTACTACAAAATCAAAATACTGTGTATGACAAGAATCGGGGACCTAGTCATGGCCGGCTAGATCCAGCCTCGGATAGTGGACAGCACGCGTCGTGGTCGAGGACGTGGCCGAGGTCGAGCTGATGGTGAATCTGGGACAAATTTTGAGCGATATGGGGAGGGCTGGAGATTCTGATGGAGGGAAAGGAATTGACTGATACGGCGGCTGGGCTGGGCTGGGCTGGGCTGGGCTGGGCTGGCTGGGCCGGACTGACTGGCTGTGGGACTTGGGTACTTTAGGTGGAGGACAGACTGACAGACTGACTGACTGACTGACTGACTGTGGGTGGTCAAGAGGCGAGAGATGATTGGGGGTTGACAGGGTCGGGAAGCGGAGAAAGCAGAGAGCCTCGATGCTGTGAGTGGTTGGACAAAAGTGAGACTTGTCTGGGCCTGAGAATGGGGGACAAAAATGCAGATTGTGGAGGAGGGTGTGAGCTTGGGGGGCATTTCGGAGCTAATTCTACGGCGGACGACTCCCTGAGTCTTAGGCCTGTAGCCGTACTTCCCGTTCCCTTGTAGCCTGAAGGTTTGTTAATACATTTGCGGGGGGGGGTGCTATGGTGCTGGGATGTTGGGGGTTGGGGGCGGGTTCCATGGTGCAAAAATGGTGTGTCACGCAATAAATGCACCTGTCTACCAACCTAACATCGAGCCAACAGCACCCACAAAGGATTAAAATATATCAGGACGTTCGCTGGTGGTTATTTTTCTGACTCTATTGCTCACGACAAATTCGGCAAGAGACGAATCTTGGTGGGAAATTGCTTTTAAAAATAAAAATAAACTCCCCATCCCCATGTTGCCTAAGCATTGAGATTGGCGATAGTAATCCTGCACGACTGAGGCAGAGCCTCCTGAGATGCATTCAACTAGCGGGTGATCTACTGCGTCGCCGCGCTGCGGCTGACAGCGCTCATGTGGGATGGCAGCCGCATTTGTTTTCGTGGTCGCAATAGATGTGTCAGCTAGCATGAAGTACTTGAAGCTCTCACTCTTTTGCAGCCTGAGAGCAGGTACTCCCCGCTAATGCTGCGCATGGGTCGGATCCCTGTTAGCCACATGCCATTCCAACTTCATACTGTTTGGAAGAGCCAACCATAGTTTCCAGGCATCGGACACCAGGCCACGCAACGCCTGTCAAAATGCCTACATAGCATCGGGATTTTCATTCCTTGGTGTCTTTAGACACGAACCCTTCGATCATCTCGAGTATAAGCGCAGAGTTGTAGTCGAAAATGGGTATTCCTCTCGCGCCGATTCTCAGGACGGCTGCGTGGGCCGTGGCGGTGCCTCTGGGCCTCTACGTCACGTTTCTCGGGCTTGGTATGACGCCCTTCTTTCAGCGCCAGTAAGCTCAGTCCATATCTACAGTAGATGACTATGCGCTCTGATACCCTCTGACGCCTGCAGTTTCTTCTACGCACACCGTATCAGTCTCCATTTTCTGTATAATCCTGACTATCCCGAGCAATGGGGCTTTGCAAGTCAGTTGACCACCTGCAAAGCGCTTCTCTCCCTGAGCTGACATGAACTGGATGCAGAGGGCCAGGTCACACCATTCTCAATGACCACGCCAGATGATCAGAACATATATGCGTGGCACGTGTTGCCGCTGCCTCTGTACCTGAAGAACGAGGAGAAGCTGTCGCAACAGAAATCAGGATTCTGCGATGACTTTACCGCTACGGACTCCTTTCGGATGATTAAAGAAGATCCCGATGCCAAGATCGTCCTTTACTGCAAGTCGAGGCAGTCATCGCCTGTCTAATTTTCATGCTAACTCGTCCACAGTTCATGGAGTATGTTTGACTTGCATGTAGTGACTGAGGCCCCCCGCAGCTAACACAATCAAGAATGCAGGACACGTAGCGCAGCATCTTAGACCGGATAGTTACCACGTGCTGACAGATACGTCCTCCTATCACGCCATGGCCATTGACTATAGGGGATACGGGCACTCTACCGGCTCTCCTACCGAGCACGGCCTCATCCAGGATGCAGCAACACTCATCGACTTCGTCATCAATGTGGTCGGCATACCATCCGAGCGGATCGTTCTCCTGGGTCAAAGTCTGGGAACGGCCGTTACTGCCGCTGCTGCGGAGCTCTACGCAGCCCAAGGCATCGAGTTCGCTGGCGTTATCCTGGTTGCGGGCTTCAGCAGTCTCGCGAAACTGCTGAACGGATACAGGATTGGCGGCTTCTTTCCGGTGCTGGGACCTTTGCGAGTTTGGCCCGGTCTTTTGGGCAAAGTCGAAGGCTTCGTCGTGGACAAGTGGCATTCGGCTGATCGCCTTGCTAGCCTGGTACAGCACACGAAGAAGAGGTTGCGGCTGAGTCTGATTGCTGCCAAGAATGACCGTGACATCCCCTGCTCCGAGAGCGACAAGCTATTCCGGTCTGCCGCAAATGCTACCGTCCAGGGAGGCTTAGACGATCATTCATTTGCCGCCTGGAAGGAGGTGAGGACAATCAAGAAAGGAGACGATGCGTTCGTGACGACTTGGACTGCCGACCCTGATATTGTTATTCGCCAAGAGCTATTCCCATACGGCGGTAAGTACACCATGCCACCCCAACCCTCGGTTCTGCGTTGTGCTGACAAGTTTAGGCCATAATGAGATTATGGCTTATGCCCCGGTGGTCCTGGCCGTGATGAGGTCATTCGACCTTGAAGGGACTGTCTATACCTAGAGCTACTTTGCCTCTACCGACGGAAGAAGTGCAGCGTTACTTCATGTTTTGCGAGATGTTCTACTAGACTGTATTGATTGAGGCCTGGATATGTTAGATTTGATAGCAAAGATAGACTAGGTACATTGAACAGAGTCTGGCGCCTGAAACAATCCCGATTTCGGCTGCCTAAACTGACAACTGTATTCTGCTGTAGCTGCCAGTTGATGCCACGTAGCCATCATTTTGATATCATTATGTACTTTTCCATCTGTAGGCTTTACATGTCAGCAAATGCCCTGATTTTCTGAACATTGGAATTGTCCAGCGCTTAGGACGACGAAAAACGATCGCCTAGTGCAGTACCCCGCCTATTAACCAGCACAACCCCGCCACAATCGTCATTTCACATCACCAAAATTCTTCCCCTCCATCCCACCGCCGCAAGCTCCGCGAGAGCTTCACTAGCACCGAATATCCCCAACCATGCCTGCCCAAGAGTCCAAGCCTGTCGATCCTGCCGTCGAGGAGGCAGAAAACGCAATCGCCGAAGCGTCGGAAAATGCGAAGGGCAAGCAGCCTGAGGTCGAATCGGAAGACGAGGATGCGCCGGAGGACACTACTGCGAGCCCCGCGCCTGGCGGCAAGAAGAAGAAGTCCAAGAGAAAGAAGATCAAGGATGCCCTGGGGGGAAAACCTAAAGACCCCGAACAAGACCTCAAGAAAGCCATTGGCGGCTTGTCGCAGGAGCAAGTCAAGGAGCTCCTCGCCCTAAACCCGGCCCTTGCTCAAGAACTCGGCGTCGGCAGCTCCAGCGGGGCGTCGACAGAGGATGTCACGAAAGCGCTCCAGAAGATGAAACTCCAGGATATCATGACGGGTTTGGCGGCGAGCGGGAAGAATGCCAAGGATATGGCGAGCTACAAGTTCTGGAGCACGCAGCCCGTGGTGAAGTTCGGAGAGGCGGACAAGATTGTCGAGGAAGGCCCGCTGAGGGAGGAGAAGATCGAGGACGTGCCGAAGGAGCCACCGCCGATGCTGACTGGGTTTGAGTGGGTCGAGTTGGACATCACGGATGATGCAGAGATGAAGGAGCTTTATGAGCTTCTGAGTGGCCATTATGTCGAGGACGGCGAGGCGATGTTCCGGTTTAACTACTCGGCATCCATTTTGAAATGGTATGGCAGCATTCCCGGCCGCTCCCCTCCATTCGCGCCGTACTAACGTTTTGCAGGGCCCTGATGGCACCGGGTTGGAGGAAAGAATGGCACGTCGGCGTTCGCGCGGTGACTTCGAGGAAGCTTGTCGCCTTCATCTCGGCGATTCCCGTCAACCTGCGCATACGCAAGAATACCATCCTCTGCTCCGAAGTCAACTTCATCTGCGTCCACAAGAAACTTCGTGGGAAACGGCTGGCGCCCGTTCTGATTAAGGAGATCACTCGGCGAAGCCACTTGCGAGGAATCTGGCAGGGCCTGTACACCGCCGGTGTCGTGTTGCCCACGCCCGTCAGCACATGTCGCTACTTTCATCGTGCACTCAACTGGCAGAAACTCTACGAGGTGGGGTTCAGCCCGCTGCCGCCGAACAGCAAGCCTCAATACCAGGTTCGCAAGTACCAGCTGCCGGACACCACAGCCATCAAGGGCTTGCGAGAAATAGAGGCGAAGGATGTCGACGAGGCACTGGATCTTCTCACGAGAAGTATGGCAAGGTATGATATGGTACCAACGTGGACGAAGGAAGAATTCATACACTGGTTCATGCACGACAAGAATGCGCCTGGCGAGCAGGTTATCTGGACTTATGTTGTCGAGGTTCGTTGTCATTCCCCGAGCACTCTGATCCGCGTTACTTATTACTAACCTATCCCAGACCGACAAGAAGATTACCGATATCTTCTCATTTTACTGCCTCGAGTCCTCCGTCATCAATAGCACCAAGTACCAAAACATCCGCGCGGCCTATCTCTTCTACTACGGCTCCGAAGCCGGCCTCACCACGCCGTTCGACAAGCCCGCCCTCAAGGCCAGACTGAATGAGCTCGTCGGTGATGCCTTGATCTTGGCTAAGCGGTTGAAGTTTGATGTGTTCAACGCCCTGTCGCTCATGGATGGCGCGTTGTTTCTGGAGCAGCAGAAGTTTGGCGGCGGCGATGGGCAGCTGCACTTTTATCTATTCAACTACCGCGCGAATCCGATTGCGGGCGGTGTCGATAAGAGAAACCAACTGGATGAGGATGGGTTGAGCGGCGTTGGTCTGGTTATGTTGTAGGAGTCTGATGCAGGCTAGATGGGTGGGAGCTGTGGGTTCGGATGGCTGGTGCAAAAGAAGCAACATATTGAGACACTGGTAGGACGCATGTCTCTAAAATAACATATTCGTACCCTGTCATGGAACTGCACATTCTGTGCTTCTCTCAACCGTCTATCTAATGCCATTTCCCTTTCGTCATGTGTCCAGTCTATGCTTGCGCGGCCAGCTTCTCCCCAAAGGCAATCCTCTCAGCTAGAAACCCGTTAAACCATTGGACCCTGTCAAAGACCGGCGCATGGCCCATGCCGTCCACAATCAACCCAACACCTGGCTCGATATACTCAATCAGCTTCCGCCCGTGGTATACGTCAATCATATTGTCCCCAGTGCCATGCATGACCGCGATGCGCTCCCTGCCCACCACATCGGCCATGGCCTTGAGCTGCGCCTCCGTTTTGCGATGCCAGCCCGCTGCGATTAGCTGCAGGAGGAAGCCCGTTCGGGTGAACTGAGTGGCGTCCCCTCGCTTGGCAAGCTCCTGCGCCTGGAACCGCTGGAAGTTGGACTCAAATTTGAGGTATGGACCACCGCCGTTGGCCGGCTTGCATTTCGGCGTGGATGGTGTGGGGAGCTCGGCGCCCTCGTCGGGCATGAAGAGCCATTCCTTCACAAAGACCTGCTGGGACGTGTCCTCAATTGACCGTTCTGGTGATTTGGGAACTGCCATCTTCAGCCGCTCGGCCCAGGACTCGTGGAAGGACTTGGTGTTCTCCACGGTGGCGGCTGTGCAGAGCAGGGTGAGGGTGCGGAGGCGGTCCGGGACCATGCATGCGAGCTCCTGGGCGATCATGCCGCCGAGGCTGATGCCTACGAGATGCACCGACTGCGGGTCCGTCCAGCCGACGTGGTCGAGCACTTCGAGCAGGTCCTTGGCCATCTCGGAGGTGGAGTAGCGCATGAGGGGCTTGTCGGACTCGCCCATGCCGCGGTTGTCGATGAGGAGGACCGAGTAGCGATCGGCGTGGTCGTGGCCGAAGTGTTTGGTCTGGCGCTGCCAGGATGTTTTGACGCCGGCGAGACCCATGACGAGCTGTGTGTGTTAGCTTCATGTCCTTGACCACAAGACGGGGGTTGAAAGAGGGAACTAACGATCAGCTTCGCGGGACCCTCGCCGTGTATTTCCCATGCGATGGTCACGGGTCCTCCTCGGTTTTTGGCACACGCCAGCTTGCCGCTGCTATGAGGCTCGAGGTTCCATATTGTGCTGGGGTAAGCTGGGTGGTTTAAAGTCTCCGTGATGGCCGGGAACCGAGCAGGTCTGAGAGATGTGAGTATGAGATTTCGATCCCGAGGGGCAGAATGCCTTTCAAGATTTGGTTGGAAGAGGAGACAGGAGTTAGAGCAGCTGAGGGAGAGACATACATTTGAGCCATTGTGTGTTTCTGGTGGTTGATGCAAGGTGAGCTGTCTGCGGGTGATGAGATAGGTTGGTGAGGTGAATTGCAATGTTTGGAACACAACGATGTTGGACGCCCAGAGCGTCTGATCAAACTATCAATAGTTCACAGCAGTATTATTTTAGGACGCTAGAAGGGCATCTCCAGTTTAGCGATATCTATGCATTTGAAACAGGTAGTCGTCAGCTTGGTACATATCGCATACGAGGAAGCACAGCTCCCGACGACTGGATAAGTCGTGGATGGTGACGTCGAACCGGGACGACAAGACCAGCGGTTAAGAAGCTACTTGGCTTGGAGTAGAATGACGGCATCAATTGTCAGTACTGCGCTATCTGAATGATGACCGAAAGCATCTGGCACGTGGCCCTTGAGCACTCCAAACAGCGCACCTCGGCTCAATTAGCTACCTTGCCTAAGGTGGGTAGTTTGGGGGCACATTTATTCATACTTCCACTAATGCCATGCGCCAACAGACATGCCGTCAGCTTATTGTTGCCCCTACATACAAGTGAATTGTTCGATGCCGATACCTTATACGAGCGGACCATTGGAGCCCCTTGTAAATGACCGTTAGTTGGGCGATCTTTCCAGGCGTTCGGTTGGTTCCCCAAAGCCAGGGTTCTGGCGCCACTGAATTTCACTGTGTGCATAGTAGGTAGTGTCGGTGAGATGTTCTGCCGCCAGCGTCACCGCCTTTAGATTTTGGCTCCCTTGACGGCAGAAACAACCCGCATCTTGAGCTTGCTTGCAAATCACCAACCACGTACTGCGACCGACCTCTATCTTTTACCAACTCGGCAGATTATCTGTAACCCCCGAGTAGGTTCCCGAGTAGATCCCGTGCTGCCCCCAGCACTTTCAGCTGCATTATCCACCATGCTATTTCGATAGCAAGGGTCGCGCTCTAACATGTGGTGGCCAACATCTTCAGCCGACAGCCTCACCCGATACCGCGTTGCTGTTGCTGTCGTTTCTGCTTTCGCCGCGGCTTCCCTCAGCTACTACGTCTACCAAAACACACAGAACCAGTTCGGGGATAGTGTACCTGGCCCAGGGCTTCATCGAAGCAATGCGGTGAGGCACAATCGTCGACGGCGGTCGCGACGGAACACGGCCTCGTCCATCTCATCCGACGGATCCCACAGCGACGAGAACTTTGATATCGGTACGGCCCGACCCCAAAACGATGGAGATACAATAGTGGATGGTGGAGGAGGCGTGGACGAGTGGTGGAACGACCCCTCCGCGATGGTGCCAACACAGCGAGCCGGACACAACATCGTCAGTCTCCTGTTCAGGGTGTCCGAAGACAACGCGAAGCGAAATGCCTGTGTTCACAGAGGATGCGCATGTAACGCGTGCGGCATGGTTCCCATACGCGGCGTGAGATACCGCTGCGCCAACTGCGCCGACTTTGATCTCTGCGAGACATGCGAATCCCAAGGCGTCCACATCAAAACGCACATCTTTTACAAGATTAAAGTCCCGGCGCCGCCGTTTGGCCCCCGCCAGATGCAACCTGTCTGGTACACCGGCGATCCGGATACTTGCATACGAAATCTGCCTAAGGGGTTGATGAGCAAGCTCACGAAGGAGACCGGGTTCGAGCGACCTGAAATTGAGGCATTCTGGGAGCAGTTTACCTTTATGGCAAATACCGAATGGCGAGAAGATCCAGATGATCTATGCTTGGCCATGGACCGCAAAACTTTCGAACGCTGTCTCGTGCCGTCTGGGGGATCCCGGCATGCCACCCCGAACCTGATCCACGATCGCATGTTCTCATTCTACGATACCAACAATGATGATCTAATCGGGTTCCAAGAGTTCCTACACGGCCTCGCATACCGGAAACGGAAGGACAAACTGAGGAAGATTTTCGAAGGGTACGACATAGACGGAGATGGCTTCGTGGATCGACGCGACTTCCTACGAATGTTTCGAGCTTACTATGTGCTGTACAAGCAAATGCACCGGGACATTCTTGATGGCTTGGATGATCAGCTCATGGGCAGCACCGAAGCCCAGCAGCTGGTCACTAGCAGGCAACCGCTTAGTAGCCTTTTCGGCCGCGAGGGTAGAGTCCCACGTGCCGAAGGTAGCAACCGCAACGAGGGCAAGATATTCCACGCGAATGGTGACGTTGATTTGGAAAGTGGAAAGGTCGGGGCTGTCAGTGGAGACAGAGGCGATACGTCTTCGAGAGAAGATGTCCTGACCAGGCTCTTTGATCCATTCCAGAGCTCATGGTCGGCGCAAGCCGGTACTCCCGACAGCGAGCCCGACACCCCGTATTGGGAGGCTCTTTTGAACCCTCCAACCAGCATAGATGAGCTGCCCGGCCTTCTCACCGGACAACGCCGTGAAACGACCGAGGTCGACTTCACCTTCGAGATGCCTAGCTCGGATGACGAGGACGAAGACAACAATGCCTCCGATGCCGAAAACAGAAGCCATCATTCAGATGCTGCTAATCAGCAAGCGCTAGTGGACTCGGATCAGTATACAGATGCCGTGCCGACCGAGAGCCAGTTACGTGCCCAAGTCATCGCCCACAGGAGGAACATGGCGCCAGAAATTGAGAGAAGACGACGCGCAGCCTCTAGGAAACAGCTTCATGAAAGGTGGCAGAGACGGCAGTTCTACCTCGATGAGGAGGAGGGCGGTCTGGCTCCTGATGGTTGGCAAGGAGACGAAGATATCCTTGTGAACCTCAATGGGGTCGCAGAGAGTTCAAAGTCAGCGCAAAACCGACCCCTCTCGCCGCGATCGCGGTCTTCGTCCAAGGTCCGATTCGCAGAAGATGATGATTACGAAACGAGGTCCAATCATTCAACATCGTCACGAAGCGTGCCGGAACGATGGGGCGGGATGGAGATCCCAGATGAAGAGCGCGATGCTGGAAAAGAGATTTTATACCAAGTGACGCAGCAGGCATTCAATGAGCTCCTCGATGCCATATTCAAAGCAAAGGAGGACCTAGCTGTTGAGGCGGCCGAGACGAAGAAGGACCGCGACAAACACCGGCCCAAATTTGAGCACATACTCGACAGCCCGAAGGTGAAGGTCATTGAGACTGCTCCACTCGATACGCCAGTGGAGGAGACCAAGCCTGTAGCTGAGCGGTCGCTCGATGAACTGTTGAGAACTAGCGGCTACACGATAGAGCAACAAGCGGTCGATCAAGCAGCTGCCACTCAACTAGCTACCGAGCCACTAGCTACCGATCAACCGGCGACAGCGCAACCCGCGAATGAGGAGCCAGTGGCAGTGTTGCTAGTGAGTGAGGAGCTTGTGCAAGGGCAGCAAGTAGAAGAGGAGCTTGTAGACGATGCGATAAGCGATGACCAGATACTCAAAGCTCTCTCTACCATGGAGAAGGTAGAGCCAGATGTAGAGGAAGTCCAAGACGAGGCAGAGGATGAGTACCGCGATCCAACCATGCCGCAATTCCGCCCCAACAGCGACGCCCTCTCCTCATCCAGCATTTCCATCTCCACCCCGCCTACCTCCGACGACGCCGAGTCTTCCACAGGAATACCTCTCAAGTCGGCGATGAAGAAGAAGGGTAAAGCCGCCTCACGAAAGGACCGCACCATCCCGCAGTTTACGCTGATGATGTGGAAGCGGCTGGACGTGGCGGAGAAGGAGGCAGAAGAGCGTAAGGGCTGGGGCAAGCTCAGCTTCGAGGAGTTTGAGGAGGTTTACAAGAGGCAGGAGGTTGAGGGCAACCGACTAGATTACTTGGGGAGCTGGGTGGACTTCTGCATTCCCTAGCGCGGCCATAGACGCAGCGTTGGCATGACTAGGAGAGGATGAGTTACAATGCGAGGGATGGGTGGTGAAAAGCACATATTATTTATTGTATTATATTGTGCCATATCTCATGCTATGCTTCATGCTCTGGTATGGCTGTTACTGTCCTCATGCATGAGCAAACTCAAACCGGCTGTAGGAAATTTTAGTTCATGACACGCTTTCAGATATATGACTGTCATCATCACACCTCGATGCGCTTTGGTATTTCGGTTTATTCTGTGAACGGTAGAAATTCATTCAAGACGTGTCCTGACAATCTGACACTCAGAATACGGCTTAAGAACGGCGCAGGACTCTTGCAGAACATAGACGACTTTCGTTTCTCACGGAAGAGTCAACATCATCATTGGGATGTCCAGTTAGAATTCAACAAGGAAATGGGCAAAGCCTGCAGTCAAAGCACGTGGACTTTTGTATTATTATAGACCCAAGCTAATACTCGAACCCGTGTGCTAGACTATACTAGCAGATAGAGTTATTTTGATGCCATTAAAAGTAGATACCGTTCAGTCCCAAGTTGTAGAAATAGCTGAGCAGATCTTGCGCAGAATCGACCTGCTTGATCAACCCAGTGCAGGGGTTCAGCTCCAAATAATCAGTCCCGTTATAAGTCACATGGTCTCCCGGCTGGAGGGTCCTGTCGAATTGCGTATTAGCTTGCAGGGAAGGCAAAAATGAACCAATAATGCACTCACGTTGGAATTGTGAAATTCTCGCCGATGATGCCGTCGAGGGACCATCGCAGAACGACGGAGTACTCATCTCCAACCCACTTCTGGACTATGAACTGGTATTGTTCCCAGCCAGTCCGCGCTCGGAGAATAAATTGGAGGAAGTCGTCCGACGTGTGAATGTCGAGCACATAGCTGCCCGAGCCGGTTGGGGAGGGGAAGCGATCGGCGAAGACGGTCACGTTTGGCGAGATGGTCGAATCTAGGAGACTCAAGTCCCCGCCCCAAAGGTTCTTGTAGTTGTTGACGATATGCTTGTGGTACGCGCGCGTCGTGTAGGCCGATTTCGGCTTGCAACACTCTGCGATGGCGGCGCTGCTGAGCAGGAAGAGGAGCGCGAAGCGAACCCAGCCGATCTGGCTGGAGAGGAAGACCATCTTTCTGACGGGGGAGCAGGATGTCTACGGAATAAAGGTCCAATTGAGTGGACGCGACGACGGTGGTCTGGTGGGAAAGTTGAGCCAGACTCCCAAAAGTCAGCTCGGCGCAATCCTGTACTTTATACTCAAGGATTCCTACCCCCCACAAGCTTCAATCGATCTATTAAATGACACAAAGCCTCGCTTATGGCTGACTGCGGCACAGCAGGGCACAGTTGCGCCTACCTGATCCTTCGCCATACCTACCGAGTTACATCGTACCGTGTGTGTATGTACGACGGTCGCGGGCAAAAGCAATACATATGCACCCGCAGGGACCCCCTTGTCGTTGTACTACACAGTCAAAATGGGTTGCGAAAAACAATGCCGCTTAAACTGATGGGACGAAAAGATGGCCAGATTCATTTTTGAAATGGGAGCTGTGTAAGAAGCTATCAAAGAATATAATCATTGCTATATAGGTACACACTGGTATACTCATCATAATATTCCCATGAATAGCTACTAAATAACATATATTCTACATATATTCATAACAATATTCCCGTGAATAGCTACCTGAATATCTTGATTCTACGATGTACTCATTAACTCTCTACCTACAAACATCCCCCGAATAGCTAGGTACGTACTTGGATATCTAGATGATAAAGCCGCACTGTTTTTCACGACCCACTCGACAGTATAAGCTACCGCCGGTTGATAGCCTATGATAATGAGCACCTGTTGAATTGAGCGGTTTTTATTGTCTGCTCCAAGTTTTGCGACAGCCTGGTCAAAGAAAACACCCCTCCACCTGCATTCCCACTTGCTTCCACCTCTAATTCTAACAATCGGCCTATTAATTCCCCCTCTAGCAGTTGATCCCGAAAGGTCTAATCTTTGCGAAACAAGAGCATTACATGAAATGGACGGCAAGAGGTAGTCTTGGTTACCGGTACCACATTGATTTGGGCGTTAGATTATCTCCAGTATTATTTTATATTTGCTATATAGTTTATCTTATATAGCATGACTATAATCTAGGTCTGCCTGTTCCCCAGTCGGGCTAGAGAAAACGGGGGTCGAACCACGCCCAGACAGCTAGCAACGCCACTTTGTGTTTATCGGGACCCCAGCACTAGAACTATACCCCAGGCGTTACTCACGCCTCTAATGCCTCTGCCTTCGTAAGTTCTAGTTCCCCGGGGGCGCTATCCTATAGCCTGCTACTTCCGCTCCGTACGCTTGTTCCGCCATCGTCACATCTGCTCGCCTAGCCTGCTAATCCTATTATAGCCTCCAACTCGTCAGCTTCAATCCTCTGATGGTCTCCTTCATCTAATTCCGTTCCGTCTTCTTCATCTATCGGCGGCCGTGATAAGCATCGCGGGCCTATCCTGGTCTTGATATGTCCTGGTCCTTCACCCCAGCGCTGTTTAAAGCTCTGTGGGTTATAGTATTGTCCTTGAAACCTCGGGTTCAGGGCTAAGGTCCGTTCCAGCATTATCCTTCGTAGGAGAAGCCGTCGAAACGTTGTCCTTGCCGCTGTAAGTCCCCATAGTCTACCGCCCGCGCCCCATGCATGTGAGAGATACGCCTTGGGCGTTAGATTATCAGAGCATTGTGAAATTAGCTCTGATGTGTCCTACGAAATTTTCTTATGCGGAGGGTAATTGCTCAAAACCCAGCAAGCGGCGAGGAATGGGTATAATTATCGCAGCAGAAAGACGAGAACGAACATGATGATGGGCATCTCAATGCGCTTGTTCTTTAGTAAATAACGTAGTTGTGCGCTGATCTAAACTAATTCTTTATGAGTGGCATGCGAGTTAATTATATAAAGCCAGCGTCAAAGTGGCCCTTAATACACCAAATTAACATGAAAGATGCAAGCTCAAAATTACGCTCGACACATATGAAGCTTCTTTACCACCTGTGTGAAAAACACATCCTGGCCGCTCCACTCCTCACCACTGCCCTGAGACCAGGGAGTCGAAGAAAATTGTCCGGTTAAGCATGCCAAAACGGCTTCCGCATAGAGCTCACCACTGAGAGCTTTGAGTGTAGTCTCAGTGTCGCGTTTCATATATTCTTGCCATTGCAGAGTTGTTCCATCTGGCCCGTATTCTTCTTTAAACTTCTTTTCGACCGAGTTGATTGGCCTCCACCACATGATTGCGATAAGGCACATGGCCAGTGAGTAGTAGTCGTGGACTGCTCGGAAACGTGGCGGATGCTGGCCTTGTCTTTGCGGATGAACATAAAGATCCAAGCGCGAATGTTCTCTGTTGTCGATGGACGGCTCACTCTCCAAGCTTGGTCGGGAAAAGTCGAACCCCATGAGTCTCGGCTCTGTGATGTCAACTTCTGAGTTCCCAATCTGCTGGAACATGATCACATCGGGTTTGAGGTTTTTGTGATACCAACCAGAAGCATGCAAGAGCATGATAGACTTCGCAAGTGCTTGGGCCAACTTGTATCTTCGACCCAGGGCTTGCACGTTCTTGTTGTTCCTTGTCGCAAGGAGGTGTTCTAAAGTGACATAGTTCACGAAATTACCCGAGAGTGGTGTTGGGCACTCAAAGACAAGCCCAAATTCGTTGCTATGAAGTCCATTCGTGAACATGGTTACACCGCGAAGAACCCGCAACATGGGATGGTTCTTTCTGGCAAACAGGGTCATAAGAGAACAAAGTCGCTCTTTACTGATGTCCCTATCGTTGGTGGAAATGCTGGCGGCGAGCTTTTTGTACTCCACGATCACATTTTTGCCATTCAGAGATCCCACTCGGCAGCTGGAGCCCAAGATTTGGTGGCCCGTACTCCATTGCAGGCCCTCTGGCTGCATTTCGTGAATTTCAATCCGCTCCATGGTACTAACTTGAAGTCGCGCGGACCGAAGACTGGAGCATACCGCGAGGGGATTATCGGAATCTGAAGGTCCGGCTCCAGCCAGGCGTTGAATGGCCCAAACATCGTTGAGTCCAGGTAGAAGCCAGGCGGGCTCACCTTGCTTCAGAAGGATCTCATGTTGTGGCGCGAGTGAGGTCCAGAGTTCTTCATTGAAATGACGCAATTCGCTTAAGAGGTCTATGGCCTTCTGCTCATCCTTCCATACCCAACGCAGGCTTTGCCTTCGGGTCAGCGTTGGTCGCGGTCCAAACCAATCCTGGCTGTTGGACTGACGCAGCCTGCCGAGAATAGTTGTGGCATTTGGCATGGGGTGCGAAGATAAATCTCCCATCTCGAGATCCCCGGTTCCACTAGTTGGTACGCCTTCAAAACCGTAACGATCGGAGAGTACGTGACCATCCGACAGCAATGCTTTGATCTCGCACGCGACGTCAACAATCAGCTCTTGCGTTTTGCGACTCTGTTCACTAAGAAGTGGGCAGTCCGCTTCAGAGAGCCCCATATACTCCCAGTACAGTTCGAACTTTCGTTGCTCGATTCTGATGTGGATTGCAAACTTGCTGGATTTTGACGGCGCTTCCCGAGCTGAAGAAATGAATCGATCGTAGCCTCTTATGCAAGTCTCGACAGTTGTAAGGAGGCTGACGAGGCTGAGCGAACCAAACACCACACCTGGGATATCCATTCTCGACATGAAAGCTTGATGTAAATATAAGGATGTGGTTTGCCCAGAACGAATTTGAGAGAATGCGTCGATAGTAATGATTCTCGTTTCCGTGTCCAGATATAGAGCAAGCTGGAGAGAGAATCGAGGGGTGGGGGGCTGTGAGCTCTAAGGCTGTGAATCTCAGCTTGTGATCAGATGAGAGGCGTTTTATTGGATTCGACGCCACGAGCATGGAAGATTCCGCCCATAAACGGGCAGATTCCGTGCCACCATCAGTTTTCAGCTCGTGAGTCTCGCTTACCTGCGACGATGTGAATGCGCTAATTCGGGGGTTTCTCCTAACTTCTAATATGAACTGACAATCCCAAGGGTCATTTCTGAACGATTCATGTTTTAACTGGCTATACTTAATCCCTAGATGCCACCCTCAATCTGACACATATGCAACTCAACCGCCATGGCAGCACTCCTGTTCGACTTTTCTCCGGACTCAAGACAGACGGACTCAGATGGACCAGAGATAGAGACCGACCGAAGAAGCTTCGAAGATGGACTACCTTGGTTTCTTTTCCTACAACAGATCCAACGATCAGGTATATCAATGGCTCGGAAAAAATTCTCTAGTCTTGGCCATTTCGTTGGCAGAGGAACCCACTCCGTGGTATACAGATACATCATAGACAGTCCAGAGGATCGGATGGAGACCATGAACACTTACACTAAGGAAATGTTGGACCGCGGCACAATAGTTGCTCTTAAAAGAATCACGCCAATGAAGGACAACCAAGAGAGCAGCGTGCTTAGAGCGGCGATGAACGAAATCAAGGTTATGACGGCCCCGCGGCTTCGCGACATTGAATATCTTGTCAAGCTGCATGCTGTAATCTGGGAAGATCGAGACAGCGCGGGAGCGCTGTGGCCTACACTTGTAACCGAGTACTGCGATTGCACTCTCATGGAGCTGCTCAGGGCCCAGAAACTGACAATAAACACGAAAACCGAGCTTTTTGTTGCGATCGGCCAGGGGCTTGATGCCATGCACTCAGCAGGCTTTGTGCATGGAGACATTAAATGCGAAAACATTTTGATAAAAAGCATCGGGGAGGGATCCTTAGTCCCTAAGGTCTCCGATTTTGGTAGCTCCGTGAGGTTCGATGTTTTGGACGATTCGATGCTTCAAATTGCAGGGACTGACCCGTGGCGTGCTCCTGAGGTAAGCTTAAACCTTTCGTGATCCTATACGGACTCGAAATGACGATCCTAGTGCGTTGGAGAGGACGGTAAACCTAAGAAGATCAAGGCACAGTGGGCTCCTGCCGCAGACATCTTTTCGTTTGGCCTATTGCTATGGGTTACTCTTCGCAATGGCATGAGCCCGTTCCGAGAAATATATAACTTGGAAGATGAGTGGATCACCCTCCGTCAACGACAGATCGACGAACACACTTGGGGAGAGATAGCAACGGGCCACTCACCACGCCGGGACGAAGAGGCGGAATTGAAGAGGATAGCAAGAGCAATGTCACACGAGACAATTCAACGGCTCAAAGAGACCAACGAGCTGGCAAGATTAGCCGAGATAGATCTTGGACATTTGTTTGTTGACCGCGATACCTTTCGTGACGACTGTTTTGATGCCCTGCGCATTTTACTTCATCCAAATCCAGAGTATCGAATGGAAATGTCCGATGAGCTTTTCAAGGTCCAGCTACAGCGTCTAGGGATTGAGACTCCACTGTTCGTATCTTGTACTTTCCGCTATTAAACTTCTTTCTCTAGCTGACGGTCGGATATAGCGAAGAGTCCGAGGCCGAGCCTCACGCAAACTCGGTAAACAATCCTGTGTTACAGCTGGAGCTCTCTCATGCACTCGGATTCAATTTAGTAAGTCCATCTGTTATTCGGGTATCGATCACGCTGACTTAGGTGTAGAAATACATTGTGAATAAAGAATTGAAGGATGTGCGACTCCGGTCTGGAGAACGAACCCGACAGAAGGTTTTCAAGGAGATTAGTTCCCTAATTCGGAGATGGTATCAGACAGACTTTTCGTTTTGTCAAGCCTGCTGTGAGCTCTCGTTGGTAGATGGTCCTCCCGACCGTCATAACGAGCCCACGGTCGAAACAATATCCGAAATGTTTCTTACTTCATTCAGATCGACTCACAGCTGTGTCTCAGCTAATAACGCATTGGCTTGGAGTACATCTTCCGAGCTCCTTCAAATTGTTTCCGATGTTCCCTTTATGGCCATAAATCTTTTTTTCTGCGAAGTGGATGGATACGGAGTTGATGCCAAGAGTGAAGATTCTGCGTTAAATTGGTTACTGAAAGCAGCACAATCAGGGTCATTGGTCTTGCAATCTTTTGCACCGGCTCTCTACTTCCGGAAGCATGGAAACCTGCCGACTCATCTTCCATGCACAAAGTGGCTGGTGCAATCTGTTCTCTTGTTCGGATCGCAAGCTGCTCGGAGAGTCCTCCAACTAACCCATCCCAAGTTACTGGTGGCCACGGACGAAGCTCGTTCTATGATGATGGGGACAAACTTTTCCCTGGATCAATGGATCGCTGGGGGTGAGATTGGGCGTTGGACAACCTCTCAGATAAGAGGAGTGCTAGCCCAGCTCGAAACCCTCCGCGGTCTTGAGAGCCAAGCGAGTATTTGGGCGCGGGGGAGAGACTTGCTCTATGGCACTGAGCCTGTTGAGTTCAGCGACTCACTGTCTTACATATTGAAAAACAATACTTTGTTCCATATCGCCGTGTCAAACTGGGCGCAGCCTCTCGAATTTTGCCAGAAGTATATCGATCGGTTTCCGGATGCAATCAACGAACCCAATGCACAGGGTGAAACGCCACTACTGCTTGCTTGCCGTGCTGGAAGACTGAAAATAGTGATGTTCCTACTAGAGAACGGAGCCTCAGTGAAGACACCAGCCGGGAAGGGGGGAGAAACCGCGTTGCACTGGTTGGCTCTTGGTAGCGACTGCCACGTCCACACCCAGATGCTATTAGCCAGAGGTGCGAACATTGATGCCCTCGCTACGGACATACGATTCTACCCGGGGAGGATTCCGGGATTTAATGTTCTCGGTCCAAGAGACTCTCTTTTACCCGGAACACCACTTGATTGGGCTATCCAGACTCAAAATAGGCCTATGGTTCGATTACTACTCCACCAAGGGGCTAATCCGATGTTCCAGTACGAAACCCACACATCACCCATCGAACGCGCAGTTATGGTTCGGGACGTTGTCAGTCTCCAGCTTTGCCTGAATGCAGCCGGAGAGCTACCAGGAGACTTGCGCCTTTTCTCTGTGTTCTTTAGTGACGTGACGGCCACGCAGCGGCTCATTTTGGATGTTTCCGAGCAAGAAGAGATCCGTATTATTCAGGCGATCTTGAACAGTCTGCCCAAAATGACGTCTACGGCTGATATAGGGGATATGGTCTGGATACCATTGAGAATTGCCGTCCAGTCACTACCCTTGAATATGATTGTTTGCATTTTGGATTGGATCGATGAGGCTACGAAGCGGCTCGAACCTCCCTCTATAACTGGAGATACGACTGTCACCGGGCACCAGTGGCAGACGTTTGGATACGGCCTGATGGACGTTGCAATAGAGAGAAACGATGCTGCGGTCGTTGAGTGCCTCGCGAGACGAGGATCCGAGATCGGATACGATGACGACGGCGAGCGGAGCAGTGCAGTGTTTGATCTCGTTACTGGGCCAGACAATCCAGAAATACTGGACATTCTTCTCCAATACAATTGCCCATTGGATACGAGAAACCACTCTGGGTTGCTACCTATACACTCGGCAATATTGCACGGCAATATAAGGATTGCTGAAAGGCTTGTGTCTGGTATGACCGAGGATGAGTTTAAATCCACGCTCGGTCGAAACTCATATATACCTATGGAGAACAATCTGGGGCAACAAGGCGCGATGTCTTTTTTCGGGTACACGATTAGCCATCATAAGGCCTGGAAGACTAACATAAATGGTTTGGAGTGGCTTTTCACTTTACCTCCAACCGCTACTGAGTTCTTCAATATCTTCCCAACCAGCAACATACATACATCCGCCCTTCACATCCTAGTTGAAGATCTCTCATTTGCACCACACGCACTCGTCAACTTCGGGCAACGCCCTGTTCTCGAACTCATTCTCAGCCGGTTTCGTGGCCCAGAGCATGTCAATGCAAGAAACTCTAATGGAGCCACTGCTCTGCACAATGCTGTGTACATGGGCAACTACGAATACGTCGAGATCCTCCTCTCGGCCGGCGCAGACATCAATGCAAAGTCACCCCATGGAACACCGTTAGATGCATCGTTCGCGCCTCCGCCATACCATTTTCGAAATATTACAGGAGGCCCAACACAGGAGCTTGTGCGACAATTCGTCGATGGGCGCAACAAGATTGCCCTCTTGCTCCGAGGGAGGAAAGCGTTAGCAATGGAGGAAATCGGCGCGGCGCGGAGACTCGGAAATTGGATCCCCTATCCTTTCGGCCTGGGAGGCTCCGGACCAGTATTCCCGTATTTTATGTGCATATGCACAGGAAGATTCTTACTTCGAAGGAGGTATGGCAATCCCGTGGGTGTACCGGCTTTCAACAGGCTTGGCTTTATAACTGGCCCACTCAGAGGTCCGGCATTTCCTTTATCCGCTCGATAGTGGCGTGGTACAGGTTTACAAGTTCCGCAAAAGGTATTTGATGGGGGTGGGCCTGACTACGATGATGTCGAAACTAGGTAATAAAGGAGAACTTGTCATTCGATCTTTGTTGCAGTAGCCGCGTCGCCGTATTAGGCAAATGCTGGCGTGACAATCATCATCAGCTCGGAGCGGTACCGGATCGAGAGCCAAGCAATGACATACGCTTATTTGCATGGCCCTTCAGCACATCCCCTGACTTACAGATCCCCACTATCTGGCATAAGTGCCATCTCCGCCGACTTTCCAGACCGACACGCCAATCAGCTTCTCTTTTCGGCCGGTAATTACTCGCTTGGAAGTTCCGAATGCGCACCGTGACAGGACAAGACAAGAGGTGAATTCGGCATGCCACAAGCGGCTAGTGAGCTACCGCTGACAAGGAAACGGGGTCATGTATCCAATGTCAAAATTAGTATATTGTGCATGTTGTGTTCTGCTGAAGCAGAGGTGATTGTTTGCTATTTGATTAACATGAATGTGTGGTCGCTTTCGAGCTTGAGGACAAGGCATAAGACCAGTAACAACGTGCTAGTCATGGCACTTTGGCCTTTCTACTTTGCATCTCTCGTCGGTGGAATTATTACCGATTTCTCGAGGGGCCTGACAAGAGCAACCTTGGCGTCCTGACTAGCGCATGGTTGAAAAGTGATGACCTTGAGGCTCAGCTGACCAGAACCTGACAAATTAGAATTCGTATTTCTGATTAGATGAGTAACGTTGGTCTGGTCAAGGATGTCTGTGTGTTAATATTGCTACTAAGCAGTACGGTATAAGCAGAACCAAACATCCTACAGTTCCCTTTATTACTGCATATCGTTGGTGGATGGTTGGATCTTTGGCTTCCTACCTTAGCGTACACTCTAGTACGAGTATTTGGACCAAAATATCCACATCATGATTAACAGCCATGCCTGTTGTAGTCAATGCTCGGTTGTGACGGGGTGGGTTGATACGAGTCTGCAATAATGCGACGTGAGTCTTTAATTGGGATTGAGCCTGTTGAACAACCCCTTTGATGCTTGAGCAACAATGAGAAGTCTTCCACTTGTATAAAGCCGGGCAACTTCCCTCGTAAGGTAAGGGACCACTACTCGTGGGAAGCCCTTAATTAGATAGTGAATCTTGGATACTGTCCGCTTCGTTCAAAATGAGGATCTTGTCGACATCTACTGCCATTTTCATGGCCCTCTCCGCTTTGCAGGAAACCGCCAGTGCCGGGGGATTCTTCAACGCCTGTAATCGCAATGTTAGTATAGTTCTCATTTCAGCAGCATACTGGCTAACAGCTATGGCAGTGGTCAATCACACACGATGGGATAATGAGAGCACACTGCTATCGTCCAGATGGGTCAATTCGATATTCCGAGCTTAATCTCGATCGCTGTGTTGCAAACTATAACGGACGGCTAGCAGCCGCAAGTGAGTGAGTATAGCCTTTCGAAGGTTTCTTTAAATGTCGGATCTAATGCAGAGTTTTCTGGTTCTAGTGGCAGAGGAATGGCCACTTGCTGGGGTTGTGCTGCAGGTCTTGTTTACGACGGCGCACCACCAAGTAGCATAATGGCTTGCATATGCTACGATATAATGAGGAAGGAGCATGGCACGTCTATTGATATGAGTATGTGGTCCACCTTGGATGATGTCAGCGAACCATCTAACTTTTCGTGTAGATGATATTGTTTCGAACGTGAATGGGTATCTGGAGTGCTACCGGAACCAGGGTAGCTGATTCTGAGGCTGCGTATGCGCATTTGGTTTGTATGGCAGAAAGATGCTGGTCAGATGAGATATGGCAACACCTGCAGACATGAAATTTGATCCAATCTTGAGCTTGATGTGGAAATTAGTCCTTTAAAACGTTTGGATTTTGGAACCTGAGGAAAGCATTGGCCGTGGTCGACATTCACAGCCGGCATTGGTGATATCAGATTGGCAAGGTAAACTAAGAATCATAAAGAATTGCTACCTTGACTGCGGACTTTTTAAGACTCTGTCGTCGGGACATCGCCTGGCGGCCTGATGAGCCGGGTTTCGGCCGCGCCTCAAACCCCAACATCACCCCGTGGATCCCAGTAGCTGGTGCCTGTTCTTCTCGAAACGCCACCTCAGCGTTGCCAGCCACTCCTGCTCGTCCTCAGCTCTAAGCATCTCAGGGTTTTCCGCCGCGACCAGCAACTTTGCGCTGGGGTCCGGTGTGTAGTCATCGTCCGTGACGTTCCTGGCACGCAGGATCATTCCCCGCAACCTCACCAACCAAGGGTGCGCCGCCGACACGAAATCGTGCACCGTAACAAAGTCCCCCGACGCTTTTACCACCAGCGGCTCGAACGTGGGCGGTTCGTCCTCCGGCTCAGGCTGCACGTCCTCGTCGAACCCCTCCATGTTCACTGTCCACCACTCATCCTGCCAGTCGCTAAGGTACTCTTCCTGCACCGTAAGCGACGAGACCGGTCGCTCTGTCACGAACTCATGGGCAACCGGATGCAAGGCTGTGCCGGCGACGGTCTGTTGGACGTACGCCTCGCGCGGTGCGTCCGGGTTCAGATCCTCAGGCATTACGGAGATGGACGAGCCGAGGGGGCCCTGCAGGGTCCAGTAGAGACGTTTCCCCGACTGGGATATGGCGGCTATGGGTGGGGGGTTGTGAATCTGCTCTGCGAGGAGCGGCGCTTGGGGCTGCTGAACGAGCAGCGGCGATGGCCCGGAGGCGCCAGAGGGGTCCAAAGCTGACATCTGTGATGGAGATTCTGATTTGCAGGCGGGAAATATTTCGAAGTTGTTTTGTGGTATGACATCTACAGGAGCTGTGCGACCATTTATAATGGCGGCCAACAAAACAACTACATGTATGCAGATACGCGTAAAATGAGGGTAAAGGGTGGTCGGCATTATTTCCGTTGGTTGCCTAGTATAGACTTTTTGATCGTGTCTGTCATTGGCTTGATTAAATCACCAACTTTGAAAGGAGGGGCCTGTGGGGATTAATACTCTGTGAGAGGCCTACCAACAACACTCGAAGATTTAACGCGGTCTAGATAGTCAAAACACACCCAAGGTCCAAATACGGCAGGTCACTGCCAGAGCTATTCCTCTCCTGTGAACCCTGTGCACAAACTCCCAGTTTCTAGGCCTCCCATGTCCGTTCCTTAATATAGTGCGCATAGCGCTACCTGGCATATTGCGTTTGCTAGAGACATGCGGCACATGTTCCTTCCATTGCCCTTAATCTCATCAGAAGGCACCAGAGTAGCGTTGACTGGGTGTTGCCTATATCTACGTAAAATTTGTGAGGAAATTAGTCGCATCTATCTTGCGCCTCTATACCTAACATACATGGCTCTCATTCTGCGCTGCCCTGAGCATGAATCTTGTCGGGGCTTTTTACCTGCCGAGCCAGACCACAAGGTCATGCAGATTGTCCAGGTCCTGCCGCAGCCGTATCCTAAGCCTTGAGACCTTGCTCGAGTCGCTAGCGAGGAAGCGAGTCTTGTCCACTATCGTTAAGTTTTCCCGATCGTACTTCCCAACCCGGCCCCGCAGATCCTTGACAATCCCGGTGATGCTCTTTCTTGCGCGTTGGAGCTTGGCTAGGAGTTTCCGGCTCGCAGAGTCCATCTTCGAACTCTCCACGGCTTCTGTGTCCTCGAGTACCGCATCAAGTTGAGCAATAATCACATCGGCGTGGCCACATTCCTCCTCCACGTCGTCGATTGCGCCTCGAAGATTATTGAACCTCATGATGGCAAAGAAAATGCTCGTGCTGAAGGCGATGCCGCCGTAAAGGGCCTGGAACTTGGAGTAGCCCGTTCGGAAAGCCCTGAAGCCGCTCATCGCCGTGCCCCCGACCTGGTTTCCCCGAGTTCTTCCCGGCCGACGTCTGTTGAAACCACCGGATCGCCCACGGAAGGATCGATATGGCCTGTTACGTCTGGACAACGCAGGATATGGCCGATATGTTCCTAAGGATTGATGAGCGCCATTACCAAGAAGCCTACTAGACTCCCGGGGCCGAAACCGTGTCATTTGATTTGTGCGCTTCAGAGGCATGGTCGGAGCTCCGAGCGGATGCTTCCTTGCTCCCTTAAGAGCTGGGTAGCCATATGCATTGTTCCGAGGCATCGAACTCTTAAAACAATTCCAGACAATCGGCTCTGATCCGTTGATTTCTTCGCTTGTCTGAATTATCGATGGAACTTGTATTTTCTCTTCTTCTTTTCCTTTGGACCGATGTTACTGGGATGAACTTGTACTGGCCGGACCGAAGCGTGTTGTGAATGCAGAAATGAAAAACTAAGGGCGGGGAAAGCCTTTAGACCCTGAATTCGATTGTTTTTGTCTGTTAATCTCTAGAAAGCGCATTTAGGGAGTATCTGTAGACTTATACGACGGTTCGAGCACTTTGGCACATGTTCGCCGCCCGAGAAATGCACCACGAGTCCAGCTGTCGTGGGGCCGCGTGACTCTGATAGGCCAAATGTCTCAACCCGCTATTTGCGCCAGTCACGTCGACAACTTGAACGCGAACGTGTCACGGAGTCAGGTGGCATGAATCCGAGCTGACCACCCTCGAGACACCGATTTCGAATATGGATTCGACGGTATAAGGCTTCTCGGGACTTTCCTGCTCGATTTCTCTTGGTCCCGCTGCTTACCTTTGGTCCTTCAGCACACCCGGCGCTGCACGTGACTCACTGGCTGGCGATGCCAACCCATGATTCCCAACATCGCCATTCCAACCACATACCTGAAGCGATGAAACCAGATTGGTGGGCGCAGCACCTGGCCGGAGCTTATCTCCGGTGCAAGAGCAGAAGGCATCTCGTCGCCCCCAAGATATAATTGTCCAATCATTGTCGCCCGGATTGGCGAGGTATGCGCAAACGAATGTGACCCGGCGGTTATGCAAGCGCCACACCGCAGCGACGAGTTGCGCTGGGTCCGGCCCCTATTTATGCAACCACTTGAGTTCACCCAATAAGGGCATCTCAATACAGGCCTGATATTTGAAGCCTCCCTAGATGAGAAACGACGTATATGCACAATTGCGCCGTGGCTGCATAATCGTATGCTTTATAGCCACAGCCAACGAGATCCAAAACAATAGATTGGCTTGGCTCTAGCTATATATCTAGCCGCCCGTAGTCGTTAATCGATCTGTTGCCTCGAGCGGATTAGCGCACCGCGACAATATGCGCAGCCGCATGCGTCGTACAGGTCTGGGGAATAGGCTGCCGAGAAGCTAGGCGCGTCAGGAGAAGTTCGGTGGAAATTGGTCTTTGATACCGGTTCCACTTGGGCATGAGAGTATGGGCATCATGATGGACTGGTCGTCTACGCACTCTCAAGATATGAAGTATAAGTCGCAATGAGATCCGAGAAGAAGCATCCACTGTGCGGTTCATTAACTAGCCAAGACCAACTAGCCACTACACTGTAAGGCACCACATATCGCAAGTTTCTTCCTCATTTTGAGTTTTTTTCACCAATTAAGGCATTAAATAGAGCAACTCTAGTAGGTTTGCGAGCCTCAGCAAGTGGTTTGGTTCATGGATCTTACTTTTCCGCTCACAACTCCACCGACTTGTGGCATTTGCGGGAGAGATTGCAAGCGCCACAAAACGCGCTACAGTCCTGATAACATCAACTCAGGCCGCCACTATTATAACTGCAGGAATTGGCATATTGAAAGCTATTTTGCATGCTTTGATGACGACACCGGGGTAGACAGTGACAACCCGCTGTGCGAATGCGGATACACAAGTCGCAGAACGAATCACAGGGGCCAAGACAGCTATTTCTTTTCTTGCCCGATTGGGAAATGCTATGGGCCCGGGACTGGGAGAAATGTTACTCTGAGCATCAGTCAGCCAGAGATTGAGACGCTATCCACCCAACTTCAACGTGTTGGGTTGGAGCAGGGCGAATCATCGACATCGCTGACCACTGTCTGGGCCGGCGAGACCGCAACGACGACATCAAGTGAAGCTTCCAAGTCCAAAGATGAACCTCCGAAGTCTGCAACCCAGTCCATCTTTTCAGTAAATACGGCAAAGCCGGCGGCTGATATCGACGTCGGATCCATGCCTCTAGTGTTCCCCGATCGCGGCCACAACCAACCACAGGCGCCCTCTCAAGCTCTTCAGCATGGGATAACCCCTGATAGTTCATCAAGCTTAGCTCTCTCGGCTTCTCAGGGTCAAAAGAAGATGAAAACGCACGACTTCAGGATTGATTTCATTTCACCAGAAATGAACAAATCTGTGGAGAAGCTATTCCCTGGAGGTACTGTCGACGGGGCTGCGGCTCCCGTCTTCCACTTCACCGGCGGTAGCTCAAAGGCACAGCAGAAAGCCCCCATTACGGCTGAACAACTCGCCGCATTAGACAATACTGAACATCATCTGGAGACGGAAGATGCCTCTAACACTGATGGCATTGAAATTGCCTCGACCAAACCAGTCAATAGTGAACCATCACAGAATCCTGCATCTCAAACTGATCTCGACGTCATCAGCGACAGCAGTGCGATGGTAGATCATCCACCGAGGTATTCGGGCCACTCTGCGATTGGATCGCGGTTGCCTACGGCGAAGCCCCTGCCGGAGCAGGCTACACCACTGGATCCTGCAAATATATCAACTACTCCCTCAACAATGGCACCAGGAGACGTAGAGGTTGTCGTTGATGATAACACTGGTACTTCCGCTGTCAATGATGCCCCTGAATTGGTCGATAACATCAATCCTGAGGATGCCGATATTCCTCAACCTTCACCGCCAACCAACCTCAATGAACCTATTGTGTCTGATGAGGAGTCACCAAAATCGGAACAGGCTCCACGCGAGAAGTACCTTGACCGTATGAAGCGTTGCGGGTGTTGCGTGGTGATGTGAATACTCAAGCATCCCAGCTGTTCACCAGCCGCGAGGACTGTAAGAAACCATCACTCGAATTTTGTGTTTTGTTTCGATACTCTAGGAGCCGCAGGTCCGGCAAGAGTCCCCAATATTGCTCAAAGCCCATGACTTTATTTTCAGGCCTATGATTGGAATTTCTGAACGGCCAAGTCTTTCGAGTTGCAGTCTAGGTTTCCTTATGAAGGAGATGCAGTTGGCATCATGTTTAACTTCTGTTTTCTTTTCTTTCCTTGTCCCCCCTTTTTTCGTCTTTCTTTTTTCTCATTTTCATTTTCGTGTCTTTTCATATCTTACAATAACTCAAATTGCTGGCCTCAAATCCATTCAGGACCTACATGTGAACCAATCCACTACGTGACATTCATGCAGCCCATCAGTCACCGTTGTTGAATCGCGTAGTTGTAAAACTCAGGACCACTTACCTTTCTTTCTCCTCTATAAACTGGGGCAAGTTGGGTGAGAACATCCGGCATGAGATTGATAGGTGCTTCATTAGATGGAATTCAAGCCTGTCGTTGGGATCCTCTGTATCCGTTGGGAGTTAGATACTATACAATCAGCTGAGTGACGGTTTCACTACCTAGACGAGGTTGGGACAAGCTTCTGAGAGATTCAAGTTACTAGGTATTCTGCACAACGTCGCTAAACCCTAAAGGCTTTGTGGGTGCACTGCACTGTAAAGATAGGACTTGAAGTGCTATAGTCGCTGTAATATCTGCCACATTTAGTTAGATGTATCCCTGAACGCGCTATAAAATTTGATGGAGCATTTCGATTGGAGCAGACCCCGTTTGGTACCTCAGTGGAGCCCCATCCGCACAGAACTCGAAAAAAAGGCATACAGCAGCCACGACGGTGTTATTAGTGGCGTTACTTGAAAGCTTTAGCAAACGTGCTGGTCATCCTCAGATCATCACCCTCTCTAGATCAGTTAAGTTTGAACATATGGATGTAAACTGTGGATATAGCACAAGACTTATTGGCCAAAAGTAGTGGTGTCCCGGCCACTCATTGCCACTCATTGTTAAGACGGCAGTGCAATTCAGCTCGGGTCCGAGCATGGATCAAGAAAATAAATATCCCTGAAATGGACAGGCTGAAGGTATCCATGCCAATCGGTCGGTCTACGGCGTTACAGAGCTCGAAAGAGCCAAAATATGGAAGATGCTGCGAGAACGGTACTGCTGGGCATTAATTTCAGTGAGCGCGCAACTGTCCGGGACCTTTTTATTTTATTTTAGTCTTGATGCTCGCCATCGTTCGCGTGTCACGAGAGAGAGACCTACATGCAGGACTTGGGCAGTCCTAAATGCACAGATTGTCCGAAAGAGATCTGCTGCCACAGTCCGAGCCATTCAAAACGATGTTGGTCGCAACATCGTGCAAAAATGGAAAACACCAGCACTCAACAACAGCAATCTACAGACCGGCGGGGGTTGAAACATGGCCGAGAGTCGTGCCCAGTCCATGCGCTCGCTACGCCGGCGATGTAAATCGGCCGCATTTAAAGGTCTCATCGCCGTACCTGCTGGGGTTTTTGTGGGTGCCTATTATCTCGTGAAAGGTGTGAGCAAGGGCGTCTATGCAACACATCGGGCGTACCGGCGTCTCAGGGCTCGCTATCAAGTCTCGATAAGCCGACTCCCGAAGTCAAAGCCACTGGCACCTTACCGTGTCGGATCTGCGGCGTCAACGCTCGATCAGCACTCGCCGCTTTTGCGCCTGCCAGTAGAAATCCGCCGACAGATTTATGAACTTGCTCTTCCGACGAAGCAGATTCTTCAGCCCGCCGTAGGGTTGCGCCGCATGTTCTCATATGTGGGTGCCTCGCCTTCCAGCTGGAGAGAGTCGCAATATATCCGCAGCGACGAAGAGCCACTGAGCGGGACCTTTCGCGCCATTATCGGCTTAGGCGGTTCCTATCTAGACCAGATCCCGGGACCCCCAAGGCGAGGGTGTGTTCACTATGGCTGCATGACTAGTCTACTATGCGGCGATGAGCGGATGGTCTTTCACTTCTTCAAACCCGCCGAACACACTTATCTAACTGACATTATGCGCACCTGCCATACACTATACTGGGAAGTCCTAGATCACGTCTATGAGCAGAATACGATCTCTTTCTTCGGGCCTGAGATGGTGTTGTGCTTCATGCGTAAGGCGAGCCCGGAAGGACTCCGTCGCATTCGCTACGCGCATTTCGCCCTGAATTTATCATCACGCGACTGGGATTCCAAAAGGCAGAAGGCGCTCGTTTTCCGCGCCATGAACGCTTTGCGGTCGACGCTGCCGAGTCTCAAGCAGCTAGATATCGAGATCGCACTGACTTGGGGCCAGCCATCTGATCCGAGAGCCTTCTGGACATGGTTGAAAGACGACTTGCTGGGTGATTTTACTGGCCTTGAGGAATTCGTTTTGAAAGTGTCGGTGCTTCAGGAACTCCCAAAGCCTCCGGAACAGCGACATGGATATGCCGACTGGACTCCAGGCCATGAACCTTTGTCTTCGTGGAACACGGGAGAATATGCTGCACGAAGGAGAGCTATGACTGGTGGTGATGAACAAGGGGAAGTTCCGAATGCGCTCCAGGGTTCAGAATCGAAGTCACCTTAGGAAATGTCATAGAGATGTCACGATCCTATATTTGTGGGAGACAGTGGAGAGAAGAAGCTAGTTAGCTATGTTTGCACATTGCCCATCTCGCTCCACCAATATATATTAGATACTTCGGAAGGTACCAATACTACAAGTTCGGCTCTGCCCACATACGAAAGCCATTGCTCATGAATCCGACTCTCCTATTAAATATCACGAATGAGATGCACGATATAAACGTGCGACTTAGCCCTTCTTTCTCCAGAGCCAATTCTCAAACTCCTGCGGGCTCAGGTCCTATGGTACTTTTGTCACTGCTTGCTTCCATTTCATCGCAGTACCATATAGCCTATGACTAGTAGGCTGTTCTGCATATCCCTTCAGTCTGGATGTATTAGTACCGTCCTCGCCTTCAAGAATCATCCATGCAGCGTTTGCCCTCTGAGCGAAAACTCTAGCTCTCGCCTGGTCTCCGTTCGCAATCACAATCTGAAGCGCATCGTAATAGACCCTCGGTATTCTTGCATCAACTGCGTCCTCTTCCTCCAGAAGGCGCAGCAGCTCATTGGCATCCCGGAGGCATGCTAATGGGGTAGAGATTATACGCAACCCGTCTCCAATCTGCCCATCGAGGCGTGTGATTTTGTCAAGCCGTTCATCACTTCGTCGGCGCTGAGCAAGGGGTAGCAGACAGAGCTCACAGTTACAGACAAATTTGAAGCCGTCTTGCAGGCGTAATTGTCTCTCTGCATAGTTTTCTGAAGCAAAGAGGTAGGATATCGTAATTTCTTGTCCTTCTTCGATATCCCTGAAAGCATGAATTGTAATCTTTCGGATATTGCTGTTCCAAGAATTTTGGGCATTGTGCTTGCATGAATGGTTGATCCGAGATGCCTCAAGGAAGAGGCCACCTTCACTTGCATTTGAGCCAAGGGGTATTGCATTCGTCCTAGATATTCCCAATGCAGAGCTATGTTTGTTTCCGTAGATGTTGTGCAGGGCAAAAAAGCTTTGCGATTGGCTCGCGGTGAGGCGTCCGACCCTTTCCTTGACGATGCGCTCTAATGCCTGGATGTTGGCTTCATCCCTGGGGACCAGGAAGATAGGGGCTTCTGACAGAATGCGCGTGCCCTTAGGGATTCTGGATGTTGCAAGCATCCCTTGTCCTTTGCCTGCTATAGACTGGATGCTGTACGATTTGTCTGCCAGTGCAACTGTTGGAGTTTTGGCGGAAGTGGGGACAGTTTTCAGTCTCTCTTGTTTGGAATTAGGCACCTCTTGGTGAGTGCCACTCCCGACATGAAACTCCGCCAGTGATGCTTGCATATCAGCTTCGAGCTGATCTAAAAGTTTCTGCCTTGCGCATTGGAAGGCGTTCTCAGAGCCGTTCAATACGTTGTTCAATCTTCCACCGTACACACCGGCCCAATGCTCGACCCGTCGATCTAGTATTTCGGCTACGGCTGTCTCCTCGGAAATCCTACCTGTTTCTGCTCTTTGTGGGGATTTCGAAACGTCGTTGGGTTGGGTACCGAAAGGAGCCTAAGCTGTGCTGTCCAATGATAGTCTTGCAGTGGTCTCGTTCGTAGCGGGACCATGGGAAGAGAATGTCCGGATAACCGTACTGGACTCCCGTTATATCTACCGCCCATGTCGTCTCTTCATTTTTCATTCGAACTTTGTATACATGGTGGAGATGCTCCGTCGGGCCAGACTGTGTAGAGGCTTCGAGATTGGTTCGAACTTTTGGCTTGCACCTTGTCGACAATACAGTGACTTCTTTGAGATCGATATACAAGCCTACTGAGAAGTAAGCAACTCGTAAGTATTCTGCTGATGCTTGACCCACCCTCAAAAAGCTCCTTGGCCAGGGTTTGAAGGTATATCATTGCCTCCGCACTGGCAGCGTGTAGGAGAATAGCTTCCTGAAGCCCTTTGTTGTTTCCTAAGGTATCCGGCAATGGATGTAGCCACCGCGTGATGTTGTTCATATCTGTAATGAGACAGTCGATGGTAATTTCTCCATTCTCTTCCTGGACGGATTTAACAGACAATGGGTAGGCGTTTCTACGAATTCTGCACAAAGCAGCTTGTAGAATGGTAGCGGCACGATACAAGGATTTTCGAGCTTGAAGAATCTTGCATACTGCCCTGTGTGTTTTCCAATCGTCCTTTTGGCATCCGGAGCCGCAGTAGAAAGTTCGTTGTATGGGAACTTGGTCATGAACCGGCACTCCTGCGCAGCCGCCGCAGTTGGTGGTTGTTGCTTTACGGCAGCGAGCACAGCGGCCGCCGCTGTTGGCACCGTTTGTGTCTTTCGGGGCCATGCGTAAGTTTTTGGAATCTGTACTTGAAGATACTCGGCGTTTTGCGAGATACAGGAAGTGCCTCGATGCCTAATAACTACTTGGGTAGAGCTATACATGCGCGGTGCATGAAATAGTCCGTGCCGAGGAACTCGGCGTGTTCTCGTTGGTTACCTCCCCGCACAGTCCCTGAACGAGCATTCAATCACAAAAGCAGCCAGCTGCTGGCTGTGATTTTGTGATGGTTCTAGTCATTAGCACTTTTTGTCACTGTCTACTTAGTCGATGTACTTCTCTGCGTTCGTGATTGGGATCTATCGGAGCACAGGGTAATCGCGCATGCTTGCGACCATTTGTGAGGAACGACAGCAGCGGACTGCCCGTAAACTTGACTCGGCCAAGACTTGAAATTGCGAAACGCTGAATTAGAAGAGCCATGAATACTAATCAAAATGTCACTTCTTTTTAATCCGTTGCTCTAGCTGCGAAAGCGTTCATAAGACTGGGAATCCGAGTGATGCCTGACAGTACATGGTGGATTTACCCCTTTTATACTAGTTCCCTTAACAAGGCTATCAGTAGGAACCCAAGCAAACAGACATCCTCCCTAGAACTAAAAGCTCATTGACCGGCGTGCAAGCCCCCATTTCTTGCCATTACAACCTTCTCTTCCGCGAGCATCCCCGTGGCGTTCACAATCCGAACGAACATCTCACTAATATCAGCTCTATTAATGATCTGATCTGGTTTAGCCCACCCCAACTCGATGGGAAAGCGTTCGTTCTCTAATCACGAATGACATTAGCAGTGTATAAGTTTATCTTAAAGCAGAACTTACCAAAGAAATACTCGATCAGAGCCTTCTCCACCGTCCCAGAAACCCGATCACCGAACACCACGATATACGCTCCCGTCTCGCCGAAGCTCAGCTGCGTGCCTATTTGATTGAAAGTAAAGGTCGGGTTGGTGGCATTGGAACTGCGCACACGGGCAAGCCGGGCGCTCGCCGCCTCTGGTATGTCAATAACGGAGCCAACCCAGTAAGACTTGGTTTCATCGAAGACGGTCTGATTGAAAGAGTGGTGATCGCCAAAATAGAAGTCTCCGCGGCTACAGATATCTCGGAGTCAGTCTCTTAAATATTTGCTTACAAGACAGGCGTGACTTGCTGACCTTAGGCTCGCATCGTGCTCCAAGATATTGTGAGCTGCAAGAGCGTCGAGATCAACCGTTGTTAGATTGGAAGTTAGGTTGGCATTTATTATGTTGCCGAACAGCATTTCGGCAAGGGTCCTGTTGAAATTCAGAGCTGAGGAGAGGGCGTCAACGACATTATCCTGTGAGACGTTTTTGCCACTGTGAGGGAGGAAGCCGTGATTTGCCAAAGTGTTGAGCATGGGACAGGGTGCCCGGACTGTTCGTTGGCCGTATTAGTATATGAACGCGATAAGTCTTGATTTTCCTTGATAAAATCATACCATCGTCTGGTCCAGGAGGATTCCAGTATAGAAAATTGGAATCATCCACAGCAGGTAGAGCAGATGCTATACCTAGAGAGGCTACAGCCGTGATTAAAGTGCTCGGCTTCATCTTCATGATTCAGTGGGCAGAGAGGCAAGTGCGAATCCTCACTTCAACAATGAGTAAACGGACTTCTTACAAGAACCCCACTTGGCTATGCATATTTATACCCACAGCCAGCCCCGGTCTGATATTTTCCCAGGGTAATAGATAGGCTATTCATAATCGCCACGACAGCTGTGAATCAAAGCGGCTCTGTGTGAGAAATGCGACCCAACTGACATGAATGAAAGAACCTTCCCTATGAAATCCTACCTCGTTACTCTTGAATTGTACAAACTAACCCGAAAATGGCGATTCAGCTCACCTGTCGCACCGCAGAGCTGGCGTCGCATGACAATTGCTGAACGGTAATTGGAGATTGAGAGCGGACCCCCGGCCCAAGGTTACACTTGCCATGCCGGTAATCTTGTTGAAGAGGGGATGTGGAGCACGATCCTGCAACCATCACGGCCCACATGCGGGTCTGGACTCGAGGATCAAAGTGGTATCGCAGCATGGTTACATGTGACTGGGTAGGATAATGTACACCACCACAGGTGGCCAAGGTATCCCAATCTTGCCATCGGGCTGTATATGAGCACGGTTAGGCCTTCCAGAAGTGCTGAGTCGGCAACGCCGGTCATGACCACCCTTTGCCTTGGCATAAAAGAGGTCCCTAACCTGGTGATATGTCAAAATGAACCCCTCATGTATTGCTCAGTATAGTTAATGCGTAGCCGACGCGGCATGTGAGTTCTCAAGAACCTGGTACATGGGTCCAAATATCAGAGTCCCTAACTCGTGAGCCCATGTAGTTGCAATCATATGTTTGTGTTGCTGCGTGCGCGATGGGCTGAGAAACAGCTCCAGCGGGTCGACGTGTGTTACAGCTTTGCACCAACTTTCAAAAGGACAGGATTGGGTTGCGACTCAAACTTGAATATCAGCATTGGCATTGACAGCAGTCTGGTCCGGTGCTTGCTTCAAACCCCATAATAACATCCTTTGCATGGTGATTGAGCGAGTTCCAATGCCTGCACACCATATCTCGGATGAGATAAACCCTTTGGTTCATTTTTGCAGTCGTCCAGGGAGCTGTCTTGGAAGTTTGAGGACCGGAACGTTGCTTTAGAGTTCTTTTGCTAGTCTGTAAAGAGTTAGTGCGCTTCAGCGTGAGAAGCTTGCTCTAATACTAGATGCACCATTGGCTTTGCCCTACAGGAATGTATGTCCTTGGGGAACCGAAACCTTCTGTCCAGGTTTAATATAAGTGGAATATATATGGATGTATTGGTAGTAGTTATTGAACATAACCATCACAATGTGGCAACGAGGACCTGGTTACAGCTGTATCCAGGACTCCATCCTGTTCAGGTCCAATCCCTGGTAATTAGACTGCAATACAGTTACTACAAGACCATGAAAATAGCTATAGGTGCGGCAGCAAATGCGTATTGATGTGGCGCTGAGATCGCAGCACTCTTCTGAGTCGGTGCTGCTGCTGATTTGTGTCAAGCGCAGATACGGTCGGCGAGTCGGCCTTGAAATATAATAGGCGTCCTCGCTATTCGAGTGGGTTTTGGGGGGGGGGGGGGTCCCCAACAATTCTAGCGTATGGTAGGGCATGGTGACCTGTTAATTATCGGATCCCCCGTCGCCAGCCGGCGGACGCGGCCAGCTTGTACCATCCATGCCCCCCCTCCCCCCTAAATTTGTGAAGTAGAGATATGCTCCACAATAACCTCCCCGAAGTAGAGTCAAAGCCAAACTTCAATGTTTGATTATGGCACATCAGCCACATAATCATTTGCATTGGCGGCCGAGTACCTATCCTGTATGACAGCATTCTGACTTGAATGCGCAGGCTGTTTTACAACGCTCGCGGTAGCCGCACGGGTGTTTTACTACAGCTCCGCTTCTCCCACGAAATTGGGCGAACGGGGCGTTGTCGGCTCCAAATCGGCCGAGCACGCCATAGCCGCAAACCAATTAGTAATACATCGCGGGGAGATATGCGCATCACCGGACTTGAGGATACGACTCACCAACTCGACCCGTTTAAACTTCGCAACACTACCAAAACCGAAGCCATGGCTACCAAAGACGACGCAAATGTCCAAGTAAACATTAATGAACAAACGCCGCTGCTCGAAGACCACCATTCGGACCACCGATCGGACCGCCAGTCAGAACATCACTCAGATCACTCTCCCGATAGCCAACCAGACCAAGAAGAGGACCAAAAGAGCCATGAGCGCAAGACGGTTGGCTGGTATGTCTGGAGGATATTCTGGACTATTCTCGCTGCCCTTGTTCTCGCCGTCTTTATCAATGGGTGGATAAATGCTGGCGATGTTGACGTGTGTACCACAACTTGATGTTCAGTGTACAAGCCCTCGTAAATCTAACCCTTAATTCGCAGTTTGACTTGAAAGGCGCCCTCAAACGAGCTCTTGGAGGCGGTTTGAGTGGTGCCGCGGCTATGGTTCTTCAAGTTCTCCTTTTAATGGTAATGATATCTGATGCTGCCTCAATATCTACATCCTAAGACCTAACCATTCTTCAGCCGCTCCGAACGATTATGAACTACCAGTACCGTTTCGGAACCTCCTTCACAGCCGCGACCAAGACTCTATATGAAGATGGAGGTATTCGGCGATATTACCAGGGGATGGGCGCTGCGCTTATCCAAGGTTAGTACTTTGATCAACTTCCAGTCCGAATCTCAGTCAGCCACTAATCTACATAGGACCGGCGTCGAGATTCGGAGATACGGCTGCCAATGCAGGAATTCTAGCCTTGCTTCAGTCAAATTCTTACTTAAAAGATCTACCCTCGCCGATCAAGACTGTCTTTGCCTCTCTATGGTACGGATTTTCCATCCCCCAACTGTGAAGTTCGCATCCTGACCTTGTGATGTCAAGCGCCGCTGCCTTCCGGATGATCCTAACCCCCATCGATACTCTAAAGACTACCCTTCAGGCACAAGGTGCTCGCGGAACCAGTCTGCTCCGCCGACGTATTAAGACGAATGGGTTGGGGAGCCTATGGTGGGGTGCGTTTGCGACTGCGGCTGCCACCTTCGTGGGACATTACCCTTGGTTTGCTACTGTGAGCTCGACTAGTTGATCCTCAAAACCAGCCAGCAATATGCTCACATATTTATAGTACAACTACCTCTCGGAAGTCATCACAGAACCGCCGAAGCACCCATTGATCGTGTGGCTGCTCCGCCTTGCTTTCATTGGACTCGTTGCATCCATCGTTTCCGACTCCGTCTCCAATTCGCTAAGAGTTGTAAAGACTTACCGCCAGGTCAACGACACGAAGGTTTCATACTGTGAGAGCTCCCTCCTACTTCCGTTCGGATGATCCTTGCTAAAATTGCATAGCCGAGGCTGCGAGACTAATCGTCCTCGAAGATGGGATTTCTGGACTGTTTGGTCGCGGGCTAAAGACACGAATATTGTGCAACGGCCTTCAAGGACTGCTCTTCTCGATTCTATGGAAGCTCTTTTTAGATTTGTGAGTATATGCTGTTCCAGCACAAGTGCTTTCCCACACCAAAGATATGGTACCATCAGCATGTGCCAGATCGATCCAGACTAATCCAATGTTTCTAGATTGAATTCATACTGGCTGGCTACTAGCAAGAGCTTCAAATCTTAGAGAGATGATTCAATAGTTTAAAGAGACTAGCCAGGTAGTTTATCACGACCGGATTTGAGTCGCTACAGATATTGCACAATCTCAGCCAGCGCATAGACGATCATATTGCATTTACGAGGGTTAGACTGAATATACGAAGAAAGAATGGGGGAGGACAATAGACGAATGAATGATGCATTTGTGGTGCGGAAGCGTCGTGAGTCGCGTCGCTTTCAGTGCTTGTTATACTTACTACTTGTCATATTACTCTTTCAATTTTGGCATTCCGAATCCCATATCAATGGTATTGCATTGCAAGAACACCAGCTACGTTGAGATGGTGGCAGATAAACCGCATGGGGCTCGACTCTTCAATTGGAATTGTATAAACTAACCATCCTCCGTCCTGTTTGCGCCGAAACAAACCGTTCACGCATGTCCGTACAATATGCCGAGCTTGTCCATCCACCAAGAGACTATCATGGCTGGCTCCCAAACCATATTATCCTCAGCTGCTACCCGTCTACTAAGGCCGTCCCTCTTAGCCGTGTCATGTGAAATACTGGACGAGCCTCTACTTGTCGTCCTTATCCAACGATGTGCGCTGCTGAGCGGCTCCAGCGGTGCAACGCGGCTTGTGGGTGCCATCGGCGTTGAGCTGGACACAAGAGCAACCATCTGCTGTCCAGGCGTTGGGTCGGCCATTCTTGTAGCGACCCGTAAAGATGCCCAAGGTAGCGAGGTCAAAGGCCACGTTGCTGACGCGGTAGACTATGCCAGGCTTATTTGCGTTGTTGTTTAGATCAGTCGACATTGTGGTGTTGGTTGTTGTATTATAGTTACTGTCCAGGTAGATATGAGGAGAGTGGAAAGTTGAAAGTGGACTGGTTTGATGATAACCTTGGATCTCCTGTAAAGAGAAGGCAATGATTCTTTGCTCTGATCTTTGATGCTTTGTACTCTTGATACAAACGAGGGCGAAATGGAGGACTGACACGACAAGTGGCAAACAAACGTGATACTTATACCTTTTTGCGAGCCTTCTACATTCATCCGCCAGGATTTTGATCCCCCCGCATGAACGTATTCTTAGATGCGCTGCAGTCTCAGGGCATTAGAATGCTCTCATGCGAAGGCGTAGTGCAAACGCAAGATGACTTGATATCAGGAGATGTGCCAAGAGTCGGGGAAATCTTAGTGGACACTCCGTCCGAGTTACCGTTCTGGATGGCTTGGTACTGATTCACAATGTTTTTTGTGTACAGTTGAACGCAGTAGTCTTCGTTTGGGAATTGGGGTCATCGCGGAAGTACTGCAGTATCAGCCGCCGGAGAAACGCCAGAGTGAGAGGCGCACGCAGTTGGGTCACGCTCGCGAATGAAGGTTCGTTCATATTGCACGTCTGCAGGGCCATTACTAAACGACAATCGGGGACGAGGATTGGCCCACCTATACGACTAGCGAAAGCGAAAAGAACTGCAGTGTGACCACAAGCCAACCGCTGTACTGGAACGACTGCCATTTTCGGGTTTCAGGCTTGGCGATGAGCATCTCCGTGGTGGTCGACCAACTTATCGAAGCCTGGAATAGATGGAAGACTCATAAATGACAAGTTCCTTTTTGAAGAGATTTTGCTTTCTATTCCATTGCCAGTATGCTCTTAGCTCAGCACCCTCACGATTATTCATAGACCCAAATCTGCGTTTCCCAAATTTCCCAAGTGCCACTATTGGGTGCTTGTATACACTTTACTCGCTGGCGGATACTCGCTGGCGGATTCAGAAGGCAGTTCGCTCGACAAGCACCAGCGGCACGACGACAAACATGCTCTATTTGAAAATCCATGTGGCAGTCCCCCGTTAGTTTTCTATACACCAATTACTATCGTACGAAATCAAGGGTAGTTTTGGTCCTTGTAACCCGGCGTGTATAAATAAGCCCATAAAACAAATATGTTACGTACTCCGTGGGTTTTGATTTCGTCTGGACGATTATTCTGGTGAATGCACTGGGTCTAGGACAGCAGACTGATCAAGTGGGCAGAACGCTCGATTCAGCTCAGTGGAAGAACTGGCGGTATGGTTTAATGATCATTGGGTCTGGGAATGACTAAATGATGAACCAAGCTCTGAATTAAACTTTCAGATTTACACGAATTGGATTCACTATTGGCACGAGACGCAGTTTCAGCCTACAGCTATATTGCATGAAGGCAGGACCAAGCCAAGAACTAAACAACTGAGGATGAGATTCAAAATATATTGAATTCTACCAAACAGTAGAATGATGAAGTGCAGACTCAGTGAGAAAAGTGAAAACCGGTCACTACAAGTTGTTCACGTTCAAGATCAGCGCTTCGAATCACCAGAAAGTGAATCCGGCAAATTGAAATACCGCCTCGGTCGAAACTCATATTTAACGCAACCAAGATCGAACCATCCTCCAGCACCTCCATTATTACCTATAAGCAAGTGTTAGGTTATAACATCTGGGGCAGGGTTCAGCGAGAATAAAGGCAACTCACAGCCTTTCCACGCTTTATGAAGCAGCTCAACGCAGCGGTAAAACCCAACTCGCTTGTCCTTTAAACCCTCTTTTTGGCATTCTTGTCTGACACTGTCCCAACATATCCCAAATGCGTAGTCGGCATTGTTGATCCACTTGTGGTAGACGCCGAAAGGTGACTCTTTATCGATGTCGCCTTCCGGCTGCATCTTGCACGTCTCAGTGGCAAGCTTCAACTGCATGTCACCACCGATTGCGCCATGTCCTGGGAAGTCCTGGTTGGTAAAGCAGCCTGATGGCGTTACCGGCGGTCCCGATTTCGGTTTCGCATTGTCAGGAGACTCAATAAAAACGCTATACGTGCCGCAGCCTACGTCGTAAGAGATATCTTGGGTCATAACATTCGACTGTCCGCCGTTGTGCCCACCTGTTTTTCATAGTTCTGTTAGTCTATATTTTCAACTAGAAATTGTCCTGCTCAAACGCCGGTCACTCAGAAGAAGAATAGATCGGGCAAAGTGTAGAAACTCACAAGGGCTGTTGGCTATCTTGGCGAAGGCCTTTTGGCAATTATCTTGACAACCCCAGCCACCAAGATTCGGTTTCCATTTCAACTGTATGCGATAGTCCTTCCAAATCTCCGGATCTGGCGGCGGGCTTCTGGCGATGAATATCAGCGAGCGTTGACTCTTGATTGGTGGGATCTGATTGCCACGGCTGTCAACAATCCATGTTAATTCTGCCTTCGCCTTTTCAGTAGCACTGCAGAACTGGGTAAATACCCCTTTGCGGAAGACATTCTCTGGAAACTCGGTCACAACGCCGTCCATGTCGCACTTAGGCTGTGTATCGCCAACTAACGGCAGCGGTGATTGTTGAAGAATATTCTCCAAAGCTGGCCAGTCGTCCCAACCCCAGTATGGATGATCGTTAAGGGCAGGGATGCAAACACAAGTCTTTTTTTTGCCCTAACTTTTGAATGTTAGGATTACGAGCAGCATTGTAACCTTGCGCTTTGGCGATGTGAAACTCACCACAGTGCACTTGAATTGCGATTTATGCGACCCTAAGCAGCCTTCAAATTGGCAAGGAGGCTTCACATTGAATTAGCAGGACTGAGTATTCATCAAAAGACTGATATTGGGGTTGTCGTCGCAACTTACCCAGTCATCCACCGATGTCGAACATGTCTCAGGTTCGTCCGTGGACTCGCTAAACATCGTCTTGGAGACGTGCTCGGGCTCTGGAACAATGAATTTCCAGATCATATCTGCTAAGTCTCCTACCGTCTCCAATACACCGATGCCTGCAGTCACGACTATGACCAAGCCCCCCAAGATTGCTAACGTCGCCGGCTCGATGCCTAGCGCCGCGCTAATATCTGCTACCACGGCACTGGCTATTTCAGCTCCACCAAAAGTGACAACCTGGCTCTCAGCTACCTGGCCCAACGCAACCTCGATGTCTTGGCCAAGAATTTGGATTTGACGCATTAGGTCAGCATCCTGTGCAATGCTTTGCGCAAGTCGGCTTGGTATCCTCTGTCGAAGCTCACAGCTGATTGCTCCCGGCACTTGACGCCTCATTTTGAGTGGACATGCTGGGGGGAGCTTGCTGATGATGGCTGCAAGTCTGCTGTGGACCCACTGACTCAGGGCAACCTCAATCTGTCCCGCTACGTTCTTGGAAACGTGGAAGCCCTTTTTGAGAGGCACGGCAGTCGGCTTGTCAGGCGGTGATGCCGTTGGGGTTGCCTGGAACCACGGGTCGACACCAATCCACTGAGGAATATCATCAATATTTCATAATGTGGCAGTTTGGGCTTCAATAAACCTACTTTGGTAGTTTTCCCGCCAATATCTGTCAGATACTTCGTGTCCACTCCGATAGAAGCTATTCTAGTCGATTGTTAGGAACCAAGTCCCAAGAAAATATGCCCATAAAAAGCTTACAAGGATGACTTTTGAGGTAGGTCGGCGGGATTTATTCCTACTTGGCCAGGAGCAGTTGGAGTCACAGCTGCAATTTGGAATCCAGGAATTGTCGCTGAGGTAATGATTTCTTGAGCTGGAACTCCATGAGGAAGATCAAGATTGAGGGCCAGGGTAATGGGAAGAGAGAAGAGTGACAGAATTGGGGCTATTGGTCGAGTCATGATGGGCACTAGGAAGATAGCAGTGACTTGAATTCTCAGAACTGTGGTAGTAGAAGGCCAATAGTCGTCAAAACTTCACGCGACGGCTGGAAAAAGACAGTGGAAAGGCATATATATGTTGATGAACTTAGGATGGTAACAGTGACCGCTCCGCTAGCTGTTGCGTATTTTTAACAGTAAAGCAAGTGCACATGCATTCCGGGTTTCCTGGGGTCGCTTTTGTTGGTCAACTGGCGGCGTAGCGAGGCAGAGCAGACAGTCGTTTGTTACTCAAGGAAGCCAGGGGCCTCAAATTATGTTGGCGGTCGGCAGCCTGTTGGCAGCATGGCTCATCAACCCAGTCTAATTATACAGTTTAAACTGAAACAGCACTGGTCCAACGCAGGTTGCTGGCCAAATGTCCGATCCATCACAAACGCATTATGACTCACTAACTTAACCAGTTACGATGTTGATATTGTGAGTTGGTCAAAGTCGTGATGTCAGTATCGTTGTTGGTTCTTGGTGTTGGTTCTCGGAGTTGGTGGCCGGACCTCATAGGTTAGGGGCGGCACGGGGGGGCCAACCAAACATCTTTGCGGCCGGAGTTGGGTTGGTTGAAGCAATTACGGTGCTGGTTTCAGATAATACAGATGTAGTTGGCTGCACCAACTTCATTGCTGCTGGCCATGGGTAACTGATCCTTCAAATGGCGGCAATCGCTCAATCATTTCGTTTCGCTGCAATGTGGAGGTCTCCATTTCCTACTACCAACAACTACTCTCTTGGGACCCTTTGCCACAATTTCTGCTGCCAACGAATGATAGTTAAATTTGATTTGTCTCTCTCTGTCTTTGCTGGTACCGGCCACCAGAAAGATCACAAATCCGCCCCCGGACTAATGAGAGGTAACCAAATCAGTTTCGTGACCCCAACCGCACCGTACTGAAACATAATGCAGGGTGACCTCCTCAGAAGTATTGCGTCTGAATCCAGCTCGCTCATATTGCGAATCTCCAGCTCATCATAAATTGAATGAAGAATCTCATCTGAGCAAGCGGAATCGAACCTCGTTACACTAGCCAAACATCCACTCAGTCAGCTGGTCCAGCGCTAGATCATACCATATTCTGTTTTTTCTACAATCCTTCACTATGCGATTCTTTCCTCTCCTCATCTTACCATTTTTCTCTTTTCACGCTGTCCTTGGGGCGAACCGAATCATCATTGACGGTATAAGTTGCGGTGAGTAGTTGGTGATTCCTAATTAACTTCAAATCCAATTTCGAATGCTAAATAAACTATCTAGCTCCCAGAGAGACATGGGACAACGTGAAACAAGCAGTTCTTACTACACTGGTCTGGGCTAGAGAAGCCAACACAGAGCTCTCCAAGCCTCAGGATCAGCGGAACCCTAAGATCACCGAAAAGGCACAATGGATACTAGGCAGTGATCCAGGGGTATTCGCAACCGTCGCAAGTAAAAGTTCCCTATCAAGCAGCTCAATATTGGACGGAGCACAAGGCTTACTAAAGCCATATAGCCAAATACTCCCGGATTGCCGGCTTAAACTTCATTGATGACCATAACATTGGCGCCTTGGCTCAGCGTGAATTGTACGATTGGGATGACGTGGTAACATGCGTTTCGTGTTAAGCATAATTCCAACTAGAGCGCCGCTAATTCTTCCTTCCAGATCATTATGTGCGATACTAGACATATCCAACCATGGACACATAGCTTTCCGGAATGGAAAGGGTATACATGGAAGGACCAGATAACTAATCAGGCCGAAATGGACGATGGGTGGGGGCCGAAGATCAAGGCAGGAAAGTTGAAGGAAATCAAGGCATTTACGAGATGTGCCGGGGACGCTTCTGGTATCATCCTCGAAGGCCAAGAGTGGAAAATGAGTAAACCGAATGTTGTCATTCTCCATCCTCACTACGTCAAGAAACTGATTACGAAAAACTGGCCTCGCTTCACTCCCGACAGGATCCAGAAGGCAGTCAATCCAGGTCTAGTGAAGGAGATCGACCAGTATTTTGAAAACTTTTCTGCGCAAACGCTAGGGGTATTTGGTGGAGACAAGACATTATACGCGCCAATAGACTTGCTCGATGGCATTGAACTCACAATTCTTCACGAGGTCAGCTAACAGATGAGTTAACATTAAACCCGGGCCATGGCTCTTCTGACTCACTTTTCTGAACAGATGACTCACTCTAGACCCGGAGGATACTGCCTCGATGTCCCCAAAAATCGTAGCTACCTGTGGAAAAATGTCGTGAGAGGCCATAATCCAAACAATTCTGGTACGAACTACTGTCTTTCGTCATCTTTTGGAAGTACTCCTGCTAACAATCTTTCATTAGAGGGTCTTGCGTATTTGGCGATGGTGTCAACCCTACCAAAGTCTGCGCCGGGGGGTTGGGCCGTGATTAACTGCTATTTCAACATGTTCTCGATACTCTGAACTCCGCGTGACAACCGGAAAGCGAGCAGGATCCTGCCAGAATGCCGAAAAATCCTCTCCTGTTAACCCGTGGCCTCGGACCCGAACCTGTCTCGATGGGTTGTTCTTCCAGATTAATTGGTAGGGATACAGTTAGAATAGGAACTAGACGCTCATCAAAGACAAATAGTCCCGGATCCTCGATGAGGTATCCCCTCGTTACATCAGATTGTGCGTCAAGCCAGATATTCAGGCTTTCAAGGCTCCTCAACTCCGCCATGTAACGGCAGAGGTCATGGAAGTCCGAGAATGAAGAATGCCAACGCTTCATAATCGCCGGATGGCAGAGCTGGAAGGCAAACTGCAGCCGTCTGATTTTATGAACAATTGGAGATCTCTTTAGAACAAGAAAGCTGTAAGCTGTTTCAGCGCGGTGGAAGGTAAAAGTAAGCTGCTTGTAGAGAGACGGCATGCATTCTAGGTACCTAATATCCAATCGGGTCAGCAGAATAACCTCAAAACAGGATTTAATGATTGTCCCAAGCCCTTCGACTCCTTACTAACATCTTCTTGCAGCTCAAGAGCATGGAAAGGAAAGGCGTAGGACCAGTTTCCACTCCGGTGGCTGCTTCCTCGCATCTCCAATGGTTACACCAAGAGGATAAGAGGCGACGCGCCCAGATAGGATGGCTACTACCATTCCCACTGTGGAAAAGCTTGTCGAGTTCGATCTGGCGTTCGTCTGGGCCGTCATGCTCAGTAACGCAAACCGTGTGGGTGTATCTGCCGCCCTTCACGAAGATATGCTGACTAGGCCCCGCTAACAGCCACAACTCATTGTAGATCTGTTGCCTCGTTTCTAAAGGAATGCGGAAAAGCGCGGATTGATTCTGAGGCCACACCGTCCGTTGGAACTGCGTCGCGTTGGGGCAAGCGATAGGGGCCGACGAGGATGGCAGCGCGATAGACTCGGTCAGGACATGTTCGCCGAGGTCCGCCTCCGGCTGGGCGTCTGTCGCCGTGGATCTAATCCGTCGACGAAGGCGTTGTCGCAGGCGGTCCATTTTGCACCTCGCGTGGACGGTGGGAAATTTCTTGGGGATGAGTACAAATCTGTGAGGCGAAATGGGAGTGAAGTTGATGGTGGGGATGACTTCTGGTGGCACAGACAGTTAGGTTAGGCGTGATATTCGGCGGGGATCACCAACCAGAAACTGCGCGAAATGGAAGCTTTCGCTCGAACCAACAGCACCCATCCACCAACATCCCAGACCAATCAAAAGTCGATTTCGGGCACGTCATCCAGGCGACATGGTGTACCATGGCCGCCTTGCGGGCCTAGCCAACTCAGATTCTCAATCACCCTGGCCAAGCTCGGTGTGCGCGCGTGAATCCTCGAATGTTGGGGCTAGGGTGGATTCCTTGTCAAACAGATGGCAGCATTATCGCGTCATGAAAACTAGACCAGGCCTTTAGCAGGGGAAACGCCAGGTCGAACCAGTCGGAACGATCAGACAGATTCCTTGATGAAAGGGAATACTCCAAATCCATGTCATCCATTCCGAAGAACATGTGGGGGTTTCCAATCACAGTCTGCCTCATCGAATGGCAAATGTCCATTCTTTTAGATCCTCCCGGATTTACAGGTCGAAACAGCTGCGAGGGAGTCCGAGTTGTCCAATCATAGCCACGTTAGCTCAGGCCGAACGACCTTGAGTGAGATCTGACTTGATCTGCAAGGCATATCGAATTGAACATCCGCTTAATCGGGCAAAAGTGGTTCGAGTTCGCTTTTAAGCATTGGGTAGGCGTGGTCGCTGCACCGCGCAAACGCGGGTTTCTGATTGCGAACAGCCAATGAGAGTGCAGAAGCGGCACTTCTGTTATCACCTTGTTGTAGGAATGAGTTTATTCGGCGCTTGAATCTCACCTTTTTCATTTATTCGCCGGGAAGGATCTGGGACGATGCAAGAACTTTTAGTGCACGGCCGTCCATCCGCAGTCGGTAACGTGAACTTGATTCACTGGAGCCGCTCCGCCCCCAACGACCAGCACATGTCAGCCAGGATTCAAGGCAACAGAATTGTACATATCAGCCACTTTGAGGATAGGGCTGAAAGTAGAACCGCCGGGAACGGAATCCTATGAGGAGCCGCCAACATGGTGTTTGGTAAGCGTCACATTCCATCAATGCCCGATTACTTACAAAGCCGCCAGAATCAAATAGCATCCCGGCCGAGTCAGCTCCTCAGAATCTCATTCCGCTGTCTCGCTTTGAATTGGAGGATCACTGCGTTACAAAGCTTTTCAGCAGCTGCCTAGTTTACGAAGGATGTGTTCCCGAGATATTTCGCTCGATGGGCGATGTTGCTTGGATGCTCGACTTGGAAAAGCAAGGCCAGTTGAATCTAAACAAGGATGCATAAGTGCCGTTGGAATAAGGAACGTGGAAGTTTATATATTAAAGGAGTCGAAATCCTGTTCATATATAACATTCACATTCGACCACACTCGAATCTCAACAAACGAGAGGACCAAATCATGTTAAACGCTCGCTAAATTCATTGAATGCTCCCTACAAGTCATATAGAATACCCGGACCGTATCGTCAAATTCACAACCTTGGTCAGATTTCTTGTCTCAAGACGATTCTTGATCATCACACTTCCCACAAAGAAATGCACTTTCTGACTTTTTCCCTCCCACTTCTAACCATCGGCGCAATGGCAACTCCGGTACCAACCCCGCCTCCAACAACAAATTCCCACGCCGCGGCCATGGCTGAGCTCTTGGAGGCATCGGCGTTGCAGATGCGGCAAATCAACGGCCACGGGCTCATTGCCTTGGTTAATACAATCTTAACCTCCAAAGCAGCATTCACAAACATTCTGAACGGAATCAACAGTGGCATCTCTGGCGTGCGAACTCGGTTGGGTACTGGTGAGGAATTAGAGGCCCTAGAAGCGGCGCGAGAGCAGGTGAATGCGACTGCCAGTGAGTTTCTACCGGCTTTGGAGAGGCTGGCACAGATCTTGAGAGAGATCTCAGCTGCTTAGACTGTGCAAGTTTGATGGTTAGGGCGGTTAGGCTTTCTCAGGAATGCTGAGAAGAAGAAGGGTAGTTGTGAAAGCCCCAGTAGAAAGTTTGAGTAAGCCTAAGTACTGCAATGTCAAATGGCAACAGATGTGTGACTTCCAAAGTGACCTGTCAATCCTTACAGCTGTGCACATCCTGCAGACTCAAGCTGCCACTCTGGACTGACTTGGCAACAAAGCGTGATAACCAGTATATCCGTAAATAGCTCCGGGTGTTTTTTAAATTGCATCTCCCCGCTGCATCGGACCGGTGAGCAAGCCATCAGGGAGCATGGAAGTAGTCATTTCTCTTCTCTGAGTTTGTAGGATCGTTAAAACCTAAGGACGTGCTTCTATTGATCTTCTATAATCTGCTTTTAAGAGAAAGCTAGTAGGTTTCGCCGTTACAAGTTGGTAGTATAAATCTTCAACAGTGGGCCGTTTACAACTAGATGTTGGCCCTCAGTTTTGGCCTGACGCATAAGGACGAAGGGGTTGTGGGCGAGAAAGCAACATCAAATAAGAGCAATGCAAGCCCACGTATTCGTCCATAGTCCAGTGCAACTCGATCCAACAGCGGGATTCCACTTTGTAAAGTTGGCCACCGTGATCCCATATCGAGACGCGATGGTCGCACAAGTGTCCCCTGACTTAACGAGGTGGAACGATTTGCAATTTCCCACCATACCTGTCGATAACGCGCGCGGAGGTTAGCTAAAATGGCCGAAAAACGCGTAACTGAGTGCACTGGATTGTGGAAACTGCTGCTTCTCCGGGAAGAAGGGGGGGGGGGGGGGGGGGGGGGGGGGCAGAAGAAAGGGTAACGTACCTGTTTGGATCGGCGTGGGCGTTGTGACACCGTTGCCCTTGGTCGTCGTGGGAATCGCTGGGGTATGCCCGACGATAGAGATGCAAATGTAGTAGTCTCCCCAGAGGCCGGTACACGTGCTCCCCACCTCAGGGTTCCAGGTAGTCAGCTGTGCCACTGTGACACCGCTCTTCGAAGCGATTGTGGCGCAGGTATCGCCTGATTTGACCAAGTAGAAGGCATCACAGTTCCTATTTCGGTTTATGGTTAATGTCTGATCTTCCCGTATCAACAGGTATTGGTTACTATACTTACTGAACCATACCAGGCCGGATCGGCGTCGGGGTAGGGATCCCATTACTTGTAGTTGTCGTAGTAGTCCTCCTTGAAGACGTAGCCGGCGTATGGCCGATAGTAGAAACGCAGATATAGTAGTCCGCCCACATGCTGCTGCAGTCTGAGCCCACACTTGGATTCCATAAGAGGATCTGAGCCGTGGTAATGCCGTTGCTTGTTGCGATGGTGTCACAGCTGTCTCCTGATTTCACCAGATAGAAAGAGTCACAGTTGCTAGGGAACAATTAGTGGGACTGTGACACAAGGTACAATTCTCAAAGGCACGTACCTAACCATTCCCGGTTGGATCTGAGTCGGGGTAGGAATGCCGTTGCCGGCCGAAGTTGTGGTGGTAGCGGTCCTGGCCGAAGTTGATGTGACGGGAGTATGTCCGACAATGGAGACGCAAACGTAGTACTCCAGCCACAGGCCTGTGCAAGTCGAGCCTATTTCCGGGTTCCACGAAATTATCTGGGCGGCGGTAACGCCCTTGCTTGCCGCAATGGTATCGCAAGTATCTCCTGATTTTACGAGGTAGAAAGAATCACAGTTACTATTCGTTGTTAGCTGGCCGAGCCAGGAGGCGGCATATTCGCCATTCCAGATCTAATTACCTAACCATACCCGGCTGTACTGGCGTCGGGGTCGGGATGCCATTGCCGAGTGTGCTGGTTGGGACTGCAGTGGTCGTGGGTCGAGGAGAGGTTGAGCTGGTTGACGTTGCTGTGGTAGAGGTCGCCCGCGCTGTAGTGCTTGAGCTAGTAGGCGGCGACGGCGGTGGCTCTGAAAACGCCTCAACGCAATAGGAGCGTTCTGTGAGATAGTTATCGCAGTCCGGTGTGATAGATGGATTCTGTGATCGAGATTAGACATAGTTTATGTTACCGACTGCCGCAACTTGGCAAAACAATCGGGTTTTTCTAGACATGTATGATGCATCTGGTAGGTAGTGTTGCGACTGATGGACTTACCCAGCGAAGGAAATCTTCCATAGAGACACCCCAAAACAGTGGTGTATCAGCACAGGAAACACTGCCGTCGTTATCCCACCAATACGAGCAGTATTGCGAAGTGTTGGGGTCGTAAGGGAACGCAGGCTTGTCATCGAAGGTTCCCACGTCTCCTTCTCTGGCAGCGGTGGCCACGCCGAGAAAGAGCCAGGCAAGCCCCAGAACTGGCGGGAGAGACAGCATTCTCACAATGAACTGGCAGCGCGAGTGTTGACGGATGGGTGTGACTGTTGCTGAACGAATAATGAATGCAAGGTAACTCCCGATGCTATTTTAGTTGACTGAGCAAAGAGCTAATTTGTATACACATATATAAACACATTGATCGCAACAAGCGCGGGTTCCAACGCATACCTTATGCCCAGGTACGGGATAGTCAGGTTTGAGCAACCGGAGTGAGGTTCCACAAAAAAGGTGAAGTTGCTAGTTCAGTGAAATGGTGGAAATTGCAAGCGAAAACCCCCAACGCAATGCAACCTTGGCAAAGAAAATGGCTGTGGTGATTAGTTATTCGAGGGGCATAAGCGGACCGACTGCAATCGTGTCTAGCGAGCTTACGGAATAAGCCAGAATGTCAGAGCTGAACTGCGATTAAAATACGAAGGCGGCTGAGCTGACAGGCAACGACAAAGGTTCTGTGTATGCAACAAGGCGTAAGTAAGGCCTAGCGGGAAGCGGGAATCAACATCACACTTCATTTCGCATTATTAGTCCAATAATTCTCTCCAACCAGTAATTTGGTTATGCCTTGATTCAGTTCACCAAGTAAGAATAGAAAAGAAATGCTAGCTTATGCGGTCAGCCAGGCCAGGCCGGCGTCGTATGTCTCCACCAACGGTTTCTACGGCTAAAGGGGGAATTTTGCCCCCGTCATCTCCCCTCCCCCCCCTCCTTGCAACCACCAGTGCGGCGGCCGCCTTCCAAAAATCCCATCACCTCTTCAGCGATGTCCCTCTCCCTTTGGTGGAGCATGGGCAACTCCGCCCTCAGTATCTCCGCCGCGGTCCTACCTTGCCACTTTTCCCTCGTGTTGGCCTTGCAATTCTCGACCAGGAACCGCATGAATTCGGCCCTCCCATAGGTGAGTATCTTGTCATACCAGTCGCCAGACCACTGAAGTCCCCGTTCCCGGTTCTCAACTTTACCGTAGTGCCAACATAGAGTGTGCAGTATTGTTGGGCCGCCTAGTGTCGCTCTGGTGTTAATGTCGGCTCCAAAGTCAACGAGGCGGGTTATTGTTGTACGAGCCAGGAGCTGCCTTGCCTTGATGGAGTCCATATCTTTTGCGGTCAGGTCGTGATCATCCCGCGCATCTAGAAATGACAAGGTGCCTCTTGCGATAATGTAACTGAAGAGAAATTGGTTGAGATCCTGGTGGTAGGCTGGATTGGATAGTATAGTGGTTAGGATGTCCTGCCAGGCTTGCAGGATGAGATCGACGTGTATTGTCGGATAATCGTATTGCGCAAGGAGTTTGCCTGTATTCGTTTCAAGGGCTCTATGGAGGATCAGGAGTTTTATAGCAGCAAGGAAGTCGCTGTTAGCCAGGTAGTCGATGCTCCATCGATCGAGAAGTAGTTTTACTGGTGATGGAGCGGGTTCATATCGATAGCGCCCCTGACGCTGTATCTGAGCCTCCGAAGTCCCTGTGTGACTTTCAGGTGCCCATCCATTATTAAGAAGATATTGTAGCCTCTCTACAGCCACAGGAGCAGCCTCGGCGTCGTTCCAGTTGGGGACTGAGTCTAAATACACCAGCAACGGGGTTGTGAAGGACACGGCACGACGTTCCCTGCCTTGAAGAATAGGCACGCGGACATTGATGTTCGCTCCATGATCCAGGCACATCCGAACCAGGCCCGTCCCATCTTCCCTCATGGTATGTACGGCAGCACACAAAGGCACGTGGAAGGGAGTTGTGGGTAATGCAAGCGGATACAAATCTGCGACACCTTTGATATCTGCACCCTTCTCAAGTAAAAGCGTGAAGAGATCCAGCCGGTGTGACATGAGTGCCGCCGACAGAGGTGAAAGGGAGCCAGCCTTCCGACGGCTACTTCGTACGTAGTTGGGACTCGCGCCGCTTTCAAGCAGTATGCGCGAAAAGTACAAGTCGGTCGTCTGGCCGCCAGTTGCGATGACTGACAGCAACGCCTCGTCACGCAACTTCTGAGTAAGCTGAGAAGCAAGTCCTGCTTTGAGGAATGGGTCTAAAAGTTCGATATTGACGGGCTCGCAGAGGCACTGCAAGAGAGCGCGCGAGGTGCACGGATCGATGCCTTGATCATCCACTCTAGCACCGAGCTCGATCAGATAACGGAAGGTATCTATCTGATGGTTTTTGGCGGCCAGGTGCAGCGTAAGAGTCTTTACTAGGCCTGAAGAAGAATCATTTGGCGAGGAGCGAGGTGGGTATGCGCGTGCTCTGGGCAGGTGAAGGATGCTTTCCGATGCGTCGTAGGAGATGGCGAGACGGATGGTACCAATCACTCCCCGCTCACACGCCCATTTCATCGCTCGGTTGCGGTTATGCGCAGACTCGTAGAGAATGGATCGCAGGCGCTCCCAGAGACTCTTGCTACACCTGCCAAGACGGGCTTGGGCTTCCAAAGATAGGTGAATTAGAATCTCATCCATAAGCTCGGGCACGAGCAGTTCCAATGGCGATAACTCGGGGCTCATGGTAGCGAAAGAGCCAGACGCAACCACACCCTGGAAGTGCTAGTCGTGTCTGACTCGGTGCTCGTGGTATCCGTTCCACCGAAGTAAAGTATGCAGCCCGGTTGTCCAGCGGAGCCGGACTTGCAAATTGTCTGCGAGATTGTAAACGGAAATTGTCTATTTTTGAACGAAGGAGCAAAGCTCTCGGATGCTGACCCACGAGATTTGTGGTCTTGGTTAAATGTCAGACTCCCTAACTTCTTACCACCTATAGCTAGGTGTCATCTTTCGCCTTGGCTAAACTTCGGCGTCTTTTTACAGGACTCTGTCTGACCTTCCAGAGACCCCATAGCGGGCGGTTGCCTCTGCAAAGGTTGCCCTGTCATCCCCTATCATAAACCTGGATTTGAATCTACGAGGACACAGGACATCGCTCGTCTCAGCGAGTTTAGCTTGTACATTTCTTGGTCGCCACCTCGTATTGAAAGTCTTCTTTAATATGATAATGATTTGATACCTCTGGCGTATTAGCAGGAAGACTTCGAGCCTCCACGGGGTAGGTGTTCTGTGAAACATCCCAACTTGATAGCCACAGACAAATGCTATGATAAAACCAGCGGAAGTTATAGCCTTAGCTCCACAGATCCAAGCCGCAGTTAAGAAATCAAAGCGAACGACAAGATACCGCGACATGTGCTTGCATCCCTCCTTTCCAAACCGCGCCTAGTAGTTTGGATGTGTGATTTCTTTCTAAGCTACGCCCACTCAGTTGCACTCAACCTTCCAAAGTCCGCTCTTTTCATCTTATTCCCGTCTTCTGTCTTAGAAGTCCTGTGACATAACCGGGATGGCATTCAAGCTGCTCATCGGAAGTGCCCCGTCGGGGAACACATTCCTCTTCCTCAGGCTGCACACGCTGTTGGTTTTTCGGACGACGTCCATCTTGCCCAAGACGTTTTTGCCGAGCTTCCCGATGTCGGCGCTGCTCATGCCCCTCGCCCGCGATGCGGTACTAGCGATCTTCACGATGTCGAAGATAGCGAGCGGCGCGAGCACGACGCTGAATATGGCCAGCGGGTCGTTACCTTTTGAGTCTACAACACCGTATATGTCTACCGCTACTTGGCCAACGGTGCCCAGGATGGCGATGATACGGCCGATCGTTGCGAGAGAGGCGACTGTACTAGCCACCTGCCCAACAATAGGCACGAAGAAGAGAAGGGCGGACAGGAAGGCGAGGATGATGCCCTTCCGCTTCTCCTCCTCCATTTCGTCAATGGTATCCGAGATGAACTTAATATTGTTGACGGCCTCTTCGATCATAAAGACCGGCAGCGCAAGGGCATCCACGAGGTCGGGCCCGAACCCTGAGTACGATTGGGACCTCAGCTGGCTAACGGCGGTAGGCAAATCCTTGACGATGTCTTTGAGGTTGTTATATGCGTTTCCGACGAGATCTTTAGGGTTGATGACGTCCTCTCTGTCGTAGCCGTGCGGGACGGGAAAGCCAAAGTCCCAGCCCATCTTTTTGCAATCCTCCGGGGTGGTTGTAGGCGAGCAGAAGTCGTAAAACTGGACATCTTCGAACTGGATATTGTCCTTATCGATACCAACTGCCATATATAAATCTTCCCAGAATGCTGCCTCCTTCCCTGGACGAAATCGGTTCCAGTAAATAGTCTGGTAGTAGCCTCCTGGCGGTTCCGACCCAGCACGCTTGGAGAAGTCTGGCGGGCAGCCATCCGAGACCGTGAAGTACCCCGTGCTGGGAGGCTCACAAATAACCTCCGGCCCGTCACAGATGGTTGACCATCCATTGCAGTACTTATTGTCGCAAAACTTGCACTGGTCCACGCGTGTGGCGTGTGCGTAGCAGAAGTCGCAGCAGTCAATGGGCTCTAGCACGTCGCAGGTGAAGTATGTGTTGCCGTTCTTATACATCCAGTCCCGGACCGCTTTCTTCCCACCTTTGGCGACGGCGTCGGCGTACGTGTTGAATTTCTTGTCATATCCGTCGGCCACTAGCTGATCGTAGGTGGCCATGGAATTTTTGAGGGTGTTGGCAAGGATCTCGGCCATATAGACGGCGACGCAATGTGACGGGATGTCGCCAGCGTCTCGAACCTGCTCAAGGGTGCTGTAAGAGCCTGTGCATGCCGCTAGATGCGGCGGGTACGGTTCGGTATCGTCTGGCAGGTTGCCGGATATTGGTGTGCTTTCGTCCACAGTAAATGATTGGAGATCAACGGCTTGACATAAAATGTTAGCAGTTGTAAGGAACAGGTTCTTTGATACAAAGTGGACAAAGTGAAGAGAAAGGTCAAAAGAGTGTGAGTCTGAACTAGCAGAAGCCTCACAAACCCATGTTGCAACGAAAGCAGAAAACTGAGGACGCCCAAGGTTCACTCACCCCAGTCGATGGTGCCAGCAAAATTGTGGCCCTTCCATAGATCACGGCGGGTGTTCTTCGTCGCATCTGTCATATAAGCAACCCACTCCGTTCCTGGCAGGAGATCATGTCAGTAAAAAGCGAAAAGTATATGTCGCAAGAAAGAGGCGAGACTAACCGTCATATATCATCATGTCCGAGTTGGAATCACCGTCATGCCACGTCTCAACTTGGATGGTGCCGACCTCCGGATCAGGATCATAGGAGGCAATTATCTCGTCGATTTCGGCATTCGAAATGTAGCCGGGCTCCTGAGTGCAGCGGCCGACTGCCGCTGGAGAGTCAAGCCAGCCGCCTAGGAATTTGCACATCGAGCCCTTGCACCCTGCCTGCTCCAGCTTGAAGCTGCGTCCGTAACTGGACTCGCCGACATATATCTTGTTAGTTGGAACACCTGCTTTTGTGACTAGAAACATAGCAGATGGTTAGCAAATCAAGCATGGTGCACATGTTGGGCATCGCAGACCACTTACTCATGGCTAGAGCATATCCAGTCTCGGTCAGATTGACTAGCGAGATGACTAATGTGAGCACAAGCTGTGTATAACCGAGAAAGGGGCCAAGCATAAAGGGTTCATACCGTGACTTCTCACACAGTTTCCTGTTGGGCAGCCGTCGACCGCATACCGGTTCCCAGCATCCCATTGTCCTTAAAAGTGTCAGTCAGGCGGGAAGTTGCGGCGTTCCATTTGCGCTGAACTCACCATGTAGGTCATAAGTCATATAGACAATGTAGTCTAACTGCTCTGCCATTTTTTGAATTGGGAAAGACTTGAGGTACCAGAAGCTGGCTGGGGCAGCAATAGAGATTGTCTGCCCTGGGGATAGCTTCGACTTCATGGTGGTCAGGAACTTGAGGTAGTTGGGGCCATCCGCAACTTGACCTGGCGGTGTTCCAGGTATGTCGATAGCCTTTGCAGTGACCACTCGCGTCAGTTTGACCACAACCACAGAGCTAGGATTCCACGGAATATAATACTCACACCAGGATATTCCCAGTCCAAGTCTACACCGTCAAGTCCCTCCCTGTTCAAAAACGCTGCAATATTCGACGCGAATCTATCTCTGTTCGCTGGGCTCATGCCCTGTCGCAGTATATCATATGTTCCAGGTTCAGTCGAATATCCCCAGCCACCAAAAGAGATAACTTTCTTGGCCGAGATCTTCTTAAACTTTTCCCACTGTTGGAAGTCATCCACAATCTTAACGGTCCAATCAGAAGGATTAACCTCTGCAAATGCCCAGTGGATAATAGTATAAGTGCCGTCCGTATTGGAATTTTCGACGTGCTGGTAGAGGCACTGCCGGTGGAAGTTCCATGTCTCATAGTATCCGATGCGTCCGAACGATGCTGGTGCAGAGCCTCCGTTCCTGATATCCACGCCGCAGCTAGATACACAGCCGTCCTGGCGTCCGGAAGTGCCTGGATTGCCGGAGGCGCTCTTTTCCTCCGTGCAGAAGTCTCCGCTGATGCCTGGGGTATAGTTAGTCAGTGGCGGAACAGCATTTTAACAAGCAAAATTTAGTAGAGTCAACGTACCGCACTGTCCCCATACGTTGCAGCAGGCGTTCAAGGGACAGGGATTGAGGTCTTTTAATTGCTGGCTGCCCGTCGGCGGCTTCGACCCAGGTTTCAAGGGACCGCACACGGCATTGGAAATTGGATATGGCATTGGGGGTTTTCCCGTGGAAAGGCAGACGTACATACCCGTCAGCAGCCTGTTGCAACCGTACCAACCCCAGGTGGTACCATTGTTAAATCTGTCAATATCATTGGGCGTGAGGCCGTTGGATGCCGCGAGGCCGAAGCAAGAATCCTCATTTACCACCAGATGGGTGGCACAGGTACCATCTGCGTTAGGCTGGGGTCTGATGTCGGGCAGGGAGCCTGAGCTGCAGCACACCATCTGGCCGGGCACAAGAGAAGAACAAAGGCTGGGGCTTGGGTTGTACTTGGTGAAGTCGGCGGCGGAAATACCACATCTTGCTGCCAAGGAACTGCAGCTATCACCAGAGACGACTTTAGTTGTTCGACAAGTTCCAGACTGGCGAGCGTGCAATTCGGACTTCCCTGTGCGTATGGTGGAGTTGGATGTGGTAGTGTTGCCAGAGGGCTCGCCCGGGAAGGGATCCAGGTCAGTCCTATCTTCCCAGACCTTCACGTCCTTGAGCTCTGCCTTGGACTCGAATTTCGTCACGCATTTGGCCTCATTCCAGCCCTTAACAGCGTTTTGAACGGCTGTGATATTGCCGGCGGTGTTGACAACAAGTCCGAGGACATGATGGGCATTGCGACCATTTCCGCAGAGTTGGGCCGCCGAAGTTGCTGCCAGCCCGCCAGCAGAGCCGATATGTTCGAGCAAACCCTTTGCCGCGGACGGGACTGTGGCTCTACCGAAGGATTGTCCGACGTAGATGCCGGTTATAACGCCTTGGTAATATCCAAACATGACAGTCTCGGAGCAAGCGGTATTTTCCGCCTCGAAATGGGCTTGGAGATTTTCGATTGCCTTGGTGACGGCGCTCCTCTTCTCCTCTTCCGGCTCCACACCGCTTTGTGTGAGCTCAAACGTGGCGCTGCCCTGCACGGCAGCTCTCGCAGCGTTGCAGGCCGAGTCGGTGTCATCACGTTGGATGATGGCAGGATTTGTCCCATTGAACAGAGCATTGGCGGTTGAATCAGCATTTCCAGCCGTGCAGACACGAAGCTTGGTCGGAGTGTCCGGATCCGCTACCGGATTATACAGCGCAAAATCAAACAAGAGTGGCTCGTCGCATTGTTGGAGGCGGTTGTAGGACGTGTAAACAGTCCAATTGGATGGCGACTGGTTTTCGCAGGCAACAGGGCATGGATGAAGATCGGCGTAGTAGTTATTGAAATCCTCAACACCTTCTAGAGACTCTTCTAGAGCTGCATCCGTGCCCTGCGCAGCGCAGCGTAGTGCAAGGCAGCTAGTCCATACTGCGACGGTGGTGGCTGCCCGTAGGCCTTCAAGCCTAAGGGGGCGCATGCTAAGGATAGGGAGAGGTGCGCAAAGAGACCGTCAAGGACTAATAGACGCAAGCAAGGCTATTTGGTGGACCAGGCAACTTGAACGAGAAGAGGGTAGAGAAGAGACACAGTCGAGGAGCAGACCAGATAGTCGAGGACTTGGTGGGCCGATGCTGTTGTAATTGCACAATGCGACCCGTCTTGAAATAAACTAACAAGCAGATTTGCTATTCATGATTTCAAAGAGAACACTCGACTGCTGGCTTTGACCGTCACGAAAATGTATCTGTCCTCAGGGGTCAGGGAGTGCATGGGAAAGGAGGCAGCGTTCACGAGGCTTACTACACCACACCGTTGCCATCCCTCCCGGGGTTACCAGCAAGGACGTTTCCAGATCCACTCCGGTCCGGCGGCCGAGGGCCATGCTCGTAATCCATCACCCCAGCTGATGCTTTTAATTTCCTGTGAGATTCTAGGTTCTCTTGGCAGGCGGCTGTCCGCATTCCACAATGGCATTCAGTTCTGACATAAGCACTAAAATCACATTAATCCGACAACAATAGATGCTTTTTTCTGACGGCGCGGCCCCACCCACTCGAGTTATTAGGCAGAAATCAAGCGAGTTCTGCAAGTACTGCACCAAAAACACGTCTTCATACTAACTTTCCCCAACTAGAACTAGATACATAGAATTATTCCACAGAAGGCCATTGTAGCACCGCTACGACAGCTGTGTCTCGATTCCCAGTAGTCAAGCTCGTTATTTTGGCTTTTTGCGTTAACATCCCGTACGGAGTCTCTGACGAGTTTGCCTATAATGTAACCTCTATTAATTAGCTTGTTAACCTTAGAGACCAGTATGCAACGTTGCTACGTAGCAGTTTTATTCAAGTCCTTTGGATTACCATATTTAGCAGGATGTCTCTTCAACCGTCGCAACTCATGCTCTTACTCCGTCCTTGCCCTAATGCATGTGGGTTTAATTACTCGGAGGCGAGTTGACGATAGAGAGTTTGTGTGGTCTGAGGTAATATTCAGATAGGCGGGCTCCGAGCCGGTAAGCAACTCCATTGGCGAGGGGCTGTTTCTCGTCCCCCTTTACGAGCGGCTGAAAGTTTATTTTCAACATCAGATTGCCTCCCAAACAGGGTTTCTTTGACGAAACAGGAGTAATCTTTCATGCCAAGAAACGCGCCTTCACGTGCTACAAACCCATAACTCCGGTAAGTCAATTGTCATCCACCCCAGCATATGCCATTAGACTTATGCGCTATATCGACCGATATTACACCGAAGGCCTAGGTGCGGCCCCCCCCTGTTTACGGCACTCACCGGTCCAAACGGCGGACGTGCCAGAACTGATGTCAGCCGTGCTATTGCGCCTCCAAAGGCACTTTTGCAATGCTTGATGATGGCCTCAACCCTTGGCATGTCGTTCGGGACTTAATTGCTCGTACCGAACAGACTCTCCTGGCCAGCCAGTCAGCTAAGCCGCGACCGCTATGGCAATCACCGCATACTCAGGTCGTATCCAGTTCTGTCGCTCGATAATATGGCTGGCCGTACCCGAGGTCAATAGGACTATCTCACGGCGTCAAAGACCTGCTCCTTTTCCAAGTTGCAGACATTCGTAGGCCCCATCAGCGTACGTTTGTCAAGTCATCGCCCCCGGCATAAGACCTTACACTTTCCACGCCTAGCTCGTCAAAGGCCGCCCACTCACTCGTTGCGATCCTTTGCACCGGTTCTTGCTCTTGCGATGAAGGGCTTTCAGCTTTTCTCGTTTGTGCTCCAGCTCCAGTTCATTTTCGCCTCCACCGCTTCGGCGTACTGGATCAGAGGTGCTGCCGAACGGGCCTTGTACTACGCCGTCTACGTGCTCGAAGACCTCCACTTCAACGAGGGTGCGTACGATGGGTGGAAGGTTGCGCCCGGCTGCCGAGGCACCCGCTCTGGTATGTGGGGACAGAAGGGCCGCTGCAATCTGGCCGAGTTCCTCGACCACATCTGGGCACCGACGAAGACTGGGAGCGAACCCGACGCTCCGGTCGACAGCAGACCAGATAAGGCCAAAATCAAATGGGGTAGCACGATGGTGGGCCTCAGTAGCCCGCAGACCATCGTCTCCTCAATCATGGCGTTACAATATGAGGATGGGAGCGAGGTGATCCAACACGACCGAGTTCCCAAACAGTATGGCTATACTGGCAATACCGATGTTCAGGGCAGGTTGTTGCCTAATGAGGGTGCCAATAACTACTGGGACGCTTTAGAGAAGTTCGGCCCGAGGGCAAGGCAGATGAAGAGAGATTTTGATGTCGCGCTCGCGAACGGCGAAATTGTGACCGACGACAAAGACCCCAAGTCCATACGGGGTAAGCAGGTCGTCAAGAAGTTTAACGCCTTCTATGGTCATGCTCAGGCCGCGGCTGAGGTTGTCATCGACTTCAGAGTGCAGGACAAGTGGCGCCACCTGGAAAGCATGGTCGATTGGAAGAAGGGGCTCGGCGTTGATCCCACCTGGGATTCCAAACGATCTACTAATCACAACTGGATTGGTGCCTGGAAGGAGATCAACGTTCCCCGTACAATCGATAAGATGGCCAATGATCTCGGCATTTCCCACGACGATGCCACTGCAAAATGGACTACGCTTTGGGACGGAGTCACCGGCACGGATGTAGCCAAGGATCACCAAGCGGCCATTACAAAGATGCAATTCACGCTGCAAGCGATGAGAGCGCCGGAGTGTCCTTGAGCTCGCGGTCCATAGGCGGGCAAGGTGTCACGGCGAGCCAGCCGTAGCTTGTGCACAGTCGACGTGCCATCATGTGGATGGTCTATTGCCATTTAAGAGGCATTCACTAGTTTTCCAGTAGATATCATCTTATTGACGCTCCTTTTACCCTTCACATTCGTTCGTTCGTTTGATAGATCTTGTTATTTGAAGTAGACCCCTGACTGTATTTTCTTCTTGACATCTTCATTGACCTTATACCCAAGGCAATGGGGGGCCGCGGTCCATTGGACCCGAAGTCGTCTCCCAGGACAGTGAAGATACCTTCAACTGTGCATCGCTAGAGCTCATCTGGCTTCCTAAATGCCCTCTTGCCGTTGCGTTGAACAATATACTGCAAGATGTTAAGATTGTAGCTCGGTCACTGGATATTCTTCGACTTACGCATGTTCCGGATCTCTGTCGTCACAGTACCACTGGAACTGGAACTCAATGTCCTTCGCGGCGTTCAAGAGATACTGGCAGGAGACCAACTGCCATGGTAGAGCATCTAGTCCTCGAACACAGGAATGCCACAGACCGTCATCTTGTACTGGCATGCGTCGAATACTGTATTCGTCTCCCGGGCCGGGATTGAAAATTGTGAAGTTGGCTACCTTCATTTGTTGGTTTGCAGTGATCACATGGTCAATCTCGAAGTCTCTCAATGTTAGAGAGCCCACTTTGAGAGAGTTTATAGTACAGCTTCGAACATAAGAAGTGTGTGGCAGTCGAGGAATATAGTCACCGAGGTAATATCCGTTGAGTTTTGTCGTCGGCATAGTGCAGGCGTACGAGGAGGAAGAAAGATTGTTGAGCGATGAATCCTGTCCTGCCCGTGCCGTGCAGTCTAGTCCCAGTGCGAGATAGCCGACCCCGTTGTAGCTTTCTCTAGAAGTGAGATTATAATCAGCAATTGTACCGAGTTAGCGAGCTTATAATTTCTTGGCACACAAACATCGGCAGAGATATGATGGTCTTGGGAGGCTAAAAGCCTGGAGTTACATTTTCGAGATGGTAGAACAAAGTCAAACGTACCGGCTGCCGGACAAGACGCCGCCCTCACAACGCCAGGTTTGATTCACCGCTAATAGACTATAGTCGCTGTTGAATAAGACAGTAGTTGACAGGATCTCATTTGGTTTGGAAGTCCCCGGGGCCAGACAGTTGATCCAACGTTCCGAATGGGTCCTGGCTAGCGCAGTTTCATCGACACGGATAACACAAGCGAGCCGCTTATCATTTGATAAGTTCGTCAGATTGAAGGACAATCCGTATTCAGGGGTGGATGAGGCGGGGTCCATCTGAGGCGCCGTGTGGTCGTAGGACAGATCTTCGATTGTCCATGCCGGGTACTCGGACTTGTCGGCGCACGTTACGGCCCCGAAGTTAGTGTCGTATGGCAACCACGGCATCGCAGGCGCAATCGCCACCGGCGACACTAGCAGAGGCTCGATGTTTACGTTGGCCAGAAAGCACATTGTGAAATTGCCCTTCACGTCGGCATCTTCAATGCAGCCAAGTGGTACCGGCAGGTTCGTATACTTGTAACCAGTAAAATTGATGCTACATCATACCTGGTTAAACATGTATTCATAACCCCGACAGACTGGCGGTTGGAACACTCACCCTGGGGAGTTGTCGCAGACCCAACTTTGCCGCAGATGAAACTCTTTTGTCTCTAGACTTAGACGAAACTGGGTTGAGTTGTCTTTACATTTGTTCCAGGGGCTTTTCCCTTCGCCAAACTGAGCAGGGAAGAGGTCGGCATCCTTAATCTCACACTCGACTTGGACGTCCGTTGCCATATTATGCGCCGTGAACCAAAAGTCGCCATGCCTTCCTCCTTCAGTTCGATTGGGCAGTTTCCAGATGGGGTCGTAGACACGAAAGAGAGGGTACGATATTGAATAAGTTGTGCAGTCAGGCCGCCCATCCACAACTGGGTCGAGCTCCTGTCGGGGATAAATGGCGGTCACCCCTGCAATCCGACCCACGGCGACCAGGACAAATAACAGGTAAACGGCATACATGTTTTCCCGTAGTCGCGATTCTCATGTCAAGGCGCGGTCTTCTTGGTATATCAAAATGTGCCAAGGCATCAGACCCGGGCTGCTCATATACCTACTTTTAGGGTGTAGTTGCTCAGGCTAAAGGAGACGCGTCCGGACAACTGCCGTGGTGGAGATATATCACTTCGCACCACAATAAGAACGGCGGGCGGGGTAGAGGTGTGCCCTCTAGATTATGGTTTGAATGACCAGTTATATTTTCATAGTTTTCGGTATAATGACAGGAGTACCTAGACAAGATTGTCTGGACATAGCAGCTGCCCACTACTCTGGCTCCTTATTCATCGAGCCAGGTTCCCAGTGAAGAAAACCAGCATTAGCCAGAAGTCAATCCCCATCAACTCATCCTCCTGGGACTGACATCCCCAATCCCAACTTTTCATCCCATGCTGGTTCGTCAGCATAACTTGGGGGAGTATATGTCCTAACGATCTCATGAAGGGAAAGACCATCTGAAGCACTAATACAGTAGATTTAATCGTCTCACAACTACAGCGCTCGCTGCGGTGATAGGATGAGATGTGCTCATATGCATTGACTTCCGACTTCCTTCATCCGTCAGCGTTGTACTTTACCGTTCTCCCGCGGATGGGGATTGCCACAACGCTGAGTCTACCATAACCACTGATCTGAAGGGGAATGAGATCCAGCTATTGGATTTTCATCCAGGGTCAGACAAACGACATGCATTGGAATGCGGTTGTTTCTCGATGTATCCTTGGGGATTCTTCAGGACACACTCTCGACGCTTGCCCAACCTACAGGTGAGTTGACAGACATTAGTTCATTGATTTTCCAATCCAGTATATCTATAGTCAGGTGTAGCAAAGGTAGGGGCGATAACACCATAGCTACTCCGCAGCGATCTTCCTATTCAACACCAAAGCGTCCCGCACTCCTTCTCTGGCCTTTTGAGCCAGTAGAGCATCTATCAGCACAAGACTGCTCATAGCCTCTACAATTGGAATTGCGCGAGGAACGACACAGGGATCGTGTCTGCCTTTAGCCTCCAAAATACCTTCGACCTCGCCGTAGCTGGAGGTGGTTTGAGGCAGACCAATAGTTGCCGGTGGTTTGAACGCAACAGTGAAGTAGATATGAGCACCGTTCGATATCCCTCCTTGGATTCCACCACTGTTGTTCGTCTTCGTTGTCAGTCTCGGCCGTGGGGTGGTAGTATTGGCTCCATTCGGAGCCTCTGGGGCTTTGATAAACGGGTCGTTGTGTACACTACCCGGCATAGCACATCCACCAAAACCGGACCCTATTTCGAAACCTTTCGTCGAAGGTATCGAGAGCATAGCATGCGCGAGCATGGCCTCCAGTTTGTCAAAGGAAGGCTCTCCTAGCCCTGGGGGTACGCCACGCAAAACACAGGTAACGGTGCCGCCGATACTGTCATTTGAGTCACGGAACTTCGTGATGAGGGCTTCCATTCGTGCAGACATGGCCAGATCTGGACATCTTGTGGGAGCAAACGAGTCTACCTTCTCGCGGGTAATTTCGTCCAGCAACCGGAGGAACTCAGGATTCGTTGACGAGTGCGGGTGCTCGCTTGTCGGGGGGAAGAGGTATTCGGAGCCCACGGAGGATGTGAATGCCACAATTTCAATGCCGTAGTGTGAGAGGATCTTTTCAGCTACCGCGCCGGCCGCAACTCTTCCAATAGTTTCTCTTGCGCTAGCTCTCCCACCTCCACTAGACAAGAAGGGCCAATCAGTACATATTCGTAAAGGACGGGCGTATCATGGTATTACGTACCTTGCGGCTCGGATACCGTATTTCTCTTGGTATGTCCAGTCGGCATGGCTTGGGCGAGGGAATTGGTCCATTGTGCCTTTTCCATAGTCTGTAGGTCGGTGATCCTCATTCAGAATGCGCAGAGCAATTGGAGTCCCGAGGGTCATTCCATGCTCCGTGCCCGACTGGATCTCCACGCGATCTTTCTCATTTCTTTGGGTCGTGATGGCGCTCTGGCCCGGCCGGCGGCGCGTTAGTTGGGGTTGAATGTCTGCCTCTGTGAGGGATAGCAGAGGAGGGACGCCATCCAGGATTACGCCCACGGACTTGCAGTGGCTTTCGCCATACCTAAAGAATGTGAGTGCTGCATGCGCCAATTGGTTCATGCCAAAACCTACGTGTGTACGCGGAAGTACTGGCCGAAAGTTGACATGGTGAATGAGAATGAGGTCCAATGGTGAGAATATGGATCTAAAAGACCTTAATTCCAAAGCTGATGTCACGAAGGTCGAAGAAAAAAAAGTTGTGAGTCAGATGGTGACGCCACGTGACCTTCAACTTTCCTTACTCCCATCACGTGATCAAGAAAGAAACAGTAGATTAGAGTGCTTAGCGTAAAAGTTTTTTGTCCTTGCTCCAGACAATGCCGGTAGAAATCTGGGGAAGAGGTAAAAATAATAGACACTTTCCATTCCGGTGTTCGGGGCTACCTCGGCTCACCAGGGCCCCAATCGGGGTGAGCTGGGGTGAGCCCGCCGCTTTAGGCTCACCCACCCCGGCAGCCGGTTGAGCCATGGAGGCCCCGGGCTCCATACCTAATTCGGAGTATACGAGGCCGCACTCAGTTGGCTTCGATGGCGACGTACTAGCACACGTCGAGACTTGTAGCAAACTGCACGTCTTCAATGTGTTCTATGCTGCATTGTCGTCGGGCCAGATCTCCATATATTCATGAGGAGACGCCGACTTGGGGCCACTATAAGCTCGTGTGAGACATGTGCATCACCGCGGAGACGCTGAAGACGGTTTCGCCAGGTGAGCATGGCTCTGAAAACGAATTTGCGTTATTGGGAACACTCAGGAGCAAAGACCGGGGCAGCTTGGGGGCTAGATAAGCAGGATATCATCCTCTGCTAGGGGCTGAGGATTAAACAATACTACATCTTTATGTGGGATGTACGTCCATAGAGTCTTATTAGTAGCCCCGCCAGTTGAAATATAACTGAGACTGGATCTCATGAGGACGATCGCCGGAATAGTCCATGTCATGGCTCGCTCAGTCGTTGTAATCACACTCCTCCTCTCATCTCAATATATACACCAACAAGGAAACTACCTCGAGAGAGATAAAGATTCCCGAATCACATATTTATCTCCGATATCTGTTTCTGTAGCATAGCCTGCTCCGCCTCGATCTCCTGCAGCCGCAAGATTCGTTGCCGTTCCCGCTCCAGGTCGGCCTGCCTCGCCTGTAGCGCCTTCAGCGCCGCCACGTTTGGTCCAGCTTCGACGACTTCGGGGAATGCCGAGTGGCTTGGTGCTGGTTCTTGGGTCGCAGCCGGCGGTGTATTTGGGACAACCTTGCCCGACCGCTGAGCCGGTTCCGGAATATCCGCTGGTGAGGGCGATGCGAGAGTGGTTGGCTCGACTGGGAGCTCCACCGGAAGCAGGTTCTCACGGGGCCGGGAGTCTATTTCGTGAGCGTACATAGTTGGGTCACTTTTCCTGCCGTCTTCAAGTGTCTGCGTCGTTGAGATCGCTGCGGCCGGCGACGTTGCCTCAAGCTCCGCGGTGCGTGATGTGCCGAGCTCCACTGCCGGGGAGAGCTTAGACTCTCCACTCAACTCGCCTAGCCTATCTTCTTCTTCTCCCGACTCGCCTCCCTTCTTGGTCCTGCTCGCTCGATACCACCTTATGAAGAAGACGACTGCAACGCATACAAGCAGAACTGCTACCGCGATGCCAACACCAATCCCGATTCTGGCACGCTTAGACAGGCCCTTGCCTGGCTTGGGGTCGCTGGATTCGGAACTCGGCGACCCGCTGCCAGCCGTAGGAGCCGAGGCTACAGTGGAAGTCGAAGCGCCACGGGTTACGCTGAGACTCAATGGATGAGTTTCAAGAATTGCGAGATCCGAAGACTGCCATCGGATCTGTATGAACGAGCGTCGAGAAGTGTACAGGCTGCCGTCCGCCCCCGTACTGTATGTCGAGTACGCTTTGAATGGATCCTTGGACCAGCAGTTATACCCTCTGCAAATGGCGCATGAGCGGTTAGCTGGATCAACTTTGGATAATGTGGTCGGGCTACGACGAGATTCTCCTACATTTCGGCGCACAGCCACGCCGTCTCCTCGGGGAGTGGGAAGTTCCCACCCGAGTGAAAGTACCAAGGCGTACAAGCGGCACTGAACCCGCTTGGGCAAATGGCTGGAGAGTAGTAATCTTCAACTGGATCGTTACCCCAGTTAGGAGGATAGCAAGATGACGGCGCTCGTGTAGTCACATCCTCTGCCAGAATTGCATCCCACCCACAAGACGGCGTCCACACCGTCGTGAGCGCGGCGACTGGTGGTCTATGAAAGGTTGATGTTGACATGGTTTTCCGGTATGGCGCACCGATCGCGTTGTCGGATGTACACCGCGGGTTCTCGTACGATAGGAGTCGCGCGAGCCGCGACAGTCTGAGACGAAACAACGCGTTATGCGATGGAGAATGTCGGGGATGCGAGCTCCTCTGATCTACTCTATGCTCTCGACGGAATGTCCCGCGCCTATCTCCTGCGAGGGGAGGATGTGGAAGATAATGACGTGCAAAAGCGGCTTAGTGGCTCAGCCACGGCGGTATATTGGAATTTCAACCACGCCTACTGAAGGGGGGGGACTAATCACCGCTGGGGGGCAGCTTTAAATACGTTAAAGCCTCGCTGGGGAAGAGTAAAAGGAGTCTGGGCAAGCATGTCATGCATTATAAGTCTGGAGTGCAGTTGCTAGTCTGACGAGGATGTCGGTCCCATCTCAGATAAGGTCTCGATGTAAGTTGAGAACCAATATGCAGTACCAGTCACTGTGTCCTTCATCGTTGCACTAGCCTGCATGGAAAACTCTCACTCACTGTATCCCTAAGCGACACCTTCATGAAACTAGTCATCTCTTTCCTTCGTCATCGATAAAGTCATCGAACAGAGAGTGTGGCATAAAATTGCCTCACTGGACAGATGCGGTTCCCCCATATCACCTATCTACTTCATATGCCGTCTACTACTCAGACATTTCTCATCCCTCATTCATCCGTCCTCGGACTGCGAAACAAATCCCACCCTCCGTTCGTGATGGGGCAAAGTCCAGATAATGCAAAGCAAAAACCACATGCCAGAAAACCGCCGGAAACCTTGTGCTATTCCTCTCGGACTCCATTAATCCCAAGCCCAGCCCGTTTTCCCTCGCAAAACTCCAACAGATCCCTCGGTTCCAACATGCGAACCCAATTAGAAGGGTTGGGTATGAGCGTCTTCATGAGCAACAAAATCAGATCCCTTCTATGTGGCTTTCGTATTAACGCCCATTTGTATTCATTTTCGTCCATTGACAAGTCTTTCGAAACATCGACTGTTCTTCGTTTCGAACATTTGTGCAGTATGCTCCCCATGAAAAGATCCCTTCAGGAGAGAAAGATCTTGCTGACCTGGTAAGTTATGTTATGGTGGCGACGCTCCCTGCGAGCAGAGCATAGTTCGCCAGCTTGAGGGACATGACGCGTGACCGGGGGTAGTCGGGACTGATCACCATACGACCATCCTTGTTGAACCCGATCTCACCAAACGACTCGCTCAACTCTTCGAACTTGGTGGCAGGTCGGACTCGGTTCAACTCTGCCAAGATATTGTCGCTCCAGACCCCAGAGCACCATCCATCCCGGAGGAGGAAGTATGGGTTGAGTGGGGGAACAGGAGAATCTAGAAGTTGGTGGTTAGCAGAGTTTCAGCGGCTTCACACGGTTGGCACACTCACCGAGATCCACGAAGCGGATCCGCAGGTAGTCCAGAGCCCTGAGTGTTGACATGGATCGGATCCCTGCCAGAACAAGCATTTCGAACGAGTGGATAAAGTTCATATCTTGGATCCCGCTACCAGAGTCGTGAAACTGCGGGACAGGCCGGCAGCAATTCTTGACCGTGAGATCAATTGTCTTCAATCGTGTAGTCCTGGGATCCACTTTGAGCGCCGCCATGTTGAAGAAAGCCTTGCAAACCCGTCCAGTGTAGGCCAGATGCTCAAGAGCCGGCGTTGCCTCGGCCAGCCGGGTGCAGAAGTGCAACTGGTTCGACACCTTCATATAGAATGGGGGGCACGTAATCTCCCTTCGATAGTCCCCCTCCAGACACAAATTCAGGTGGGTAAGGTTAGTCGGTAGCTTGGGCAGAATGCTTGCCATGCTGAGATAGCTCTTCGACTTGGGCTTGCTGTAGGATCCATGCCACTCGTTCAAGTTTGGTAGCGCGGACAGCACGAACGAGAAGTCGGTATCATCTCGCATCAGATTCCACTGGCCCCTCGTCACCAGCGTGCGGACTGAAGGAAGAGCAGGCAGATGCCATCCAGGAGTCGAGCTGGCGAACGAATGTTGCACCTTTGGGGCCTTCTTCCGCTCGCCCCCCTCAATCGTCAACACATGCACATCGGGAAGGGTCTTGACCACAAACGCAAAGGCCTCCTCCAGAGTGCAGTTGTTGGCAGGGAGGGTGTAGGTGGCATTGGTCAGGCCGTCCATGGTAACTGTTGGGAGGGCGAGAGTGGTGCTCAAGGCCAACGGGCCATATTTAGGCTGGAAGACGGGAAACCACAATTCGATGTGCTTGACATATGACCGCAGGTGCTGGTGCTGGGCAAAGTAATCCATCGAATGCTCCAGGGACTCCACCGTGGCCTTCAACTTGATATGGCGATATAGCCGCTCCTGGATCAGGATTCGCCATACCGGGCTCACCAGTGCCAACTGGGACAACTCTTTCCTCCGCGAATGCCGAAGCGCTGTCCCCCAGCTCTTCGTAATACTCTGCATGCCCAGGGAACTCTTCGATGTCGTAGAAACGCGGTACCCAAACAGGTGATCGAGTATGCACTCGTGGATCTCTGCCGGCAGATCGTTCAGGTTCATGGACTGGGACATCTCGCTGGGTTCGGGGAAGGATGGCGGCGGGGCGATGACTGCCTGGCCGTAGATGCCGACATGATCGGATTCGCCCGAGCAGCAGGAACTGGAATTGCGATGCTCAGGATGCGGAAAGGGGGTGCTGCTGGGTCGGGTCGGCGGCACGAAGTCATTGCTCTTAACTTGCTCGAGGGGCGGACTGGACGGGCCAGGCGACACGGGGTTCGACGAGGCGTTGAGGACGGTGGTGATGATGGAGGTGGTCATTATGGAGGCCAATTCGGCGGTGGCATTACCGTCGAAGTCGTCCCGGGAGGATCGGTCGAGACCAGACGGATCCCTGGGAATGAGCGTGACGTCGTCGGTGGCATCTTCTTGGCTGGCCGAGAAAGGCTCTGCCACGCAAACGGCCATGTTCGGGTGAGTGAGTAATCACTGGGAGTCCTGGGTTGGGTCAGGCGAATCGCTTATCATTGCAGTCCAGCGCGATGGTCGGGGGTTTTGGTGGAGTGAAGACGAACGGACAGAGAAGAGGCAGAATCTAGATGCTTGAGTGAAGGTGGGGGAAATGAGGTTGCAATATCGAACACACCCTAGGTAGGTAAGGTTAAGATACTGGAAAGTAGCGTTACAGGGCAAATGATCCAAAAAGTAATAATTAAAGCCCCAGGGGGGTGGGTTGCCGAACGAGAGGCACGGGCCACAAATTCGGTACCCAAGTGGGCACGAAGTACTCCGTAAGCAGTACCTAATTACTTTACACGAGTGGACGCGTCTTTGGCAGCCCACTAAGTTACCTTTGTACAGATCACAGTAGCAGCAGGCCTAGGCTGGCCTAGTCAGCAGGTGAGTGGGTGGATGCTGATCACTGATAAGGGGGAGGCCCTGGCCGGCCGGTTGGATGTTGGGATATGTACTGTAACAATAACAACAAACAATCACTTCGATGCACCGGAAAGGATGTGGCCTATCTCTATTCCCCCCCTCTGGCCAACTGTACTCTGCAGTTATCACCTCAAGACCAAAGGGGGGGGATTGGGCGAGAGGCTAACGGGGGTGTCTCGTGATGCAATGCACGCCAACGCGGGTACCAGTTCGAGGGCGTGCGAGGTCAGGGAGCGTGACAGTGTGTTTCGGGAGGGGAGGATCTGCTGCTCAGCAAAAAATAACACGTACATACGTACGGACGTAGATGTGATGGAAAAGGGCCAACTCTTTCTCTGAGACTTGCATAGCCGTCCCAGCCCACGGCTGTCTGCGCGCTACTTCTGGATGCATTTACCTACCTACCACCAGTGCCACCCTCCCTCCCTACCTGAGGGGGGGAGTTGGTGGTGGGTGGTGGGCTTAGCCACAGGGCATGGGACGGCGGGATTCATTTTACAGCCACACCAAGAGGGGCTACCGTAGTCATTTCCATCATGCTTTTTGCTGTTGCATGATGGCCAGCAATTTCTGCTCCAGGCTCCTATTTTTTCTACATGCTGTGCGATCTAGTGCTGAGCCCCCTCCTCATTCTTGATTCCTCCTTCTCCCCTTCATCCGCCGGAGCCTCTCCTTGCTAGATAGCCTTGCGTAGGTAGTCGACCAACTTCCAAGTTACGCAACACGTAGTACCTAGGTGCTCTGACTTCCGAGGGGGCCTTTGCAGAGGAAACTAGGATGCCTCTGACGGGAACCAGTGTTACAGTCCGGATGAGCCGAATACAAGGCATGATCGAACCACTCCTGGACGCGCCACAAAAACGCTGGTCCCAGAGGAACAGCAATCGCACCCGTGGAATAGAGATTGCCGACGCCGTAAAAGGGAGAGGGAGATGGGACAAGATTGGTCATAGCTACGTGTGATATACGTAAGGTACTCCGTACTCTGCTTATTATGGAACGAAAGTGGGGAGGTGGCTTTAAGGCTTCACCCGGGAAAGCTTCGGCTTCGGTCAAACTCCGGAGTTGGGGTCTACCCGTGCCATGGAGCCATTGCCTCACACCAAGAGGGCAACCCCTTCTGATCAAAAGACATGATAATTGACTTGGGTTTCTCTGAATCGCTATTACGATGATGACTGTATATACATATTCCCGCGTATTAGCCAAGTCATTATATGAACTGTATCTCACCGATCGAGGAGTTACATCAACCCCTTATCCTCGTCAGGACATTCAGATAGAGGGAACCAACCATTATGGAGGCTTAGATGATATAAGTCAGCCAAGTTCCAGTTACATGATATAGTAGTCCCTTATCAGTATAAGCGTGATCGGCCTCGACTATTATGTTCTTACTAGCGCTGTCTATGCATGACTCCCATAACTTTAGCAGCAACTCTACTCAAGCAATAAACACCTAAAGTATACTTCATCGTGATACAGGATATCTTCCAATGGTTAATTAAGAGGTTCCTTAAGCCCCTTCAAAGAGAGCTGAAGGTAAGTCAGAGTTTCGAATTCTCTTATACTGTTACATTTGCACACACCCTTAAAGACAATCTCAGAGAGTTCTGACGTAACACCTTTTGATACTTTGAAGCAATTACAAGAATGGAAGAGAGAAAGAGAGCATGGCGCTCCTCAAATACAGTCCACACTATCCATACCCAGTCTATAGACCCTCCACAATCTTGGGCAGAAGACCATCGTTGAACTTCCACAAAATCGTCGTAAAGTCCGCCGCAACCCCGCCACCGGTGAACCACGTCGACCGCTTCCCCTGCAACGCGTACAGCTCCCCCATCCAGCCCGCCCGCATGTCCTGCGGCTCGACCCCGAACCCCCCGACCTCGTGGTCCGACCACGCCACGATCTCGACCGGCTCGCCCTCCAGGTCGGGCAGGGTGCCCGCGTCCGCCAGCGTTTGTAGCGAATCCTGCACGAGCTTCTGCGCCGCCGCCTCGTCGAACGCGACGTAGTCGCTGCCGCTGGCCCCGACGCTGAAACGCGAGGCGTTGGCGGTGTACCCGGAGAGGCTCATGATGAAGGGCGTGCCGCTGACGAATGGCGAGCTGGGGTCCTGCACTGCGGAGGAAGGCGTGTTTCGGAGCGCGGTGTTGTTGGGGAACTTGGAGTGCGCGGCGATGCCGGTGTGGCTTCTGCCGTACTTGGGCTTGGAGAAGAGGGTTGTCTCGTACTCGTTGAGATCGAAGGGTGCGAGATTCTCGCGTGTGGGCTGGACGGCAAGCAGGAGTTTCTTGGCCTGGACCAGCTTCTTGCCCGTTTTGCCTTCGACAACCAGCTTGACGCCCTGGTCGCTGCGCTCCGAGTCGACCACAACGGTCTCGTACAAGACGTCGTCCCCGAGTAGCTCGGTAATCTCGTCATACAGCCTCTGGTTGCCATTCTCGATACGGGACATTGGGATCTCGCCAACGAAGGCCTTGACCCAGGCGGCGGGGAACGCCTTCGTGAGGGTAAGAGTCATGAGATTGGTGAAATATCCGCGCGAGCCGACACCACCGCCGGTGGAGGGATACATCAAGGGTAGCATAGGCTCGATGTCATACTTCTTGACGAACTCGCCAATGGGAAGGAGCAAATCCTCCGGGATCTCGGGGCCGGGAGGCAGGTTCCAGTAGCCCGGCTCCGTCATCTTGTCGTACCCTTTCTCCACGAGGATATCGTGAAACTTGCGGACGGCTTCAAGACCCGGGTCCCTGCTCGGCGGTACGAAGTTTTGGAGCTCCTGACCGGTGGTAAAGTCTACATAGCGGGTAACGTTGGCGCGTTCCGGCGTCCCCCTTGGCACGAGGCTCACATTGAACCGCTTGATGAAGTTAAGCGCGTCCTCGTACGGGAAAAAGACCTGGATGCCGTAGTCTTGAGTCCAACCCGTCTGCTTGTCAACGAAGGTATCCACATGGCCACCCTTGATAATTGTCAGTATGGCCATCATTAATTATGGTGAAATATGATTCTCCGGAAGTTTGGTTACCAATATAGACCGCTTCTCAACTATGACCACACTCTTCCCAAAGTCCTCCCGCAGACGGACCGCCGCGTGGGCGCCAGAAGCCCCCCCTCCGATAATAACGACGTCTCTGCTGACCGTATCATCGGGCCCGAACTTCGAGAAGTCGATCCTTGCGACGGCTCCCGGAAGCCCCGAGACTGCCGCAAGAGCAGTGAAGAGCTGGCTAGTGACCATTCTCATGTTTGCAGAGGGGACGATGGGCGGATTCTTGGTTATTGAATCCCAGGGGCCAAAAACGACGAGGAGTTCTAGAAGACCAAAATGCTAAATATCTCATCGTGATATATTGTCAAAAGTGCCTTGCGTGTGTTGGTTGGACCCCTCTTCTTCAAGTATTACAGTGGCTGGATCAATAGTCTTTTTTATTATTCTGCTGCAAGGATCGATCCTTCGAATGCTACGTTCACCGCAGACTCAATTAGCCGCCCCCAATGCACATACACGAGCCGGACGGCACATATTGTTCCAAGACAGGTTGGCCGGCTTCTTTGACTATCATTTGCCACGTAAGTCGCTAGAACCGTCCTCTGCGTTGGTTGCCATGTTGTGTCCCTGCGTATTGCGGGGATGGCTGTCCATATCACTATTGAATAATGGGCAAGGATTGACTGAGGCTGCTCGGGCATCATATGCTACGCTAAATATTCATTGGATAATGAATTGAGGCCGATAATCACTCCATATGTTGGCGGAATCTAGAATTCAAGTCCGACTTGGTCGGTGCGGGAGTCGTCACATATTGATCATCTCTAAAGCATATTGAAAAAGTGATTTATAGACCCAGCTTCTGAGTGCTGGCTGCCTCATGTGGCAATGACAGCTGGCCAGAACAGACAGCTCCAACACGGCTGTTGCCTAGTCTCTCTTCTTCATAGAGCTTTGTTGCAAAGCCAGACCAACGATGACCAAGCTCCTGACCCTCAGCCAAGGTGCATCCTCAGTATTCAAGAAGCTTTGGAAGGCGCGGATGAAGCTTCCATTGTCCGCAATATGTGGGGACGGGGACTGGCATGCGGCTGCTCATTAATATAAATACATTGCATGTGCCGTCGGCTCGTAGCAAGGTGGGATAGCGTCTTGGAGGCTCTGGCCGGGGATGCACTCCGACGAAGACGCGGTCCACCGGGGCGCGATGCAGCCACTCTAGACGAGGAAAGAAACGCCAGGAAAAGCTTGAACTCGAAATCTGAGCTAGCCATGCAGGCTATCAACGTCGAAGTGCCGTGGGTCCTCTGATATGTGATGCAACCAATCTGGAGAGCATGGGAAACTACCAAGACAGCTCCAGGTGCCAACTCGAGCCATGCAGACCGCGAATGCTGTGGGTCTAATGTGTCATGTACGAACTCTCGGACGCGCAAGCAAGCGTCCAAGAAAGCTTGACGCTGGAACTTTGGAGCTTGTCCGCTGTTCGTTGGAGACGAATGGGTCCCGACGTGCAACAGATGCGTTCGCGGTGGTGGGACCGACCCAGTGGGGTTTCTGTCCGGAAGGTTGCGCACCAGCTTCGCATCATCAAACGCCAGATGTCGGGTCGAGACAGCCAGCGGCCTGGGTGGTATCGGCGTCGTCAGCTTGGACCCGGTTGGCACGCACCAAGTGGTAGTAGTAGGCTATATACCAGACGATACCTGGCGCGCCGTATACGGCTTCTGATACTTGGGATGCCACGACGAGTGGCCGCGCTGCACCGGCTGGTGGGAGGAGGCGAAAACTTCAGACCTCCGCATCATGCGACGCTGACGGACCTGTCGTCGTGGACAAGACCAGGCCGAAACTCGTCGCGACCTCTCTAGATCTCACCAGAGCTGTCACGCATACCTACTCCGGCGAGCTGACCCTGATTTGAAGGGGAAAAAAAGGAAGAAAATCAAGCACGGGGTTGAAGGCCCCAGGTCTGGCCACCGACGACCCGCCCCGAAAAGCAAAAGCTTGCCACTCGGAGGCTCGACATCGAATGAATTGGCCCACGGAAGAACAGCGCCGACAGTTCACTCATCTAACTGAACACCAAGAACCAGGGCCGTGTTTGATAGAGAAAAGGCCGCTGTCCAGATGCCCAGACAGATCTCCTCAAGTGCTGGGCGGGTGACGAAGCTCAAACGCAGGAGGATAAAGCGAAAACAGAGACGGGTTGACCTTGCACTGCGTTCCTCGCCCTGGATATGGTAGGTGGTATTACTCGTATAGAGTTTACAAGGCCATGTGTCAATGCCGGGCCGCCCAGAAATGTCGGAACTATTGATATGTATCGTTCCTACGTAGTAAATAGGATTCCTAGCCTGCCTTTTTGCTCTCCCCACATCACGTCGTCCGCGCGTGCAGCAGGGCATTGCACATCATTCCGGGGTGGATAATTCGCCGAGGCACGATGGCGATGGGGAATGGGCATGCTCCTTGAATCTCCATGGCCCATCGAAGGTGTTTGGATGTTTCCTATTTCGCGAAATCCCTCCGGATGCACGCCATTTGGAATTTCAGCCAGGGTGGAATACGGATAGCAATGGCTGGATCTCTGCAGCGACAGTGAGATGCGGCGTTGTTTCACCCCGTCCAATTTTGAATCGTTGGGCCAATCAGCGGGGGTAGACCTGCGGCGCCATGCCGACTTGAATCGGGGTTTCTGCTTGGTGGGGCGCTGGGCCCCTGAATCCCAGCCCTAAGATTCCGATCCCCGCTGCTTACATTCAGGTTAGGGGGTGATGTCCCTGTTCTAGGGGCTCCAGGAGACGACGTTTAGGGCTTGGACGCCTAGCTCGCTCCGCCCTAACCCCCCAGCCATAGCGGTTCTGCCCCTGGAGCCTGCACCACACTAGGCACGAAAGCCTATAGACAGCCCCCTAAACTCCCAAACTCCATCAACCAAACCTGGACCTTACACCGCGGCTAACGTCATGGATGTTCCAAGTTAGCTGCCCCGAACAACCCCCAGCGCCGTCTCCTTACTTTAGACTGCCAACCTTACCTTGACTAATATTTTACTCGAATCTTGGGGTCGCTCGGCTCCAATGTCCTTGTCCAACAAGCCCACGTTGCAGCTCCAGGCTGGGCTTGCAAGGCCTGGCGTGCTTGGCTCGTGGATCTGTGTTTGCCCGGGGCTGCCCGACAGCGACGGACAGGTTCATGGACGATGGACCTCTGACTTGTTTCCGACTCCCAGCCGTCAGGGCGCGAAGCCCCGAGAGCACGCGCGAGGCAAGGGAACCGCTGGCTATTCTTAACATTTCGTCTGCGGGTTTCTCCATCTCCAGAGGGAAGACTTGCGATGCCCATCTTGGCACGGCCTGGATTTGCATCCGGGACTGCATACCACGTAGTACACACACGGTCTAAAAATGTAGCGCAGTAATAGGTTTCTCGGCACGGTGTCTGTACGTATGACACGTCTAATTGTGACGTCCAGCTACTGCAACACTAGAGATGAGGATGTGCACGTCTATCACGCTATCCAAGGCTGGCCCTGACGATCCCATCTAGGATCTTCGATTGACGGGAGATGGCATCAAGCAACAAGCAAAGAAGCAAACGCAAAATACCCTGCTTTTCCTTGCTTTTTGCAAATCATCAGCCTCCCTCTGCCGACCTTCTGCCCATGTGCCAAGCATGATTGCCGTGCGACGAAATCTGGGCGCATGAAAGTTCGCCTGGTTTCCAGTGCTTTGGAATATTATTCCGAGGCGAAGCACACACACACCACTCGACCCTGCGGTTCCCTTCTCCTTGCGGTGGTGGACTGAACGAGCCTCCTCTTCATCTGCCAAGCCGCGCACCCAATTAGTCTGTCCCTGCGTGTCTGTACGCTAAACCCCAGGGGAAATTAACGGGAGTGGCTTGTGAGGGTTTGCAAATTCGAGAGCCAATGCGTTGCCAGCCGGGGGAGTCCCAGTGCTACACGACTTTTGATGTATGGAAGGCAAAGCAGAATGGCGCTCGTCAATCACAAACAATGCCGACATGAACGATGCCTCTTCCCGCCCAATGACACCCCTCCGCCGGGCTCGGGTGCACTGCCGACGAACAGATCCAGGTTGATGAGCTGTGTGTGCGTCTCTGGACATGTATGTGTGTGTGTATGTGCATAATGTGCCCTTTCCGCCAACGAATCCGCGCAGCAGCTTGCCATCAAATATCCTATTGCCACGTTCAAGGACTGGCCCGATGTACTGTAGGGCGACTGCCACTACCTGCCGCGCGTAGTAGCTAGTCGCCGCCAGAACAAAGCCGACGGGTAAAATAAAACTGTCATTTCGCAAACCCTAACCTGAGGGCCACTTGCCTCTCTCTGCAGGCGTATAGTCCATTGAATAATAAAAAAGAAGGGGTCCAGACCACAAAGCCGTAACAATATTCCCCCGTGACTTGAGACGGGCCTCTGCCCCCAGGGAGGGGGACGGAGGGTCGAATGGGAAAGAGGGTTTGAACCGTACGGAGTATGTACAAAGGTACATTGTCTTTCCCCCAGTTCTGGATTCCATGTTTGAGATTGAGGAGAATTAACTGCTCGAAACCGGCCCCAGTGGTGGGATCGACGGAGCGCCGCCTGTCCACCCTGCACGGCGTTTGACTTGGCGGGCCAGTAGGAAGACGAGCAGCGACGCCAGTTGCAAAGCAGCGTGAACAAGCACAGGGGGATGGCTTTGCTCTCTTCTCCACAACTCTGGTCCAGCATGCGAGTGGTATTATGGGACTGGAAACCGAGATCCCTGTCAGTACCTGCATTTGCATCTCTTTGTTCTCTGTTCTCTCTCTCTAGGCCCCCTCCACTGCTTGACGGCCACGCATTCGGCCTGCCCTCAAAGCTGTCCCTGTCCATCCTCCCGCTGCACGAAACTCTGAGCCAGCTGGTGGGATCTCGACCCAGGCCACTGCCAGCGGCCATTTCCTCAACGCCGTAAACAAGGTGAAGAGCTGGCTTCGATGGTCCACGTCTGTCGAGACTGACCTCCTCCTTCATCAGCTCAAACGTTTCTCATGTTCGTAAGGTGGGATAAAAGGTCCCTGAATGGGGGAAAAAAGGACACCATCAACCCCCCTGCCAGCTCCACCATCACCCGCCCTCGCACATCCGCCACTCCACAACCACACATCCCATGTGTACTTCGTAGTCCGTACACATGCATTGTATGTAGATGCTCAACGCATCTGGGTTGTAAGTACGTACACATCATCCCCATGCCGCACTAGTAACCCGCGGGTGTTGTACCTTTTTTATAAGTCACCAGAGCCTCGCTCATCATTCATGCTTGATGCTTGCCCTCTGCCTATCCCTTCTCCTCCTGGTCCTCTCTTCTCTCTCAGTCTCTCCCCAATATCTACCTCCCGTTCCGGTTTCTTTCCTTCCATCCCATTCACATTCATCCTCCCCATTCATTTATTGTTATTCTTATTTGGAGGTTTCTTTCTTATTGTTTAGCTAAGCCTCCCCGAGATTTCTGCTTTGCCTTGCCGTGCCTGGACACACACCCTTGGCGGAAACAAGGGAAAAAAAAAGCTGGCTGAGAGCTTCTCATACACTCCTTCTTTGGGTTGTCTCGTCTCCGTCCGATCTCCTCTGCGTCGGTCTCGGGCCCGGAACACACATAACGCTCTATATTGAGCCGTCCTCTCTCTCTCTTTTCTGCTTGGAAGCTGGTTGATCCCTCTTCCACATTCCTTTCATTCATCCTCCAAACCCTTTGTCCGTGTTATATAGAAGAGCGTTGACCGCCGCGGTCTGATTTTGCATCCTTTCTCTCCCCCCCTTCCTGTCTTTCACGAGCTTTTACGCTTCTCGAATCTACCCTCCTTCGGAATACCCTCACAAACACCCCACACACATCAGCCATGGCTCGCCAATTACTACCCTTCATCCTCGCCCTCCTCCTGCCTCTGACGGCCCTCGCTGTCCCCCACCGGTTCGGGCCCTTCCTCGGTGTCCCCATCGCCAACCAGGATGCCGATGATATCATCTCCAACCGCTACATCGTCGTCTACAACAACACGTTCGACGACGATGTCATCGAGGCCAAGCAGGCCCTGGTCATCGCCAATGTAAAGAAGCGAAACATCGGCAAGCGTGGCCTGACGGGGAAGCTGCTCAGCACCGATGTCCACACCTTCAAGATGAGCAACTGGCGCGCCATGACCCTCGAGTCGGACGACAGGATGATCCTGGAGATCATGGACGAGGAGGAGGTCGCCTTCGTGGAGGCAGATGTCCGGGTCAAGATCTCTGCCACCGTCGCCCAGACAAATGCCCCGGAAGGACTCATCCGCATGTCTCACGCTCAGGCTGGTGAGGCCACGTACGTCTTCGACACCTCGGGTGGTCAGGGTATCACGGCTTATGTGGTTGATACTGGCATCATGACCACCCACACCGAGTTCTCCGGCAGGGCTGTCTGGGGTGCCAATTTCGTCAACACCGTGGTATGTGCAGCTTACACAGGGGCGAGAGCCGAAGACGGGAAGAGGTAGCTAACTGTAACTTCAGGACACGGACGAGAACGGACACGGCAGCCACGTCGCCGGCACCATTGGCGGACGAACCTTCGGCGTAGCCAAGAACGTCGACCTTATTGCAGTCAAGGTCCTGGACGGTGACGGCCAGGGCTCCAACTCGGGCGTCCTGCAAGGCATGCAATGGGTGATTGACCACGCAAGCGAGACCAACCGCACCAACAAGGCTGTGATGAACATGTCCCTCGGCGGCTCCGCCTCCCAGGCCGTCAACCGCGCCATCGAGGCCATGCGCCAGGCTGGTATCGTCCCCGTCGTGGCCGCCGGCAACGAAAACCAGAACGCCAACAGAGTCTCCCCCGCATCCGCCCCCAACGCCATCACCGTCGGCGCCATCGACGCTCGCACCGACCGCAAAGCCACCTTCTCCAACTTCGGTCCCGCCGTCGACATCTTCGCGCCGGGCGTCGCCATCCTCAGCGTCGGCATCACCTCCAACACCGCCGTCGCCAACCTCTCTGGCACGAGCATGGCCAGCCCCCACGTGTGCGGCTTGGCGGCTTACCTCATGGCCCTGGAGGACATCACGGACGTCGATTCGGTGGTCCTGCGCATGACGCAGCTCGCTTCCCGCACTGGCGCGAGAGTCCAGAGGAACACGGCCAACACGACCAATCTGATTGCCAACAACGGCAACATATGAAACACTCCTTCGCTGAATCCCGAATCCCTACCACTTTACAACCCCCACCCGCTACAAACTTAATCCTCGAGATGGGAGATTCAGATTAGAAGAGAAAAGAGGGGGCTAAGCATTTTTTGTATCTATCTAACCCCCGCCCGAGCTTTCCAAAAAAAAAGCCGCGGGGAAGAAAGTCCATTTTCAGAACCTGTATTTATTTGGGCCCCCAACGCAAACGGGGCTCCAAGGCAAGAAAAGGGAGTTAATTCATTCAGAGACGATGGTATTTTTTTTCAATCACATGAGGCTTGGACAGCGGGTACCGCGGATTGCATGGAACACCGTACATAGCACGGGGAAATATCATGACCAAAAAAAAACCAAACCAGACATTCTTCTTGAATGCTTCTCATTGAAAATTCGTCATATGGGCCAAAATTGAAGCCTCAAACATTAATTCGTGATATCCTCTTCTCGGGACCATTTGTATCTACCGAAAGGTAGGCTCGAACAGGAGAGGGGCGATGAGACGCCGAGAAACACCACAGGAACAAACTCCCCGTATCAGACTTGCCCACTGGCCGAGAGCTGACATCGTGCGTGTTTCCAGGCACCGCTTGGCCGGTGCGCATGAACGCCGAGCTAGAAGAGCCTCATACCTGCAACCGCGGGTGAGGCTGGGCGGAAACACAGGCTAATTCGTCCGCCAATGCTGTGCCGCCCTCATAAGCCAGATATTATTTGTCTCCAACCATTCACACACACTCTGACTACAGCATTTGGGATGTCTGTTGATCCATCCCGTGCTTACAGCCTTACGCTCCTTCGTATCGATCATACCTGTTAGTGTGGCTTTTCTGCCGAAAAGGTGGTGGCAGTCCCTGCAGCGGCCTGGAGACGGAGGGGCGGAAACCAGGGGGGTTTGGAGTAAACGAGACCAATGTCTACATCGCGAACGTCATGGGTTTGGGAAGGGGATGTTTGCAAGCCGGAGCTAAACGCAGTTCTTGAAGATAGAAACTGCGTTCGCCCCGTACCCATTCACGGATGAATGGGGTCTTTGCCGGTTGGGTTTGATATCAGCACTTCTTCGGCACAACCACAGTCATGACCTCCTTGCGGAGGGACTGAATTGCAATTTGACATCCGTGCTAAGCTTTCCATTCCACAGTTCACCACTAGACATTACTGCCAATCACTGTGCCGCGAAAGCCCCAATGGTGCCCTTGACAGGGATCACCCTTCTTCCTGTCTTGAGACAAGATAGGATAGTAACGTGGCAAGCGAGACAATCTCAGCCATTGCGCACAATGTATCACAAAGAAAGCCACCTCAAGATGGCGTATATTAATTAGCAAGATTAGTATAGCCCTGATATATTCTGATCAAACCAACAAGGAGCATGTTGGGAACTCCCAAGGCATATGTACCGGCAGATGGAGCGCAAGCTGCAAAAGACAAAACGGGCACCTCTCGCATCATGCTACAATTCCTGATGACCGCCGGGGCGAGGGCCGTCAAGGGGTTGCGCACCGGGTTCCGAACCGGGCCAATAGACACTCTCCGTCTTCCATAGTGCGTCGAATCGAGCGCCGAAGAACCAGGCGGTTCCGATCTAGAGATTATCGTTTCATCAGCCACGAGACACGGAGCATAGGAGCGCGAGGTGACAAGGTAGGGAAGAGCTGAGAAGAGATAGTGAAGCGGAACTGTTTGTGTGTCCAACGTACCATGAGCCCAGAAATGAAGAAGAGTGTGAGAATGGTCATGCCCAGCAAAACAAACGCCTCGCCGGGGTCCATGGTCGGTTCCTTATTTGTCTTCCGGTAAATTGCTGTCTTGAGTTTCTCTGGGTCTTGTCTCGGGTAAAGCGAATCGATGAATTGTTCGATCTGAGAGGTTAAATGTTAGCGAGTCCCTCTTCCGGTCCTCATAAAATGGAAAGAAACCAGCCACGAACCTTTGCGCATTGGACGCTGATAGGTACAAAGCTCGGATCCCGAGGATCGTTCTTCTTGTGTATTCTTTGCACATATGTCCTGAACACCTGGGTGACGACGGCCAGGTTCTGTGTTGAGTCTGTCATGAGTTTGCAGGCATCTCCTTTGGTGATTTTGATATGGCTGTTGAAAATGGCTGGGTTGCGGAACACGAGCTCCAGAGTCGCGATGGCCATGCTCTGGGGGATGGCGACGAAGTTGAAGACGCTCTGATCGCGAATGCCTGCCATGTAGAACAGGCACTCCTCGGCATGCCTGAGCGAGTTGAGAACCATCTCGGAGCTGCAGTGCATCGCCTTCTCGCTATACTCGGGCTTGAAGAGGTCGTCCCATTCGTTGACGTACTTGCTCCAGATCTCCTTGGGCCAGAATCGCCTCTTGTCGAGGAAGTCCTCGTGCACGTCACGGATGATGTTTGTCTTTTGGAGGAATTGACCCATGGACTCTGTCAGATGTGGCTTTTCGAGAAGTCGGGGATTGGCCAGGTTCGACTCCACAAAGAGCCGGGTGAGGCCCTCGCCCACGAGACCGGCAACGTAGTGGCAGTACAGTTCGTAGTCTTTGACGGTCGCGACGCCGTTCTTATTGTGCTCCGCATTCAAGGCATAGTCGGCCATGCCGTTGCCCATTTTGATGGTGATGTCCTTGATAGTGTCGTAGTAGGGCTTCTTTATCTTCTTGAGCTCCGTGATCACGTCGTCGAAGTGGACGAGGAGAACCTTGTCCTTCTCATTCGGGCCGCTTCTCGTAAACGTCCAGCCGTCCGTCTCCATGTGCTTGTCGAAGTTCCGTAGCAGCGGCTCCTTCTCCTTGATATCCAGGGTCATGTCATCCTCGATCGTGTCCAATCCGCGAAGCACCAGGTAGAAGAGGGTTACAGGGACCAAGAGCTCCGGGTTGAGTTCTTGGATGACGGTAGAAAAGCTGCGACTCGTCAGGTTGAGGAATTCGAAGCATGATTGCAGCGTCGAATCTTCCTTCTCGGGGTTGCGGCGGTGGATGGGATCGTGCCAGACCTTCCTGCACGTTGGTTAGCATGGATTATTGGCAGACGGTGTCGGCTTCCACGGCGCGACGAAGTTGACTTGGCTCGTACCATTGGATGATGGCCCGCAGCTGGTTGGGATGAAGTAGATAGTAGATGGCACCCATGATTGCAGGCGGGCGTTGAGTACGTCTGTACTGCAGACTGGAATTGAACAAGAACTGGAATGAGGAGCTGGGGCTTGGCGGTGAGGTCCGTCAAAATTCTGCGCGGGTAAAGGGTCCAAGTTAGCAGCAGCAGCAGAATACCTAGGTAGGTAGCCAGGCAAGTGCACAGATGCTGCTCGGCCCAACAACGGGGGCGGACGAAGACGGTGGTAGCGGTCAAGAGGAGGTACAGATTGACGTGGACGACAAGAGGTTGAGTCGACAGCAGACAGACAGACACAATGGTTTGGGGAGTGGATGGAGTTTTTGTGTTTATGGCCCGGTCAGCATGATTGCGCGCTGGGAGGGAGAAAGGGCAGCAAAAAGGAGGATTCACCCACCTCCACTGCCATCATACCATACCTACTAAATTAACTTAGGTAGTTAGCGAGCGAACTGGGCTAGTCTAATCTGTACCAGAAAGCAGTTCACCCGGAAGAAATCCCAACCCCAGGGTCTCCAATTTGGGCAAAGTCACAGATCGCCCCAACCCGCAGATTGGTAAAGGTTTGCAGCCAGTGGGCCACGTTGTTGTTACAGCGACGCCCGTTGTCATTTTACCGCTTTCCGAATTCGCTGGATGGAATGCTTCACCAAGTGTAGAAGGGTGTGCCGCGGAGCCAGCCGAGCCAATTGGCTGGGGAGTGTGAAGCAGCAAAATAACTTAATGGAGGGCTGGATGAAAAATTGGCTGTGCGGGATGGGGTTGCCCTGTCAGGTGTCAGGGTCCATTGGTCCCAGGGTCACTTGGGGTGATTTTAGCGGGGGCACAGTACCTAGCCAGCAGCAGTGGCAACCCTCGCCCAGTAAAACTAGTGGTAGGTTCGGTATTCTAGGCCCTGATTCCCCGGTTCAGGCTGCCGAAGTGCACTGAGTCGGTCCATTCCCCCGCCAAATGGCACAAAAATCATCCATCCATTCAGACGATGCGAACGAACACGCCGGATCTGGAGATAACGGACTGGCCTTGGTCGGCGTTTCTGGGCCGGCGGACTCTGTGGGATGCCACACAGAACAGTTCGACCGCGACGGCAACCTGCAGATGCGGCTGTGGGATGCCACCCTTCCAAGAGTGTGGTACAATAACCCCTAATTATGGTACGGAGTACATATGGAAGAAAAAAAACCTAGATGCAGTGTACGTGATGTCGCAGCACACGTCAGTGGGTGGAGGGACATGATAGGATCTCCCCCCTGAATCGCGGTTACGCGAGCGTCCCTCTGCCACCGCTATTCGAATACGGATGCGATTCCGGAAGGCTGCTTGGGCTTACACATATATCTTGTAAGATGTGTAGCAAATGCCATTGAGCTCGGTCAAGCAAGTCAGGTAAATGGTGTACTGTTTACGCTCGCTCTGCTGGCAGACGACTAGTCTACAGCATGCGCATTGCACCGCCAGCAGCTACTCAATTAGACCTGTTATGCGACTTGAATCGACCAACCTGGATGCGTATATGTACAGATTGATTTAGGGTTGATAGGCAACCTAGGCCTACCTAGTCAGTATTCGTATTAATTATACCGTAGCCCGGTTCCTGACTCTGCCCACTTCCCTTACCTACCGCCACCAGCGACTTTTCGCCCTTCATCTGACAAATCTAGCGCACGAGTGACATTGCATTACGAGGAACCAGATCAAAAGCCCAGGAAGATCTCCTAGCTTAATGGTCTACCGGGTCCCAGCATAAGGCAGTTGGGGAGGTGAGGAGCTTGACTACGTACAAGGTATGCAACGTACGTACAGTACTTAGTCGGCAGGTAAGCAAGGTGGGGAACCAAATGGATGGCGATAGCTGAATACCTTATGCAAGCCATTTCTCCCTTTTCGTACCATCTTTCTCGTGTTAGGTAACTTGGATCTTCCCTTGTGAGATTATTACCTCTGTCTTACAAACAAAAAATTCCCGTCCATCTTCTCTCCCTCGACGATTCCAACGTTAAAAGCTTGAGTTGTCAGTGATCTCCGCATTGTCAACTTCCCCTCCTTCTATCATATCGGCCATTGTTCTCGAACCCCTCACCGCAGCTTTCTACCACAATGGCTTCCAACGGCACATCCAAGGCTCACCGCTTCCTGATCTGGGGAGGCGAGGGCTGGGTAGCTGGTCACCTCAAGGCTCTCCTGGAGAAGCAAGGAAAGGATGTGCACACCACGACGGTCCGAATGGAAAACCGGGAGGGCGTTCTGGCCGAGCTCGAAAAAGTCGAGCCCACGCATGTCCTCAACGTTGCTGGCTGCACGGGACGACCCAACGTCGACTGGTGCGAGGACAACAGGGAGGCTACCATGCGGTCCAATGCCATTGGCACCCTCAACCTGACCGATTGCTGCTTCTTGAAGGGCATACACATCACTGTCTACGCAACCGGCTGCATCTACGAATACGATGATGCCCACCCGATTGGCGGCCCTGGTTACCTCGAGACTGACCCCTCCAACTTTTCCGCCAGCTTCTACTCCGAGACCAAGGCCCATGTTGAAGAGGTAAGTTGCAGTCCCATCCTACGGGCCTCATTTGGCTCGTTTGTTGCGTGTTTGGTCATCTTGCTGACATATCCTGTTCCCCCGCATTAGATTATGAAGCACTACAAGAACTGCCTCATCCTCAGACTCCGAATGCCTGTCAGCGATGACCTCCATTCGCGCAGCTTCCTCACCAAGATCAGCAAATACGAGCGGGTCGTCGATATCCCGAACAGCAACACTATCCTGACCGATCTCCTCCCCGCTTCGGTCCTCCTGGCGGAGCACAACGATACCGGAATCTACAACTTCACCAACCCGGGCGCCATCTCGCACAACGAGGTGCTGACCTTGTTCAAGGAGATTGTACGACCCGACTTCGCATGGAAGAACTTCACCCTGGACGAGCAGTCCAAAGTCATCAAGGCTGGACGAAGCAACTGCAAGCTCGACACCACCAAGCTGGTGAGCAAGCTGAAGGAGTACGGTTATGAAATCCCGGAGGTTCATGATGCCTACCGAGGGTGCCTCGAAAGAATGAAGGCTGCTGGTGTCAAATAAGTGCGCATACGGCCTGGGACGGTCTACCGAGCCTGTAATTGCTCCATCGCATGGTCCCGAAAAGACGGTGTTACCATTCCCTCATCAGGTCTATTGAGGGTTTAAAAGTAGCTGAACAAATAGAGTTGGCTTTATTCTATCATTTTTGAAGATCACCATGTTGCATGGAGCGAGTTGGTGAATTCGAAGACATTCGGTGCAAAGCGCAATTTAGTTACGGCACCTTCTAATTGTCCCGCCATGGATCGAGGGAGGCCAAAGCCGGAAGCGAGCCAAGGAGCCTTCGAAAGATTCCTACTCTGCATGCATTCTGGTAATTTCAGAATGCCCACTCTCCTCGCCAGTAGATAACTCTGCTGGGTACATACGTACTTCAAGAATTTTGGCCGAGGTAAACGAGTTCAGTCGAATAGTACCTATTAGTAGAAACAATGGGCTGGGCCGTCTCCCGCTCTCTTGCGCTTGTCCACGTAATCTTTCAGGGCGGGATCAGCTGTCAAAACAACTAACGACAACGACGTAATTGGAGGGGCTGTGCGACCACGCGAAAACATAATTCCACATACGTAGTGGTAGGAAATTCCACTCCTCCAGTCAAGGGCCCCCCCCGTCCGTCAGGCTGCCAACAAAACCTGGATTACAGAGTTAGTTCCTAGCTGAAGCCTTGCCTCGTTATCCGACTCTCCCAGCCCGCAAAAGCTCCCGCACACACTGCATCTTGATTGACACCCTTACCGCAACTACTACGACGATGGTCGTCGATACCGCATATTATGACACTCTCGGGGTCAAGCCCGCCGCCACAGAGCTCGAGATCAAGAAGGCCTACCGGAAACTAGCCATCATCCACCACCCTGGTATGTGTGTGCGACGCGCGGCGCGATCAGTCGCATGGGGCAGAGTAGATGCAAGATGAACTGACGTGGTGATCGCAGACAAGAACCCGAACGACCCGACCGCGCACGAAAAATTCCAAGACATCGGCGAAGCGTACCAAGTCCTCTCCAACAAGGACCTGCGCGCCTCCTACGATAAATATGGCAAGGAGAGCGCTAAGCCGTCGGACGGCTTTGCCGATCCCGCCGAGTTCTTTACCATGATCTTTGGAGGCGAGGCATTTGTTGACTGGATTGGTGAGATCAGTCTGATGAAGGACCTCTCAGCGACGATGGACATCGCGAGGGACGAGGAGGCCGAAGCGGCCGCGGCGGCTGTTGGCGAAGACGACAAGGATGAATTCCCTGGCATGGACGAAGCGAAGAAGGAAAGCCTCAAGACTCACTCTGCCGATGAGAAGGCTGGTGCTTCTGGGCCGGCCAAACCCCCTCCGCCGGCTGTTGTCGTTGAGGATGAGAAGCCGCCGTATTCCGAGAAGCCCGGCTTTTCTGAGAAGCCCGGTTACTCCGAGAAGCACGACTATTCTGAGAAGCACGATTATTCTGAGAAGCCCGCAAGCGATCCGTTCGCGTCAGCAGATGCGCCGCCTCCGTATACAAGAACGCCGTCACCAGGCGCCTCGGGAACATCCACACCAAAACGAAATCAAATCCCTCTGCGACCAGCGATCATGGATCGACCGTCCGATGACGCAGCCTCCGGCGATTCGGAGGAGGCAGCCAAGAGGAAGAAGAAAGCTGGGCTCTCCAAGGAGCAACGGGAGCGGCTCGCCGCCCACGAGAAGGAGCGCGCTCGGATTCGCAAGGAACGCGTGGACACCCTCTCGCGCAAGCTCCTCGACCGAATCAGCGTCTGGACCGAAACAGACAAAGGCGCCGACGTGACCAGAGCATTCCAAGAGAAGACGCGCCTCGAAGTTGAGAACCTGAAAATGGAGTCTTTCGGTATTGATATCCTGCACGCAATTGGCCAGACCTACGTGGGAAAGGCGAGCACACTACTCCGCAGCCAAAAGTTCCTCGGCATCGGCGGGTTTTTCAGTCGGGTCAAAGACAAGGGCACGCTGGTGAAGGAGACATGGAACACGATCAGCAGCGCCCTCGATGCCCAGCAGACCATGGAGGAGATGGCGCGCATGGAAGAAAAGGGGGGCGAGGACTGGACGGACGAGCGCAAGGTGGAATACGAGCGGCGCGTTACAGGGAAAATCTTGACAGCCGCGTGGAGGGGCTCAAAGTTTGAGATCCAGAGCGTGCTGAGGGAGGTGTGCGACAATGTGCTCAACGACAAGAAGGTTTCATTATCCAAGAGACTCGAGCGCGCCGAGGCCCTCGTATTAATGGGAGACATACTCTCAAAGGTACTTCCTATACACCGTTCCCCATTATCCTGTTGCGTCACTTACTGACCGTCACCAGGCCCAACGTTCCGCCGAGGAGGAGGGCGACTACATGGCTTTCGAGCAGCTGGTGGCCGAGGCAGCCATCAAGAAGGAGAAGGAGTCCAAGAAAAAGGGCAAGGAGAAGAGCAAGGACCCCGCGGCCGAAGCAGGAGCTGCGGACGCGCCGAACGTGCCGAGGGAGAAGCCCGAGAAATCGACGCCCTAGACGAGGTTCATGTGGAGGATGGGTTTGTGATTTCGGAGTTTCGATAGAGGGCTGGGGGACTGCTATTCCCCTCCGTTGCATTGGTACAGCGCACATTTATCGCACCTTTAGAAGACGGGATCGATGAAAGAAGAACTTCTATACTACCACCCACATGCCCCATTCCGGATGCCCTACACTGATGTCTCTCCTCGACATGTATTCGTCTAACTTACTCCCCGTTTTGCGTAAGCCCCAATGTTGGAACCCAGGCTGCGGTTGGGAATAGGCGCTAGAGCTGGATGCCGGTGGGTGACAGGTTGCTCGGCGTGAACCTTGTCCAAGGACCCCGGTGTTTGCCGAGACGGTGGTTCCACGACGGCGGTTCCGTTCCCCAACTTCGGCAACGGCGTCTACCAACCAGCCGCTAGCCTCGGTGCAAAGCACCGCATGAGGCTGATGGGGATGCCGCAGAGGACGCAAACCCAACCCCAGCAGTATTTCCAGCTTCGTCCCCGCGCCCCGCTCCTTCACATCAACTACTCTGCTTGTCTCCTGTCTCGCAGCTGATCAACGGCGGTCCCATTTATGCTGTCAAGTCAACAGGTTCCCCGCTTCCCCACATCTTGAGGCGACACTGCCATGATGTCCCAGGAGAGTTGACTGCCATTGCTTGCCCGTAATCTGGAGTGCAGTTACCCCACAATGTAGGTGGTGTGGGGTGTGGGGAAGACGAAGCTATTGGGGATTCAAACTCCATCTTGGGAATATCATGACCGGGGGCACAAGAAGTATAAAGATGAGGGTACCGGCCATCGTCCAGAACATGTCTGGCACATCGCCAGTGCCAGGTGACCAGCTATCCCATACCGGCCCAATATGAAGACCTTCACTTTCCTCAACTGCCTCGCGGCCATCCCCCTCATCCAAGCAACTGTGACCCCCGGGCCCATCATCAACATCACCTCCGCCGCGGACGGAACCAATGCCGCGGGATGGTGGTCTCCCCTCGATGTCTTCGGCGGCTACACCTGGCTCTCCTACCTCCGCAACCCGCCAGGCGGGTCCACGTCCACCAACAACGTCATGGTCGTGCGCCGCGACTCGGCCGGCACGCTGACCAGAGACTGCGTCAAGACCACCGCCGGCGTGTGCTCCGTCTTCGCGGACGACCTGGGCCACAACCAGCCCTCCATCGCGGTGGATGGCGATGGCTACGTGCATGTCTTCACGAGCATGCACAACGAGCCGTGGAAGTACTTCCGCTCGCAGGAGCCGTACTCCAGCACCACGCTGGTTGCCATCAGCGGGCTGCCGGATGGGACCGTGTTCTTCACGTACCCTATCGTGAAGCGTGATGGGAACGGCGACCTATGGCTCATCATTCGCGGGCAGGCGTCGGGAGACAACGCCGGCCGAGGCGGCTATCTCTACAAGTACACTACCGCCACCCAGACTTGGGTGCGCGTCTCCATCTTCGCGTACCGGACGGGCTACTCCGTGTACCCGGACGACATCGCCTTCAGCTGCGAGGGCGACGTCCACCTGCAGTGGGAATGGTCCAAAAACCCTTCCTCTCCTGGCCGCCACGAGGGCTCGTACATGCGCTACCGCCCCTCCACGGGCGTTTACACCACCATCACCGGCGCGGTCGTGACCGTTCCCGCTACGCAGGCCGTGGTTAACCTCGCCTACCAACCCCTCACCACGGGCGAGACTTACACATCCGACACGAGCAACGTTGCCCCTCCCCCGTCCTTCCAGTCTGCAAAACTAGCCCTATACGAACGCGGCAATGCCTGCCCCGCCTCCGCAACCATCAGCATCCAGGCAGCCTACCGCTTCAAGAACGAAACCAACGGGGTATGGCAGGTCCGACGCGCGTATGCGCCATACGGCTCCGGAGCGGTTTGGACCCGGGAGGTGCTCTGGGAGGGGAGCGACACGAGCGCCGGGCTGGCGATCACGCACGACGGGACGGCGGTGAGGATCTTCTACTGCCGAACTGGGGATTCGGCGTGGGTGATGGAGAAGGTCGGCGCGGGGACATGGACGCAGACCGCGTTGGCGCCGGGGCTGCAGGTGCAGAGGCTGTCGGGGCTTATGTTGGCGGATGGCACGGATGTGTTGTACCTTGGCGCGCCGACAAGTGTGGACGCTTCGAACGGAAAGGTGCACTTGATCACTGTTGGGGGCAGGTAGGAGATGAAAGGAGACGGAAGTAGGCGGTAGATGTGGGCGGGATACACTTGGAAGCTTTCATCTGTCTTTAAGTTGGTCTAAGTAAAAGCCAGACAGCGCTATCGCTCGAGACGAAGTTGTCATGCTTTCAAATAAGTGAGTGATTGATCAATTAATAAAGAAGTGCTAAGTATACCGGCACGGAGTAAGCGACGATTCTCATGTCCGTAGTCGATCTCACTTCCCTAAAGCGCGGTCGTGAAAGAGAGTGGCGCTGCAGTCGGTAACATCTGCAAACCAGAACATGAATAGAAAGGCTTCTGCCTTATGATATTTACTTCTCTTTCGTTGCGAAGGAAACAGGGCGGAGGCTCTTCGACCCATGGGTCCTCGTTCATGACTATCAACTTTCACGACGGTATCACATACGAGACCACAGTCTACAAAGTCACCGAAACAGAGCAGCTGAACCGATACAAGTCACTGACTCAATTCCCACCAAGGAAGAGTTATTCTCTTACTACGGTGTTATTATACACTCCCACCCCCAGATGCCACAGCCCAGAACTAGACTTCCCCTTTCGTCCCGCTCCATCTCTCCACCCGTCGGCGTCCAAGAAGGAAAACACCGGACAACCGCCCAATGTGTTTGCTTGCACTACCATAAGGTCGCAAGGCTCCCACAGTAAACCCACTTACTATCCACCGGGGTATCTGTTGGTACAATAACGACAAAGGGAATAAAAAGCTGAGGTCCAAAAGTGGTGACTGAGACGATGCAATGCTATGCCCTCGCCCAAAGCAAAAATAATGATAAAGCAAACTCCATCCGCTTGCCATTGTGCCCATATCCATCTTCCCCCCACAGTAAGGAAAATTGTAATCGTGAGTGGTGATGTTGTGCGAAGCCGCCGCAACTTCCAGGCCGCGACGAGCGCAAGGCCGTGTCTTTTGAATGAGAGTGTTTTTTTGTGTTTCAAAGGGTATTATCCGCCATCAACTGGTAATTCGATCCCGCTGTCTCGATCCTGAGGCTCCTTCCCCCACGGCGCCGCGAGGCACAATGGTGTCTCGACTCCTAATTTGTGTATTCTCTCCTCTCTCTGGTGCTCGTCTTCCTCGTCTGGAGGCGCCAACACTCTTCCGCCGAGCTCCACGTCACTGACTCGCACAGTGTACGCGAGGGCTTTCTTGCCCTCCTTTATCAGCTCTTCCGTCCAGTTCATGCATCGCTTGATACTTTGGTTGATCTTCTGGCTGTCTACGAGAAGTTGGCGATGCTGCGATAGATCAAGCTGCAGGCGCTGCTCGTCCTTCTTCCGGCGGCGGGCATCTCGAGTCGCCTTGGTACTCAAGCTCATGCTCGATGACGCTGATGCCGAGTCGTATTCAGACTCGGAATCGACATCTTCTTCATCCTCAGGCTCGTCCTCTTCTTCACTGAGATCTGACAAGTCGAGACCCTCGACTCCCGAAGCTCCAGCAATCGAGTCTGAGGGCACCCGGCTTGACGCGACCGATACGAGAGAAAATCTCCCAGACCGTGATAACCTTCGGTACCTCCTCAGTTCGGCCGTTTGCTTCCGCAGTTGTCGTTCGAGAGACCTATTGATTGCCTCCAAGGACGCATTGGTTATCTCCAGGTCCTGCACTTTGCGTTCACGTCGAGCATTCATAACGAGGTCATTCAGAGGATCCGACGAGTTGGTAGATTTCGTCGGGCTCTGTACCTCAGGCTGTGCCACATCTGCCTTGGATTCCTCTGACTCCGCAAAGTCCTCGGCCGCCTGGATGATGGACGCCATGGTCATTGCGGGATTTGGGGGAGCAGACGGGGACGAGGCTTCTGACGAAGTTTGCGAAGCCATAAACTTGGACATAATTATAGCATCCGCTGATGTTATACTGCCTGTTCTCGAGCGAGTGACGGGTTGGGAAGACGTGTCGATGCTGATTCGTCGTCTTCCAACCACTGAGGCTCCCAACGGCGGAGCGCTCGATATCTGCGAGCGAGAAGGCGGCGGCAGACCGCCTTTGAGCGACTGGATAGAAGGCTGCTTATTCGGCGAAGCAGGTCGCGGTGCCATCGCATATCCCCCGCCAGGCGTAGTCGCACCCGGTCTACCGGTTACGAGTTTCGAGGCAGATGAGACCGTGGACCCTGGTCCTGATGGTGTGAAGCTAGGTTTGAACGCTGGCTGAAGATCCGGCGTTCCATTAGCATAAAAGAACTTGCTCGATTGGTTGTCTACGGGCGCCGCCAAAATGGGCGGTGGTCCCGCGACAGCAGGAGATGTTGGCCTGTTCCTCTCAACCGGGCCGCCGCCTTTTGCGTATAGAAAAGTCGATGCACGCGGCTGCGTAGACAGCGGTCTCGGCTGAGGAGGCAGCGGAACGCTCTTCGCCTCGCTGGCATAGAAGAATTTCGTATCGGGCGAGTCCTGCCTACTGCCAAGATCTGAGGGAGGACTGAATGTCACAACCTGCTTCCTCAATTGCTCGCCATCAAACCCCGGCGCCGAAATGCCCAGTCCCGACCGATTGTCCCAATCGCCGCTCCTGTCAGGGTTTGGCGTTCCATTTGGCGTGCTACTAGTACTATCAACACGAATCTGTCGGCTCCCCGACCTCGGTGTGATGTTGTGTCCCAGAAAGTTGGAAACAGGCGACGTAATGTCCTCTTTCCCTCCATTCACCCCCGCAGAGTAGTTATTAGCATTATCGTTCCGTCGCCGTCCCAGCGGTGTCACGACCGGCGGCGCTTTCGTCGCAATCTTGGGCGTCAATGGTGCTCGTCCCATCGCCTTCGCTGCAGCAGCACTGAGCTGTGGCAGCGCCGGCTGGCGCGTCGTGGTGCTGCTCCCCTTGTCGAACGGCATGGTGGTGGCCTTTGCTGCTGGACGCGTCGTGCTCACGGGCCCAGGCACATTGTGGTCGCGCTGTCGGAGCGGCGTGCGCAGGCTGGACGATAACGTCGGTCGGTGGAGGCGTGTTGGTGTCGCGGTCGCTGTGATCCGGGGCGGCGTGGCACGAGATGGTATTGTAGGCGTCGAACTTCTGGCGACGGGTGAGAAGACAGACTTGCCACGGTCGGATACTACTGGCGAAGCTCGTCGTGGCTTTGGCTGCGGTGGTCTTGGAGCGGATGCTGGAGGCGGTGATGTCTCTTTCGAGGTTGAGGCGTTGAATGGCTCGTGGGAGCGCATTTTGGCGGAACCTTGAATTCTCCCGCGTTTCTCGCCCTCTGACTGGTCAACATTGCCGGCAAATCACCTCCACTGCCAAGTGCCCTGTATATTTAGGCCACTTTCAGTGCCCTTGCTCTTCTCCTCTCCTTGGCGACATTGTACTCTCTATTTCAAACCTCCCAGAGAGAACAGAAAAGAATCAGACGGTGGGAATACTCGGACGACAGGAGAATCGTCGGATTCTTTCTCGGGAAATGATATAAACAACAGGATATCATTTTTTTCAGTCGTGAAGGACCCCTCCAAGCCTTTGGGCTGTAATTAGCATTGTTTACATTCATGCGTTATATGTACAACCCACTTCGTTCGGCGCCCATATCCCAGCTCCAGCGCGTCACCGTCCGCTAAACCCCTGTGTTTAATGCTGGCATTTATAGCCCTGCTGAGGTGACTGCAGGTGCCCGCCAGCTGCAGTAGCTCCAAGGTCCGGGGTCCTTCAGCGGGCTGCAGATCTTCGCATCTTCAATGACCCGATTGTTTCGAAACATCGCGGCCTGCCTCCCGTTTGGTCATGCTCCTCGCCTAACGCTCTTTTCTCCGTCTGCCTGCTTCGGTGTCGCTACCACCTGTGTATCGGCTTTGCGATAGCATCGCCTACATTCAGTTACGATGGGATACGTGGGCGTGTCCTTGATCGTCGCCTCATTTGTCTTCGTTCTCTTCCGACCCCCGCCATGGATGCATCCCTACATACCAGACTTCTTGATCCCTTCGCGACAGCCTCGTCGCGAGTTGGGTAGACCGCCAGATAAGGATGCGACAAGTGGGAATGGGGGCGGTGGGCCTAGTATACAAGTGGAAGAGCATGTCTCTTTGAAGGCGCAAGATCGGGAAGCGATGCCTCCTCCATCCGTATTCAGACGCCCGAACACAAACCAGCCTCGTCCTCCGACGATCGTTCACGATGAACAGACTACGCCAAAGGCCACAGCAACACTACGAGTAGATGCAATCCCGTCATTCACGCTATCCGACGAAGCAACGCGGGGCACACCAGCGCTCGCGACCCCCTCCATTTCAACGCCACCCCTCATGCCACCGCCTTCTTTCATTCCACCGCGAGCTCCCCAAGCACGCCTCCGCTCCCCCCAGGCCTTCCCGGCCATCGACTCCCCCCAGCGAGCTGGCGGCTCTCTCCCATCCCGTGTGGCCTTCCCAGCTGTCGAGTCCATCCAACGCGCTCGCGCCCCTCTCCCCATTCCAAACCGCGGGCCTCCGACCTCCTCCTCTCTCGCCCTGCCGCCAACCCACTCCACGAAGCCCGCCAAGCCGAGTCGCAAGGTCATGCTCGCGCCCGGTCGCTCCCCACTCGACTGGGCACGCATATCTGGCCCCAACGCCGATCTAAGGAACCTACCACCATCCACGCCATACCTTAAGGTCACGCCGTCGATGCTCAAACAGCAGACAGGGCGGAAGGGCAAGGATGCGTGGACGGCCATGGGAGGCAAGGTGTACAACATCACGCCGTACTTGGCCTACCATCCGGGTGGGGAGCCCGAGTTGCTACGGGGGGCGGGGCGAGATGGGACGAAGCTGTTTGGGGAGGTTCATCCTTGGGTGAACTATGAGACTATGCTATCGTCGTGCCTCGTTGGGCTTTTGGTGGACGAAAACGAAGGGAACAAGGCGAGTGAGATGGACACGTTGGATTGATCCGTCTGGACAGATCCGAGGATACTACAGTGGGCGAGTCCCCGAACGCCTCGGCGCCACTGTTCATGGGCAGGTTAGGTCTTGGCAGTAGTTTTAGATTTGCAAGGCGTCGCCGGCTGGTCAAACGTATAGAGAGATACCCGCAATAGAGCAGTGCCAAGAGCAAAATGCAATCATATCATCGTTATCATAATCGTCTCATCGCCGCCTGCCAAACTTGAATTTCAGCTCATCATCGCTCTCATCGCTGTCCCGAACCTCAATAGCCTGTCGGGTTGTTCTTGGCTTCTTGGCAGGCGGTGCTTTAGCCGGTGGAGGAGCCGGCCTCTTGGCCTGAGTTTGCACTTGCGACTGAGTCCGAGGAGTGCTTTGCGTTTGCGTTGTGGCTGCACTTGATCTGGTACCGCGGGTTCGTGCCAGTGATGGTTGGACATTAAGAACAATCTCGGACGGCTCCTCCTCCACTTCATCATCGCTAACATCGCTGATGACCACCCTGCGCGGGGGCGGCGGTGGAGCCTTTGGCTGGCTCTGAGTCTCTCGTCCGCTGGTCCCTCCTTGACTGTCTGCGCCCTTCTTCTTCCTTTGGCTATCATCCTCTAGCCAATAGTCGTCACCGATGCCGAAATCCTTCTTTTTAACCTCCGTCAGGGATACTATAACCTTCGGCAAAGGACGACCAGTGGGAGCGTTACGCTGCCGGAAACGCTTGAAATTTTTTCTTCCATTCCATCGTGGATCCCATCTGCCGTTCTGGTTGTCTTCTTCCCCACCACCACGACTTGGTGGTCTTCGTACCTCCATTTCCTCTACGATGTTCAGGCGTCGGATCTGTTCCAGATCTACATCGGGTGGAAGGCGGGCCAGATCTTCTTTCTCAGCCAAGGCACGAGCTTCCATCTCCTCACGGCGCTGGCGAGCTACGTCAAGAATATCGATCTCCTTCTTGATCTTCTTGCGTGTCACTTTCGCACCCTTCTGTAACTCCGCTGCAGTGGTAGAATTTGTCGAGGCTGGATGGGCCACTGGATCGTCTCCTGCTTCAATCCTGCGCCGCTTTGCAGCCGCAGCTGTGGGCATGATGTCTTCCATAATATCATCCTCGTCTGGTTGAGGCGATGCTGGTCTCTTCCTATTCGATCTCCGAGAAGACTCTCGTGCGGATTCTGTAACTGCTGACATGGGATCCTGGGAGACGAACAACCCTTCCTCATACGGCAAAGAATGGCTCTCGGGCACAGCCGGTTCTGTAGACTCGTCGGCATCTCCGTCATCATCAAACCCAACGAAACGCCTTGTCGGTGCTCTTCTGACCCGGCCTCGCCTGGGCGCAGGTTCAGAAGCGATGGAGGCTTGTAGCGCTTGCTGAGAGGTCACAGACTGATCGAGGTCCATAACTCTTTGTTCGGTAACTGCCCTTTCACGTTGAACAATATTTTGAGGACCATCTTGCGTTCCTGTGTCGATTTCCAACGGCCGTCGCAGGATGCTCGCGTCCTGGATGAGGATGGCCTCAATAAACTCGTTTTGTTCAATCGGGCGATGGTCTAGTCGAAGCGACACATTTGTGAAGAAGTTACCATACCATTCAACAAAGCCCCCTTTGTTCGGTAGGTAGCGCACTACCACAACACCCTTTCCTTCACTTCCATCGTCGAACGACCCTAGCCCCTTCTCGCCCGCCTCGGTTTTGACATAACGAACAAAATCATCAACCTCGGTCACGCCAGGTGTCACCTGTGTAATGAGAGCCTTCCCGCTCCCGTTGGTGATCGGCGCCAACAGGTTGTCATACTGCGTCCTTTCGTAGAAGATGAACGTGTAGCCGTCAAAGATGTCCTGTCTGGCTAGGGCAGGCGCATAAGCAGATGACGGACGCTCCACTGGCTCCCCCCCTCGCGGAGGAAGGTGATCCAGGGGATTTGGCCAGTAACCATCAAAGTCTTGTTCCAACGCACTCGAGTCGGTGGGCTCCCCGTCTTCGGGTGCAGCTGCGACAGCCGCGATGGCGTCGATGAATGAATCTGCCACGATATATCTCCCGTTTATAAGCGCTTGCAGTCCTTTTGAGGTGTTTCGCTTCTTTGCCACCACATGTGTAGTCGAGGCTCTGATGTAGTCCGTCGTGAGTTTGATATCTAGGGGTTCGAGTTCGGATCGAAGGTTGGCTAATGGATCGGCTTGCATTTCGCGACTTGTAAAGGAGAAGGTCAAGACAACAGGATGCCACGTCAGTCTGTAATTCTTATCAGCTCTGCCCAGCCAAAAGGTCTCGCGATTCGTACGTAAATAGTTCGGGGCAAGTCCCCAACTGGATTTGAGTCGAATCTTGAGTAGCAACGATGGAGTCTCCTTTGATCTTTTGACCATTAACTGTCGTGCCGAGTTTAGTGCCCAAATCCTCCAACGTGACTTCAGATCTTCTTGAAAGATTTTGCTATGGACTTGTTTAGTAAAGTCGTGATGCTACCGGAAAACACCACGTACACTATCTCCTGCGGGAACTTTGTCCACTCGAATGGTCAGATGCTTTCGAGAGATGGTCTTGTGAGAAATCGCGAGCTGGCCAGCTACGGGGTATTAGAGCGTGATCTTGCACAGCAGGAGTCGTGTCTTACCCTCGGAGGTAGTCCGACCGAACAGGTACGTTTTGCCGGGTCGAAGCCATAGTCGGCGACCTATCGCGAAAAATATTAGCCCGGCTCGATCGGCGAGTGCAAGGCTGCAATGTAAGCACCTTCGAAGACGTCTCCTGCATTCTCGAGAAGCCACATCTTAAACCAAGGGAATACCACCAGCGCTCAAATTGTGGCGCCCTCGGGGTTCACCTCGCGGGTGGTGTGGTTGCGTGGAAATGATGGGATGGCTTGAGGGGAACTTGTGGGGGAACAAAAAGGTTGGTTGGGCAGTCGTGTCGAGCTTCGCAGGAACATGACGCCTGTTCACGTGCTGGGTCTTGGCGCGGAGCCATATTAACAAACTGCGGATAAATCGCAACGTAAACGGTATATCCATTACAAATACTAATTAAATACGGAGGTTCCAGAAGCATGGCTCATTTCCTACGAATCGTATGCTGATGGTTCGCTCGATTTTCCAGCATAATGCTCATGTTTTTCGTGCTTTTCACCCCATTGGCGAACAGAACACAGGTCACGACAGCCTGAGATGTGATGTTCTAGATTGCCGTCCAGGCCCGGACTCGCATCGGTCGTTCTGGAGCGTTTTCATGACCAATTGTGAGATTCTAAACATAGCCTAAGGTCTAGCTGCTGCAGCTTTGCGTACGCAAAGTGCCTGTATAGATAGCCCGCTCGTGCACATTGAATATGTTCCATTATTCCATTGGTAATTCCAGAGATTTGATGCCACAACAGATCACCTCGAAGGCCCATCAGCGCTTGATGGTCTTCTTACCCGGCACAAGAGGCACTATTCCACCATCACGAATGATGACACCCAGTATCCAACAATTCACAAGGAAGAAACCTAACGAGGATGCCCATAAGCCAGGGAAGAAGGTGCTAACACCAAGAAACTCAAGCTGGAACCCCTGTTGCAGCCAAAGGCCTTGTGATACCACCCACAGGGCAAGTGCAGAGACTCCAAGTCTCGGGTTCTCTAAGAAAGAGGAGCCGGGAAGATACAATGGGAGGAACACCATGTACCATAGGAAGTACTGTCCCAAAGTCAGTTTGTTGGTCCCTCCCAAGGAACCTCAAGGGAAGCCCTGTCGAAGGCCAAAAGAAGGGGACATACCTGGCTAGTGCAAACCTTGTTGAAGGTTACAAACGCAAAAGTCTGCGCCATCATGGACGTCGCGAGGTCCTTCTTTGCGAGAATGAGAGGAATGAGAACTGTTGATAGAAGAATCTGTGGGAGGAAGGCGACTGATTCGATTCGTATCGAAGAGGTTGAAGGAATGGCGGAGGTGAGATAGAGCAGAGTGTTGTACGGACTAAAGTTATGGCGATGATCGATTCGTGTTACATGGTGCAGATATGTATGAACGACAAACGGTCCGCCGTATCTGTGACATTGTCAGTCTTCCCCAATACCAAAGTCGCGGGATCGATGAGCTTACAAGGAGAACATGGTGATATTCAATCCCATAAATGTCGCAAAGCTGATGACAGCCAGCTTGAGCCTCTCCGGGTTCATGAATTGCCCTAAAAGTTTCGCGGCAGCCTGTGCCTCTTGCGACGGCGCCTTTCCCCGACCAAGTTGCCGGTCATCCAACCACCAGATGATGGCGGGCGCGTAGATGAAAGGATAGATCTTGAAATGCACACCCAACCCAAGCAACACGCCAGCCAGAGTTATTCTCTTCTCCAGGACAGCGCAAAGCAAGGCCATGACGAGAACGCCCAATAACCCCTCAGAGCTCCCTCTCGTACTGATAGTCGCGACCATGGGGTTCAGAAGCCAGATGCTCGCAAACTTCAACGCCCGTCCCTGCTCCATTCCCCGCCTCCGAAGAATACGAACAATCAGCCATCCGGCCAAGAGGTCCGCCACGGCAAACACCACTTTTCCGAACGAGAACCAGCCCGGCCAAGCGGTAGGGAGGAGCATCCACGCCAGGAGCGGAGTGTAACGATACGTGTCCCTGTCATAAGGCGAGCGGCCCTGCGCGGTGAAGCGCGCTGCGTCGGTGAAGACTAGGTAGTCAATGTCGGTGTACTTGATAGCTGAGTTTGCGTCCTGCCAGAGACCATAGAAGAGCATTGCTGTTCGAAGCAAAGCAGCCGCGCTGAACAGCGGGAGTGGCCTGAAGAGGGTGTTGAGTGAAGCCATGGTGGCAGGATGCACCCCCGATTCGCCAATTCTGCGCGTGCTTGTTTCGTCCTCAGTAAACTTCTGGGAGTTTCAACGGAATGTGATTTGCCAAAGCATTCTGCACCATCCAAATTTCTTGTCTGACCGATCTCTTCCCAATTTTTCACCTTGTGAAGAATTTTCAGCAGCTCATGTCGACATGAGATCATAAATTTCAAGATTTCAGTGATGTGGCACGCCTGGACACGACCCCTTTTAGACCCCATTTGGCCCACGCCCAGGTGTGGTCTCGGGCCTCTGACCCCACAATCTTCCAAATCCACCCCTGCTCTCGCCTTTCACAGTTCTTCGTCATGCAAACGACACGCCAAACTTGAAAGCCCACTCAGCCTCTCTCAGTGGAACGAGATACGTGAAAATGGTAGGCGGCGTTAAGCGCGACCGCGATGGCAATAAACGGTCTCAGGAGACAAACCCCAGAGTCATGGTTGTGGACTCGCAGTTTTCAAGCATGTTTCTGAAGTTTCGGGATGAGCTGGATGAGCATTATGATCGAAAGGAAAGGGTCGTGAAGGCTTCCAGGGACGTTACGGCTTTGAGCAAGAAGATGTTAATGACCCTGTACTCATATCCCCATCAAATTTACTGACTCATCCATAGCATATTCTCTCTCCAAAGGTAATATTCCATACATGGCTACTTACTTGCGGCAATCCAGTTGCTGTGCTGATTCAGAAGATAGGGTGAAAGATGTCAAGGCCGATTTACCGGCGTTTGCGAAGAAGGACATCGAATCACGCCTAGAAGAAATCAAGACAGCTCTAGCAGTGGTCGAGGCAGATCTCCAGGGCATCAATCGCTACCGCTACAGCGGTCCCCTCCGATGTCTAGAGGAGCTCGTCGAAGCTTTATCGTTCGCGAACTATCTCCAACATCAGAGCCTCATCAGCTTGGAGGATACATCGGCAGCTGTGCCCGCCAATATTGTGCTCACAGAGCACGACTACATGTACGGCATCTTTGACCTGTTTGGCGAGATGATGCGTTTTGCGACTGTGACTACTGCGCACACCGGTGAGCTCGCCGGGTCGGGCACGGACGATGGAAGGACGATATTGCAGGATATACAGGAGCTAGCTAGTTCTTTTGAGATCCTACCCGAGATTCCAACCAAGGATTTCAGCACCAAGATGAGTGCCATGAGGACCTCAGTGCGAAAGGTGGAGAGGTTGGGCTATGGGCTTGCGATTCGAGGGACAGAACGACCAAAAGGTTGGGTCCCTGATATGAAAGACGATGTTGAACCTGTGGCGGTGGAGTGAATTCGTTTGGCTAGCTGATTTCGGCAGCCCTGTGTCTTACAGTTGGTCGGGGCTGATTGACTCGACTATTAGCTGTCAGGAGTAGATTTGTATCCAGTGCTAGATTAGCACTCTTAGGCTCTATATCAATCGTTAACTACTACATGCCTTGATTCAATCCATATGTGTGAGAATGTTTTCAGTAGCTGAACCTGGAAATGTTTTGTGCGCAAGTGCAACTTGTGATGCTGTTCATAGTACAAACCTGTTCACCATGTCACATTTAGAGGGACATTTGTTGTCATCAGAGCTCCAAACTTTTATTTTATCTGTAGCAGATCTTTATGATCCAATCCGTCAAGAGACTATAATTACGACGTTCTTGGATATATTTGGCTGATTATATTCCAATTTCAGGAATCCCATAAAGCGATGCTTGTCACAATACGCTCATCGTGCAACATCGCTGACGTAGCAATTATTTGGACTCTAGATGCCCATGTTTTCGTTGCCTCAGCTCGATGACCAGAAGGGTTTGGTCCGGGCAAGACACAAACTACTCCAGTCTGAAGATCGAAGCGTTCCACTATGGTAGACTCAGTTTCAAACATCTGCTCAAGAACAGCATAACTTGATGCCGTTCGGACGATATCTAGTGCGACAGTAGTGAGAAGCTGTGTCTTCCCGTTCGAGATGTCATGCTTGAGAATCAAGGCAAATTCGCAAAGATCAGCAGCGCTGTATGTGACCTCCGCCGCTGCAATAAGCTCGGCACGGTCGTGGTCCCGTACGGCAGGACGCAATATGTCGCCATCCCAGGTCCCCATCAAAGCGCCAGTCGGCGAGTTATTGAATTCGACTCCCGAATTCAACCCGTTTTCCTTGTTAATATTGAAGAATTGGAATCCATAGATTTTGCCTGGTGTCCCGTGTCTGGGGATACGCGGCTTTTGCGCAACGAAAAGTTTCTCGTGGCGCAACTGAAAGACTGGATCAGACCACGCTTTTAGCAGCAAAGAGGAGTCTAATTTGTCTACAAACTCGTGTAGTTTAAGATCTGAAGTGGAGAGCAGTCGCATATTAGCTAAGTTGATACGAGGATTGATATCCTTTGGCAATGAAGAAATGCCGGATTTGCTATGCGAAAGTGGTCAAATAGAGGCAAGGCTTCGAATACCACGGGAAGAATAGTGAAATACACCCGCATTTTAATTGGTCTTGGCAGAGCTCAGCTGAGTGCTTACGTGGGGGTGAGGTGATGGGTGAAGGTAAGGCTCCGGCCAAACATATTCTTCCAAAGCGCTAAATCCAACCCTCAACACGAAAGGCTTGGAAACCCAGAAATTTGACTCCGCTACGTCTTTGCTTCACCTCATGCTCGATTTTGGTTAATCAGTGGTTCCTTCACGGCGACGCTTCCGGGATTGGTAAGCTGGGCGCAAGCGAACATGTGGTATATCAAGTCTTCTTCACAGTACTGGGACTACCCTCTCACAGAATTCGTTTACACACTAATGATTAGCCGACTTATAATGTTGGTAGAAGGACGAAATGCTGTGGTGGCTGAAGAGTTAATCGTCGATTGGCCATCCCTGAGAAGTTCATCTAAAAGAAAGAGGCAACAAGGCAACTACCTGCCTTGCGGGCGACACATTTTGAGATCTGGCCTATCAGCTTTGGAGTTCTTGAAACAACAGGCGCCTACCTGCAGATGCTAGGAAATTGGGAAGCCATTTTTGATCCCGCAACAAATAATATCATTAGTTGGCCGACAGGGAGGCTTCTATTTTTGCCATATGTGCGATTTATTTCAAAAGAAAGGGGATCCTCGGTGCGCTGCCTGGCGACTCTTCTGTCCTCGCTTTTTGCTTGTCTTAATCGCAGATACCGTCGTGTGATACCCCATCAGTATCCGACTCCAACTGCACCTCGACCAAGGCGAGGAACCTGAATCTTTGGCATCGTCCGTATCACTGGCACAGCGCAGTTCTCCCAACACCGAGCTCAACCATGGCCGCCCACCAACCTAGGTTCCCCATGAGACTGATCAAACAGATCGGCGGGAAACTCTCGGTCATTGACCCCCGATATGAAGCGGTAGACCACTTCGACATCATCTCCTACCGATGGGGCGATGAAGTACCTGAATACGAATGCGGAATCCCGGGCGTTAACTGGCCTGTGAGGATACCCAAGCATTGGATCCAAGACATCAAGAGGCTAATGATCAAATGCAATTTAAAATATCTCTGGGCGGACTGCGTGTGCATAAACCAGAAGGACAGCAGCGAGAAGGAAATTGAGCTCCCAAGAATGTACTGGTATTACATGAACGCCAGACAGTGCCACATCATGATCGACATGGTGGACGTTTGGGATCCGCAGGATATTGTGAACGACCTCAAGTTCCTCGACCACATCCTATACAATATGGGAGCGGCTTCGCTTGTCTCGGACGCCAGGCTAACTGAGAACCTGGCCGGGCGCCTGTCCCGCTGGGCGAAACAGAGCGAGTGGACCTTCGACATCGAAAAGGCAATTGTCAAGTCCGCCGCCATCGAACCGGGCGTACTGAACTGCTACTCAACGTGTATCAAGCGCGTTAGGTCGGTGTTCCACAACTTGTATTTCTCCAGAGTGTGGACTTTCCAGGAGATGTTACTCGGGCGGAACATAGCCATGTGGGGCATAAATGAACAGAACATGGCCAAGATAGGACGGCTTGATGCCTGGATAGACCTCGCCACTGACTCTTGGGACAAGGCGTTGAAGCTGGAGAAGTGGATAAGACGAAGTAGAGAAGTTATACCCGAATCAGTCGACGCGATCCTAAGGACCATAATCGAGGACCGAGAATCACTCGACACGCTACAGACGCAGGTCAAAGGAATTAGCGGAGCGAGAACGGACATCGTCAACGGAGGTCCCCTTTGGTGGCGCGAAAATCACAAGGGGATCAGCAATATCTTCTCGGCCATATCTATAACACCAAGGGAATGTGGCAAGAAAGACGGACCAGACGGTGACCTCTTCAAGGGCTTATTGGGCGTGTTCAACGGGCTCTTCACACAGGAGGAGATCAAGAAAGAGATGCAGGGCAACGACATCGGAGAACTCTCGTTGGCTTTTTTTAAGCAGCTATCTATCAAAACGGGTTACGCATGGACGAGGCTCGCAATCAGCAGCAAGGAGAGGGGGTCATGGGACTGGATACCAGCAATGACCACTTCAGGCAAACTCCGAACTACTGACTGCTTCGCAGGGGTCGTTAGACTGGGGATTTTGAAGCCCAACACAGCGCTGGCGAAAGCGAACGCAGTGACAGGGCTCAACGGGACCCCCCGACAGTACATGACGATCTCTCTCAGTCAGCAAGACGCCAATTATGACAATTATCAGTTCATCTTCAAGGGGTGCAACTGCGGGAAAAAAGTAAGCACTGGACTTTTTAGCAGCCAACCGATTCCCACATATGATCAAGTCAGGGAAATCGTAAAAGACGAGACGGGCAGGATACTGGCGCAATGTGCGACGATCTTGGGATGTATACTGGACCCCGGATGCAGCAACCTTCCGAGATATCGCCGGCGACTTCTCAAAACCCTCCAACCGAGTTGGTCAGTCAACAACCCCGAGGCAAAGCCTGCAGACTGGAAAGACAGATGCGTGAGCGGCACCCCTTGGGAAAACCCACATCCGCACCACATCAGAATCCACAACTGGTCGATGAACTACATGATGTCGAGCATAACGAAATGCGGTTCCCGTCTCCACAACGATAGCACCAAGAACATTATGTGCACAGTCCGCGTGAACTGTGGCTGCACGATCACCGCTCCCTTTTCTTTTATCTTTACAGGTTTGACCGCGGTCGAGGGTAGCTTCCTCGGTGGCGCAACCATGGCTGTGGACAAGCACAACAGAGTCACTCTCAGTGACGGATTGGGGCTCGTGCAGGTCAGAGATGTCACCAGTACGGGGAAGCCCGAGAAGGTCTTCAAGCTGATGGCCTTCGGAGGCGACGTCAATTCGTACAAGGCATACGCCTCCAGCTGCAGAAGCACAAAACTCGGCAAACCCGTGATGCCTAAGCTACCGTGGCCCAAAGGCAGGGCCATGGTGAGGGATGATTTCAGCCACGACGTCACGGATATGATAAGAGACTACGGCTACGTGAAAACAATGGGTTCGGGGAACATGCTAATCTGTAGAAACCGCCCCATGGGTCAATACAAGATCGTAGGAGTCTGTATTGACGATGTTATTGAGAGTAAGAAGGGGCACGACGCAGAGCAGTCGGTGACGATACGATGAGCGAAGCTTCGCGTCATGCTGTGGTATGGACAACCATAGTAATAAGCGCTCCTATCCGGCGCATTATCTCACCAGCTCCGGAGTATGTATTGAGTAATTAGGCGTTGGAGGGAGACATGAGATATCCTCCTCGCATTATCTGGAGGGTTATGGCTGTGAGATTATAACGAAAGTTCAAAGCTAAAAGCCTCTGGCAAGGCAACACTATATAGAACCTTGCTGTTAATACGATTCTTGGACAACCATTTACTTATGTGAGTCACGAGAGTTTACAGGTTGGCCACGCTGGTGACTTTGACGCCTTGCGTTCTCCCAAGTTGGCATTGCGGACTCCGCACTTCTCCGACAAAGAAGCACCCGGCGTCTGACAGGCAGCATCCAGCGCAAGCTCCACAATCCTTCGATCAAGAAACGGCTGGTCATGTACGGATCAAGGGTTGCAGGCATGGTACCTAGTATCGACTTTTAAGACAGATAATACCATACCTAGACTGACTTCGTATTAACAATTTATATCAAAAACGGATTCCACAGCTAAATAGGCCATGCTGATCAACCGGATTAAGGAGAGAATGTGATGTTAGAGCTGCCGAGTATCACCCCTATAACGGACATCCCACGGTGCTTATTCATCACTCGAACAATACCGATAGGACGTGTAAGACAAATTTCTATCGCTTATTCTATAGTTTCCTTTAAATTATACCGGTAGTAGTAGTGTTACTTGATAGCAGCACAATCTACTCATTTGACACAACCACAACAAACTTACAGCTTAAGCTTTTTGAACCTCCGCGCCTGTAGCCACCCCAGGAGCCTTCTGCAGGAAAAAAGTCCTCGACTTAACCAACCATACAAGCCAACTCGGGACCCTCCACCCAAACACCGATCCCACTCCACCATTAGGCCCAATGGGTACCACAAGCATTAGTGTGTCAGGCGACTTGAATGTCTTTTCCTTCAGTCCTCCTTTGCCCCCAAGATCAGTATAGATTGAGTATCCCAGCGCAGGGTGTGGCCAAGCTGAATCTGGAACTCCGCCTGCGGAATATGATGCCACATCACCGAGGGAGTAGACGTGTGGAGTTGGAGTGCGGAGTGTGGTTCCGTCGGTGATGACGCGGGTGCGGGGGTCGAGCCACGAGGGGGGGAGGAAGGAGGTTGCCGGGCGGCCGCCTGTGCAATCGATGTAGAGATCTACTGTTTTCTTTGTGCCGTCGTCGAAGAGGAGCTCTGTTTTGCCACCGGGAAGAGGAGTGGTCGACGTCACCCGAAGATTGTGCACAACCTTTACGTTGAGGGCGTTGAGTTGTGTCTCTGCACTTCGGGAAATGGTGGCGTCTTGTAAGATTGGAAGCAGACCCTTCGCGCCCGAGAGTATGGTGATGTCTTTGTTTTGAGATTTGTAGGTGTGGGCTATTTCTCCGGCGGTTTCGACGCCTGCAGCTCCACCTCCTCCGATTACGACTGACTTGGCTGTTGCAATCCGGGCATTGAGATCTTCGAATGCTGCACTAGTTTCGGAGAAGGAGTTGTGGATGGTCCAGAGGGGGCTGTTGGCTTTTGTGCCTGTCGCGATGACAAGAGAATCATATGTCACCTCTTGGATGTCCTGTCCCTCCACGAGCTTGACACGCACTGTCTTCTTGCTTTCATCAAGACCAACAGCTAGACCGACAACAAATGTGAATTGCGACGGAGGATAGACGGCAAAAGCATCAGGAATCGAGGCAAAGACAGCAAAGAGCTTTTCTTTTGAGTCGGCAATCAAAGCCCGTGGAGCTCCTGTTTTGAAGTAGGTGTGGTCGTTCGGAGAGACAAGAGTAACTTTGTAGGATGGACTGTCGCTGGTCGAGTTAAGGAGAGGAAGAACATGGCGAAGGAGGTAGTGTGCTGTGGAAACACCCGCGATGTTTCCTCCTAGAATGAGGATGTTGTGCATGTTTAGCGTTTGTGATTGATATTTATCGAGAGGGGTGGTCGATTTTTGTACAAGGTGTTTTTGGTGTTGCTAATAAGACTTGATAAGGTGACGAAAGGTCTGACAGACAAGACTCAACCGATCAGCAGAGTTCGAAGCCCAAAGAGTTTGAGTGTTGAGATAGATAGGTAACGAGAACAAGCAATGAAGACCATGTTGTGATTTCGATGCGAAAATGAATGTTTTTAAAAGAAGCAGCTTCGTGCCCTCAAGTCGGCCTCGGCCTTGGCATCTTGGGTTAGCAATAGCAACACACTTCGAAGTGCTTACAAAAGTACGAGTCTTTCCCGCGCGAGTCTCTCCCGCGCGCGAGGCCCGTTAGCCTATCTCCCATCCCTGTGAGCGAAACCCACAACCCATTCACAGCAGAGAACGGCACCGTGATTTGGTAAGCCAATTCTCCGGTTCTCCGGAGTTAGGCAAGGGGCGGTGGCACTAGATGCATATTCGTCTCCATAATTACCCATGCGATTTCATTTGCCCCATCCCCACTTCAAGAACGGCACCAGCTGTTCTGAGATCGGATCCGGGCGTATTGGAAAAGAACCTCACATCCCGTTCCAGTCAGCAGTGTTGAACAACGACGTACACAAGCAGCCTGGCCTCTTCTGCGTCATGTCTCCAGCCACCGGCAAACGCATGACCGTCTCTTCCAAGTTGCTCCAGTACCTTCCAGCTTATCGGGTCTTGGTGTGCAAAAAGTGCCGATACGCTATACAGCCCTCTGCAATATCTAGACACCTGAAGAATTTGCACTCTATCTATCGGTCAGACCGCCAACAGTTGTTAGAGTCCACAGATAACCTTGATCTTGCCGACCCCGCCGATGTTGTCTTGCCTGCACCCAGCGATTCTCCCGTGTCCCTGCTCCCTATTGAGAAGGGCCTCGCATGTGCAGCAAATGAATGTAACCACCTTTGTATCACTGTCAAGCGTATGAAGAACCACTGGGCTACCGTGCACAAGGATCTTATCGGGGACCAGGCTGCCCACTGGCACCCCGTGACTTTACAGACGTTCTTTCGCGGAAACCAACTCAGATACTTCAGAGTGAAGCCAGAGCCTGTGCCTGTTCCTCTGACACCCACATTAGGACGCCTTCTGGATGAGATCGCTGTGGAGCCTCCGCCTTCGTCTTGGAACACAAATGAGATTGCTCTCTACAACCACTTCATACAGTCGACACATCAGACCATCACTCGCAATCCGGAGAGCAAAAGGCTATGGCAGATGGTCATACCGCAGATGTCGTATCAACATGACTTCTTGAAACACGCTATACTTGCCTGCTCGGCATTGCACCTCGCATACCTGTTGCCATGTCATCGACAACACTATCGAATGGCAGCAGCCAGCCACCAGGATCAGGGACTCCCCTTGTTCCGTGACGCTGTTGCAAACCCTACCAATGAGAACTGCAACGGATTGCTAGCATTCTCAAATCTCCTTATTATCCATTGCTTCGCGTCCGAAGAACTAGACGATGATCTCCTGTTTGTAAGAGGAAAGCACGAATCGGGACTTCCTGTGTGGCTTCAGATCAGTCGCTCGAGTTGTAGTATGTTCTATATGGTATGTGCACTTTTGCTTCCAGTTCCCTTTGAAGATCTCCTGAGTTACGACATGTTGGGAGGCTCATATGATTCTGAAAGACGCTAACTCCCAGAATATGTAGGTACAGCAGGCTCTTGCCACCGGAATCCTTCGACCCCTCGTGGAGGAAGGTCTACAGGATGAGAACTTCGGTCCCTTGCCATTACCAGATCCAGATCCAGAGAATCCATATACCAAGCAGTTCTTTAAACTTTTCAACGAGATTCCACACTTCGGAAGGGAGCCTCTCTCACGAAAGAGAGAGAGCGGATATGTCAGTCCATGGCCGGGCGCACTCCTTGAGCTCAACAATGCCTTTAAAAAAGCACGAATAGCTCGTGATCGCGGTACTTATGCTGTGTGGACGGCGGTGCAAATCTGGCCAACGAAGCTATCGATGGACTTTCTTGAGGAGCTGACGGACAGAGACCCGGCAGCATTGGTACTTTTGGCACATTATTGTCTGCTTCTTGAGCCACTTGAGGACAATTGGTATTTGAATGGGTTTAGAAAGAGGCTGTTGACGAGAATCTATGAGCAGTTGGATGAGGAGTGGCGCCCGTGGTTGAAGTGGCCGTTTGAGATGGCCAAGATCCAGCTCTGATTGACGGCAACGAATATAGATCGTTGTTTTAATTCCACCCTCAGATTTACTGGTAGAGGTGGCACAATTAATCACCAGGTCCAAGCAGAAGGATTCGCATCGCCGAGCGTAAGGTATACAAGGTGAGACGAACCAATAAGTCAGGCCATAGCATGATGAATGAATGCACGTCCGTGCTAACCTCGACCTTCATCAGAGTACCAGGGGCAAGTTCTCTGGAGAAGTTGGAAGGTACGGCGTTAAAAGGCGGAATTGGGAACCGCATGGTTTGCCGTCTCGAATGCAAACGCTGCCGCTGCAGCACCTGGAGACGTGTTGGCGGTGCACGTCGTGCTCCAGTTGAAATGTAATAGTCCACCTTGGGCAAAGACCCCCGGAGCAGCAACCAAGGCCGCAAGAAGCCCGAGCAAGACCATACCGTTCTAATTATTACCGAATCAAAATATTGAAGTTCCAACCGTTGGTGTGTTGTGATCTTCCGTCCATTGCGACTGCAAGCGAGCGGGATCCAGCCACCGGATGAATTTCCTTTTTGTCGTAGGAGTGAAAATGCGACAGGTCACTTATATGCAGCTTCCATGATAACTAGCTGTTCAAAAGTTCAATTGGACATTAAAGGATCAGAAAGCGCAAGTATAGCATGGATCGCAAATCGTATGTGGCGGTGGCTAGGCACGAAAAGACTCGTTAGGTAGACGATATAAAATCTTACCAGAGAAAAGACTCGTTAGGATTCTGCATTGCATATGTATTCGTGGACCGGGAACTCGGTGTAGGGTTCGTAGGTAGCACTGAAGGATGGGTTGTAACTCATAGGGGCAGCGTATACGCAGCGTATACGCAGCGCTATGCAGAAGCGAATACGCCCTTGGAACTTTGGTTACATCAATGGTGTGTCTATGGATCCGATCGAAAACTTGCAACCTTGAATCCATGCCCCTTCTATCGCAAATGGTCATGCTCATCTGACGTGAGACTTCATGAGAGTGTATGAGCGCAGAAGGCGTATTGAATACGCTGCTCTAAACAGTGGAAGCCCGTCTTGGGTAAGATATTTTGGGCACCAATTACGCCCGATTTCGACTTGGACAATGTTACTTTAATTTGCGCCAGGATTGTTTACAACCTGTGCTATTGGCGCAGTCACGCATTCGCCCTACGCAAATTCAATGGACAAGCCGAAAACAGTGAATTGGGCCGATATCCGTTGCATCTTGTACAGTTGCGTATGTCCCTTGCTCGGCCATGCTGATTCGCAATACCAAATATCGCATGGGTCCAGGGGGCTGAAGATGCACGGCGTATGTGATAGTGATATATTGAACTTTCGAAAGCCGAGTGGCTTCTGGACCCCAGGGGGAACTGCACCAGAACTAGTACATAAAGCGAGTCCCAAGACTTCAAGTCCATTACGAACAGCAAGTCATCTACGAAGACATAGGCTATTAAAACATAAACTGTAGTTTTGATACCAGTTGCCCACCAGACAGCCTTTTTCGTTTTGCACCTCTCGCAGTCTGGACCAACCTACATATTCAGAATGGGTGGCCTCGACAAAATCATCACCTTTTATACGGTCAGTCAGAGGCTCGTAGCATTCCAAGTATTCTTCTTCCAGCTAACGACCCACAGCTTCCTGCTGCATTTGTGCTCATTCTTCTACCGAAAATCTATACTGCTATCGCCGGCCGCCGATTCCACAGTCACGCAGACCCTCGAGGTTTGCTAGACTCAATATCCAAATCGGAGCTTTCCAGCTCTACCAGGGGGCGAATCGAGCGCGCAGAGCATTCTGTAGCTAATGGGTTCGAGACGATTGGCCTGTACGCAGCAGCAGTCGTTGCCACAAACTTTCCCGGGGTCAATGTACGCACCGCAAACATCCTGAGCTTGGTGTACCTGGCCACCAGAGTCATGTACATGTTTGTGTACATAATCCTCCAGGATAACCCTAAGTGGGCACCCGTCAGAACCCTCTTCTGGGCCGCTGGAATTGCCGTTATGATGAGTATGATCAACTTGGCCCGAGACGCTGATAATGATTGGCAACAATGAAAGCTTCGTTCAGACCATGATATTACTCTCGATGGTTGTTCTTGGGTGCGCCGTTGGTAAACCTGTGGTAGAGGTTTGTAGCGTGGGGATTGATTTGGGATACACATGTTAATACCTTAGTTGATTAGTGTGGTTGGTTTGAGTTTCAGCGATTATTTTGTAAGAAGGGCCTGTTTGTACAGCGCAATAGCCAGTTTGCCTCTGAGGGTGGGAAGATGACCTAGTCTGCACACAACACACATCACACATCAGTAAGATAGATCCTACTAGTGAGCGAGAACACATGCAAGAGAGCAAAGAAGAATGCCCCACGTGAGATGCTACTTGTACTGGAAGAGATTCTCGCCTGCCGCGGGAAATTACCGGACGCGACGCTGTCTTCACGCAGCAACTGTGCGATGAGAGCATGCTAGGTTTGTGTCAGAGAGTTGGAGAAACAGGTATGAAGCACGGATGAAATATCAAACCTATTACTACTCATTCCGGGACTGACGAGGTGAGTAGCGTCATGTTCAAGTTCGCCTGAACGGCCAGGTTAGGCAAGGAAGAGGTGTGTGCTAATGGAAGTAGTCTTGAGACGGCCAGAAAGCTACCACCGATTCTACCTATCATTCCAAAGGGGACAAACCCGTGAGTGGTATTCCTAGTTACCAGAACCGAAAAAAGTAGTCGTTGATAATAAGATACAGCTTCCATGGCAGCAAACAAAATATTAGGCAGTGAAGCTTAGGATTTTATCTGTCAGATAAACCCTATGTGCGCATCGGACCGACTCAAAACAGATGTGGATGCGGCCTGTAACTCTGTGATGTACTCTGCACACCCTCGATGCCCTTTCTTCTTTGCAAGGCTCACTGCTCTCTCGATTTCGCTTGCCGGAAGTCCCTTGTCAAGTGACGTATCCCACAGAACTTTCAACAGGTCTATGCGACCATTTTCAGCTGCGGCCTCGAGACAAGAACGTCCCTCCACCACGGAGGTGGGAGCATGGAGATCAGCTCCATGCGACAACAATAACTGAAGAATGCTTATGCTTCCCGTACCAGAAGCCAACTGCAGCGCGGTGCCTCCGCCTCTTTGTGACGGTGGGTCGTTGACATTTGCTCCCCGGTCTAACAGGAGCTTGACAATCTTGAAGCTTCCAATCTCGCAAGCCTTTTGAAGCGGTGTTCGCTTCACGCCTCTCCGAGCAGCTCGGTGGATATCACCTCCATTTTCCAAGATAAGTTTCACCATCTTTTCGCTCCTTGTCGCAATCGCCACTAACAGAGCTGTTTCTTGAGGCCAAATTCTGTGTCCGCAAGTATGGTAGCCTCCTCCTCGCCCAAAGTCTGCTGCAATGATATCATTGACGCTTACCCCAGCATCTAGGAGATATCGAACAAATCCAAGGTCATTTCCTCCCTGATGTTGTATTGCAGAGCATAAGGGCGTACAGTTCCTTTTTGGTGAGAAGCTGCGGGCATCCATCTTCGCCATTACAAGGGCTTCCAATACCTCTCTGTCATCGATTTCAATCGCCTTGATCAATAGCTCAGCTCCGAAGCCGTTACAACCATGAGAATACTTGTCTCTAAATGCTTTAAGGAGCTTGGCGAAGATTTTTCTCTGTTTCTCGATGGCGTGGACGAAAGCCCCAGAGTCGGCCGGGTCTGCTCCCTTCGATAGCAAGTGTTGGATCATCTTCTCATCCGCGTTCTTTACCGCCTCATGCAGCGGCGAAATGCCGGTTTTGGATGAAACGTTTGGATCTGCCCCGTACGCCAAGAGTAAGTCAACCAAGTCTCGGTCCCCTGATCTCACCGCTGTTGCCAGTGCCGTTGTTTTCAGCCCATCATCGATCGAAAATCCCATGGAGATTAAGTCTTTAAGAATGGTGATATCACCCCAAAGGCTAGCAAACTCGACAGCAGTTCCTGCACGTGAGAAATCACAAGCTACTATATCAACATCTGACTCTAGAATCATATTCACAACTGCTACGTTGTGGCGGCTCAAGGCTTCAAGCTTGGGATGGGTATCACTGGTGTTGCTGACATCGGCTCCGGCCGCCAACAACATCAAAGCGGCTGGTGTGTCATCCAGACGAATGGCCTGAGTTAACGCAGATGTCAATATGTCTCCGCGCATACTGGGTACTTTTGACAAAAGTCTCCCTAGCAAGTTCGTCTCGTTGACTTCGACAGCAGCCACAATGGCAGCCTGAAAATTGCCCGCTTGATCCATGCAATCCCATGCTCCTAGGTTCTCAACAAGCTGTATCAACGAATGGTCTCTAGAACGGATAGCCTCTGCTAACGGCGTGGTGTAGAAATCACGGCGTGAGTCTCCTATAGGCCTTGGAGGACCTATGAAGACTGCTTTTCCATGAACGCCGGCGTCGTGTTTGAGAACAAGGTCGATCACGGCACGATCACCGCTGTGAATTGCAGCTGAAAGCGTGACATTATCTGCACTTGCGTAGGCAAGAAGAAATTCGCAAAGAGCTAGGTTGCCTCGGGCCGCCGCCCGGACAAGAGAAACCGAGACGAATGGCCGAACTAACTTGTCGAGGTTCAAGGATCTTGCACGTGTGGTCATGCACTGAAAGCACTGTGTCTCTTCACAAAATCGAAACAACTGTCTAGTGACTTGCAGCGCAATCATATTGTCTAGATGATTCATCATGCCAGGAAGACGTCTTATGAAACTGCGGTGAGAATTTGGAGAAATTCGCCCAAAAAGCTCTTTTAGGAGTTCGGAATCTGAACTCAATCTAACCACACTCTCGACAAGACCTGCACGTACTTCTGCACCAGCGTCAAGAAGTGCTCGGACGAGAGTCAGGTCTATTGGCTCGTAGGATGTAGCCCGCTTTCGAATAGCCAGCTCGAGTGCTCCTTGCTCCATATTCATGTCCTCTTCGTATGTTTTGTTGACGTCTACACCAGAGCTGATGAGAACCTGTACAGTTTCTGTGCTCCGTAGCTTGGCAGCGAGTTCCACGGGGGTGAGCGTTCGCCCTTGGAATTCGCATGTAATATCGTCAGGATAAATTGCATTTACCTTTTCTTTCACCATTTGAATGATAAGTTCAACGGCTTGCGCGTCGCAGGCTTCGATAGCGGCACGGAAAAGGTTATCTGCAAGTGGTTTCGCCAATGCAGTGGGGCATTTCTGTAGATGTGTAAAGATTCTGCAAGTCATCTGTGACTGGCTCCTTATTGATTTGAAGATTGATCCGATCGGAACGCTAGGGAAACCAGCAAAGCCGTTAGCAACTGAGTATACCAAAACATCAATAAACATTCTTTCGAAGTTGTCGTTTCCTTGCGTAACTTCAAGTGATTCCTCAACCCCATTATATTGCAAAGTCTCCGGTAGAAGAGACTGGAGGCAATCCAGAACTCTATCGATGATCAGTAATGGAGTATCTTTTGGTCGGAGTGACGGGTTTTGCAGAGCAATGTCGGCGTCTTGGAGCAGCAGTCTGACAAAATTTTGGGTGCTTGGCAGAATTGATGTAGCCCAACTCGAAGTTTGAATTGTCTGATGGCCACCAAGGATAGCCTGACCCCTACAGTTCGGATAGCCAAGCTCCAACTGATAGAACGGCGATGGTTGCAATAAAATGTCGGGCAAGGCAAGCCAAGAATTCTGAATATCGATGGCCCCAATCTGGGACTCGGCAGCATCAGTGAAGACGCTGACGGCTCCGGGGCAGATTGGGAAGTGGTCTTCCATTCGCAAAGGAGAAAGAGTTCTTGGAATCATGGACCAGTTATATGGTGACAAAGCATCCTGTCCAGTGACGGGACCTTCCAGCGTGGTGTTCTCGCCTGCAACGGGCGGTAGTTCTCGTAGTGCGAGGCTCATGTTTGAATCGCGAATCTGAATTGGAGGCGGCGTGAAACCTCTGTGATTCCCAAGACTATTATGCGGCGAATACTTCGACCATTCGCCGTCCTCGCCCTGGATCTCTATAGAAATATGCCGGTATTCTGGCATCGACAGCCCTAGGAGTCGTTAGTCACGTCATGCTATAATTTGGTAGGCCGACAGAAACTGCGAACATGTCGATAGAGAAACACAAGAATCGTCCATTTCGGTCCCAATATATCTCCGACCTCGTTTGAGCTTAGCCTCTTTGAGGATCTGACCCGAGACTCTCACCCGAGTCTTGACGTTCTGACCATGAAGCTGATCAATTTGCAGAAGGATCAGCTTCCATTCTGCCTTTTTCAGGTTCTTCACCGAGTCCCATTTTTTGAACTGTGCTTGATATTGCCATGAGCTGTTCTGTCCTCAGTTTCATCATATAAAGGCGGAAATTAAACAGTGGAAGATGAACGTTGACTCACGCAGCCGAGAAGTTGTGCACATCTTTCATTACTTGAATTAAGTTTGGTTTGCCCTTTTTGCTTTCAAGAGGCAGACCTTGGTCAAAGTAGAGCTTTTTGATTGCTTTCTCATGTCGCTTCCAGTCCTCTGGCGGGACTCTAGGCGGGTAAGATGTCATGGTTCCCGAGGTGGCAGGCGGACAGCGGGAAGTGATCAAGTCCGGGTTGAAGAGGACACTAGGAGTAAAGTTTTAAGTGTAGAATGATGATAAGATCGAGGTCGACATACAGAGAGGAGGACAATGTAGGCAGAAACTTTAAGCATGGGCATCCATCGACTCTATTTATCTCACCAGAGAGAGCCAACTGTGCCGCGCACCATGTTGCCTTAAACTTGGAAGCCTCAAATTTTGTCAGTCCAGATTTTGCCAGTCCAAATATTGGCACTCCAAGTTTTGTCACTCCAAGTTTTGTCAATTCAAGTTTTGTCGCCCAGATTTTGTCACAATTTTGTTCCATGCGCCGCCTGCAGGTTTGTTACAGTCAGGCGTTTTCCACTATATCCCGCGCGCCACCTATCATTAGCGCGTGATAGCGAGTGAAACATACAAGCCGTGGCATGCTATCCTAGCCGAAAAGTGGCATTGGCGACATAATTGTGCAAGGCGCAGAATCTGGTTCCAAGCCGTCAATTAGCGGTATCACCAGGGGGGGGGGGGGGGGGGGGGGGATGGGGGGAGACACAGGCTAAGAGAGTCTGGCGGCTGGTGAACAGCCAAGTTCCAGAGTATGTACAAGTGAAGTTGATCTCTATTCTAATAATACATAGGTAAGGTAACTGTACTTCCAACAACAGAACCATCAGGCCTGATCAAGAGACTGCGCGAGGCACATGGCATGGTACCTGCCCCTAAGCCGCTGCAGCTCTTCATGAGTGCCCATCTCTGCGATCTTGCCATCTTCCATCACGAAGATCACGTCCGCATGCCGAACCGTACTGAGCCGATGGGCGACGGCGATAGTCGTCCGACTCGACACCGCTTCGTCAATCGCTTTTTGCACAACTCGCTCGCTCTGGGTATCCAAGGCTGAAGTTGCTTCGTCGAGCAACAGTAGGCTTGGTTTCCGAATCAATGCCCTAGCCATTGCGATACGCTGTCTCTGGCCCCCGGAGAATTGCAGGCCCTTCGACCCGCAAGGCGTGTTCAGACCTTCCGGCAGTGACGACACAAACTCTAGAACATTGGCCTGCTGGCAGGCCTCGCGCACTTCCTCTTCAGATGGTTCGTAGTCCAGACCGATCGTAATGTTTTCCCGGACAGAACCTAGATACAACGGTGGTTCTTGCTGCACTAGGGACATGGAGCGACGGTACAGTATTGGAGACATGAGCGAGACATCGTCTTCGTTCATGTAAATGCGACCAGACGTTGGATCGTAGAAGCGTTGAACGAGCGAAATGATGGTGCTTTTGCCGCACCCAGACGGCCCAACAAACGCAGCGTACGTTCCAGGTTCTATCTTCATCGAAATGCCTCGCAACACTTTCGTAGCTCCCCGCTGCTTGTATCGGAACTCCACATTCTCGGCTCCAATAGATACGTTGTCTCCGCGTGGTCCCCTATCTCGGTTCTCATCGGTTTCGCAGATGTTGGACTTTATGGTCCTTAACCAGAGCATGTAGTTCGCGCTTCCCGTCGCCTTCGTGATGGAGGTCGTATATGTGAAGAACTGCGCGGCGGCCTGGTCTCCGAAAATTACCGAAAGGAAGATGACGAAGAATTGTGTCACCGTATACTCTCCGCTTGCGATGAGCCGAGATCCGTACCAGAATCCAAGCGCCAAGACGAGGAAGTCCGCTGATTGTGAAAGGGAGTAAGGGATGAGTGTCGTGATCTATCAAAAGAATGGTGTTAGCCGGAATCATCATACGCCTGTGAGGGATCTTCTTCACTCGCCACCTACCAGATTCCGATTGACTTTGGATAAGATGGCATCCAGAGTTTCGCCGTACTCGAGCAAAACGGAACTTTCGAGCGTAAGTAGACTGACGGTTCTGATCGAGGCAACGGCTTCCGTGGCCAAGCTAGCGCTGCTCGCGAACTGTTTCTCTGTCGAAGCCTCCAGCTTTTGATCGAGACGGATACGCACGTATCCACTACCAACAATTACAGTAAGCCCGGCAACAACCAAAGTGAGTCCGAGCTCCCAGCCGAACGCGATCCCCAGTGCACCTGAAGTTACAACGTTGACCATGACATTGATGATCAGGCCGAGATTTGCTGACATTAGTTCTTGCACGGCCGACGGAACGGAGGACAACTTGGCGGTCAGCGCCCCGGAAGAGTTTTCAGGACAATCGTAAAAGTCCTGATCCAAGTTCACCATGCGCTCGAGCATCTCTCGACGGTACCGATAGGTGAGGGCCTGCCCAACCTCGTTAGTGGCTATTCCGACGCAGAAGTATCCGACGAGGTTTCCAAGCGCCAATACAAAGAACATAAGGGCGTAGAAATCGGCCTGTTGTTTTGCCTCCTGTCCCTGCAATGTAAAGACGTTGATAAGACGAGAGAAGATGATAGCTTGTGCCGGGTATGTGCCGCCCAAGATCAAATAGGCCACGGTAAGGAGTAGGTACCACATGTACAAGTCTGGATGCTCCTTAAGCATGATGAGGATGCACTTGCTGAGTGAAAAACCAAGAGTACCGGCAGTAAGATGATCAACCGTAGACTCTGAAGCCTTCGGCACGGCCTCGGACTGTGTTTGTTGAAGTTCGATGGTCTGATCATCCCTGAACATTCCCTCATCTAGCGCTTCGGGTGAGTCGTTTTCTCTAGCCTCATCACCTAGATCCTGGGCGCGCACCATAGCCGCATATAAGCCGTCGCGTTCGAGGAGTTCATGATGGTTGCCTTGCTCAACTACCTTGCCGTTCGCCATTACAGCGATATTGTCAGCTGCCATGACAGTTGCGAGCTTGTGCGCGATGATTAGCGTCGTTTTGTTGGCTGACACATGGCTAAGGGCATTCTGAACCACCCTTTCTGCGCGAGGATCCAGCGCGCTGGTTGCTTCGTCACATAGCAAGATTTTAGGTTCCGAGATGATGCTCCTAGCGATGGATATCCTCTGACGTTGTCCACCACTCAACATCCTCGCCGCCTCGCCGAGCTGTGTATGGTAGCCCTCGGGTAACTTTTCGATGAATGCATGTGCATCGGCAGCCCTACATGCCTCCTGGATCAGCTGCATTTGGCTCTCCTCAGACAGTTTCAGCTGTTCGCCAACCAATCCTTTCGCTACATTCTGAAAGACTGTGCCTTGAAAGAGGGTAGGCTCCTGCTGTACAAGTCTGATATTGCTCCGCAACCAGTTTGTGTTGTAGTCGGCGATCTCGGAGCCGTCGAGGATAATCTGCCCCGATGTAGGCTGATACCATCGTTCCAGTAAGCCAACCAATGTTGACTTGCCGCATCCGCTTGGTCCAACAAGAGCTGTAGTCTTTCCTGCCGGTATAGACAGGTTCAAGCCTTGGAGAACTGGCGCCGTAGGTCGCGTAGGATATGCGAAATGCACGTTGCGGAATTCGATTTCACCTATACAGGCAGTGGGCCGTTTACCATCGGAAGAGAGTGGATCAAGCAGAGATGGCTTGTCGATAATCGAAAATAGCTCTGCAGCAGCAGATGAAGCATTCGTGATGGCTGTCGTCACTGGAAGAAGAAACAGGACGGATGTTGCGCCGAGCGTCACACTGAGAATGACTGTAAAGACCGTGCCGACATTTGGAATCTCCCCGCTTTGGAACATCCGGAAACCCTGCCAGAAAGCGAGCGCAGTTCCGGACAGGGTTAGAAAGTTCTGGCTAGAAAAGAGGACACCATAGATGAGCGACTTCTTTGTGCCTTCTTTGTGGGCTTTCTGCAGGTATTCGTCGTAACCAGCCACAATCTTCTGCTGCGCTCCGAAGGCGTAAATGGTTTTGATAGAGCCAAGCGCGTCCTGAGCAACGGTTGCTGCGCTCGAGTAGATGCGAACCTGAATAGCACGAGATGTTAGCCACGTTGCTTCACACGGGATGCTCCATGGCTTACGATTCGGCCCTCTATTGGGGCATCAAGACCGATGGATCCCCCCACGGCCAGCATAATCGCCGGTATGATGCTCATGGTAATGAGAGCAAGCTTCCACTGGACAGCAAGGGCAACGATATACGCCGAGAAAAAGAGCGAAATCCCCACGACGCAGGTGTAAAGTTTCTCCGCGATCCCTTGGTTGATACGGTTGCCATCTGGCATCCCATGTCAGCAGCGAACGCGATCAAACGACGAAGTCCGTACTCGTTGTTACCTGTGTAGCAACAGACCCATTGCCCAGCATGTCGAATTGCGATATCTCCTGCCTCAGCAGGCTCTCCAAAAAGGCCTTTCTCAAGGCGTTTGTTGTTCTGGCAGCTGCAACACATATGCACAGAGTCGCCACGTAACCGATGACAAAACGCCCGATGAACAGATACACGAAGAAGAGGACCAGATAATTAATGTCGTCTTGGAACTGTTGCGGGTCGCTTTGGCCGACAGAATAACTGGCAAGTGAGCTTGTTGATGAACCGAAAACCAACGTCATCAGCGGCAGAGAAGCGCCAGCCACCACAGCACCTGCAAATGCGACAGCATACAAGAAACAGTCAAGGCGATCGGCATATCGAAAGATTCGCTGTCATAGTATCAGCACGTCGCGAACTAGCTTGGTATCACGCGGCATCACTTACAAAGTAGTCGCGCACACTACCTTCGTTGTTCTTCTCTGTTGCTGCATCCTTGGCATTCTTCGACGAGCTTGCATCGTGAGGCAAAGGCTCTTCTTGACCCTGGGGCTTGTCTGATATGTCGTCTACAGCAGATCGCTGTTCGTCGTGTGTCTTCTCCTCGTCGGGCGACCTCTCTGCGGACCTTGCTTCAGTCGTCGCCATCACCATTGTCAGCAATGATGGATGGTAGCCCAACTCCAAAACTAGTCGTGAAGGACATGGTAAAAAGCAGTAAGAGCTTCTGGAAGTAACATGCAAATTAATAGTAGTCTTTTGTTGCTGCTTGCATTTCAGTCGTCAAACTCCGGATTGCGCGGTGTCCGGCAGCCCACAATCTCCTGTACGCCATGCGCGGAACCCGACTAGCGTCTCCACAAAACGTCCCCTGGATCGCTGCACAACATGGCTCGGGGTTTTCGAATCTGATGAAGTTGAAAAGTCAGGCCGTCATACATTTTTCGATACGTTGCAGCGCTGCGGGTCTCAAGATTACCGTAGCCCTGTAAACAGAAATTGGACAATTCCGGCCAACCAATGCAAAGGTTGGAACTACTTGGTGAGATCTGAGGCGATCTACGTGTGCCCATGGTACGTACCCCAAGCCCGAGTAAGGCGCCTCAACTCCTTTGGCGAATTGCAGAACCTAAGAAGGCTCTCCAATTCTGCACTCGACTAAGGACTTACTCGCCAATGCCAGGTCTTAATCTCTTGAGACGACTCTTATTACAGATGTCTTGAAATGTTAGTTGATTTAGTTCCATGGGATGGATTGTAGTGATTTTGTTGTCCAAATGGTATAGTTTCTTACCCCTCTGAAGACCCCTCCAGAGCAATTGGAGCAGACAGGAAACATTTATGGGAACATATCACGATCGTGTTAGGACCTAATCATAACATAACTCTTAACGATGGTGGTTGGATTTTATGTCAAGCAGTAAGTGTAGGAAATGACCGTACATGTCTGTTTTACACATGACCTTCTCAAGAGAATGTTTCCCTTCAGCTTGTTTCATACCCGTTCTCTGGATCTCGTATATCACGGCACAGATGATATCGGCTAGACATGAAAGGCCATTTCTGGCCTCAAGGGGCCCCGCTCCAACTAGATCAGTACGGGCGGATTGATCCTCCGTCACAAGTCATACGAGCTGTAGCGAGGACGTCCTCGGCAGTGATGATCATCTTGGAGTTGTATGTAGGCTCCTGCTGATTGCTGTCAGTGGACCTACTGGCTATGATATCCCGGAGCTCCTCGCTCAAGTCCCATCCTGCCTCCCCATCTCCACGGCGCAGCCAAAGGCGGATAAGGTGTCGCTTCGAAGTCCCATCATCTTGAAAGCTTTCACGCGAGTGCAGAATGCGGTAGTTGTTGATGAAGCGGAAATCACCACGATGGAGGGTGGTGGACAGTTGGTGCTTCTCAGCAAGGGCCTGTAGCAGATCGAGTGCTTCAACTTGAGCCTCGGTCGCCACTGGAATGTCGAGGCGGCGAGGCGCGTACGAGGCTCCCAGCAGGACGCGTCGTTCAATATTGAACATCACCTTCTCTCCGACGCAGTGAAGGATAGTCCTGTTGACGTACCGGTCCGGCTGGGCTTCTTCGCTATAGTACAGTTAGTCGAGCCGAGTCGATTTGTTTGTAAAAGTACTTACCCCTCAGTAGCCCAGTTGGGAGTGGCCAACAGTTCGAGTACATCAGGACGAGTTTTAGCAAGTTCGTTGTAGACTCTCCAGCATGAGGCAAGGTTGCTGTTGCCTCCTTCGGCCGCTTGGTCAACAGCGTACATAGCTAGGACGTCACAGGCATAGTCATTGTGAAAATACTAAATGCAGTTTAGCGGCAACGATTTCTGTTAGCGAATGAGTGTACGCAACTTGTGCCTGACTCCCATAACCAGATGGTCGGTCCTTCCGAGGTACGCCAGTCCAGGTAGCATCGATAATATGCCCTAAACAGCATTTACGATTTGCGGTTCTCAGAGTAGGCGGGTTACTTACTGATCATTTCGCCAGATACATTCTGCGCAGCCCTATGCTCACGGATGTAGCTGGAGACGCCCAAGCTGATGATCGTATTTTCTTCCACAGAGAAGGAGTGTGGATCAAGCCCACGCAGAATGAAGAAACCCTTCCCTTCAAATAACTCGGAGCAAAGTTTTTCAAGCTGAATCTTGAGGTTTGGCAACGGAAAGGTGAGCCTTTTGACATCTGCAATTTGAAGATTAAGGCCTGGAGACCAGTTAGTAGTTATCTTTCATCGGTGTTTTGATGAAGATGTTACCTTGGAAGTGTCGGAGCGCTGAAGTAATTTCGTCAACTTCATCCCGGGAGAGTTGGTAAACATAATCATTCTCGCTCGTGAAGTCACTTCCTGACCAAGCAATCGGGCATGGCCTTGGAACTGGCCAGCCCTTGGGCAGCTGACGCGAAGTTGGTTCCTTGGTAATTGCGAGCGCATGAGGCGAGTCAAAACCGCTCCGGTAGGAGTACGCGCTCTCCGGGGCACTAACGACAGTGAGGCGTTCTGCAGCGATATCTGGTGCCATGATTCAAGAGGTATTTCGTTGTTTAAGATGTTTTGGATATAGTTGAACGGCAAATTGAATTGGAGACTAATTCTCTCGAAATGAGGGAGTGGCTTGAGAACTTGAGAAGATGGCCTTTATATATTTGACACGTTCTCAAACTTGGAGCTAGTATCTCGTAGAGTCTTGTACCGATAATCGCCATCATGCGGAGAAAGGCAAATGTCTGAACTCCGAATAGCAGGCCGGCTGCAAATACAGGACCCGCCATGTAGCCCAGGTTTAATGTCCCCAACTTATACGAAGGATTATTGTGCAACTACTCCTATGAAGAGGACTGCAGGATACAGCAGCTGTTGTGTAGCACAGGTTTCATATCCTAACTTATACCAAGGATTATTATGAAGATACTCCTATGAAGAAGGCTGCAGGATACAGAAGCCGTTATGTAGCACAGGTTTCACATCCCCGACTTATACGAAGGATTATTGTGCAGCTACTCTTATGCACAAGGCTGCAAGTTGGAGGAGTGGAATAATTTCGCCAAGTCTTCCGGATTTAAGCATCTGGATTGCCATCTAGGTGGTGGTGCTCGAGACTCCGGCCGTGGTCGGAGTTAATGACGAGTAACTTGGCTGTACTAGAACATCAAGACAAGGTGCTGTCAACGTTCTGCGTTGATCGTTCGGCTACCCAAGTCGAAGGCAGTCCTCATCCTGCGACATTTATCGTCTAATAGAAAGGAACTACTCCCTGTTTTGTTCAGGCGACGCCAGTGCCGCCACCATTATTCAAAGCCCACATCGTCCAGCCCATTGAAATCTTGCTCCAACAAGCCATACATCGACACGTTGCCCGAGTACCAATCCTCCTGCAAGTTCATCACGTCGAAATACTGCTCCTGCTGTTCGGGGCCGTCGATAGCCATGTTGTTGTATGCCGCGTCATCCGCCAAGTTCGTCCTGTTCTTGGTGGTTGCTGTGGACGGGCCGAAGAACCCAAGGGTTGAGAAATGCTCATCGAACTCACCAATAGCAGGTTGTAGAGTTTGTAATGGGATCTGAGGAGCCATCTCGCTGTCGCTTGCTGATTGGCGTTGGGTTTTGGCTCGCACGTACGCCCGGGCGACTTTAACGAAGACCGAACATAGCTGGTAGAACTTCTCGATGCCGTCAGATAATCCACGCGCTGGTTGAAGGGAGGAAGTGAAATCTTCGAGGAGCTGCAGGTCTTCGCGTGAGGTTTGTGGGTTAGCAATGACGCTGTAGAAAATCCCCATGAAGGGCGTAAGTGGCGTCCGCAAGAGTACCCAATGGCAGCAGGCAGTCCAGTTATAAATGTTGTCGATATAGCTTTGGCTCATGTCTTGGCTGATTCGGAGACATTCTCGGGCACTTTCAATGGCGCGGAAACGACGCGGATGGTTCAAAGGAATAGCGCACAAGGCCGTGGTTCTAGTTCTAAACTTTAGCGCTACCGATAAGGTCGCAGCTGTAGCTCCACGTCACACTTACAAGGTGCTGAAGTGCATGATATCGTCGCCGTATATCCATAGCTCGGTACTATTCCTGCTCATTCCGGGACTAGCGAGTGGCACGATGTCCAAGTTCGCCTGGATAGCTACGTTAGGCAAATAAGAGGCGAGGGATGATGGAAGTATCCAAACCTTGATTTTGCGTTGGCGGATTTGCTCCAATTCGTCCACAAAACTTTCCGCAATGCGAGCTCGTTCGTCAGGAACTATTGATGAGGCTGCAGGTCCGTAGAGCTGTGTACAAATCTTGCCCTGGATTCTCCCGCATTCCACCCAAAACTGCATTATCGCTATGACTGCTGGTGTGTATTGGTCGCTCGCCGTTATCATAGGCGTGTCGACGTCATAGTCTTGGATAGCTGGTGCGTAGCCCAGACGAAGGGAGTTGGTTCGATCCATGATGTACACGCTCCAGAAAAGCATGACCTAAAAGACGGGACGACAATGTAAGTAGTTTTCCTTATAGAAGCGGGGGCAGGACAGCAGGGCTAGTGAAGGGGCGGGTATCAACAGCGAAAGAATCGTTGATTTTGTTTGGAGGATGAAATAACTATCGACAAGATCTTCGAATATTTCCCCAGAAACAGCACGGAAGTCTCGCCTTTTAGCTTTGCTTACTTTACGATTGAACATGGGGTCTAAGCTGGGATCGACATGAGCCAAGCGATTGTAACCCAGCGTTTGGCACATTCGGGCGGCAGTACATGATAAAGACCACGAGAGGGATGGCTTGCACGTGCCTGTTGTCGCCAATGTCTAGGCGAATGGAACGTGAGTGTCAGCATATGTCAAAATGCGGAATATAGAGAGAACTTGCAGCGGCCAACAAGGCTTCAACGGTATCAATAGAAGCAGGAGCCAGTAGGGGAAAGGTAACCAAAGCTTGCAACAACAAGTAAATGAAGCCCTTAGCCAGGTTGTGGTTGTGAGCGGCTGAATCCCCGTCGTCTAGGGCGCTGAATTCTGAACAGATATTAGACAAGCGCGAGTAGACCAGCAGCTTGTCCGTCGGCGAGCCTTCCTGGCCTTCCTCGTACATGGATCGACATTTCCGACAGAGGTCTTCAAATGCCGCGGGCGATAATAGATTGGCTTCCATCGGTCTTGATTCTGTAGAATATATCAGCAAGGATGTGATATAATGTCGAATCAAGGGGCAAACGAACTTTCTGCTCTGTCCAGTAACGCCCTTACCTCCTCCCAATCAGGGAGAGGAGCTTCCGGTGCGGACTTAGCCAGTGATGTGGCGTTCAAGCCCTGTGATGGCCCGGACGCGTCTATTTGTGTGCGATTCACAATAGCACGTAAAGATTCCAATGCCGACATGAGCTGTGGATCTTGCTGGACAGCAGAATCCCGACCAACAGTCTGCTCCAACACGCTCTTCGCCACCATGGAATCTACCCGAAGCCCTATGTCCCCAGTAGCTGGCATTTGAGTGTTCGAGTCGTCCTCAAGATGGGCAAGGCTGGCATCGTACTTGGGAAGCGTGTTCGATTTATGCGAAGAAGCCTGCGATTGATGTGCCGATGGAGCTGACGAGGTGCCAGATGATTGCCGGAGCAGCTGCTCGATGTTTGCCAATCGAGTTTCGATGCGGTCAATCTTGGTCTCACTGCATAAAACATCAATTGATATGCCTATGGCCGAATAACCAGACTCACTATTGTTTCGTGAACTGAACTCTATCTCTAGGCTCTTTTGAGCGCTGCGTTGTGGTCCGGCATGCTAAACTCATAGGCAGCCCGATCAGCCATTGAGCTGCTGCCTGACCCATTCGCCAGCTGCATCCATCACTCACTTAAACCTGCAACTCGACATTGCGAGCATGGCGAGGCACGATCACAACGGATCTTTCTCATCCGACATTCGTCGCACTTATGGATGGGCGACGGTCAGCCAAAGAGAGATTTGTATGGCTCGTCAGGATCTACGCTTACCGCTCGTCGCGTGGCCACACCGGACACAGGACGGCCAGAACCTCCTGCTGGTTCCATGGCTGATAGTTTGTCGTATACTATGCTCAGGAGAAATATTGAGATGTTATTGAAGAAAGTCGAAGTTTGAGTGACGTCATTCATTTTAAGATTTCGGCTTCCGCGCAAGCCGGGGAGAGATGGGACTCAAATTCTTAGCAGCTCAATCAATACATTGTCACTTCGAATTTCACCATGCATGTGAAATTAGTTTCTCGACTGTGTGTGTGCTTGGACACGGTCGACTCCTGGGACGGCCTGGCTTTGGAAAACTTTGTGAATGTACGTTGGCGGGGGCTGCTTTCTGTGGCAATCATCAATCGCTTCACTCATCTTTCACCTCGTCAGCTGTGATGAATAACGTCGAAATATCATAATAGTTGAGATCACGCTAGATGGCATGAATGTCATGAAGTTGGTGCGGCAGAAAGTAATTACGACATCATGAAGATGTCCTTGTCGTATTTTATCTCCGGCTAGGGGCTGGGGGATATTACCTATCACGCATTAGATTGTGTGAACGTACGAGCCAACGTCTTTCGAGACGAAAGTCTCAAGACACTCTCATCTGATCATTGCACTCCCCACTGGAATTTCAGCAGACCGCTGTAACTTATAAGGTGCTGATGAGTTATCATGGATGGTTTCGACGCCCGATGACTAACGCGACCTCCGGAGTCCCAAGGTAAATTAACTCATGTATCCCTTGTGAATTGTACCGGAACTTTACTCCTTCTGTAGGAATATCGGCCGTAACGAACTGTTCTTAACATCTTTTCAGAAACCATTCAAGCTTGTCATAATGGAGATTTCTTCTGAATGTTAACTGGGCCAGCAGTTGAAGGCTACGAACAATAAGCTCACACCCCCCATCCATTCGTGATCTCAACAATAGTCTAGGGCGCATTCAGTGATAATGCAACAAAATTAGCTTTAAAGACTCTGAATGACAGCAAAATGATCTACACGGTCTGGATAGTCCATTGACTTGGCCTCCTGCCTCTTCATTTGCCGACTGACCATACGCTTTGCCGAGTTTCCTGCAACCTTTTCCTTAGAGCATCTCACGAACGATCCTTGCCATTACCTTTCTCGGAAATCAACAACCTCACATCGTATCGAAGCTGTCTTCTTCTTTCTGAATCTTCTTTGTCTCTCGCGTCCTCGTTTGATACGTCATTGCCGGTTTCAAGCTTCTCCCCGACTCTGCTATTCCTCATCTTCGTCCATTTCTCCCTACCCCGTCTCTTTCTTCAATACAATATGGCTACAATGGTTCAAACCCTGCCCCCGGAGAACGAGATCGCGATGACCGCGTTGGAGATGTCACGAACCTTCGGCGAGTACCTCACCGAGGCGGACGTGCGTATGAGCAACCTCCACGACATGGCCACTGAAGTGGTCGGCGACTTCCTCTCTAGGCGCGTTGAGCAGCGACTAGATTTATTGAGGGCGAATCACCGAACGTCTCTTCTCAACCGACACAGCGGTAGAAGACCCCCGCTGGTATGTCTTCTCTTCTCACGTTCGAAGTCGATACTGACCAATCACAGGCACGGGGAATCATAGCCGAGATGGGCAGAGCGGCTCGAGACACCATTGCTAAAGATTACTTTACTATCAGCGCGGCGGTGTTCCAAGGCAAATTGGCCGCTTTCAAACAGGAGCTTTCCATGCTTGAGGAGCTACGAGAGAGGCTCCGGGGATTCAAGAGCAGCAAGGACAAGGTCCTAGAAGATGCCTTGGAGAAGCATCTTCCCAAAGATACGATCGAGAGTATTACATTGTCAATCATGGCCGAGAAGGAAACTCCAAGTCTTCCGACTCTAGGGACTCCCACCCCAGCGGTCGACCCGTCGTCCATCCCCTTGCCGCCATCCCCTCCTCGTTCTTCCCAGGAAATCGCACAGCCAGTTTCACAGAGTCCGGTCGATCCTATCCCTGCTCAGACTCCCTCTGCCTCGGAAACATCGGAGGTAGTGCTCGAAGCCACCACCACTGCCGCTGTTCCTCCCTCCGAATTGCCAATGACGCCCTCTAATCCGTTTGCGCATCTGTGGAACAATGCCACAATTTCCAATAACTCGGATAACCTCCAACCAGTTGACCGCCAACCAGCTAACCTTCAACCAGTAAACCTCCAGCCAGTTGACCTCCAACAGGTTTACTCTCAACCGGTTAACTCTCAACCAGTTAACCTCCAGCCAGTCAACCTTCAGCCAGTTAACCCCCAGCCTGTTGACCTCCAACCGGTTAACCTCCAACCAGTTAACCTCCAGCCAGTTAACCTCCAGCCAGTTAACCTCCAACCAGTTAACGTGCAACCAGTTAACGTGCAACCTGTTAACCTGCAACTATTTCACCTGCAACCAGTTGACCTCCAACTCTTTTACATCTCCCCTGCTAACCTCCAACCTGTTGAATTCCAACCTGTTGACTACCAACCTGTTGCCCTCCCACCTGTCAATCCTCTACCCTTTGCCCCTCCACCAGTTGGCCTCCACCCTATTGAACCGCATGCTCACGAGTGGCCGAGTACAAATCTGCCAAATACAGCAGCGATCCAGTACCCGACATACGAACATGCAAACTATGTATCTACACAGAATGTGTTCACTCACAACGAACCAACATCGCACCAGACTCGGACCATTTTTGGAGCCGGCGAGACAACGATCCCCGATTTACAATATCAAATGAGTGGTCTGGAAGTCAGCACATCGACAATCATCGAGCCCGTTGACTGCGAGATGACAGATGTCGCGAGCTTCGTTGCAGTTAATCCATCCACCGTCACCGAGACCGAGTACAACGAGATGGAGGACGCTATGACTGGGTTGGAAATCAGCCCATCCACAGTCATCGAGCCCGGATATCCAGAAGAGGGACAGGGTTATCATATGGGGCTAGTCTCAGAAATTGAGGACCAGGATGAGTCCCATATGAACGCGGTCCCCGACGAAGCACTCTTCTTCGTCCAGACTGACAAGAACGTACCTGAGGAAGGGAAGGGATACCATACGGGGCTAGTCTCAGAAATTGAGAACGAGATTGTGTCCCATCTGAATGCGGTCCCCGACGAAGCACTTTTCTTCGTCCAGGCTGACAAGAACGTACCTGAGGAGGCAAAAGGATACCATACGGGGCTACTCTCAGAAATTGAGAACGAGCTTATGTCCCATCTGAATGCGGTCCCCGACGGAGAACGCTTCTCCGTCCAGGCTGACAAGAACGTACCCGAGGAGGATTCACTTGACGAAAATTACTATGACGATGGTGAAGAAGAGAGCGAAAAACCGGAGTATTTCCAACACATCTCGGTCACCCTGTACAGCGCTATCATTGACACTCTCTACTTCATGTTCTCCAGCCCCTCCTTTGACTTCACCAAAAAGACCTTCCCCCTCTCACCTCTCACATTCAAGGGACCAATCGATGCCGCCGAGTTCAGAGCCGGCCAGGAAAGTTTCATCAAAAGCTTACCGAAGAACAAACCTTCAATCTTCATCAAGGGCAAGCCAGACCCCAAAGACATGAAATTCAAGATCATGCAAAAGGCGTTCGACCAGATTTTCGACAACATCCTCGCCCCATATGTCCCTCTCGAGGAAGCGCGAGCCGGCATCGAAATAGCAGCTGAGGGCCTCTTCCACTTCTTCCGCCCATTCCTGGCTCCCATGAACGGCCACAAAGCGCGGGAGATCGCGGAGACGTTCCAAAGTATCTGCATGGATGCCTGCGAGCTGAAGGAGAAGCTAGAGTCTGACAAGGAATTTGTATTCAAGTTTGAAGGGCCGATGGCTGGTGAGATGATGGCGGCCTGGGAGGACAAAGCGGAGAGTATGTATACCCTGGGTAAGAGCGGGATGTCACTTGAGCCCGCGAATGATATCGCGTACACAGTGTTTTCAGCAATGGTGAGGTATGACATCAATGATGTTGATGCAGTTGATGGAACGGTAGAGGTAATGGCACGCGTAGTGCTGCGCACTGCAGGCAAGGCCTAGAGCGAGAATACCGGTTCATGTTCCTTCACTAGCTAGATAAGCAGAGGTCGGCCACAGGCCACAGGATAGCGAAACCCATTCATGCAGTCGATCGGCGACCCATGCGAGTGCTTCCTATGTCTACAAGTCCGTAGGGGTCTCTCGTAGCAGCCTGCTCCGCACTACGTCAACCAGCTCCGTTTTCGGCTGAAAATACGGCTTGGTCTTTTTTCTGCGCATGGTTCTTTGCTCAAACGCATAGGCCAAACCGATAAGCAACTCCTCGCTGAATGCCTCACCTACAAAGCTTATGCCAAACGGAAGATTGGGTGCCGTATGATTCAAGTTTCCAAAATCGTTGAGCTCCACGGTCGTGTTGTCTGGATACCGCCCCAGGGGCACCGTCACAATCGGGAGGCCGAGCACCGCGGTAAAAGGGACCGCGAACCATGCGGGCAGGATAAGTGCGTCGAGAGAGTAGTTCCTCAACGCACCGGTGAAGCCTAAGTGTCCCGCGTAGTAGCGTCGTTCGTTGTATCTTTTCCAGTAAGCCGGCGAAGTGTTGTTGATGCCATTGCTCAACGCGCCGTCCCAGATGGCGGTATCACGCTCAGGGTACTCCTCCAGTGGATGAGATTGTGTAAAGTTACGGAGGGAGGCCAGCGATGTGATGTTCTGTGGGTTCGTGAGAAGCCGCGAGAAGTACTTCTCGACGTCGGCAACCAAATCTGCACTGAGGGTGTTCGTCTCATTGAAGCTGTTTTTCATGGGTTCCCATCCTGGGAGATAGATACCATCAACCACCTCGGCACCTGCCCCGCGCAGGATCTCAAGAGCAGAGTTGAAGGCCGGGATCTGCGCACCAGCAGTTTTATCGAAATCGAGGTCTATCGCGTTGCGCGGGATTCCAATGCGCTTTCCTCTGAGGGCGAAATAGTCACATGCGGCGACATAGTCGGGGATCTTTTTGAATGGAATGGCTGACGTGTAATTGTCGTTTGGATCCAACCCCGCGATGGCAGAGAGCAGGTGTGCGGCATCCCTCACCGTCCTCGCCATTGGGCCAACGGTGTCCTGGCGTGCAGAGATGGGTACAACAAGATGGCGGGACGTCAGTCCTACCGTGGGCTTGATGCCGACAAGATTGTGGACGCTGCACGGAATAGTGATGGACCCGGCCGTCTCTGTCCCGAGTGAGGCCCAGGCCAGCCCCATCGAAGATGCAACTCCGCTTCCGGACGACGATCCGGACGGGTCCTGTCCAGGGAAGTAGGCTCCATAAGTTTGGCCGCCATACGCAGACCATCCTTCGCTGGTATTCCGGCTGCGGGCTGAGGCCCACTGAGACATGTTCGTCTTGCCTAGGATGATTGCGCCGGCCTTTCGGAGTTTTGCGATTACAAAGCTGTCCTGCGGAACCTTGGCTCCGAGAAGGGCGTAGGATCCAGCCGTGGTATTCATCGCATCGTCTGTGGCAATGTTGTCCTTGACTAGGATGGGAATGCCATGCAAGGGTCCGAGGAGAGGCGTGCCTATCCTTCTGATGGCGTCTAGCGCGGCAGCGATGTGTATGGCATCTGGATTGATCTCAGTGACAGCATTTAACGTAGATATTGTCTCATTGATGCGAGCAATGTAGGCATTGACTAGGTCGACGCTGGTGAACAAGCCATTCCCAAGCCCGATTCGCAGCTCTTCCAGGGTTGCATCTAAAAGAAGCGGGAAGGGTCCATTTCCGGAGCCGGATTCAGTGATAAAAGGTCGCAGTTGGTCACCGAAGCCTAGAAGGCTCGTTAAAAGCTTTAGTAGAAACATGTCGCGTCCAGTCGAGCCAGTGTTTTGTCAATTTACAGGATACCGATCGCAATCGCGTGTCGCTCAGCTCAGGAGCAACCGCGAATGCACATGCTCCAATAGTGGCGCGACACTTGTGAACTCGAAGCACAGGTATCGTCAGAACACTTGCGAGATGCCTTTAGAACAGGATTGGATGCGCTGCTTGCACCTTACGGAGCATCGTCGCACGTTTGAAGAGGCGACATGGGATGCCTTGAGAAGATTTGGCGGCTGCAGACAAGCACCAGGGTGTCCATCATAGCGGGGACACGGCAAAACAAGCGAGCGGCACAGCGCGCTGTAACCAGACTGACGCAATGGTGGCTTATGTAACCAAGCGTGGCATTCTCATCCAAATCGAACGAAGATATTATCTTGGTAAGGTACACAGCAGATATGCGTTTGTTTGTCAGGTCCGTTGCAGAGTTCAACATATCATGAGCTGACCACTTGAGAAAGGCTGCCTCGGTTTAACTTAGCTCCATATGCGAAACTAAGGTACAATTGTGGGAGGCTGGAACATGATTTATGGCCGCGCCACGGAGCTTCTTTGCCGGCATCCGTCATTCCCGGATCCGACCGCTGAACCTTGGCACGATTGATGGGCGCATCCACATCCACTTGACCCGACTTCGCTGCTGACTACCTTTTTCCTGTTCAGGATACGACCTGTAAGCAAAAGCTCCACACGGCTTATTCCATCTTACAGGTCGTGATTTACGAGCAGGAAGACAAAATATCGCATAATCTCACCTTGTTGAGCTTTTCTCAAGGGCGGTTCTGATCTTGCCTGTGGGGAAGTCCGAGCTTCGGATTGACTTCTCTTCCTTCACGTCTGTAACCCATTTGATCTTTCGTGATCACAACTTCTGTAGCGAGCGCCGCGATCACTCAGAAAGCCATCCAGGAGTACCCAGGTAAATCACACATCAAGAATAAGACCCATGGGATCCAATACCCCCGCCGCGGGACCAACTGGCCTGCCACCACGTAAAGGTAAATCCACAGTAGTAAATAGCGGAGAGAGCCTGGTTTCTAATCTTACCCAGTGGATATTTTCACTGGCATCATACATCACGACACGTACCCAGAGATTGATCCTGTCACCAAGTACAACTGCTTCGGCAAAGCAGTCCTCATCACCGGCGCCAGTAAAGGGATAGGCAGGAACATCGCCATCGGCTATGCCCAAGCAGGAGCATCACATATTGCCATCGCAGCACGTTCGAATGTCTCTGATGCCACCGCGGCCATTCTTGCTGCGGCGAAGGCAGCTGGCAGAGACGCGCCTACCATTTTGCCACTCGAAATGGACGTCTGCGATACAGCGAGTGTGAAAGCTGCTGCGGATAAGCTGACTGCCGAGTGGGGACGTCTCGATATTCTCATCAACAACGCTGGGTTCATGGCTACTTTCAAGAAGTTGATCGATACTGACGAGGAAGAGTACATGCAGGCATGGAATGTTAACTATTGGGGCACATACCGCTCGACCAAGGCTTTCTTGCCGTTGATGTTGAAGGGTGGAGACAAGACTATCATCACCATGTCTTCTGTCGCTGCCCATTTCATGGGTGAGGGTGGAGGAGCTTATCACATCTCAAAGTTTGCACTAGCCCGATTTACAGAGTTTGTACAGGACGAGTATCGGGATCAGGTAAGACGTCTAATCTGGCAGAAGGGTGGTCTGGGGCGATGCTAACCATACGTAGGGAGTAATCGCATACTCAGTTCATCCCGGTGGAACGCCGACGGAGCTGTCTGCCAAGTTACCTGACCACCTCAAATGTTCGTGGAACACCCAAATCAGACTGGATGGACCCAGAGCTCGCTAATGTAATGCAGTCCGAATGACAGAAACAGCAGAACTTGCACAGCATTCTTTCCCCTATCTGACAAGTCAAAGACGAGAGTGGCTGGGTGGCCGGTGGATGAGTTGCATGTGGGACTTGCCGACACTCATGACGATGGAGAAGGAAGTTGTCGAGAAGGAGCTGCTGAAGTTCAAGTGTACTGGCTTGTAAAAGTGCTGCTTGTCCTTTGGGTGCGCTTTTAACGGCTGTCAATTATGGCATAGCTCCGAATTACTTCACATGCGATTCCAGCATGCGGAGGAAAGTCCTGAAGAGACGTGCTATGCAGGTTCTCGCCTTTTTGATCACCCAGATAATGCAAGCGGGATACTAATCAAAGCGCAACATGCGTCGGTCATTTATTACTCATAGATAAGTGAGAGAGAGTTTAAGCAGGAGACTTCGCCATTGCTGTTCGTGAGTATCACCTCGGATCGCGAGACTGTTGTGAAGTTTTTCCACGCGCCCGGTGGGCTTCTGGCACTTCGATACAAGATGCCCCAAGCTTCATTCTAACTTATAACACAACCTTCGGCTCAGCCAACACTTTTGTAATTTGACCATGATGTCACTTCCTGAACTTGGTGATCGTAGAAATGGAGGGGTAGCGAGCGCTGACTGCAACAGCCTGTACGTTCAGATGAGCCTCTCTCGTGTTAGGTGACAACTTTTCTCTAAGCACTAGCTTTAATCAGATCCGCAGCCTATAGAATATGTTAGCTTGTTCCCTTGGATTGAATTTTGAGAGCTGGTGGGCAGGAATTCTTGTACCTTCTCGGCGACAGCGTAAACAGTAGACATGATGGCAGCACCGATATGCATCGGCATCATGCTGGCATCCACGACCCTCAGATTTTCAACCCCGTAGACCAAGAGGTCTTTGTTCAGCACTCCACCTAGTTCGCGAGGCAGCATGCTACAAGTTCCGATGGGATGAGCCTCCATAGGTCTAACATTCTCCCGGATCCAGCTAGCAATCTGAGAGTCTTCGATGTAAGGACTCGTGATCTTGGGCTTCAGAGGAGCTATCGCAGGGCTTTCCAGATAGTATTTTGCAGTAAACTTGAGCAACTCGACCATAATCTCCACATCCGACGGATTGCTGAATGATCGGTAATCGACAATAGGTTCCGAGTTGATGGGATCCTTGGTGTTGATGTTGATGGAACCGCGGCTAAATTGCTGCATCATTGTGACGCCTATGCCATTGGCGAACCCGTTGAGATAGAGCTGATATACAGAAGTGTTGTTGCTTCGTAGACCCACAGAGTGGAGCTTCTTCTGTGCTTCGTATCCCGCTATAACATCTTCGTGGGTTCCCGCTGGGAGGTATGCATCCGGCGTTTGGGTATCGTAGTTGCTAATGATAGACTCATACTTGGAAGGACTGACGATAGGAAATCCTAGTAGCGCAACTCCGTTACCTCCAGCGAGCGATTTAGGTCCTGATAATCGAGTTAGTTTGACCAATATCTTCGATACGAGTGCCTGACACTACTTGCCTGTTCTGTTCGCCGCCCAGACCTCTTCTGTCCATGCCATGAACGTGGCATTGTTGGTAAGATCGTCGGCCGTGATGTCTAAAGTCTCGAGACCACCGACTGTACGAACGGGTTTTAGCACCAAGATTACAATCCTTGGAAAGACTAAGGGCAGGATAGGGGATGCTTACATTCTGCTGCCATTGTAACCAGGGGATGGTCGTGGAAATTCTGTCCCACACCAGGAAGATTCACCTTCACAGGGATGTTTGCGGTCTTTAAGAGGTCCTCGGGGCCGATGCCGCTTGATTGGAGAATCTGCGGAGTGTGCACAGTGCCCGCGGCCAGGATGACTTCTTTCTTTGCCTTGACGACCACCTTCTCGCCGCTTGAGGATATGAACTCGACGCCATCCGCGACGTTCCCGGTAAAAGTGATTTTGGTCACTTTGGAAAGGGTAATTAGCTGGTAGTTCGGCCTGTTCAGCCCCTCCCAGTGTCTCGTTTTCGCAAATGAGCGCGTGACATTCGTGGGATGGACCGCATTAGGGAACCAGAACACTCCGTGAGTCCCGGCAGCGCCGTCTTTTGGGAAAACAACCCCTGAAACGGTCCTGAAGGCTTGTAGCAGCAGTTCTGTGCCCTCTCGTTAGTGCCGGCAATATCAAATGCGGGACATCGCTACTTACTAGTGCCAGGGAACTGAAATGTCGGAAATGTAGCGAAAATGCCGTTCTTAGGACTCGGCTCCCAGGCAGCAGCAATGTCAACCGAAATATTGAATTCCGATGCCAAGGGTTCTGATGGCGGGGTGAGGATGAAGGCCTGGAAGTAATTGTGTGAGCGTCTTGGTTCATAATGAGCTGCAAGGAGCGGGTGTCGACCTTTTTGAAGTACGGAAGAAGGTCGTCCCACGACCACCCAGAGTTACCACCCAACAACTGGTCCCATCGGTCGTAATCTTCCGTCGTGCCTCGTGTGACAACCATACCATTCACTCCGGTACCACCTCCAACCATTTTGCCGATGGAGACCCCGAAGGTTCTGTTGTTGAGACTTGTTTGCGGCGCCGACGTGATGTTGTACAGTCGTTCCGGGATGAAACCTTGCCTGCCGCCCGCTACAGCATAGACCGAGTCGGCGTCATCTAGCCACGCCGAGAATATGAATAAGAGCCCTGATCATGATAGCAAATGCACTTACCAAACGGCCCGTACTCGATGACGAGAACGGTGTCTATGGGATCGTTAATACTGCTCATGTGGCTCTGTCCCCAATTTCTCAGGCGACTCTCAACTCACATTTCCCATCTTCCGTGAGACGGTCTGCCACTGTAAGACCGGAAGCCCCTCCTCCCGCAATCACGTAGTCATACTCGCCCTTGATGTCCTCGGTGCGGCATGTAATAGTCGCTTTCTGGAACGCATCCGAGCGGATATCGCGGGGACGAATGCAGTTAGCAAGCGTTGGCCAGTTCACCAGGGCCGAAATGGCCAGCAAGGTCCTTTTGTACATCTGAGCTAGAACCGTGGAACGAACGCGTGGGACGGGGTTACTTCGACGCAAATGGACGTGGCGACCTCGAGTTTGGAGCTTCTAGGTCCGAAGACATGCTCGAAATCTGAAATTCTCATTTCCTCGAGCTTAAATATCCTCAAGCTTGCAAGCGCCCGGGTGTAACTCTGCAGTTCTGCCAATCCAGTATTATGCGTGTCCCCAAAATAACCGGAGGAGTTGATCCTTCAGTGGAACGGTAAGACTGCACGTCTGCCTGCAAGCGAATGAATAATATGCCCGGCTCGTACTTTTCTAGAAGGCAGGCCACTGTGCATTTTGCATTTCCGAGCAACGTTTTCCATGCGGACTACGTGCTTTCTCACTACGACATGATAAAGTGAGATTGGCGGGATCTATATTGGGATGGTTTAGCCACGAGGGCGAGAAATGAGGGGATTGACGCGGTGGCAGTCGCGGCACCTTTCCTATAGCACCGGAACAGGTGCCTAGAGCAGCAAGCACCATGCCGTGTCACCGGGATAAGGCGTGGCTGTACGAGCCGAGGAATTGGGTAGCATTTGGCGGATCAATACGGTGGATGAGAGCCAGGGGTCGGGGTGCCATATTAATTAGCCGTCCTGAAAGTGACTTCTTAAGAGGCTGAGAGCCAACATTGCTTCGACAGCCAGTGAAGAATTGCTTACAACTTCACATGCGGGACTTGCAGTCACGGTGAGAAAGAGTAAGCAACATGAATGTTTGACTTCTATTTGCATGCTTTGCAGTGGCACTAGAAGCAATTTACTTCTAATGGCGCCCGGTTTCTATGACCACAGTGCCATAATCGTCCCATGGATCCATTGCTTGGTTCTTGCGGATCACGTATCTTACCATGATTCCAAAAAGAAAGAATTGCTGGTAATAACGTTGAAGGACCAGCCAATAAAGGCTGGGCGATAAATAAAGCCTCTGAATCGAGGTCCTGGGCGTTATTTCTAGAACTGATCCTTTCACATCGCCGCAAGTTCTGTTTTTGGTAGACTTGATGCCATGCAATCCATCATACTCCCAGCCGACTTCATCTTCTGTAACGGATTAGTCTAAAGCATAGATGAAGTCATGGTGTCGCACCCCTTCCATCCAGCCGCAAAAGATACGCAATGCAAGCGTTTCCAACTGTTCTCGAAACTATAGCTCTACTTGAATCCTTTGGGTACTGCAGTCACAACCAAATTCTAGGTTTTCTACGCAACAAGACCAACTTCAAGACCAATGTAAAGCCGAAATAATGTGCCCCTTTTCACAGTACAGAGAAGGGCAAACAAGCAACGTGATCTCACCGCCGTGTTCTAGATGCCGAGAGTCCAGCTCTCGCTTTATGCATGCCTCTTGAACAATATTTCTCGCTGTAACTCAATGGGATGGATCCCTGGTTATTATCCGAACTTGACGGAATCGCCTTATTCATCTGTCCAACATCCATAACCCGTACCGTGATCTAGACGTGTAATTCCCGCTAACGTCGTCTTGTAATTCATGTTCCGGACCGTTTCTATGTAACTGCGCTTCTCCGGGCCTCCGCGACCCCGGGCAGACAACATGCGGCCGGGCATTCCGGCTTCCGTCCCGCGCATTTCGGAAGCTCTTACTCGGTCTCGCCGGCTTCATGGGGAGAAGAGCTCACGTCGAAGCTTGGGCCGCGCAAGACCCGCCTTGCTTTGCTTTGCTCCCGCCCCATTTGCTGCGTCAAGTCTACCACACTCGAAGAAAGACGTCGCGAGCACTCGCCCTTTTGAACCATCGCGCCCCTCGTTCACACAAGAAGTTACCCCTCGCAGGCACTCGCCCATCTGGTATACCAGATACAGTTCTCCCACAAAACTTCACCTTCAATTCGCGCAAAAAAAAAAACATCACCTCCTCCGGCAGATCAGCACCTTGCCTGTTCTGCCAACCACCCAGCCAGGACTGGGATAGCCTCAAATCAACACTGAAGACATTCAGAGTCCTGGGATCATCGTTTCTAAGTACTTTCTGTCTTTGACACGCCTCTCCGCATTTGAAGGTGCACAATACTCACCGAGCCTCACCTTGTGAGAACAAAGCGATGCTAACTGTCGAACAGACTGCGTATCAGCATCCAGACTCGGAACCTACCCGAGGCTTCTCCAAAGAAGCGACTGAAAGAATCGGTTCTCAAGTGGCTGCTCATCAGCGAGTTCGATACTTCAGAGCTCCTCCGACCAGTTCAAGCGGTAAGTCGAGTCTCTTGACCCGATCCTTCATCGATTCCACTAGACGTACTGAAGGTCACTCATAGGTCAGCTAGGTACAGATCAGCTCGCTCCAAAGAGTTCATGCGAGTCCAGCAGCATTTTTTCGAACTCTGAGTATACCAAGAGAGATCTCAGGAGCTACAGTCGAGTTCAGAGATAGGTACGTGACACTTGCATCCCTCCTCGGACCACGGCAACAAGATAGCCACACCCATGCGCCCACAATCCAAACTGCGCTCTGAGATCTCTGGGGATAGATGAATCTAACTCGAGGTCAGAGATTGCTCAGCTACTGTTTGCTGATCAGTACCCGTCGAGATCAGGCCTTGCCGTCCATTGTGGCTGTCGTGGGTCGAATCCTGCGTTGAATCTTGAGCTCGAGCACGTGTTTCACGAGCTCCGGACATACTACACGTAACTTCCACGAGAAGGAATCATATGCTTATGCGGAAACCGCCAAAATGAACGACCCTAACGAACTCGCCGACCCATTTCTCACCTCCTCCGTCCCCACCAACGGCGACAGTCAGTCAAGCCCCGCCTTCCCCTGGATATCCTCACCGCGCAACCTCACACCCCACTACCCTGCCGACACTATCGTGCCAACGCTCATACCCAATACGAGAACCGATGAGGGTGACAAACGGTATTACAACAGTTACAGCGGCAGCGAGTTCCACTGCAAAAGAACGATTCTGAATATCGCAGGAACCTGGCAGAAATTGCCGGACAAGGACGAAACCACGATGGCGGGCAGCGCATACGTTGAGCTCCTCGAGCCTCCGGTCAAGAAGTATCGCATGCCAGTAGTCCTCGTCCATGGAGATTTCCATACCGGCCAGGTAAGTCCCATCATCTTGCCGTCGTATACCCTACATGCTTCCGTGTTTCGCATGTATTCATTTCATCCTGCTACCTCCTCACTTCCACTTCAGCAGAGACTGACTTTGCTAATCCGCCTGCAGGTCTGGCAGAACAAGCCGGACGGCGAGCCTGGATGGGCAACTTACTTCATCAGTCAGGGATACACAGTGTACGTGATCGATATGCCACCCAGTGGCCGCTCCAACCAAATCGATACTCAGCACCATGACATGGTCACCCATAAGAACCCCGCTGAGTTCGTCGAGAGAGAGCTCACCGCCCCTGGAAAGCGCCCTCCGCATGAGATGGCATGGCCACAAGCCAAGTACCACACCCAGTGGCCAGGCGTAAGTATTTCCCCTTTGGGCGGTTTCGGGCGACTGCGTTATCGCCAAATGATGAGATCCAAGTGCTAACCAATCTCTAGACTGGTCTTCGCGGTGATGCAATCTTCGACAATTACATTGCTTCCACCTGTCCCGTGCTGCTAAACAAGCAGGAGCGCCAGACAATGGGCCAAAACGCTCTCGTCGATCTCCTCGAGGCCATCGGAAAGTCGATTCTCATCGGAGAAGGCGTTGGTGGCAACATCTGCTGGCTCGCGGCTGATCTGAAACCCTTTTTAGTCGGCGCAGTCATCGCTGTCGAGCCCGTCGGGCCGCCTTTCGGCCTTGCATACAAGAAACATCGCGCGGGTAGAGTTTACACCTCTTTCATTGAGCCGGGAAGAAACCAGAGAGCATACGGACTGACAGACATACCAATCACTTATCACCCGCCTGCTCTCCTTGTCGAAATGCCTCTGCAGGAGGATCCGAACTCACACCCGCCCGCATTGCCTACGGAGTTACACTTGAGAGAGGGCTTTACTGGTCGGTCTATCATGCAGAGGGACTACAACGATGAAATCAGAGACGACTGCGCCCAAAAGGGACAGAAACCGCCTGCTTATCTTGACCTTTGCGAGCCGCGGTTCCGAGAGCTCATCAACTTGCAGAAAGTGAGACAGGTTGTGATCACCGCCGAAGCAAGCTCGCATTCGGTGTACGACTGGGCGACCGTGAAGTACATGCGACAGGCTGGCGTTGAGGTTGAGTGGGTTGAGCTGGAAAAGCACGGCATCCGCGGCAACGGCCATCTGTGCTTCTTGGAGATGAACAGCGATGCCATTGCGGGCTTAATTGACGGCTGGATTGTAGAAAACGTGTTTAAACCGCTTCCCAACCAGGGTCAGGTTGTTGAGGAAAGCGTCTCGTCAGCCCTTGGAGGCGACATGCTTGGTTCGAGTCCAATGGGAGGCCAGTATACCGAAGACGATGAGTTCAGCTCTGAAGGCGAGCTTGGTGAACAGGGTGAGTTTGAGGCAGCCTTCTCCCTTATCCAGGAAGCGAGAGCTGCAGAAGCGCTTGCCGACTCTCCCCCAATCCCAAACCCGTTCGGACGAATCTTTAACAGTTTTGATCCTTCAGTATACTTGCAAGAGGTCAACGAAATCTCGCGCGAAGCAATGGGGATGAATGATTTCATCGGAAATGAGGGTGTCGGCGACAACTCTCTTGAGATTCGCAACATGGAAATCGATAGAATCGCAGCGCCGGGATCAGCTGTATCTGAGATGATTCATCAAGGATCTCATTCAGGTGCCCAGAATCAGGTCCCATCGTCTTCAAGCGTCGCACCAGCTGTGAATACCATGCGGCAGCGGAGCGGCTCCGTTGGCTACGATGCCCAGCTTCTAGGCATTCCAGATGATCTATTATTTCAGCAGCCACTACAGGATCTTTCATCTGGTATGAACCAGTCTCAGCCCATGGCTGATGGTCCAATCTTCGGCCAACAACCAGATTATCATCCCAACCCCATTGATGGAAATCAAAACATGCCGCCAGGTCTGGATACGACGCAGGGTCTGGATATGTCAATGGCATACCAGCCGAATCTGGGCTCGTCGTCTCATCCCGATTTCACTCCCAATCAGGGTCAGCAGGGGTTTCTTCCCTCGTCCGGAGGTACAACTGTCGGAGCGTTTACTAACGCGTTTGGTATTCAAGATGGAGGAGTTTCTGACCAGCAGCCATACATGGATCTAGACATGTTGAACCTCCCACCATTGAATGGACAGCAGTCCTTTGACGAAATGCTTCCCAATGCCGTACGATCCCCGGGCTTCATGCTACCATCCCCTCAAGTTCTTTTTGCCAGCTCTGCTAACACCAAAAACTTGCAGATGAGTGAAATTCTTCCAAACTCATTTTACTCCGCGCAGGGAATGGGAAACGGTCCTCGAGGACTTTCTTCCACTGAATCTGGGCAACTCGGTCAGCAAAACCAGCAGGACACCACGCTCATGCAGCAGTTCCAACCTCAGATGGGAGGCTCTCAGGTGCAACCACTGACCACTTCGGCCCAATTTACGTTCGACGGTTTCGACAATATCCCCTTACCTTCGCAGCCATTCGATTTCCAGTTCTACGAGGGTGGTTCAAGCGCTCAGAATGCCCAGACAGGCGCTTCTCTCAGCCAACCTCAACAGATCCAGGCGGCCGAGAAGACTCAGCAAGTGGGTGCGAGCCAGTATTCCAAGAAGCGAGCAGACTCAACCGCGTCGAAGTCAGCAAGTGTCGGAGCTAGCAATTTCGATGTGACTCCAGCGATTCAAGGCGCTGTGGCTGATCATATTCGAAAGAAGTCTCTGTCCAAGAGCCACGAGAACCCCAAAGAGACGTCGACGGCGAAGAAGACATCAGGAACCTACTTGGTAGACCCAGCTCTGCAACAGACTTTGGCTCAGCACATGGCGAGAAATACTAGTGTAGCCTCCCCATCTGCTCAAGTGAGTCCGACGAAGACTACCCCTTGCGGCGTCGCGAGCCTGCCCCCGAAACCGCCACCAGGAGCTAATAGGTTTGCAAAGAATCTGCAGGGCCTTTATCGACCAGCTGGAACTCAGCACATGGCACAGAATATCAATGTGGCACAAACATCCACGAACGTGAGTTCAGTACGCACTGCCTCGGGTGGCATCGCGACTCTGCCTCCCAAGCCGCCACCATCAGCTAACGCGATACCTTTCTTCCCACAGAACCTTCAACAACCAGGCGGGCTACAATATCCACCAGGATATGGTCCATTTACTATGGAACTTCCTCCGGTTTCCGGTCTGGAGTCACCGACTGCCCCATCGACGTTCGTTGAAGTTGCGCTCCCAATGCCTCCCCAGGCTCTCAGTGGTAGCGGAGGAACTGAAGGAACGGGAGTGTCTGGTGTCGTCACTTCATTGACTCCTCAAAACCAGGCAGAACTTTCGCAAATGATGTCTTCTGGCAACCTTACAGCTCAACCAGCCGAGCTCACTGACACACCACCTAGTCCTACTCCAGGACCACGAGAGCAGTCTTCAAGTGGTGCAAAGCGCAAGGCAAGCAGTGGATCGGAGGCAGCCGCGGCCGACTCTGCAGAGAAGAGTGAGAAGACCACCACCAAGCGAGGTCGCGGTCGTCCATCCGGTCGTGGTCGTGGTCGTGGCCGTGGTCGCGGACGACAGAACTAAAGAACAAAATAACAAAAAATGAAAGTTGGACTGGGCTGGAGGGTAGTTGACAAACGGGTGGCGGATAGGATGATAATCGGTCGTTGTCGTGGCTGTAGTCGCGGACGACAGAACTTGGGATCGAGACCTGGAATTTGGACTGGGTTGGAGGGTAGCTGACAAACGGGTGGCGGACAGGATGAGAATCGCGACGACAGCTGCATTCGACAATGCGTCGCTATGTTCTAATATGTACGAATAGGGAGGATGCTTGAGACACCTCGAAGTCGGAAGTCTGCATTCGGTAGCAGACTTCCATTTTTTTACTGAGAGGGAACCACGGGGGTCTGCAAACCGATTGGCAGAAGATGATGATTGAGTACACTGTACAACTAGGATAGTACCGAAGGACGACTGTTCTCTGGTCATGACGCGTCCAGTCTCTTGCGTGCACAATGACACCAGTCAGGAAGCAGGATACAATGTCGTCTCGCCCCTCTTGACGGATCATGCCCCTTTTATAATGCCACTCAAGGGCCGACATTACTCCACATGGGCTAGGCAACTGCAGAGCAACGTTGTGGGTGGCTGGAGTAGAGCTGCTCGTTGGTTTGCCGACTGCTCTGCCACGTAACGACCACATGAAGGTATACCCGCCGAGGAACTATTTAGTAAGCGTGTACTTAGAGGAGCTTCAAATCCTCCAGTCAGTCAGACCTACGAACAGAGGATCCTGGGCTAGCTCTGGCCTACGGTCCTCTGAATTCCGGGTCCAATATTCATCGAAAATTCTCCCTCGTCAATAGTATCTCGAGGCCTTGATTCTTGAAACTGTTACCAGCAGGGTAGAATGCTATTTTACCGCGCTACTGCATCACTGACCGACATTGCACCAACATCGCCAGTGACTGTGATATGCAGAGTGCACGTCTTGGCATTGACTTTGAACGCTGCGGTAATGACATCGCCAGTAGGCAGTGGCGCGGAAGAGCGGTCAGTTCGCGAGTCCCGATCCTCACGAAACTGGCGTTGCCAATCGTCATGGACAACCTTGAGATTCATTTTTCCAGTTGCCGTCTCGCTGCTGACATAACACCAGCCCTTTCCCCTCTCGAATCCGCCTACGACGGCGAAGCGAAACGCTTCTTGAGAGCCTTCATGGCCAACCTGCAACCGTAGGATGGCAATTGGACTCAATGCTAACTCAAGAATGATGCTGCCATCGTTTGGTGAATTCATCTCGAGCCTCGGCGGATGGGCTTCGATGATGTTCAGCTTGTAGAGGTCTGTCTCGCCGAGCTTGACATTCATCATGACTCTGTCTTGTCCGAGAATGCTCATCCATTTGCGCCGAGTTGGCCAGCTAGCCAAGGATAGATATATATTGTTTTGCAGCTTGAAGCTCCTAAATTGCTCGATGGACATCATGAAGAGCTGGCTAGGCCGGGATCTGGCGAAGGTGTTCGGCCGTCTGTAAGAGTCCCCAGGCTGTAACATGATGCACAGAAAGCCGAACTCGCCATCCCTAGAATAGACACACTTTGTCCAGCCTAGCATTCTCTTGTGGGTTTCCCCAAGAAGGCCCTCAAATTCCGCAGTGTGGAGCGGGATACTCAGACCACGACTGGTGATAGTTGGCGGCTCATGAAAGGGCTGTCCAATGATCGAAGCCAGACTCGCAGGAAATAGAGACAGTCCGCTCTTTGGGGCCAACCAAGGAGATGCGCCAGGAACGGAGCTGACATGAGCCCAATCATGGAACTGGATCGTTTGGGGAGGGTGTGTCTTGGTCTTCAGCTTCACGTTTCCAAAGGCTTTCGGAGTGGGAGCTAGAACTCCATATCTTTCATCCCTACCAAAGTACTGTTGGTCGGCTCCGTGAGTCCAGAGGAATATGGAAAAGTCTTCATTTCGATTCAGTATCTCTTGCTGGAGTCTAATAAAAGCCCGTGGGCCCTCTCCGTACAACAAAGGCATGGTGATGCCAAAGATGCCAAGTAGACAGTAGGCTATATCTTCTTCTCGCGTGGTGTTGCGGTTGGAGGCCCAATACATGCGTTGCGCCACTGAGACGGTTGAAGGCCGACTGTCACCGAGAAGAATAGACTCGCTGATTGCCGTCCGCTTCTGGATTAACTTCCGCAAGCTTGTCCGAGTTCCAATCTCCGTCCAATCCATAGCGTAGAATTCTACAGATACGGGAGCAATCAGCTCCTGCAACGTCCAGCCCCGCGTGAACCATCTAGTAGATTCGAATGCGACCTCGTCAAGGCCCGGTGACAGCGGTGGCACGTCGCTCAAGTAGGCGTAGCAGACAAGAGACTGCTGGTACCATCGATACATGGAGTTGATCGCTTCGGACAATTCAGCACTAGATGTCTTGTCGATGCAGCATGTGTCAATCCAGACCCATTCAATGTCGTCCTTGACAGCCTGCTCGCAGCATTTCCTGATCTTGGACATGCCCTTTTTCAATTCGGCCTGCTTGGCCTCCAGGTCTTGGAGAGAAACCTCCCCATCCTCCCAGGTGTGCGATAGGATGGCATACGGAGGAATCTGGCTGCCGAAGAAATTATCGAGCTCAAGGGTCAAGGAATTGAGTAATCGCATGACTCCCGGCTTGCTACTTTCGATGATGACGAAAGTAGGAGGAACGCTTGCCTCTGGTGCACTGTCAAAATAACCGCATCGGTGCATGCAGTCCCCCGCCACGATGCCGCAGCCGCCTAAGCAGTCTTATGTAAGGCATTCGTGATCAGCCGCTGTGCGCCGAAATCGACGGACAACGAAATCCATCTCGTAAGAATTTACTCCATCCAGATGGGGCTCTCGCTCACAGTCCTCGCGATGCGAACACTACTAATTATATGAAACTCTCCGAAGAAGTTTGTTTCAAGGCCAGTGCGTATTAGTGGCTTGGGATGAACTGTCATTTCGGTGCAACATTTGCACCGATGGTGCCCGAACCAAAGTTCTTCCCAAGTTGTTTTAAAGGACTCAATTTCCATTCCTCATTGTTCAAGTGATCACAATCCAGTGTATCCATCAGTACCTACTATTAAGATTACATCAATTATTAGCTTGGTGTTCCTATCAGACCTGCAAAGATGGCCCAACTCCAACCGTCAACTTGGCAGGTCCTGGGCCTCAGCGTAGCCACAAGCTATGCTGGTCTAGGCGCCATAACAATCCTCGTCCCCCGACTGGCGGGCAGAGAGCTCTTCGGCATCCCGGATGCGCCGGCGTCAGCTACACGAAAATCAGATCGCGACTTGGTCTCATTCTTCCTCCCGCTGTTGGGAGCACGGGATTTGACGATTGCGGCGGCGCTGTTTGCGTTTGCTTACGAAGACAAATGGCGGGAGATGGGCACGCTGATTCTGGCGGGGACCATTCTCTGCGTTGTGGATGTGCTGGCGGTATGGAAGGGAAGAGGGGCGGGCTGGTAAGTCGATTCGCTTGAAAATCTGACCATGGATGCCATTGCCAGTATTGTGCGACCGAATGACTGACGTTTCGAAAGGGGCGCTACGTTTGCTGTCGGTGCTTTGATATGGACGGCCATCGGATTTGGCTTATACCTTGGCCCGTGAGAGATGCACGAGATCTCTTTGTGGGTACGTCAGTATCATCAGAAGGCTTAAATACACGGTCATTGCGTCCTCTACGTGGCTAGGGAATTGCACATGTACAGTAAGGTAGATATGAATCCATCTAATCACCACTATGGTCTGCTACTCTATTCTTGCGCTGGTAGAGAACTCCATTTTGTCAACCCATGTTCATCCACTGATCGGTAGACTCCAGAGTTGGCCTTCGATGATACCCTTTGGTGGGGTTATTTTTGCAGTGAACAACGAACCTGTGTGGTGTCGTCGGGACTACCTGATATGGATTAGCTTAGTGGCCTGAGCGTCTGAACATCAAAACACTACGGAATAGCCTCATTATACCATTTTTCACCCACGATGATGAATGGACTGGCCCGTGCAGATCAGGAAATGATTGCCATTTTTGGAAGTCGTTCCTGCCTCAGGCATCAGCTAACAGTGCATGAGGTAACTTAACCATCAGCTCCCAGGATTCCAGCAGGGATCCCGCATCAGCTGGTTGCGGGGTAAAACAGCTCCCGTGAGAACAATGCCACGCCCATCAACACACCTGATTGCCACAACAACCGCCATTATTCTACATAACACGAACCGCCCCATCTGATCTCCCCATCTATCCTCGCAAGCTTGCTTCTCAATCCGAGCGTAATCTACCAGAGCCTCATTTTTCGCAACCAGGACGTGAACGAACAAAAGATCACTTACAGCACGCCCCGCCATCAAGTAAACCAGCAATCATGGCCGACGAGACCACCCCGCAGAAGATTGTCGATGACACGCCCATCTCTCCAACACGCCCGGGGGGTTCGGAGCGTAAGAACTCGCTTGAGAACCATTTGATCCATCGCCCGAATCGGTCGGAGCTTGTTGAGAGTTAGTTGCACCCTTCCGTGCCCGAGCTCTGGCTGCTATACGCCTCCCAGCTTCGGACAAGCTACTAACGCAAGTCCTAGAGAACATCTTGCCAGCCTCGACGGCAGCTCCTGGTCTCATAGCCAACCAGAAAGAGGTAAGTCCAATCACTCTCCTTTTCAAAGCCCGTTTACGGTCTGCCTCTCGAAGCAAAAGCTTGAACCTTGATGGCTAACAGATAACCACCTTAGCTCGAGAAGCACATGCGGGCCGATAGCCTGAACGACAAAATCGCCCACCGGCCATCACCAGAAGAGCTGGTGAAGGAGGGTGTGCTGCGCGAGGATCCCCGCAGCCCAGACGAGAAGTACGAGGAGGCCATTGAGGAGGAGTATGCCAAGCGTGAGGGAGGAGCCTAGGCACAGCAGCAGCTCGGAGAGATGCTAGGGGCGTGTAAGATTTGCATTCTTGACGGATTATGACACTGGGAAAAAATGGCGACAGGGTCGCTGGCATAGGAATTGCCGGGCTCGACGTGCGAATGGTGGTGGGACAACCTTGGGGATCTATGACCAGGCTTCGGACTAGCTCTCAATTCAAAACGCGAATGAACTACACAACTTCCTGGGGAAAAAATTGGCTTCCTCCAATGACGTACTGATTAGACTACTGCCTGCCACTAAATGCAATTTTTTTTTGGCATTTTCACTGCAGGCAAAGACACCACATCCTACCCTGTGTGTGAAAACTGATGCCTGATTCGGGCTGAATTGGAATTGTACCTGCAGCCTGGAGGCAACCCACCAAAGATGCGGGACTAACACATTGGCATGCATGATTGGGTGGCTTCTGATCAGTCACCATCTTCAATTGGAACTTCAATTCAGGGACCAGAAACACGGTATCAATCTCGAATTATTGGTCAAATTATTGGTATTGTCATTTCAGTTCCCAAGGATCTTCTATCCCAGGCCCGGAAAATCAGCTCGGTACAGAAGAAAGCTCTCAAAGCAAAAGTGCTTGAAACCCATCACCACCCAATCTAGTTTGCCGTGTGGTCAAATTGTGTTTTTTTGCGGGGATGTAAGTAACGCCATCATAATATCCATCCCATAATCCATGCCAATTCCTCCCAATCCATATCCCGTTCGTTACAGTTTCATTGTACAGTGTCGCTTGTCCCTATGCCATGGTCTCCCAGAACTCCGAGTTATGCAATTTGCTTTGATTTGGCCTTCCGACCAAGCTCAGCGGTGGGATCGCTGACTGTGACCGCTGCTGCTATAGGATGGAGTCGGGGCATCTTTGTCGTATGTGGTGTGGTTGCGGTTCACGACAACGACGTCCTTTCGCCTCTGCACCGTCATCTGGTGCTTGGCGGCATCGTGCTCGCGGACGACGATGGGGTCGTACGGTGAGGCGGAACGATAGCTCCTTGGAGTCTCAGAGCCCATTGTGGAAGAGTATGAGCCGGAGGATCGAGAGTAGGAGGTGCTAATGGACGGGGCTCTCTGGATGATGACAACGTCCTTCTTGTATGTGTATTGGGACATGGTATTGTGTGTGGTTGAAGGTATTGTAAAGTGTTTCTGAGCAGGACGAGACTTGTCTTTGCTTGACTTGGGGATCTGAGCTTTGCGTTGTATGTGGACACAAAGAGAAGAGAGGTTTGTTCAATGGTTGTGTGATGAAGAGAAAGAGGGAAGGGGACGAGAGCTAGGTTTGAGGAGGACGAGGTGAACTTAAGTAGAAGAAGCAGACGATGTTTGCAAGCAAGCAGATACCTACCATCATGTACCCCTAGTACGCGGTTTCATCAGCACTACTGAACTGACTGCCTGAGGGGAGGCAGAAGGCAGAAGGCAGAATCCAAGGCAAAACCTAGGACTGTACAAGGAGTAGCGGCCTCAAAATATCATGGCTGTCGCCTTAGAAATCAGACGAAGGGTACATGGGTGGTGGTCGTGGGAACCTGCCTGGTGACTCAACTAAATCGCAGGCAGCGGGCGGGGACGATCAGTTCTTGGACCACTCACACCGGCGAGCCCAATTCAACAGGGCTAAAACAGTAAAACGAAATGAAAGGTTGGGCATTCGTCGATGAGTTAGAACTCTCTAACGCAGGGACCGCATTAGGCACGAACGCCAAAATGGAGACCGCAACAAGGAAGGGTTGACGGGAAAGGAGGATGGGATTTGGGTATGAATGATGGAAAGGGGTGTGTGTTGGTCGTGGTTCTGGTGGTGGGACTTTCGGAGAGGTTTGTCTGCTTTGGGCTGGGGGGCCAGGCCGCCGGAGCACGAAAAAGTCGCCACCGTCCACAAATGGGGCGTACTTTCAGGGCGCAAACAGGAGGGCAGATTGCCGCTGGTCAGCCTTGGAAACGCGTCAATCCTTTTTCACGCTTACATTAGCAACAGGCCGTCGGTATTCGTAATCAATCCATGACTAAAAAAACCAAAGAATCGGTCGGTCTGGCAGTACCTGAGACGGAAACAGAGGAAAAGCTGACGCGGCTAGGCCCCTTGACAGCGAACTAAAGTGCAGTGAAAAAAGTAGAAAAAAGGCGACACGAGAGTGAGATTTCCCATGGCGGACGGCCGTGTTTTGGTTGGCTGCAACAAGCGCCAGAACATGCCGATTCCTAATTCGGACGGGATGCCTCAAGTGATGGGGGTGTGGTGAGTGGGATGTGGTGCCTAAGGGGAAGTGGAATTTCCATCACATCCCATCAACGGAGAATCCGACAAGCATGTACCCTGACGACTCCTTGACTCATCGCTGCCCAACCCCAATTGCCCGAAGCTCCTGGATGATGAAAATAATTTCGTCGCCCAGAGACCGGAGCGGCAAGTGGTGTTGCTCTGGGTGGTTTTCGGGCGACACGGAGTTTGAATTGAGATGAACGCGCGACAATCCGAACAAGCTCTCTGTCCTTTTCTCCGGGGTGTACCCTTGTCTTCCCAAGCAGACTGGATGGCCAGTCAATCGGGTCATCTGGTGGATCTGCAGAGAACCAGTGACAGCATGTCGGGGGGATGCAGCAGTTGTGGTTCATGTGCTTTGCCTTCCACTGGCAACTGTGTCAATGCAGGGCGAGCTGCAGCTAGGGATCGCCTACAGGAGAACGGGGTCACTGCCAGAGTGCCAGCACGGCGCGATTGGGAGCCATGGTGTCTACGGGAGTTCTCTGATGGGTTGAATCTGTGCGGGACTCTTTAAACATTCACTGCGGGATCTCACTACTGGGACACGGCGGAGCAGGGCGTCCTGTAAGGTCCGACGGATAGGCAAGGTACAGCTTTCTTGTTTCCCCATCATAGCCTCGTCGATGTCGCATGTTTGTTGGTCGTTGCGTCGGCAATGAGGCACCCTCTAGACACCACAAGCACCTATCACACCTATCACGCCCCGACACCGAACACTCAAAAGAAACCGCCTCCCTTCACCGCTAAGTTTTGCCCTCGGTATCTCCAACGAAACTCGTGTTGATCCGGTAACGACTTGCACTGCCGCTTGTTTCGCTGTCGAGGCAGAGAGAAAGAAGAAAGGAGATCAGGCAGGCAGGCAGGGCTGTGCCGGTCAACGTGACCCGTCGTCCCAAAATCCAGGGCTGTCACCGCCCAAAAAAATGGTCCGACCCAATCCGTTTTTAGGCCCTAGCTTTCCCATGTGATCCGATGACATCATACTCAATTCTCACGAACAACACGACCAGGACAGAGGTCCAAGAGGTGGTGAAATCCTCGAACCAGTGGTTTCCGTTACATTTCTGGGATAAACAATGTGATGAGAGCTAATCTACTTGGCATAGACGGGCACAGAGAGAACTGCCCCTGTTTATTGTTTCTGCGACCGTAATCCGTACTTGGTCGTAGAATGCGACCTCCCGTAAGGTACTCATCCCCTGCTGGAAACCCCCCCCCCGTTTCAGCGAGGATTTTCCGATTCGTCCTACATTAACGGATGGCTTTTAGTTAGCCCGCCATATTAATTTGGTGGTTCAAAGGACTTTTCAATCCAGACGCCCATGAGTCCTACATAGTATTGGCGGAGTGGATTCAAGCAGTACCAATGCGCTCTCTCTTTTCTCCCTGATGTGACCATATCTTCAGTGACTGAAGAATCGAATCCTCGCGCTACCTTGGACCGCAAGATTTGTACCATGAGCATCGCTCACTTCCCTCTCGCTCATTTGAACATGTTCTCAGAGCCTTCCTGTCAGAGCCTTCCTACCCAGTCGCAACAGCAAAGCCATGGTCTCTCATATGGCTCAAAATACAGTTGTCTCTTCACCTCATGGGCAGTTGTTTATTAATTTGACATCAACCTTCGATCGTGCCACAACTTCCAAGCCATATTGTTACTTCCTCAGTAGACAAGACTCTAAACGTTGTAGACAATAACGTGAGCAGGAGGGCCAAGACTAATCGATGCGCAGCGTTGAGGCCGCGCCCCACGGGAACCTCGACTTTGCGCCTCTCTTGCTGTCTACGTACTCCTCGATGATGGCAATGCGGTGGTAGATCTCGTAATCCGGGTGCCCCTTCAGTAACACCAGGATATACTGGTAAACGCCGAGTGAAGCGACCTTCAGAAATGAAAAGTGCTGCCCGCTCTGGCCCTCCTCCTCGTCCAGGTGGTCAAATGCCTCCTGGATGCTGGTGAAGTGGGTGGTCGGGTCGATGGGAGCGTCGAGGCTTACGCGGAAGCTCTGGAGGTTCATAGGGCTAGGCTGCCCTGCGTGAGGCGGGGGGTTCATACACCGGTTGCCCACGGAAATCATTGGCTCCGGGAAGCGGTCAGCCGGGGAGGGAGAGAAGATCATCATCATGCCCTTAAGGATCGGCGCGGTGACTATGAGCGAGGCGCTGCGAACTTCGCCAAAGGGGTTGGCCCCCGCAACGCCAATAAGGTCCCTTTCTACGGTGATATGATACTCCTCCAGCATATTTGTGGCGTTGTTGCCGTTGAGGAAGCGGATACGTCGGCCAGCCCGCTTCGACCAGCTCCAGCTCGGACCACTGAAGGCATCGCGTTCACTGGTCAAGTCCCGGAGATCCTCGGTCCGCCAGAGCAAGTCGCGTGGCAGGCCGCCCTTCCAAAGCCCGGCGAGGTACGTATCACCAAGCTGGCGGTTAAGCTGGGCGGCCAGCCCTGAGATAGCCGGCAGGACATCTGTGCTCTTGGTCAGGCCGAGGGCGCAGTACTCTTCCACGAGAAGGCGCCAGCGCCGGTGCAGGCTTTCGGTCAGCTGGAGGCGCGAGGTCGGCGTATGGAGCGGCCCCCCCTCAGAGCCAGTGCCCTGCAGCCCCGCGAGACCGCGTGCGTGCGAACGCTTTTCTAACCTCTCTGGGGGCACGCAGTCCATGAAACCGCATTCACAGGCAGCGGTTTCGGCGCATTCCCACAACAGCTCCTGCTTCCCGAAGTGTAGGATGCGACGTGAGAGCAGCCGCTCCTGCCACACCCACCCACGCGTGAGAATGGGGAACTCATCGGCCAGGTTCTGGAGGGTGTAGGACGTGTGCGGCATGATCCAGTGCGGCACATGCTGTCGGACATAAACAGAGCGTTGAGTTCCGGGTTGCCCGTTCATCTCCCCGGAGACTTTCTGTGACCGATATGCTGGGTTTGCAGTCGCGAAGCATCCCGTGTCGCCATCCGGGGATCCTGACGCAGCAAGGGTGAGGTAGCCATTCTCGTAAATATCGGGCATCTTGGCCGACTGCTGCTGCCAGTCCTGCATGCTGTCCTGGACGATGCAGAGGGAGTCGATCCACAAGTAGCGGAGGCCAAGCCGCCGTGAGAAAGCCACAGCGTCTTGAAATGTCTTTGGCAGTGTGTTCCAGGGAATGGTCTTTTGGCGCTCCGACAACGTGGCCAGCGTAGTCGTCAGGTGTCGTGTTTTGCCCCAGCAGTGGCTGAGGCATGCGTACACGGCCGGCTCGTTCTTGGTCTGGCGGAGGACGACCGGCCCGCAAGCTTTGTAGTCGCCATTGCTCCCTATATCCAGAATCCGATCAGGAAGCGGTTTTGGCACGCGCCCTGCACCGCAGTCCCGGTGCGATCCGTTGCACTTGTTAAGCCACTTCACAGCGCGGTCGAAGCTCATGTCTGAGGACGTGTCGCCGGAGATATGGTGAGCGGGTGTGATCATCGTCTGCGGGCCACCAACTTTGCCTCCGTCTTTTGCTTTGCCTTTCAATGACAACGATTGAATAGCTGGCATGCTGCTATCCACACCTTCATCGTCCGCAACGAAGAAGTCAACATCGGCAGCCGTCCCGAACGCGTCGGTCTCCCCAGTTCGAAAGTTATACGTGACGCAAAGGCCGCTGCCCAAGTCGTCGAGGAGATTGACTACGCGGTCCCGCCGCGCGGGTGAGACTCCCTGGTTGCCAAGGAAAACGGAGTATCCTCGCCGTTGAAGGAGGCCATACTGGTCAACCTCGTGCGGCGCGCGGGGGGTCAAACCTCGGTTCAGCAGAAGCGGCTGGACCAGCCCGAGCCCGTCGGCGAGAACCCGGCACCCTCTGCAGCCCTGGCGCGCTAACACTTCGACGTGGTCCAAACTCAGATGACGAAGCCCCCGGCCGGCCTGGTTTTTGGGCAGCGTCCAATCTATTGTGAGCAAGCCCGGCTTCTCCTGGTCGAGATTAAAGCAGAGGGAGCATGGCCTGAAGGGGTTATATGCCGGCGGGCGCTGAGGCATACCGGGAATCTGCCCGTCTGGGCCCGGGGGAGCAGCCAGGTCCCGTCTTCCCATGGCATGAAGAGAGAAGACGGCTTTGCCGCTATACTGAGCGAAGGCATAGCCCTTCTGGGTGGGTTGTTGCGCCTTCTCTGCTTGAGGGGATCTGTTCTCCATGGCTGAGGTGTGTTTTTCTCTCCCAATACGATGTGAATGCAAAGCAGCGCGATGCCAACTAGTAATAAGAATGGCCAGGGTAGAGATGGACGTTATGTACTAACTTATAACACAACGCTCCCGAATGTAAGTCCAGGGGTCTCATGCGCTGATGCATGACTGCGGCACAACTCTCGCCCGAGTAAATAGGCCATCACCCACTACAGCGAGTGCGGGGAACCTGGAGTTTGTGCCAGACTTACAGGCGGCAGCCGTTTCCTTGCCACATCCGTCCTACTAATGTGGGTGTCACTTGGTGAAAGTGTTCCGAATAGGAAGTAGAAAGATTCGAAAGATCAAATACGAATGAACGCGCCCTCAGAGAGATGAGAGTAAGAGGTGGCAGGACTGATTGGGGTTTGCATTCTATCCTTTGTATTACCGTGAGGGGATTCGCTGGCACCTGTCAACGTAGTCGCAATCAGGACAGGACGAGATAATAGAAAGCAAGTCTTAAGCCGTATGCTCCAACCTGCTGCATATTACCAGGCAGCAAGCAACTTACTCTGGTCAAACTGCCGTCCAAGCCAAAGAAAGTGTATAAATGGCCAGTTTCTGGTAAGGCTCTCATGATTTGTACACTACCTGCATTATTACCGAGTTGTATAGATATTCTTCAACATCATATGGCAGTCAGGTGTGTTTTGGGAAGCCAGAATGGGAAGGGTTCACATGTGTTCTGCTTTTCCGACGCATTTGAATGATGTTTTGTAGGTCTGCACGGTCCACGTAAAGTCAATCAAGCCGTGGAGGTCAGATAAGGTTCTCTCCAGTCCCCGGAAAATCTGATAAGAGGACCCCACCTAGGCTCGGAGCCAATTGACCAATCGGAAGCATCGCGCAATGCTCTCGTGGCTTCAATTACGTCCACCAATCCACCACGTTGTCCTAGTGAATCCTACCGCCAGACAGCGAACAACATTCATAGTTGTTCTACTTCTTTGCACTGACAACTCCGCAATTGAATCTCAACTCCTATCCCAACTGATCTTCCCGACGCATAATTGCATTCCTTGCCAGTAAACCACCCACTATGAAAGGACTTCTTCTCTCTCTCGGCCTCATGGCCTCCTCCGCCATCGGCTTTGTTGCCGCGGAGGACATGAAGATCGATGTCACACTTGCCGTCGAGTGCGAGCGAAAGTCCCAGAAGGGCGACAAGATCAATGTGCACTACAAGGGAACCCTGCAGTCTAACGGCGAGAAGTTCGACGCCAGCTACGACCGAGGCACTCCCTTCAGCTTCAAGCTGGGCGGTGGCCAAGTCATCAAGGGGTTCGTACATGGCTTACTTCCATCAGCCCTTGCACCAGCCGCTAACATGATGCCAGATGGGATGAGGGTCTGCTTGATATGTGCATTGGCGAGAAGAGGCAAGCACCCTACCCCCACGAATGGGTGAGACATAGCTGACGCCATTTAGGACCCTTACCATTCCTCCTGAGCTTGGATACGGCAACCGAGGCATGGGCCCAATCCCCGCCGGTTCTACTCTAGGTACGAGTCTTCCCCGCTGTCACCTCTCGGAGCTTTACTGACATTGGGTTGAAATAGTCTTCGAGACCGAGCTCGTCGGAATCGACGGCGTCCCCAAGCCCGAGAAGATCGTGACCAAGGCCAGTGAGGCCGCCAGCGAAGCTGTCGAGTCAGCAACTGAGAAGATTGCAGCGAAGGTTGCAAGCAAGGTCAGCGAGGCGGCCGAAGTGGTCAAGACCATGGTTGCTGATACCGACGATACCCAGGAGCATAACGAGTTGTAAAGCCCAAGACGGGTTGCGAACCTATGCCCGATGCGTCCTGATAGAGGAGGATAGATCACACTAGTCTTCAAAGATGTACAAAGGAAGGCTCTTGTCTGGATTGGACAGCGGGATACAACTTGTAACATGACGCCCGGTTGATGTAATCCTTGGCATTAGCAAGCCGGCTGAATATTTGCTCCATATACAAGCAATAAATGGCGATTATTCATCTACAATTGATACGCTTTTTCACCGTAATCGTACCATGTCTTAAAAAAACACAATTGCAAGAGCGTATTTTAAAATAGAGGGTTATAGATCTTCGTCATCTCAACTACCCAGTTAACAGCACCGCTCGGCGTTGCGCACCATTATTTCATTCAAGGACATAGCGAGCATCATTTCTGATGGCTTATTTGGGTATGGCAGAGGTGCTGCAATGGTTCCGGATAGCATTCAGCTTCATCAGGATACACACATGGAGTAAAGAGTCAGGATAAAACAACGTTCATTAGGCACACTTTATTAAGTGCTATTTACACATCAACCTTCCCTGTAATATTCTCTTTTCTAGCTTGCCCAACCGGGTAATCTTTAACCAGCTTGATACAGTCCCAAAGCCGCAACATGCGGGTTAACCATGGACAAGTTAAACGGCGTAACATACAAGTCCACGTCCGTAATGGCCAGAAACATGGTCCCGTTTACTGCCGGGTCGCCCGCAAATGTGCTCACATTGGGCTGGATCGTGTACCCCGAGTTGCAGCTCACGTTCAAAAGAGGCGAATAGGTGACATTCAGCTGAGTAACCCAGGCCACGAACTTGGGGTGGATCACATTTGTTGCCGTGATGTAGCTGTTGTTCGGGCCCACGGCCTGGCCAGGCGCATCCCATTTCAGGAACACTTGACGGCCGGGGTAAGAAAGTGGCTGCGTGCGGTTCTGCGTGATTGCTGGTCCACAATCACGGGATTTGTCAGTGGCGTTGAAGCAGAGCTCTGAAGAGGAGATGTTCGCCGTGCTGAGCGTGTTGGTCCAGCCGCCAGTAGTTTCATTCCAGACATTCGAGCCGTCCAGGCGGGCGGCGTTAGGCTGGTTGAGAATATGGAGAGCAGGGAAGTTTTGCCAGACCAGGCGGGTTTGGTTCGCCGGACAGCTGGAGATGTATGGTGCGAGGAGAGTCCAGCCCCACGACTGTGGGATGCCAGTCTCAAACCACACGGGCATAGGGAAGAGACCGCTGAACTGTCTGAAGATCATCTGCTGTCGTGCCTCGGTCGTGATGCTCAGAAGGAGCATTTGCGCGACCTCTCGCGCGTTCAAGTGCGGGAGGAAGCCATACACGCCCGACTCGCCGAAGCGCGTGAGCTTCTGGCTGAAGTCGAGATACTCGCGCAAGTTGCTGACGGGGTAGTTGTACGTGCACTGCTTCGGTGCCTGTGCGCCGAGCATGTTCGTCAGCAGCGTGGCGTGGCCGACCTCTTGCTCAGCCATGAACTGGAGCAAGTATCGGTCTTCAGCTGTGAGGCCGAGTGCCTCAAAGTCCTCCACGGAGAAGGTCGCGAGGCCCCAGTGGAACAGATCGAGCTCAATCCATTCCTGGTACAGGCCCAAAGCGATGGACTGGTAGTCGAAGTCGCTCTGGACGCGATACACGGGAGCAGAGCCGTTGGTTCCGAGCCCGCCCGCCGGTGTGTACGGCGCTGGCTGGTCGGCGTGAAGCTTTCCGTCTGCTGGGTACTTGTAGGCGTCCGGTCCTGGTGGCAGAGCAGGAATTGAAGGTGCTAGGATGCTGGTTGAGAGAGCTCCCAAGGTTGTGGGGGATGGTCCAGTGTATGGGCCATGGGAGGTGACGTTCGCCTGTGGTACAACAGACGGTGTGAATGTGGGCTCTGAGGTGACGGTTGTCTGGGCCTCGGACACGAATGGTATGGCGTATGAGGTGCTCACAAGGGCAAATAGCGCCGCGCTTCTAAAAACTTGTTGCCTTGTCATTGTGACGGATGATTAAGTAGAAGTTAATACCCAGATCGAGAGCTTCGTTTTCTCCAATTGCGGGAATCTCGTCCAGTTTATAGCTCTTCCGCATACGTCCTCCATAGAGAGCTGCCATATTGCTGGTGTCATCGCTCTACATGCTGCAGCAAATGATGACCTCAAAGACTCGGGGTTTTCCACTTGCTCGCGGTTGAAAAGCTCCGAGGAACTTTCCCACCGCCGGCATCGGTTTTTGGTCATCTCATCGTAGCTGTCAAGCTGATTAGATACTAAAAGGCTTAATTCCCCATTTCGGCTTATTGATCGTTGCAGCGACCGTAGGCGGGCTGCAGGGGAGAGCGGAGGAAATTCTCCACCAGGTCGTGGTCATGACGCTGACATTTTGAGGCTCTCCCAGGACATCGGGAGTCAGGTTCGGCACCAGGGTGGCCACATCCACACCGAGTATTGACATTTGGAAAGGCGCAATTGAAAGAAAATCTTCATATTGATCTTACACCATTGCCACGACCCCGGTCGTCCGCCCACCAAATCTTGTGGCAACACGATTGAATCCATAGGTGATGACGGGTTGAAGTCCAAGATCGGAAGAAACAGATATCGGATGTAACGGTTGCGCACTAGCCCGATCTGCAGTGATCTTCACGTGGAAAAAATAACGGTTTGGATTCCAAGTGCCGATAACCAGGTACCCGACCGGAACATTGATGCAGCCACGTTCTTTGGTCCTGGTCGGTGGCGGGGTCGAAAGCCGACGTCTTCCCACCAGACAGAGGCAGGCATACTGAATACATACAATGCTTATGAAGCTTTCTGTCTTCGCAGGCAGTTAGCTTGTAATATTTTGAGTTCAAAAAATGGTCGGTTCTGGTGTGTTTATGAGCGCCCGCCCTGTTGGATGGCAGCCTCGGTCGTGACAAAGTGGTCCATGATGCGGAGCGTCGGCGAACGCATACGGATTACGCCCTATTGGAATCGTTGTTCGAGGACTGCTGAAACCGAGGGCATGGTCGCGATTCCACGAGACAGCGATTCAGTCCATGTCAGGATGCACTGATGTCTTTCTCATGTGAACAGAGGCAAAAAAAACAGGCTGCAGTACTGTGGTGGTCAAGCAAACAGGACCATCACCATTCCGCTTCGGGCTGCAGCGTGGGAATGTTACTCGGAAATCCATCAGAGTTGATTTGAAAAGATCCAAAGAGTAGAGGGTGATTCTTCCGGCCCATAAGCTATAATTGCATTAAAGTTAAGCTGCAACCGAGTATGGATTTCGGACGATGGTCACACCGGAGTGGGCCATCAGTCCGTACCCAAACTCGGCATAGCCATATTCCTGGGGGCGATTCTGAATGATTCTACGGGGCGTAGAAGGTGCCCCAAGACTTCTATCGGGGACGTGTCCGCAAATCGGTCCGCCATGCGAGGGAGCATTGACGTGTGTTTTGGTATGTTGGTGAAACACCTTGTCGCCCCCCCACACTCGATCGTGGGTGACGAGTCGCCCGAATGAAACCAAACATTCTTGTGGGCAAATCGTATGGAATTCCTCCATCTGTGCCGCCAATCATCTGATCTTTCTGGCCATCATTGTCCCAATGCCGCCTCGCAAGATTCACGGACCCGGGTCGGATGGCGGGGTGGGCTGGGTGTGCCATCGAAACACTCGCATCGGAGTAGCAGCTGAGGCAAAACGGCCGCCTAGAACTGTTCTCCACACATATCTAAATGAAGATGTTGGAGAGTACCAAGTAAAGATTGGCCTAGATACTACCGGACTTCTCGGATTCCGTGACACGATGAGCTACGACGGTGGACTGCCCGATACGCGGCTGTATTGGGCTAGTCCGGAGCAACTTGCGTGTTGAAGAACCTCCACAAGCACATACTGCGCAGTGTATATAAAGAGCAAGTCATATCCGTGATGAGGAACATTCTTATCATCACACATTCAACACACATTCAACACACTTTCAACACAAAGAATCAAATACTCCTACACCAACACCGTCCATAAACACATCTCGATCTCCTCGTAACCCAACTTTTCAATCAAAACAAGTCAAAATGGATCCCGTCAAGATGGCCAACGCAGTTTCTTCCCGAATGGTGATTCCCGTCAAAGGCGACGTGGAAGACTGGAAGCTGCAACTCAAGTTCATGCTCCAGACCCTCAAGACGCAGGATGGGTATCTTCGCACTCGCTGGGGTCCATGGAGCGAGGATCAGCAGAAGCTTGATCTTCTCATCGGTACGAAATCATTCCAGCTTACCTCTTTTACAGAATCTAACAAAGAATGCTAGGTTGGATCAGCCCTGAGGCCAGCGAAAAGTGGAAGAACTCGGCGGATCACGCGGAAGTCGTTGAGCAATTCAAGCCAGCTCTCGCAGGTCTGCCGACCTCCTACAATCTCCGCTTCAAGCCTCTCGCACCACAGGCAGTGATCAACTCGCCAATCGTGGAGACCGTAAGCTTCCTTAACTGCACCGTGCCTGAGGACGAGATCAGAGCCCAAGTCGAAAAGGCATCTACGCTGCCAGGATGCAATGGTGTTGCTAGTGGATACACGCTTGACGAGGTCAATGGTGGCAAGATCTTTGTTGCAGCAATTGGATGGACGAGCCTCGAAGCCAGCAATGCGGTTGACAAGTCTGTATATGTTGGGACTTTGAAGACTGAGATCCATCACACCAACCTCAACTTCCCCATCAAGGGATTCCGTGGATTGTAAGCGAACTCTACGCTTTGGTTTCGCAATGCGCTTTCATTGTATATAAAAAGCACAATGTGTCACTGTCGGCTGGACTGGCTTTGAAATTGAAATGAAAACGAACCTTCTTAAGCTCGTCCGTACACACTGTGACAATATTAACATCCACAGAAACGTACTCTATCTTACTTGACCATCATATGCAAGTCCGGAGATGTTTGTGGCGTGGTCTGCAGCGATCACGCTATACTCTACAAGCAGCACGCTCAGTGCAACCGTGGACTGAAGAGTGCTGTAGCATTAAGGTACGTTGAGACCGAGTTTTCTCAATCCATACCGACATTACATGCGACATTCCATTTACACCGTTTCCCAAGAAGCAGAGTCCTAAAATTCCTTTAAACTACTCCTCAACAAGACACCAGTCCCGGAGAGTTTCTAACCAAGGCCATAAATCCGGCTCGTGCTCAATGACATGATCTCCATATCGTGCCGCACCTATTTCTCTAAAACATGCGCGTGTGGCGGCACCCGGGCGATATGGCCCCATCAGCCACCAGAGCTGGCGTGAGCCAGACACCTTCGCATTGATCTCGTGCGCCCAGGGGACAACGTTAGGCGCCACATACGTGACGCCCCATGCCTGCTCGTTCTCGGTGCCTCGTTCTGGCCAGCCTATCGGCGCACTGTCCCTCGTGATCCAGACATCCTCTCCCAACCCCTCATACTCCGTGTCGGGGCTATCAGACACAGTAAAGCATATCTGTGCCCAAAGAACTGCCTCCTTCAGACATGGCATATGGCATGCTGCTTGAGCAAACGCGACGAGGAAGGGTTCTAGAGCGTCGAAGTGTGGAAAGAAGCGGAATCCGCAGCAATCAAGTGTATCGCGCCGGAAGCTTTCGTAGTCCCATGTTTCGCATTCCTCATCTGTCGTGACCGTGGGAGGGTACTGGAAACGATCGATAGTATATCCTCGCTGAACGCGTCCAGTGCCTCCTGGCCCAGGCGGTGCGTTGAAATACCAGTAGCCCTCTGGATGAGCTGCGTGGAAGTTGATATTCACAGATTCTAAGTACGGCCAGAATGGAGTGTTGCTGTCATCATGATCAGTGGGCCAAAACAGGGTGCTGTCCGCCGCTACGGAGAGTCTGAGTTCTCCGAGATGGTAGGTAAGAATCCGCAAACTGGAACTGAACAGATCGTACGGCGCCCCAGGATGGAGCAGGTCCGGCAGTGGTCGTCTCTGGTCCATGTCGCGCATATCAATTCCAAAGTCAAGGCTTAGTGTGCGTAACGAGGCGGGGAACGTAACACCATTGCGGATTGCCTCAACGAAACTGTGTCAACTATCTCGGCGGGGACCTTCCCACCTCCGATAGAAGTGCTTCCCGGCATCGTGCAGCGACCAATTATCGTAACTATCCCTCACTGTTGACAAAAGCGTCACGAGGTTTGGCAACTTTGATGAGAGATCTAGGATAGACCGCAAATTCGAGTTGAAAACGGTAGGATACTTCCCATACTCGTACAAGTGTTCGTATCCCTCGTCCAGATCAAGCTCTGTGACAGACTCCACGCTAGGGAGCTCATGGGGCCGGAGGACGTGTATGCGCCAGCTGACCTGGTACGGATGGAGGCATCCTTCTCCGGCTACTATGTCCCTCTCTGCAGCTGGTAGTACCAGCTTGAAGGACGCTGGCTCGCACAGCTCTTCTGTTGCTCTCAAAGCTGTGAATAGCGCGTGGATTTGCCGGGAGTAGTCCTCGTCCCGCTGATCTAGCTGGCTTTGGGACTCGCGACACACATATTCGCCATCGTCATCCAACCCTAGAGGCGGGAGCTTCACGGCGAATTTGAGAATCTTGAGATATCGAAGCCGGCCATGACGCGAAAAGATCCTGATAAAGTCGTCGAGATCATACTCGCCGATAGACACATCATGGAAAGCCTGTCGTGCCCTCTCTGTAGCCAATTGGAAGCGCTTGTTGACTGTGAGAGTGTGCTTCAGTGCCACGTAGTCAAGACGATCGATGACTCGTTGGAGAATTTCTTGGGGTAGCTGTTCCATTGCTGAGACTCCAAGGGGACGGAGATACCAAACTAGAGAGAGAGAGATAATTTGTAAAACTGATGTTCACCTAAGATGGTGATCCTCCGAGTGAGCTAGCCCCGCAGGAATATGAATCTCGACAGAAATATTCGACAAACCCGTAGAAGCAGCCGCCTTCCCGCGTTATCCAACATTTGCTTGAAAACAAACACTAACATTTCAGCAGATCCCACAGCAGCTTGGCAGATTGATGTACCTTCAATTCATAGGCAGCCCCGGCTTGGCTACTGGTGCCGCTTTGAAAGAAGGGCAAACTTACTGTACTTCTGAACGCAGAAGTCCATGACCTTAGGATGGCTGTTTCTTCTCAATCAGCTGGGAACATCCATCCTCTTGGCCGATACCACTGCTCTTGACAGCTTCGAAACTCTCACTAACTGACTGCTAAAGGCAAACGACGCAGGGTCGGCGGAGCAACACGTGCATGTTAGAGGACTACTTTGATATCTTGCCGGCTGTTTCACCTCATTCACATGAGCGGCGATGGTTCTCGTTATTGTTAAATGACACTAGCATTCAGGAAAACAGAAGACACCGCCCACTCAGAGTTTAAGGTAGACGTGATATTACACAAATTATAACTAGAGAGTCTATGGACTTTTATTTGTTGCAATTATTTGCTTGATAGTTCGTCCACCCAGACTCTCAATCTTATCTCCTCTGGTAAAAATCTCTCAAACGGTAGCACTGCACATAAATGGCGAAGCCTCTCAATTTCGGATATGGAGCCAAACGTAGCCTGGTCAACATATGGCTGTACGTATGACCATTGTACAGGGATAGCGTCTATCCCGGGATACCACAGATCGGTAGCATGGGATATTTGACGGGGTGTGGCAGCTTGAAGCCTCGCATTAGCTCGTCTTCGAAGCAAAGTCCGGGCTGCGGAGAGTAGCACCAGTGCCGGTTGCAGTTTGTTGGGTTCCAAACCCTCCAAAAGTTGAGTTCTTACCGATAACAGATGCTGTTGAGCCAGCCAGGGACGTACTGCCAAAAAGGCCACCAGAAAGGGCGGGTGCTGGCGTTGATGAGGAACCGAAAAGCCCTCCGCCGCCTGAAGCCGCACTCGAACCGAAAACAGATGCCGTTGAGCTTTTTTCCGATTTACTGCCAAAAAGGCCAGCAGAAAGGGCGGGTGCTGGCGTTGGCAAGAAACCGGAAAGCCCTCCGCCCCCTGAAGCCGCACTCGAACCGAACACAGATGCTGTTGAGCCTTTTTCCGATTTACTGCCAATCCCGGTGGCAAAAGAAAAAGGTTCGAGTCCCGGGGCTGTTGATGCTGACGAGAACCCGAGAGGTTTGATGTTCCGGGAAGCCACAGTCGAGCTGATGACAGATGTTTTCGAGGCTATCTGCGATTTATCTCCAGGGGATCCGCTGGCAAGGGAGGCTGGAACGCTTTGTGTTGTTGACTGCGCAAGGGTGCTGAAGGGTTTTGATACTTGGCTTGTAGCTGCGCTAGGCGAACCATTCGAAGCGGTCGCCAGGATGGATGTTGCGTGCGCACTGGAGTTTAAAGTTGCCTTTGGAGCTGGGGTTGCCTGCGCTAGCGAGGGCGGTCCTAGAGTTGCGCATGTTAGCTGGTGTTAAATACCGTGATATGGGACAGATCCTACTTATAACGAGTTGTCTTGACGTGGTTAACGCAGAGCGCCTTGATAAACTTGGTGGGAGTACTAGTATTAAGAGTTAGCTTGCCATATGCAGCTGTCCGTCGTCCCAACGCACCAGTCATCTCTCGTGGCCTGTATTGCTGACACTTTTGAAGACCGTCTCGCAAGATTCTAGCTTGGGCCTCTAGCGCTTTTCTCTCTGACTGGACCTCCTCGGATTCTGCGGCCAGCTCCTTCAACTGGTTCTCCTTCATCTGGTCCACCTTTCTCGGCGTCAACATATCCGGTATGTCGCAGATCAAACAACTCTCCACCGCCAGATTGATGATATTCTCGACGAACGTCCTGAGAGACATCTAGTGATTCGGTTAGTGCCCATTCAACGTCTGCGCGCTGCGCGGTGACCGCGCCGGGAGGCCTTACGTCGTAGTATGCCACCATCATATCGATAGCCTTGTCCGTGCCGAACATACTATCCCAGCCATCTTCTGCGACCGCGATCGCGTTGAAGATCTTTTGGCGGGTCAGCCCATCCATTGGCCTGCGCTCAAACATGCCAGGGTGCGAGGACTTGAAGGCCTTTTCGACTTGGTCAGCAAGGCGTTGCCGGCTTCTCTTGGACGAAGTGCTGTGGAACTCTCGATCCAGTGGTACGCCAAATCCGGCGGTATACGGACGGAGCAGTTCATCCAGCTTGGCTGCAATTGTGGCCTTCTTCGAGTCGAAGAACGGATCAACGCAGCCGCGCAGAACAGCGGTTGTGGTGGCCGTGTCCGCCCCAATGATGTGGCTGACGAGCTGCTCTACGACCACTTTGCTGAAATTGGTGACCAGGTCGAGATGAAACTCGGTGATCTCTTTCCACCGGACAGACTGCGTCTTGAACATCTGGACCACGAGACTTGAGTTCGGCATCCCGGGGAATTCTGTACCCTGGTTGGCAGCTGCGAGCAGCTCAGTACTAGACTTGAGATCCGACTCCAGGACTGGCTCGGGATCCTTAAAGTCGTAATAGTCAATGAATGGTTGGAGGTGATCTGGGAATTCTTCGACTTTAGGGTTGACTTTATTCCGGCGGGTTGTCTCATCTTTATTGTTCACATTGTCGTCTGTATCGATTCCATCATCAAGATTACTCTCCCATATAATCTCCTGCTTTGCTCCCTTTGTTAACATTGTGGCATGGAAGGCGCGATTAAGGTTTCGAAGTATCGCCCTCAGCTTTCTGTTGCTCTCTTCGCCAAAAAAGGGGTCGTGATACCTGCCGTCGACTGCGTCCCTGGCCAGTCTCTGGAAGCTCTCGGCGATGTCGAGCAAGTAAGACCTCAACTCCTCCGGGCTGGATCGAGGCTTCCCAAGGCGTTCCAGCTTATCTTGGCGCGTCCTAAGATGGCTCTCGATGTCCGAGATAAGGCCTGGCAAGATCTTGCGAATGTGTGTAAGAAGCACCTTGGTTAGCTTTTTCCGCAGGTTCTCAACCCCGCGGCTATGCTCAGGTATGGAGTTCCAGGCACCTGTTCGGAAGAAAGCCTCCTCCCGGGCGTCTCTATCTTCGGCCGCGGTCGACTCCTCATCTTCAGACCTGTTCCGGAGGACGTGCCAGCCTAGCGTGAGCCGATTTGCAGCCTCTTCCCCTTGGGCAAGCTGGAGGGCCTTCCGCTCGTCGGCCGAGCCAGGCCTGGGGAGGTCTGGTTTTGTGATGACGCCCAAGGTGCGTTCCCGCGTCGGGTCATGCTTTTTGGCTTCAGTCAGGACTTTCTGGTTCGCGAGCTGGTTGTTGGCAGAGATGACAGCCAGGATGATGCTGTTTTTCTGCTTCATGTAGCTCTCGACTAGCTGATCGACGATTTCCTTTCCTTCTTGCGACTGCTCGGCCGTCTCGGAGTGAAAAAATCCCGGGAGGTCAACGAGGGTAAGCGCGTAGACCTTGGGGCCAGCAATCTCGACGCGCAAAACATGCTTTGAAAAGCCCTTGGAGGTGCCGTCGCGCCTGTCCATGCGCTGCTTGGCCTCGTCGATGATCTCCGGGAGGTCGTCCTTGTCGAAGCTGGTCCTTAGGAACGGCTCCGACGAGTCATCTGGGCTGGTCTCGCCGGCGAATTGAATGCTGACCTGGACCCGGCTCTCGCTTGCCCGCCGGAGAACCAGCTCCGTGGCGAACCGAGTACACAAGTCTCCCTTCACGGGGAATTGCACCTGAGATATGGCCTCGAGAACGGAGCTTTTCCCAGAACTTTGGTCACCCACGACGATGATTTGTGGCAAATCGACAAAGCCACCCACGTGCAGCTGTCGAAGACTGTCGATTGTGTCGAGGAGCTCTTTTGTCTCTGGGCTGTTTAGCTGTTCGAGGGCAACCGAGTCGAGGGTTGCCTCGACATTTGGAGAGTCTCCCATGGTTGGTGGTACAGAGGATCAGGTTTGCGGCGGATAGAACAAATGAAATTCACGGGCATCTGGCGGTGAGCAAATAAGAAACGGCTTGAAGCTCAAATGTACAGTCCCATAGCCCTCAGTTCTTGTTGGCTTTCGGTTTGTTTTTGTAGTTGCCGCCATTGGTATCGGAGATCCTGGGAGATCGACCCGCCAGGTCTGAACCCAGGGTCGAGATGTTCGCACAGCCACTCAAACCTCGAACCAACACCTTTCTCTGTGTCGGTCTGATTGGCCGAAACTAACAGTTAACACAAAGGGGGTTTCTATCCTGCAGACGAGCGCGAGAGTTTTATTGTTTCAGGCTAAATGCGAGGTCAGCAATGTGCTGAATGTCTCGCTAACCCTCCTTCCACTGAAACAGAGGTTACATGCCATGGGGCGGACGAGTGGATCGTGGGGGGCGCCTCCAATGTGACTTGTCGATCACAAGCTAATCGGCGTTACGAACATCCTATTGAAGTAATTCACCCAAGATTGTCTAGCGGCAGGCCTTGGCTGGGCCACGGGGAAGTTTGGCGCCCGCCTGTAGACGCCTTGCCCCTTATTATGTAGTTAGTAAATGGCGCTGATAGCCCTACAAAGTTGCAGTGGCCTGGCCAGGCCTAGTCTAAGGTACCAAAGTGGATCGAACAACTGTAGCACGGTGGTCCAGCGTTGTTTTGCAGTGACCCCCACCAAAATAAGCTGGACCACGGTGCTCCAGGCCACTTACCAATGCTAGATCGCACCCGTTGGGTAAGGTAGCTACCACTGCTAACTTACCCATGAATCTGCCCTACTTGCGCCGGCATTTACAGCGGAGCCCTTGACCAGGGACACTCGCTGATGCTTCTTTGCGTCTTCGTAACGACGCCCACGACGCCGTTGACGTCCAAGCAGCCCTCTTCCATTATCTCTTAGCTGTAATCCGTAGACCAATTCAGTTCAATTTTCCTGTACTTGCAGGTATCGCGTAGAGTCATGTGCCTCACATACCAATTAGCAGCAGGACACCAAGATGCCTAGCAGTAATTACGCCAGCAACATCATTCTCACGGTACAACCTTTGGACCTTGGTTACGCTGGTACCACCTTATTCGTACACACATTTGACTCTTGAGTTTCTCCGAATAGAGTTAGATTAGTACTGTTCAGATGGTACCATGTAGCTGCGATTCTTTGATTGACAGATCCTTGAAGTGTAGCATAGCCCTGGCGTCTCTATTATGATCCAACAATCTCCGCAGCGACTCACGGCCTCGACTCCTAGCAGGCACCACCATCCGCGCATCGCCCGCCATGCTGGGATTGTAGCTAATCACGCGCTTGCCGTTAGGTAGCTAATGTGCATGGTGACGCCAGCTTTCTTGAACCCTGGACTTCTCGAAGAAGTTATAGTCCCTGCGCACTGTCTCCTGCCACGTGTTTGGCGCCGTCCGCGCCGACGTCTAGCGCCGGGGCGAGATAGTTGCAATCCGGGACCTGGAGAAGCTGTGATGCTGTGTCAGCCGTCTTGCATACTTCAGCCCTGGACCGATTGAGGCTTAGTGGCTATACAAACGTGTAAATTCATTCTATTCTTTAGTGTTATAACGAGCTGATGCCGGCCAAAGCTGCTGTATTGACTAAATTGGCTATCCAACTGAATCTTGAGATAGGGAAGAAAGAGAAAACAAGAAGGTTTTGAGGCCCCGTTCTAATCCTGTCCCTTCTTCAATCAGTATACAACGCGTCACGGCGAAGTTCATTCTTAAGAGGATCGTCATCATACACTCCTGCAGGATCCTTCGTCAGCGCTAAAATACAAGATGTGGTTAATTAACATAGTATATTAATCTTAACCCCCCAGGTAAGTCATTTGTCTCGCACTTCTACTTTTCCCAGCTTTCTCTGTTCCTCTGTTTGGGTGGGAATGCCCTCGACGTTCATCGCCGACGTAAATCTCCACCATGTACCTCTTCTTGGCACAAGCAAGCGCCACCCTGGTACGTCCTGAATGTGGGAAAACGACTCTTGAGCGCAAATTAATCGCTGACATGCCGCACAGCTCCTGATTCGCCTCATCTGGCAACCCATCTACAACCTCGTCATCCATCCCCTGCGTGGTTACCCTGGGCCTTTCCTGTGGCGGGCAACCCGCCTGACGTGGATCTACTACGCGCGTCAAGGCACGCTGCACCTCAAGATTCGGGAGCTACACGAGCGCTACGGGCCAGTCGTGCGCGTCGCGCCTAATGAGCTGTCCTTCAACGACGGCGCCGCATGGAAGGACATCTACGGCCACCGCGTGGGCCCGAACGGAAACCAGGACGAGAATGAGAAATGGATCGTGGCGTACGCGGGCAGTAAGAAGGCACCGCGGGGCCTTCTGAGCGCCCCCAGGGCCGAGCACAGCTATCTGCGCCGGCTGCTAAGCCATGGCTTCTCGGATCGGAGCTTGCGGTCCCAGGAGGGCACGATCCGCAAGTACGCCGACGTGCTCATCAAAAAGTTGAGGGAGGAGAGCAAAGGCGGCCAGAAGCGCGTCGACATCAACCTCTGGTATGGCTGCACGACTTTTGATATAATCGGTATGTGAACCCAGATACAGCAGTGTGGCGAACAAAGAAAATTATAAGACGGGAGAGGGGCCAGCGGAATAAGGAAGGCCAAGGCACAGAATCTAGACGGCTGACGCCGTCCGTGTGATGCTCGCAGGTGACCTAGGCTTTGCGGCATCTTTCGACAGCCTTCAAAAGACGGATCATCGCCACTGGGCCTCAAGCTTTGCCAACCCAGCGACAATAAAGGCTCCGGTAGAGGCCACGACCAGGCGCATGATCTTGCCCGACTGGCTGTGCGACTACCTCAACAAAACGTTGTCCAACTCGGTTCTCAACAATACTTTCTTGCAGTATGTATTCGAAACCATCTCTGCAAGAGCGGAATACACTGTCGAGCGGCCAGACTTGATCGAGGGGCTGATCAACAGCATGGATAAGGATGTGAGCTTCTTAGTCCTTCTCCCCCCCCTCCGGACTCGCCGCCCAGGGGTCGGCACCACTCTCTGTGCATTCTAACGTAAGAATTTAAGGCTGTCCCCAAGGACGCAATCATGCGCACGGCAAGTCTGCTCCTCGCGGCTGGCTTTGAAACAACGGCGAGCCTGCTTACCGCCGTGACGTACCTCCTCTGCACGTACCCGCGCTGTCTCGAGAAGGCGACTCGCGAGGTCCGTTCTTCATTCGACTCGGAAGAGGACATCACATTCGCCTCGGTAGATAACCTTTCTTACATGATCGCCTGTCTCAACGAAGCCTTGCGGTGGTACCCGCCCGTTGCAACCGGACTCCAGCGCTTATCCATGAAGGGAGGCACTATGGTGGCAGGCGTTTTCGTCCCCGAGGAGGTGAGTATCAAGCCCAGGAGAACTGTGCACTTGTAGTTTTGTCTTGGGTATTAACCATCGTTGGGGGAATAGGCTGTCATCTCGGTCCCTCACTGGGCAACGTATCATAGCTCGCGAAACTTCGTCAAGGCAGACGAGTACCATCCGGAGCGTTGGCTCGGCGACCCGGAGTTTGCCTCGGACAATCTCGACGCGGTGCAGCCTTTCAGTGCTGGCCCACGAAACTGCATTGGCAAGAAGTAAGTTGAATACGGCACATTCCCGCACTTGCGTCTTGCTAGGTCGCATTGCTAGAGTATGCTCCTACTGACTCTGATACCCTCCTAGCTTGGCAACTGCCGAGATGCGCACCGTATTGGCGCTGATTCTTTTTAACTTCGATGTCCGGCTAGCCCCTGGAATGCAAAGTTGGGCCGAAAAACAGCGGTTTTATAGTCTCTGGCTTAGGCCGCCTCTGGGGGTCTACCTGACGCCGGTGCAGGCTTGAACTGGTGTCAGAAGTTTTAATCAGCGGAAGTGGCTGGGAACCGTTCTTGTGACAGGATTACAAGGCCTGCCAGACTTGGCTATACTCGCCGACAGTTTGCAGCCTTCACACATCTCGACAATGCACTCATCAGTCCGCAGTCATCCACACCATCGTGAATCGCTTGGCCAAGCCGCTACTCGACATGCAAGGAAGTAATAAGCCTCCAAACTTAGTTGGGATAACATGGTGGTACACTGTGACTCTGTAGAGCTCTGAAAATAGAAGATGGCAATTTTTTGCAAAAGCATAGTTTGAGTTGCCGACGCTCTAGCATGAGCTCTGAAAAGGCCGCTGGTGCCCTCGACAGAGACCTAAATAAAGCATTCTCAGGTCTCCATTGACGCCGTTCTTCTGAGACGAAGAGATTTTCCTTCGAAGTCTTAACTATTAGACTTACGTACCGCAGTCCCAGCCGGCCGTGCTCGCGTGTGGCACATGGTGCTCACAAGGGGACGGCGGAACCCGGAACCGAGCCGCTCACCTTCCCCACCGAAGTCATTTTTGCCGCTAAGAGTAAGCACTATTGATTCTTAGCATATGAGTCCCGGAAAACCTTATGGTGTGGGTAGTAGCAGAGCTGCAAGCCAGCGAACAGAAACCCCCAGAAGGAATTGAAGGATTTTAAGGTCGTATATCTTACACGGACTTAGCGGACCTTTTGGTATTGGCCGGCAATCCGCATTACCGAATTTAGGACCTTGGCGCTGGATCCGTGCCGCCCGGCTGGACCTCCCTCCATTTTGGGTCCGTAAATCTCTTTACGAGTTATCAAAGACTCTGAATGCATGTGAGAAACAGTCCCAGTGAGGACACGGCCGACTTGGCGTTCTGACTCTTACATCCACCCGAGTATTTCGCCGCTTCTGCGGAGCTACTTGCTGAATGCGGTCACGGCGACTCTGGAAATTTGAGACCGAGCGGCAGGGTTTACATGAAGCCAAAATAAAAGCCTGGAGGGCGAATCCTTTGGCGCTGCCAAGGCTAGCTGTCTTAGCTCGATGCAACCTCTTTCAAGACTTGATGTGTAGAATTCTGACACCTATTCTACATAAACCATACCACCACGAGCGCAGCTAGCAGAGGCGATACGATAGTCATCGCAGGGAAATACTACCAAGAAGCAGTGACATAGACTAAGCATTGTAGAGACGTTCCGAGCTCTAAGTAGATTCTCTATTAATTAAGTACTTTAAGTGTGTGATTAACAGCTCGAGAAAAAGTGTGCGACTAAACAGACGCCAAGTTATGCTGAGCAACTGTTGGATTGGTAGACGTGTGTAACCAAAATTTATGCATGGCGCATAGGTTGTGCGTCAAAGTATTGGTCGTACAGCATCCATATATGCAGTACCCTTGCGTCTAATCCCAACCGCAATACTAAATAAATCCCCAAGTCGGCTACTGAATCTTTTTCTGGGCCCTGGGTTATTAGGTAAGTTGGTTTACAGCATAGTCACCGGGCGTAGTTTTGGGGCACCATTTACACCCAATGTGAGGGTGTGAGAAATGCTTGATCTTGCAAAAAGTCTCAATGGCCGTCGGACGAGAAAGCACAGCCGGAGCCCAATAGTGCAACGTCACACAGACAACTGATTTGGCAGTACTCAAATCAAGCAATCCCTTAACTATATTCCAAAATCGTGTGATTCCCTAGGAACTGGGAGGTGATATCGCATGTTCCTTCACGACTCAGCACCGCGCTTAAGCCTGTTGAGATGTGTGTAGGTGGCGCAGGATTCCGCATAGACGACACAATGTCCCCTCAATCAGAACAAGGCTTTGTCAACCAAAGAATTTTCTAGATCAGGGGATACGAGATGGGAGGTCTGACTGATCAGAATCGAAAGATCCTGACAGATGAGCAGCTCGAGTTTGAGTATAAATATAACCGTAACTGCTGTCCTAAAAGAGAGTCGAAAGCTTCCAGGAGACACAGTCACTTGCCTAGCATCACCGACAACCACTCTGCTGTTTGGCCCCCTTTTCACATACTCAGATTTTACTTTCGTTGCCATGGTCCGCTTCGCTATTGCAGCCGCCGCTGCTGTGTTTGGGTTCTGCTTGACCGCCACTGCCAACCCGGTCAAGGCACCTGCTGATGTGGAAGTTCCACCAGGCCTCGGTTACGATGCGAGCTTAGCCTGGGACGACTCTGACTTGCCCAAACCCGTGATAATGGGGATCCCACCGCGCCAGTTCAGGATGCCTACAAATGCCTCTCTTGAGGCACCACCGTCCGATTTCCATTCCGCCGGAGATATAGAGAAGAGGATCCTCGGCGCTGACAACCGCTTTCTCCTTGTCTCCGACGATTATCCTTTCCGTGTAGTCGGAAAGATCGTCTGGGCAAATGGCGTCTTCTGCACTGGCTCCTTAATTGGCCCTCGACATGTTCTGACAGCGCGGCACTGTATCCCGCAGAATGGCATGGGCGCACGGTTCAGTGAGTCTCTTCCTCTCATCCCCTTCTTAATGAGGATTTTCGACTAAACGCCGCAAAGTGCCCCGTTATGATAACGGCAACACTCCTTACGGCATCGGCAACATGCAGTTTGCCGTTTGGGTCGATTATGGCTACGGCCCTAGCTCGCAGTGCGAGTGGAAGGAAGACTGGTCCGTTTGGGTTATCGACAACCGCCTCGGCGACAACCTTGGGTACTTTGGAGCTAAGACATATACCCCAGGGGAGTTGAATCGACCCATCATGTACACGAGCGGATACCCAGGTGACCGAGACAGCGGTGAACGACCTTATCACATGAATTCGATCACCGTCCGCTCGCAGGGCTCTTTCCAGTGTGACCCTTGGGGCCCTCTGTACACCGATGCCGATATTGCCGGCGGCCAGAGTGGAAGTCCTCTTTGGGAAAAAGACGCCGCGAACAATAGATACGTTTGGGGCACTTTGGTAGTCGGTACCTCCACCGACTCGGTGGCCGGGTCTGGAAACTACATGGTCGAGAATATCATCCGCTTGCGCAATGAGCACCCATAAGTCAGCAGGGCACATCCATACTTTGCTCGACTGAAGCCTTTGGATATCTCATGATCTCTTGCTAGATCGCATGGACTGTCTTTGGCTTTTGGAGAATTTCTTAGATTCCCGTCATGTTTCTATTTCCTGGATTTGGACAGAATCTGCTGGGGGCTGTTTAAAATGCTGGAAGACAATTCTCCCCCAGGAGTTAGACCAACGCCTTAGCTAGATCAACATTCCTTAATCGAGTCAAATTGACAATAAATCGACGTTACTTTTTAACAACCATCTACAGCTCTTGGAACTATTAGGGGTTCTACTGTGTCTTCAGTATGTCCTTTGTAGAGATATTCGATTCTCAATTCCCAAGGCTTGCTGATCCGCTCCGGAATCACGTCAGCAAACACGTAAAGCGGCCCAGGCGGCGTACTTCCAGGACTAGTGCCGCAATCTCTCTGAAGCAAGCTGATATGATTTCACAAAAATGAATGAAACAACACAATCTAGCTTTGATATCCAGGCTAAAATCATGGATACATCAGTGGTGCCGGCTCTTCACCAGAGCCGCAAGGGCATCATGAAAGCCTATCAACCCCTGTCCCAACCCCAGCTCTTCCCTCCCAATCCACTTCTCACTGCTCCAGCTATTCGCTCCGAACTCAGCCCAGTAACTCAGATCCCTTCCGACCTCCAATCCCCACATCGGCCAAAGACGATCGTATTCCTCCAACGATATCTGAATATACTCAGTTTCGCTGCCAGTGATTTCGCTCCAATGATCCAGAAGCTTTCCCAAAGTAGTAGTTTCTGTAGTGGCAAACACGTACTTCCCTGCGAGAGTCAGGTTTGGTTGCTGGATTATCGCCCGAACGAAATGGCCAACGTTGGTGTGATGGTCTCCACTAGTGAAGACGGGCGTAGAAGGAGGAGCAGGCTGCAACCAAATATGCTTCCCAGAGGATTGCTGATATGATTTAGCACATTGTGTGTTTTTCTACCCTCCTGAAACTACTTGGAAGGAGTCACATACCAACAAACTAGGCACAAACATTGGATAGTATAGGGACTCTGCCCAAAATCCGACCCACAAGAAGGTCGTCTTTGCGAGCAAAGCCTTGTCTTTCTTGATAAATATATCAACTTGGGCCTTTGCATCGCAATGCGGGACTGCCAATGTCCCCTTTGAGAGGGCTTTCCTATCAGGGAGCGTACTCCAGATGAAATGCTCCGAAGTTGTTGTTGCTGAAGCGGCTTTTGCAATGTTGACGCCTTGGACGTATTCAACTTCCATGGCCACCTTTGGTCCAGAGGTAGCGAATGGTTCGAAGAAGTTTGTGAAAGCAAAGATGATGTTGGCGTCCTCAAGTATGATTAGTCTTAACTCAAATGACTGTGAACCAGCGTGTTCGGAAGCTCATGACTGCAGTACCTTGAACGCAGCTATCACAGACTCAGACTTGTTGAGGTCGGCAGCGACCATCTCGACTCCTTTTTCAGTGAGTGCCTGGGAGCTTTTGCTCTGGGGATCGCGAGTTATTCCTCGAAGCCGGTAGGATCCGTCAGAGAGGAGGCGGTTTATGACCGATCCTCCTTGTCCACCAGTGGCACCGATCACCACAACGAGTTTTCTCGGAAGAGGTGAATCCAGTTGGGAGCCCATTGCGACGGCTTTATAGATATTAATGATAGGAAGTTGTATAACAGATTCAAGAAGATGTAGGTCAATGGTCAGATATTATTTATCATTAAACGCAACGTAACAGTAGCAACTAGGTCAGGTTTATATAACATCGATTTCTAACAATTAGAGCTATACAGATGTACTATAGATCGCATTGACCTCGTCGTGTCATGAGTAGGTAGTCTTGCTTTGCAATCGTCCAGTCGATAGACGGGTGTCTCACTTCTCCGCACCTCATCAAGGTGGAATCCCATGCAAAAGAATCTTGCTTATTTGTAAGCGATTCCCCGGGCATGCTTGTATCCCATTAAGTCATTTGATTGCCGCAATACTTGATCGTAACGCGGTGGTTAGGCGGTTTTCGAGGCACATGTTAGCTAAGCAGGCGGGATCGGGAGTGGAGCGGGACAAGTGTGCGGAATTCCACACGCTAGACTAGGGGCGGAATTGGACGCTGGGCATTCGTCGATCATCATCGAGGTCCCATCCATGATCCACTGACTAACTCAAAACAGTGTTGTCACTGGTACTAGCAACTGGGTGACCAACAAGACCGGCTGCACATCAACTTTTGAAATCCGCGGACATATTTCAGCAGCGTAAAATTGTATGAGACTTCGGGATGCTGCTTTCTTAGTTAGCTAATTATCGGCCTGAGCAGGTTATAGCCAGTTTGAAGCAGCCGCTAGAGATCTGAAGCCTTGGAGTCCGGTCACCAAGACAGGCTAGGCTAATTATTCTGTTCTTCTCTTTTACAGCACATTTCGCTCCCTCCCTACGAACTTTGGTAGGTTCTATTAAAACTTGGTAATCTCCAGTACAAGCTCATAAATTGTGGCGGGACCATGACCGATTATCACCTAGGAAGAACGAATATAATAAGAATGAAGATATGGCCTCAAATGACCTTAATATCTACGCCTTTTGACAGTCATGACTATCCGGGAATAAAGTAATTGTTCTCCTATCGTCCGACTCCAGATCCAGGTAGTCATTCACCTTGCAGAAGAGTCTCATGAGAGATTCCAGCAGTCGGCCTATTTTATGTCAGTATACTGTCATATGTGTAGGAGACGAGCTCAACTAGGACAGTAATCCAATTGTCACTTACGTTAACAAGAACGGTTTGCCCGTTCGTTATATCCCGCGTCAACAACGTGCGTCCGTTAGTCTGATCTGGCACGAAGACTGGAGGAATGTTGGGGCGGCCAGCCTGGCCGCCTTGACAGGGGACGCGCTCGCCAGTTGCCGCACGAGGGATTCCATCACCGGTACCAACGTCGCCTTTCAAAACCCGCCCCGTGGCCTGTAGGAATGTCTTAACGTTCATAGCAACTTTGTCGTTACCCGCGGCTCGGAACTGATCACCAAGAATCGGATGTGCGAGTAGATACGCTACCATGCCAGCCGTAATTGCGGTCGCTTGTGACGTGCCGGGGGACATCTGGCGCCAGAATGTCCCTGTCATTTGCGACTCAATTATTCTACCAGGGTCTGTAATAGCGCAATCGACGTTTGTACCGACGTTGTAAATGGAAAGGATACCCTTTCCTTGGCTGTCCACAAATTGCGAGGTTGAGTATCGAGTCCCGTCATACTGAGCGTTCCCAACCACGATAAGTGCAGTATCGCTTCCACCTGCGGCACGAGGTGTCTTATAAGAGAGATCCCTCTGATTCAGGTCGTCACTTTCGGCTTGATTTCCAGCAGAACAGACTGGCACGATTCCACTGGTCGCAAGCAATGGGAGATAGACTTGGAACGGATCGGTAAATTTGCCCGGTGGGACACTCTCATTATCCGTTCCTTCCCACCAAAGATCCTCTCTGGGGATGGCAAATGACATGCTAAGCACGGCATGACCCTGGCGGCCTTGTGCAACGGCATTTTGTAGGACGGATAAGACGGCAAAGACAGACCGTGAGGTTGTCCACAAGCGGGGACTACCGCCTATGGAAGGTAGCTGAACAGTAACGATTTTCGCACGTTTCGCGATGCCTGAGTAGCTGCCTGCGGCAAGGGAAGTCATGCAAGTGCCGTGACTCGTGCCGTCGAAAAGCTGACCACCGACGCCCTGGCCATCGGAGGCTGGGGCCCAATGGTCAACAACGCGAGAGGCATAGTCCTTGGGTTATGTTTAGCGGATTTCCATATGATGTATGATTGCGGTGAAGGGGAAGATGGAATGGGTGCCAGACTGAAGTCGACGAAAAGCAATGCGAGAGTAGAAGCGTGCACATACCGTATGTCCGTTTAGAAAGTTCGAGTCAATGAGATAGACAGTTGAAGGGTTGTCCGTTTCAGCAGAACTGTCATCAAAGAGATGCTCCTCGAAGTCCAAGAACGAACCTGAAAGCAGAGTATATCGTGAGAGCTGAGTAAGCCAGTTCAGATGCCCTGGAGCATTCGGAGTCTGCTGCCTGAATTTGCTGCTCGGACCAGGAGTCGCGCGCGGGCTAAGCACCGCGTCTCCAGCGTCGATTTCAAGCGTGTTGTTGAATGTTGTTTCGCTTGACCTCTTGGAAGGCCCAGTAACCGACGAGAGTGGAACTACATCCTCAGTGTCGTCGGCTGTGAATTTTGCGTCTATGCTCATGGACAAAACGATGGGATTCTTCCATAGATTTTCTGATGTGCACTGGTCGATAGTTGCAACATAAATCCACTATAGAGATGAACCAACTCAGCGACTGACTGCATAGCCTGGTAGAAATGCAAGGGGCGAAAGAAGACGGCGACATGGCTGAAAGAGTATGGGAAAAGGAGAAATAGGAGAAGGAGGAATATGGCGAGGATTTGGAACGAGATTCACCCAACTTCATAGCCATGCTGACATTCCAAAAAGAATAGGAGATACTTACGTTAGATAGCCAAGTGTCAGTCTTTTGAATATTATCCTGGTTCTTGGGCAAACTATTTACAAGGTCATCGTATTGACCTTTGGATGTGCCAGACTTGGTAATGATGATGATGGGTGTCTGCGTGGCTGTCTTTGTGCATGTGGAGCTGGTCGTAGTGGTGGCCGTCATGGTCTTGGTTGGAGTCGGAGCCCCGGTCGGCTGACCTGGGTTTCCGCCAGAACTGTGCAGCAAAGCATCGAGGATGGCGGCCAGAGCCGCAACTAAGAATAATCAGCATTCAAACAATACTCACCGGAGTATGTCTGTCATCCAGACTAGTATATATAGGAGGCCAGTAGCAAGTTCAAAAGAGGGACTACTCACAGATTCCGGTTGCCACAGCCTCTCCAATTGCAGCAATTCCAATGGTCGTGGCCTACCAGGCAATTGCCGAGTTAGCACATCATAAATAACGTAATACGAGCATGTATGGGATGCGGAAAGACATACAGCAGCCTCGGTAACGGCAAGATGAGCGGCCACCTCCAAAGCAGGCACGATATTTTGGGCGAGAGCTGGCTCGATCTGGATATTGTCATCATTTGCCGCGTTCACCACGTTCTCAACTGTTTCTGCAGTAGCTTGGACTATGTAAAACTGTTAGCAGCAGATTCAATCACGGCTTTCAAGGCAAGCCATAGCCGTTGCTATGGTCTTACCTGCATCTTCCATATCTTTGGTTGTTTCCTCAGTGACCTGTGTGAGATGGCAAATCAGTACTGACATCTAGCTGGCTGCTTGCCAACCGCAGGTGTTGGCATTAGGGATGACTCACAGGAGGACCACCAGGGATGTTAATATCCAGCCCTTTGCCAATATTAAATCCTTTGAGAGTCCGCTCCGCGTTCCGATCTAAGTAGCCAGTTAGCGACACATTCCCCTTCAAGCTGGTCATTTATTCACATAGACCAAACTGTGAGTCCTTTACTTACTTATACTGGCCTGGATTGTCTTGAGTAATGTAAAATCGCCCTGAAGGTCTTCGAGGTCAAGCCGTATTACTATTGAGAGAACCGGGCCAGGGTCACGCCGGGCTTTAGCGAAGCTTGCGCTGTCCTCCTGGAACTTTTTCATGTGGGCATGATACTGTGCTATTGCAGACCGAGCCTGTGCCACAGTATCATTGTATGCTTTCAAGTCGTCTACAAGCTCCTGAACTGTCGGCAGAGACCAGGTCTCGTCCTGATACACTTGAATGCGATTGCCGTTACCGCAGAACTCGAAAGCATCTCCAGCACAGAGTTTAGTACAGTCGCTCTGTGGTGCGGTTGGAGCGTTACGGAGAGTATTTCCCACATAACATTCACTAGATGAGACCGCCGAGTTAGCCTCTAGTTAGGAGAGATGAGGCGGGGTAGCCGAAGAGAAGAAGTCATGGTTGGTTACGCCACGGAATAGCAAGATCCTTACCTGCCATATTCGACACCTGCGTATTGCCAATTATTCGCTTGGGCAAAGGCAACGCATTTCTCGACTGTCATGCCTGTGCTACTGTCATCTGTGGTCTGGTCGGCTCGCAACACTCGGTTGCTGAGGTCTGGATCCTCGAAGCAGCCCGTATTGACAAAATTGTCTATCCGTGGGACAACAGTTGGTGTAGTTCTGATAGTGGTGCTGGTCGTGGTAGTACTGGTAGTCGTTTTAGTCGTACTGGTGGTTGTTTTAGTCGTGCTGGTGGTCGTTCTAGTTGTACTGGTAGTCGTCCTAGTCGTAGTGGGTGGAGGCACTACTGTAGTCCGAGTTGTTGTAATTGTCTGCGACACTGGCGGCGGGATCTTAGTTGTCGTGGTGCCAGGCTTTGTTTCGCTGTTGCCACCAACACAACCGCCGTTGCCGCACACTTGGCCGGGAGAGCACACATTGCATGCGTTTCCTATGCTGCACTTGACGCTATCGTTGTTGCAGCATACTGCATTGGAAACATAGCAGTTTCCGTGGCTGTACAGGAAACCCAAATCTATTAGTCTTCCACTGGTTCCTAGGCGTTGTACGCTCGCATATGTACATATTAAACTCACCAGCATATTCCGCCATCGCATCCGACAGCCTCGAAAGTGACGGGGTTTAGAGCACACCATGACAGGCCTGGCGACGCGCAGCCGATAGTGCCCTCAAAGTCGACACAGTCGCGGCCGTCGGGGCAGACAATACCACCCGGACAGGACACGCGTGAGCAAAGGAAACCATCTGGGCAGGAAGGGTCTTGAGACGCGCGGCGAGAGAGGTCGCTGTAGTTGCTGGGGATTCCTACGGGCCGCACGATTCCCATGTGCGGAGGCAAAGCCGCAACGAAGACAGCATGAAGAAGGACAGCGACGATACTAGCCAACCATAGTGGACGTTGAAATCGCGACATGATGGGCATTCAGCAGTCAATGGTAGCATAGGATGCTGCCGGATTCACATTGTCACTGATGGCTAGTGCAGCAGGCTCGGAGTGCTTAACTATAGATTTCGCGAGAGCGGACTGATGCATGCATCGCACCGTCGTACTAGGCGGAACAAGCTTTGCAATCTATTTTGGTCTCACCTCATCACTAGTCAAACTGTCATTCAATAATCTCCAGACCGAACTAGCCGGCGGGTTACCCCTGTCAACGGTGTTCTGGAAGTAAGCTTTTGATGCACGCGACCCGCATGCAGGTCAGCATGGCTTCCCCGCGCGGGTTTAAGGGAACCAACCCTTCATGCATACTCGTAGTAATGTAATAAGCAGTAGTAGCTGTCAGAAATAAGAGCCTCAGCGCAACTGTCTCGGCCCGCGAACACGGCGAGGAGTTCAAGCGTAAAGGGCCGCTTACTCACGCAACTTAGTTGTGGCCCACAATCTCATTAATATCCAAATACAGAAACTGTAAGGGTTTCGCACGCCTAGTCCGCCGCTCCACGCCGCCCTGCCCCCGAAAGGTCGCACAAATTCTGCATGACAAAATGATAATGTTGTCTGATCTAGTACCGATACTAACTAGTTGCTTACGAGAGGGCACTGCTGACCCGGGTATTCGGCACCGTTGACATACGAGCTGGCAATGCAAGGTACTCGGTGCATATCCTAGGAGCCTAGAAGTTTAATGTCACATTCAACTGGTACATGCATTGGCATTAACCTTAAGCTATTAGGTAGGGTTGTCTTCTAAGTGGGAAATGCACCCTCTTATGAACTCGACCAGTTTATGGTTTAATGTTTCTCTCCCCCCTTCTTTCTTTCCTCCGGACCTAGCATAGGAAGAACGCCAGAGCGAAGATGCAGTCCCTTAAGCGCGGCTTCTTTTTACTGTTGCTGGCTGTTTTTGCCAGCACCACCGTTGCCGATGATGTCAACGCAGGATTTAATGCTTATACGGCAGCCCAGGTCATGGTCGCAAAGGCTTCCCAATCTTGGGAATGGGGTACCGCCGCGGAAGCCCTTCTAGAGCTGTATAGCCCCGAGTTGTCTGTCTTTGGTTCCAATCCGTTCCCCGGTGGCAGGATTCCCAAGGCCGACGCATCAACATTTGCCCTCACCTACGCCCGGCAGTTCATCAACCGCAACTCGCAGGTTTTTGTCGGCAATTCTGCCGCGGGAGATCCGGCCTCGCTCGGCGTATCTGCAATCCTTCTTGGCCAGTCAGATAGCACTTACATCGGCGCCTCTCAGCGCCAGGCCGACTACCTCCTGAATGATGTCCCGAGATGGAGTAACGGCGCCATCTCGCATCGGCCTGATGTCGCCGAGCTGTGGGCTGATAATATGGCCATGTCTTTCCCATTTCGTGCGTCTCCATCCTCATACCTTTAGAATCCGGCATGTCTAACGACTCATATTAGTGGCGTACATGGCTGTCCAAAATAATGATGCATCTTTGATGGCAGAGACTGTCCGCCAGTGCGGCTTGTATCGTGATGTTCTAAAGACCGGCGATTTTCTGAACTGGAGGCATATCATTGGACCGCAGTCTCAGGACACAGGGTTATGGTCCACAGGTAATGGCTGGGCTGCCTATGGCATGGTGCGAGTACTGTACACTCTGCAGAAGTGGTCCGGCTCATCCTCGATGACTTCCCAGGCCGGCCAGCTGAAAAGCTGGATCAAAGAGATCCTCGACGGCGCAATGTCCTCGGGCCTTGATGGCGAGCTGCTGCGCAACTACCTAAACGACGGCAGCTGGTTTGGCGAAATCTCTGGCACCGCGCTGCTCTCAGCCGTGGCCTATCGGATGGCCATTAACGACCCAGGCATGTTTCCCCAAAAGTATATCACCTGGGCAGACACCAATCGCAAGGCCCTCGCGAAGCAGCAAGGCGGCGACGGCGTTTTTGTGCCTGCTGTCAACCCTTACTCTTGGCTGGATAGAAACAAGTATTTTGACGGGTCCCCTGAGGGGCAAGCGTTCGTGGTGAACCTCTATACAGCCTACAGAGACTGTGTTAACGCTGGAGTGTGCCAAGCACCTCCTTCGTCGGTCACCACGATCTCCAAACCCGGCATCGGACCTATCGACATCCTCACCGTCCTCAACGTGCCTGTAACATTTTCTGCCATGCCTGACCCCACCGGAACAATTTGTTCTGCGTCCCAGAGCTGCGACACCGATGGCTGTGCAGGTGCTTTCAGTGGACTGACGAAATTCCCGGTCTGTCAAGCCGGGTCCAGGAAGGGTTGCCGGTGTAAAGCGACGTCCACTACGTGTGGTGCACATCAAAGTTGCGATCTCAACGGCTGTGCAGGAGCCTTCAATGGTCTGACCAAGTTCGCCCAATGTACGGGGAATTTCGAAGGATGCGAATGCACAGCGACATCTACCACCTGTGGTGCGCATCAGAGTTGCGACCTCAACGGCTGCGCGGGAGCCTTCAACGGCTTGTCCAAGTATGCCCAGTGTACAGGAAACTTTGCCGGATGCGAATGCACGGCAACGTCCAACACGTGCGGTGCCCGTCAGAGCTGCGATCTCAACGGTTGCGCAGGAGGCTTTAACGGGCTGAAGCCCTTCGCTCAGTGCGCTGGTAACTTCGTGGGCTGCGAGTGTGCGCCGACGACTAACACTTGTGGATCACCGCAGTCCTGTGATCTCAATGGTTGCGCAGGCACCTTCGACCTGTCCGATGGCAAGGCGTACTGTCGCCAGAACTTCCAAGGATGCGAGTGCGCTGCAACATCCCAGACCTGCGGAGCAAGGCAGAGCTGCGATCTCAATAACTGCAAGGGTGCTTTCTCGGGCAACGTGAAATACCCGCAATGCACCAACTTCTTCAAGGGCTGTCAGTGCACGGCATCATCCGGCACTTGCGGGTCGCCGCAGAGCTGTGGCCTGAACAACTGCGGTGGCGCCTTCGACCTGTCCAACGGCAAGGCATTTTGTACCCAGAACTTCGTGGGCTGCGAGTGCCAGGCGAATCCCGGCACCTGTGGCTCGCCTCAGAGCTGTGATCTCAACCACTGCCAGGGCGCTTTCCGGGGCAGCGTGCCCACACCGCAATGTAGCAACTTCTTCAACGGCTGTGTCTGCCAAGCGACATCGACAACATGTGGACCGAAGCAGAGCTGCGATGGCAATGGTTGCGCCGGCGGCTACGACGCGAATGGCGTGGCGCGGTGCCAGGGCAACTTTCTAGGATGCGAATGCACGGCGACTTCGGTGCGTATACAACTTGAAGAATGACCGTATTCGACCATGGTGACTAATCACTCCTGAGTAGAAAACATGCGGCCGTGCCCAAAACTGCGACCTCAACGGCTGTAAAGGCACTTTCGACAGCAGCTCTAACACGGCACGCTGTCGGGGCAATTTCCCAGGATGCGTGTGCATCCCAGTTGCGGTACGTCGCCTATCAAAGCATCTCTACCGCCAGGGATGGACGATAGTTTCAATAACTGTCGTACTTCTCCGGCCTCAGGGGTGTACTTGGGTCATGATCGTCGTTGCTAACTATACTTGTAGTCTACCTGCGGCCAAATCCAAAGCTGCTCCCTGAATGGTTGCAACGGCGCCTTCAACAACGGCAATCCCATCTGTATGGGCAACTTCTACGGCTGTCCCTGCAGACCCGACCCTATCTGGCTCCCGCCGCCGCCACACACCGACCCGCCTCCGCCGCCCCCGGTGACAAGGACAGCGATACTCATGATCAGCCTTGCATTTGATATCGTTAACAATCAAGCATCTTTCTGGTACAGCGTCTTCAACATCAACGGCGTCTTCCTCCCAGGCGGCATCTGCTCTATCAGCCCCCTGGTGGTACAGGATGAATCGCCGCAGCCTTTCCCGGAGACCTTGCCCGCTTTCAATATCGATGTGTTCACCAACTGCAGGTATTCCGGGTCAAGGACGTCAGTTGGTACGATTGTGTGCGACAATAATCCGGCTGTCTCATGCTCAGCCGGCAAAGGGAATACGGACTGCGACGGTATTATCTTCGAATATACAATTGAATGTAGAATAGACGGCTGATGCAGGTAATGCTGGTTGATAATTGCTCAACGAACTACAAATCTGTAATCAAAAATAACGAGGCGTTGATTCCACGTGCATGAGAGCGGATCCCTCCAGGCGCGGTTCGTCTTAAAGCCAAGGTCGAGGACCCAGCCAGTTCTGCTTCTAATACCTGCAGAGAAGTTGGTGCAGGTACGCGACTAGTAAGCCAAGCAACAACGACCGAATGGCCATGATTAGCAGATGCACTGTCCAATGCCCGAGATTGGGCTGTGAATTGTTGCATGTGTGGCCGGTTTGCGCCTCTGCTGTTTTATGCTTCCTAGACTAAAGTCAATGCTTATTTTCTAATTCCCAGGAGCTCTAACCTACAAGATGGAGCAATCAATGTCTTGCCGTCCCCAATCTTCACAGCAAGAGACGCTAAGGAAATGCACCAGGAACCCGCCGTGGTGGTACTTCCGCGCTTCATGATTCACTCGAATGCTTTGTCTCAATCTGGATTTAGCACAACAAGCGTGGGAAAGGGTTTGATTGAGCCACCACCGGCCATTCTAACTCATTCTAACGCCTCCACAATCCCTATTCGGCTTGCGAGGGGTTTCAGCTGGTGTTCTCGACCGTCACTAGCTGCCAAGCCACAGCCACGGTATTGGCTCTTTTATCGTCGATACGGGGCTGCCAGGTTTATGGCGCAGTGAGCCCCGCCTGGCATAGAAGCAATAGCGCAACTTCACAGCCTATCCGAGCCCGAGCTGAACAAGTGCGTCTGCCCGACCTAGATTAGTCCTGCAGACAGAGAACAAGAAGAAGCTTTCGCCCAGACTCCGATCGATCTCAATCTTGCAATTCCAAGCATCCTCCATTCTTGGCATCCTTATTTTCTTTTTTGGTGTGTTTGGCGTTCCTACTGCTCTCGTTCCTGGCGTTTGCGGCTCCATATTATTCAACCAAAGGTAGATGGGCAACAAGACAACTACCTGAGATGGCCCCTTTCAGAAATCGAGGCACTAAGGCTCTGTAAGTTAACCTTTTCCCGCTACCCAATTGCTTGCGTGGAAGCCGATCGATTGCAGCGCTCTAACAAGCAAATCAGAGACGAGTCGCGATCTAGGAGACGAATACACAAAACCGTCCCGTGGATTCAGAACCCTCTGCAAGGCATTGATAAAGACCATCTTGTCTTTGCGCCTCGTCATGAAGCGAGCACTTTGGAGCTATTCTTCGACCTCTTCTTGTGAGTCCTGACATCGCCGAATTCCTTCGTAATGAAGGCGAGCTGACCTGTGTACAGCGTCGCCAACCTTGCAACTTTCACCGCCTACCATTCCATATCGGACCACTCCTCTCTCTTCGCCTACATCGGCTTCTTTGTCATCATTTGGGCAACATGGTTCCATGTAACACTGCACGATGTCCGCTTCGCACACGACACCATCTACGAGCGAGTTTGCAAGACAACACAGATGATTTCCTTCGTCGGATTCGCCCTTGTGGGCTCGGCCTTCGCTCCGGGAACGGAGGATGGAAACAACACCAACTTCCGCATCCTCTGCTACACTCTTGTACTCAGCCGAATCTTGTTGGCTCTCCAGTACATCATTGTCGGTATCTTCGTAGGCATGGCTCACCGCACTGATGTGTACCTGCCATTGTTCCTAAACATTGCCACCTACCTCCTTGCTGCCGGTGCTTTCGGGGCCATGACCCCGGCCTTCAAAGAAACCAACGGCGTCGACACCCAAAATGGCATTTACGCTGTTTGGTGGATTGTCATGCTGGTGGAGAGCGTTGCCACCATTACAATCTCCTGCATCTGGAGAATGCTGAGTTTTAAGAAAACCCATCTTGTCGAGCGCATGGGACTCCTCACTCTGATCGTGGTTGGCGAGGGCGCTATTGGTGTGACCAAGACGATCAGCAGAATGATGGGCAAGTATGGCTTGGATCTCGAAGGGTCTGGGCTGATTCTATGCATTATTTTAATGCTAGTAAGTCATCTGTGTCTTTAAGCCGTTCGTCCATACGCTAACCGTCTACTGATAGGTCGGGATTTGGATGATTTACTTCGATAACCATCCCCACGGCCACTACGGAACCATCCGTCAGCAAATCTGGTCCACCCTTCACTTCCCGTTCCACCTTGCCATCGTCGGCATCGTCGAAGGATCTCAGCAAGTCGCTCTTGCTCGATACGTTCTCGGAAACGTCTTGAAGCTGGAGAAGAGCTTGGTGAAATACTGTTTCGAAGAACACCTTGATGGCGCAGAACTGGGGGCGAAGCTTGCGGAGACCGTTAACTATTTTAAATTGGACAAAAAGTTGGAAGGACTCATCTTCCTCGACGAGATCCAGCAGGAAATCTACAAGGTCGGTAATAACACCGGCATCTGTGACTTTTCAGTCACCGGAATAGGCGCCGAGGACTTACCGATGGATCTGGCACATTTATATTGGGACACCTCTGCGGCGATTTATTCCTCGCTCGGCATCAAAATACCCCTCGACAAAGATGTCGTCGCCGTCGCTTTGGAGTCGTGGAAGCTGGTTTATCTCTACTTTTGGTCGGCCATGCTGCTGTTGCTTGTCTGCTTCATGATCTTCATGTTCTTGATCCGAAAGAACAAGATGGACATTTTCGACTGGGTCTGCCAATTTGACCGCGCTCTCGCCTTCGTCGTGGCCGCCGTTGCCCTGGCGTTGGCTGCCACCAGTCAGCTCATGTACCACATCCTCCAGACACCGCTTATCTTGCCAGTTGCCGTAGGGCTCCTCTATATGATCATTATTTTTGACCGCATTGGCGCGTGGCTTGCAAACCGACGGAACCGGGCGTCTGGCGAACCGCTCACAGGGGACGGGCACGGCGATCACGACGACCATGGCGGGCATGAGCCTTCGGATCACAAGGAAAATAGCTCTGTCACCGTGGTTCCAGTCCATGTGGACCACCGCGCGTCGTATAACCCTCTAGGTGGCTCAGTAATGCCGCAATATTACTCGGAGACATCGGGCTACAGCTCCGCAACATACACGCCCGTGGTGCCCGCACATGTCTCGTATGTAAATGCTCAGCCTAGCCATGGCCCTCCCGGGTTTCCGACACAAACAACGTACGTCTCTGGTGGTTACATTCCGGTGAATAATGAGTATGGACATGGGTACTGAGAATGGGTTTACCGTGGAAATGTTCACGTTCTCGGCTAATGACTTTATGTGTATGTCGATTATTTGAAACTGCTAGATTAGATTATGTATTAAAGAATACTTCTTTCACGTTTATCGGTTGGTGAACTCTCTCTTCAGACTCCAAGAGTTCTCTTTAGTGTTGCGTCTTGGACGAGCGATGTACCCTGGACTACTAGCAAGGAAAGTAGTGCCAAGGGCCACGTTCTTTATTCTGGTTAGAAGCCAGAAGTTATCACGATAAACAAATAGTGCTGAGTCCAGATAATTAACGAGTGGTGATGGTCTATTGCACATATCTACTCGCTTCAAGACATGCCTTCCAATCTCTATGGCGTCTTAAAAGGCTCGACCTGGACTATGATAGACGAAAATTCGCCCACTTCTCGAAGCTTTGATAATGCTATGGAGGCTGGCGGGGATTCCAGGGTGCTTGCGCGGGCCTAGAAGGAATATTAGTGTTTGAGATCCATCTCCGTGCAGTTCTACATACTTCAAGACTTGACCATCCGATCATTCCCATAAAAACATCATCCTTAAGATTCAGACTCGGTCCACTGATGACAGGCACAGCACTGCCTATGGATTCTGCCAAAACCTTCCACGCCTCTTTTGTCACGCCTGAGGACTTTGCGAGTTGAATACGAATAATCTCCGTTATAGGTGCCGACGCGACCTTCACTGGGCCAACGTCAGTGGCAAAGAGCTGAAGTTCTGCAGGACCAACCGCAAGCGGCTTCATCGGGCCAACGAATGCTGCAAAGTCTTCCAAGGTAAGGAAAGAATCGAATGCGGCTTCATCGGTCCATTCTAGTGCATATGGTTGTTAGAATTTGCACCTCTGGGCTTCGGGGATTTCCCTCACCAATGACGAGAATTGGCTTATTCTCTTCTTCAGTACTGGTTCCATCCTCTGCCACTACCGATCCGACAAATGCACTGATTACAGTCGGCTGGGACGAGAGAAGTTTGGCGGAGGCGGGCCAATTCGCGGCGAATGCGGCTTTGACTTCCGGGCCAGCCCTCAGCTTTGGAAGGGCGAGTTCTGTGAATCGCATGGTCCTTGTAAGTGGGAGTAAACGTCTAGAGTTACGAAGTGCAAATCTGGCAAGCGGAGAATACAGAATACAGAACATTTTTATTTGGAAAACATACAGAACAATGTCTTTTATTCGCGAATTATATCTTTTACAACTAATAAGAGGTCCTCTTTAATTACCAATATCAGTCATGCTGGGTGGACGAATGCTCCGTGCTGTTCGGCGCTGACGATGGCCATGAGAGCACATATCCATGGTAGGGCTGGAGTTCCACACGCTAATGCAAAAGGCAAGGAATTCCACCAGTCTATCCCTCCTTCGGCCTAGACTGCGGACTTGGCGATCCTTTTCAGACGAAACCCCTCCATTCGTCGTCCACAGCGCCCGACTGCTCCGTCCCACGTCCGTACATGGTCGAGAATATACCAAAATCCTAAACCATCCCCAGGCAAAATGGAAGACTCATCATCGCAATTGTCGTCCACGCGTCGCAAATCATGCATTGGTTGTGTCAAGTCTAAGCGACGGTGCGATTTACAGAGGCCGTTCTGCGCGCGCTGTAGCACTCGCGGCCTGCTTTGCAATTATGTACGTTTGGCTCCCGACCTCAAGACGAGAGTGACATGGGCGGCTGACATCTATAAGCCGAGAACCGAATCTAGTGACATAGGGAGTCCCCGGTCCTTTGACCTGGAGTTTGCATATTCACTCTACATGAACACTCCCACTTTGCAATTCGATGACCTTCTCCTGTCCACTCTAACCCCGTCAAAAGACGTCTACCTAAGCAAAGAGAGACTCGACTCTTGTGTCCAATACTTTAAGAGTTATCTCAGAAACATTGTCCAGCATGGGCGGACTCCATTTATTCACCCTCACCTCTACAACGATGCGCTGCCTCCCTGCTTGCAAGACGTATACCTCATCTGCGCGGCCTATCTTTCCAAAACCGCAACAAACGAGACCATGATCTTCCACATCTTGTCCAGCAAATTTGACGAGCTCCTTTTAAGGCGCCAACATTATGCCTTCGAGGACGAGTTGGCTTCAGTGCAGGCGCTCATTATATACCAAATCATCCGCCTTTTCGATGGCGACATACGCCAGCGTGGCATTGCGGAGACACAGTTCCCAGTCTTGGACGCATGGGCGATGCACCTACGGCAGCGCGGTGAATCAGAAGTCCCTCTGGTGATACAGCTATCGCCATATCGCAAGTGGTTGTTCATCGAAAGCGTGCGACGAACCGTACTCATGTCAATCTTCCTCCAAGCAATCTACTACGCCATCAAAAACGGCGTGTGTGACAAAGTACCCGACTTGGCGGGCCTACCTTTAACGGTCCGAGGCGAATTGTGGGAGGTGAAGTCAGAAGGCGACTGGATACAGGCCACGCGAGGGAGCCAACCGGATATACAAACTTACCACGAGTTTGTTGGCGCGTGGGATGGTGGTCCTCTTGGAGGCGATGTTGAGGATTTCCAGAAGATGTTATTGGTGGGCTGTATTGGTGAGGAGGGTTTACAGACGAGGTTTCTTGAATCCTTGACCAGGGGTGTGGGATGGACATAAGGGAGAAATGCTGTGTGTGGCCGCTCACGAACTTTACATGTGTATTTGTATGATAGTTATCCCCAGCCAAATGCCACCAATCACTGGGATAGACCAATCGATGTAGGACGCGTTTTCTCAAAGCACTTGCTTTGTCTCGTCGCTCTTCACGTACGACCCCAACGTCATGGGCCAGTAGAGAGAACAGCAGGCTGGTTGGCCCTTTGCAGTAGGGTTCTTCAAGCCCTTTCTCAGACGTCAAGCCGCTGCTAAATACTACTCTAACCATCCCCCTCTTCCTCCAGCGCTGCAACTGTCCGAACCCCTTCTTAAAGTCGATCATATATGAACTAATCAGACCCCTGGGGAATAATGCTTGATGTTTTAGGGTCCACTTGCACATTATGTTGCCCCAAAACACCATGTAGTTTTGGCCATCTGCACCACCGGCCAAACACACAATAACAACAACAAAAGTCGAGAGAGAGAAAATGGCATAATCCGATTAGTAAGAAAAATGCCAAGGGCAAACTTACCATGCCAGTCCTTACAGCTGACCCTGCGAGGTCAGCCGGGGATCGGGGCAGTACTACGTAGGAGTCTCCCGCCGCCACCACCAACGGGCAGCGGCAGGTCTCTCGGGCAGGATTCTCCCGGGATCCGACGAACCACAATATGATCCATCGGGAACCAACGCCAATAGGCAACGATAGCCATTCCGGCATAATAATCCCCTGCAACGACCCCATCCGACGCCACACTCGATGCAGCGGCTTTCTAGCTGAATGATCATACTTCCCCATTTCCCCATTTGCCCTCCACTATTCTCCGACACAGATAGCATGGTTTAAAAGCTCAAAGTCCAAGCGACCGATCATCTTAACGTAGGTGGCCCCTCTCCTTTGAGAATTGGTCTCTGCAACAACCGGCATAGCTTTCAGGACCATGACTACAACAGTGCTGGCAACTTCGCCTGTAGATGTAGTGGCCAATGCAGTGCCTTACGCCGAATCAGATAGCACCACAGACTTGAATGCTGACACCGAGACTAGCATGTCTGAAGGGTCAGGAGAACCGATAACATCAAACCTCTTGCAAGGGTCTGAGCCACTGAGATTCAGTCTTGGCAATCTGTATGAAGAAAATATTGTAGCTAAGATATTGAGGACAGCTGTTGAGGCCTTGAATGGCAATGTGAGTCATCACTCTTCCCCTCTACTTAGATTGTATTAACACTTCTAGAACCCCCCGACAGCATATCCCGAGTATGTCCTGCAAACAGGGCCGGAAGCAGGCCAATACATCCTCCGGGATGCAGATTTCTGGACGTGCGGCTTCTTTCCAGGTTCCATTTACTCCCTGATTGAACGACTTGTCAAGTATCCCCAATTCATGCCAGGCGGTGCGGAAAAGGCGCTCCTCCTCTCCAAACTTCAGGACTTGGGCACAGCATGGAGTGAGCCAATTCACGAGACGGCAAAACGCACAGATACGCACGACATGTCATTTATGGTTCAGCCATCCATGCGAGTCCTCTGGGAGGTGTTTCACGACACACGGGCGTTAGGCTCAATCGTCACAGCGGCGAAGGCATTGTACTCTCGGTATAATTTGACAGCAAGGGCCATTCGGTCCTGGGACAAATTGACCCAAGAAGGGGTTGAGATAACTAGTATGACCGACGACTTCCTGGTCATCATCGACTCAATGTGTAATCTGGACTTGCTGTATTACGCAGCCGCGCAGACAGGGGACAAATCCCTGGAGGAAGCGGCGACGACACACGCGAAAACCCTTTTGAACGCAAATCTTCGACGGGAAACAGAGCTAAAGAGTTCATGGAAGGGGTTTAAAGGCACAATGTACAGTACCATTCATGTCATCAACTTCTCTCCAAAGACGGGAGAGATTAAAGACCGAAGAACGGGACAAGGATATTCCGATACTTCCACTTGGGCCAGAGGTCAGGCATGGGGCATCTTCGGATATGCGCAGAGCTTTGTCTGGACAGGCGAGGATGAGTTCCTGGATGCTGCCTGCGGACTCGCTGAGTACTTCATATACCGACTAGAGACATCACCAGCCAGTGTGGAAATCTCTGTGCCAGGAGAAGATCGCAAGAGAGGACGGTACGTTCCTCTTTGGGATTTTGATGCTCCGATTGAGGATGAGGCAAATCCTCTGCGCGATTCATCAGCTGGCATTATTGCTGCCAATGGAATGCTTGTCCTCTCGCAAGCATTGGCCGGGTGTGGGCTTCCGGAGGCAAGCAAACGTTATCTGGATGCCGCAATTCTCATCGTAAGAGATACGCTTGATTTCTCTCTTGCACCTGAGAAGGCACATTTGGTGTTTGGGAACGGTCAGATATCAGCTGAAGATTCGACAACAGGGAGGACTTTCGATGCTATCCTCAAGAACGCAACTGCAAATCATAATGCTCGAGATCACAAAAGATACTGGGACCATGGATTAGTGTATGGGGATTATTATCTCATTGAGTTCGGCAACCGCCTGTTGAAGATGGGCTTGGTTTGAGTATTATATGAGTAGACATCACGGGATATCAAATACAAGTTACTCCTCTTGCTTTTTACTTGATATGTAGTCTTCGTCCATTAACTCTAGCCCAAGCGACCACCGTCCATTGGTGCCCAGCCATTCACAGGCAGTGTGTTTGCTGATCCAGCTGTTTGTGCTGTAAACATCATGTCGTCGAAACTGATGACACGGTCCATCTCCATGAATCGCTGATCCATCAACATGTGAGAGATTGCAGAAAGCTCGTCGGGGGCATCCCCATCTCGCGGTGTAAATCCGGAGATTGGTAGAGGTGATTCCATCTGACCCCCAATACTACCATTTCGAGGGTTGGACGGGGATTGTGGATTCGGGAATATGGGGTACGGCCTGGGATGGCCAGCTGTCCCATTTGGACTTTGTGCAGCCCCAAATAGCGAGTTGGTAGGTGGTGCTGCTCCTCCAATACGGTTCGCTTGCTGCCCGTGGGTACTGAGGCTCGGTGCCCACGGCAGGCTACCATTACTTTGTCCAATATTGGAATAGCCAAGAACATCAAGAGTAAAGTTGGGGTCCGCTGCACAACTTTGATGAAGTTCTCGCAGCTGGGCCGCGTACTTCCCTGTCAAGCTCTGCTGGTATCTCTCTTTAAGAGTTGTACCGACCCAGCGCTTAGCCATTTCTTCCAGACTCTCAATCAAGATCCAAAATTCGGGGACGAGATCTGCATTATAGTATCGCCAGTGAACTGTAATAAATGTCAAACACTGGAGATACATGGATGGAATGTGCTATTAGAGGCATACCTAGCAGAACCCTAGCACTGACGAATACACAGAACCCGAACTGGCTCGTGACAGGACTGTTACTTGAAGTATATTTCAAGTACTTCTGGGTGATTGTCGTCGTCTCGACAGCAGCGACCTGACAGGTCTCTGCACTACAGAAACTTGGCAGCTTGACAATGTTGGTCCATCGAGCTTCGGGATACGCAATTCTTTGATGAAGCAAGATCATGGACGTATTGTGTGTGACGTGTGCAAGAGTAAGATTCGGGTCCATGTTGATGAGGGCTGGCTGTCGGGAGATATTCGAGTCTTTCCATTTCTGGGGAAGAAACATCTTCCAACTGCGAAGAGTTAGTAAATCGTTCTCAAAACTGAGATACTCAATCAACAGACTGGACAAGACGAAGATCTAGCTCTTTGAACCTCGTGAGCCAACTGCTCACTTCCTGTCGGTCCCGAAAGTTGATCTTTTGTTGCAGGAAGTATGTGGTTACCCGACTCAGGGACTCAGTCGCTTCGATGCAGTAGGCAAAGGCCCCAACAGTGGACATATCGACTGTGCTGGGCCCTCTTGTGGCACGCGGATTTGCCGCTATTGGTGTGTCAGGATGTGGTGGTGCTTCTACGGCCTGTTCTGGACTTGGGTAATGGGCAGGGAGAAAGGCGATCGAGTTGCCAATTTTGGCCGCTGATCGATCCCAAATACCAAAGTGAGGAGTGATGACCGATTCCTCCTTGTGCCATAAGCCGCCGTCTGCTGGAAGTCTTCTGTAGACATCATCTGAAGTCAAGCTTGTGTTCCAGCTGCATTGCGTCGTTAGTAGACGTTGTATTACGGTATAGAAAGCCGTATTACCCTGTTGTCACTGAACAAAACCTGCACTTGTGTCAGCTTGGTATCGTGGTATAGAACCTAGGAAAGTTTGCTGACCTGTCTAGAATGAAGATATTCCAAAACACTCGTCGTCTCTCTTCTTCTTCAGTCCAGTTCTGTGGGGACGGGATTGATGGCAGAGGCGTCAGAAGTGGCTCCTTGTCTTGGTGATCGGACTCCACGCTGAGCTGGAGATATTCAACTGTCCTAGTCAGTGATCCAACAATCGACCAAGCTTTCGACGCATCGCCATTCCCAATCTCGATATATATCAGCTCAAGCAGATTCCTGGACAGCCACCATATCTTACATCACTAAAGGCGACTATGATCAGTGCCTGCAGATTTTCGACAGACAAACGATCCATGGCAGTCAATATCACAATGTTCCTAGACCGAATTGTTCGTCGTTCCACCTCATGGGCGGACATCCGAGCATCATGACTGTCCACAAAGCGGAGACTTGCAACTACCATTGCATGGAGAATAACTACCATATGTGCAAGCTGGTCCGGATCGTGAAGTCGCCTCCGAAATTGAGTCTCGTGCAAGATTGGAATCCATGGTTGAATGACGTTGAAGTGTGCATTTATGATATCCTCCAACAGCTGTGGTGGTGGCAGACTAGTTGTGATGTTCTCCAAGTCCTCCAAAGGAAACGACAATTCGATATTCGGGTTCCCACAACTGTCAACTCTCCTCCTCTTTCGAGGCTGAGAATGAAGGTGGGATACAGCATCGAAGCCATCTACGCCTTGCCGCCTAGTGGAACTTGATGTGGTGGTCGGCGAAAACACGGCTTGATCCACAGTATTGTCTGGCGAATCACCCTGAGCCGCTATCGGTCCCTTTGAGTTGAGCTTTTGTAGTTCTCGTGCTAGAATTGAGAGAATTCCGACGACGTGAGACTCCGAACCATTGCGATTGGAATCATCCACACCATTAGAGATAACCGCTGGGCCATGTTCATGAGATCTTTGGAAGATTGCGGTCTCCAGGGCCTCTGCGAGCTTGTCAGACCATCGAACCTGACCAAAGAATCAGTAACGCTTGCACTCACCTACTCTACGGTTCAAGCTCTCTACGGCCCCCGGTTTGATCCCAGGCTTGTTTTTCTTCAAATCATATACACATGGCGAGTCTAGCCAATTAGCTTCAAGGCTCATCGAGTAAGATTCCTAAAGATGGGAACAGCAAAGTGCCTACCTAGGCGCCTGCAGTGGGAACAAATTGGCTGGTCGCGGGAACACCGAAGCTTCCGGCGACGACATCCCTGGCAAGACGGAATGTCATTGTCGGGCGCCGCGTCGTTGGAGCCATCGGCCGAAGCAGGTGGCGGCGGTTCCTCCATCGAACTGGCTGCACCGGTATGTGGCTTGAGTGTTGTGGAACGCCGTGAGAAGTGTCGGCCATGAAATGATGCGTGAGACGCTGCACAGGATTTCGCCCCCCCCATTTATCGGCTTGGCCCTGGGGAATGTGGGGTTAAATGTAATCATGAGCGGAGAACGAGCAACGGCTTGTGATCTCATCGGCTCTTCACTAAAGCAAGGAATTATCCAGGCCATCTGTTCTCATGCCCCGCATTCGGCCACTTCCCCCGTTCGTAATCCTTGTTTGCCATCCCAATCTGTTGCTGTAGTGGAGGCAGTGGTCATGGTAATCAGACCAGCTTGTCTAGCTTCGCAAAGACCTGTGGTACCGAGCTTTGTGGACTGGCCCCAGTTTTAGAATCGCCGAGACTCTGGAGGTGTGGAGAGAACGTGGAGGCGGGGAAATTCGAATCCATCTTGTCTACCCAGGCAGTGGCTAGCGCCTGGCGGGCTTGATTCATCCGACGCCCGATCACACATTCTGAGTTCTAATGTTGTTCACAAAGCCAAAAGCCGTGAGCCGTCTAATTTGCCGGCTAGCGTTGTGTCACCAACCCGGATGTTCTAAGATAAGAAGATGAGATTATCTTCTTCATCAACGAGTGAGGGCAGAGTTCACAGAGCTGCTGACAAGACCAGCTCTCTATTTTCATGAACATGGCGACGACCATGATCTCCAAGGAGCCATCCCGGCCACAAGCCGCCGAGACAGCGCAGCCAATCGTCAAGGATGTTGTCGTGCCAGCTGTTGCAGCGTCCAACGTGATGGAAACGGCCGGCGAGCAAGAGAACAAGCCACCAAAGCAATCTCTATGGACTGCGTGGATTTACATGTTCAACTGGTATCCCTCGCACCTTGCGAAAGAGGAGAAACGGTTCTTGCGAAAACTCGATGCCTTCCTCTTGACCTTCTGCTCGCTTGCCTTCTTCCTCAAATGGCTCGACTCGTCGAATATCAACAATGCCTACGTGTCGGGCATGAAGGAGGACCTGAATCTTCTCGGCAACGAGTAAGTCGACTGTAAATCTTAGGAATGACTCGGTGGCGACTGACTAAGGCCGCAGATATTCACTCTTCCAGACGTTCTACAATGTCGGCTACATCATAACCCAAGTACCGGCTATGTTACTCTTGTCCAGGCCAAAGTACTCTCGTTACTTCCTGCCTACAATGGAAGTCCTTTGGAGCATCTTGACCTTCGCGCAATGCAAGCTCCAAAGTGCGCCACAGATTTATGGCACCCGCTTTCTCCTCGGTGTGCTTGAGACCCCAGTTGCATCGGGCTCGCTCTTCATCCTATCGTCTTGGTATAAGCCCGATGAGCTCTTCAAGCGAGCAGGCGTGTGGTATGTGTAAGTTTCCCCGCAAGCCCCATCCAGATTTCATCAAAGCATAGTTCTCAAACCAAGCAGATCGAACAATATAGGTGTGATGTTTGGGGGATACTTGCAAGCTGCGGCATACACGAATCTTAACGGCGTAGGCGGAATGGCAGGCTGGCGGTGGCTTTTTATCATTGATGGTTGCATTAGTCTTCCGATCGCCATTCTTGGGTATTTTATCTTCCCCGGAATGCCAACCAGCAGCAAGCCGTGGTGGCTTACCGAAAAGGAGCACGCACTCGGTCAAAGCAGAATGAGAGAGGAAGGTATTGAGGCTCCGAAGAAGATCACTACTCGGATGCTCAAGCGACTCTTCTGCCATTGGCACTGGTACGTCGGCGTGCTGGCATACGTTTTCTTCCTATCGTCCAGCTACCCTCACGGGCAGATGGGACTTTGGCTGAAGGACCAAGCCAAGAAGCACGGGACATATTCCGTTCCTCAGATCAACACTATCCCGACTGGAGCCCAGGGAGTGTCAATTATCACCGCGGTTCTAGCTACGTCATTGTGCATGGTGTACCCAACCTGGGCAATCTTTTGCATCGTTCAATCGCTCTTTATGTTCGCCAATATTTTGCAGATGGTCTGGAATATCCCAGTAGGACTGCACTTTGCGGCTTATTATCTGCTTGGCACGAGCGCTGCAGTGACTCCAATCCTTGTGCCCACTGTCAACTATTGGTTCAAAGATTCGGCCGAGGCACGAGCATTCTGTACAGGAAGCATGCTGGTAAGACGACTACACTCACTCCTGGCGCAATTGGTTTACTAACTGTGTCTGAACAGACGCTTGGATTCGCCGTCTCTTCCTTCTATCCGCTCGTCGCATTCCCTGTTATCGAGGCCCCGCAGTGGAAGAAAGGATATATCGTCAACTTTTTCTTTATTTCCGGTTGCTGGATTACGCTCTCTACCGGGTTCTTCCTCCATCATCGCCAGGAGAAACGAGCCAAACAGCGCGAACAGTTCGACGACGAGAAATTGACTGAGGAGGATGTAAGGCATGTGGAGTAGGGAACCGGATATTTTGTAGTAAAAATAGTTTCCGTAGGACGACGCTTGATTGAGCTAATGTGTCACTACTGCTGCGTATTCTATACAATTCAAACTTTTAGCAATTTGCCTTGTATGACGGGACACTCGTCCGATGCTTTGCCCGACGTCCGCAGAACAAACCCCGCACTGCTAATGTAAAACATCTCGACCTAGGAATTAAAGTCTTAGAGGCTGCCAACAGAAAGACACCATCAAGATCCTCGGATCTTCCACCCATGATCCGCGATGCCGCCATTACCAGGATTCTCCGATAATCCGCTGAGGACCCGGAACGACCTTATCCAGGCCACAGTCGCTCTGCTCCGGCCCCTGGTTCCTCACTTTTCACCGTCCAAAGGCCGCATTCAATTGCCAGTCTCCACTGCAGCTCATTTCGACAAGACTGCAGCTCAACTAGAGGGCTTTGCTAGGCCACTATGGGCTGTTGGTGCGTTGCTTCTTGGAGCAGACTCTATCTCAGACAAGGGACTGGCAGCTGTTGTCGATGAGACTGTTAAGCCATGGATCGTCGGGTTTGTCGCGGGCACGGATCCAGAGCACCCCGAGTACTGGGGCACGGTATCTGACATAGATCAACGCATGGTCGAGGCTGAGATTCTTGCCTTCGCACTCTTATCTGCCCCAGACAAGATATTCCACTCGCTAGAAGAACGCCCCAAGAGAAATGTAACGAAGTGGCTACAGGCTATGAATGGCATGAACATGCCTATGAACAATTGGCGCTGGTTTCGTGTATTTGCCAACTTGGCCCTCGTCAAGGTTTGCGGTGTACCATTTGAAGATCTTCAGGGTGAAATGTCTTCAGACTTGGATCTGCTGGATTCTTTCTATCTCCAAGATGGATGGTCTGGTGATGGACCTTGGCAGAGCGGCGAGCAAGCTGAGGCTGAAGCAGCTCATTGCGAGAATACAGGAAGGCGGGATGCCATTGGCACTGGCCGTCAAGCGGACTACTACTCCGGTAGCTTCGCGATCCAGTTCAGCCAACTGCTGTATTCTAGGTTTGCTGCTGATCTCGACCCACAGAGGGCAGAAATTTACCGCCAAAGAGCGAGAGATTTTGGCACGACTTTCTGGAAATACTTCGACGCTCAAGGTAAATGTTCCCAATTCGAAGCCTGGAGTCCCAAACTTGCTGATCATATGTAGGTGCTGCAATTCCCTTCGGCCGATCTCTGACCTACCGGTTTGCCTGCGGTGGCTACTTTGCAGCATTAGCTTTCGCGAAAGTTGGTGATATATCAGGGCCTCTCGCCTCACCCGGCGTGCTGAAAGGCTTCCTTCTTCGGCACTTAAGATGGTGGGCAGCGCATTCCGGTGACATATTCTACCCAAACGGCACGCTGAATATCGGCTGGCTGTACCCGTGAGTCCTGGCTCCTAGATCCTTGTACCTAGACAGAGAATACTGATACCCATTCAGAAACATGTACATGAGCGAAGATTACAATTCCCCGCAGTCCCCGTACTGGTGTCTGAAAACGCTGATTGCTGTGGCTCTCGCGGATGATGACGACTTCTGGACCTCGGAAGAGCTTCCATACCCAGACTTCTCTCCTGCAGCGACGCTCGTTCCGGCCCCCCAGCAGATTGTCTGCAACCATCCCGCTGGAAACCACCATTTCTTTCTCTCACCCGGCCAGTTCGTGGCATGGCCGATGAAGGCTACACAAGCGAAATACTGCAAGTTTGCGTATTCGTCCTCTTTCGCCTTCTCCGTGCCAACTGGGCCGCTCATCCAGCAGATTGCTCCAGATAACACCCTGGCTTTGAGTAGGGACGGCGCGGAGACGTGGGCTGTGAAATGGAAGTGCGATGAGGTACGCTTCTCGTCTGCTCGCATTGAAGGAGGATCATCAACAACTGCGGATATAGTCCCAGTCGCTACTGTCCAATGGTATCCTTGGGGTGACGGTGCGGTTAGCGTGAGAACTACGCTGATCCCCCCGACGGACCGGTGGCCAGATTGGCACGTCAGGATCCATCGCATCACCATCAATCAGAAGATTCAGACACTCCACACAGTTGAGGGTGGATTCGCGATATCTAGCCAGAGTGCAGACTGTTCGAAAACATTGGGCGAGATCCAGGGTCTAGCCGAGGAGTCAGAGTTTGAGGATGTCGAGGGAGTGCTGCGGACCGACCAGTCTGCTCTCATCTTGTCGAGCGCTGGAGCAAGCGGTGTCTTGACCCAGAAATTTGTGCGAAGCGGCGCTACAACGAGCTGTCAGACCTTAAAACCAGACTCTAACACGAACTTGGCTTCTCAAAAGACCCTGATACCTGTCGTAAGTCATGACATCGTTGGCGGTCTCGAGGATGGTTGCGAACTTTTGTTCGTAGAGTCGATTTTCGCAATCTCATCGTCAGCAAACGGAGGCCGTAAAAGCAGCGGAAAGACACTGAGGCGCAGATGGCAGGATTTCCCAACGGTCAAAGTCGGGGACGAGGCTGGTGAGGCGATTGTTCTTCATGAGGAGATATGAGACTGGAACACGCGGCGCGTCTCGAATGCAAGGGGATTGAAATGTACAAGATATTTGATATTTAAAACCGGATAATTCCATCACTCTCCTTACCCATAGCCTGGTCTGGATTCATAGGTGACGTTTGCTTCAGTCCCATCTTTTCCTTTACAGCATTGATCGCCGTTGCAATCACGACGGCCCCGGTGGCAGCCCAGACTCCCCATTGGCCTACTGAAGACAACTTCTCAGCAGAGGGCAGGTCCTCCCGCAAGACATATGTCTCTGTGCTATAAGCAACGAATACCGAAAGAGCTGGTATGCAGACGGCTAGGGCATAGCCAACGATGAACATGAATCTACCTCCAATTACTGATTTGTTCCGTGTCTTGACGATCTCCGGCATGTCCATGTTCTGCTCGAGGTCATGTCCGGCTTCGACAGGGGTCTTGGTTCGCCATGTTGGGCGTGGTGTCGTGACAGAAAAGAGGGCAGCAGCAGCCATAACGATTCCTGTGATGCCGACACGTTGGATGAACTGCCCAATCTTGGAGCCCATAACACCAAGTCCGTTCCCAATCTCTTTTTCGAGCCCAAACACCTCCTCTATTTCCATTAATATCCCATCGCATTCGCCTTCTCCCGCAGGAAATTTGGCGAGCAGCTTCAAAGTCACGAAGCCAATGATAGCGCCAATCCCCACGGCTGCTGCCCATACACGAACGAGGCTTCGCGCCGCGGATTCACTTCCACGCCGTGAGACCAGAAGCAGCCAGACTGCCATAAGACTGCCGAGTACGCACTCCTGCGTCGCGACAATGGCGTCTAAAGGCGCCGGCTCATGGCTGCCATTCTTCAGAACTGTAAACAGGACGATCACATCCACGGCAGCAATTGCCGTTCTTGTGGTGAAAGCAGCCAGCGCCGCGCGAAAGAGCCATCCCCGCGGCAGTGGTGCAAGAAGGGCGAAAACAAGCGCATAGGTATGGGCTCTCGGTAACAGACAGTATGAGCTGGACAACGGTGTAACACAGATAGTGGTGCTCATTTCGTTCCTTGCGAAATTGTCGTATTTTCCACGCCTGTAGGAGGTTGGTGTATTAATCGTAGGTCGTTTGCAGCGTAAAGTCCAGTGACGTGTCACGCATGTCGAGTTCGAGGAATAGTGGCCAAATGATGAGAAGACATCATTTTGAAGGACTTGCGTCTTTGTTCGTAAATATACTTGAAGCCATCAGCTGTGGCTTGAAAGTTTGTTTCGTTTTAGGTTGGAGGGAGCTGATTGCAAGGCGCAGCAGCGGTTCTCCGTTAGTACGCCTGACTGCTTGACGGCCAAGTCTCACACTATTTATTGGTGGCGTTTTGTAGCGTCAAAAATCCTCGAAGAGCACCACTCAACCCCTGTAATTTCAATCACTTTGTAGCTTTCAGTGTGCCTACCGAGGTCGCTATACTCGGGTTCACATGCTTTTGGTCTTTGTCCGAAGTATGAACCACGATCACCCACTCATCTAGCACATGAGATTGAAAGAATTGCCCTTTCGCCGTTGTTGCAAACCAATGCACCTGAAGGAAAGAACCGTAATAGCAGCAAAGGCGTTCAGGGAGAAGAAAATAATCTTCTCGATGATAATATCAATAATGGAAGGATCCAGTGTCCAGGGAGGTCTTCCACGATACCTTGGTAAGATTGGACCAGTCGAGGCTGCTTTATCGACCTGACAGTCGCGTTTTGACTTTGATATACTATATGGCGCATCACTCCGTTCATCCCCATTACCTCCCTCCTACCGCTAGTTGCAAGCTCACCGCACTGCGGTGGAAATCGGCTGGGCCAAAGTGCCACCTGATGCAAGTCGGATCCTTCATTCCATTCAAGGCACGGCACAACGAGCTCAAGCTCAGGAATTAAATCTCTATGTTTTGCTGTGCCTAGACTGTCGGGACGCGATGTCCCATCAATCTATGTCACGCCGCATAAACACAGTCCTAACGTCGCGAGCCGTTCCCGATGGGTTGGGATTCTTGTAGAAGTTCAACACGATCTTGATAATGCGGTAGCCCCTCCGCGTATACCAATCTTGGTTAGTCGTCTGACAGTGCCTTTCGTTAGTCGGGTTCTGGCAAACACAGCTGTTGCATAATTGCAAAGTTCTAAGTAGGCTCACCTTGGGCATGATACTCCATTCCCCAGCCTCGTCCTGTGACCTCTGATCCTCCTTGTAGACCGTATCTAAGACTAGACTTTTAGCATTCAGAGGATGCTCGGTCGCCATAGTCTCCACAATATCCATGGCGGCGCGGCCGATGCCCTGGCTACGTAACGCCGACGACACGTAAAAGGATTTTAACCAGTAGAAGTCCGTTTCGGGCAAGTCCAGCTCAATGCCCATCTTTTTAGCTTCGGCGTTCTCGACGTCCAGCGAGATGTGGCCGACAGGGAACATCTCTTTACCGGACGCGTTACGAGGCTGGCCACGGATGGCTGCGCTAGTATCCACGAGTGCGACACCTTCCTAAACAACAAGTCATCAACCCGAAAGATCCTTTGGTTTGGTCATGCAGGAGTCTTAAGACAAACCTTGGGATACGCGTCCACATGTTGCTGTAGAACCTTGTCCCCATCTGACCCATCCGAGAGGAACGCCTTTTACATTATGTCAGTAAGTTCTTTGTTTCGCTACGCAGTATATGGAATGGGAGAATCATGTCCGTGCCCGTCAATATAGACGACAGAGTATAGTGCTCGACTCACAATCCAAAAGATGCACTTGCTGCCCGCTTTTTGTTGCTCTCTCCAGCTGGATTCAACCAGTTCAATGTCCCACCCGCATTGTATCCTTTGTTCGATCAACCTCGCAACGTGCTCTGGCGACTCAGGATCCCACGGGACAAGGACGATGTCGAGTTTCGCCATAGCTGAATTGTTTAATTAAGTCAAGATAACGAGTGAGGGAGGGCACGGTGTAAAACCATACGTTATCCAAGTGATATCGCGCATCAATGTACGCCCTTGCTATGAGTCATTGCGGGGATTTAACGAGTTTCACCACACTGCAAACGGCGCATACTTCCCCCCTTAAAACCCCACTGGACTGCCAACTCTTCCACACAAAGGTTGGTGCACAAAATATAAATTTTGTAAGACGACATTACCAATATCCAAAGTTCACTACCTAAGATTTGTAATACATGTTAAACCTGTAACAGTAATCGTATCTACTAGCAGGAACATAGTTGCTCACGGAAAGTCATGACAGTCGCAATGTATATGCGCCCTGTGGCCGTGATTCATTAATATAGGTAGTTACCTCAGTAACAGGTGTTGAATGTTGAATTACATCTGGCGAATTGTTACAATTCGATGGAACAATAGCTCATGGTTCGCCAAACTAAAACTCTGAAGAGCTTGGGTATTTCATACAATCGTGACGAGCTGTTCATCCCATCCGTCGAATATATGCGGCTTTGGCTTCGGGCTCAGTTTTTCCCAGTTTTGGAATAATCCCACTCTAGTGTAGCGTCCATTGTCGAGTCTCCGCAGCACGAGCCCCGTTGATCTATCCAAGCACGGATTTCCACAATTTGCAACCTCGAGCAGGTGTACTGGCAGGCAGTTGACAGAGGCGTCTTCGAAGTCCCTTTCCAATGCATCAATCGACATGGCTATGGAGAAATCCTCTACACCTTGCACCCTCAGCACCCGATCTGGGAGTGCCGTTGGTCCTTGTGCTTGTCTCATCCACTGGGCCGTTATCACACGCGCCTTGACAGTAATGTGAGCCCAGTCCACGGCACCATACGGCGCATCTAAACTTGCTAGGCTGCTCTGAAAGTCGACGAACTCCACGCGGGTGTTTTCGTCAATGAGTAGGAAACCAAAGGAGTGGTTGATATGCCCGTTGATGGACGCCCACGACCAAGACGGAGCCTGGTACTCTCGGGGCCGAGCACATGGAGGGCTTCTATCGTTCCGGCCCCAGACTAGTTCGGAGGCTAGTGAGAATTTCCAAAGGCCCGCGAGATATTTGTCTTTGAAAACACTGCCGTACTTCTCAGCAATCCCAGACATTGCCAGCATCCTGTCGGTTGCGACCGACAGCTCGCGGATGCTGTATGCCTCGAGCAGGTTTCGCCATTCGTCTATGACTCTGGGATGTTTCTGACCGCGGGCGGCTTTGATTAGCTCCTCTTCGGTGGGAAACTCCTGCTCAAAAATTTTGTGGGTGATACTTTCGGGCTTGAGCTTGAAATCGAGACTTTTGCGCCACCCATCCGTATATTCTTTGCTCCGGCATGTCCAAACAAGGTGTCGAGTTCCGAAATCCAGCACCCGATGAGACAAGACTCGTTCCTGCAGCGCCCATGCTCGGTTATCCAAAGGCTCATGTACTGTCATTTTCTTCTGGCTCAATAACACCACTGATCCAATGATGCCGTTTCTCGACCGATAGGGTAGCCGGACGCATAGGTGCGGAGGGTCCGATTCAACACGATCGCCTAGAAAGCCTTCGCCTGCTGCCTTGGCCCGCGAGGCCCTAATGGTTATGGTCGCTTCGCTATAAATTCGCGGCATGTCTGCAATCTCGCGACTAACGTCGACAGGATCGTCCTGGACAATGCAGAGTGAGTCCACCCAGAGGTATTTTATGCCAAGTTCTTGCCCAGTTCGTATTGCATCCTGCAATGTCCTTGGCAGTTTGTCGAAGGAAACATCTCCGTTGACGAACGTGTCCAAATTATCCTTGCGAAGAATTACTAACTGAGATCCCCCCCAACAGTAGCTCAGTGCGATGTATTCGACTCGATGGTTGCGATCACCGCAATGGAGCCGAAGTCGGGGCTGATCTCGGTTGCCAACCAGCTCGATCAGTCTGGTCGGCTTGGTGCTACCAGGCTTGGGACACTTTAGGTGGGACTGCAAGCACTCTTGAACCCAGCCACGTGCTTGTTGGAACGTTTCTGAGTCTATCCTAACGCGAACTGGCCGCGTTGAGATGTACTCTGCAGCTGGATCCTCTACATACTAGATTAGTCTTCTTATACCCTGTCTGGACTGGCCCCGATGCCGTATACAGACCTGGGAACGCATAAACTCCAAAACCTGGGAACGAGGATGCTACGTAATTCGTAGTTACGGAATCGTACAGCTCAAATGCCCAGATCTGGCTTAAATCTGAAGCGCCTCCAAAGATCCAAAGCCGGATCTGCAATCCCTCTAGCTGTTCCGCGTCATATTTTCGGATTGGAAATCTAATTAATTGGTCTTCTGCTAGCCATCTCAAGAGAGCACAACCTTCCGTCGAACCAGAGAGCAGACTACCAAATCCGCACTCAACGTTAACGATGGCACCTGGACTTGTGGGTTTCGAGTAGATGCTCACGGCGCATAGGCGACGACCGCTGCCCTCGCGCCCCTCTTCTGGGGTCTTTGGGAGATCGATGACGATGCGGCTACATTGATCACAAGAGTGCGGTACTAGATTCATGGTCCCGACTCTGGCCCGAGCAATGCCGCCGTTCTGCGAAACTGAAGACCTGGCTGAAGATTAGGATCTCGTTTGGGCTCCGGGGAAAGTTGGGGTGAGGCTGATCAGCCACCACTGATGCAGCTGCACAGCCACGTCATCCAATATTTACATCAAATATTCTCTCCTCAATGGGAATAGTCAGTCACCCACCACATGACCGTGAAACTTCACTCTTTAGAACTCGACCAACTACGCAGGTTTTGCAGGTCCTCGATGGTGCGCGAGGACACTTTCAGCATGTCTAGAATTGGCAGAGTTGTCTTCAAACGTTTCAATTCGCAATCGGTGCTCAATGTTCAGCTTTGTGCTGCGCTCGATAAACAAGCTGTTCGGAGGTAGATATGTGAATAACTTTCATGTGTTATTACGATATATGCTAAGCACCTTCTTGTTGTTGGTTTGCAATTTTCAGCGCGCGGCCGTTCATACCCATAGTGTTGAGTCTTGAAAATCATCACATCTGCCCAAGATGCATTTGGCACCAGAGGTCCTGTCGAAAGTATTGTCTGTAAGCCAACAACCGAACTAAAATCTCATTCATTTGCAATCTACGCTACCCGTGGTTTTCTCACATTGCTCTCATTGCAAACAACATCTGCGAGTAAAATGTTCCACTACTGCTGGAGGCCCAGTAATTAGCATAGGCTCTGAAAACAAGTTAGAGACCATGGTGCGGTCAGTTCATGAGAGAGCCTACACTACTTAATGGAGAATCACACTAGAAAGAAGGGAACAAGCAGAGTCTAAAAGATGTTTTAAATTATAGCACCTCAGGGGAGGAAGTTCCGGCGCGAAAGGCGGCCGAGGTCTCAGCGTATCCCATACGAGATTCTCCCTCCTGGTGTTGCACATAGTATGGGCTACCACAGACGTGCTTGAAGGACTTATTGCAAGCTTCGGATGGCCTTTATAACGCTCTGCGGGTCCAGACCCTGGTGGAAAATCTGCTCGCTCAAGCCGCCACAGCCTTCCTTCGTCGTCCCTATATACTTGTACTTCGGCGTGAGTTGCCTCTCCAACAGCCAAGTACCCATCTTAGACCCCAAACCAGTCTTCTGGTTTAGTGACTCGACCACCAAGACGAATGGGGCAGATCCAAACTTGCGCATGGCGTCTTCATCCACGACATTCAAAGTTGCCTTGTTGACGAGGCCGACATCTAGACCTTCGCGTCGAAGTCTGTCAACAGCATCGAGGGCTCGATAAACCATCTCCCCAATCGCGACCACGTAACCAGCAGTGCCAGTCCGGATGAACTCGTCTTTTCCTGGGGTGAACTCGTAGCCATCTCCGAAAAACAGATCCTCGGAATTCTCTTTGAGAATCATGGGGCATTTGGCACGAGTCGAAAGAATGAGCCGGATACCGTCGTCCCATAGAACCTTACTCACACACGCCCTCATCTGATTAGCGTCGGCTGGGAAGTACAGTCTCGTTTTATCTCCGTCAATGAGTCCATTGTCAGCGAAGAACGTGTTGATGCCAAAATGGCAGGTATTGTCCGCCATTTCGTCCACGCCAGAGTGAGAAAAATGACACAAAACGTTCGCAAAGTTGAGCCTCGCCATGGTGAGCTCCGAGATGATCATCTCGCAGAAGGCCGAAAAGGTGGAGAAGATGCCCACCTTGCCCTTTGTGGATCCAAACCCGGCAGCGGCAGAGAAGTTGCCGCGCTCCATGATCCCGGAGGATAGGAACACTTCTGGGCGCTTCTTGTGAATGACACTGAGACCTGTCGAGCCTTCAAGGTCGGAATCCACGACTAAGACTCGTTTCTTGGCCTCCTCCGGAGATAGGCCTTCCAGTGCCGAGACAACAGCTTCACCGAAGATGACACGATTGGCGAACTTGTCTTTCGAGGAGCCTGTGTAAAGATATGCTAACGAGTTGGGCGTGATGGCTTTGATTTTCTCGGCAGCCTGGGTATAGCCACGTTCTTCCAAATACTCGACCGCGATTTTGACTGGAATTACGTCGTGTGCATGAGTTGAGCCTTCTAGTCCTTTGATTCCAGGGGCCATCTTTCTCTTCGAAATGACTGCAGCTGGCCCGTCATGGGTGACGGCACTGCAAATGGAATAGTAGAGTTGATCAATGTCTTCTCCGGCAGTCTCAAACACTGTCAATCCGTGCCCTTTCAGCGTAGAACCCAGAGAATAGCCCTTTAAGTATTCGGAAGGATGGCCAGCTATGGTAACGTCATTGTCATCAATCAGTAGCTTGACATTCAAGTTCTGGGCCACGGCAAGACGGGCGGCTTCGGCATCATCTCCTTCTTGCTGGGATCCATCCGAACCCAACATGAAGACTGTTTTCTCGGGGTTGGCCAAGCAGACTCCATTCACAAAGGACCACAGGTGGCCAAGGCGTCCAGAGCTGAATGCCACGCCGGGCGTAAGCCCGAGCTCTGGATGTCCCGGCAACAGGGAGTTGGCCTCGCGATAATGTAGAAGCTGCTCAAATGGTATGTGCTTGTGTAGAGCGCTAAGCAGATACTGCGTAGCGACTCTGTGTCCAGACTCATCGTACACGATGGGCAAGTACTTTTCTGACGAATACTGAAAGAAGGCCTCTAAAATGCATACTTCAGGAATGGTATCGTACGGACCGCCTGTATGACCGCTAACCCCTCGCGCTGCCCCGGAGGATGTGAAGTAAACGATTGTATCTCTAAGAAGTGAAATGTTGGATAAAAGATCAGCCTTTTGCCCCTCTGAAAGCTTTGGGTTTGTTGGGTCTAGCGAGATAGGCTTGTATTTCGCAAAGACATCGATGCCGAAATCCGCAGTTGCGCTTGCCATTGTGAGTTGCTATTGTGTGAGTGACCTTTGGTCTGGATTTTGGTGTAAGTTCTTTGAAAGTGTTTATTAAAGCACAGGTTATAAGAGAAGCAGACGGGGAGCAAGACACAGGAATGGTCGTTGTAAGCAACGGATGACGTAGTGATGCATGGCGCTGACACACATCAAACTGTTTAGCCTTCGTATCCAAATTATTTCAGCTTCTTCGTAGGAGACTATCCTTTAGCCCGAGCCCAGTACTGGATTCATGCCCATAATTGGCTATAAAAGGAGCAGTGTGGATGTGGCTCTAGTCATGACTCGACTGGCGGGCTGCAACGGCAACAGTGGACAATACGAGGGTGACCGTCCTAAAGACTTCTAAATACCATCACACAAGGGCTATGAAAGATAGCCATTTGGTCGATCTGTAGCCTGTCCTGAGAGTCGAAGCGCGTTATCCGCAGAGGACGGCGTGTGGTATGCTTGTTTGCTGGTTTGTCTTGGGCCGGCTCTCCTTGTAGACCGGTCCATTAGCAAAGTGCCATGTTGCGGCAAGACAAGCGAGCTACTTTTCAATAGTCACTATACCAAGACGTAGCGAGACATAGCAATTGCCACAAGATTATTATATTCATAGCATAGACATTTTAAGCAGAAAGTCTTGACAGAGAGGTACGAGGCATTAAATTATTTCCATGCTAGGTCGCTTTTCAACCAAGAGAATTCGAACTTGGCGTCTTCGTTGGCGCCTCTGAGGTGCATGTCAGTGCTAGGCATTCGCAATGTCCCATCGCAGGAGAATCGCAGTATGGGATCAACTTTTTGAAATTCAGCCCAATAGAGCACAGGAACATTTGCTCGGGCGACATGGTCTCATCGATCACATCGTCCCAACTCCGTAGGCATACTCACGTGACTAGCGCCAAGCTGTCACGCATGAACCAGGCAGGCACATCCTCCCTGCCGGGATCAGTCCAAAGATCAAACTGGCAAATCTGTGTCTAGACTGAACCTAGACTAAGCCATACCATAGCTCTGTAGCGTGCACCCATCAAGATGCATAATCTCATCGAGTTGATATCGCAGCACCCCATCCTGAACAGTCTAGCAGCCCACGTCTCAGCTCGAGATTTATTGAACCTAGCGCTGGCCGACAAGTCTTGTTTCCACTACATTCTATCCTCGAGACCTGCGTTCTCGACCCTCTGCCGTCAAACTCTCTGTGACGGGCGCGGGCTATCACTGCGCCAAAACTTCGAGGGCCACTACTCATTATGCAGGTCCAGATACGTTGGGGGGAAGATCTGGGAGGACGACCCAATCGAGGTCCGGCTCTGGAATACAAAGTGCGATGAGCGGGAGGCGCTGCCGTGTGTCAAATGCAATCTACCGGTTTGCGAAGTGAGTCCCCCTCATCTTCCGTCTCCTTGGGAGTAAAGTCAGCCACTAAATCTGAACCAGGAGTGTCGATGGTACCCTCGCGAAGCTCCAAATATTAATTATCCTTGGCGGCGGCCCCATTTGAACGCGCCGTGGCAGAACGAAGTAAGAGGACAAATCCTTGAAGGCATTCCAACTGACATGAGAATGCAGTTTGTCATGTGTCTTTGCAACAAATGTGACTCCATACAGGAGTCTGAGTTGCAGGGCCAGTTTTTGAGCGAGTTGTGTGCTTGTGATATATTCACTAGATGGATTTGTCACAAATGTCACGCAGATGAACTGAAGTCGACCCGGGACTACTATCAGCACCACACCATTTCAGAGCATGACAGCCGCGCGGACGACGTACACGAGAAAACCAAATCGATGGTTGATCATCAATTCTTGATATACTTTGTGTGTCCCTGTGGCAACTTTGTCCCGCAAAACGCACGTCCAAGATGCACATGGTGTAAACGCCGGCACCTCCCAGAGACCGAGTGGGGTCGATAGTACGACGAGGTGGGATCAAAGCTGCCCTGGTTCGACGATGTTGGTGACAATGTGCCACTAGACTGGCTTACATGCAACTTACTGACTTGCTTTAGGACCCTTGCCATCCTCCCTATGTCGGCAACAACTATGATCCTGTTCCTGAAGGATACCCTCAACTTGCTTATAGCGGGCCGATATGGGACGCCTCGGAATCCTCTGGTTGAGGGGGAACTGATATTTCCTGGGATAATGTGAAGTCATCGCCGTCAAAGTCATCCTCCGAGCTTCCGATTATGGGTTGATAGTTTATGCTATGAAATAGTACCAAGCGGAAAACCCCTCGCTGAAGGTAGATAGTCTGCTGAACAAGCCTGGTAAATGGCAGAGTAGTGGTTGAAATGAACTTCGTAAGAAGTGTAAGTACTTTGGGGGGAGCAGGTTTAGAGACGGCGCGTGTGGATTTCAGCAGCTTGCCCATTCTGAGTGGGGTAACAGTCTACCTTGTGCTTGGACGAAAAATTTCCCTTCTTGCAGACCGTACAAACGAGCAACCTTCAAAGTAACAATCCTCACTTAGCCCAAAGACCGAGAATGGGCACCGAAGTGGGCATGGGCATTCAGCTCCGGCCAATTCCCCCGGAATTGACCATCCCCTTGCGCCATGCTGTTCTCTGGCCTGGCTTGCCCTTGGACAAGCAGCTCATGCCGATTGACCTAGTCCCTACCACACGACATTTCGGGGCGTTCTTACTGCTCACTGAACAAAAGACAATGCCCATTCAACAACATAAGCAGAATGCCTTGAATGAGAAGGCACAAGCTCTCGATGAACGTTACTTGCCATGTGCCAGTGAGCATCAGCTGCCTGTGGGTGTCTTGACTCTGGCACTCGAATCTTTCATCCACAAAGATGCGCTCCCTACATCTCTTAGGGCCACCAATCCAGAGGAAGTGCAGCTGCACAAGTTTGCCGTGTTGGAACCTCTACAGGGTCACGGTATCGGCGGGCAAATGCTTAGAGACGTCTGCAAAATCTTGTCGGACAGAGAGGTAGCAGTTTCACTCACGACAATGCAACCAACGGGCGTAATCCAGTCGAGCATGCTACGACCAGTGCTCTTCCACTTCGACGCACGCAAGACCCAGCAGGAGGTATATACGCACTGGGGCTTTTTAGTGCTCAGCGATACTGTCTTTTTGAAACGTGGTCCAACTGGGACGGGGTCACCTGTTGAGTATATCAAAATGGGCCGTTTATTGGAGCGGGACTGATTGGAAGGGCCTGGTGTCCTGCAAAGTCGAAAGATTGGTGTGTGAGTTACGACCAGCTTTATTTGACGTACTGAACCACTCTGTTTATGCGGCGGCATCTCTATACATGATTCGGGATCATGACTCAATGATGCTGTTTCCACCAGGCTATGGTCCAATCTATTACCCTTTTCCGCTGAACAGTGATTGCCACGAAAGTAGTTATCATCTCTTCAATGAATCTTTCGGTCGGGGGTTCTACGCCATACAAGAGGATTGCCTTGTTGAAATCATCATACACTGCGACAATGCGCTCATAGGCATCCAGTAATACCATGTTCATCAGCCTCCCCTTGACCATTCTTGATGTCCAGACAAGTGGACCTTGCTGGCTGTTGAATAAGAAAAAAAGTTGATGGGAAAGACAATGCTCATTGTCAACTCGAAACACAACAGATGTTGTGCTGTCCTCTGCGCCGGTGGGATAAAGAATCACCTCTAGGCGCCAGCTGCAGCGTAGGAAACGAAGAGTCGCCACTCGTTGGATTCTCTCGCCCGAGCGATATACTTCCATTTCCTCTCCTGGCCCTGCAGAGCACTCCGTTCCTGGTTCAAAGGGCAGAAATACGTTTCCCGTAAAATAACGCCTGGTCTCTAGCGTTGGTGCAGGAATAGTGTACGTCGGGTGTGACGTATTCAGGTCGTATATCTTCTCAGCAAAGCCCTCGTGGTCATGCTGAACCTTGAAACATCTACGCAGCAGCGACTGCCCTGGATACAGCGGCTGTAGAAGGGCAAAAAGCTTCTCCCCAAATTCGGGAGGAGCGCCAAGTGGCGACCTCGCCCATCGAACTCCCACCTCGTCCGCCGATAGAAGTGGTCGTAAATCGCTAGACCGATCATCCGTAGGTTGCGCGACTTGATGCTCCATGTCTCGAGAGCTTGTGAGAGCTTCCTCATCCGTGCAGACGATAGTGTTCAAATTCCAGTATGCTAGACGAATCCCACAGTTGTCGCAAAAGTGCGTCAGGTGGTTGGTTCCGTTCAAATAGAATCGTTTGGCGAGCCACCAAAGCGCAGGAGTGATCAGGAAGCCAGTCACGAAGACGAGGAAAGATCTAACTGAGATTCAGTGTCGGGCATTTGGATTGGGCGTTAAATCATGTTCCTTACGTGAGTGCCACCACTGTAGGGATATTGGATTCCTTATCAACAGTAACAGACATGCCGCTGTAGAAGCAGGCGGGGCATTTGACGATGTTGGGCTTCCGACCAAGTTTCGAGAGATGGCATGTTGCCTCGCCAGCTGCAGCGCAGCGAAGATTCCTGTCAGCCATAACACGCATCAAGACACATCCCAATATGTATAATGGAGGCTGTTGTCGACGGTCGCGTCCTTATGCCGAGTCCTACTCGGCGCGGAAATGTCCAGTGCTGCAAGACAGGGCCACGGGAATGCAAGATGGACTCAGAGCCAGGCCCGGAGCCATAGCAGCCTTTAAAGTAAGATAACTCTGGTAGGTGTCGGTTGGCTTCGTATCTCGCATTTCTTGGTTTTGGGGGCGTCACACCCTGGCAGGCGGCGCAGAGGGGGTGGAAGCAGTGGGCACACTGAACAGCCTCATCAAGTCAAACTAAACGCACGACAACGTAGAAGCCGGTCCTCATTGGATTCGAAAGACAGGCGTGGTGGGGCATCAAACGTGGGTGGCACCACATTTAACATCATTGGAGCGTTAGTTGCCCGAAACCCCTCCAGCAATACAGCTACCGTCCCGAGAAATTGTCATAATAAGTGACTATGAACTGCTCGGATGATAAGGAGGGCTTCGGAGGGTTTCGTATGGTTTTGCAGGTGATGAAATTCTCTCGCAGTAACCTTCCCGAGTCCGATTTTCATATAGCCATGAAATCACCAGCCACGTCTGGTGTGCAGACGACTCACATTAACACCTACCTCATGTTGATTGCTGAAGTGCTCCGACAAATCAGCTCTGAACTACGATGAAGCACTCCGAATTCTCATTGACCGCCTGCGTTCCCGACCTCGTCGGGAGGGTCTTCCTCATTACTGGGGGTACAGCAGGCCTCGGCCGCAGCACGATAGAGCAGCTTGTCACCCGCAATCCGGAGCGCATCTTCTTCACAGGTCGCGATGCCGCGGCTGCAGATTCTCTCATGGCGGCCCTCCAGCCTTGCCCCTTGACTTTCATCCCCTGTGACCTCGCCGACTTGTCTTCAGTACGGACGGCAGCTCAAATATTTCGACGATCCTCAACACGGCTGGATGCGCTGATCTGCAGCGCGGGTATCATGTTCACAGCACCGGGCCTGACCAAAGATGGCTATGAGGCTCAATTCGGCGTCAACCACATGGGCCATGCACTTTTGATCCACGAGCTGCTTCCAGTTCTCCAGAGCACTGCGAAAGTGCATGCAGAAGCCTCGCCACGGATTCTGATTGTGGCCTCGGAAGGATATCGTTTCGCGAAGGGTCTGGATTTCGATGCGCTGCGGACCACGCAAGACTCGATTGGGGGGTCCTTCCTGCGGTACCACAAAAGCAAACTGGCCAATGTGCTGTACGCTCAGGAGCTTGCAAGCAGGTTTCCGGACATCACCACTGTCAGCCTTCATCCAGGGGCGGCACTCACGCAGTGGGCCAACGACATGGCCTGGTATAAACGGTGGCTGCTGTACCTTGGTGCTGAGACTTGGTTGACCATGGATCAGTACCCGCAGAACGTATTATGGTTGATCGGGGCGTCCAAGACAGAGCTGGTTAATGGAGGCTATTATCTGCCAGTGGGAGATATTGATGGCAAGATGACGAAGGTTGCCAAGGATCGTAATCTTGCAGACCAACTATGGGAATGGACGCAACGGGAATTGGCTGCGTGATGATCGTGCGATCTTGTGTCCTGCAGTACATAATCATGCCCGGTCCGCAATTTCGCTGCTGGAACTGTAGATGGGGAGCCTCTCTAATACCTACGCTGCAGTTAGTGGTTCCCGCCCGAATCTCCTTTAACTACATCAGCCAGCGATATGGGAAGAAATAACACTTCCAGTAGTGTTAGTAAATATAGAGCTTACATGCGCTACTAATAAATAACCAACTTCGCAAACTCCACCTGACTCGGGAGCTATGTAGATTGTCGCCTGCAGAATCTTTGCGGCGGGCTCAATTGAAGTTTCCGGGGGCGAGGGTGCCGGAAGAGGGCTAGACGCTAAAGTCTGCCAGGTCCCAGCCTGGAGACGCTAATTAATCCAGTGCCCAGGACCTAAGTCCCCAAATCGCCTAGCATATTTAACTTGAACCTGCTGAATTGCAGTGCAGTCGGACGATGACGTAGTGTATGTGCACTGCGCGTCAGTTCCTGCATTGGTGCGAACCCGCATACCACCACCACCATGCACTACTTGAACATCTCCCTTCTCTGAACTTTTGTTGAAAAAGTCCACAAGCTGTGCTTTGCCATATCTCTGTTTATCAAGATGGCATTCGTGGCATTCACCAGCTGCCTTCCCTTCTTCTTGATCTTGGTCAACGCAGTGCCTACGCCCGGTGGCTTCACCCAGATCCCGCTGACGCCTCTTGACCATACGCAAGGGTACAAGTTTGATCCTCTCCTCCATCTCCCGGGCACCTCTCCTTACTTTGATGCTGTCGGGTTCGGGCTTCGTCACAGTGCTCCAACAGGTTGCAAAGCCACCTCGGCATCCTACCTAGTTCGCCACGCTGCCATCTACGCCAACGACGATGAGTATGAGGAATACATCAAACCGCTGCTTGAGAAGCTCGAGAAGCATCGTGGCAGCTTCACTGGCGACATGGAATTTCTGAATGATTGGCACTCGCCAATCCTGGAGGACTCTCTGGAAGAGGTCACGCCCTCGGGCAAGGAAGACGCCAAGAGGGTGGGCAAGCACCTGCTGCAGCGCTACCCCGACCTCGTGCCGACCACGAAGCGCATCCTAGCCGACAAGAAGGCTCGCACGTATGATACCGCTGTCGCCATGGCGGCAGCATTTCCAAATCCAGAGTCCATCGAGGTTGTGCGCGTGACAAAGGACATCAACGGGAGCATGGACGCCCTGATTCCGCATAAATCATGCCCAGCTTTCAGCAAGGAACCTGGAAAGAAAGAAATGGGTAAATTTGTGGACATGTATGGCGCCAAGGCGTCAAAACGTCTCGAGCAGTTCTCCCACTTCCAGATGACGCCGAAAGACGTACTAGGTCTGCAGTCCATATGCGGCTACCAATCGGCCATCGAAGGCAAACGCAGTCCCGTCTGCTCGTTGTTTTCTGACGACGAGTGGATGGCGTACGAGTACGCCTGGGATTTGCGCTACGCATATATGGTTGGGCCTTTAAACCCGCTCTCGCCATATCTGGGCTTCCCTTGGCTGCAAAGTCAGTTGGACCTACTTGATGAGAGCCATAGCAAGTCCTCCAACCCTGACGGGTGGCCTGAAGGGCAGCGATTCTTTCTATCTTTCACGCACCGAGAGGTACCGCCGTTCGTCGCCACAGCTTTAGGCATCTTCAACTCTTCGTCCGAAGCTGTTGAGGAATTCCCGACCGACCGCATCAACTGGGTTCGTTCGTGGAAGATGAGCGACCTGATACCATTTCTCGGCCACATTGGCATGGAGCGAATCTCGTGCGACGGATCCTCGGGTAGTGCCGAAAAGCACTACATTCGATTCATTGCCAACACAGCCCCACGGCCGATCCCAAACTGCCAGAGTGGCCCTGGCGCAAGCTGCCCACTCAAAGACTTCAAGAAGATCGTTCTTGCAGGAGCTAAGAAGTACGCTGACTTTCACGGCGTGTGCGGCAAGAGTCCTAAATGATTACCGGCTCTCACGCTTATCCAAAAATTGCTCGAGGGTGCAAGCTACTCTTGCCGATATAGGGCTAATTTGCAGGCATTGGGTCGGAGACGTATATTTGGGTAGGTTTCATGAGATCTCTTCCAGCAAGTATACATACCATCTTTCTGGGCTTCACACCCCTCTTTTGCTGTAAAGATGGCAATTATCTTTGAAAGAATGGAAATTTATCCTTACGGTTAGAGTTTCATAGCAGACACAACTGCTAAGAAGGTGGATGCCCAACATGTAATCACGTGGTCGATATGTAGGAACAATCTAAGGGCAGTCTCCAGTATTATTGTGAGATTTCTAGGCTTGGCACAGTGGCCCCCCGTGTTACACTAAAGTCAGACAGCAGATATGACCAGTAGCTGATTCCGCGAGCCGATTGCAGCTGCGCTGCTTGGACTGTGTTGTTGCTCTTGTTTATGGCCTGTTGCGGCCAGCATCAACTATGAGGGGCATGGTCGAGACGTTCGTGGGATTGCTATACGGCCCTTTCTCGGTCAATTTGGCCTACGCTAAGTAGAGGAAGTAACAGAGCCTCTTCCTGTTGGAAAATACTCTGTGTTCACACTCGCATAGCTGAGCTCAGTGGCAGCAGGCGTTGCCTTTGAAACAGAATCTTGGACTAGCCTAGCGTTAAACTGCTCTTATGACGATGCAAAAGCGCGGATAAATTTGGCAAGCTTCTCTGCACCCTCTAGAAGAACTGAGTTGTAGTTGCTTGCACGAATTCCACCTACTGAACGATGACCCTTTAATCCAGTCAGTCCTTGGACGGTTCCCTCCTGTAGAAACGCTTTCTCTGCAGCATCGAGATCGTCACCCTTGGTGACCCTGAAGCAGATATTGACACGCGACCGCACTGCCTTGTCGGGAACGATCTTGTAGATCTCCGGAAAGGCCTCCAGCGCATCATAGATAAGTTGGGCCTTCTTGTCAGATACAGCTTGCTGTCCTTCAACCTTGTCTGGGTAGGTTTTCAACATCTTTTTAAGAACCTGGCCTATAATGTATACACTAGTGATATCATCAGTTCTATCTCGGTTAGGAATATTAAATAAACCATAACTTACTCAAAGATGCTCAATGTATTATAAAGACTATTGTTTTTGGCAATAATCTCGTATTGGAAGATGATGGGTGGAATAGGCAGACCCAGTTGTCTCATCAGACTTGCAGACGGTTGCGAAGTGACAGGCGGTAAGAAGCTCTTCTTGATAATCACAACGGTGATACCGGTTGGTCCGAGGTTCTTTTGGGCGCCGAAGAAGATAGCCGAGAAGTTCTTTACCGGAACCTTTTTGGTAAGGATATTCGAGCTCATATCGGCGACAACGATTGGCCCCTTTCCATCAGGCCCTGGCTGAAGAGACTTGGGAAATTCAGGAAATTCAACCCCGTCAACCGTCTCATTTGCACAGTAGTACACCATGGCAGCATCCTTGGAAAGCTTCCAGGTGCTCTCATCTGGAATAGTTCCAAACTTACCGCCGTTCGTCTTACGGCTATCTGCCACAATATTGACATGCTCTGAGCCCAAAAGCCGCTCGGCCTCTGCTGACGCTTTCTGTGACCAGCCGCCGGTGATCAGGTAATCGATCTTGAGATCCTTATCCACAGCTTCCTTGAGTTGTTGGATCGCCTTAGAGTCGGTGGGATCGCCTTTGACATCTCCAAAGATCTCTTGCTGCTTGCGGGCAACCCAGGCGCCAACAAAGTTATATGCTGTAGCAGAGAATTCTCCTGTGCCACCGCCCTGCATGAAGAGGATCTCGTAATCGTCTGGGATATCCAGGCAAGAGGCAAGATCAGCTTTGGTTTGATTGATTATATCGGCAGCTAGCTGCGAGCGGTGAGAGTGCTCGGCGATACCCAGGCCGGTACCATTATAATCTAGCAGGGCCTTGGCAGCTTCCTCGAGAACGTCAGTAGGTAGCAGAGCTGGGCCTGCACCAAAATAGGTGATATCTGATCTAGAGGGCATGACGGCTCTGCAGTATCTGATCTTGAATGTTTTGTCAAAGCCCACGTTCTGCAGGATAAAGGCTTGATGGTCTTTCAACTGAGAGCTTGAGCTTTATTCTCGCCTTTCTCCGGCCTTGAGCGTATTGTCGAAGCCTACGTTTTGGAGGATGAAACGCTGATGGACTTTCGACTGAGAGCGTGACTCTTATTCTCCGCTTTCTCCGGCCGAAAGCGGCGGGATACGCAAGGTCGTGTGGACGGTGTGCGACGGCAAAATAAATTTTAGTCAATTCACTTACACCATCATTGCTAATTTACGCAGGTAATGATTTGCGGCGACACCAGCCCCAACCATGAATATTTTGGATGGAAGTCATGGCCCAGAAACACCATGGAGGCGGCAAACTTTGCTTGTCGTGTCACATTTGAGTTGAAAATGAAGTCGAAACGAAATATCGACCTTTCTGCCTTGCAAATAAAAGATTGCCCTCTTTAAGTATTTTAGACAGTTGAAAGATTTTGCAAGGGGTTACGACATAGAGGATACCGGAAGTTGAGACAGAGTAATTTGCGTTATTAGCCAAGCAAGACTTGCGCATCAGATGCAGGAAGATTGGATCATAAGTATGGAAAGGCCTATCCGCAATAAATATAATACAGAGAATGGAAGGCAGCCTTGCCCCTGTGGTGCTATGCAGGCATCCGCGACACCGGTCTGCCCTGGGTGGGACAAACTAAAGGTTAACTCCGCCGCCTGCACCCACAATGCGTTCGTTTCTGTCAGTTACAAACTACCCAGAATATCTTCGGATGCTTTTTGTCCGAGCATGACCGTCGGCAGGACCGGGAATGCCCCTGGACTCTGGGGGAAGACACTCGCATCTACAACCCGCAGCCCCGTCACGCCCCTGACGCGGAACTTGGAATCGACAACTGCCAGGGGATCACTGCTCGCGCCAATGGCGCAGGTGCCGGTGGCATGGTGGCCGAAAACTTGATCGCGGATCCACTTCTCGTCTTGTGTCCTGTCAAAGCAGTACCCATCGGTCCCGTACCCAGCGGGACATGGAGGCTCCGAGCCGCGCACAGGACCATATGGCCCAGGGACCTTGGCGAACACCCGCCTAACTGAGGCGACGGTGTCCAAGATGGAGCCGATGTCGAGATTCGCCCCAGTTCCAAAGTACTCAAAATTGATGTCGGGCACGTCGCGCGGGTTCTTGGAGGTGATTAAGACATGGCCCGCCTTGTTCTGCGACTGCATTCGAACGATATTGCGCCAAATGGTATTTGGAGGATCCACGGGCAGCGGCTGGCTCGGGTCCTCGAGGTAAAACCCGCGGAACACCACCGGAGGCATAAACGTCAACATATCGCGATTGCCGTCAGGAGAGTGTGCCGTTTTCAGGAACGCCTCCTCGCTGTTGCCTGATGGAGCCACATAAGGGCCCTTACCCTGCTTCCAGAGCTCGAGACAAGGATCGCCGGGCGCGCCGAATGTGCATTTGCTGGCCTCCGGATCGGGCTCAACGGTAAAGTTGCTGACACCGTGGCCCACGATGGAGAGTTCCTGGTTATCCCGGAGGCTACGGCCGACGCCGGGGAGGTCTACAAGAACCGGAATGCCCAGCGACTCGAGGTGTGCTCGGCTGCCGAGGCCGCTGAGTTGCAGAAGCTGGGGCGTATTGAAAGTTCCGCCGGAAATTATGACTTCCTTTCTGGCGAACACACGCTTGAGAGTCCCCTGCGGCGCGGTTCCGGGGTTGTACTGATATGTGGCCTTGTAAACACCCTTTCCTTCAAGGAACTCCACACCTATTGCACGGGGCTTCTGGCCTGCGGCGGTCTTAAACAAGATTCTCGTCGCGAGCGAGTTTAGTTGGAGCTTTAGAGTCTTGGTGGTGGCCACAGTCGACAGGATCAGATCCCGGGGCGACCATCGTCTCGCCGTAGGCGTTCTGTGGCTGGCACCACCAAATAGGCCTTCTGCCGTATCTCTCTTGTCTCCGAGGAAGTTCGGATCGCGTTCCAGGTACGAGAAGATGTTATCCGGATTCAGACCGAACTGGGCTGCCATCGTCTTCAAAACAGAGATATAACCTGGGCTCCGCTTATAAAAGCTGGACGGCGAAATCCATGTGTCCATGAACCCGGTAAAACCGTGACCGGGCGTCCCTGGCTTGAGGTAGTGATTTTTCTCCACTTCTTGGAAGACTTTTCGCATGTTATCGTGTCTAGCAATCAGTGTCAGCAGAGGAAATTGTTCAGCAATAACGTCGGTGGGAAGGCCGACAGGACGCCAGCATACTTCCAGGACGCATCGCCAGTCAGCTGAGCAATATAATCCCAGTCGGCATCATTGGGTAGGAATGCCCCCATAGCGTTGATGACAGCGCTCCCTCCAAGCGTGGCACCGCGCGGGTAGTATACGCCAAGCAGTGTAGCGTCGGCGGGTGCACTGCTTCCATTACCGACCCAGTATGATCCGTTCAGACGCTGCCAGGTGAGGTAGTTGTGCTGCAGCTCACGTTCATTGTCGGCGTAGTGCTTTACAAAGAACTGCCAGGTCAGCTCTGCTGGGCCCGGATACGAGAGCGGGACTGCGACAGTTCGGACGTCGTCGCTAGCGTCCGTTCCGGCCTCGATCAACACCACGCTGTATCCGGCGAGCGCAAGTTTGCTGGCAGTGACGCCGCCGCCGGGACCGCTCCCAACCACAACGTAGTCGTACGTCTCGCCATCTCTGGCTTGAATAGGAGTACCGGAAATCACAGTGCCTGCCGCCGATAGACCGGCCAAAGCCAAAGTCAGAACGCTGCTTTTGCAACCCATGATCCTTCTGAACTGCTAAACCGCGAGGTGAATAAGTGCTGAGAGGACTGGTTGCCATGACTGTCCAAGAGTTTCAGTGCTGCCAGGAGATAAATACTCCTTTTCTAACTCTTTCAGAGCATGGATAGTTTTGTAGGCGAGCGGGCGCGAGCGGCGTGTCTGACGCATCTCAACATTAACTGTGTCTATGGAGAGCCACCAGCAGTGCTCTCACGTAATAGCGATGCTTGTCTGGTTTACTTTGCTTCAACAACGTTAGTGAATGAGGCATAAGTTCTCGAGTATGCATACTCGACAGGGAACGGGAACTGCGGGGCGCGATATAAGCTTCTCACTCGGCTTATTAGTGACGTGGACTTTGATTTGGTCCCTGGTCGAAGACGGCCGCACCCGCCTCAGTGCGGCCGCGTGTGGCATGCATCCTTGCAGCCGTCTGAGATTTCAACGACATTGTCAGAAGAACACGATGACGACTACATGGGATATTGCGTCATGCTGTCTTCACTTTAATTGCAGGTAGAGATGTGAAAAGGGAATAAGTGACAGCCCCTTTTGGTGTGGTGTAGGTATACAAAAAATAGTGTCATGGCCCAAAATTCCGGTTGAAACGTGTCAGACACCTGGTACGTTCCTGTTGGCCAACAGTAGGTGGATAACAGAAGTAGTATATATATATATATAGTAGTAGAAACCCATAACTTAAGGGGGTTCAGTGATGAAACCACGTCATCTGCCTACTCCTACCTACCAGCAGAGCTCTCTGTTACCCAGTGGTTATATCCCTTGTCTATATACTACAACCCCTACGCGTGGGCTGGTGGCCTTGACATTATACCATACAATCTAAGAGTGAGTTAGTATGTATATTGGTGTAAGGTCCTATCCTCTGCCTCTATTTCCTGTCGTTTGTAAAGACTTCAGAGATCTTTGGCAAGAAGACAAGCAGCAAAAACTACAAAAGAAGGAGAAACGCCTTTTACGAAGCCGAAACCCTCCGAGAGAATCCTTGCGAGAGTTCAAAAACAATAAGTAAAGTCAAAAAAGAATTGACGGTACCGGGGGTTGAACCTGCAAAAAAGCAGAGGGCTCAAGACAAGCTCGCTTTCCCTCTTCGAAACTTTGACTTTGGTTTCTGACCTTCTGAATCCTGCTCAAGCGAGCTATCCTGACCGCTAGGCCACTGCGTTCTTAAGGATTCGGCTGGGAGTAAAGGGATCAATTCTGATATATTAAGTCATGTGTGCGCCTTGAGCGTCTGCAAGTTTCAACGGGTGTTGATAAAAGGTAAAAGGCAAGACTACTCCTTATAGCCCCACTGTCAACACGAAAGTTCGATAATGTAGGGGCATATAGATAGTCTGCCCGTTCCCACGAGTGAACATACAACGCTATGTTTGTTGGGTGAACATGAAGGTTAAACTAGGCCAAATCCAAGCAGGTTGCTGTCACTTAGTTTGCCCTACCTCGGAGCATAAGCCAAACCCCCTCCCGTCACCCAGGGCTGGATATCGTCAATTTTGATATTCTAGGTCTTCAGCCTAAGTGCGAGGATTCGTCTAGAAACAAAACTTCGGAGCATGCATTAGGCGCCTAGAACTTTGAGATATGCGTCCTAAACTGCAAGCATTACATAGAGGGTTGACCGTCTACAAGATAGAAGACATCAAATCTCATTTCCAGGCGCCTTCGGGTATTGCAATTCTACTAACGCCCAGAGCACCCGATTCATGTACGAGGGTAATGAGAGAAACTTGCTATCTTCACGTTCTTCACTGAACCTCGATGGATCCAACTGTAGACCTACCGGATTGGACAAACTCTGCAGCTTCCCCATTTGACAGCCCATAGCTGTAGCACAGTCCGACATGCTCGTAGTGCCTTCCACGGGACCGCATGATGGAGGGCAGGAAGCAGCCTTTCAGCACAAACACTGCGTCTCCTACCCTCGCTCCTCGAGGTACCATAGCCAAGTACCCTAACGACGTCTCGGCAAGCCTGTAGTATGATCTCTTCCTCAGATAATTGGCTACAAGGTTCATGGGCTTTCTCAGGCGCCAATAACATGGAAATGCCCCGCGGTGAGTTCCTGAGGCCATTCAAGCTTCAGAGTACCTCTCAGCAGAGCCTGCCCACGCCATCACGTGGTGCATGGTCTCCCAGGATATGGAAACATTTCCACAGAAAAGTATCAGGCGGCGTGCGAGTGCCACCTCCTGCGCTATCCAGACTCGTCTCCAATATGGTATATGGAGAAGGAACCTGAGACCAGCCCAGTGGCTATTCGAATCACATCCCGGTCGAGCGTCGTCGCGGCCGGCGTCGACGTCTTTGAGTGCTGGGAACTCTGACATCCAACCGAACAGTAGCCCAGGTTTGTCGTCTGTGAAAAAAGTGCGGGGCGGAGATTGTTGATGATGAGCTTCACCGTCTCAAGCCCTATGAAGACCTTCTTCATGGAACTTTGGCCAAAAGTCCAGGAAAGACCGGCCAGACGACTCAGAACTGCCTCCGCAGACCCATAAATGCGATGCATTAGGAGTACCTGGCTAGCGCGTTCGGCAGGGTCGCCTTGATTGATGCAGAGCGCGTCTGCCTAGAAGCGCATCGAAGAGTGAAAAGCTCGGTGGCTTCGCCTATCCGGGAATGCCTCTGCCCAGTGTATTGGCGCCTGGGCCAAAGCATCAGCGAGACTGACGGTCACCAATACGGCCTGGCCGTTGACCATCATGGTCGTCGTGTCATTTGGGTCGCCCCAGACATATGAAATTGCTGTGAACTCCGGCTCCTCGTCCAGCAAAAACCGCTCCAAGCTCCAGTGTTTTTGACGTCCGGGGATGCAGGTGGCATTCTCGCTTAGTACTAGGAGGCGGATCTCGGAGCGTGAGGCATCGAGAGCCTCGTAGAAGCAAGCCATACCCTCTACGTTCCCGATTTGTGACGACGTCAGCAGCGTCGCCTTGACGGACAGGCTCAGCTAACTCGGAGTGGGAAATAGAAGGGACGCTCATTTTCAGCCAGCTGCCCACGTGACGGCTTCGCAGCTGATTTCCCAAAAGGGCTTGAGGCGGGGAGACTAATGCATGGATTCAGACCATTCGATGCGGTCAAATTCACTGAGATCGCCAGAAGAAACTCTATTATTTCCGATCGATGCCTTCTATCATTCTCCGTAATTGGGAGTATTAGTGTTTTTAATGATGGAATCTGTCGTACCGCGCCGAAATGGCTTCCGAGGAGCCGATGACTTCTTCGCGTAAACATTTTGGATGAGAGAAATGCAATCAGGACGGAGATACTTCTTGTCGGAGCCCAAGACAGGGAGTTTGGTATGCTCTGAGGCCATCGAGACGCACAAGGGACCAGTCATACTAATTGGAAGGAGAGAATCACGTTCTGATGTGATGTGGCAAGAAACGCAGCAGAGAGGGAGATGAATGACTGTGAGTAGGTAAGACTGGCAGTCACGTACTCTACTTCGTAGGAGAATACACCCAACCTGGCCGTAGCTAACCCCTGTCCAAGGTACCCTGACCACCACGTAGTAGAGCGGGGGTAAACGTGGGTGTGACCAGCTACATAGAGCTTTAATCTGACCACAGCTTGGTAAGAATTGTAGGCGTGTTATTTGACCAGCTAGGAAAGTCTGCTCTCACATGTGCACAGCAATGAATTGTAAGTGGTTGGTTGGTTGAATGAATAGATTTGTTCGAAGCTCACTTTTGCTCTTGTTGCTTATAAGCGAATGTGAGCAACGCAAATAGAAACGTCGGAGTAAAGAAACGAATGACTTGGGTAATCATCAACCCCACGTCTTGGCAACTTCAAACCTCAACATAAATCAGACTGGATGTACCGAATCGTCCCCTACAAGAAAGAAAAGAAATGAAACAAATTGTGTGGCACTTTTCGTTGCCCCATTCTTTTGCTTAGCTGAGTCATGAAATTGTCGGAAGGTGTGGCTACAACTTAAACAGCAGATAAGAGCCAGTCTTGCCAGGGGAATATAGCCAGTCTAGCAAGTTCCGGCATTAGGGTCAAAGCTAATGCATAATCAGCAACATAAACTTTCAAAGAACTTTAATAATAAGGAGAAGTATATGAATCAAAACTCACTTGAACCACCATGCAGCATTGGTGTTACGACCGCCTCTAACCAAATATACACCTCCATTCCAAACATGGCATGCGTCCATGATCTTCCTGAACTCCTTGGTACAATCCTGGTCACCGAGGTCGAGCGACTGGAACGTGTTTTCATTTCTGATTTCCATGTTGATCCTGGATCCGCGACCGTCGTTGACACAGACGGACTTTTTCTCGCCGGGACCAAAGGTACCTTGAAAGGCACCCTTTTTACCATCGTAGCCCTCGCAGGCACGTTGAGAGTGGAATTGACCATCAGGTTGGAGGCCGAGATGACTTCCGCTCCCATAGCACCCTACGGGATCTGCAAGAACGGTCATGGTATTGGTCGCGACCAGAGCGATAGAGAGAATGGTAGCTGTGACCTTCATTTTTGCTTGTGATTTTGTGATGATGAAGTAAGAAGTGATGTGAAGATGTGATTGTTGAATGTGAGATCTTGGTGATTCAAGGGGATTCACTGGAGCTTTTATACATCATCTTAACATCCTATCTCATCATGAAAGTGCCACCCAACATAGCTGAGGTTATGCTCAGCCTACATGTTACCTCGTCGTCGGCGCCCGAGATATCGATCTTCACGTCAAGGATCTCGATGAGTCCTTTCATCAAGGATGCTATAGATGCCTCTTCCAAAGTCTTGAGCCACGTTCATGTTGCTACTGGTTCAGAGTCCGAGGTCCTGAGTCCGAGGTTCTGAGTCCGAGGTTCTCTTGTAAGATTTTGTATTTACTACCTATGTAATAGTGGGCAGTATGACTAAACCCTATTAACCTATCCTCCAGTCAGGCCCAAGAGAACGGAGATCGAAGCACGCCTAGGGTCATAGCAACGCCACGCCGTTGCTGCTACGTCCCTACGCTGGCTTTCAATTCGATGGATGACTTCAAGTTCCAAGGCGACACCACGTGGAGGTGTAGAGCCTATCTTCGTCGCCCGAGTCCGAGGTTCTGAGTCCGAGGTTCTGGTGGATATCTCTACATCTGTTCAAGCACCGAGAGCGCTATAAGAATATCGTACTTGATCCTACAAATGCTAAGGTCATAAGGCGCAACTCGCAGAGTATCAACTAAACCCCCTATAACTAAAAGAACCTTTAGTAAGAAGACTGAAAGTACATGATGGCTTCAATTCTTCCGCTATTATTGGATGAAACTATCTCAGAGAAATCCTTGGCAAGCTCCAACTGTTGAAATGATCCTCCGTAAACTCTAAAGCGTTCCTCCATAAATCTTTGAAGTGCTATCCGTAAATCTCTGAAGTGCTCCTCCGTAAATAATAAATACGGTACACAACGCTTGTGGCTTGCGTTAGCGCTAAGTATCCATGCCATGAGACAGCTCAGATCTGCTGTCTAGGGATCAATCGTCGCTTCTTAGTGGGTGGTTAACGGAAATCCTCCGTATCAACAAAAGAAAAATGCGCGTTATAGCGGGAGGAGCCGGGCCGATCAATGAGTTGGAGAACAATTAGAACACCACGTGCCTTAATTGGGGGCCTAGAAGATTTCCGGGTTTGCAGGGCGACCACAAAGTGTCAGATCCGGTCTAATCAGTACCCGCTTATGGGATTTGCACTCGTATATATTCCTACAAAACCCTCGAATCCAGCTACTCTTACTCCTAAATAGGAAGGATTATGGGGAAATCTTGCGATATTTATTATCAATCGTTTAATTGGCCACAATACGATTCAAGCTAACCAGAAGCTTGCCGACAACTCTGCAGATGCACTCGAGCGCCTCTGCCCCAGCTGGTATCCTTATCACATTTCGGCCCGCTATGGAGAATGTTCGCGGATTCGCGATAGTAGGCGTCTCAATTCCACCTAGCGGCTGCTGCGGTTACATGTTTAAGAAGCAAGAAAGGGGGAGTATGTGCAGAGGTTAAATTTGACTTCCGCCATAGTATGCAGAGACGCTGCATCATATGTCATAAGGACGAGTCACAAATGTGAGCCACATTGGGTTAGGTGCTGGGAGCATAGGTTTAGGGCATGAGTTGCAAAGAATGGATCTTGCTTTATATTGGTTAAACGATGATAAATTCCTCCTGGTTGCTTTCGTGTAGAAAATCAGCGGCTGGGCTCTGATTCTTCAGTGAGTCGACAAACTCATGCTCGAAACAGATGCAGCATCCAATTAGTCGGTATCTGTTTTTCCGTTCTCCATCCTGGGCCCCATTCGGCTCGGGAACTCCCTCGTCTTCCATTGGCCGCATGAGGAACGCGATGCCATCCCATGTTGCGTCCCTCCACGCGTTTGTAGTCAGCTGAACAACTATATCCCCTACTTTCATGCTAGTTAGTCCAAGCCACAAGCGAAGAATATGTCGACTCCTGGGGCCATCAGTACTGATAGTATAGAATATACGCTTGCCAACCATCATTTCTTCCACATCTCGCAGCAGGCGTGGGATGGTTCTCTGTTCTGCCTCTCCGAGAAAAATATGGTCGGCGTCGTTCATAGTCGGGTGGTCTTCGTCTGTCTTAAGTCTGCTGCGAATAACCCGGCCTTCATCATCAACCAATCCCAAGACCTTTTGAACTCTGGGCCAATGGCCTGGAAGGTCTTCTGTGCGGTCTTTTGTCTCTTCTGGCAGTCGGCTGCTGGGGACAACGAGGGAGAGCCACCAAGCCATCATGCGGCTGGCACCGGTCGACAATGAATAAGCCTTCTTCGACTTGTTTCGTAGAGAATGTTCGACATGCGGTAAGAAGGCATAATGTTCTTGGTACACGCTGAACAGGATCAGACCGCGGCCAAGCAATCCCAAAAGTATTTCCCCCTCTGTTTCGAAGAACGATCTGCCTCTACATATATCCACCCGTGCATTCATTCTACTTGGAGCGCCCTGGATTGGTACCTGGCAGTCTTTGCCTCTCATCCACCGCGCAAGGTAGTCTCTCACTTGGGAAGCTGTTGCCGTTGATGGCCATGCCTCCCAGATACCTCGAACCGTGCCTCTCCGTATGCCAGTGAACGCTAAACACCAGACAGTTTCACAACTAGGCTTGGCATCCAAACCCCGGAATGTTACGTTTTGTCTGACCTTTTTGACTTTAGTCATGAAGTCTCCTATGTACCGATATTCGAAATTGCCGAATGGGGATTTTCTCGGAGCTGGCCAGTTAGGAACCCATGAGGGCAAGCGAGGATCTACCTCCATAGTGGAGCCGAATGAGGTGGCGTGGGCTAGGAGCTCTGTCATGTAGCTGTCTGTAAGAGCCAGTGCAAATCGTATATAGATATCAGACCAATGGCTAGAGTAATCGACTGGCCAGGAGATCTTCGAGAGAGACCTATAGCTGGTATCTGGCGCTAGAGAGTGAAATGCAAAGAGCCGGTCGCGGAGGTCAGAGCATGCAGTGTTATGGTAATCCCATAGTAGTGTCAGGATGCCCCTTTCCCCAAACTCAAGACGGTCCATACTGTAGAGAGAAAGCTTTGCGGCGGTATCAAACTGAAGGCTCGGGGCATCACGTTTTAGCGTAACGAGACTGGTCCTAAACCAGGTCCAATCGATTTTGTAAATGCCCCAGTGGACAAGCTTCTTATCGCTTTTGATTGCTTCTTGAACGATCCAGCGCCGTTGAAACCATGGGTTATGAAGGAAAGACTGTATCGGTAGTAGTGAGTCGTCTTTGAATATGTTCCTGAGGCAAGATTTGATGATGTCGTCGCTACCACAGTTTAGCCTTCCAATGTCCTCGAGGAATGAGAAGACCTTCTCCGTCTCACTGGTTGCGTCTCCCAACCAAATATGGACTACCTCTGCTTCGCCGTATATCTTGTCCATAAGCGGCACTTGTATCGTCTTATCCTCTTCATCAGCTTGGTTAATGCAGATCGCATCAACCCACAGCCTAACGACGGCGGTCTTGTCGCGTAAGTGCCGTAGTAGACTATCCACCGTGGCAGTAATTGCTATATCTGTATCTTGAGACCTACATCGCATCTGATGCGTAAAGTTCGGTATGCCCCAGACATAGGAGACTGCATCGTACGGACGGGCTCTGCCTTTCCCCCCGCGGCTGCGATGCGCCAGATCGAACTCGAGAGGGTCCGAGTTTTTGCGGGCTGGATATAAGTTCAGGATCCGGATAGTGCTGGGAGTAGCCAGTTTTTCATACTGGAAAGACTGCATTGGTAATGTGGCGGCTTGCGGCAAGAGAAAAACACAGATAAGATTCTCAATTCATTGCATGCCAACTTGAAATACAGAAACGTCATTCTCCCGGTTCGGTTGGAAGAGAAACACCCAATAAACGCCATCGTGTCGCAGTTATGCCAATTCGAGCTTAGTGCTCATGCGACACCTGAGAATATTGGTAGGCTGAGCTAGCCAGAGCCGCCAAGTTTTTAGGTCCAAGCACGCATACTGATCAATGCGGTCGAATGAATCTATTTAGACCGTATCACAGTATTTACACTCGCTGCTTTACTCTTGTATTTAGTAAGGTTAAGCCAGGTTCAGCTCTCCTATGCTCGTCTAACACCTAGTTGTTAGCATACACATGCCATGTCTAACACTGTAGGCCGACAAGATGTTCTCAAAAGTCGAGATGCCAGAGCCTGTTCAAGTGTTCATGTCACCAAGGCGGTCTGAACTGAAATGTATTCATTGTATCATGTAAGGCGTTCCTGTGTCGTATCATATTCTGTGATAGATGCCGTATTCTCCAGCGGGAATCTTTCATTTCTTAGACCACATCCTGGTTCGAAAGCGTCAATTGACCAGGATTCCCAACGCTCATAACTGTGGCATTCTTCCACCTACCTCGTGTAAAACTGCCAACGAAGTGCCCAAGCTCGCCAGTCTAGTTGTTCATCACAGTTTTCTGCCCCATGACAAATGGGGAAGAACGGCATGAGGACGGCGAGGTATAATACCATCTCTGGCCGATAATGCATTGGGGGGAAATGAGGGACTAGGTCTCCCTTGGCCAATATGCCTGGGAACAAACAAGACTTCCCAAAATGTGGGATTATATAAATAAGGGTGGAACAGGATGGATATCTTTCTATGTATGCGATTCTAACTGCCGGAAGGACACGATAACCGGATCTTTAGTATTTCCAACGGTGAAGACGGTTCAGGGTCGAAGATTGACCAACAACTTAAATCTCCCAGATTGGAATATGTCTCGGCTTTGGTGAGGGTCTCCATCGATTTGAAGCAGAGGATGCCACACCATACAACGTTGATTTGCTCTAGCAAGCCTCGTCGAAAGAAACGACCTGGTAATTTCCCCATTTCCCTGGCACCTCATACCAGCAGCTCTTGCGGCCGGACATGCAGATTTTGTTCCCTGATTGCAAGGGATTGGCGCATGGGTCGCACTCGGCCAATGTCGCTGGCTTGGGCCTGGCGTCGCAATTTGGCCACCGGCCATTATACATCTCCACGCATGCTCGAGGCACTAGTTGGGGGGTGACAGCGGCAGCCACAACGGGCAAAAGCGCGAAGAGAGTGGAGAAATGCATGGTGTTTGGGGTGTTTGAAGGACGAGTTCAATATGTTTTTGACGTTTGCTGACAGACTTTCGGCACAGAGACAAGAAGCTTTTGGGATGTTATGCAGAGAAGAAAAACTAGAAGCATTGTGGCGAGTTCGAGCATTTAGTATTTAGATGCTCAATCAATAGTACAAAAGTTCAATCGGCTCCCGTCTGCGGAACCGGTCACAGGCTGCGCGAGATCCATTCAGTCCGCAGCGGGGCGGAGGGTTTCGCCGGTTTCTGGTAGTATGGACAAGCATGACTTTCGCGCTGGAAGGAGGCGCGGAATAACTGGACGGAGCGCGAAGGATTTGGAAAGATGACTTAACGTCAGACCATTTAACCGTATTCATCAGAATCATACGCTGTAACAATTCTTGATCGCCCGGGCCAAGGGTTTTCCTTCCGCTGGATCAAGGAGGTCTCTTGATAATAAAATCAACGTCAGTGATCTATTCTCCTGAGACCGCAAGTTTAAGGAGTTCAGTTTCTCTATATAGACACCCAGAGGTGGTGTTTTTGGCAAAGCATATTCATTTGATTGTTTGGTAATACGAACTTGATTTCATTCCTGAACAGGCATGACACCTGGTTGAGGGCCTCATAATTATAACCATACGGTACTGTTTCGCACATAATATCATGGCTGCAAGGGATATAAGACCTAGATTCCTCCAGCAGAGCCACACCAGCCAAGGTATGGTTGTGGGATTCTTTTCTCGATTAACTGGATACAAGAAAATATGGCCCGCTCCTCCCATATCTCTTTAACTCCATCTCTCTCGTATACGAGCGCTATGATGGCCCCCATGGGTTTTGGTTGTCTTTATTGTCATAATTGCAAGCCAACTTTTTGTCTGCTGTTCTTGTTGATGGCGTGGATATCGCCACGTGACGTCTGCGCCGTTTAACCTGTCCACAAGACCCGTCTGACCTTTTGCACACCCTCCAGCTTTTACGTCTATCTTCTACATAGAAATGAAAGGAACGCGCTCGTGCAGTTGTCGAAAATGTCTTCCGCGACTCAAACCCACCCTCCTTTCGCTATCTTCACGTACCGCCTTATTATCCTTCCTATGACATCCGCCATAAATTTGCCTGCTTACCGCACTCTCAATGCCCACTTAAAAACGCTCCCGACAGTCTCTACTCGGGCTTTCGGCCCAGACTTTCCACAGATAGTGAAAGCAGAGTCGGAGTCTGAAAAAGATGTTGGAGAGGAGGGAGAGTTTGCTTGGGAAGCGAGGGGACTGGGGAATTGCGCTGTGGGGATATGGAGCGGTCAAGAAGATCTCGGCAGGGTCATCAAAAGCCGTGACGGCGTGAACGTGCATGTCCGGGTTGTCGAGGGAGCAGAATTCCAGCAGTTAGTGCTGACTGATGTGCGTTGGGTTGGTTATGTTGGCGTGCGGAAGCCCCAGCTACCATCACGAGGACCGGGTGATATGCCCATTCCACAGTGGCAAGAGATGGTTGAGCTTAGATATGGATTTATATCGGCCGAGCAGAGGAGGGGCTGGGGGACCGAGGCGGCCAGGGGATTGATGCTATGGGCAGAGAAAGAAGCTGGAGTGAGAGGGTTCATTGCACAGACAGACAAGGGAGTTCAAGTAAGCGATGAAGTGCTGACGAAGGTGGGATTTCGCCAACGAAGTGGGGTAGAGTACTGGAAGAAGGCGAACAAAGTTGAATGGGATAGGGCTGTATAGCTTTCCTCTATCTTATGTATATATCTATATGAAGGCTACTAAAGTCTAGTGCAAATGAGCATTTGGTGACATGGGAGTCCTCAACTTGTCCAGTGATTCAGCTATACCGCCTGGTTTCTATTCACCGACTAAGCATCCTCCTAAGTCGTCGTTCGGTATAGGTCGACAATGCGCACTATTTATGATATTAGTTTCAAGCTGCTCGCTGGAATGACAGTTGCCATTTTCTGTCGTCACTAGTCTAGTCGCCGCTCTATGGCCACTACCCCAGAGGATTCAATGTGCTGACAGGAGCAGTAATGTGGACGGAATCTATGAGTATGACGGCACGTTGACGCCGCCGCACTATTCTCTGGCACGTGCTCTTTAATCACCCCGGCTCTCGGTTTTATCTTAAACTGTGTCTCCTAAAACTCACTCATCTACATACCAACTCGTGGAGACTCTCACGGATCGCGAAGCCGATTCCAGGTACTCAACCTGTGAAATTGCTTTACCTGCAGAAATAATCTCTAAACGGCGCTAGCGGTCCTGGCCGTTCTTAGACCTTCAATATCTTTCAGCCATCAACACTTGCAGCCATGGCCGAACCCAGCCCACACGCTGCGACTACAGTTCCGGGGCACAACAACGCCTCATTCGGCCCAGTGCCGGAGGAAGACCAACATTTCGGGTCGAATTCCTCGAGATCGCGCCGTTGCCTATCTCTGTGTATGATACGTCTGCCTCCCTTTCATACAGCCACGATTGACACATTCCTAGCGACCAGGTTTTCTTTGTCTACCTTAAAGGCGAGATCCCTCTGTCTAAGAGAAAGGACCGAGAGCATCTTGAGGAAGATCTTGCCAACGCCACGCTTCGTGTGACAATGGACGTCGTCTTCCCGGACGGCCGGTCTGAGGGTGCAACTACCTATACGGTACCCCTCCGCACCAAGTGCCTCGGCCCAGCCCACCTCTCTATCCGCAATTCAGCAGGCGAGTACACCGGACATCTGACCAGCAGTGGCTATAATGACGTTCTGACCGACTACTGGATACCGGGGATGTTTCTCCGGACGGGTACGTGGACTTTTAACATTGCTGCTAGCCTCAAAGATGGAACGTGCTTGTTTGCTATGTCATTGACGCAAAAGTTGGAGGGGCGGCTCTAAGAGTGATGTTAGGGAACAGCGTGAGGCCGTGCTTATTGCTCAGCTTATCCAGTCCGCCATCAGCACCGCAGGGATATCAGCGGAGAAAGTTGAAGTCGGACCAGGTAAAGCAGCTTAGAAGCCAAATACGTTACTAAAAGCTCCTGGTTACGCAATGGCTGTGACGGGTAGAAGGACTCTGGCGAAAAGCATGGATCCCAGTTACTCACTGTTACTCGGTAGGCCACCCGCGATTGTGCAGCATCCTTCGATCGCACTTGTTCTGGATACTTGCAACATGGAAACGCCCTTCAGAATGTATGGCTCATCCGGGGACTATAAAAGCAATAGCAACTTCGTAGTAGTACAACACCCATCTCCAGCCTTCAGCCAACCAATCTGACCGGTACTTACATGCCAGAGGTGTCTTAAGCTCGCCTCGACGCCCCCGTGCTAATCAGTATGGCTCTGGCTGGATTTTCACGGCGGCTTGCTTGTTGATCGCGCCAACCTGTGCTCCCCCCAACCGGTCATATAACGGACGAAGGTGATCCTTTTCGTCTGTCCACTGCGGCATACCGATGACGCTGACCGTGAGCTTGAGCTCAAACCCACACATGCCAACCGCCAGCCGAATGCGGTTCTATGAGATGATTATGGCGCTTTCGAAAGATCAACAGCAGACGTCGAAGTTCTTGTACAGATTCAAGGTATAAATGCCTATCAGATTTTAGGGAAAGCCTGCCCCAGATCAATACAGATCTCCTATCTGCTACATGTGAGGTAAGATGCCTTCCAGTGTCTGCCGCCAGCCAATCCCATCCCCAAATCAAGTCACATCCTACCAAGCGCAATACGAATGGAATGGAATAGTCACTTGTAGTATCTAAAGTACCACACACTAGCAACGACAGTGGGAAGCAAGACCGAGGCATATGTAGCAAAAGTCTTCTTCCAGTTCATCAACATGAAGCTTTCGGTCAACTTGGCGAACTCGTTGGGATCATTTCCACGAGGATACGGAACATCCGGGATCTTATGGCCAAGGAAAGGACAAATCTGCTCCCATCCCAGGCCATCTTCCAACTTGATGACCAGAAGCTTGTCCGACGGCACCGCCTTCAACGCCTGTTCGTTGCTGATGATGTCCGAGTCAGCAGGCAATTTCAACGGCAATATGGGAGGGGTTTGATCTCTTTAATACACAGAGACTTACTGTTCAGCATACGTTGTTAGCAGCCGGTTATCCGCCTCAGGCCCCTCATACTCGGGCACGTCTCTCCACATAATGCGGGTGAGCAAGTCCGTCATGTTGAAGAACCGATAGGTGAAAGGCTCAATACAGCGAATATACCAGAGGGGGAAGGTGTCCTTCGCTTTCTGCAATGGCACAAAAGATTTGTGAATGGAACGTAGCCAAGCAGCGGGCTCTCGGACTGTGAGGATGAAATTGGCATCAGGATAAGCAGCGACCAAATCGGGGATGAAGAAGGTCGGGACATCGGTAAGTGCCTAGTGGCCTTAACATTAATAAAGAGATGGCAATGTTATCGCAGAGCAGCGTACGTTGTAATCCTTCAGCCATTTGTCAAACTCTTCCCGGCCAAATGGTTCTCCTTGACCAAAGTATTTCGCCTGCAAGGCCTCCGAGACCATCTTCACGTGAGGGATGCCATTGTAGAAGCACTCGGCGAAGTGATACGATTTGTATCCCAGAATTTTGAAGGCTTTGTAGAGCCCAAATGTTCCATTCCTGTGCATACGTCAGCAAAGCACGAAACGCTGACGCTCGATGGTGCCTCCCGGACCTGCCAAAGCTGAGTACGATAATCTTCTTTTCTAGTGGATTTTCCGGCACTGGCAGGGAGTCAATATAGCGTGGCATTCTGGCAGTAAGCTTGGGTAGATAATAAAACTGGGCGACGGGGATGGATGCTGGGGGTTGGCAAGGGTGGTTCAGGGAGTATTTATTCCCATTTAGAGGCCAAGGACGACCCCAGGAAGATATGTAGGGAACGTTCACTGATAGACGTGGCTAAATGGTAACTCTTTCAAAGCCTACTCTCTTTGTCCTTTTCAGGTTCGGATTCAACCCCAAAACTACGAGATGCAGCTGCAGCTGCAGCAGTCTTGTCACTGCGAGCCCCTCTCATTCGCACCACCTACAGCAGGACACCTACGGACGTACCCATGCCGCTGTCATGCTCTCTGGTACACCAAGTTTGCAGCCATCGGCGGGTGCTAGCGGCCGGAGCCGGCGAGCTTAAGTATGAACAGGCCAATCGGCCGCTGTAGCCACGTGGATTGACAAGGGAATTAGACCCTATTCGTACTTTGTCTCCCGACATGTTCGTCTGGATGTGGTGACGAAAGACGGCACCACAGCAGCAGGCTAGCCAGAATGGCTGAACGGGACAAGGAATTGCCTGACCGGGCTCTTGGTTGGTGGCGTGGGCGGCTTTTCGAATCCGGCAGACGTCTCGCGAATGTGGACGACTTTTGCTTGGCCGGGGATTCGGATTTATCTCTCTTCCCTGGCTTTGGTGGCCCATTTGGTGTCTGTCGGCTAGGTTTACCTACTCATCCGCGTCTTTGCCTTCAGCCTCATGCGGGTCTGATTGGGTCTCGAGCACCAGTCCTCTGCCGAATCCATGCGGGTGTGAAGCTGTTGGTGGTGTTGACATGCCATTGTCTCAATCCTGCAGATATGTCGCTGTCTGGACGTGCAATAGGACACCTGCTATTGGAAAATGGTCGAGAGATAAAGCCACCAGTGGTGGGGAAGCACGACGTTTCCGAACGATGGCTTGACGGTAGTGGGTGCCACGACAATAATAGAGACGTTAAAGGCGTCGCTCAACGAGAAACAGCGTGAGCCGTCCATTCACCTCCACTGTCACGGGCCGGACCTGTGATTCCCATTCCCGCTGGGAGTGCAGATCATCAAAGGGACCGACGGAATGGGCAACACTTGTAGATCAAATATTTGATTATCATATAGGCTGCAGAGAAAAGAGATATCCAGTCGGGTTCTACATAAATACAGGTGGCGTGCTTGGTGGGTTAATCCATATTGGCTTTATTCCCAAGTCATAGCTTTGAACGATTCATTTTTGCCCGGGCCTGGTTTCGTAGTTCGATCGCCCAACGGCACTTTCATCCCTTCTCGTTCAGTAGCACGAACTTCCAGTGATCGCCAGCAACAGATATTTCGTCAACGAACGGGAATCGATAAGAATCGGAAGCCAGATGATGACACATCTCCGCCCCTGTTGATAAGTCCGGCTGTGCATCCTGGCAGCAGTGTGGATGCGCTGAGGAGCCCCCCCCCATCGACGAGAACTTTTGTTCGTGACACAGTGTCACCCCACGCCAAATAGCTTCCCACATGTCCGACCCTTGGCAATAGGCCCGCATCGATGACTCTGTGTCATTTCCTTATTAGGCAATCGTGTGCTCTACTCCAGATCCATATCGGCGCCGTCCCACCAAAATACTACTGAGCAAAAGTTGCTGCCTTGAGAGTTTGATACATCGCCTGGATTCCTGATCTCCAGAACTTGACACAGTTTCGCTTTGATTATCAATCAATCAACGAAATCAGAAGGGGTTCACTATGGACACGTCGAAGATACAACCGCAGCATGGGCAGCGAGACCAGGGATACCCAGTCAACGGACAAGATGCAAATCAAAATTGGCGGCACGGAGAGATGATAAAAGGCTTGTAGAAGCTCACTGCTTTTGTTCCACGATGTGATATCGATCCAACATTCAAACGCGACACACCTGAACATTCCGTCTACTCATTCGTCAACGTCCTAAGCTGTCTCAAGCTTGATCGCAAGCAATATGTCGTTCACAATTTCTGGAATCACACCGGCCGATGCGCCGGGGATAGCCAGAACGAACATGACGGCGTTCTACGAAACCGACCTCCACTGGCGTGCCATGTGGGGCACCAAGCCCCTGACTGAAATCATCGAGGACGCCGCTGTCCGTATGCCTCATAACATGGTAAGCGGCAGGGACAAAACGCGTCATCTCAAGGCGGTTGACGATGCTACTGGCGAAGTCATCGGTTACGGACGCTGGATTATCCCGGATGGCGATGACCGCATCACATGGCTCGAGGCGCAGGTCCCGGCACCCACTCCTGAGGAAGCGCAAACTTATCAGGCGAATTGGCAATCGAAAATCAAGAATGGGGGAATGCTAGGAATGAACCGTAGTCTGCAAAAGGCGCTGGGGAATCCTCTTGAGCGAGCCGAGAATGAAGTTTTAGGTACTCAGGAAGGGCCATTTCTTGGTATGTTCAAAGGGTTTCCTCGTATTCTCGGTTGAGCTAACTTCGGACAAGTCATCGACTACCTCGCAGTCCGGCCAGATCATGGACGCAAGGGGGTTGCATCTGCTCTTGTCAAAAAAGGCTTAGAACAGGCTGACAAGGCTGGAATGAAGGTTTTCGTCATGGCAACTGTGGCCGGTCAGACGATGTATGAGAGATTGGGGTTTGAACTACTGCGCAGCGTCGAGAATAGTGTTTCTGGCTATGGGTTTGAGGAGCCGCATCGCAAAAGCTTTCTCCTCAAGCGGTAGCTTGGTGGCTGTCCATTTAGGGGGAGTCAAGAGAGAAAGTCGAGTACGATGAAGTCCGCGGTCTCACATCTCAGTCACTAGCACGAATTGGTTTCCACGAGATTCTTGTTAGGCATAACCTTGTCTAGGTATACGCTGATGAGCCTATCATCAAGTCAACTCAATAATAGAACACATTCGGAGTGAACTTCACGCTCTAGACATCCGAGCGACGAGTATGATAGCGCTTCTTTGAACAGGATTAATTGCCTCCCATGTCTTAACGCCCCAGACGACTAGCGTGTTCTTCTCAATACTCATGTAGGTGTATCCGAGATCGTAACTATTTCTCGTTATTCAAGTGAGGCTGCTGGTTGGAGACCGAAAGACTGGGCATATTAATTACTTACCCAACAACACACTGTCCTTGTGGTAACCCTCTAGTCACAGAGCAGCCATAGATGCGTACCGCACTTTTCGCCCCATCATTTGAGTGGCTTTCTTCTACTCACGTACCTATACACCCGTGTTGGTACTCGCTTACCAGCGTCTAACACTGTGGCCGATTGATAGGCTACGGGTGGTCAGCTGCAGTCTGTCTCACTTGCCGCGCGCCTGCCTAACCAGCAGACCCAACAGGTATCATTCTTGCTTATGAATGCTATAATAAAGACCTCGGGTTGAAATATCCCGCTGAATGGGGGCTGCGCATCTTAGCAATCCTCTTTCAAATAGATTACATTCACATATCGGCTACTGCCAAGGCAGGCAAGGTTATCAAACTCAATTCTTATCTAATTTTGCATTTTACCCTGCAATAAGCCGTCCGTCCGCTGTGGTATTCAGCGTGTATGGATTGTAGCATCCAAGATCCCCAACACCAAGAAGCAAATACGCCCTGTATTATTTCCGACCATATGGATCGGCATAATGTTGTGCAGTCTCGATCATTCCCAAGACCCATTTCCTGCTGTGCCAAAAAGGGGCACGCACGCTTGAACATAGTAAATTGTTCTCATCCTATCAAAGTCTTGGGTTTGTCCCGTCCGGCGTCCGTGTTTGGCCACTGTCCAGCTCGTAATGATGTTCCTCGGCCGGTGCTTCGTGGATCTGAGGCGGGGCGTAGGCAGCAACGGGCGGTTGCTGGTCGTATTGGCCATAATGGCCAACGCCATATGGTTTCATTTCAGGTGGGTTGGGACTGTACGGAGCTAGGGATTGCTGCATTGTTGATGGGGTCGTCGGATCAATTGTGCCGGGTTGTTTGGTCTGCTTTCGACGCCTCCACCACATGAAGATGGCTCCAGCCACGATCCCAACCACAAGTAACGATACACCAACACCAATACCGGCTGCAGCCCCGGGAGACAGACCCCCGGACGAGCCTGAACTAGACGGTCGGGATGTGGATGTGCTTGAGCCTGTTGTAGTACCAGCATCTGTTCTCGATGCCGAAGTTGATGAACTTGTTGTTGCTGGTCCCGCAGGCAACTTTGCTATGTTAGTTCATCATCCATTCTGCAGTATTATTTGAAAAACTTACGTTGGTGAAAGTCGTTGAGTAAGCCCCATCGCTGACGGGCCGGTCGCTCTGGAGAATCCAGTGCTGAGCAGGGAATCTGACCTCCACGTCGTCGCTCTCTATCTGGCTCGACATGAATAGGCCGGCGCCTCGATGCACGTCGAGCACATAGCCGGTTCCATTTGCGGAATTGCGGACTTTCAGTGTCCCATCCCCCCAGTCCTGAATATCCCATTTTTGGCCATCGTCGCCGCTCGATCGAGCCAGGCATGCAATCGTCTTGCTTGCATCCTCTTCCTCTCGGTCAAGACACGCCGATAATTGCTGGGTTGGCCCCGAAGTATTGGTTCGCAGCGAGTATCGTCCTACTATGCCGTCAACCGGCTGGAACTGCCATGCTTGTCCAACCAGTTCAAAAACTCTAAGACCTTCGGGCCGGCTCTGCAGGCAGTTTACAAACGTTTCGTTTGTCGAGGCGACGCGACCTTCTGATACGAAGTACCATGTGTTGCTGTCTATTTGGGCCATCTTGCCGTGGTCACGAAAACGGATTGGAAGTCGCGAACTTTTTGGCGAAGAGGGACGAAAGGAAGAAAAGGAAGGCAATGGGTCACCCTGCACGGGATGGGGGCAAGACTAAAGACTTAATTGCGGTTTGTGAGCATGGAGGATCCCAGTGGACCTACACCAGCGGCTACCTTGAGACGAGAATGAGGCAAGGATCGATCGCTGCGCCGCCCGAAGGATCGCCAAGCAAGTCTGCGGCGTATTTTAGCGGCTTACACTGGTCCCCAGGTTACTCGTAGGGTATAATTTCTGTATGAAACCGGTACATGTACTTTCGGGTGATCTGGCACACGGGGGATCTGCAAGGCATGGTCGTACAACAATGCGTGGGCGCAATTTGGGCGACCTTGGTTGGCCCAATGGTACTGCGACCCGAGTATGTTCGGGTCTTCTGTACGATCCTTCGTAGCCCGTACCTATCTCCATCAAAGTCCGACCGATTCCAGTAAACACCACTACTACGTGGTAAGGCGGAGATCAGCCCTGCAATGTGTGTGGAGTGGAGCTCATATCCCCGTTCTTGATGAACTTATGTTTGCAAGTCCCATAGTACCGAGACTGACAGCAGACAAAATAAAGCTGAATGGGCATCACTGGCGCCCGCTTGCCTCTTGGAATTTGTGGGTTCACTAGGCCAATTATCAAGTCAGGATTCCTGAGCCCATCTTAATAGTAGCCTTGGCTAGTGCCTGAGCCGAAACCGTCTGCGTCACAGCTGGACTCTTGAACTCTCGGCGAAGGATGGGTGCACGAATTAATAAGTGCGCCGAGCCTAGACTCTATGGCGATGGCGTCAGAAATCTAGGTTGAACGTGCAAAGCTGATGTTTTGTGGCCATTTTCCGGTTAACCTCTTCCAAGGATGATCTCCGCAGTAGGCAGACGTGTTGATGGAGCATTCATTGCGTATGAGTGGACAATGCTGTGACATTACGGAATCCTTCGATGCCCCCATCTTACTACGCGGTAGGTCGCTGTGGTGGGGTCTAATATCCAAGCTCCACCAGCTCCCAGCACGTAGTAAGCAGACGGTCGCGAACATTTCGCTGCCATGTTTCTTGGTTCTAGACGCCACGGAAGCCAAGCCGCCTTAGAATCAATCAATCATGGCTCTCGTCGAGGAAAAGACCACTTTGCTGCTAGCCAGCGCTCGATCCCATGCCGACAATCGACGATCGTCCAAAGGCATGGGCAAACGTCACTGGCTTCAGATGACAGTCTGTCTCACATTTGTCCTACTGTTATTTCTCTCCTCATCGAATTGGGTCAGCCCTGGATCCTGGATCCTGCCATCCTGTCACACGCAACCGGAAGAGCCGCCTGTCGAAGCTCATGCCCAGTTTGATTGGCTCAAGGCGAGTGCCCAGGAATTAAGTGCGGCAAAAACGCATCGTCAAAGCTAACACTCACACCCGCAGGCGGATGCCTCGGCCGCCCTGTCTTACCACCCGTGCTTTGGCGCCTTCCAGTGCGCGCGATTGTCTGTCCCGATCAATTGGAACGACACGTCGAATCCAGCCCGCGTCGCTGTGGCCATCATTAAGGTTCCCGCCAAGGTTCCTGTAACCGATCCACGCTATGGCGGCGTAATTGTCCTGAATCCGGGTGGGCCCGGAAACTCCGGCGTCTACCAGATCTTGGCGGGAGGGAAGTACATCCAAACTATGGTGGATGCGCCACAGCATCCATCTCTCAGCGCTGTTTCTGAAGGGAAATACTTCGACATCATCAGCTTCGATCCCCGTGGCGTCAATAACACCACGCCCCATCTCAAATGCTTCCCTAACAAGCAAGCCGAGTTGAATTGGGCAGCAGGGGAACCAAGTCAATGGTTGTATGGCACGGCCGATCACATCGTCGACCTCGCTTGGGCTCGGAGCAAGGCGGCCGGTCAAAGTTGCATTGTAAAGCACGGCGATGAGCCCAATATCGCCGAATTTGCCAACACCGCTCAGGTGGTGGAGGACATCGTTGCCATTATCGAACAGCATGGTGAATGGCGAGAAAATGAGGCTCGCAAAATCCTGTCATCTCCCGCCCTAGCGAGGATTCCTGACATGGACCGCCTGCAGGTACTGGAGCGCACCAGATGGCAGAAGGGTGCTGAGAAGCTCTTGTACTGGGGTTTCTCGTACGGCACAATCCTGGGGCAGACCTTTGCAACCATGCATCCGGATCGGGTGGCTCGCGTCATTATTGATGGCGTTGTCGACCCTGATGACTACTACGCCGCAGATTGGCTGAAGAATTTGCAAGACACGGACAAGATCATTCAGCGATGGGCTGAATACTGCCAGCAGGCTGGCGAGGTGTGCCCCTTTTACATCCCTGGCCTCCCTGCGGCAGTTGTGTCCTCTCGAATTGCACGCGGTACCTGGAGCTTACTCGATAGCCCAATCCCAGTTGCCGCAAATGAGATTCATGGACCAATCGTAGTTACATTCAACGATGTTATGGAAGTGCTCACAGTCGCCCTCTACGAAACGCGCAAAATGACAGAAACGTTCGTCTCCCTGCTAACCGAGTTGAATGCAGGCAATGGAACGCGGCTGGCGCGCCTGAAGGCAGCTGGGGAATCTCGCCCTCTCGAACTCAGCGAGGACTGTCTTCGAGATGGCGACTTCTCCGAAGCCTGCGTTAGGGATCAAGGAGCTCTCATGTATAAGTTTGCAATTGCTTGCAGTGATGGAATTGACCTCCGTAACCAAACGAAAGATCAGTTCCGGGAGTACTTCCCAGTCCTGCGCGAACAAAGCGACGCGCTTGGATCATTTTGGAGCGCCATTAGAATGAACTGCATAAACTGGCAGGCGAGACCGGCTTGGAGATTGGATGGTATGGCTCAGTCTCGCTGTGATGCAACGTAGCTAATGGTGCCCCAGGACCGTGGACGGCGAACACCTCTCATCCTCTACTTCTTCTCAGCAATACCTACGACCCGGTTACTCCCCTTCGAAAGTAAGTCACCTTCAGAGACGAGTATATATCTTTCTTGTTTCTGAGCCGGCGCTGACAATCAATAGTGCTCATCACGTCTCAACTCTGTTCCCCGGCTCTGTTGTTCTGCAGCAGAACACCGAAGGCCATTGTACTTATTCGAATCCGTCACTATGCACAGCGAAGGTAGTTCGAGCGTACTTCCAGCAAGGTACTCTTCCCGCTCCAGGCACCGTGTGCGAGCCTGAGTACCGTCCATGGATCGGTTGTGTAAATCCCGCTGGCTGCTTGGACAGGACAGAGGAAGATCAGGCTCTCTGGGATGCCATGGACAGTCTCGTGGATGTATGGCCCAGGAAATGAGCGGCTATTGCTAATGCAAAATATCTATGGGATTTGCAAGCCTACAACGTTGCAACTCAAATTTAATCAGTGCATCAATCTACTATGTACCATCTCCTATGGACGTTTGAAAAGTCATTTCAGGGGTTCATCCCTGAGCTCACACCGCAGAGGTCACTCTGACTATGTGGTACGTGGTGGTACAAGCCCCCATTACCGCCCGGCGCTTACCTGCATGACAGTGCTCCACTATCAGGGCCGGCCTCCAAGTGACGAATCCTACCGCTCATAAGATGCTGCTACAGCCGAGACTCGCCCCTAAGCTTGGCCCCCACTAGGATGGATCCAATCCCTGTAGATGTGGTCGAGCGAAGCCAAGCAAATGAGTGTTACAAGTCTCATGAGATTTGTCCTCTTGATTCCACATACACTCACCCATTTAAGACTGGCACTGGTTGGCACGGCAAGTTGGCTGTGAAAAACAGCGCCGCTTTTGACGAAAAGATGGCAGGTTCATTTTCGCCAGTTGCAGGCAACTTTTCCTTGGGAGAGTATTGTGTTGGTAAGTTGTCAAATAGTCTAATCATTGCTATATACTCACTAATATATTCATTATAATATCCCATGAATAGCTACTTGAATATTCTTGATATTTTACGATATATTCATTACATTATTCCCATGAATATCTACCTACCTAGGTACCTAAGATATGGTACGTACAGTACTTGAATGTCCAGATGGCAAAGTGGCCATGTTTTTTTTACGACCCACTTGCACGGTTGGGAAGGCCCCGCAGGGAAACGGAGGCTGTGTTCATTGTGTTAGGGTGCTGATCAACGCTGATCTACACGCCCCGTCCCTCTCATCCGGCCTTGATGCTGACAACTCTCCAAGATTATATTCGTGCTCACAGTAAAGGCAGATCCGCCAAGCGACATGCAAAGACGCCCTTAGCGACCTCTGCCGCAGGCGACGATAGCAGTCACCTGAATAGCCACATGACTAGTCACCTGACTCAACATTATGCCATGGTTGCTTCGTCCGAGTCCGACTCGTACTCACGCGGGTCCGAAGCTCCGGTAAGCGCATGCATTCGGAGCAAATCCCACTGTAGCTTGAGGATTTCGAAATCGGGAAGCTCGTCCTCGTCTTCGCTGAAAACCTCGATGATTTCACCGTCATCAATAGGCCGTCTCGTTACGTTGTGGATCATGTTGGTTGTGTCATCCCAGGGGAGGAAATCGGGTCGGGAGCCAAAGTCAGACACACTGCTCAACATCGACGTAATATTCGTTCTTTTGAGCCAATGGAATCTTAGTTTAATTCCGGAGATTTGACGTTTGCGTTTCTTTTTCCCCTTCCCCTTCTCCATGGAAATCAACTGTTCCGGGTTCCTTTTGGGCTGTTCCTCTTCGGCCTCCGCTTCGTCGCATTCCTTAGTGGTGTGCTCCACTGGTTCTAGAGCAAACAGGCCCTTTGACCACCAGTAGCGGAGCAGTGGAGTGAGACAAATCATGTTCTGGGCCGTATCGACAATGTTTTCTCCACTGTTCTCAGTGAGCTTCTCTTGGAGCCGGCCAACGACGTCGGCGTCCCAGACAAGGTACATATGAGACAAGGCTGAGAATGTTTTTTCCTTCTGCTTGAGTGAGGCGAATGGAAAGATGTGGCAGACTTCGGGGTTCGGAGCTCCTGTGACGATGCAGAGACCCTTGTCGCGAATGTACGCCTGGCAAAAATATAAGGATAAGCATTTATTGCCCTTTGGGCGCGGAAGATGCCACTCACCTGATCTCTGGACGGTTTGTCTCGCTGAAGCACTGAAAGCTTCACAGGCGTGCTCGGAGTGAACTGCTCCCTCTCATGGGTGAGGACTATGGTCTTGTTAGCTGCGTCGGAACAGGACCAAGGCCAAGGCCAACTCGGTCATCTCCGTCATCTAAGGCGAAACTTACAGATTCTCACCAGCCGAGCGAGATCATTAATCAAGTCGAAAACTCGAGATTTGACCAGCCACTTATCCTCCGGGGACGCTTGCAGGGTAGCGTGGAATGCCCGGAGCTGGTGCATGGAGAGCACCATCAAGATGCTCCAGAAAGCAGCTGCGCTCATCTTCTCCCTGGTGATTGTAGCACCTGTGGCGCGTCGACATATGGTGTGGATTTTAGCAGCCAGCTCGAGTCTGGTCTCCGTCTCGTCAATATAGCCGGCTGAAGCCATTTCGCGTCTATTTTGGGAAGTCAGGAATGCTTGCAAGGCCAATACGTCCAAGGGGCTAAGCTGCAGAGATGGATCTGTGCGGTCGAAGAAATCAGCCAACAGTTGTTGGAGGTTGCTGATGTCGGTCGACATTTTGGCTTTATTTCCGCAGATGCGCCGCTAAGCTACCAATCGGAGATAGGTAAGAAGCGTTGGGTGTCAAAATTGGGATATCCGAGTTTGATGAGTCTGTAGAAAGTGGAGGTGGGGGCGACGAAGACGGACTCTGCACCTCCACGTGGTGTCGCCTGGGAACCTGGGTTCAATTTCTATTGAATTCAGAAGAAATTGAATTCAGAGCCAGCGTAGAGACGTAAGTAGCAACAGTCATACGACCATTCCTTGTTCCTTAAGATCTTGAGTCTAAGCTATAGTCTGGTGAAGATGAAAAGATTTCACAGCTGTTTGGTCGGTTCGCCAGCCATACCACCATAACGCAGAAGGTAATATAATTAACGCGATCTTACGTATTATTACGCGAATTTACGTATAATTATCATAATGTGGAAAGTAGTAGAAAGATTTAGGTGATTATGAGCAGATAGGACGAGAGCTATTAAGCCTATAATACGGAGGAGGGAAGGTAATAGCAATGACGTTCCATTTGATTATATATCCAAATAACAAAGCGGCACTCCTTTTTACTACCCACTTACCCACCCACCATGTGCCATCCTCTAGAGAGCAAAGACTGTAACAAAGAGGGATTGCCATGGAAGCTTGAAGATCAGCCAAGCTTGGGGAGAGGAAAGACAGAACAGGCTGAATAAATGAATAAACTCGCAGAGTTTCAGGTTTGTAACTCAACGGCTAAGGCTGCCCCACGTTGGGATAAGCATTCGAGAATGGCAATCCTCGAAACCAGATTTCTAACTTGTTCTGGAGGTCCTCATCCTTTTTGGTATCTTTTCCCACAATGTCGTTCATATGAGCAATCTGCTTCGTACCCAGTTCCCATCATCTGAATCAACCAGGGAAGAAGCACTTTCAAAAATTTGAGCTGGGATTTGAACAATGCAGAAGGTCCGAGGAATATCGTCAGACTAGTGTTCTAGCCACAATGACTTCACTCGAAATGGCGTTTGACGAACGTCTAGATGCGCGGTTACCTAACAGTCTTTTCCTCGTGCCAGCCGTAGTTCCACTCCTTCTATTATAAAAGCCATGGAATTCCTGATGTCGGCTGTCGTAATGCGTGGCCGATGACTGTGGCTCTATGATCTCAGGACTGACATGGGCTTCATTTTGTGGTAACTGGGGCTTCTGTGCTGCCCGACCTGGCCATAGACACTGATGCTCATGCTATTACCACGGGAACCATTTGAAGGCAGATAGCAAGAGGTTACAAAGAGCTCCTGCCAGGTTCAATTTGTAGAGGGTACGCGCTTCATCCTATAGATCAGTCTCATCAAATTAAATAGCAACCACAGCCTAATAGTTAGAGCGGATACGCCACGAGTGCAAATTATCTAGGCCAGATTGGAAGAGGCGACATGCAATGCATAGTGCTGTGAAGCTCCTTTGATGAACAGGTAGCAAGTGAATTGTATAGTGGGTTGCATTATCTCGGTCGAGTCGCCCACAGCAACGATGTGACGGTCAAACGTCAAACCACCTTTCTAAGTATGCTATGTATAGAGAATTCCACCAACACGAGTGAGAGTTCAAGCACTTCTCACCACTTAGCATCGTGCGTCGTGGACTTGCACCTTGAACTCGGGTCTGACGAAGTATTCGCCAGAGATGTAACGGAAGAAGGAGGAGGCGCTGCACTTCTCGACAAGTGCAACAGTCCAATCCGCAATTTCACTGCAGCTCACTTGCTGCTCCTAAAAGAAATCAGTGAAATTCGACGGTCATAGAAGAGGTCGGCATTACAATGGGGGTGTTGTTGCAAAGGTAGATACCCGCCTTCCAGGAGCAGCTAACACGGGAGCATCGACCCTCGCCGCCCTTGACACCGCACAAGCCATGGTTGCCGCGAAGGTATGGAACTCCTTCTTTGAGGATGATCTTGCTGTCGCAGACAAGGAGCTTGTTGCAATCAAAAATACCACTGTCGTCTTTTGCTGGCGCGACCGAGATGCGGCGCTCGGGAGACACGTGGTCTTTGAATTCCTCGTCGTAGTCTGGATTCAGAGTCCGTAGCTGATAGTAGATGCTCTTGGCAGTTCCGGAGAGCTTGACATCTTCTCCGCCAGGGTAGAGGGGGCCAGTGAATGTCATTTCTGAGATCATTTCAGGATGATTGGAGAGGCCGTCGGTGGAAAGTCCTGGAATAGCGTGGATCTGGACATATCTCAGCCTATTAATTCTTTCATGTGCTACCTCTTCAACACGAGGAGTGGACTTACCATCATAGCCATGGCCATCAAGAGGCACATAACCACGAGTGAGAGTTGTTGCTTCATATTGAGAGATAGTTGGACGATGGTGTGTGAATAATGACTGTAGTGTCTTTGGGTATGAAGATATCGCGAGGGAGGTTGCTGTGTGTTGCGAACAGTGAATGAAATTGCTTGAAGTTCGCAGAAGAGATTCCCAGAATATCTTTAAAAAAGGGTTGGGACTCAAAGGCAGGCACGCACTTGCCTATCTTGGTACTAAGTGTGCAGGTTCCGGATGAGCTTGCCTGATTCGACACGTCAATTACATCTCAGCATTCACTGAACTCACGCTTTGGTTCATCTCACAGAGGCACTGGAAATGGAAACTTCGTCAGTTTGGAAGCGGCAAACCGGTGAAACCTTGAACCTTCTACATGCTTATAATCTGCTGACTGGCGTACAGAAAACGTCAGGGTGAGGTTCAGCTAGTGGCTAGTAGGAAGAGAAACACCGAGATCAAAATACTAGCAGCCCCAACCATGACATGTTCAACCGTTGATACATATTTACAAATCAATATACTTGCTGCTTACATCAATCCGACGAATGTACAAACAATGTACAAGGTTAATTACACAGGGTCTAAGCACACCACCCCTTTTCAGCCTCCAGCGGAGCGAAGCAACCACTGCAAAGTGGTTCTGTAAATAGACATAACGCTCTGTGGCCGTTTCCACCATATCACTGCCGCCGACACAATCAACGGGCTACATGCCAGGGCGGTGAACATTTGCAAGAGGACTTTTCCTTGATAATCACTCTTGGTAACCACCTCCGAATACCTCTCGTTTTCAAAGCTGACACGAGAGTACTTGGTCTGCCACCCCATGCCAGGTACGTACACGGACATCTTTTCTTCCAGATACTTGCGGAGTCGATATTTGAATGACAGAACGCTGGCGCGCATCTCCGTGTAGTTCTGTAGTGCCAAGTCGTTGATGGCATGCGCATCCGCAGCCCGGTTGGCCGTGTACTCTGCCAAGGCCATCGCCCTATGATAAGTGAACGTTGCAGAATCGTCTGTCTCGCCTGTCGGAGCGTTGTTCTCGTCCATCTGGCAATGCTTGTCCAGGCTTGCAAAGAGGATCCGGACATCTTCCAAGCCTGCGTTCATACCCTGACCATAAAACGGTACCATGGCATGTGCGGCATCACCTAAAATAACTACCGAAGCCTTGTAATGATATGGCCGGCACTTGACACTAATCAAAGGCAAGTGTGGATTAATTTTGAAGGATTCAATAAGCTCGTTCGGCGGGATGATGCTTGTGACGCCAGGGAAATGTCTATCGAAGAATGCTGGAACATTTGACGGGTTTTCTTCTAATGTCGCAAGTTGCTCGCTTGGTATGAAAAGTGTGCTGGTGAAAGACCCATCCTAGACGAGATGGTCAGTAAAAGGCAATTCCAAGCTCGTGTTACTTACATCGCTTGGTATTGCAATGAACATGAAGTCCTTGCCCGGCCAGATATGCAGGTGATTGGGTGAGATCTTGAACTTGTCCGGCCCCGTACCATTCGCTGCCTTGATATGAAATTCACACCACAGAGTATCGATATACTCTTGGCTGTAGGTCATCTGCGTGAACTTCATCAGGTGGAATCGGACGGCGGAATGCGCGCCATCGGCCCCAATCATGAAATCAAACTCGATTTCAATTTCCTTTGCGCGGCCAATGGCTGACTCCTGCCCTTTGACTTCAAACCAAGCCGTGCACTTCCGGAAGTCTGCACCAGTGAGTTTGTGGTTGAAGAAGAACTTGACGTTGGGCATAGCCTCTAGGATATCAAGTAGCCGTTTATTCAAGCCAGCCCTGTCAACAGCATAGATGGCCTGTTTCCACGTCAGCCGCTTTCTTGACAACTCTGCTACAATCTACCACAATTGCAGGTGGACTTGGCTTACTCGTCCATGAATGTCATAGTCCTGAGAGACTTCGTACAAGTCACCTTTGAGATTTCTCCCATGAATCATCCGTCCCCTCATGGGTATCGTGGCGCCAAAGACATGTTCTAGTAAACCTGGCTGGCCAGCACTGCGCATAGCATTAATGCCACGCTCCGAGAGAGCCAGATTTATGGACCGGGTAAAGTTCAAAGGTGTCGTCGACGGATCTCGAAGATCTAGCAATTGTCAGTCCCGATGCGATAACTTCGGTAAAATATCCCTCAAACGTCAACTGGCCGAGGCAGTTCATTTTCACAGAGGCTATAACTTGACTTCTCAGACAGCCAGGCCCTTGAAAAACAGCATCGACGATGAGCACCCCGTATTTCAAGTCATTTTTCAAAGCATGAATGCAGTTTTCAGATGATATAAAAAGCGGGATGGCGGCCCTGCTCTCAATGAAGATCACAGTGGTTGTCTCGATCTTGGTGGGGCAATTGAAAGGAATAAGACTCACCAGGTCTCAGTTCATATATCTCGACATCATAACCTCTTCTCGCAGCATATAGAGCCGCCAAGGACCCAACTGGTCCAGCTCCAACTACAACAATCTTCTGACTTTTGGCCATTTTGGCCAGGTTCTAGTTAGTATTTGAGAGACGGAAAAAATGAAAGACTTCGACAAGTCGCGTGAGCTTAGTTCCCGAGAACACCGAATGAATGCGACATCGCCCGGCTATTTGCCGGCAGTGGCGATAAGCCGATAGCTGACTAACAGTGGTCTATCCACTAAAATTCAGCGCAGCACGCCCTTTCCAAATCAAAGAACGAACTCGAGGTCAGTGCCTCACAGTCGGAACCACTTCTTTCTACCTGTTGCAAGCTCAAGCAGTAGTATCTGCAGTGTCTATAGTCTCTTCATAAAGGCTATATCGACAATATTCGAGTAACACAGCTCGTTATTCACTTACCATCATCCGTTCTGAGGGATCCGAAACATTCCCCTTACAACTGCTACCCCACCAAGCGCAAAGACAGCCACGATGCCAGAACCACCTGCGAAAAAGAAGTGCCTTGGGGCAGACTGCGAGAATGATGCCGGGTCGTTGCAATGTCCTACTTGTCTCAAGTTGGGAGTCAAGGACAGTTACTTTTGCTCGCAAGACTGCTTTAAGAGGAACTGGGTAGGTTTTGCTGCTCCATGCATCCGTATACTCCGCGCTGACCTCTGCAGAACTCCCACAAGAGCATGCACAAGACACAGACAAGTATTCTCCACCATATCATTGCTCCGAAGGTAGTCTCTAAACCTGATCCAGAGACGGGTTACTTCAACCCCTTTCCCTCCTACCCATTCACCGGGTCCCTCCGCCCTGTATATCCACTGTCTGAACGCCGCACGGTTCCGAAAAGCATTCCGCACCCAGACTGGTGGGAAGATGGGATACCCAAATACAACAGATCAATGCTGAGCAAAAACAAGATTGAGCTTCTGGATGCAAAGGGTCAGGAGGCGATGCGCAAGGTCTGTAGGCTGTCCCGAGAAGTACTGGACATTGCAGCGGCAGCTGCCAAGCCTGGTGTCACAACGGACTACATCGATGAGGTTGTGCACAAGGCGTGCGTGGAGCGAAAAGTGAGTGCCTTCCACATGTCCCGCGGGGGAAGAGACTAATATCGCGTCGCAGGCGTACCCTTCGCCGCTTAACTACAACCACTTCCCCAAGTCGGTTTGCACTTCGGTCAACGAGGTAATCTGCCACGGTATTCCGGATCAGCGAATATTGATGGATGGCGATATCCTCAACATCGATGTCTCGTTATTCCACGAGGGCTATCACGGCGACCTGAATGAAACATACTATATCGGAGATCGGGCAAAGGCAGATCCCGACTCCGTCAGGGTAGTTGAGGCTGCCAGGGAGTGTCTTGAGGAAGCCATCAAGCTCGTCAAGCCAGGAACGCTCATCAGGGAGTTTGGAAACATCATTGAGAAGCACGCGAAGAGCAAGGGCTGCAGCACGATTCGAACATATTGTGGTCACGGTATCCACAAGCTCTTCCACTGTGCACCAAATGTTCCACATTATGCGAAGAATAAGACGGTTGGCGAGTGCAAGCCAGGAATGACATTTACCATAGAGCCTATGATTGCTCTCGGTAAATATCGAGACGTTACATGGCCCGACAACTGGACTAGTACAACGATTGATGGAAAGAGAACGGCTCAGTTTGGTAAGCTGCCCCCATTACCCAAGCATCGGAGATCACATGGCGCACTGCTCGTTCGCATTGCTAATTATCAACTAGAGCATACACTTCTCGTCACGGAGGATGGCGTGGAGATATTGACGGCCAGGAAGGCGGATTCTCCAGGTGGCCCGGTGCCAATGCCAGATGCGACACCGAAGGCGACGGTTGAGGCAAATGGTACGAACGGCGCTGCCGATAAGCCATAGACGAGGATCCTTTGCAGCTAGGGGTTGGAATTGGTAGTGAGTCAAGAGTCATTCGAGGTGGTACAGATCCGTACATCTCCAAAATTGGGCAAGGAATTATTCGCATTTTTCTCCCGTGTTCAATGCATACCTACGTGACATAAAGCCATGACATTCTCCCACGTCTGCCTGTTTGCATATATGGTCTCGTGCTTCCAGGCTGTTCGCCTCAGTGGATTTCACATGTGCTTCCGGGCGCTGACAAAACCCGCCACAGGCGAAAATTCCAGCCACCTCAACATCAGAGCGCCTCTACCAGCAGTCGGTCATAGCGCCTTCCGCTAGCAGGGTTCCGCCGCGCTTCCGCAAGCGACTGAGCGGTGATGGGCTGGAAGTGGGCGCGATAAAAATCCTGCGTGGATCTTGGGCAAGGCATCGAGCCTCTTTCATCATCGAGTGTGGTTGATACCCCGTTGCAGCCCACCCTCCAGCATTTCCTCCCAACAAGGCCAACTACACCTCTTTTCCCAACCTCACACGTATCTGTCCCGATAGTCCGACGTTCCCGCATATTTGTCGCAGTACTTGTCCTGATTGCTAAGTTGCATCATCGTCATCATCCACCATCCAACTGCAAACCTCCGGCGCGAGATTCCTCGAGTGACATCGAGTCCTATACCCGAATCGCATTCTCTGACCGCCGCCTCGACGCTTTGTTCAGCAGCATCCAAGCTTTGTTGTTGACTCCGACGTGTATATTGCGACCTACTCGAACTACTCTGTGTGATCTTATCCTGCGGCCATGATGTCCGGCGAAGCGTGGTTATACCTCTTTGCGGTGTTGGTGAACGCCGTCAACCTGTTCTTGCAGGTCTTTTTCACCATCATGTACAGCGATCTTGAATGGTAAGCCCTCCTCGCTACTCAAGCTTCGTACCCTCTGCAGCTTGGAAGCTTGTGCCCATGCTGCACTCTGCTCCGGCAAGCTCCTGCAATCAGGCTACCTCTCCTACTCTGAGCTCTTTCGCTGATGATGCCCGTGTAACAGTGACTACATCAACCCCATTGACCTCTGCAACCGCTTGAACACCTACATCATCCCCGAAGCAGCTGTCCATGGATTCTTGACTTTCATGTTCCTTATCAACGGATACTGGCTGCCTCTGATTCTCAACTTGCCGCTTGTGGCATACAATGTCAAGAAGTACGTCGCATAGCTGCCGCTCTGTTTGAGGGATATATGTTGACTTGCGCATCAGGATTGTAGACAACACTCATCTCTTGGACGCCACGGAGATCTTCCGAAAGCTCAACGTGCACAAGAAGGTACGCTCAGCAATCATTGAGCTGCGTAGAGCGTGATCTAACTTGGACACAGGAATCATTTGTGAAGCTTGGTTTTCACCTCATCATGTTCTTCTTTTACCTTTACAGCATGATCGTCGCCCTGATCAAGGACGAGACCCATTAGAGGGGATCCCTCCTCGCGAACGAAACACGACAGATTCGAGTACATACTACAACGTGCTGGCTAGATCAACTACTTGGACTTGCTCACTGTTGCTTCTGCTCTAGACGCACTTGGGAGGCTACTTTCGAGGGCATATGGTTCGGTTGGTTTTTGCTAGACTTGGGACTTGATACCAGATTGCGGGGTTGGAAAGGTGGTTGGCGCTGACACCCCGGTGAAGCGGCCGGGCGCAAGGTCCCTACCAGGGCGTGGCGGATATGAGGGTTAAGTGGCGGAATAAGGCGAGTTAAAGAGAAGACTATACTGTGGAAGACCATAAGTACTCGTTACTATTCCCTTGGTTCGAGGCTGGCCAGGCTTCGGAGCTACCGTTGCGATAATTGATTAATGACAATACCTGCCCAACCAATGCTTTCAAGATCTATAAGGGCCCGCGAAATCGCAGTTAGAGGATCTCGAATCATAGACCCTGGTCTCTCCCACTTCTACTGTTTTCTCATGCCTCAATCCTCCAATCCAAGGCAGTTCCGACCCTTGAAACCAGAGAATGGTGGATGAGGCTGGTGAGTGTGTCACGTGACCGCCCGTTTTTTCGCCCGCGTCTGAAGATCGCGACGAAAGGTAGTTCTCTTGATCGGGCTCCAACTTCCTGACGAAGGCCAATATTCTCGCTGCGGCCAGCAGGATACACCTTTGTCGACGCATATACTTCCCGTGCAATATGGCAAACTTCGGGGACTATCCGCCAAATATGGCGCCGCAGGATGCGCTGATAGTCCGACAAGAAGCTCTACCAGACCATGCCGTTGTGCCCTACACCGGCGAGGACCTTGCCCGCCCAAGGCTTGGACCAGCAAACCCATTCAAGGACGACACTGTTGCCGTGAAGCGCAAGAATATTCTGACTGGCTACGCGGAGGAGACACACTTATCCGAACATACCTTTCGAAGTAAACACAGGGCGATCGAGCGCAGAGGCGGGCCGGAACGAGAGTACCAAACAGGGGAAGCGCTGAAAGAGGAAGCAGCACGAATAAGGTCCGGCCGAGAGAAGAAGGGAGATGCCTCGATTGTGGACGGTGATGGCGCATATATTGGGCCTTGGGCGAAGTACAAGCGCGAGGAGTATGAGGTGGTAGGGGAGGGTGAGGAGCTCGCAAGCGATGAGGAGTATGAAGAAATTGAAGAGGAAGAGGACGTCGTGGAGAGTGGGACCGTCATTCGCGCCCCAGAACAGGCGATTGCAAGGCGGAAAGAAGTTGAAGAGATGGGGGAGGAGACATCGACATTCAACGGATCGCAAGAGTACGACTATCAAGGACGGTCATGGACTACCATACCCCAAGATCTGGATATCGACTTGCGAAAAGAGCCCGGCAGCGTTACGAACTACATCCCCAAAAAACAAATACATTCCTGGAAGAATCATACCAAGGCTGTCACGGCCTTGCGGTTCTACCCCAATGCCGGCCATCTTATGCTTTCGGCGTCTGCAGACTGTACGGTCAAGATATGGGATGTCTACCACGAAAGAGAGCTGCTTCGGACATATTCTGGCCATACGAAGGCTGTTTCGGACGTCTCCTTCAATATCTCCGGCACGCAGTTCATTTCCTCATCTTTTGATCGCATGATCAAGCTTTGGGATACAGAGACGGGTACTTGCATCAGCAAGTTCACAACGGGCAAGACGCCGCATTGCATTCAATTCAATCCGTCCCCAGAGAACTCTCACGAGTTCCTGGCAGGTATGTCCGACAAAAAGATTATCCAGTGGGATACCCGAGCTGGAAATGAGGTCATGCAGGAATACGGTAAGTTCCCAGCTCCTCTCAGGCCGCGCTGAATGGCTAACGTTTTTTTAGATCACCATCTTGCGGCGATCAACTCGATTGTCTTCGTGGATGAGAACCGCCGCTTCATGACTACGTCTGATGACAAGTCTCTGCGCGCCTGGGACTACAACATTCCAGTCCCCATCAAATACATCGCGGAGCCTTACATGTACCCTATGACACGGGCTGCCCTTCATCCTACCGGCAAATACGTCGCCTATCAGTCCGTCACCCCTGACCCCCTTCTTTTGTCTTTTAACATAAACTAACCCGTCACAGGAGCTCCGACAACCAGATCGTCGTCTATGGCGCAACGGACAAGTTCAGGCAGAATCGCAAGAAGAGCTACCGCGGACACAACAACGCGGGAACCGCGATTGACGTATCAATTAGTCCGGATGGGCAGTTCCTCGCGTCAGGTGACACTCAAGGGTTCATCGCCTTCTGGGACTGGAAGACATGTAAAATGTATCATAAGTTGAAAGCGGGAAACCAGGCTGTTACATGTGTGCAGTGGCATCCTCAAGAGACGAGCAAGCTTGTCTCCGCGGGGATGGATGGCGAGATTAGGTATTGGGACTGAGACGGTCACTGGATGGTGGTGGTTCCATTGTATTTTGAATTTGCAAGCATTGCATGGCGTACTTAGACGGCGGAGTTCAAAATCAAGAGACTGAGATTCCCAGCGCAATACCCCAAAATATCTCGGACTAACTTCCGTCCGTCGATCCCAGTTCGAGTCATAATGGAGCACCACACACCACTAGCCGCAGGCCTACCCTTAACAGAGGATGAAAATACGTGGAGATGACGCGGTTTTATTTCTTAGGAAACGAATTATAACAATCCTCCCGTGGTTTAAACTCAAGAGGCGACTTTTTACTTAGTCATCCGTCCGGGATTCCAAATCTGTTCCATGTTTTTGAGTTCAAGATTATTGCAACTGGCGAAGTGACATCTTTGTGACATTCTTAAAAATGTCGACCCTATCGCTGTCAAGCCGATCGCCAATGCCGGCCACGGAAATCGGAAGGACGGCGCCGGATCTCATTGTCGCAGCCCCCGCAGAGACACACGCGGGCGCATCGACGACAACGGTGGAATTGGAGTCCCGGGCTGACGAGTACGTCAAGCAGGCCAAGTTCAATCGCCGTTTCATGCTCCCCGCAACAGATTCGCATGGAGAGCTCACGATAACCTACGCGGTGGCAGGGTTGGAGAGCGACGATGCCCCGACACTGGTGTTCATCGGTGGATTATATGGTGGAAGGTTCCAAGCCTCGACTGCTGATTACCTAGGTTCGAAGCTCGGGATGAGAGTTGTCGTGATGGACAGGTCAGTTTGGCGTCTTTGTTCCAATCGGGGATCCTCTAAAGAAATCGATCTTATTAATCCTGTGGTACAGGCCTGGGATGGGTGGCTCAACTCCTGTCGAGCCATCTCTTCGACTGGCCGTCTGGTTAGAGATGGTGCCAGCGCTAATGACTGTTCTCAATGTCCGGCATGTCTCTCTTGCTGCACACAGCTGCGGTGCCATTTACGCGCTGAATACCGTGCATGCCATGCCGTGGATCCTGCCCCCGTCGAACCGCAAACTGTATCTTTTCGCCCCGTGGGTGGCTCCTGACCACTCTGGCATGGCATTGCTGTCATTCTCGTCACATCTACCCTCCCAACTCATCACAGGGTTTGACAGTATTGTGCGCTTCGTGAACACCACCATCGTACCCACGGTGCACTTCTCCGGTATGCTGTCTCATGTTGTGTCGGCACCGTTTGCTTCCGTCTTCGGAGGTGATAGGACGGATAGCGGGAGACGCGTCGACAAACATGAGCGGGACGACCTGTGCCGCGAGTACTGCGGAGTATCGGCGGATGAGTATGCGGCGCGGACGAAAGCACTCATGCATGCCATCTTCAGCGAGAGCACTAGCGCTGCTAACCACGAGGCGCTCCTTACGTTGCGAAAAGAGGTGGCCGGCCCCTGGGGTGCTTGTGATAATTACGAGACCTACCCTGATGCTTTGGAGGCGAAATTGCAGGAGTATTTCGAGCAGACAAGCTTGAATGAACCTACTACCCAACATAAACTGATCTTGAAGACATTCTGGGCTGAAACGGACTTCATGATAGGCAAGCAAGGCCCGGAGTACTTCGATAAGTGCTTCCAGCGCTTTGCTCATGATGGGCAGATGAGCAGCGGTGAGCATCAAGATTGTCTGTCATATGAGAGCGAGCTGGTATCCGAATCGAACCATGATACGATTTGCCTTCCTCACTACGGGGCACTGGCCAGAATGCTGGAGGAAGTAATGGAGGCAACAAGACAGTAAATACCATAACCATTAGCATAGTAATCTACACATTGTTTGGCCCCTTAACTCGTCTTCTACCAGTTTCAGTATCCGCGATTGATACCGAAACTCAGCAACCTAGTGGCCCACCTTCGCACTAAGCAGTGGATGACATCAAAGCCCTGTCCGTGATAACTAGTCCATTTAATATGCCACTGTGCCAGGCCAGGCGGCTATCGGAAAGACTGAGTTCGACCAACCGGCCGCAGCCGATGCCGGTACTGGCTCGCAAACTGCTGCATCCTGTTCGGCCGGCTGGCCATGTATGCCCGCAAGCCCCGGTTTTATTCAGTCGCAATGGATAAGTTGTGGCCGGGCCGGGCTCCCGACGTGACTCATGATTTTCGTCGGAGCCTTCTTGCGTTAAACAACCACCACGGCTTTCTATCGACTTTGCCTTGAACGCATAAGTGTAAATAGCACCCAGAGTTTATTGCCAAACATCAGTCAATCGCGGTAATGGCTGCGAATTTTCACATTTACTCCACAGTCCCTGATGGGTTAGTTGAGCTTTTGTCGGAGCATTTACCCTACTCAGTCCCGGTTCTTCGTCGACTGCAGTTCACACGTTTTCCGGGGGGCATAACCCCGACGTCGAGAATCATCGTTGCCGCGGAATATGGGGAGTTCAAGCGGGAGCCGCAGAAGTTCGCAGTCGCGTATCTCGATTTCTCACGCGGACCTGAAACGGAGATGTGGATGTACTCAACCCTTGAGGATGGTGATATGAGCGACGCCGACAGAAGCGTTTGTGAGGAACAGATCGTCGCTGTCGTGAGTGGGGCCAAGCAGGTCAGCAGGGAATATAACGAAAAGAGGGCGTACCCTGGTGAAGCTATTCTCGGCGCAGTGCACTCCGCAGTTCGAGATGCCATGGAGAGATGCGGCGTTGGTATTACGCAAAGAGGCCCATGGCACTACGAGAAGTGGTTGTTTGAGCTGGACAAACTGCCAGACAGTGATCCAGCTCTTCCTGAGGGAATGCGATGGGACACGGCATCCGCAGAAGATTGTGAAGTTGTCGTTGCTCGCTCCACAGTTCCACGAACCACGTATAAAAGCGAGCCTAATCGCTGGAATAAGAGTATGCTGACTGCCTTCGTAGGGGTACACTGTCTCTTTTGCCAGGCTCGACGATCAAACTTGAAGACGGGACACCAATTGCCTGGTCATTTCTGGGTATGTGCTCTACAACCGTTGAGCAAAGGCACTGCACAAATGGTATCAAGGTGTGAATCCATCTAACTCTTAACAGGCCTTGATGGATCCCTCACATCTCTTCATTGCGAGGTTAGTTGATGCTGTATTTGACGAATTGCCATATGCCCTAAACAGTTCGAAGGAACCGTACCGGCGGAGAGGGCTGTCAAAGATTCTGGCCGCGAGACTCTTTCGACAGCATAGCAGCAAGTTTGGCCCGGACCGTTGGTGCGCTGCGGATGTCGCCCCCGATAACTTGGGCAGTGTGGGGATGTGCAAGAGCTTGAACGGAAAGCGTGGGTGGAATGTGTCCTGGTAAGAGTCAACTTTATTCGCCAATGTCTTGAGGCCGATCTAATAAGTCCATGTGAAGGGTTATGCTAAAGCTTGATGATAATGGAGAAGACAACACCACCAAGTAGTTGGAGCGAAATAACTAGCCGCTCTAGTGGAAGCAAGTATTTGCAGGGTAGGTTTCATGCGTAGGCTTGTTGTGGACATTCTACCCAATGTTGTTAAGCAAAGAGAGAAAGAATACCATAATACTAGACTACCACAATAAAACCTAGTTATGATATTGCTTTTGGTTTCTCAGCTACCTCTCAGATTTGATGATATGTACCGTAAATATCAGATTTTGATAGCACATAGCACAAGAACCTCGTAGGTTGGTATAATGATGAAACTGCCTGGCATTTCACAGCCAGCTTACAGTCCTTTGTCTGCCTTAGATTTCACTGGAGTTGTGACCATTAGGTCAATAAGGGAGAAAGCAACCTCAGCAGCAGCAAGCACTGTTGTTTCGCCATTGTTATCATAAGCTGGGGCCACTTCGACAACATCTGCTCCGACGATTGCGAGTCCTTCAAGGCCATCCAGAATAGTTAAAAGTTCACGAGTAGACCATCCGCCTGGCTCTGCGGTTCCCGTTGCTGCTCCTACGTCAGCATGATTGTCAGTGCGCAACTTCGGAGGACTCAGTTACCCGGAGCAAAAGCGGGGTCCAGTACATCAATATCTACACTGATGTAGACCAGGGAGTCTCCGACTCGCTCCTTGATCTTTTCAATGATGCCTTGCGCACCTATTTTGTCGATATCGCGGGCTGTAACGGTCTGAAAGCCGCATCGAACGTCGTTCCGCATGTCTCCCTTTCTTCGAATGAGAGGCGCACGAATGCCGGCGTGGATTGATGTATTCAGTATCAAGTGCTATGCCATATTAGAGAGACAATCCATTTCATCCAGAAGCAACAAATCTCACCTCTTCATGGGCGATGTGGAGAAAAGTCCCATGGTTCAAGCCACTATCTTGGGTTAGTTGGTGTCCGCCCACAGAAGCTTACTGCTAGTTCAGTCACTCACGCATAATCCGAGATTCCACCCCCTAAACACAAGAGTAAGCACAAAATGATGAAGGGTGTTTTGAGAGAGCCTACCAAGGATTGCCGGATCCCATGTGTCTATGTTCTTATGTCAGTTTGTCTTCAACAGCAGCCACTGGAGGCCGCACCGATATGGCTATCAAAGTGAATCACTGAGACCTGACCCCATTTGTCATAGGTCGACCTCAAAGCGGACAAAGTTGTGGTGTGGTCGCCGCCAAGTGCCACAATTCTCGGCGTCCCTGAGACGGAAGAGTTTGCAGCGGGCCGGCTAGAGACAACCTGCGCGATGTTATAGCTCACCCTGCGAGGCCGCAACAGGAACCCATACCTTGTGGGCCTTGTCCAAGCGCTTGAGTGAAACCCGGTTGTCAAGCCAGGTCAACCGAGCATCCCCACAGTCAACAATGGTAGCCCAGCTCTGCAAAGGATTTCGTCCTGGCCAACATCAGCTGGAGTTAGGAGGACATGAGACTGCCGTACCATTGTAGATGCTCCAGGATGCGAAGGTCTTTCTCTGACTACCTACACGGATGCCTGATGGTCCAAATCTCGCTCCAGGCCGGCCAGTGGTGGTCTTTCGCAGTCGGTTAGTCGGTCGAGGAGGAGCTTGTGCCGTGATTCGTCATCACCAACTCACTGTGTCATGCGGGGCACCTAGGATGGCAATGTCATACTTTGTGCCCTCTGCGGTGTCATTAGAAAAGCAATTCACATATGGTAGATTCGCAAATGTGCTCAAGCCATAGAAATAGCTGTCGGTCGCGATGTCGACGTCGTCATCGGTAGAGGAAAGAGGCACCTGGTCACCGTGAGGCACATTTCCATGGCGGGGTAACTCCCACCCAAGCCCGCCATGGCTCGCAAGAAGTAGCAGAACAGGGAGGGAAATCATATTGTAGGCGAGCAATAATGCTCAGTAGAGGTCTAATGGACGCGGTTGATGTGATCCGTAAAAGAGAAAGATAAAATTGTACGCTGGGTGTTCTAGAAGACGGTGTCGCCAAGATGATCGACTCTCAAGGCAGTCGCTTTGATTGGAGACATACGACTGAAGTGAAAACCCAAAATTACACTCCAAGTCCGCCATCCGGCTTGTGAGTGCAACGCAATTGCCACCAGTCAACTTCTCATCCAGCCTGGGGCACAATGACCAGTCGGAAGATGAACGCGGTTGCCTTCGGAATGTGTATTTCCCTGATCTAACGCAAGTCGTACCACGAGGATTCGTCTTGTCTCTTCCTGGGTGTCCTTCCAACCGCGAATCACCTCCAAGACATCATGTATCTAAACTCCTACAACCATTCTGTCGGTAATCACATCGATAGTCATCGTCGAACCGCGGAATGCCAGAAATCATTAGCCAGTATCATCTCACCTACTAGCTGAAGATTATTGCTACATCTCAAAAAGCCTGAGAGCATTCCGTCGGGCATCCTCCCCCTTCTCTTCCCCATTCTCCAGGTTCAGAGCTATGGAGAATACACACGCCCCCAATCTTAGACATCGCAGGCCATCTCGTCAAAAGATCAGCCATGACGGCGCCGTAGACGACGAGGGCGATGAAGACCTTACCAGAGAGAAACCCCTCCAAAAGAGACGGTATATCTCGGCCTTGCAATGGTGGAATGATGAGTATCGCTGTGCTGGCGTATGCATTATCGGGGTCATCCTCCTCGGGTTGCTGTTCCGTCGCTACGATAATCAACTTGTTCCTAGGTTGCCTCTCGATATTCAGCTTGATTTCGTCATTGTCGCCATGTTTACCTGCGTACGCGTTGCCATGAGTGCCATTGTCGAATCTTCCATCAGCCAAGGTGCCTGGATCTGGGTGTCGGAAGCACGGCAACGCCGGGCCACGATGAAAGCTCGATTGGAGGACTTCAAGATCTACGATGATGCTTCGCGCGGACTTTAGGGAAGTCTGTGTCTGCTTTGGCGACTCAGAGGAAGGCATGCTTATCCACAACCCTGTATCAGCACCGACTAATGATATTTTTAGGCATCTCTCCTGTGTTGGGGCAGCCCTTGTCGTTCTCGTACACGGTTTCGAAACCTTCTCGCAGCAGATGTACACATACGAGGAACGACCCACCCCGTATGTCAACGAGACTGCGCGCCCTGCGCAGGCACCTCCCCGAAGTGAATACTAGGACTATACAGTACGAAGAGGCATCAGCGATGGTGAGTAACTCCGCTTGGAGACTGCTATGGTAGTCTGACTAGAAGCCAGAGAACTTTCTACCACTGTCAACCAAAGCTGCGATATATAGCGGGATCCTGGCCACCACAATCACCGATGTGAATGCCCAATGTGATACGGCAAACTGCACGTGGCCAACGATGCCGACACTTGCCGTCTGCGGCGAATGCATACCGATGAACGTCAACACCTTCTGCACGGACAGACTGCAGACGTGCCTGTATAGCATGGAATCCAACACTTCTCTCGAGGTGCCTCAGGGTGCGGATACAAACATGTTCAAAGTTACCGCCTCGCCCGGTGTCAACCACCAGATGAGCTCGACTAACCAAACCTACATCAGCGTTTTCGACATCATGACACTAGCCAAGCGCAACAAGGGGTCCAAGACAACTGCACATGAATGTGCGCTCTGGTTCTGCATGAAAAGCTACGATGTTGCGATAGCGGACGGCTCGATGAACCAGACGTTACGGGAAATCTGGAGCAGAAGCCAGTTTGAAGAAGCGAATAGCGCACATCCAGACGAGTACCTGTTCGTCGACATCCCGCCATCCATGAATATTCTGAACCAGTCGCGGTACAGCGTCTCGGATAGCTCCGTGAAGGCGCTCCAGTCATTCATGAACTCGTTGACTGAGGGTACATTCGAGAGCCAGTTTACCATAGTCAACTTCTCGTCGGACTGGATTGAGGCAATGTGGAGTGCGACGACCGACTTGCCAAGCTGGATCAAACGGCTAAGCATCAGCCTCACAAACGAAGTGCGCGAACGCGGTACCGTCCGCGACACACGCAGCCGCTCGTACGATGGAAGAGCGACCATCATGTCGGCGTACATTGTAGTCCAGTGGCGCTGGCTCGCGTACCCCGCGTCGCTGATCCTCATTAGCTTGTACTATCTCTTCCACACAATCATCGAGGGGGCCCGCGACGGCGTGTCGGTATGGAAAAGCGATTCGCTGCCCATGCTGTTCAGTCGGATCGACGCGAGCATTCTGGCCAAGGTTGGTGATGGAATGGATGTCCCGCACGGACTGGACGATCGCGTGGGTAATGTGAAGATTTGCTTGTTGAGGGAGGCGGACGGTGATTGGGTTTTCAAGCCACTGGAGGAGGGTAGTGATGATTCAGAGTCTGATTGAGACGCCACACACAGTACAGTAGCATTATGGAGTTTATTGGGGAAGGGGGGTAGCACGGGAATCAGAATGCATTCTCGTTACCACGCTAATAAGCTGCATAATTCTTCGCCTATGCTCAGGTTGTGATGTGTAGTGTCAAGCTGGTGGTGACATGTGGGGTGACTTCTCGTTTTCGAGTTTCGTGACGATCGTGTAGACAGCTTAAATCCGGGGAAACGCAACGCTAATGACTCAGGAGATGGCAGAGGGCAACCTATTTGGAGAAGGGCCAGGGGTCTTTATTGGACTCTTGACGCTCCTTCATGTGGGTGAGCGTTACCGAAGCTCATGGAGGTCCCGGTAAATGACTTCCGGCCTCACAAAGAGTCCACACACACACTTCTCCCCCCGCAAAAGATGCCGCACCACAACGCAAGCGGCGAACCTGGGGCCCCATAGATAGATTCGCATTGTCACAGGCAAGACCTTGATGAGGCGCTATTTGCCCCAGGATGAGGTCTCGATCAGTCTAGGCGTTTGCAGCTGCATGCATGGGCGTAGATGCCCATGACGGTCTGCCCCTCTCCCACCCCACACCCCCCGCAATAGCATTCGTGCCTCGTAGATGAGTCCCCCAGGATCTCCAACTTTTCTTGTCTTGACAATTGAATCTTTTTTCCTGGATTTGTATCTTCATATCTATCTATCGAATTAGTCTTTTGATCTTGAATAGACGAATCTCACCTCGGTCAATACTGTGGCTATTCATACACAAAAGGGAACTGCCTCCTGAAGCCGAACATGGCTCCAGCAGATACCGAGACGGCAGACCCCAAACCCAAGACGCAGACCAAAATTCGCAAGCGCGCTCCCAAGGCATGTCTTTCGTGCAGGGCGCGTAAGGTCCGGTGCGATGTGTCACAGAGGGGACGGCCGTGTATGAACTGCTACCTGGACAGCGAGACATGTGTCGTTACAGGAAGGGCATCGAGGTTGTGAGTATACAGACTCAAGACTGCTTCCCGTGGAGCTATGCGACCTACGCGTGCTAATGACGATTGTCAGTCGAAGAACCCAGCGAGAAGGAACCGAAAATGTCCAAGTCTCATACCCGCCTTACCCTGCTGCCGAGGCCGCGACACAGAAGCACTCGGCCGAGACGATTGTGAAGTCCAGGCTTGAGGGACAGCCTGTGCCGTCCCTTGACGAGGCTTCCCAGGACCTTGACGGAGAACATGACAATTCTCATGCTGATTGTGAATCTGAAGCGCCGGCTGCAACCACAAACCTCCCCAGAAGCCCAGAGGTCAGAAGTCATGACAAGTCCCAACCTGACCAGTCCAGGCCAAGCGAAGCGTTCAACCCACCACCGTTAAGCAACTCTTACAGCATGCCTCTGAACACCTCCATGTCCTTCGGCAATGCAACAAATCAGTTCCCCAGCGACCAACCACTGGGACTCAACTCCGATATCACATACGCCTACTACCCCTTCATCGCAGTCAGCAACTTGCACCATATCCTCCCGCAAGATGTCAACTTCCTCGAGCTCCAAGGATGCCTCCGCGTTCCCACGCGGTCGATTCTCGACGAGTTCATGCAGCAGTACTTTTTGCATGTCCATCCGCTGCTTCCCATGTTCAATGAAGGTGACTTCTGGGAGATGTACTGCAATAACTCTGCTGCTTATCTGCCGACGGAGAAGTTGTCGCTACTTGTCTTCCAAGCAATTCTTTTTGCTTCTTGCAACGTAGGTCTTGCTTTTGCTCGCCCCGCCTACGCTTGTTCAAAGAGGAATATCTAACAGGCTCCAGTTTGTTTCCCGCGAAAGCATCAAAGCACTCGGCTTCCCTAACATCCGTGCCGCCCGCGCAGCCTTATATCGCCGCACCAAGCTCCTGTACGACCTGGACACCGAATCCTCCCCTTTGGCCATTGCCCAGTCCGCCCTCCTTCTCTCCTTTTGGTCTCCTCCCGCCTCTCCTGGCCTCCGAAAGCCCAATACCGCCTGGCTCTCCATCGCGATTCAGCACGCCAAAACCGTCGAGGCACACCATTACTCATCGCTGCCAGCTATCACGCCGGCGCAGGTAAAGAAGCAAAATGCCCTCAAGCGGCTATGGTGGTGCTGCGTCATACGCGACCGCATCATGGGGCTCGGCATGCGGAGGTCCATCCAGATCACGAGGGCGCATTTCGACTTTGAAAGAAATGCGATGCTGGGTTTTGCGGATTTGGCGGACGAGGTGGAGCGGAGTCGTGTTTATAATCCCGGCACGAAGAGGTGTCTTGCGGAGATATTGGAGCAACTAGTTGAGCTGTGCGTTGTTCTAACGGACATATTAGTGCTGGTTTTTCCGCTCGATGATAGCCCTGGATGGGGCAGGGAGATGCGACCAGAGGAGCGGGATCGAGTCAGGGAGTGCAAGGTTGCACTACGGAGGTGGTACAAGAGTGCTACGCTATGCTTCCCAATGTTCGGAGGTGACACGCCTGCGAGGATGAACAACATGGGAAAGGAGTTTCAGCATGATTCGGTGATTTTATACACCAATCTGATGTACATGTACTACCAGTAAGTCATCTTCAGTTTGAAGATCAGGGAGCTGCCATGTACTGACGACCCGACCAGTTCCTCCAGAGTGGTCCTGAGCCATCACGAAATCCTCCATCTCGCCATCACGGCAGCGGCTCCCAGCTTCAACACCGTTCCAATAAGCCATCTGTCGACAATTGGCGAAAACAGGCACGAGCTCCAGGATGCCGCATCCGGGGTCACAGAGTGCCTCAAGGAGCTCATTCACCTCCGCCTGGCACGATGGCTTCCCATCAGCGCGTATGTCCCCTCATCCTATTCCCATCTCCTACCGGCCCTTTACTGACAAATTTCCAGCGTCGCCTGCACCGCTCTGCCTCTCGTCCTCCACATACTCGACGTCAAGCTCTCCTCTCCTCCCAAAAACCCCTCTCTCAACTCGAACAACCAATCAGCCCTCAAACAACACAGGCTCAACATCCTCATCGAGGCAATGAAGACTTACCAGCCGCAATATGACGGCGTCGACTGGGTCAGTGAGACGATCCGTCACATCGTCAACCTCGCCCAGATCGATCCCAGATCCGAGTCCGAGTCAAACAATACCGCCATCTTGGACTGGACAGATATCCTCTCCTCGCAGCCGAATTCGTACCTGCGGCTGGCGTTGACTATGGATCTGGCATTGAGTAAAGGAAGGCTACCTGAGGATCGGGACTTTCCTGTCAGTTTGAGGGGCCTGTTCACTGGTGGATTCAATCCTTTGCGCATGCTGCTGGATAATGAGCCGACCGAAATGACGAACAGCCTGACGCCGGTTCCTAATATCGATATTGGAGCTGTTAGTCTCGGGAACATGAGACCCAGTTTCTTTAATATTGAGCCGGGAACAGTCACTGCGATCCCGTCTGACGAGGAGACTGAGTCTCCGAACTCTGCGGGGGATAATGGCATGACGGATGAGACGTCGCCTCAAAGCGGGCAAGGGTATCAGCTTCATGGCAGTGACTTTTATCTTCACGAAACGACGCCTTCTGAAGGAATTGCAGGTCTTGCCGCTGAAGTCATGGCAGCGTTCCCTCTGGACGGCGGCTCCATGAGCAGTGGTAGTGACTATGATGGCATGTTTGCTGATGGTTCGGAACAGGACGCCTGTGGAGAATGGGTTCAGAATGCTTGGGATGATATCGTGCATAACGAGGACAGGTTGGATAGGGACACAGCAAAGGTCTTGCTGGAGGCGCTCAAGGATACGGATATGGGTGAATGTATAGCTTAGACTAAAAGCGGCTAGCAATGAATGACACAATTTACACTAAAGGCGTAATGAAGCTCGGCTACGGACTGAGATGTTTCTAATTTGGGATTGGGCCGTTGTTCTGGTATGCGGTCATGCCGTGTGCTTGGGCGAACTGACATCACATCGCTCCCACGGAACTCACTTTCCTTGGTGTGCAAACCCAAGGGCAACGCCCTACGTATAGCTCATTCGAGCTGGGTGCAGAACATCAGCGAAGCACAAATATCGAGATCAAGGGGAAAGAGTTCTTCAAAAGGCCGGATGTGTGCGGTGCTGCCTGTACAAGCCGCTTCGTCCATCTTAGTCAAATTCTAAAACCGTCCGGTTTGTGACCACCTGCTGTCCTCTTCGGGCTGTTGTTCACCACAAGCTAGTATTGAACGTTCCCGTGCTGTCTGTGACATCTGCGTGTAATATGCATTCTTGCCAGACAAGCACCGGCGCCAGGTGTGTATCAGCTCTTCTATAGACCGGCTGTGCTTCATACTTCTGCAGTGTTCTCAGAAATGCCATCTTGCCCTAGTAAATGCAGCCAGCTAGTTTCGAGTTCTTACTTGATGCACTATACGTAGATGCACTTGGATAGTGGTAGAGTGAGGCTTTTGGCTGCAGGTTTCAGCTATTATCAACCCTTCAAATTCAACTACTCGAAGTTTCCTTTCCACCCCATTTTCAAACTCTCAAAACAGAAAAAGATATCGACCAAATGATGAAGTCCTACGGCCACACGTGTAGCCCAGATGAGAACGGTATATCCAAAGAACTGCCTAGCGCCAAGAACGCCAGACTCATGCTTTGTTAGGGGAGAAACCACTACCACTGTGATTTATATCCGAATCGAGAGTTTGCTCCGCTCTCGCACCCACCGCATCGGCAAGCAAAGCCGTATCTGGCTTCGAATTCTCTTGAGGGCTGTCCGTAAGAGATAGTCAGCTCCTGTCCCTTTCTGACCTCCTTGGCAACTATAGTGAAGGCTAGGATCTGATGTTGTCTGTCAAACGCGTAGCTAACGTTGCACTTCGATATGCAGGCGTGGTTGAACCTTGATGCTACAGGAAACAGCCCAGCTTCGGCGCCATGAGATTGGAAGCTGTTACATCAAAGCATTAGCCCTCCGTGAACACAGTTCAAAAACACCTCCATATTACCACCAAAGCTCCGAGTACAGCCAGAGCAAGTTCCAAGATAAGTGGTTCTGAGAACCCAGAAATTCAAAGGCAGCGCTCAGAGCTTCACAGATACAGGGGGCATGACAAACCAGCTTACCCGTTAGTTCGCCAGATTGCTACAATATCCTCCATTCCAATATCGGGGCCCTTAAAGCCATGCAAGCTTAGGGCAACTCTCCTATCCTCTTCGGAGAGTGAGTCGAATTGTTTGAAAATGTCGGCAAAATCAGTGTGGAATAGAGCCTTCTCTAGAAGAATCACCTGACCCTTTTGGAGATTCTGTTGCGCAAAAGCGCCCCAACCTCCGAGGTTTGATTGTCGGACTACAAAGTAGCGGTTAGAAAAGATTGGAGAATTCTCCTCTCCCACTACTTTCCCATCCGGTACTCGAGGTCGGGCCGCTAGGCCAAGCGTCGAGGACAAACGCACGCGGCCAAAAACAGTATTGACGTATACAAGCGTTCTAGGGCAGTGATGAGAAATTGACATATGTGTTGAAGGGATTCAGAGGCTTACGTCTTGTCCAAGTCTTTCTCGAAAGATTCATTGCTCGATGTCAGAGAACCGAAAGATCTGCTGGCTGTAGTCGTGCTTACGACAGCCATCGATCCAGCAGACATCATCTCTTCTGCAGCTTTGGGCCAACTGGCTGGGATTCCTTTATCATTGACTGGCTCAAGCTCATTTTCCTTAATCACAAACGGTAGTTTTTCCCCAGCCAGAACATTCTCCATCAGGCCTCCCAATATGGACTTAAGGATTCGTTCACGAGTCGTCGGACAGCCTTGCCCGATGCAGTTTCTGCAGGTCGAGGTATATATTTTGCAGGGATTTTCGTTTTTGCCCTAATTCGTTTAATATCTCGAGCTCTCGTTATGGGTAGCGATCTAGAAACTTGCCCTTCGGCTTTTCATTGTCCACTCAACTCCTTCTAGGTCTCGGAATAACGAGATCGCATGAATAGCAGCCTCGTATTCTTCGCTGACCATGCTATTTTGCGCTTCCATACTGGCAGAGCTAAGTGATAGCGTCCTCGAAACTTTCTTTGAAAATGGTGAGCAGTTTTCTCACCGTAGTTCGATGGAGCCTACCTGTTCTCTCCTTGTAGAAACTCTTTCTACCAGATTCCTGGGAGTTTGTGGTGGCATGATGTCTTAGTGTATGCCGAGTTCGTAGGAGTCAAACTCGTCTGTTCGAATATCCACGCATATGGTAGATATGATGATTGTGTGCCTACTTTTAATTTAATAGAGAGGGGAAAAAGTAGGCCTTCCATGCAAATGATTTTATGCCTTTAGGAGTGACAGATACTAGCCAAGATGAATTCTTGAGAAGATAATTGGCTTCCTAGTATCTTAGAGTAGGTCTCTTAAGTGTTTAGCGGATAGAAATGATTAGATGCAGTCGCACACAGATCCCTGCGATTATTTGGCAGGAACCTTCAAGTGTTGTCTAGCAAGCTTCAATTGGCAAGAAAAATTCTCGAGGAGATGGGTTTGGCACGAGCTTGACGCGATGGGGGCTATTGAGAATGGATTAATATTCGACGTGCCATAGAGTCACAGACAACGCAATGAGGTTCAGGTCAAGGAAATTTTGAGTGGTTTTGAGGTATACAGATGACTCAGTGGTTTGATCTAACGTTTGGTGAATAGAGATGTGCCTTGTGAGGAAAGATATATAAGACAGAACTGCTTGCCCAGAGATAGGGCAAGTAGTAAAGAGGGCCTAGACGTCCCGAGGGGTCATTTACACACACTCTTGCCATTGAATGACAGTGCAAAGTAGGCAATGACTCTGAGGTTCCGTCATAGTTGCAAAGCGTCGTGCTATGAGACGGAAAGTCTACGTAGACTTTTGATTGCTCACAAAGACACGCCGCCAGGCCGATACCCTTGTACAACTTGATACGGCATATCGATGCTGTCGACTCTAGCCAGCAAACCTGAACATGTTCGAGAGCCCTCGTTATATTCCACAAGCGGCAGATGTGGCACTAATACCCACCAAAAAGCTAGATGGCTCGAGGCCTCCCGCCGTTCGGAAGCACAAGCAGAGGGGAAAGCAAAGGTTTCCGCAGCACAAAGTCGGGCAGTTACTGTGGAACATTTCACGAAATGAAGATGTTTGCATGGCAGTCGTTTCAAACCTCCGAAGGATCCAGGATTTGGGGACCAGAGGACATCACAGAGTGTATTCTCCACATCTGTTTCTTGGGCTGATGTTCGTACACTGCGGCTTCGCATGCTTGACAGCGGAATTGTACAACGCCTGCCGTACATCATGCCATCGGCAGCGATGGAAATATGCCAGCAACTCCATAGTGCCACACAGATGCCGAGGACAGCGGCCAAGTACAGAAGGATAAGGGCTTTCTGGCAACTGTAACCGGGTTTATTAAACAATCCAAGCTATTGCCGTGCGGAGGCTTGCAAGTGGATCGTAGAAATAGCTCTTGACAAGAAAGGATGGCAGTCTTCTTGGTTTGTAAAGGAGTTTTATTAGTCGGGAAGTCATGTATTCGGGAAAGATCATACGAGAGTTGACCTGTATAAATCGTAGTATTGTATATATATTCACTGCAATATCTACTGGAACATTTCTGTGAATAACTACTTGGATATGCAGGCGATATTGATTCGACAGGATACTGGGAGGAGGATAGATGACAATGATGTTTACTATCCACTAGGTATTTCTAGATACTCTTTGCAAGGCATCCCAAGCTTTCAAGCCCTCAATTGGGCTTAACAGGTTCGCCGTACACGTGGATTTCACACGTCTTCGTGTGTGAACACTCACGACTCGCAAGCAATCATAACGGTCAAGGTGTAACTGTCGCCTAATGAGCCAGGGGTGCCGAAGCTTGTGACTGCTCACAACGTCACACATTCGAGTTGTCAAGTCTCGTGCACCCTCATGCATCGGAGGAATCTCTCGTGGCAATGTGTTCGTGCAAGCCATAAGAGATGGGATTGCACATAAAATGCATTGAACTCGGCCAACAGCAATCATGTAAAATACGAACTGTTCATCGTCTGTTATCCATATCTTATCTGATGTTTAGAGTCAATTCAGACCATACCCACCCAGCATGCGTCCTGCTCGAATCCTCCTCGCACCCCTCCTCGCCGGAATCGCTGTCACTGCCATCCCACCACCCCTTCATATAGCTGTCGGCATAAAAAATGGCGTAGGTCAATTCTTAAACTGGCTGATTCATCCACGCAATGGCGAGAGCCTAGTTCAAGAGCAATTGAATCGACTACTCGAGCCGGTTGCCGACTCTGAAGCAAACTCCGCCCCAGCCGCCGCACCCTTGCCAAAGAGAGAGGACGCTTTAGGCGACTATGGAAACTATGGCGACTACAGAGAGTTTGCAGTTTATGGAGAGTATGGAGGCTACGATTACTACCCGGGGGCTGACACGGGCGGCCCCACTACCGTTGTCGTTGTGAAGAAACCTCCTCAGACTGTCATTATCAAGCTGTCGTCGGTAGCTCCAACTCCGACTGTCTTAGATGGCGGGTTTCTAACGATGACAACGACACTGACGACAACTGTGTACACGACATTGTCTTTGGTACTGCCGACAGGAACAATAGAGTCTACTGCTTGGAGACTTGAGACGCTCACGGTGACACTCCAGTTGTAGGAAGTGAGTGGTTCCGATGACCCAGAATTAGAGCTTCATTCTGACTAAGAAATACTATTTGCAGTAGGGAGTCTACTATTAGTCAGACATGCAGGTTCTGATTCGGGAACCGCATAATGGCGAGCCTCTGAAGAGGCAGCAAACAGTAGGACTGATGGGTGCCTGATGGCGTTGGAGCCTACGGAAACGAGTAGGAAAGACTCTGATATGTGCCGGCTTAGCTAAGACGTCTGCAAGACGAATCTGGGGTCAATCAAAGCTGTTTCCACCACCCCCATCCCGTGCTTTCGCATGTGACTCACTGGCTCATCACCACGTTCGCCAGGTTTCGGTCTCTGAATTCAGGCAGATAATCGTGCATTGCCATTTAGTTGCCTTCTACCAAAAGATCCAAGCCTAGGCATGCTCACGGCTTCGATTAGGCCGATGTCAAATCAATCGTTATGCCGCAGGCCTTGCAGGCAGCACCTCTTTGTAACGTCGTCGCCTTACAGAGCTTTCTGTGCGAGGAGTGATTGCCACTTGAACAGCCCGTTCGGTGTGATTCATCAATACTCTGCATCATAGATAGCAGCCACACTATTAACCCCATGCATCAACTCGGTGAACGTTGTTCTCTTATACTTGCCGCAAGGCATTATGTCTCATGACTGGGTGCCCTTCTATCGAGCTAGCCTTGGAAAACTCGACTCATTGAGATCTGTTCGAGGCCATATACCGTCGAAGTTCCAATTTCTAGACTCCAGTCCATCAAATGCATAATCCCGGATTAGAAGTAACCTTGGTCATAGTGGCATGATAGCGTGACGCATGGAGGGCAAGAACCAAGCCAGGTCTGCATCAGACTATGCCAATTGGTGCCAGCGCAACACAGGCCTTATCAAAGGGGGCGCCGACGAAGTGCATATTGCATAGTAGGCGTTCGGTATCGATTTCGATCCTTTTCAGCCGCACGATTTCAAGGCGCAAGGCAGCCGAGGCTGCGGCTGCGCTCTGTCTCGGGCAATGAGTAAGGAGCGAGTGGCATGTCCAGGTCAAGCATCTGGCACTCCCGACCGTAGCCTGTCAACCGAAATAAAGTGGCAGGTAAGTCCTAGATGATTTAGGCATCCTACAGTTCTCATTCAGCTGGTCCTTGGCCAGGGGCGGGTGTGGTACCGAGCCGGAGCAGATTGAAAGGCTATGTAAGGTATGCAGTCCAAGGAAGGCCGCTAATCTACACGATAAGAAAGTGTCTGCAGGATTAGTATATTTCTGGAGGTTGAAGCCTAGGAGGAATTTATACCAGGAGCAGCCAAGTTCGTGGAAAGTGTACCAATATCCATTGGTGTTCTTGTGCGTGGTTCGCAGCTCAGCCACATCCTATGTCCCGGATTGAGGCAAACATGTGAGAAAGGTGTGGCTGGTGCAATCCCTCCCTCCCCTTTCCCGCCCGACCTCCGAAGTCGCATATCACGATGTTCGTACCAATATTTCATCTTGCAATATTTAAATTTCTTCTTCGTTTAGGACCCAAAGACTATTCAATGATACGCTAGCGTTGATCTTTGCTCGTTCGTATTGTTGGGCAAGCCGCTGCTGCCCCCTCCGTGGGAGGCCAACCTTCGCTATCAAACAAGAGAAAGACCGTATTGTCCGATCGATCTGAAAATAGAACCATAGCCCACGGGATGTTGCGGTATAACTAAGTACAATTCCGTGTCACATGTCATTATGAGTCCCTCTCATTAAGTACTTTTCTCGAAGTCGAGAGGCCTCGTCTGATTCTGCCTCACATGCTCCATCCTTCTGCCATTCAAGTAGGAGATGCATGCTTCATTCTTTGTGCAATGCTTGCTCTTGCAATCCTCAGTGATTTATACACACCCGGAAATCGATGGTCTATGGACGACTCCGCCTGGTATGAAATCCCGTAATAGAACCCAGAATGGATTGGTACAATATGCACCCTTCTAGTCATTCTTTGTTCTCAGAGCATGTGAACCACTTGTATACAGACTTCATATCGTCACCACCGTATATGTTCGTGAAACCTATATAAGCGCATTGTCTGTCTTCAATTGGCGGGTTCCTTTGACAGCACCAGGCATGTGAAACATTCACCTTCAAGTCCCGTTGCGTCAAATTCAGTAAGTATCTCATAGCGTCCCAACTAGTACCTTGTGGGATACAGTCAGACTGAAACTCTGAAGCAACACAAACAAAACTTGCCAGATGATATGGGCTCTGAGAGATTAAGCAGCAAATCCCGCTCCAGTCGCAAAGGCGACGGCACAGCAGGCAGCACCACAGGGATAGAACAAGGGCGAGAAGAAGTCACGAAAGTCCCACAGGGTGAAGTGGATACAGCAGAGATCGATGGAAGCATTACTGAGACGAGAGGGGTGACTCGAGAGAGAGGCCCAAAGGGAGAACCAGATAACGGATGGAAGCTTTTTGTATTCGTGTCTTCTGGAGCTGCGTGCGTGGTGGGTTGGGCCGCAGCTGAGCAGGAAACGAAGACCTGCATGAGGTTATTGTGGCTTGGTAGGCGTTGGGGCAAATACGCAGAGAACATAAGTACAGAACTAATTCAGGATGGCTCCAAGATCATGCATTCGTTCACCAACTGCTTTTGCTGTCTTGGCTTGAGATGACGCGTAAGGCTCGGATGGGATTCGGCCGATAACCGTCACGATTTTCCAAAGTCATCCACTTCTGAACAAATACAAATCAAGCCGTCCCCGTCGATTTCACCTTCAGGAAGACAGAACCCGTTTCATCTGGCGAGTTGGAGATGATTCTCTCTGATGGGATGAGGGGATGTGATTTGCAAACATGGCAGCCGAGGACTCCATGTCGGCGGCTGTGGACCAACATGAAGTTTATTTTTGATACGTGTCCCAGTAGCAAGTAAGGAACCAAGAAACTCGGTCGGGGCTTTGCGGCCGCGCGGTTACTAAAACCGGTCGTATGCAGGTCACGCAATGCGTGGCCACGAGCCGCATCAATGGAGTTCTGGGCGGCCGTGCCTCAGCCACCAGCCTGGTCATGGCCACCCACACCAACCAGGCCGTAGCCATGTAAATCGAACGTTGATGGCTTCACATGCGAGACACTTGAGCAAGTAATGGAAAGGAACACGTTCTATTGTTGGGCAAACATTGCACTGCATATCCCAAGACAAAGAAATGTGGGCTGCGGTAGCTCACAGCTGCCGCGGCTTCTCGGAAAAGAAATGGCTGCAGAAACATGCATGTGACTAGTTGGCTTCCATCATCGTTTCCAAACCCAATGACTGCTTCTACCCTAACGAATCCTTGCAAATCTTCTTCACCATGCAGCCCGTAAATGGAGAGGCGAGGTCCGCCAGCGCTGGGAAGATGGCCCCCTAGGGGACACAGCCTGCAGTCAGACCATCCGACTTTCGAGTGTATGCTAGCCAACCAAGATCCCCGCTACATAAACAGTCCGCAGGAGGCGCCTCAAAGGCTCTTCGCTTGTGTGGCTTTTCTCGTGGTGGTATGGTGCTGTGGTTGTCGAGGAAGGGTTGATCCCGTCTCGGCGAAGATCTGTCGTCGTTTGGTGGTACTGGACTGGCACAATGTCTTGCAGAGGCTCGTTGCTGGTCGTAATAGATTTAGGAGCGCCTCACGAGAGGCTGTCAAGCCTTTCCCATATAGGTAGTGATTCGGGTATTGCTCAGAGCAGAGATGCTGGATCGTGGGAGACGGTTCCGAAAGTACCTTAGGTACCTTGGGTGACGGTTGAAGGTGCTGGGTAAGGTCCTTCCCTTATTTAGAATGCCAACTGGATCCACGACTTCCACTCTGAGATGGTCCAGCTTCTAGAGTATTTGTGACTTCGTCCTTGGGGTGTTCCATATAAGTATTGAACTGCACCAGCTTTGACAAAAACGGTCAGTTCAAAGGACTTGACGGCAGTCAATAGCACACACCTCCATCGAAGATTCGCCAAGGTCCGATGGCTCTTTCCGTGCGCATCTTCGTACCCAATATCCTGTTCTCTTCATGGAGGCTGAATCCTGGCCCTCAACGGGCAATCGGCACCACATGTCCCGCACCTCAAAAACATTGGCTTGACCCAGACCCTGAAGCATAGGCAGACCCAGAGATCCTGACGCATTTTCGTGACCAGTAGATCACCCGGCATGTAGAGCCGACATTTCAGCCCACAGTCGATACAGAATCGGCGGAGCGGGACTTGATGGGCCGCTAGCTTGTTTGTCCGAGCAGTTGCATCTCTGCTGTGGTTTACAGAAACTGCTCTCCCTTGGCAGTCCACCGATGCACTGCTGGGAGGCGTGGCGTCGAAGTGTTCTGGACCGCGGATTCGATAGCACACATAGCAGCCGAAGTTTCCTGGATGGTCGTGACGGTCGGGAAAGTGCTGAGGAAAGTCCCTCTCGGCGCGCATAACAAAGGCCTGCTTTTCGAGGACCGGTGCCATCTGGCTGTCGACATTCTGGCGAAAGTATCGGCTGACCTGAGAGAGGGCGATGAGGGTGCCATAGTCGAGACTTTTCAAGATGGCTTGCCTCAGCTCAGGTGGGAGACGTTCGAAACCCCTGCTAGAACACCGGCGGCCGACTCCACTCACGACGCTCTGTTCCGCCATGGTTGTACAACGAACAAAGCTATTGGGGGCCTGGCGAGCGTAATCTGGGGGGACGGGGGAGATTTATGTCAAGGTTGGGTGGATACTCTGGGCAGCCAAAGAGCCAGAAAGCGTGGATGATCGTCCTGGAGCGGACGATCTTGTCTGAGCGAGAAAGGGAGTGTCAGACATCAAACATACAACAAGAGGAAGGACTATGCAAAATGGGGAAAGACGAAGTGGATAAACGAGATTCCCTGCGGTGAAATCTATTGAATCTTTGATCTGCGAGGGCTGGCAATCTGCAATAAAAAAACAATAGAGTCAAGACCAGGCAGGGAGAGAAAGACAGGGAAGGCAGCCAGGCATATATGTTGAGCACCGCAGCCTGGTACGCGTACGGACGAAGCATGTAACAACAGTCACAACAGCCAGCAGCAGGGCTTCCGTGTTGGAGGACGCCTGAAAGAGTCGGGCAGCTACTTCGCCAAGCTGGCTGCATGTGACTTTGACAGCACCACCCCATGCGGGTGCCTCGAGAGAGCAATCTTTCGTTGGTTCTGTTTCAAGCGAGCTGAGACACATCTCGCCTCGCTCCAGCGCGATGGGGCTCATCTCGCCGCTCGCCTGTTGTGCAGGGCAGGGCCAACACCAACTTTACTGGAAACAAGAGTCGTCCGCTTCATGCCCCATTATTGGCTACCAGGCGCTGGAATAAGCCTTGCAGGTGGCAGGGGCCGAAGAGGAATTAGTCTGTGCCAGTCGCAACGCAGGGGCACTGAGAGATTGACGCTAGGATGGTAACCGTCGATGATTGGCTCCATCTAAAGCGAACAGACCTTCGGTGAAGACAATGGATGGCTACAGGCGCATCAAAGGTGTGGGAACGGCTGAAGGTGAGAAGTGGGTGGATATGCCGAAGCAGAAGAAAAGAGATTTTGTGAGCAAATCCTTCGTGTCGAGCACCACGGAGAGGTGCAGAAAGGTGACGGTATCTTCAGGTTGCCATACAATGTTGACGTCTGGCGATTCTCAAAGCTGCAGTATGCCATTGGCTCCTAGTCCTTGACATGCCATGCATGCGTCGAGTCACACAAAATTTAGAGGCTTTTCATAGGGCTCTCGGCTTTCGATGCCCCCCACGCTCTTCATCGTCTTCGGCAATTACTTTGAATCTTGACAATAGGTATAATATACCTTGGATGAAAGAAAACGAAGCGTCGTTCAAGGGGCCCGCAGCTCTCCCCAAGACAATGCACCCCGATTACCCATCATACAATCGAAGAGACGAAACCAACAACTCGCCTCCACGACCAAACACTTTTCCCGACGGAACCAGGACGAGGTTACATTATCAGCGGCGACCTCGAAGCTGTGCCACCGACTCTTTCCATCCGAGTCTGCAATGTGAGAGGCCCATCAGCTCCAGTTCAGGCCTAGGTCGCGCTGTGGTCATAAAACGATCATCATGGGGCCCCGGAATGCAACCCGGGGCATGCTCTGGCCATCATGTGCCAATGTTCCCCTGCAGGTCCTGTGAATAAAGGCAATATCTGGGACCCAACAGGCCTGGCATATCCGGATTGCCGGATTCTCGGATCCGCCCCAAAGCACAACGCCAAGGAGGACCTGCTGAAAAGGCCCTATTCACACCAGATTACTAACCCGATTTCGAGACTCGGATTGGCACACAGTGAGATTGCGTTGTTGAGCACCATTAGATCAAATGTGATGAACCATTTGGCCGGGAAATGTCTCTGATGGTTCCTGATAAGGACCTCATATTTCTTCTTTGCCTTCCTTGGGCATTCCACTTTTACTCATTTGGTTGGTGATTGATCGCATTTACTTCCCAACTCGGCTTTGAGACTACACTCCCAAGGGGGTTCACGTTCGCTTTCCACCTCGCAACGGTTAATTCCGCTCTGCAGAAGGAGTGCAAAACCGCTATGCCACCAGGATGGTCTGATGCGCGTTAAATTCAACATCCAGCGCCTCTCCCTGTTGGTGGCGATGTCGCAAACAGTGGGAGCTGGAATTGGCCCGTTCCGAGAAGCAGATCCTGGGCCTTTCATCCAACCAGTGTTGGCTACTCGATTGAGGGTTTCTCATGGCCCAGCCAGTCAAGCTTATTACAAAGCTATGAAGCTCCATGAGGCTCCATGTTGCTGGACATTGTGTGATAGCACTTGATGATCGCTAATACTAGGCTGCATTCCTGGCTTGGTGAATATTGCGCATCGCTATGACAAAAGTTGACTTCAAGTACGTGTGCCAGCTTCGATCCTGTATTCTGGGCAGATAGCCTCCTGAATACTGGCTAGTGGTCATTCTTCCGTTTAAGCGACAGTGGCTACAGAGACTCGCTTCCTCGCAGCAATAGGTCAATTTGTCATTTTCTCAGGTTTGCAGCCCCCAAACCGCCTGCTTTCAGGTTTGAGGTACTGCCAAATTGATCCCTTTCCGAGGGTGAGATTTCATTCAAGCTTATTGAACAACGCCGATGTCCCCCAAAGCATCGAGACCCCAATCACCGCCCGCCAGATCCTTCCCTCTCTCAACCAGCATCCCGATTCTTAAAACAATCACCAGGTGCGACAAGAATCATATTAGCTTCGTCTGTGGAGAACGGGAGGTTGGCATAAAGTCCTGACAAGCTCTGGATGCCTGACTAAGATTGTCATTCCGTGGCATCGCTGTCTTATCATAATTCGGATGTCGTCGTAGTAGCAGGAACCGTCATTGGACTCCGATGCCCTCATGCACACGTTAACGCAGCCTCCCAATCATTTCATCCCATCAGCGCTGATCGACGGATCCCAAAAAGCCACAGGGGTTCGAAGCCACGCAATCGTGGGCCACGTCAGGCTCCACGTCGTCCTCTTTTGGGCCTTTTTCTCATCCTACCTCGCTCGACCTTCCTCAAAAAGCTACTCAAAAATGGCAGGCTTATTACCGCGATGGAGAGCTCAGTACGCATCACCGGCCACGAAACAATATGTCTTATTGCAAATTGCAGGATTTTGCACAAGTGTGGTTTGGTAGCGGTTTAGCAAGGGCCTGAAATTCCGCAGTGGCCTATCTGCCGATGCTGCGTCGTAGCATGTATTTGCACTCTTCTGGCTTACGCGTTTGCGAGCATGTATCAATGCATTCCCATTTGGGGAATGTTGGCCTGTGGTCTTAGCTCATCTGTACCAAGACGGTCTTATCGGAATCTGATTCGCATTCTGATTCGCATTCTGCCGCGCTATGGAGCCAGTGTGCTGGCGACTCCTGAGGACGTTTCATAAATCGTGACGTACCAATCCCCGAGGTAGCTTAGCGGCGTTGGCACATCCCAAGCTGACTATCGCAGGATTCTGGATGTTCCCCGATATCAACACGATACATATATAATCACATACGGCGCCGGTGCATCGGTGGCAGTCAAGCTCTGTCCGGAACGCCACCCGAAATTCTGCACCGGCATCATGGTTCGTTCCTCATCAGCTTCGGACGACTCGTCCCTATCATCAGCATCAATGCTCGACCCAACGGAGGAGACGCCACTATTCACTGAAGAACCCAGTAGACCGAGTCGCAGCCGTGCCAGCTCGTTCCTTCCTCACCCGCACCTACCGCAGGCTCACAATCCCAACACAATTCTAGGGATATTCCTCGTCATCACGTTCCTTGCGTCCGCAAGCGGCGGCTTCTGGGTCATTCCCGTGACGAGGAAGGTCGAGGACATTGTGTGTAGGCAGCACTTTGATCTTGTCGGGACGAAGAGTGAGATCGATGAGTCTCTGTGCAAAGGAGATGCGATTCAGTCAAGGGTAGCGATGCTATTTGCCACGTATAGCAGCTTACAGGCCATCATTGGTGAGTGGCGGTGCGATTGATCCCGATGGCTGCGTTTACTGATTGGATTGCAGGCTGTATGTTTTCGTTCCCCTGGGGCATCGTCGCGGATAGGTAGGGATTCTGCTCAATAAGGTTAAACGGAGATTGACTGTTTCCAGGATCGGTCGAAAATTTGTCTCGTCTCTTGCCATTCTAGGCATGGTACTCGATCAAGTATGGTTCAACGTGGTGTGCGCATTCTGGCGAAACATACCACTAGAGGCTATTTTCCTCGGGCCGGTGTGCATATCTCTCGGCGGAGGAGTTGCTGTTCTGACCGCCAGCATCTTCAGCATGGTATCTGATGTCCTTCCGGAAGGGAAAAGGTATGTCTTGCCACCAGTACGCGTCGATGACAGGAGTGAATACTTATGCATCTCGCAGAGCCGACGCATTCATGAAAATTCATCTTATCAGTATGATTGGGAACCTTATCTCCCCTGTGGTCTCAGCCAGGATCATGGTGAAGACCGGCCCATGGCCGCTACTGTGGTTCTCGGTGATTCTCGCCGGTGCCGCTGGACTCCTCTTTCTCGTCGTTCCTGAGACGAAGCCCACCAAGGAAGAGCCGGAAGATCCTCTCGCGGACGAGGTTCTCGCTCAGCCGGGTCTGATCGGCGCAATGAGACACCAACTGGCAAGAGTCGTGGAGTCTTTATCCATTCTCAAGTCAGGCGCACTCATCCTCATCCTACTGACCTGTATGGCTGGCTACCCGATTACCATGTCTACCATGCAGTTCATGACAATATTCACCTCTAAACGCTTCAGTATCTCCTTATCTCAAACGGGCTACCTGCTCGCTGTGTATGGCCTTGCACAGTTCACAGTCGTCATCTTTCTAGTGCCTTCTTTCTCCAAGCTTCTCCTGTCCGGTTCGATGCCACGGCCGCTTCGACTGGGCAACGAACGGCAACGAGATCTGTTTATGGGTCGACTCTCTGCCGGATTCCTTATGGTAGGGTCGATGAGCATGTTTGCTGCGCCGCATATTGGCGTGTTTGTTGGTGGCCTTTTGGTTATGGCCCTGGGAGCGGGCTGGTCAAGCTACACCCGGAGTGTCGCTGCCATGTTTGTTGATGTTGCACATCGAACGCGGCTGTACACGGTTGTAGCGCTGGTTGAGACAATTGGATTGACGTACGCGCAACCGATGCTGGCTGGGTTATTCACGCTGGGAATGAAATTGGGAGGGCCCTGGATCTCGCTACCATACTTGGGGGTATCTTCTCTATGTTTCCTGATCCTAGGAATATTATCTCTTGTGCGGCTGCCCCCGACTCAGCTAGAGGCAGGGCCGGATCATGGGGGCCGCAATGAGGAGCATGCGGAGGAACAGATCGAACGAATTTGAGCTTGCTGATGTTAGAATATGGGCTGGCGTTTACGTGGTATCTCTGTTACGGAGTTCGGAGCATAGAGGCCAGAGGTTTTCTGGCTTAGATCTGCATCTTGTAGATAGGCGTTACATACGACTCTGAACATGTCAATAAATCTAATCATCTTCAACCTCGTGAAATTTTGATGATAGGTGACAAAGCTGCGGGGGAAAACAAGCCACACGAGGACTTTGCAGTCATCATGCATACAGCAAGGGTTGGGCGAATCCTGGCGGATGTGGCTGAGTTCAACACCACCTCCAATTCCCTGAGACGTACAAGCTTCAAACCTATGGTCTTTCAACAGCAGTTCAAAGGTTGTCGCTACGATATTTTTCGCTTGAGTAATCGCCCTCCAGAGGGATGCATCTCGTCCGGGTCGAGATGGGATGGCCGACCCCATCAGCTCCATAAGCGGGATTGTCGGCCTCATTGTCGCCGCGACACAGCTTACTGTCGTCATATGCCGGCAGATTGACGCCGTGCGCGGCATGCCCAAGACTCTGCAGGCCTTGTCGACGGATCTGAAGAGCTTCTGTTCTGTCTTGGGCACGCTTCAGGGCTATCTTGATCATGAGGATACGGCCAAGGGCGTGCTGCATGCGTCGACCGTCGGGGAGCTGAAGAGCGTACTGGAGGATTGTGTCCGGGTCTTCAAGTCGCTGAACAAGACGCTGAGAGCCCATTGCAAAGATTCGGCTGGAGGACCGAAGATGGGGTTGTGGCAGAGGATTCGATTGAGTCTTAGGGTGAAGGAGTTTGAGGAGATGAGGGAGCAGCTCATGGTTCAGAAGATGACGTTGAATATGGCCGTTACTGTCGCCAACTTGTGAGTCAACCATGACATGCCAGACTTCCCAGCTATCTGACTGTGTTGTTAGTATAAATACTACCTCCCACACCCAGACGACCTTGGAGATGCAAAGGGAGCTGTCGGGGATGAAATCAGCCCTAGCTTCACTACTGGGGAAGCTGGATACTATGCATCACACGCAAAACAATCAAACGCAAAACAACCACAAGCGGATAGAGCCTTACACAGCAATCCGCCGCTATGCCGGCTCGGTGAAGAGCGCTCTTAGTATTAAGGGAGAGAGCCGACCCGGCTCCAGACGCCGTGAGTAGCCCCTTCTGGCCCTGGACACAGATGGCAGCTGACATCCATGAAGGCGTGAGCGCAGTGTTCAGCACCATCTCCTTCTCGTCCAGTATGGCGAGCTTCCACTCTGCAGTTTCAAGCCTGGGACCGAATCGTGGACGGATAAGGCCGCAGGTGAACCATGTGCATTATATGCCTGACATAAGTTTGCACCCGGTGCTCCCTGAGCTAGACGACGAGACGTACGATATGTACGATCCATACGGTCGGCCGAGGATGGTGGCTAGTGGATGATACCTACAGTTTATCGAGCACGTCTGGCGCGCGCAGTAATACGGAGCCATCGACTAGATACTAAAGTTGTTGGAGAATGATACGACATTGGATCAACACCAAGTGAGGTTATTTACATTGAAGAACGGAAATGCTTGGTAGTCACACGCATACTGCAATGTCTAGATCTAGCATACTGTAACGAAAGAGCCAATGAGCTTTCTCGTGGAGAAATACCTAACTTACGAACGAGTACAATATAGGGTTAGTTGAAACGGAACCCAGCGCCTCCATCAAACTTCGTGTATATGTGCATGTCATGAAGGATTAGTATGAGTTCAAGTCGTGAAGCTACCCTGAGAGCAGCGCGCTGACGATGCACAAGCCCATGTGTTACCTAGCACCATACCAGTGTAGTGCAGTGTTCTGATTGAATCCAGACTCAAGGGAATCAAGGGCGTAATCAAGAGCACAATGCGAAGGAATCATCCTCAATCAGCACGCCGACAAAGCGTCGACAATTAAAGCCGACGCCAGTCCCCCCACACCAACGACCCTTTTTCAGGCGACGGACAAAGGACCTCCAGTATTAATGGGTTAATCAAGACACGACCAACACCAACAATGCAAGCAAGCATTGTCCCTAGCGACAAGGAGCCCTTGTTGGATGATCTGGATGGATCGACAAAGGCCGCTCCGCCACAGCGGGCATCAAAAAGACCAAGCATCGAGAGCCAGTAATCCACCGGGGCCCAGGGGCATTCCCTTGGAGGCCCGTTTCATCCCGTTTAAGACAGCGCTTATGACGACGTCATAAAATCGCCCTCCCCCTGGCACGAAGAGGGAAACGTCCATGTTATTCAATTCCTCCGTAATTCGCCATTGCTTGGGTTTTGGCTTCTTTTCCTTTCTCACTCTCTCTTTTAGCTTCTACACTTTTTGAGCTTCTGCGCTGCTCTGCGAACCACGAAACCATTCGACACGATGTTTGAGCCTCCGAACTGCGATCTGAACGCTACGGACGCCAAGGTCCCTAGCGACGCTGGCGTCGCGGGCTATGGTGTAAGTTGACTCCCACCCACCCCAACGAGTGTGTGATGTGGTTTTATTTGATATGCTCTGGCTCTGGGTTTCTCTGTGGGATTAAAGAATGCGAAATTATTTCAAGGCGAATGGATAAGAAGAATACAGGATGGGAATCCGGGGCAAACTCAAGGGCAGGATTCAGAGGGGCGCACTGAGGATCCATGGGAGCACGAGAAGCCGCCACCATTCATCATGAACTTCACATCACAGACCATATAATCAAATCCCAAACCAGCAGCAACCGTATTTGGATAATGGACAACATCACTAACAAAATCCAAAAGGTCCTCCTCTCTTTCATATTCACCGCCGTCCTCGCCCTCACCTTATGCTGCATCATCATGTTCCAAGAATTCAGGGGCAGGCAGTCCAGCATCTGCCGCAAGCTCCTCAACAGCTACTCGGACCAGCAGATCCTCACCGGCATCGGCATCCAGAGCGTCGGCCTCGCCACCTCCAGCACCATGCGGCCCTACCACTTCTTCATAATATGGACGCTGGGCTTGCTCTCCATGTCCGTCCACAACGCCACGCTGCTCGCCCTCGTCCACGATTTCCGCCGCGACTGGGTGCTGCGCTGGATGAGGCAGTTCCTCATGTTCGCCAACCTGGTGCTCTCGTGCGTCTACGGAATCTTCATCCTGCAGGCCGTGTCCAAGGACCTGAACGAGAAGACGCTCCCCATCGCCTGTGTGTGGGAAGTGCCCAGCCAGGGCACCGCGTCGAATGTCGGGCTGAGCTTCGTCGGGACCATTGTCGTCATGGCCGTGAACTGCATCGTGTTTGCGCTGGCGAGCTGGTACATGCATAGCAGGACGCTGAAGTGGGCCAAGCAGATCAAGCTCATCGGCGTGCTGTTCATGATCGTGTTCGCCATCGGTGCCGCGGTCCGTGTCATCATCGCTTCCGAGGCTTTCGGCAGGGGCCCCAGCTTCGAGCTCGCGGACCAGGGGGAGAAGACGTGGGGGTTCGGCCAGCTGCTGTCGCTGCTCGTGCTGCTCTTCCCCATCGTCTCCAGTATCGAGATCCTTCGGGGAGACATCAGGGTGGCGGCGACGGATCTCAACGACGACAAGCTGCCTCTGGTCATCGGGACGGAGATGCAAAATGGAGGAGGCTTCCGGACATCATTCCAGCCGAATCCATTCTTCGGATCACAGACGAATTTGTTCAGGAAGTAAATACCCCGACAGGAGTGGCTCCTGTACGATGGGTCGGTTAAAAAAAAATAGATACCAGGGCTTGGACCAGGACTTAATGAAATGAGATATCAAATGATTGTAAACAAAGCAGTATGATATTGAGTGATCGTATAAGTGACTCTACAACTTAATGTCCAATACTCGCCAACGACATCTTCGGGTTGAACTGATAATGTGGCATCCCAGCGTCACACGCCGTGACACAAAAAATACGGCAATTTCTATGCTTCGTGCCGGCTCGAGCTAGCTATCAGCCAGACTTCCAATAGGTGGCCATTCTGTATTCCGGTTCTTTGGCGAGCGACAGCTGTCAGAATGCAGCTATCCGCCTTGCGGATCACCTCGGATCCGTCGTGCCTGCCTCACAACGAGAGCCGTCATGCGAGGTACCTACCGACAAGGCCGAACAAGTGTACCTCCCAGGAACCGCTCCCTTTGCCTGCAACACGAACTGTCCGCTTCCTACGAGCTCTCTCGAACTCTCGGCACTCAGTTGCTCCTATCTGGGAGACCATAGGGACATCAGTACACCGTACCCATGTACGACGCAGCCCCCCGCCGAGTCCTCTACCTCCTCGTTACCGGCGCAGCCTGCATCTTAATTCTGGCCGCCCGGCGTCTCCGCGGCAGTGCCTCCCGGGAGGAGGTGAAGGCGACTTGGGGATGGAACAAGTACGTGCACTTCATTCCCCTGTGTCACGTAAACGTGAGGAGGGACTGACGGGTACCAGCATTGAAGAGCCGGACCCCGAGGCGAGGGTCCAGAGACCGAGTTTCCAGGACATTGCCCTCAGTTATGGCACGGACAAGGTCACCGACCACCATTACCAGTTCTTGTATGAGAAATACCTCCCTCCTCTGCGCGACAGGCCGGTCAAGATGCTGCAGATTGGTCTTGGGTGCGATACGGTATGCTGCTCTCCACCACGCCCCCATCCTGACGCCGAATTCTCTAGCCCCGTTCGCTCTTCGGTTTCCCCTGTCGTTCTATCCCATGTCCTCGCCAAATCGATAACACTTCACGCAGCACCACGGCCCCGGAGCGTCCTACCACACCTGGCTTTCCTACTTCCCCAAGCTGCACCTCTATTTCATCGACTCCGACGACGACTGTGCCAAGGGCTGGTCCCAAACCCACGACCGAGCCCTCATTTTCGTCGGCGACCAGGGCTCCGTCCCCTTCCTCCAGCAGTTCGCCGCCGAAGCCACCGTCCACGGCATGTTCGACCTCATCATCGACGACGGCGGCCACCGCATGCACGAGCAGGAACTGAGCCTCACCCACCTGTGGAGGATCGTCAAGCCGGGCGGCATATATATCGTGGAGGACCTGCAAACGAGCTACGACGGGGCATTTGGCTGCGATTCCTCGACGGCCGATGATGAGAAGCGGACCATGATAAAATTCGTGTATGAGCTGATGGATGACATAATGGGAACCGGGGCGAAGCATGCAATCAGCTCGCAGATACGCAGTATTGATTGCATGGCGGAGATTTGCGCTTTTGTGAAAAAGACGGAGGGAACGATATAGCTAGGCTTTGTGCAATGCAGCCAAAAACATGTATCGGTGGGGTGTACAGGGTGGAGCAGATTGTTGCCATCTCATTGCGGCCTGCAGCCAGAGTAATGGTGCGTATCTTGGCGACAGATTTCTTGGGAAGTTGATACATACCAGAGACGTTCATGTTGCAATGCTCAGCGGTATCAATTCATGTCTTTTTGTTCTGACTCTTCCCAAACGCCAGTGTATGCCGTCTCTCAATGCTAATCTCCCATGGATTTTTGATGTTACAAGTTATGGTATGCCATGGCATACTCTCCTCCCCTTGAGCCACACAGTCCCAGACGCCAAGATACCTGCCCAATCGTACAGTTCTATTTCACATTCCCGAAAATGACGCTTCGGGAGTCGTGCACATTCAGCATGACGTACTCCGACAGCTGCGGATCCTTGTTACCGGCCAGGTTAAGGGTGACAGCGAGCAAGTTGGGCTCGGTCCACGTGGGTCGGAGACCGCGGGCCTCGAGGCGTTCCCACCAGGAGAGGTATCCCTCCGAAGTCATGGGGTTGAACAAGTGGATCTCGACCATGAACTGACCAAGTGGCAGTTCGTGGCCGCCCGTAGTGGGGAAATCGTCCATCAGGCCGTCCAGGGATTCGAACTCGGCGTACTCGATGTCCATTTTCAGGATATCACTAAAAAAGGGGTTAGCAAAGTGATTGCATGCAGCCAGAAGTGGCACATCGGGCTCTTACATGTAGTCGTGGCCGTTCATGCGCATCAGGTCAGCGATGCTGTAGAAGGGCGGGTTCTTCGTCTTGTCGGTCTTGCCCGAGATACCAGCCTGGAGAAAGTGGGCGCGATCTCGGTTTCCGTGCTCAAGTTGCATGCCGAAGTCGACGACCGAAAAGTCGTATGCCCAGACGGTGCAGTTGGTCCTGCTCAACATCTCGTTCTCTGCGACACAAACCCCACGTCAGCTACGAACCCTTCGCGCATCTCTGCCGGATTATCGGAATATGAACTTACCGAAACTAGATTCGTCTCGAACACCGAACGAGTAAATGATGCACTGGCGGTCCTTGGGGAAGTTGACGTAGCGAGACATGCCGCACACCCACTTGCCACCGTCGCCCATTCGTCCAACGCGCTCGATCTCATGGGGGCAGCCGTAGGAAGCGGGAGTGAAGTCCCAGATCGAATAAGGGTGCAGCCCGTATTCAGAGGGGTTGACGCAAGGGAACCTGTGTCACGGATACGCTGGTTAGATCATGTGCGGTGCGTGGTTAGGGGGACAGCCGCAGTAAAGCAGCTAATCCCAGGGGTAAGCACTAACAGCGGCATCTTGCTTGCATCGCCAAAGTCGGCTCGAATCATATCGTGTCGCTGACGAACCGTCTTGGCCCAGGACGCCTCGGCGAGGGCCATGAATTCCTTCATGCCCATGCGGCTGTTGTCGCTGGACATGAAGTTGCCGACCTTGCTCGAAACCCATTCCGCGTTGGACCCGGAGGAAAAGGAATGGATGAGGGCGAAGGAGAACATGACGCCGGCCGCCAGCCATAGCATCTGCACGAGTCTCTTTGGATTGGCCGCCATTGTGTTGTTGCTCAGGATCATGGCGTGGTAAGTGTTGAACTTGGAAGAGAAGAAGGGGGGACGAAAAGATTGGGAGCGGGAGCTTGGGGGGTTATGAAGTGAAAGGAGCTGGAGGCACTACGGGAGAATGATGTGCAGCGCAGTATTACATAAGTACCTTACAGGGTATGTGGAGAGGGAGGGAGGCAGGGGATCTGGAGGGCGAGAAACTTAGAAACATTCAGTGGGTACGAAGTCGACAAGTCGATAGATGGAATATGTATCACAAATTATGGGGGCTATGAGGCACGGGAAAAGGGCAAGGTACCAACCGGCCGACCAGCCAACATGATCCATCCAAGATCGCTGGAGGGCTTCATATTGCCCAAGGGTTGGTAGGTTGGGGGTCAGGGAATCTTAAGGGAGGCGCGGGTGACGGCACATATCAATCAAAATTGGACGCGTGAGATACACCTACTGTACATGCCTGCTGGAAGAGGGTCAAGCAAGCAAGCAAGCAAGCATACATATGTACATACGAGATGCCACGGACAAGCGTTTACCTTTTACAGTCGGCCGGTGGTGAAGTGAAATTGTGGAGAGCGAGGGAGCCGTGCTTACATTCCAGACGCCCAGGGCATGGATGTGCCTGGGCTGGCTACTGGCATGGGGAAAGTGGGGACGTGTGAGAGATAGTAGGTGTGTGGATGGCAGGGGATGCGGCTACCTGGCTGGCTGGCTGGCTCCTCCAAGGCTAGTAAGGAATAAGCTACATAGGCTAACATTGATTAAAAAAGGTCCATTGAAGCTTCGTGGTTAGGATGGTGGATGGGACTGCTGAGGCCACCTCACCATCGGTGCTGCATATGGGATGTGCCTACCACTTACTTTCTGATGGTCCCATTGATCAGAATAAACGACACCCATCCGCCTCCTTCGCTCGGCCAGCCCCAGCCCAGCCCAGCCGAGCATGAACTGTCTTGTTCTCTCGATCATGGACTCGGAGGAGATATTGATTCGAGGGTGGTGGGGGAGGAGGTTAGCATGCCGCTTCCAGCCAGGCGGTCGAAACTATCAACATGCCGAGATTTCATTTATTATATTAAAGTCTCTCCTGCCCTCCCTTCAGCAGCATCCCAAGAAAAGGGGAAAATGCTGCATACAATAAGGGTGGTGCAATATCCAATTAACAGAGTTTAAGTCTCGGAAAGGTCACCCTTTAAAATAGGGGTTTGGTGGGTGTGTGGTGTGTGGCTTACTGGGGGATGCATGCGCCAACGCCATTTCGCAGGGGCTGGCCTGGCTTGGGTGTGCCTAAAATTACAGCTGAAATCGGTGGGTCCTATCCTGCGGGTGGCAAATATCGATTTACGAACCCTACTGATCCTGGCAAAACCCCATCATGGGTTTCGCGACCGTGAAAGGGAAGGGCAGCTAAATCCGTAAAAAGATGCATTACGTAAGGCAGACGTACGTAGTACGAAGTACGGATTCTACCTTAAGTACCTAGAGATGGATACTAGTCACGCTCTATACAAACCCTTGGCTTTCACTTCGCAATGCTGCTTGTATCCCGTATATCGGTGCAGAATAACGCGTCTTGTCGGTGGTGGTGGCTCCAGACGTGGTGCAAAGAGCATTACATGGCGACCCGTAAGTAGGTACCTTTGTAAGTAATGTCAACTGTAGTCCGTAGGACTTACTACGTTCTACGTATATCTCTTTAGAAGCTGAGGCGCATGGCACGGTAGTGGTATGTTGCACCAACTGGGACTTTCGTTGTACAACCACACTCGACTCACGGCTCAGCTCAGCGAACAGTCAAAACAGTTGCACGCAAAAGGTACATTACGGGACTCGTCCCACCACACTCCTCCAGTCCTAGCATACTGGAAACTATTTAAAAAGTCCAGCGAGCAGTACAATGCATTCTTCAACACTTAATACGAGCATGCGCGCAACACCTTTCATTCTCATGCAAGACTGCTGGTATGCCGTCGAATGCACGCGCAGCCCGACGCCAACCCTTCCCTTCCTAGTACCATAATGCAACTGCAAATGCTGCAAAGTCGCATGTCATGCCCTACCTATCTTCTTCGGCCCCCGCTTTCGCATCTTCTTAGCAATGCTGCTTCATGCCTTTTATCTACAGATAATAGGTGGCAAGCGAAGATTGAAAGGTAAAGGAGGTAGGTAGGGAGAAGAGAGGGCCCGACTCGTCCGACCCGCATTTCTACTTCAGTAGCTCACTTTCAATGATTGTTTTGCACACGCTTGGCTGAGACACCCAGAACTCCCTTACAAGTTTCGTTGGTTTGGAACATTGTTTGATTTGATTATTTGCTGCTCTGCTTGCCACGGCCTCATAGTATTACGCACTTGGCCGGCAGGCCGCATGGCCCCTCTTTGGACTCGACATCCGCCTCTTCCGGCGCTCTCCTCTTATCCTTCGGCGGCCCCTTTTCTACAACTGCATTGCTTCCTCCATTCTCCTCCGCTGGCTTGACCTGCTCCTCATCGGAGCCACTGCCATGCAGTCATCCCGAGTGCTTGGCTACCGTCTGGTAAAAGACCTCGCCCTGGATGGTGGCCATCTCGAGCTCGCGCGCGCTGGGTTGGCGGGAGCCATCCGCACCCGCGAAGGTACCGGCGCCCCACGGGGACCCTCCGTGCACCTCGGAGAGGTCAGCCATCAACGGGAATGCCTTGGCGTAGCCGAAAGGCACGAAGATGATGCCGTGATGGGCGAGGGTGGACATAGCAGCCAGGGCAGTGGACTCTTGGCCTCCTCCAAGGGTGCCAGTGGAGATGAACAGACCAGCCAACTTTCCGTAGAAACCACCGGTGCTCCACTGCTTGCCGGACTTATCCCAGAACGACTATTGAATCATCAGTAAGTTCCTGTCTCCTTACACTTGTAGCTGGGGCTTGGATGGGAGCAGATGCGTACCTTCCACTGAGCGGGGAAGTTGCCATATCTTGTGGGGATGCCCATCAGGATCCCGTCGTATGCCTCGAGCACGGTCGGGTCGTCAAGGATGGTGACGTCGGTGGGCTTTGGTGGAGCGCCCATCTTCGCCAGAACATCGTCTGTGAGGGTCTCGGCGAGTCTGATCGGATCAAGTTAGCATGGGTATCGTTAGGGTCAATTGGGTTCTCGATGGAGACATACAGGAAAACGTCGGCTGTGCCGCCGGCCTTCTCAATACCAGCCTTCTCGGCATCGACAAGCTGTCGAATATGCCCATACATGGAGTACTGCGGGAGACAAAACAGTTAGCAATGGGGCTCTATTGACGGATTGGCACAGTTTGGAGCTGAGGTGCGGGGTTGGGGTCGAAGGTAGAATCAAAGTCGGAAGTCAATGCCGAGGTCGAGGTCGAGTTCGAGGCGAGGGCCCATGATATGTTGGAACCCTGCAGCCAGCCGCCACTGAAATAGTCTGCTGCAGAATCGAGATCATGTCCAGACGACACCGGATTGAGCTTCGGGGACGGTTCATCTTGGGAGATTGGAGCTCCTCCTCCGGGCCGGGACCACTCGAGCTTGGCCACCACTTTTGTCGACGATGGAATGGTATAGGACTGGGATGGGGAGCCAATTGGGCAGAGGGACGACTTACGTATACGATGGCGATCTTGGGAGCCATTGTGAATTATCGTGGGTTGGTGGACTGTTGGGGAAGAGGTGGATGGACGAACGGCGGGCTGGTGGAGCTTCGGTTGCGAAGGTGAACAGGGTCGGTGATGATAGTGGGAGAGCTGTGGTACAACAACAAAGAGAAGGTACGATGGCAGAAAGAGCGGCTTCGGTCAGGTTCTTATACGGATCCGCACACAGGTGGGGAGACTGGTTGATGGAGAGACTTTGGGTGCTGCATGTGTCAGAGGCTCTGGCATCCAATCTCTACGTACACTGTCTCCGTACATACATGTCGTTGCATCATCCAACGGCACTACCCTTGGTATAGGCCCATTAAGATACGAGCCATTAAGAGCACCAGCCTCGTACGTTTCAATCGCGAACGATGCGGCCCATCTGCTCTGTACCGTGCGTGGTGCTTACCTCAGGTACAGTAATTCAGTACAGTACTAGGTAGGTATCTGGGCCACCAAAAGTCCCTGGGCAAGGTACCTGGGCACCGTACCCAAGGTAAGGTAGGTAGGTAGGTACCTTAACTAATGAGGTGCTTCGTACATACTGACCCCTCAGCATCCATGGCAACCCATCCAATGCCACATCACAGGCGGACCCACTGAGGGGCAACGAAGGTTTTCCTATCCTTCCCTCGAAGCAGACCCCGTTCGTGTGTGTGTGCTGCGATTTGCAATGCCTTCCACTGCGTTTCCAAGCCGCTTGCGACGTGACATGTGTGCTGAATAATGGCTTACAATGGGCTGAGAGCCTCCGCATGGTTTGAGTAAGGATTATGGTATCGACCTCGCGACCCTAGCGGTCCCTCTCGATGCAGGGGGAGGGTTAGGTTGCCGCGATCGGCATATGGTATTCGGCCGTCTGCATCACCTACACCAGCGCAGAACGAACGCTACCGGCGCAGAACTCTACCCATCATGGTAGAGGTACTTTGAGAAGCGCGCCCAATCGGTTCTCAGGGTCATCGCCGAATGTACACTAAGGGTAGTGAGCTTTCCCAGTTTCGCCCATTCCTTGATCCCATACGAAGAGGATGCTTCTGACCAAACCGGGGGGGGCCAACACACGAATTGAAAAGCATTAGAGCAGCATTAGTAGTCACTGACAAATGTGGCCTTATCGGGCAAAATGTATGCATTCAGTGGCTTGGAGCTATGGCAAATGAGAGCGTGCCGTAGCGCCCGGAAGGGTTCGCCCGGGGTTTGTCTGGTGGTCCCCTCATAGCCCGACTGTCCTTTGGCATCTAGACGCTACGTATGTTGCTGTCAATATGGTTGTTGGAGATGGTCAAATGTCCAGTAACCTCCTACTCAGAAGATAGACAGGATCCCCGAGTGGTGCATCACATTACATTGTCCCTCGCTTCAATAGCCAAAGACAAATGTGTCGGATCACCCACTACCTTAATTAGCTGTAGGGGAACTCTCACTCAGATGGAGATCCACTCGTTTACCTGATGGGGCTAGGCCCGACTCGGAGCACGCCCCACCCCCATCCCATCAGCAGGCGGACGGAGCGGATAATCGTTTTGATGCGGGGAGGATGAGTTAAGCGTTGCTAAGCTGCCCTACGAGATTGCCAGATGATTAACAACCGGCTCCTCTGGCATGAATCAGCAACAGCCAACGCGTTTTCTCCACGGCTCATATCGGTTTGATAGCGTAGCACCCGCGAGAGAAGAACAATGCGGCGCATGTATCCTGGTGCGCAGATATCGTGACAAGCTTCTTACACGGGGAGCGGAGTCGTTTCATTCATTATCTCCGGATGGGAGATCATGACGAGCAGATCTCCGGAGCCATGGCCTCACATAATTATGCCCCCCCCCCCCATCCGTTCGCTCGCTCCCTTGCGTCCCCGCTGGATGGGAGGTCCAATACCCTCGTACATAAACATGTACTCCTGCCTCCCAGCTCTAGCAGGCACAAATTGTGCGAAACCACACACAACGTGTGTGTGTAGCCTACCAATTACGGACGATGCTGCACCATGGCCTATCTCCTTGGGTCGACCTCCGAAACTCCATCACTGGCCAGCGAGAGTTCGCTGATTCCAGATGTCCGTAGCTGCAGACGAGAGCTGCTATTGTCGGAGAGTCGGCCGCCTGCGCGATCAAGCGGATATCGGCAGGCCGCTGCCCTCACCCCAGAAGTCGGCACACGCCCTCGATGAGCCGGAGACCCTGCCCAGTCTCGGTGACCGCATGGTTCATCTTGGCGGCCATCCAAGCTCCCCCCACACCGTCCACCCCCGCATGGCCACTCACCGAACTTACAAAGCTGCTCAATCTTCATCGAATACGCGTATTTTATTTGTTGATTCGCACGAGGAATTCCATTGCGTGAAAAGATGTGACGATGGCCTTTTGCGAAATCTGCTGCGCCCATTGATCGGCATCTAGTGAGCCTAGTGGAAGCCCAGCGAGTCTGCCCCATTGGATTTGAGGTTATTGGCTCAAACCCGGGAGCTACTGGACGTTGATTCAAGTGTTCTCAACTTCATTCTATTCCCTCGTGCTACCTTTGATTCTATCTGCTAATTAATCTTTCCCGTTGCTCAACTGAAATCTGAAAGGCGTGGTCGGAAGTTGAAGTGTCCTCCCACCACGCATCAAATTCTACGTACAATTTTCTTCATACATAACCCAGGTGCCCCATTAGCTTCATCCAAGAAGCCTTTGATAGAGACCGACAACATGGGCCAAGAGGCTTCCGTTCCCAAGGCCGGCGTCAAACTCAAGGTAATCGGCGCAGGCCTACCCCGAACCGGAACCGCGTCTTTCAGCAAGGCAATGGAGATCCTTCTTGACGGCCCTGTGTACCACGGCGGAACTCAGACAACGATGGGCCCCTCGTCTCACGTCAAATCCTGGACGAAAGCTCTCAACCACACGCCCATATACGGACCAGAGGACGAGAAGATTGTACTCGACACGCTGCGAAAGCACTTCGACAATGGGTACGTCGCCACGACGGACGTCCCGGGCATGCTGTTCACCCGGGAGCTCATGCAGCTGTACCCAGAAGCGATGGTCGTCTGCACCGTCCGCGATCCCAAGGCGTGGGTGCGGAGCATTGATCAGACGAACCAGGCTACGCTGCTGTGGTTTTTATCTTTTACGCTTGCACTAGTCCCGACAATGAGGCATTTCCCGCGCTACCTGGCCGCTGTCGTCAACGGCCGCTGGGGAGAGTTGTACACGAAGCCCGACGATCCTGTCATCCCAGGCCGGATTGTGTGGGATCGTCATATGGAGTGGCTGAAGAGGGTCGTGCCAAGCGACAGGCTCATGTTTTTCGATGTGAAAGACGGGTGGGAACGGCTTTGTCAGGCTCTAGGTAAACCAGCGCCGAACGTGCCGTTTCCAAGGATCAATGATGGGGACGCGATAGATGCCTTTGCGAAGAAGCAGATTCAGAGGGGGTTACTCAGGTGGGCTGCTTTGTTAGGGGTGGCAACAGCTGCGGCGGGGGGTTGGTTGTATCTGAGGTGAGAGTGGACACAGTACTTCGTGTGGTTTCGGGCGTCATGTTGTTTGCAAATTGTTATTCCATGTCCAGTTTGGCTTGAAGCCAAGTTAGAGCCGTCGGCTTTGTGTTTGGCCACGTATCCGAACGATACTCGGTCTCCACCTTCGTCTTCCTCAGGCCAGGACCTTCCTGTTCCTCCTGAACTGCATGGCTCTGGCGGCTGTATAAAGAATGGCACCCACCATTAACCCAGCTGCTCCGTATGCTATAGTGGCTCGCCATTCCACTTCACTGTGATCACCAACAATTGCACCTGCAATTGGCGTGCCAACAAGGATCGCAAGGCCTGCTATAACAAACATGAAACCCATCCTTGTGCCAACACTGCTCATGTCCGGTGATAAGTTGATGATGACAGTCGGCGCAACACTGACCAAGCCTCCCGAGAATATGCCATACAACACGGCAAAGACAATTAGTCCACCTAGGTTGTGGATCCCCAACCAGGCGAACATCAAGATCGAGCATGCGAATGCGACAAACGACATTATGTTTAAGGGGCCAATCTTGTCAGCGAGATAGTTCGGTCCAATTCGGCCGAGAACGCTCCCGGCATTCATGATGGTCACAAGGTACGGCGAGAAAGACGTCGACGTCAGGTCGTGTGTGATCGCGAATAGCTGAAGGTAGAAGAACGCCACGTAGAGGGTGAGGAAAGCGAAGAAGGAGCCGGCCGTAACGAGCATGAAAGGCGCGTCTTTGAACAAGGCACTGCCGACCGGTGGCTTCTTTCCATGCCCCTTCACGCGAGTATGCATGAAAATGGTGGGTATGATGGACAGTCCAAGCAGGATGAATGCAATGATTCTGGTCGCCCATCCGAAGCCAATGGTTGGCTGCAACTTGCCGAAGATGATGGGAAAGATGATACCGGCGACGGGTGAACCGGTCGACGCGATGCCGATGGCGAGAGCGCGCCGTTTGGAGAAGTACTGACTGAGGATGGCGGTGGATGGAAGGAAACTGAGGCCGCATCCGATTCCAACACAGACTCCTTGGGCGAGGATAAGCTGCCAGTATTCTTTACATAACGAGGTCATGAATTGCCCAAATACGATGAGGAACATGCCGGTCCATAACGTCTCCCGGAAGTAACCTGAATCGTATAGCGGCCCGGAGACCGGTCCAACAATCATGAGGAGGGAAGCTTGCAACGATCCTATCCAGGAGATCTGTGACGCAGTATGGGACGTCAGTAGTTCCCGCTCGTAGTAAGTCTGATACACGCCGAAAGTGTTAACCAATCCCCACGTGGCAGCAAGAATAACCCAAGACCCGAGCACTTGTAGCCAGGCCTCCAGCCCGCCATCCGGCGGAGGGCCAAGCGCGGGTGGCCCTGGAGTTGATGGCGGAACCCCGGGGGCTGCGGTAGTGCTTTTCTCTAGTTCTGGCTTTGCAGAAGACACATCGGACCCCTTCTCCGCATCCTGGATTTGGTCTTGGCTTCTTGTTGACATTGCTTTTTCGGATCCATTGCCTGACGATTCGCCGGAGTCTTCGGGACCGCCCGCGTCGTTAGATGACGCCATAGGTTAGATAATGCGAGTGCTAACAAAGTTCCCGATACAGTCGTTCTTTTGAAGGTGGTGTAGTATGAAACTCGCTAGCGATCGAGTAGATGAACTCCTCTGCTTCGATCTTCCATATCGAGACTTGGCGTGGTTCTTATATAGCACTAGTAGCTCAGAGAGGAGTATGGGATCCTGTAGCTCTGACAAATCGATATTTGATCCAAGTGGGCCTGGCTTCCGTCAACCGAACCTCAAGTTCGTGAAACTGCCCCAACTGAAACGGGGGAAAAGCCAACAAACGAACAGTTCTGACTACCTAGCTAGGCTGTCCAAAAGCACGAACCAGAAAAGTAATTATGGGTCGCAATCGATGGGCTTACAAATGCAGAGAGAGGACGGCAGAGACGGCGGAGTGAATATTCGACTATCGCTGGCGGGTTTAACTACGGAATCGACAACGGACTACCATTTCGGGAGATCGCTGGGATAATCTAACCGAATTCCGGGCATTTCGAGCTTGATTCTGAGATATGGTGACGGGAGATTCGTAAGCTCGTCGAGAACTACTTGACTCTGCGGGAATCCGGCATGAAGACAGTGATTGGGCCGCTGTAGTGAGGTTGTTGGAGATTTGTCCAGATATGGGAATAATTCTTGGTGGCGGGCGAAATACAGCGCTCTTGAGCTGCTGAATTGCTCAGGTTATATCCGAACCTCATCCCGCCTTCTAGTTAGCTAATCGACAGCAATAAAAGGCACCTTATTCCACCGTATCTGCGAGGAACAAAGTTAGTGCTGGAAATGATGGAGCAGATACTGCGTAACTGGTGCCGGCTGCGTAACTTTCCGCCGTGTATCCGCTCATTGGTGTGCATCCTTTGGCAGCACCATTTGATGATTTCCTGTCTTGACGTATACATCTCTGTTCAGCCTCTTCGAGACTTGACCACAACAAAACGGCCATGCTCATCCTCTGCGAGTACTCGCTCTTAAACAGTGGCCATGCCGGCGGTGTCCTACTTCAGTTGACAGAATCATATGTTGCTCTTCCTGTTGAGAGACGTCGAATCCTGGTATTGAGTGTAATCCAGTCTAAGCTGAGCACTACAGCCATGGCCGTAGCAGTCGCATCGCTAGTTGTCGCCGGCTTCCCCATCACTTGAATGGGATCAACGGTACGCAGTTAGATATCTGCCACAGTCCTTGGAGACCGCATGATAACTTGATCGTTGAGAGTGATGAGCGTGAGGCTTCTCCCGCTGCCCTACGAACGGCGTAGAGCCGCAATGCCGTCAAAGGATGCGAAAACTACAAGCCTGGTTTAGCCGTAGCCTTGTACTGCATTTGAAGTTGCAACTCGACTTGCGCCGCCGAGGTCTTGCCAATTTTGTTGTCAACATTGTCTGTCGAGATCACATTCTCCATGGAGGCATGAGATTCGGTTCTTTCCCACACATTTGCCACAATCCTTTCGTTGCCTGTCATCCTAGAGCGCGAGCTGTTAATACAAACACACCAATGATGTTTGTGTACTACAGATGAGAGAAGTTGCCCAGATGAGGTGACACATGAGACATGTGCGGTTACTAGGCTGACTAAGGTAGCAAGCGGTGGGAGGGAGGCGTGAGCAGTCAGCAGAAACCTTGGTTGCCATTTTGTTCTTAAGACTTCATCTCGTGACCAGCAGTGTTCTGGAGCAGGGTGCATGCGTTTTGGCGGCGCAAGCCAACATTCCAAGGTAGTTCAATTCCTCTTCGTCAGGAGGATTCGGCTGTTTCATGGCCTAATTGGGTATTTCGGACCTTGACACGCTTACTGCTTATTATTCTACACACGGAGCCTACCTCGCCAACCGATGAGCCCGTCTGTTCGAGATATTCCCAACCAAGTCAATCAGTATTGTGGACATTTTAGGAATACTCATTCTTCGTCTCAAGTCTGCGGAACTTTCCAGTGTGTTTCCTACGTAACTTGCAAAAGATCGACACGGGTCCTGGCATGGCATGAGAGCCTTTGGGTGGATGATCCGCAGCCCACCACCGCCAAGACCATCTCAAACACCAACGGTCGGAGCGCACTGCAGGCGACGAGTGCAGACCATCACCGAACCAGCTCTTGTTTCAACAATTTTCGAACATCGCCAAGGAACACCCTGCCCAAGAACATGCAATCTTCCCTAAAAGCGGGACTGTTTCAGAATTGGATCTTGGCTCGCCAGTCAGATCATATACAGATGCAGTCGCAATCACGTCTCAAGACTCCGGTCTTGAGCTCTCGTACACCTCAAGACCGAGATATTCATTGATAAATTGCGGCCCGACGATTGCGGAATGAAGCCCGAGATGCAGTATACCGACCTGCGCAGGGAGGAGCACGATGTCCACGATGATTCAGCTACCGAAGTTAGCGTGTCGCTGATGGGCCACGATGAGAAGCCGTGGAAGGGCGATGTGGACGAGGATCGACGAGAGCGACGGAGCACATTATTGAGGCTCGCCGGGACATACAGGTGGCTCCTAGACACCACTTTGCTCCTCGTCATCCTCGGCCTGCTCCTGGAGAGGCGATGGCAGAACCCAGCCATTCAGTCGGCGCAGTTCGAGCTCAACGGCGATCTGACGGGCTTCGCGCCGAAATGTAAGCCACCAAGAAACCGGCTTAGTGGCCGCAGTAGCTGATCTTGCGAAACCTAGTCTCGCAACAAATCACCACCTTCAAGCCAGACCCTATGTACGCACCCGAGAACTCGTCTGAATTCTTCACCCACGCCGTCAAGCAAAAGTGGCTCGACCTAGTACCAAGGGGCTTGGGGTATCTCGAGGTCAAGGAGCCTTCGCACTACGATAACCTCCCTTCGCCATTGACAGAGTACAAAAACCGGACGGTGTTCACGACGTCAATGACGCACCAGCTTCATTGCCTGGTAACGTCCCCCCTCCCCCAGTATTGGTTCGGATATGGTTACTAACATGGTGGCTTCCAGTACGCAATCATCGACGTCTACTCCGTCATGACGGAGGAAGGAGAGCACAAGGTCCCGAAGGAGACGCCCTGGCACTTATCCCATTGCTTCGACTATCTCCGCCAGAGCATCATGTGCTGCGGCGACGTCGCGCTCGAAGGCGCACAAACGACGTTTCCGAAGGGCTTCGATGGGAGCGACGGCTGGGACGCGAAGCATGTGTGCAAGGATTACAGCCAAGTCTACGACCATCTGGAGAGGAACAGGGCGGACAACCAGTCTTGGATATGAGTTGTAAACTGATAATGACCAACTCCCCTTGTATCTGAGTGAGAGGCTTCATCTGCATTAAACGATTGGCGTTGACGGGAAATGGGTATTGAGCACAAGGCTCTCGGAATAGGAACGTGGGTAGGACCTGGGTTGGTTTAGGATGGCCCATATTTCATCGGAGCAAGAGGCTGGCTTTAGTCCGGCTTATTTTGACATCCCCCCAAGTCATAACCGGGCAGGAAGTTGCCCGGACTCAAAAATAGACATCTTCTCGTTAACCAGACGTCTTTTCCCCGGACAAGCCGGTGCGTTCAGCCCTCCTAAACCGACCCGTTGGCCTGGATTTGTCAGGAATCTGTAGCCGAGGGGCGGTGGTGGCTTTGAATTGGCTCTGGTACGTTTGGGGCCGCGAAGGCGATGTCCTTCGACCGGACAGGTAGATATCCCTCAGTCTGGCCCTGAGTTGGACGGGGCCCTGAATTAGTTGGCGAATGCTTATTTCCTGGCCCGCGATTCTATTTGGCGCTCGCCCCCAACCAAATGGAGATTCGCGTTACACGGCCCCCAGGCACCCTGCCTTCACGATGCTCTGCCCAAATCTGCATCTCCTGATAGGCCTGCAAGCCGCGCTCTGTTTCGGGAAGAATCCTCATTGAAGTTTACCCCTGCCGTATTACAGCGGGCGGTAGTAGTATGTTTGTGTGACAACCATGGCACCCTGATATATCTCCCATGGGCCTCATGGGTAGGGAACGGGGCGATCGATCGTCTCGTTGTCTCTCCCAAGCTTTCTGGCGCGGCTAGCCTGGACCATGCTCTCGCTCCGGTATCCCTCCTCCTCGTCAGCGAGGAGATATCCTCTCGTGATCGCTTCTCTCTTATGCCTTTCTGCATCTGTTGCATCAGAGTGCTATTTTCCGGATGGGAGAACCACCGAAGCCTCCTACGTCCCCTGCTTCCCCAATGTCCGAGACAGCAACTGCTGCTTCAAGAATGACTTTTGTCTGACTGGAGGATACTGCCTCAGCGCTCTGAACGGTTATCACTACCGCGGGGGCTGTACCGACCCGACGTTTCTTTCTCCATCGTGTCCGAAGACCTGCCTGGCAAACACAAACTGTGCGTACGCCCCCCGTTCCCAAGATCGACTATCTCGCGAGATCGCCTGTTTGCTGACATGAATCGTACACCCTCCAGCAAAGAATAGCAGCTATGTGAACCTCATTGCTTGCGATGCAAGTCAAAATGGCGGATCATGGTGCTGTGCATATGGAGGAAACTGTTGTGGGGAGGAGACTTTCATCCCTGAATGGGGAAACATATTCCCCGTCTCAACAAGCACTACAACTTCTTCCATCTCTACTTCTACTTCGCAAACTACCAGCACTTCATCTTCGGCAGATGGGCAGTGGACTCCAAACTCACCATCCAACACCCCTCCGCCCGCTTCAAGCAACAACACAAACGTCATCATCGTAGGGGCGACGTTAGGAGGCGTGCTTTTGCTAGTATGCGCAGCTGGCGTGTTCTTGTACATTAGAAAGAAGAAGAGGGCACCGAGTTATGATGGAACGACGATTGATGTGGGTGCTTGGGGCCCTGCGGGTGATTCTCCTTTGCGCGCCAATGAACAGGTCTTTGCAAAGACGCTGTCTGAGCTCGAACAGCATCCCCAAAGGCCAGTCGAACTTGGCGTTAATATGTATAGATGAATGAATGACACGAGAAAGTCGAGACTTGGATGTAGCCCATAGGATCTTTTGTAAATTAGTGGGGTTGTATTGAAGTTGATCGTTCTATTGCACTTGCAATGCCAGGGAGCACTGTCAATGCAGCCTCTGCGTAGGCACACGGTGACGCTGTTGACTCGGGTCACCAGAGGCGAGACTCAAATTGCGTCATGTTCATCAAAGGAATGCGAGGCTTCAAGACAATTCTCTTCCTATGTTCGTAATCGAAACGCTATCCTCCAGCCCCTGGTATCTCTCTCGCTCCCAAGACTAAATAAAGCCGAGACGCCTCGCCCTAGATTATACAGAAATTGGCAAACCGGCTCCCCAATAGCCTTCTTCATCTCCAAAAGACGCCATACTATATATTGTAGGTAAATGCATTTTCTCAAATAGATCAAAGCGAGATTTTCGGTTCCATCACTCGTTGATAACTTCCTGCTTTGGAAGATCCCGTCATATATCGTCCAAAGTAGCAAAGTCGAATATTCACAGCAACATGTCATCTACAAGGTGCCGAAGACCACGTTACGCACCTGCCCCGAAGCAGGTCTCGCACGAATCACCTATCGCTTTCGCCCGGCCTAGCGCTCGATGGCTCGATCACAATTTGCGGGAGTCGCTGAAGTCGAAGGCTTGGTAGTTGTGGCACGCCGCCAACGCCTCTTGACGCCCGCCTATCGTCGGATGAGCGCCTACCATCGTTCGATGGCTCTTCGACTGCGAGATCTGCCGCGCCAGTCGCCGCTCGCTGCTGCGATGGCCCTGGGTAGTCCGGTGGCGGTTCGAGCGGCTGCGGTGTTGTGTCACCAGATCGACCCTCGTCCAGTGAGACATCGTCATAGCCAGGTGGTGGCATATCAGAGTCTGCCAAATCCGCCTCAATGAGTTCTGGGCTGGATCCTGCTCGATCACGCTGGTCTGACAATCGCCGGGTCTCCGATGATCTTGACCTCGTAAGCCCGGGTGACGGGAAATCACTATCAAGGCTCACGATGGAGCTCGCACTCCTTTCTCTTCGGTGATGTAGCGAGCTCTCGGATCGGGAGTTCGTGGAGGTGGCGGCAATGCTGGCGGCATCCGACAACAAGCCTACCCTCTCGCTCTCACTGCTGTTGGCCCGGAGTCGCGTACCATCGAGGCGCGCAACGCCCAGGTCTCCGTAGGACACGCTTGAAACGGCACGCTGGCGCTGGTTCTTCACTCGATCGTGGTCCCGGCGCAACTCCTCTAGCAGACTGTTGTTGCTCGCTGCCCGCGCTCTGGCTCGGATATCCTCGAGCGCCACAACGTCGTTGTTCTCTCTGGCTTCTCGACGCTGCCGGCGCCTTTCTTCGCGCTCGGCAATCTCCTGCCTTCGAGCCAGACGGATTTGGTAAAGTGCTTCCATCTCCTCCTCCCGCATGTTCTCCGTTTCCTCGGCGCTAGGGAATTCTATGACCACATCGACGCCATCTCGCTCCCCTTCGCGGCCGAGAACTTGTTCCGTCGTCGACGGCTTCGGGCGGTATGCAGGTAGAGTCATGATAGATCGAATTGAAGTGTTACGGTCGACTGTGGCACTTTGATTCCGATTGTTAGACGCAGTTGTGGTATTATTGCCCAAGGCACCCGATCCCTGGGCACCAGATCTTCGACGGCCCGATGCAGTATCTGTGGTATCATCGGCCGAGGCTTGTTCGTAGTCTGATTGCGACCCGCCAGGTCGCCATTCGCCCCATACTTGCTTCAAGAAGCTGACACGTTTTTGCTTGGGACTCTTCCGTCGGGCAAGGCTGGCGCGAACGATAAAGTACAGGATGGTGAGGATGACCACGAGGGAGAGAATAGATATGATGACCTAGGGATTTAAGGTTAGCAACCCGTCCGAGTCGGGCGAGGCGCCAGCGTTTCTGGATAGACATACAATGGTTGTTATTTGTCTGGATTCGGCTCGTCGCTCAATCCTACTCCTCCTTGTCGCCTCGTGGGCGGAACCGGCGGGCGATAAGGCGAGGGGCATTCGTATGCGATGGTACATTGTGGAAACGAGTGACTGGATTCGGATTCATGAAGGTGGGGGGGGAGGAGGGGGGGTGATTCCCAGCAAAGTCGAGCACGAGAAATTGGGTATTCGGAATCAAGACATTAGAATAGTAAATGTTGGCGAGAGTCGTAAGACTGATTTGATGGGGAAACAGAATAAAAGGAGGAGAGGCAATGGCGCATGTAGGAAAAGCAGATTGAGTGACGGGTTTTAGAGTGAGGCTGGGCGAAGGACCGTCAGCTGTGTTGATGACCCGCAGCTGAATAAGGAAGAAGTTGGAGGTACCGAAGTGGACGTTGGGCGGCTTATTTTATTTCCAAGATCCACAACAGCCCGGGTAGCGATGCGGGCGTCTCGAAGGATGGCTGCTGGCGCAAGACCGGAGGCCGGGCAGACTAGGGAGGTAGGTAGGTAGCTAAGGTACAGTAGAATCCTCGAAGACAAGGTCGCCTGTATTCAACGTTGCAGATCGCAGTAGGAGAGTCGTGGGATTCCTCGTCTGATGATCGAGAACGAGAACGATAAGAGGAAGCAGCAGCATGGAAGGGTGGATGATGATTGTACACGGGGAGATTTGGGGAGCTGGGCGCCGTGGAGTTTTGTTCCATGGGCTGCATGCTCCGTACTCCATACGTAAGTATGGATAGCCTACCTAGTTTGATTATCTACCTACGTTACCACCCACAAAGTACATACATGCCCACGCGGTAGATACGCGGGTAGCTGATGAAGCTACCTCCTCGTGCTAGCCCATGCTCGCTTGTAAGGATGTACCTGCTGGCCTAGTGCGACGTAGCCATCGCAGGTTTTGATGCAGCCCAACGCCCCATCGGATGCTAATCAACCAACCAACCCAGCGCCTAGACAGCCCCAGCCAGCATATTTGGCAGCCAACCCTCCCCCCCCTCCATCCGAAGCTTTGGGGATGGTGTGGTGTGGGCGGTGCTGCAGGTCGGCGCGGGCACCAATTCATTGCGAGGATCCAGTTTTCTGATTTCTCTTGGCCCCATGTTTTACGACTTAGTGGTGACATCAGATGGGATGCCGGACAATCGTCTTTCCTCATCTCGGACTGACGATCAACAGAGATTGTGCGACAGTCTGACTGCTGAGGGGCAAATGGGAATGACTTACTTAGAACTGTGGATACATTATGTTGCGGCATCTGTCAGCCCGAGTGGGCAGTCCTGGTCCATAATCTCAAGATGACAAACCAAAACAGACTCGATATCGATGCCTACGTCCGTGTCTCTCTCTCACAATTTTTTCCCTTCTCTCCCACTGTCAATTGGACCCTAGAGAGGCATCGTCGACGGATGAGATCTTGGCAGGGCCGCGGGAAAGGTTTTAGGGCCCAGCCCAGGGGATTTAGCTGTTACTAACGATGTAAGTGTGATGCTATTTACAGCAGCACCCAGCCCGCTCCACTGCTCTAAGCTAGCCTTGGAAGTCTTCTTCTGCCGGGCCAGGGATGGGGCCCTGGGAAAATGCACTGCAGTTCCTGGTTCCAATTCCAACGTGTCAGGGTCGGCGGGGCATTTCCAGAGTTGGTGCGCCCCTAGCACAGTAGAAGGTAATCGTACATAACGTTGCCTACTAAAATACAGTCGTGGCGTATTTTAGCTGCAAAATTCGTAGTTCATCCTCAAGTTGCTCGGTAGCATTTCCGTGGACCGTCACCCGCGGCTCCGGTTACGAGGTAGGTAAATAAGTATTAGTTCGTCTGGGACGTACATTCACAGATTAGATGAGTGGTTAAGAACGCCCAGACCTGGATACCTATCTAGGCAGGTCGTGTATCCGTGGCTGGGAAGCTGAGCGACCAGGCCCGGGGAGAGAGTGGCTTGCGTGCAACACAGCCAGCCGGCCACCTAGGTACCGTTCCCACCTCTGCTCCTTACATAGTAATAACCTTAGTCCTTCGTAACCTTACTTCCCTTCATGTCCCTAGCCCCCGGCCATTCTAGAATGATTCCAATCTCTCATGAACCACATCTCGCAAGGCTGGACCCCATTCTGGGCACATTCGCAAAACTCGGTTCCTCTGACTGTATAGTTACGTAGCACAATCCGTCGGCTACTGCGATAGGCACGACCACTAAACTGCGACCCCTCCACGTCCAACGAAAACCTGAGACGCCTGCAACCCAGCTGTCTAAGACCTGCATCCTTCTTATAGCAGCCAATCAGCCTCCGGCGCCATGTTGAAGAATAGCGCTGACAGCAAGTCAAATACGGCCCTGGGGGACACACAACCTATTCGGCCATGCATCGCGAATAGACGAGGCGCCAAAATGCCCAGGTACATGCGGCTTTTAGAGTGCGTGGTCGTCTGCTGCTTGGGAATCCAACCTGAAGTCATATGAATTGCATATCCGCCGCTGCAACCCAATCTGTGACCCAATGGCCGCGACCGTCTGTCGCACAGGGCGCCGACTCAAGGCAGACTCTCTCTCTCTCCTATCCGATATGCGCGCGGTGAACCCCAAATGTAAACTCCGCGCATACGTCCCATAACTTCTTGTCAGCCACTGCTCACTCGCATGCCTGCAGACCACGCACAGTAGTGCAGTTACAGTAATACAGCGACAGTAGTGCGGTTCTGCGACCTGGTACATCGGTACCTTGTACACAAATGGTTTTCCACGTTTCTAAAGGGCTGTTCCCCCTATCATGGAAGCCGTTTTGCGTCGTAGGATGACCTCAGCTGAGCGTGAAATCCTTCCAACAAACGCAACCCCATGGGATCTAGCAACGGGGGGGGGGGGGGGGGGGGGCAACGCCTCTTCGGTACGGAGTTGCCCCCCCTTCAGCATCCCTCGTGTAGATAAGATCGCCATCTGAGGGACCAAGTTGCGAATCCTTCCATCCTTGCGGCAACATATGCCGACAAGAGCCTCTTCATTAACCGCAGTTGAGGCGCTGCATCATATATGCCCCCCAATCTTCCTTTGGCCCCCTACCTGCAAGTTGTAGACGCCATCTGCAATGACATCCACCTCGGGCCAGACCGCTAGTTGAACCCGAACCCGACAGCCACATACCGTCAGATCTCGCTTTCGATGGCCTATATTGCTCCAGAAGGTTCATGAGCGAGGCAGAAATCGTAGGATGCAAGATCAGTGTCATGGTCCATTTTCAAAAATCGATTCTCCTAGTGTTCGGTTTTTTGAAACACCCAAACTAAATAGAGAAATTTACTCGCAATACTATTGACAGCACGACCTAAAGACTACACGCATGGCCCGTGACGGCAGGCTTATGCTTCACACACTCATCCAAACTTCTTCTCGAACTTCTTGAACATTCCAGTGACACCACGCTCCAGTCTCCCGGCATTTTCCTCTAGCTTACCTTTCGGGTCTGGCTTAGGCCCGTAGTTCTTGTACTTGTTCTGCTCTAGCTCCGTAGGACGATACACCTGTTGGTGGATCGAATAGTCCTGGCTGCCCGTACGCGCTGGCTGGGGGCTGCCATACTGGTACTGCGAGTACCCGCCCGGCGGGGAAAGCCCCGGGCTCGTAATGGGAGGCGTCGGCTGCTGTGCCTGTGGCGCCTGCGGTGGCGGAGGCGGCGGCTGGAACCCTGGCGAGCCGGGGAATGCGCTCCCGTATGGGCTTGCAAGTCCTGGGGATGCCAGCCCTGGGGACGCAAGGCCGGGAGATGCAAGACCACCGTGCAACGGCATAGTGGCCGCTCGTTGCAGACCAGGGTGCTGGCCTGGCAAGCCAAAGTGCTGTGGAGGTAGACCGGGACTGGCGACGCCGGCATGACCTGAAAAGCCGGGTGGCGGAACGAAGCCAGGAGAGAACGGCGCCTGGGAGTCGTAGGCAACCACCGCGGCAAGGGGGTGCACGGGATCGTCATCCGGCGGGGGAGTCTTCTCTCTGTGGCGAATAGCCTCCGGCGCAGCAGGGGCGGCGGGGTTGTAAGGGATTGGTGCAAAGCTGGCCGCCGGCTCCGTAGCAGACACGGCAGACATGGGAGGCGGCGCAAAGCTTGGGACCCCTTGGGGAGGTGGCCGAGGGGTGGTATAAGCTGGATCAGAGATGGCGGCGTTTTCGAGCTTCTGTACCACAGAGCTCATCGCAACCTGATGCGCTGGCGGGGCCGGCTCGTCGAGGACTTCGACTTGAGTCGGAGGCAGGACCCTCCTGATGCCATTGACAAACTGGAGAGCATCCTTCTGCGTCCAGAAGTATATGTCCATAGAGTGGAGTTTGTAGTGGTACTTGTTCTCGTTTCTCGGATCGTAGGTCGGCAAGTGCCATTCGTTCTGGTCGGTGGTGTCCCCCACTGCGAGAGACACCATACAGTGCTGCTTGTACGAGTATCGGACATGGGTCTTGTCCAGAACTGTAACCACGTTAGCCTCTAGTCCCATCGAAATCTAGCTAGCATGTAACCCACAGCCGTCGAAAGCGTCCTGGTCGTCCGTTCCCGGCTGGTTCGCTACCTCGATCCTCGCGCGCCGCTCGTTCGCGTTTTCGAAGAGATAGACATATGACCCCTTATCGAAGCGGTGGTGCGGCGGGTTGTTGGAAGGCGACCCGTAGAAGTAGTGGATGTCGCCGAAGCTGCTCAGTACCAACTGGTTAGCCATGTTGGTTCCGTGCGATATTGGTCGCTCCAACTTACAGGGTGGCTACATTCTCTTCGCCCGGCTGGACCGACATTATGGCCAGTTCCGTCGCGGGTCAGTCGCTGGCGCACTCGCAACAAAGGATTCGATCTAGCAAAAGAACCACGAGCTGAGTTTACCCCGCCTTACCCGAACAAACGGCTGTAGATGCGCAAAAGACAAAAGCAACGAGAATAGGAGCTCGAATGGTCTCGCCTACCTGACTTATGTACCGGACGGCACTAGAACTTGAACACACAAACCTAACATGGAGCTGCTGCAAAGCCCGCCCGATGTGCCGGCGTTTAAATTGGCTTGCTGCCCTGCAGATGGCGGCGCTTATCATCATCCCAAAGTGGGATGTTGAGCCGGCCAATGTGCGATTGGAGGTGGCTTGTGCCTGAAAGTCAAGGCTCGCGCCCGACCCCTGATATTCGTTAGTCAGCATTCGAGGTCCAGAGTCCAAAATTTTGGCGATCGCTTCAGGAATCTTTGATTGGCTTGCCCTGAGCTCGACAGATACGTCAACGCAGTTCGAGTTTTGCTAGCCCTGAAAATAGAGGCATCATCAGGTAAGCCAATCGACTCGAGAGGACCTGACTGACTGATTTCTAACGTGAACTTCTTTTGATCTAGGACTACGAGCCTGAGCAGCAGCGAAGTCGATCACGTCCATCTCGGAGCTCTGCAATTGCAGACGAGGACAACATAACGGGGAAAGGGCAAACGGCCCAGAATTGCCCAACATGGGTGGCTTAATACACGTTATCAACACGTGCTCACATCTCCAGAATGCTTCCAAGGCTCGGCTGGGCCTGACGTCCATCCCCAATACCAAATACAACCTCAACCTGACCCTTGCCCTTCACCGAGCCGGCTTCATCTCCTCCATCCACCGCGGCGGCCCGCACCCTCCCACGCCAGACGAGCTGACTCGAAATCCCGAGCCCGTCACGCACGCGAATGTCGCCACACGACGGTTATGGCTTGGGCTGAAGTACTGGAACAACGAGCCTGTGTTAACCAAGATGAAGATCGTGACGAGGCCGAAGAGGCCGGTCGTTCTCGAGTTGAACGACCTGCACAGGGTCGTCAGGGGCTTCCCGAGCATTAATGGGCGCGTGGAGGGCCTAAATTTGGGAGAATGCTTGTTTGTGAACACTGATAAGGGAATCCTAGAGGCCCGGGAGGCGTTGAGTCGGCATGTTGGAGGAATAGCGTTGTGTCGGGTCAGGTGATGAACGACAATGTAAGGATACGAAGCTTGTTGGACGCTGCAAACCTGGCCATCTCAGGAGTTCCGAGTTGCCTAGTTCTTGGGACTTCTACCCGGATATTGTGGCGGGAGACCACGGCATGGCGATCGAAGATGGTTCCAAGAGAAGGCGTCTCTTCTTGAAAAGGGAGCTAGTCTCACTGTACTACTAGTACCAATATACAAACACCCTCGTGAGATATTTTTCAAGTAAACTACTCTCTGAGCTGGACCTTGATCATGCAACTGTTCAAGACCAGTGCTCGCAATCGTGGTATTCTTCTTGAAGCTGTCTCGCAACTTGGAATGGTCAGGAGTTGGATTTCACTTTTAGATCTTAAACCTTGGCACGGCACGAGATTGAAAGGATAACTAGCCATTGATGGTGGATTTGTGTGCCTCTCTGCTCCATGTTCTCGTGGGCTCGGATGCTTGACTCCTGACGTCGGAGAAGTATTTCCAAAGCTCAGTGAGCGAGTTCCCGCCAATAAAGGCACTTACTTAGCTGACCATGTTGTCGATCGGAGAGAAATTGTTCGAATAGATATGGTAAGAGCATATGTTTGATATTCACGCCATTCTCAAGTAATCAGCGAGTACCGGATCGGATTTGAGAGGTATTCATTCTTCTTATGCCTGCTATCTTTCTACTGGAAACCGGTTCTGGTTGCTCCAATCCTTTAAACTCGTCCCCAACGCCGCGGCGGTAACACCGGCTTCAGTCTGCGAACAGTCGCATTCGGTGGAAAACAGAGAGCAGTCTCGACGAGATGCATCAACAAAGCAACTGCACCTCAGGTATCATGATACATACATTGTTCTCCCTTAAAACGCTACACAGCCATCCACACGCACTCAGCATGCACCCAGCATTAGGGTATAGGGTCGGATTAATCTGACTTCGTCTCCGATTCTGTCTTTTGCTCCACTGCGGCCGATGTTTCCTCGTCAATTCCCCTCTTCTCAGCAATCTTGCCGTTCAAGCTGATTTCTGCGACCTTGGTCGGTTCGGTCTCCACGAGAACTGCTGTCTCGAGGACCGGGGTCGTTGGCTCAGCGGCGTCCGTGACCGACTCCTCTGACCCATGCTCCGCGGGTATCTCTTCTTCGGGCACAGCAGCTTCTACAGCAATCTCGGGCAAAACATGTTCTTCGGTGGCGGGTTTCTCCAGCGAGTCCTCCTTGATCTCCTCAGCTTCAGGCTCCGACTCGTCGATAGTCTTGTCAGCTTCAAGCTCCGGCTCGTCGATGGTCTTCTCAGCAGTACGCTCTGCCACATCGGGTTCTGGCTCTTCCTGGGCCTGAGCCTGGATTGGCTCCTCGGCTGTGTGCGCGATATCGATTGCCTCCTCTGCGGTCTCAACCTTAGCGACCTCAACAGCTATCTGTTTCGTAATTGCACTACCAGAAGCTTGCGGTAGTGTGATGTCGTCGGAAGCAGCTGGCTTAGTTACAGGCTTCTTCCCGCTGTCAACTTTTGTTGCACTTGTTTCCTTCCTCACAGTCACCTTTCTCGGCGGTGTGACGGGGGCCTTTTCAGCGAGCTTCGAGTTGGAGGCTTGAGTCGGACGCATCATGCGCGCTAGGAATCCCTCATCAACTTGCCGTTCTTTCTTGGTGACCGGGTGATCCTGCGCAGTCTTCTTCGGGGGAGGGCCAATGCTTGGTCTCGGCCGGTTGATTGTGGATTTTTGCCGCTTGAGGTTCTGCCCAGTTGCGGTGGTCGCAATTGTGGAAATACTAGCTCTACTAGGCGACCGGCCAAGCGAGGAGAGCATCTGGAAGTTGCCTGAAGCGCGAGAAAGCGACTCCCGCGGGGCATCTCTGACCTTGGACACTGAAGAGGCTGTGGGTGCCATCAGAGAGGCCGGCAGCCGAACTGGTCGTGTGGGGGACTTCGGCTTGGGCTTCACAAAGCCAGTACTGCTGGCAGGGGACATATGAATTGGCGCAGGCTTCTTGCCGCTCGCGTTAGAACTTGCAGGCTTGGTGAGCTGCTTCGGAGTCGAGACCGATGACTTTGGAGTCGAGGTCTTCTCGGGAGTCCTCGTTTGCAGCTTCTCGGCTGCTTTGATAGGGCTTGTCGGGGTCTTGAGGACGGTCGGAGACTTCGCAGATGCCTTTGCGGTCGCCTTGGTTGAGATGGGGCCGAGCTTGGCTGGCTGTTTCGAGGCAGCTTTTGGCGGTTCCTTGACCGGTGCCGCCTTTGGCGTCTTCACCTTTCCGGTGCCATTGACCGGTGCCGAGCTCTTCACTGGAGGCTTCGTGATGGCGTCCCTCGGGTCCCCAGGTGGCAACTCAGGCGTCGGCGTCTCGACATCAACGTGCTTGTCTGGGTTCGTGCTCGGGTGGTCCGACAGAGCTCCCCATTTCTTCGATATCTTGCCATTGGTCGAGGTGATGTTGTTTTCTTGCTGTCTTGGGGACTCTGGGATGGTCTCCGCAGCGACGTTTGTCTTGTACGGCCGGGTGGAGGAGTCTTCGGTGGCCATGTTTGTCTTTTCTTGCAGCACAGGTGATTCTCCTTCGGTATTGACACTGAGCCTTCTCTGGGATAGGCTATGGCTGGACTCGTTGCTAGGATCTCTGCGTAGACCTATTCTTCCGTCTTTTTCGACTGCTATGAAGCTTGTTCTGACTTTAGAGAGAGGTCGGGCAGGAGTTTCGGTGCCAGATGCTAAAAGATAAAGGTTGTTAGCCAAGAGGCTTTTGATGGGAACGCACGATGTCAAGGGAGAAATGCTGGACTAGTATATATTCAAGGGGGCTGGTGATCCACACAAAATGCTGCCTCGCAGAAATGACTACAAGAAGCACCGACAGCTCCGAGGGAATAAACAGAAAGGAAAGCTTACACGTTGTTGAGGGGATTCCTGGCGATCGGCCCCGGTCTGGGGGGCTTGTCTCCCCTTTCTGCTCGAACATGGCCCGAAGGTTCCTGACTCCAGACATGTTGGCGGCTTTTCTTTCAGAACAAAATCAGACAGGAAAGCAGCCGTGATTGCGATTATCGTAATCTGCAAGTTGAGGAAAGCGCAGTCGGTGGTTATAAGGTGCGATCTCGAGCTGGGAGAGTTCCGCAGAGATAGCACATGCCTGGAGCTGAACGACCGTGTTTGGCAACCTCAGTATTACCTGGGGGGGTAATTATCCGGGCTGGCGCAGACGCGGTTTAGAGGAACTCTGGCAAAACAAAAGGCTCTAGAGAGCAGCAGCAGGTCATGAAAGATGCATAGTCTTGGATCCTCACAGGACAAAGAGTGACAGTAGATAATGTTTTGCGAAGCTGGGCGTTTGCACAGACGAAATACTAAGATAGGTGGTTTAGGGAGACGCGGGAATCGGTTCGTCTGGGTAGCACTTAAATTGCTGGCACCCCAAGAAAAAAATGTAGCGTTGCTGTCCAGTCAGTTTCGGAGGGGGGGGGGGTGGTGTCAGGGGGTGATATGGAACCATTCACTGGGCTGCAGATATCAGAATCAAGAAAATGTATTGGTCTAGAAGCCTTCCAAGAGATGGAGGGTCGGGGGGTTCTGGCAACAAAAGATGTTATGGTTCATTCCTCTTCATTTGCCGACCTCCTTTCGGGTGGAGATGGAAGCTCTCTGGACAACAGAGATGGATTCTTCACACGCACACGTACGTAGTAATTTACTCACACACCCTCCATCTCTCGTCGGTGTATACCCATACATCCATCCATCCATCCATCAATCCTGTCTCTGGTATGTCAGACTAATTAGAGCCTGATTAAATGGCGAACCAGTGCTGAGGTGCCCGCACTGCTGACTGATATTGCAGTTGAGAGGGAATGATAGCAGGCAGAGACAAAGCTGGCAGTGGGAGATCATGCAAAGGGATGTTTCACCCCTGTGCGTTCATGCGTGCACATGTGTGGAATCCTCTGAACAATGGCGACCTTGCGCCGGTACGCACTGCAGGTTGGAGGCGAATGCATCGTCTGACACTCTGGAGGGATCTGCAGTTCACTGCTAGCTAATATGGGTGGTTGACACAAGAAGATGTGCCCATCCACTGGTGGTTGGAGAATCGATTTCTACCTTTTAATACTTGGGAGGAGGTCGCCCCCTTTTTCTCTGTATTGGGGAGCACAGATGTACAATTGTACCTCATGCATCAAAAAGACGGGAGCTTGGAGCTCCAGGGCTGTGGAATGTGGGGTCAAAACTGCTCAGGGGTATGTTGCAATCCCAGGCCGAAAACCGGCACCCGTTCGAGGTGATGGACCAACCCGTGATACCCAGTAGCTCTGGAGTCCCAGACTGTGAGATGTCACCATTTGCTTGTCAGGTAGACCCAGACCGGGTATTCAGATAGGCTGTCACGGTGGGTGGGCATCTAGTAACTGCCTGGAAACCCAGTCAGTAGAGAAGCTCAAGATGAGGACATCGAAAATTTCCAAAATGTTTCATCTGATGTTCCTGGTAAACCTGACGCAATAGCGCGGAATTAGCCGTCTTTTAAAGCTCCGACGAACATGCATCCCGGTTGTCCCTCCGATATCGAAAATTTTCTGGTTGACTCTTTTCCCAGAGACTGACTGGACCGAAAAACTTCTTAAACCATTTCTTGAACACATTCAAAAAAGTTCAATCAAAGAGCCATCATGGCGGCCAGAACGCTTCGAATCGGTAAGGACAACCCAATTGAGTTTTGCAGGCCCCCGGTCACGCAGCTCTCACTGACACCCAACCCCCACCACCAGGTCTCATCCCGGGCGACGGCATCGGCAAAGAAGTCATCCCCGCCGGCCGACGCATTCTCGAAGCCCTGCCCGCCTCCCTGGGCCTAAAATTCAACTTTGTAGACCTCAAAGCCGGCTTCGAGACCTTCGAGCAGACCGGCGCGGCATTGCCCGATAAGACGGTCGAGATCCTCAAGAACGAATGCGACGGTGCGCTGTTCGGCGCCGTCAGCAGCCCGTCCCAGGCCGTGAAGGGTTACTCGTCCCCCATTGTGGCTCTGCGCAAGAAGTTGGACCTCTATGCGAACGTCAGACCCGTCAAGACCGTTCTGACGGCGCACCTGCCGATTGACTTGGTCATTGTGCGGGAGAATACCGAGGATCTGTACGTCAAGGAGGAACGGACATTCGACTCGCCTGACGGGAAGGGCAAGATTGCCGAGGCGATCAAGAGGATCAGCGAGCATGCCTCGCATAGGATTGCCGCCATGGCCGGGGAGATTGCCTTGAGGCGGCAGAAGATCCGGGAGGGCGGGGCGTCGAGCATTCACAATTCACCCCTGGTTACCATCACTCACAAGTCGAATGTGCTGTCCCAGACCGACGGCCTGTTTCGATCCACTGCACGGCGAGCATTGGCAGACCCCAGATTCGCGAGCGTGGGAGTCGAGGAGCAAATTGTCGACTCGATGGTCTACAAGCTCTTCCGCCAACCCGAGGCCTACGACGTCATCGTCGCGCCAAACCTGTACGGCGACATTCTGTCCGACGGAGCCGCCGCCCTCGTCGGCTCTCTCGGTCTCGTCCCCAGCGCCAATGTAGGCGAGGGCTTCGCGATCGGCGAGCCGTGCCATGGAAGCGCGCCGGATATCATGGGCCAGGGCATTGCGAACCCGATAGCTACACTGCGAAGCACGGCGCTGATGCTGGAGTTTCTGAACGAGGAGGCCGCCGCTGCCAAGATCTACGCTGCTGTGGATGCCAATCTGGAGGAGGGAAGGTTGCTGAGCCCCGACTTGGGAGGAACGGCTAAGACTGAGGAGGTGATACAGGATATCCTGAACAGACTATAGCAGCCCTGAAAATTCCTCCGTGTATTAGAGTAACGCCCCGTCACAGGGTTAAATCATGACTACACTATCCCAGCCGTTGTTGCAATTCCTCCTTTGTTCATCACTGCAAATCGAGGTGCAGCGGTACCTAGTAGGTTGGCATAGAAGCTATTCAGAGAGGGGTCGGTAATTAGCTATGTCGTCTATTTCTAATTCGGAGGTCTTTGAATGGCCCGTTTCCAAAAAGGTGAGCAACTAGCACATCGATGCCTGATATTACAATGCCACAGTCCACATGGTTGACACTATGATACACACATGCCCCGCTACAATACTACTGCTGCAGCCTGTCTAGCCTGCCAGATACTGGGATCCCATCACCTGGCGTCGATACAGATCTTTATACAAAGCCCAGACATCTGTTTCCTGAGTATAATACGAATCGTACAAGGGCATCGGCATAATCCCCTACTTCGTTCTCTTTGCCTCGAGTTCCTTCTGGTAATTGGCTACAAGCTCTCTCCTGCGGTAGGTTGTTAGCAACTTGCGTGAGCGGGATCAATCGACGTCAACATACTGTAAATGAGGAGGAGCCGCCGCATAGTGGCTAAACTCCATGCTAAACTCGCCCTTGCCCTGGGTAGCTGCTCTCAGCTGTGAGCTGAAGCCAAACATGGCGTTCAGACTGCAGTCGCAAAGAAGTGTGAAATCCTCCGTTCCGACTTCGGTGTCATGAATCGTCGCGTTGCGTTTGTTCATGAGCATGAGAATGTTACCTTGGAACTCGTTGGGTGCCGTAATGGTGGTCTTCATGAGTGGTTCCAGAACTTGGCCACCCGCGTCCAAAAAGGCCTTACGGAACGCCATCGTTGTCGCCAAGGAAAAGGCGTAATCGGAAGAGTCCGTAACGTGGGTAGAACCATCGTTGACGACCATTCTGGTACCAATGACCTTGTGGCCCAGCAGTGGCCCCTTCTCACAGGCTTCTTCGAATCCTTTGCCACATGCGGTCAGGTATTTATCGGGAATGGTGCCTCCAGTTACCTTGTTCTGAAACTCGTTCTTTTCTGGATCCTCAAAGGGCTCAATCCAGCCGGCGACTCGGGCATAATCACCAGGACCACCCGTCTGCCTCCTGAGGAGGAAATCGTAGTCAGCGCGTTGAGAGATTGTCTCTCTATATGCGACCCGAGGTTTGCCCGTCTCGCAGTCCGTCTTGTATTCTCTCCTCAAGCGTTCCACGTAAATTTCCAAGTGGAGCTCTCCCATGCCGGATATAATGGTTTCTTCGCTCTCGTCGTCGACCGTCAGTCGGAAGGTGGGATCCTCTCGTTGGAAGCGATTCATTGCCTTACTGAAATTGTCTGCATCGGTGGTTTTCTTCGGTTTGATGGACAAGGACATAACTGCATCGGGCACAAACATGGACGACATGGTGTATGGGAGACCTCCGTCCGTGAAAGTGTCACCAGAAGCGCAATCGACACCGAAGACGGCGCAGATCTCGCCCGCTCCGATTTCTGCCACGTCCTCCATCTCATTGGAGTGCATGCGCACGATGCGCGGAATTCTGACCTTCTTATCCGTCCGGGAGTTGAACAGGTACGACCCCTTCCTCAGCCTTCCTTGATAGACTCGGATGTAAGTTAGTTGGCCGTAGTTGTTTTCTTCTAGCTTAAAGGCAAGTCCAACGAAGGGGAGGGAGTCGTAAGGCAACAGCTGCACAGGTTCTTCATTCTTGGTACGGTCCAGGGCATTGTTCTCGATTTCAGCTGGGTTGGGCAGGTAGTCACAGACGGCGTCGAGCACAGTCTGAATGCCCTTATCAGCTAGCGCCGAACCCATCATGACGGGACTGAACTTGAGCGCGATGGTTGAGCGTCGAATAGCAGCTTTTATCTGCTGTGGAGTCGGTGTTTTCTCATCCAGGAAGATCTCGGCAATCTCATCGTCGACGTCGGCAAGTTTTTCAATCAACTCTTGTCTCTTTTCCTCCGCGAAGTCCTTTAACGAGTCGGGAACGCCATCCACCACCCTGACTTGGGTGCCTCTTGGGCCCTCATAATAGATGGACTTCATGTCGATAAGATCTACCAAGCCTTCGAATTCGTCCTCAGTCCCGATGGGCACCTGAATTGCTGCTGCTGGCACCTTGAGCTTGTTGTTGATTTGTTCGACGGCTTTCCAGGGATTCGCTCCCATTCGGTCCATCTTGTTCACAAAGCTTATACGAGGAATGTTGTATCGCTTCATCTGTCGGTGCACCGTGATCGTTTGGCTCTGCACGCCACTGACAGCACATAAAATCATGACTGCGCCGTCCAGGACTCGGAGTGCTCGCTCAACCTCGATCGTGAAATCGATATGCCCCGGTGTATCGATCAAATTGACGTGGTATGTCTCTTCCTTCCCGTTCTCCATCTTTTTCCAGTCAGCAAAAGTAGCGGCTGACTGAATCGTGATTCCCTTTTCTCGTTCGAGATCCATGGAGTCCATCTTTGCGCCAACTGAATCTTTCCCTCGAACTTCGTGTATGGCGTTAATTCTTCCAGTATAGAACAGGAATCTTTCGGTGGCAGTCGTTTTCCCGCTGTCGATATGGGCCGCGATTCCAATATTCCTAACTCTCGACAGCCGCTGAGCTTCCTGGGTGCTCATTCTGGCAGCAACAAGTTCTGGAGTCAAAGCCGCCGAATTGTCTTGCGCCATCCGTATAGCTTCCTGGGCCGCACTGGCCGAGCCTAAGCTCGAAGTCCTGCTAAAGGCCCGCCTCGAGTCCACCTGACAAATCCGCCATGTAGACCGGGAACTTGTCGAGCCACCTCCGACGGCGAGGCGGAAGTGTCGCATACCTATGCTTGTAGGCTGCGTGCCCACAAAAAGGCCGCCATTAAGCACTATGGTAGCCCTAGGAGCCCTCATAGTGAATCAATGGCGGGTAAAAGAAGACAAAAGCACAGAAAATGAGAGCAAATAAGGAGTGAGCGGAATTATCAGATGAGATCGAATGCTCTTCACCCAGCGGAAACTTTTTTTCGCAGGGGTTAAGTTAATTGGGTTATCACGAATCCACGTGCTTTCGCGAGCTAGCTACCTCAGGTGGGTACCTGTTTTGTGGGGCGTGGAGGCTGAACACTGTACAACGCCATTCAATCCAAAAACCTGCTCTACTCTGCTCTGCTCTCTCTGTAACTACCTATATTCTACTTGTAAGTACATGGATGAAAGCCGAGGTTTTATGGTGAGGGCCACATCGACCGAACTAGGCTGGCCAGCTAGCTGTCTCTGTTCTTCGCGTCCTCAGGTGCCGTGTTGGTATTAAAATATTCCACTCGCACCAACAAAATCTCCATTCATTGATACGAAAAACCGCGATAAAAAGGACGTAGGTCAATTCATCCAACATAGCGCTGGAGAGTCAGGTTTATGTATCCCAGTCCGCACTGGTCATCTCAACTAAACTGATTCCACAAAAGGCCACTGACCCCTGAAACGCCTTGCTTTTAGCAGGACCATGTTCCTGCCTGCCTGCATTTGCACAGTTCTAGACTCTAAAATACATGGCGTGCCTGATATACCATTACAGGTCCCACTAATGCCACCAAGCTTGACCAGCTAACCACGTTTAATAAAGAGCCCGGGTTTTGAAACCCAGGCGCAGCATCAAATCCTGGAGTCGCGACAGTGCCTTCGATCTGGTCTTGGTTCGGCGCAGCGGTGGCGGATGGAATTGGGGCTCCTGAACTTGGGAAGGCCACAAAATTCGTCTCTGTTGCATTGAAGTCCGTTGCAGCTATGCCAATTTCGTTGTTGAGCAAGTCATAGACGACGTAAGCAGATCTCAGGAAAGTGTCGCCTAGGATATATGGAGGGCTGCTAAAGTTTTGGATCCCGAACTCGCACACCAATTGTCCTTCATATTTCCCATCAGCAAACGTCGGGGGTTGTCCAGCCGTAAGATCGACGACAAGTTCGTCCATTCCCAAGCTGATGCGTGGTCCATCCGGGCCAGCAAGTCCAAATGTGAAGTTGCCGGGAGCGTTCGCTCGGGAACATGGAAGGACTGCCAATCCAATGGAGTTGACCCAATACGCCCCAACCTCCTGCCATATCTGCGACACAAGATCCGTTGGGAGGTAGCTCAGCGTCGTGCCTGAGTCCAAAACCACTGGAATAGGGTATCGTGAGGACGATAAAGAGTCACTTCCGCTAGAACTTGTTGCTTCGACGGATGTCAAAGGAACAGTGAAATGGGTAAAGTTCTCAGCCCCTTCGTCTTTCAGTATTCGAATTCGGGTTAGGCTGCCCACATATTTTTCCGTGTCAATGCCACCAAAAAGAATGTTCCCGGTATTGGAGCCTTCGCGAACCGTGAGACTTGTGTCGCAAAAATGGAAGAGGGAAGTTATATCATACCGAGGTCATTCAGCCAGAGACTGTAAGCGACTGTGTTGATCAACCCGTCATTCATCATTGTGACGGGTAGGTTGGGATACGCAGTGTCCGTAGTTTGCAACGACGCCACGTTGGAGGCATAGCCGACACCCACCAGCCCATAGGCGATAGTCGTATTACGACCAAGTCCCATCGTAAGGTTGTTGATTACGGCACCACCAATCTCCAATGTGTCGGTGAAGTAATCGCCTTTTGAAAAGGATCCGTCGACGTATGCGATGGAAAACTCATCCTGGCGAACATCTTGAAAGCTGGTTGATTCGGCCGTGTCGACTAGGACGCGAAGAATTAGGACACGCCGTTCGAGTGCGCGCGATGCAATAGAGGGGATACTCACAGCTACCAAAGGTGCAGCCTTCAGATATGATAGATGTGCATACTCTTGCTATACTAGACGGGACCCAGGTGTCACTGCTTCCAGTATCCAGCTGCAAGGTAAGGTCTTGCGGAGGAGTCCCTATCTTGACTGTGGAAAAGTAGCCGCCTCTAGTCTTCTCGTTGGTGATGACCTCTTCGAACACCCCCTCCGCGCGGCGGCTTAGTTGCGGTTTGAGATGCTTTTTTTCGATATTCCATTGCACAATCCCGTTCTGTGCTGTGATGGTTGTGAGCCATATGCTCGTGGCAACTGCAGTAGCGATGGCAGACCTCATGGCGATGTCGAAGTGTAACAGTGCTAGGTGGTGGTAAGAGATTCGGATTGCGATAGGTTCATGGCAGCCTATCTACATAGAGAAGTAGGGCAGCGTGACGAGGGAAGGGAAACGAGGAGGGATGGTTCGCAATATGAGGAGATGTGAAACGAAAGGATCGTCACCAACGAGGGCTGGCCAGTGTTTGGTACGAAAGGACGCGGCGCCAAGTCCTTAATGATACTCAAAGTCTCGGCGCAGCACCAACGCTCTCGGCGGCGGAAGAAAAAAGTCCAACATCCTGCACGAGGGAGGGGGCCACTACCTTACGGAAGACCAACAGTCTAATATTAACCGAAGGCAGTCACCGGTGAGGCTATTGCGGGTTGATGGATGGATGGATGGATGGAAATCTAGAATACCTACGGAGTAGAATCTGGCTTGATCCTATGGCGTTTTGCAGTAACTCAAACCACGGCCTTCAAGGTATATACGTACTGTACGTAGCCCTAAGCTTACCTTAAGGTGCTACGTAGTACTAGGTAATTAGACTAGATGTTTGATCCCAAGGTTGCAGTCAGTGCCCCGCAGGAATAACGGGCGAAATGTGTTTGGTCCCAGTACCTAGGTACGTACCACGAGTACCTAAGGTGATCTCTAGGTAGGTACCTACTTCGTAGCAGTAATACGGACGCTACTGTGTGGCGGCTGCAAGATTGGATGCGAAGCACAAGCCAGGCCGGAGTTAAATTAAAAAATCAACCGTGCAAGCCAACTCAAGGTAGCAGATCTAGATCTCGGCCCAGGCACAGCCCAACTCACATCCAATTGATTAATTTAGCGTGTCAGGCATCCCCCACACATCGTCCGTCGATCCGTTCTTCAGTGAATCAGCCCGCATTCCCAACTTACGGTCTTGAGTGTCTGGCTGGTATTCGTACATGCAAAAGTGCTACGTATTCTGCCTCGCCCATCCGATCATTCCTCAGCGTCCCCTTATCGTACCTAAACAGGTGCAGTCCGAAAATAGCAATCACCTCGATTTACAGGTTACCACCGGCTGTATCTCTTATGCACCCATTCCAAATTCTTGACAACTGGAAACATTCGCGTGCAGGGCAGGCGTGTCAAAGATTGAAGCGCGCAAGGATCTCTAATTCTGGAAAAGGACTCCATGTTAAGCAAAGCCTCTAGATCTGATAATCACCACATTGATACTTTTCCACGAACAAACACATTGGCTCCCGTGTTGTTGGCCAGGCCACTGCGCTTCGTGACCTTAGAGCAAGGTGAAACATCTGAACCTTCTCGGCCGTTTCATCTACATGTTCTGCACCAACGCCTGTTGCCGACTTGCCCTTACGCTCACATACTTTGCTCTGCAAGTGTAGGGAAGCACCCCTGGCAACAAAAGGAAAATCACCAAATGCGACGTTTCCAGCCAACAACGAGACGCAGGCCATGAGACCACATGGCGGCCTCCTCGCTTGACCTAAAACTTCGTTTGGTTTAGGGGCACGTTGGCTCTTTGGCCAAGGTGTGAAGTCTCTAAGCAAAGTTGCTTGTTACATACGCATTCAGCTTCTCGAGAGCTTCTTTCAGGACTTCCGTGTGGCAGACATATCCGATCCGAACATACCCAACAAAATCTTGGTCGTTCCCAAAGCACTTGGATCCTGGAACGAAGAAGACCTTGGTCTTCTCAATCAGGTCCTGGCAGAACGAGACATCATTGACCGGCTTCCCCCCGCTCCTGAACTGCACGAAAGCTGTGGTCCCAGCCTTGGGCTTAACCCAGGAGCATACGGTTTTGTTTTTCTCGATGAAGGCCTCAAGCATATCAAGATTCGTATTCGCGAGGTTGACATTTCGCTTGAGTAACGGTAATACGACTGGCTCAGAGAGGGCGTAGGTGGCGATTTGGTCATCGATTTGAGAAACACTGATGGTGGTGTAGTCTCTGGCTTCCGCGAGAGCTTTTATAATACTCTTATCCTTGGAAATAACCCATCCAATTCGGATGCCAGCTAGGGCGTAGGCCTTGGACATGGAGCCAGTGACAATCGTCTTCTCGTACCCCAAAGAAGTGACTGGAGGAGGGACATCCGCCTTGCCATCGAAGAGGTTGTGAAACAATGGCCGATAGACCTCGTCAGAGAAGACGATGATGTTGCGAGCTTTTGCGAATGCGATAATGTCTTGGAGCACTGAAGTGGGAATAACGGCTCCAGTAGGGTTGTTCGGGTTGTTAATGATGATCATCTGAAATCCTTTATTAGTCCAGTTCGGAGAAGATGCGCAATCGCCACCTGACTTTAGTATTAGGCTTAACAAGGCCCTCGAGCTCTTTCACATCTGGGACGAAGCCGTTTTCTTTCTTCAGCCTCCATAATGCTACATCAGCGCCGAGGCTTTGTGGGACGCCATAGAGCTGCTGATACGTCGGGTACACACAGATAACATGGTCGCCTGGTCCGATGAGAGTATACAGGAGCAGAAAGTTTGCGCTGATTGCGCCTTGTGTGATGATGATATCGTCCGTTGACAATTTAGGAAACCCCGAGTCATCACCGCTGTAAAGAGCTGCAACTCGCTGGCGAAGTCCAAGGGAACCGCGAATTGCTCCGTACAAAAGCTTGGTTGAGGAGTCTATTGGCCCAGCAGAGCTTAGTTCTTTGGACAAGCTGGATAGTTCGTCAAGTGAAACAGATGCAGCGCAGGTTTCGGCGATGTTGATTGCCCCAGGAGTGTTTTCATACTCATCCATCCACTGCTCGACCGCGAAGGGAGATATGCGAACCATCTTCGCCCTTGATAACAAAAGATCGTGTTGGTCTATCTAGGGCGCGAGGTTTGGTAATGTATTATTATGGCTTATGAATATAAAAGAACTGTTCGATATATCTCATCCTTTGGCTGAAAGCGGGATCTATATATTTATGGCCGCGGCGGCTTGTTACTTGTCCAGTATGAGAATCGAGCATGACACAAGCAGCATGTCAACTTGTCGTTTGACAATCAACAGGGCGCGAAGGCTGGATTTAGCTTCATCACGGCGTCCGCAACGATTGGTGGAGGACGGTTTGGGTGGATGCAATGGCATGGCATGACATGACATGACATGACACGACATGGCCTAGCAAACCTGAAAGCCTGAAGGACATATTTTGCATGCAAGCAAGTGTACTGGTGGTCAAAGGTTTATCGAGTCTTCTCAGAGCTGCTTGGCTGGCTGCTTGGCTGCGGCATGGAGGGGCGCAGAGAAGTAGACACTTCTTAGCTAATACGGGATAGTAACTAAAGTACCTACCAAACTCACTACCTAGCAAGAGCTTTCTCCGCTTGTGTTGGGCCTGGCGGGGTAAATAATGATTCACCGTCCCATTTAGCCGACTCTAATCTGTATCTTGGAAGACAAATCGAAATGCTAGTCTAGCTGGCTGTCAAGGAGCGGCGTTGCCATGCAAGCGTCCAGCCTGCTTTGTGATCCTGCAGCCAGGGCAATAGCTCATCTCTTCTCAGGCCATCTCCGGTCTCGAAGCGCACGTAACATGCGAAGTCCACTAACGAATCGAAGAGCTTCAACTGCCAAAGAAAGGTACGCACCTCCACAGTTGAATATCCCCCGTGATTCCTTGACCGCGATGGTGTTGTTTCGCCTTCCTAATTGGTCCTGTTCGCCTGTTCCCATAATCGCTTCAGTGTTGCCCTCGTTGTTCGAGACATGACGTCCGTGAAACTGAATGTTTTTTTTTGGAGGCTTTAGGTTAATTTAATAATTATCTTCGAATCGCTTTCGACGTGGCAACCGAGGACATTCCTGGTTTGCTTGTTGGGGAGGATTTATTCAGCCACATTGGCGGTCTTGTTAGGTGGCTTTCCGCGTGGGGCACGGTCTAACCAACTGCGCCACCCTCAGAGCGCCGATCCAGGTTCAGGTTCGTAGAGCTCCAGCTCCTCACGGCGACACGCAATCACTCCTTCTCAACACCCATCATCTTCACCGAAGAACATGTCGATTATGGCGCCTCCAACGTTGAGGACTCTCCTCATAGGAGCTGTTGCATGTCTATCGTACGTCGTATCTGCACAAGGGAATTATTCCAGCGTCGATATGATGCGCGCTCAGCTGGCCTTGATGGATGATCGACCCGACAACTGCCCACCCTGGTGAGTTTCCCAACAGCTTCGGCTGCCTCTGCGACAACCGCCTCATCTTATGCATCGACTCCTGAACTGACAGACATTTCTCCAGCTTCAATTGTCTATTACCAGCCCACTCATGCGCTCAATATGCCGACTGCAACGAATACAACGGGAAATGCACCTGCCCCGAAGGCTTCGGCGGCGACGACTGCCTGGAACCACGTACGCCAAGCCCCTTCCTTATCGTTGGTCGCACAATACTTGTGATCTGAAGCTAACAATCTCCTCAGTCTGCGGATCTCTAGCCCGAGGCGCAGAGCGGCCCATGCGATCGGAACGCTCCTGCAAATGCGACGACGGTTGGACCGGCATCAACTGCAATGTCTGTACAACTGACAAGGTTTGCAATGCCCTCATGGCAACGGGCGATGGAGGAGTTTGTTATCAAAGCGGCGAAGTCGTCAACCACAACTACCAGATCTGCGACGTTACCAATAAGAAGATCAAAGATCTCCTCGGTGAGAAGCGGCCAGAGGTCACCTTTACGTGCAAGACTGAGGATGCGTCTTGCGACTTTCAATGTAAGGCAAGCCGGGCCCTTCCTATTGACGCAGCTTCTAACCGTGCACAGTCTGGGTGGATGAACGCGAATCCTTTTACTGTCATCTGAACGATTGCACTTCCACCGCCGATTACGACGAGTCTCAGAATAGTACCTCCTATAAGTGCAACAAGATTGAGTGTAGCTGCATTCCGGATCGGATGCTTTGCGGCGAGAACGGCTCTATCGACATCAGCGATTTCTTGACCGAAGAAATCAAGGGCCCCGCTAAGTTTGAGTGTCTACAGAAGGATGGAGGCATCAATAACTGCGTGTTCCGGGAACCACAAATGGACGATCTCATTCTGTCGTTGATCGGAGACTCCAGTATCCAACTGTCCTGTCGTTCTGGGGAGTGTCTGTACGAAACAGACGTTCCAGGATACGAGCGCCCAGTGAAGAGGATCAATGAGCCTCTCATCGCTGCTGTCATTGCCGGATGCTCTATTTTCCTAGTCGGCGTCATACTTATCACCTGGTACCTCTCGCGGCGGCAATTCAAATATGGCCCCATTGTCCTCGATGATTCCGACGACGAAAGTACGAAGCTCATGGCAGATCACAAGCCGGCATCAGTGTATTTTGAAAACCTGGCCTACGAGTTGAATGGGAAGCAAATCTTGACCAACATCCAGGGTATGGCTCACCCTGGTGAGATTACTGCTATCATGGGCGCGTCAGGGGCCGGGAAGACGACTTTCCTGGATATTCTGGCAAGGAAGAACAAACGTGGTCAAATCAGCGGCGACTTCTATGTCAACGGAGAGAAGGTGGAGGACTCGGACTACAAGAACGTGATCGGCTTTGTCGACCAAGAAGACACAATGCTCTCCACACTTACGGTGCATGAAACAATCCTAACCAGCGCTTTGCTTCGTCTTCCCCGAAACATGAGTCGCGCCGCAAAAGAGCAACGGGTTTTCGAGGTTGAAAAGCAACTTGGCATCTACCACATACGTGACTCCCTCATCGGTTCCGAGGAAGGCAAAGGTCGAGGAATATCTGGTGGAGAAAAGCGCAGGGTCGGCATCGCCTGCGAGCTTGTCACGAGTCCCTCAATTCTTTTCCTGGACGAGCCGACCAGTGGGCTGGATGCATACAACGCTTACAACGTCATTGAATGCCTAGTGACCCTAGCCAAGGCATACAAGAGAACGGTTGTGTTTACAATCCATCAACCCCGCTCAAACATCGTTGCTCTGTTCGACAGGCTCATTTTGCTGGCTCAAGGAAAGACCGTCTACTCTGGTCCTTTCAGCCAATGCCAGGATTACTTCGATCACATCGGCTACTCTTGTCCTCCGGGTTTCAATATCGCAGATTACCTTGTCGATCTTACCATGCACGCCAGTGTGGCTGCTCCGGACGACGATGGTGCTATGAATGCCGAAGTGGCAAGTCTTGGACCTATCAGCACCAAGGCAGTCAAGTCTATTGCAAGTGTTTCCGGTGGCAGCATAGGGGAAGAGAGTGGTGTTGAAGCTTCATCTTCACGCCCGAGGTACAAGCGGCGTGACTCGGTCAAGGCGCGTCAAGAGCGCGAGTTATTCACTCGCCGAAAGAACACTGTCGATACGATAGCGTCTTCCGATGCAGGTGGCGAGGATGGAGCTTCCTACAAGCTTCAGAAGCAGCAACCAGGATTTGTACCTCCTTTGACTGCCGAGGACCCTCATGATCTTCCTCCTTCCGCAAATGCTAGCACGGATCTTGATATCCTGATCCAATCCTTTGTGGAGTCGGATATTGCAGGTGCTGCGCACGAAGAGATTCAGCAAGCCATCAGTACCGCCCAGGGTGCAAACGGCCAAAATACCAACGGCTACACGCCAGATGGCCCTAACATCAATGTCAGCGCCATGGGGAAAGGTTATGCTCGTGTCGGCTATTTAAGACAGTTCATCATCTTGTCACAGCGAACTTGGAGAAACCTCTACAGAAATCCCATGCTAATGTTAACACATTACGCCATCGCCATATTGCTCGCTGTCCTATCAGGCTATCTGTTCTACGGGCTGACAGATGATATACCAGGATTCCAGAACCGCCTGGGTCTGTTTTTCTTTCTTCTCGCGCTGTTTGGGTTCAGCACCCTGACGAGCTTGAACGTATTCGCCACCGAACGCCTCCTGTTTGTTCGAGAGAGGGCAAATGGCTATTACTCGCCGGTGACATATTTCGCAGCCAAGGTTGTGTTCGATATCATTCCCTTGCGAATTATCCCTCCTCTTCTGATGGGCTCGATCATTTACCCAATGACTGGCCTTGTGCCAGATCCTGCCCACTTTTTCAAGTTCATTCTTGTCTTGGTTCTCTTCAACTTCGCTGCTGCTGCAGTGTGTCTTTTCATCGGCATCGTTTGCAAAGATGGCGGGGTTGCCAACTTGATTGGCAGCTTGGTTATGCTTTTCAGCTTACTTTTTGCCGGCCTCCTCCTCAATCACGACGCCATTCCGAAAGCCGCCTTGTGGCTCCAGGCCTTGTCGATATTTCATTATGGCTTCGAGTCTCTTATCGTGAATGAAGTTTTGGAACTTACTTTGGTTGATAGCAAGTACGGCCTCGACATTACTGTGCCTGGCGCCAGCATTCTAAGTTCTTTCGGCTTCAAGAATAACGCCTTATGGACGGATGTCATCAGCCTCGGTGTCTTTGGTGCTGTGTTCATTGTGCTGGCATATACCGCAATGCATATTCTTCTGGTGGAGAGGAGGTAATGAGCCTGCTAGTGGCACAGGTCCTCTGAGAGTAGGCGAGGGCATTTATTGGAACACATTTGTAGGATTACTCGTGGAGCATAGGTCAACGGGGGAAACGCATCAACTGGGTCAAATGATGGTATCGGTTGCCATGCGGGCCCGTCCACACAGCAAACGCTTTTCTTGTTTACATAGCATAAATTTTAGTATGGCATCGGAACCGGGAGTTCAGGGTATTTCAGGTCACTAGCTGGTGTCTTGGACGGCACATTATCGTTTGTTACAATGATCACATAGAAATACATTGCACATACTGCCATGCTGATGAATCCACTGAGCAAGTAAGTGACATAAAAAGCACATCAGATATGTCCACGGGCAAACCAGCCCCACCACAACGCAGGTTGAACTTGGCTTCTTGTATTTCACATAACGTACAGTCTAGATGGCGTGCTCGACATGGAATGGCATTTCTCATTCCATCTTCCCGCCCGTCAGCTCCTCAGCGATGGTTTTCTGCCTCTTGACAGTCCTATCCTGCTCGCTCTGATTGAAGTCAATAGCCCGCTGTTGTGTTCGCATCATATTTGCCAGCATGCTCTGTACCGTGGGAGGCTGGCCCCAAACATCCCATGCATTATCCGCATCATGAGCCATCGACTTTCCTTGCTTCTGCCAGAAGTCCTCCGAGAATAATTTGTCGAGTTCCTTGCTTAATTGATCCTCATCCACAATAAAGCTGGAGGCATTGATATATAACTCCATCAAAGCATCGCGCCTCGCCTCTGTCTTCTGTTGCTGAATCTTCGCTGTCTTAGAACGACTAGCAGCCGCGCGTGCGAAGCGATCAGGGTCGGGGAGCACGGCCGTCGTTGCTACCATAGCAGCGAATACTGTGCTTCGTGTGAGAAGCTCATCTTCGGGCTCGGGGGCCGCGGCGGCAAGGCGGCTGATTTCGGAGTTGGTTTCTGCTTTGCGACGATGGAACGAATCACGAATTTGTTTCCTCTTCCACAAGCCTTGCAATGCAGTGCCCAGATTCTCGCGACGGTTGCTGGCCATGCGGCGGCGGATATCAAGGGCAGAGCCGGGGCGAGCGGGTTTCTGAGACGCCTCATTGCTGGGCTTCGGAACGACTTCATCGAGGTAGGATGGAAGCACTTTGCGATAATCTTCCTTGTGGCCGAAAATGAGTCGAGGGACTGGGAGAGTACCCTTCATTGGTGGGAGCTTTCGCTCAGAAGATTCGGATTGTGGGGGCTCTGGTACTTCGAGCCATGCCGGGGACTCAGGTGGAACCCGGAGCTTGGAGGAGGTAGTCGAGAACGGTCGAATGGAGTTTTGTGTCGAGGATATCAGTCGGGAAGTTGCTGCTATCGGGATCCTAGATAGCCGCGAACAAGAACATGCGGAAGACATTGTGACAACACGCTTACCGCCAATTGAATGGCATCAAGGTCAGAATGTCGATCCCTTTTGGATGGTCGTGTTGTCGTGAGAGACGTGCTTGGATGCATGGATTGCTTCTCGAGAAATTCTACCCGCGAAGCCAGGAGGTTCCAATTAGAGCTGCTTAGGCCCAACTCTTGAGGTGTGATTGGATAGTAGGGCCGACATTGTTCCCGTCCCGCCAGCCTCTCCAAGGAAATTAGGACTACTTTCAAAAAAAAAAAAGTATTTGCAAAAGCTGGTACCCCACCATCAGGATATTCAACAACCACCAGTGCTTCAAAGGGTAACCACCCTTTCTTCCTCAATTCGGTGCATTTTGCACTTTTATTCCTTCATTCTCTTTAGACTTCACTCAGGTGAAATAATCCGCCACCATGGGTACAGGGAAGAAGGAGGCGAACCGGAAAATCCGCCAGGGAAAAACCGGGGATGGAATGGCCAATGTCAGGGTGAAAGGCGAGAACTTCTTTAGGTGAGTCGCAGTTTGTTCCAAATCTTTAGGAATTTCAGAGCTGATTGTGACGTGTTCAGAAATGCCAAGAAGCTTAAGGTTCTGTCCATGTACAAAGATGGAAAACCTCAGAGAAATGCAGAGGGCAACATCACGAAGGCTGCCTCTTTCCAGAGCAGAGATATCCCGAATGCACGGATCGAACCGAATCGCAAGTGGTTTAACAATACACGAGTAATCTCGCAGGACAGCCTCAACGCATTTCGAAAGGCTCTAGACGAGAAATCTGCCGACCCGTACCAAGTTTTGCTAAAACCCAACAAAATTCCTCTTTCGCTCATCCGCGACGGCCAGGACACCACCAATGGAGTCAAACAACATCAGGCGAAGATGACTGTAGAGACCGCGCCATTCTCCGACACATTCGGCCCCAAGGCGCAAAGAAAGAGGGTGAAGGTTGAAGCCAGCAGTCTGACTGACATGGTAGATCATGCTGAGAAGAGCATGGGTACCTACAAAGACCGTCTCGAGCAGACCAGATTACTCAGCGGAAACTCGGGCGGAGATGGCGACAAGAACACTGAGTATGGAGACCAAGATGAGAGCTATATTGCCATCGCGAAGGAGCCAATTTTCAACAAGGGACAATCCAAGCGAATATGGAACGAGCTGTATCGAGTTTTGGACTCGTCAGATGTGGTGATCCACGTTCTTGATGCGAGAGATCCCGTAGGAACACGGTGTTTAAGGTAAGTATCTGCCCCAGTCGGATGGGCGGAAGCTAACTCGGCAAGTGTGGAGAAATATCTTAGGGAGGAAGCTCCTCACAAGCATTTGATCTTCGTGTTGAATAAGGTACTTCGTTCCCTTGCCTTCACTACGGCATTGCAGGTGCTAATGCAGTATCGATCAACAGACCGATCTTGTTCCCACTGGTGTTGCGGTAAGTCGCTCTATTTATTTCGTTCGATTTTGAAACCTACCCCAGTACTCTAGTCAGGTCTCCTCCAGCTTTATGCCACAATGGAGGATCAACCGTTACGGTCTGGGAAAATTGATAGCCCTCTCGCTGTCCTAGTCGCAAGACCATGGATCGATAGGGTCCGTTCTGGATTCCTGTCATGAGAGTGGCATTGTCTCATCATGAGTTGAAGTCTACCTGTCCTCTCTTTGAGTTCTCGTGGTGGTTTTCTTAGTATTGATTCATACATATGACACCCTACATGCTGTTGCATGCATCTGTTTCCAATGAGTACTAACTTATTGGCCAGGCCGCTTGGGTTCGCCACCTGTCGAAAGAGCGACCGACTCTAGCTTTCCACTCTAGCTTGACCAATCCATTCGGGAAGGGCTCCTTGATAGAGCTCTTGAGGCAGTATGCCAAACTCCATCATGACAGAAAACAAGTCAGGTTAGCAATAAGCAAGTCTATTGTGGTAGGCGACTCTTTGACTAACTGCCATTAGTGTTGGTTTAATCGGTTATCCAAATGTGGGGAAGAGCAGCATTGTGTAAGTGTGACATCCCCCTGTTTGTGAAGTGCGAAAACTCACAGTTTGAAAGCAACACTCTGCGAAAAAAGAAGGTCTGCACGACAGCCCCAATTCCAGGGGAAACGAAGGTGTGGCAATATATCACCCTTACCAAACGACTGTAAGACCTCCTTTTCTCCCCTTCCTCCATGTTACCGCTTTGTAAGGACATGGTGGGCTAACATGGGTTCAAAGATACTTGATAGATTGCCCCGGTATTGTGCCACCAGCGTCTGCCGACGTAAGTTCCACATTCAGATCCTCTTATAAACATTGTTGCTAACCACAAATAGACACCTCAGGATCTCCTACTGAGAGGTGTGGTTCGAGTCGAAAATGTCGAGTACCCATCGCAGTACATTGCCGGTGTCTTCGAGAAGGTAAGTCCGCCAGAGAATGTGTCAAATCAGGAATGAAGCATTTTGTTAACTCGTTCGCAGGTCAAGAAGCACCATTTAGAACGAACCTATGAACTAAAGGGGTGGGAAACTGACATCGAGTTCCTGGAGATGTTAGCCAGGCGTGGTGGGCGATTGCTCAAGAAGGGAGAGCCTGATATCGACGGTGTGGCAAAGATGGTCCTCAATGACATGATGCGCGGCAAACTGCCTTGGTTTACCCCTCCTCCAAAGCCAAGCGGGGTGACGACAGAAAAGGGCATCGAGGGACGGGGTGGAAGGCTTGGAGAGATGCCGCAGAAGCGGAAGCGGGATGACATCGACAGTCTCGCTGACACTTCGATGGGCCCATCAACGCCGAACCTTCGTCAAAATGATGACAAGCAATCTGGGCAAGACAAAGACGATACGGAAGCAGATTTCGAGGGATTCGAGTCTGATGTTGAAGAAGCCCTACAAGACAAATTGCCGCGGAAGCCAAAAGATTTGGCAGATGACGGATCAGAAGACATGATACCCTTAGACGCTTCAAGCGATGAGTCAGAGGATGATGAAAGTGGTGGAGACAGCGACTCTGCGAGCAGTGACCAGACGGATGATGATGAAGGCGCCGACCTGGATGCGTCTGACCCAAGTGACGACGATTCGGATGGAGAACTCGCAACACGAAAACAAAGTACACCTGCGAAAAAGCGACGAAGAACATGACACGCTGCATGACGGCAACTGGCGCTTCTGGGGCATTTTGGTATCATTGGCGCATGGCCCCAAAAGTGATCTGGATATTTACATGAAGAGTACAAAACTACGGACAGGGCTTTGGCGACTGGAGACTCGGACAGTTACGTGTGACGACGTACTGGAGCATCAGCCTTTAATGGACGAGTTGAAAGTGGGGTTCCAATTCGACGTAACGAAATATCGGTGACCATCTTGGGCGTGCTACAGCCGGTACTTTTACGCAAGAAGAATGAAGGCGCTACCACACAACCCTGCGACATGCCATACTTTTGTGCCAGCATGCCACCTACCACTGCCATGCACTGTACTTAATCGACTTTGTCAAGATGTCGAGGTATTGCTGCAGCGGTGTGGACTGTCTTGGAGTCAAAGTAGAATGTCCACCAATTGTCGATCGCAATTCGCCAACCCCTCATGATCTGGCTGTCAAAGGATAGTGGCCACCCAAAGTCCGTGGTTTGGCTCAATAGATTTCAAAATGACAAAAATTGGCCAGTCCGTGACAGAGAAGATTACAATGTCACTAGTCCCAGACCATGGCCAAGCAGGCGAGGGCGATATCTATGTACCGTACCTCAACACATATGTAGGCTTCCATAAGGAAACAGCCTTAAAGAATGGATGGTGAAGATATACTTGAAGGGTCTTGGAGTAGTCATCGAGGAGCTTCTTGGTCCATTTGCGAGCAAATCCTCGAAGTTGTATTCTCAGGACGTCTCGCTCACTATACCGCGGTACACTCCGTAGTCGCTCTAACCTCCATCCGTTCCAGTGATAGCTGCATTCCTCCTTTATGGCGGGCAATATCTTCTTGATCGGCAATGATCCCCAGGACTCGTCCAAGTATGGCGATGATCGTCCGCGCAATCCTCACTAGCAGACGAGTTACACTCCGTTCACGTTGTGTCAATCCCCAATCCTCGTGTCATGGGCACCTGCCTGATGCATTCCAGAGAGCCCGTCCCCATACATGCAGCCACCCAGCCACTCCCGTAACTTCGCCGCGCTCCAGGATTCCACGACATCTTCTCAATTCTTGGCTGCTACCGACCAGTGCCCGGTCCTTTCACGCCAGTCTCTTGTGTCGGCTAACTTGCCGGTAGCATACAGGCTACACAAACCTTCACGTAACCGCCTCCAATGTCTTAGTCAACGTCAAACTCATCGGCGTCTCTTTGGTCACCATGTTGGCGAACCTGGCCTTTCTCACTTCTCGCCTTGTCATTGGGAGGCTGGTCTTCAACTGGCCACCGCCATATTACCTGTAGTTGCGTCTCGGAAGAAACCGCCCCTCGTCATCATTTGCCCTTTGCAGCACCAGGTGGATCTGCAAAGCTCTTGCGGAACTATCTGCAAGGCAAACACGGTCAAGCTCTTGGACAAATTGCTCTAGCGGTGTGGATTTCTGCGACGTTACCTTGCACGTTTTCAGCCTCGTCTACTCTTTTCAGAGTTGTACCTGAGGAAATCCTCATTTGCTGTGATGGGACTGAAAGTGAATTGGTTGGATCTTGACATCTAATTGCCTTGGCTCTGGATGGTTTGGGGAAACGATGATTTCCTATAAATACTCTCTATCTACACTACCATCAACCTCATGTCCTGTGTTTAGTAAATAGACTCGAGAAATACTATCTCATACTAGAGCATATCATTGTTCTCCCTCACGGCTTTCTGTTGTCCTTGCTCAATTCATTGGCACCATGCAGTTTACTCTTACCACCATAGCCTATCTAGCATCCGCTGCGCATGGCCTTGCCATACGTGGCGGCTGCACCTTTCATATCAACGCACATGGGTCTGTTACTGGCCTTGTTGGTCAGTTAGCAAGCGGCCAGGCGAGGTATGGAAGTGGCATCGTCGCATCGGATCTCAGTCTGGAAGGAAATAGTGTTGTCGATGGTCAGGGCCGCGGATGCTGGTGGACCCGTGAGAAGCCATCCAATATTTGAATTGCATACGCTAACATATCAAAGCTCCCACAAAGGTACTACAATGTGACCCGGGGCAGATACCAGAGCAAGGCTGGATGATTGGATGTGACGGTGGCGTATCCTTCAACGGCCAGTCCACTTTCTACGATTGTGACGCCGGGGGCGGACAGTACAATATATACCTTGAGTTCGGGCATGGGATCAACTGTCGTACTGTAACTCTCAGCGCCGATGGCTGCCATTCTAGTTGCCCAACTCCTCCGCCCGCCACTTGCCCATTAGACCTGAGTGGTCCGTATGAATTTCCGCATCTTATCATTCCCATCGATAGCACCAAACCCAATACGGCTTTCGGCACGTCTTTTGATGGAAACATCTCACCCACGGTCTCTTCAATCTTCAACTTTGACATCCCTTGGGAAGATAAGGGCAAGAAGTGTAGCCTGATTTTCCTCCTCCCGAAGAAAGCAGACCTGGAGACTTCCGACTTCTCACTGACCGGCTCTGGAGCCTTAAGCTTTGCATCTCTTCAAGGTATTGCAAGCCAAGACACTACATACGACAACGCTCCTGGAGTGAAAGATGACCTAGGAACCTTCACCGTGTCTCCGGGCAACGGTTATGCTATCGCAACATTCGACTGCCCTGCAGGGCAGGCAGTTAGCTTTAAGATCCAGGAACCCAAGGGAGGTGATACATGCCTTTGGTGGTTCCAGGACTTTAACCCTTCTCCCATTGGCTTATATATTACCAAGTGCTAAGAGCGAGGGAGATTGGAGCGCTGGGTTGGTTATTTCTCAAGCATTTCGCAACTTCAACAGCAGAGTGAAGTTGGATTCTTTGAGGGCCCTGGAAAGTTAGTTGGTTTGAACAGGAGTTAATAATGTCAATACAACCCTTTCAACGACGGGACACTGTATCAGGCCATGTACTACAGAAGCATCTGCCTTTGTATCCAATTTAAAGCCAGTAAATTAGTTCCAGGACTTTTTATTCCGCCGTATTTGTTCTCCTAGCCGATAGCAGTTGTAGGGGACACTTGCAGAGACGCCGTAGACGTGCCACGGCGGGGATCTAAAGCGTTGCTGAACATCATCACATCTCCCCATATCAAGTTAAGTCCCCAATCAAAATAGAATGGAAACAATCCAAAGACTATCATCAGTGAAATCAAGGTATTTTTGCCAATAGTCCGATGTATGGCAAAGAAACCCGTCCCTCAGAGCTCTAGGCCCTCCCTCCCTCCTTCTGTTGTAACGGCACACAATGTGAGTTGCATTAGCAGGGAGGGTGAGAACGATTATCATTATATCCATTCAACTCACTTTTCACTCAGCCATCGAGGATGTTCTCAGGAGAAAATGCCCCTTCAGAGGAAAGAGCCTTCCAAAAACGACTTTTCTTAAGACTCTCCATCAACACCAACGTACGCGAACTCACCTGAGCAAGGACCGAACCTTTTGTTGACCGTCTTCAAAGTGCTCCTGTTATCATTCCTCGTCGTGAATAGAACTCAAAGGAGGAGGGTTCACTTATGATTACATCTTTGGCCACAGTAGCACATATGAAGAGCCAGAGTGGCACTGAATCAAACCAGCAGAAGAAGCAAACCCTTATCCCGGCAACTCTCCACAAGGAGACGGCAGCATTCAGCAAGAAACTCGGCAACAAAGCACTCCAGAGTACACCGTTCATATTTTCCTTGTGAATATGGCTTCTATTAGCACTGCCGCGAAGAAAAAGAGCCGTGACCAGGATGGCGGAACACCTGGTCCCCGTCGAGGTCTGATATCAGCACAGAGTTGGCATTCCCGCGATCATCCCACACTATACCTTCTATACTGATCAACTCCACAGTGAAAAATATCACGACGTTCAGTCCCATATCAGGAAGGCCAACGCAGAACCCCATGGGGTCTGCCCTTTTGTCCCATAAAACTCTCAAGATTCGTGAGTCTCAAGAGCCTCTCAGGGATTACCAACCCTCATAGCTAAATAATCCCGCCAGACACTGACAAAAGATGTCACGCGAGTCTCGTTCATATTCACCGACAGTTACCAGATCATCGGTTCTCCTCACCCTTGCGATCAGCTCGCCGACTTAAACGAAGTCAGCTTCCATCACAGTCTCCTGCCCGTGTTCCTGCATCATCAGGTCATCAGAAACAAATCTCTGGTGCTGCAAAGAACGCTCGACAGGAGCTTCACCTGCACGGCGTTTTCCCAAGCAGCCCTCTCCGCGTTGTATCGCCATCAGGTCCACTCGTCTCGTCACCCAAGTCCCAGCCCAATATTGACAAAACCAGACTCTGGAATCAACTAGTCGAGGCACGCCGGCTGTGTGGTCTAGGTCACACCGGTCCTTTCCCTGTTGGCGCCTACATGTGTCTCGTGGACCCTAACAACGGTAACGTGCAAAAAGTGGCTGCCAAGAGGATGAATCGTGACGGGACACAAGTTTGGGTGGATCCTGTGAGTAAGAAGGAGATCAGAGCGGCTACCCCCCAGCCAGGCCAAGCCATTTGGGGGGAATCCGGAGCATTCCTTGGGTTTGTGGATATTTCACCAGAAAAATGGCCGTACAATGCTTCATGGAAGTGGCCACCAGGGAAGTTTGAGTGCATATTCAAGGCTACAGGCCGCGACGTGTTCATGGGAGCGCGGCACGCAACTCATGACTAACGACGGTGTAACGTCGGTCAGGATATTAAGGAAGGCTTTTGGGGATGGCACAGTCAGGGTACCTCCGAGAAACCTCTCGGTTACATGATCAGTCCGCTCTACTGGCTTATACGAGAATGAAGGGGTGAAAGGCGGGTTATCTGGACATTCCCCTGCGTTCATGAAACCTACAGAGTAGTTCTAGATGCTACTTAATAAAATAATAGTATACATTCTTTGATTTATAACAATATTTGTGAAGCGGTGCAGTTTCGTGTGATCAATCTCCAAGTAACGGACTCCAGAGACCAGGCAGTTGAGGATATTTTATAGACAGATCCTGAGGAGGGTTGGCAAGCTCTGCCATTTGTATCAAATAAAGGCATTTCAAACTGGAATCGTACACGAGGCATTCATTGGAGCCTGCATGTCGACCGAAACAGTATCATCTTCCACAATAGGTATATGGGCGTAGAAAGAGTACCATAGCTTTATCTATACATCCTGGAGTCCACTAAGCGTCGAGTAGGGCTGCTACTCCAGCAGTGATATCTATCAAAGGAAACGTCGTTCTGTTCCCTGCAGTAGTTCCCGGAACGACAGGATCAGCAAAAAACTCTTCCACCATGAAGATGCTTTGACCAATCTGGACCGCAGCGACAAGAATACCGCCTTGCGCTGCCGGTGAATCGTTAGGGATCAACCCAAGATGTTCTGCAGATGTCCAGCTGCCGTCCTTTGATCGGAGGACCGTGATACCTTTGCTGTTTTCAGCTACCAACAGGACCTTACCTCCGTATTTCGGGGGCAGGTAGATCGCATCACTAGGGCTCAGTGGTGTATTCGGGGTCCTTGGGACAAGTACCGGAACACCTTTTTCGGCAGTCATGTCGAAACGATAGATTTGCACGCCGTCACTGTTCGCCGGGTTGTCGTTTGTGAGGAGAATGTCACCCGTGGCAGCCAATCCAGAGTATCCCCTCTGCGTGGACACGATCTCGGAAGGCAGATACCATGGGACTACTGCTTTGCCTTCTGGGTCAACCCGCAGAATCGTACCGGGGAACGTTCCAACAATGTACGTGACTCCACGAGAGTCATGCTCAACGTCCTGGAAGCCCCCATACTTGCCCTGGCTAACGGCGGTGATGTTCAGATTCCAGAGGACTCGTTCCGTAGACGGGTCGTACTTGATGATGAAGTTGTCGCCCGACACATCTTTCCCGCCTGTGCTGAAAGGCGCAGCAGCATCAACGACCACAGTCAGAAGTTTGGTGTAGGGATCTATGCCAACGCCTCCGATATGGAGAGCTGGATTATGAGTTATCCCTTCGAAAGTGATGATATCAACAACTTCGTCTTTGTACGGGTTGTAGGCTACGACCGTGGAATTGAAGAGTGCGCTGGACAATGTAAGCAGGGGTGTGAATGTTTTCGTCCATCAGAGACAAGTACCCAAAGTAGACCAAGCAATTGTCAAAATCCCAGTCGGCGTTCTCAGGATATAGCTGGTATTGCTCGAGGTTGAAAGTGCCTTTCGTGAATGCAGGGCAGCCCTGAGCTTGTCTGTACACGACTCTTGCACTCACGGCGGCGGCGGTGAACACGAGTCTTGCAAGAATAGAATATAGAATTGCCATCTTGGAAGTCTGTCCAGCTAAATATCTACGCAACGGTCAAATATTGTCGCTGCTGATGGTTGAGAGATCAAGACCCCGAGCTCAGAGCTCCCCCCGCCTCGTCAACTTAAGTCGAAATAGAGGGCAAGTATGCACACTGTTGTCAATCATATTGATTTATCCCAGGCAATCTAGCGGCTCACTGCCGTTATGGGGTCTCGCGGCTCAATTCTGGGTAAATCTCCGTAAGGTTCGGCAGTGAGGATGCTTCTTTTTGCCCTTGCAGATCCGGGATGATATTGTAGATGCGGCGCGGGGACGGGAACATTGTCAGTGCCTCACAAACAAAGAGCAGCAGTCCGTTGGTAGGCAGTGCAGAGCGGAAACGCAATATCGCTTGGCTGGGTACATGTCTATTGGTGAACTAGATGTGTTCCAGATCCAGTTTACAAAACAAAGAGATAGTTCAAACAATGGCGACAATCTGCTGACTGCTGAAAGAGAGAGGGATTGAGAGCTTCGTCGTCAAAATTCTGTTAGTTGTCCCCGACACCCGGAAAGGCACGCTTGAAGGTCAAATCAGAACAAGAATCAGTCCCGTGTACGGCTCATAGTCAATCCCACGAACTGCTCGGGCCATTGAGACCCAGTAGTTTTGGAACTAGCCTTCGTCTTGCCATTGATTCGGACCAGTGAATTGGAACAGCGCCAATGTCGTGGGCATTGTGAGTAAGAAATTGATTGATCTGGTTGAGCATCCTTTGAAGGTTGAAATTAGCACTACCCGGCCGGAACCCTAAGTGACGGCACTCTATACATATCCAGACCGGTTTTACGATTGCTAACGACAGAGAGTCAAAGCTGAGCTCCAGGCTGCCCGGACTCTATCTCGGAGAGGGTATGCGGTTTGGGCCGGGAGGCCCAGGTGAGGTTTTGAGGTTATTCGGAGCTAGACGAATCTAGGTAGGTAGAATGTGTATATCTAAGTTTGATATGTACTAGCAGCGGCCAGAAGTGGACCTCGGGGGCCAACGATCCGCTGTCGATGCCCGCACCCTGGGCACCACATCATGCAAACCTTGGAAATGTCTCCATCACGAGGTTCAGGGTAGATGGTCGGTCTCAGTTGACGTAGACTTAATGTGAAGTCTCTACTTGTACTTGTGGCTCAGCTTTGCTTTGGTGCGCTTTCGAACGCCCAACCTGCAGCTCCTTCAGCCTGGGTTGCCTTCACGCAGAACCTTTTCACAAATGTGTCCTCAACGATCCGAACTATTCCAAGAGCCTTCCAATCCGATAGTATTGGAGGGTTTCCATAATCGCCGTCCTTGCCTGCACTCCATCACCTAGTTCCGGACAAACTCCTCAATGAGGGGTCCGGTGCAACTGGCTCCCAGGGACGGCCCCTTATCTTAGTGCCCACTCTGGCCTTGAGAAGAAACTTCTCAATGCTCGCTATTGATGGAATTTGGCGGGCTTCATGGGCTAGCAATTTGAAGTCAAGGAGGAACGCGACCCGCCGCAAGTCTGTAGTGGCCTACATGGCACTTGGCAGGCTCCGTAGTGCTGGGTTTCTACATAGATGAACATCTAAATAGGTCCCGACTGTTGCCCGCGAAGTTTGCACTGTATATTGTTGCTCGGGTAAGTCTGAACTGACTTGCTGAGAACCTGATTACCAGGCGATCCTCACGATGAAGCCTGCTCTTGTCTGTCTTTTGTCTCTCGCCCTTACTGCCTCAGCCCAACAAGCTCTATATGGACAATGCGGCGGACAAGGTTGGACCGGGGCTACAACATGCGTGTCAGGAGCACATTGTCAGTGGTACAGTGACTACTATTCACAATGTATTCCAGGTGAAAGACTAGAATATCAGCGGCAATTTCCCCGAACTAATACTGAGCAGGTGCCGCAACTACAACATTGTCGTCGACAACTTCTGCAGCTAGAACAAGCTCAACCACTCTCAAAACGAGTACAACCTCCGCAATTCGAACAAGCTCTACAACTCTTAGGACGAGTACATCGATAGCAACCAGTACGAAGTCGGCCAGTGGCCCGTCAGGAACCGGCTTCGCAAAAGCCAGCGGCTCCAAATTCACCATTAATGGTGTAACGAAGTACCTTGCTGGGACCAACTGCTACTGGTGCAGTTTCCTGACCAACAATGGCGACGTTGACTTGGTGTTGGACCACCTCAAGGCATCCGGGTTGACCGTTCTGCGCATCTGGGGCTTCAACGATGTTACTAGTGTGCCCGGGTCTGGTACCGTATACTTCCAGTATCTCTCTTCCTCCGGCTCAACTATCAATACCGGCGCCAACGGTCTGCAGAGGCTGGATTACGTCGTCCAGGCTGCTGAGGCCCGGGGCATCAAGCTAATCATCAATTTCGTCAACAATTGGAATGACTATGGTGGAATGAATGCATACATAGCAGCGTTCGGAGGCGATCATAACGGATGGTATACCAACGCTGCCGCCCAGGCACAGTACCGTCGCTACGTCACAGCAGTTGTGAGCCGGTACAAGACAAGCACTGCAATCTTTGCGTGGGAGCTGGCGAATGAGCCACGCTGCTCACAGTGCAATACGTCCGTCATCTACAACTGGGCCAAGTCGGCTTCCGAGTATGTCAAGTCACTGGATCCAAATCATATGGTTACGCTCGGCGACGAAGGATTCGGTCTTCCTGGTGATGGGAGCTACCCATACACTTACTCTGAGGGCCTTGACTGGCAAAAAAATCTGGATATTGCGACACTCGACTTTGGCACTCTCCATCTATATCCCGATCATTGTAGGTTCATTCGGAGAGAATATCCGCGTGCTTACTAACGAGTTCTCAGGGAGCACTAGCTACGCATGGGGAAGCCAATGGATCAAGGACCACGCAGCTCTGTGCGCTGCTGCTGGCAAGCCATGCTTCTTAGAAGAATGTCAGTTTCTTTGGGCCGGGCATACCCATGGTCAGCCCCTTTCCGTACAAGCTACTTGCTAACATGCGCATTGATAGATGGTACGATGTCCCAGCATTGCGCACTCGAAAGACCATGGCAGCAAGCATCTTTGGCATCGCCGGGTATGGGTGGCGACGCGTTTTGGCAGCTTGGTGACATCATCAGCACCGGCCAATCTCACAACGACGGCTTCACCATCTACTATGGCAGCTCGGACTGGACTTGCTTGGTCACTGACCATGTGACTGCAATTGGCTAGGATATGGTCGACTGCCTAGGAGAACTCCGATGCTTTGTAATTACAGTATGGGACAGCTCTTCAAATTGTAAATATTTTGATCGAGCATATATCTGTTAAGGTGCACAATGCACATCGAACTGTGGTAAAGGTAGTTAAAATGCAGCTCCCTAACTCGACATCTCGGTAGAATGGGGTAATTAGTGGAAATGAATGACTGCGTCATGACTGGATAGACGTGTTGCAATGCGGACCCACCTAAAATCTTCCACCTATGTTCGTCTGTAACTGACCTATCCGGATTTACCTCCATCACTCCGTCTTTGACCTCCCTGGCAGAGTAGCATGAGCAATTGATTCTGAAATGGGTTCCACGTCTTCTAAAGCCGCGCAGGGAGCAACTCGCAAGTTCCCAACTCGTACGCCAGGCGCCGTTCCTCCAGCCGCAATCAGAGCAGCACGCGGTCCAGTTCCATCACAGCCAACTGGGAGGCCACAAGCTTCGACAACAAAGAATGACGGTTGGTTCTAATGCCATACATAGCTTTCGCTGCGATCCGGCCTTGGCTAATAGTACTCTGCAGAAATCATGGCTGATTCCATAGATCCGGACAACATTACGGCCGCGTTTGCACAGCGTCTGAAGCAGATGGGCATTGTGCAACCGAATCCTACCTACTCCTCCTCATCGACCGCGGCGCCAGCACCAGAACCATTCGGCCAACGTTCACCAAGTGGGCCATCATACCCATCGCCAGCGAATAATACTACTCTTGCGGCACTAGAAGCGAGGAGATTGCTTCAGCAGAGGGCGGAAGCGGAGTTTGATGGCATTGGTCGAAAAGGCAGCCAAGGGAGGGAGTTCTTGGACTTGAACACTATCATCCAGATCCATGTGTTGCGTGAGCGAGGTGTATCTTCACTCAATATTGAGTCGCAGTTCGATCTCAAAGCTGGAGTCGTAGAAAAGCTTGGGCGACCCGGTATCACTTCTCCCTTCAGTGCTCCCTCGGCATGAGGCGATGAAAGGCAGAGCCAAGATACTCGATCCGGTCACAGACACTTCCCACGTATGCGCCTTAATATTCCGGATACGTTGACTTTGATCTTGGCGGGCCGCCCAGTCACTATTCAGATAGCCTGGAAGGCAGATCAATTACTCGAGGAATATCTATATATCTGGGCAGAGCCTTGCAGCAGGAAATGCACGAATTCGACGACGTTTAGTTGCTTTGACACAGCCACGCCGATAGCCGCCCTAGGACTCCTAGCCAAGCCTTCTGATCGATTCTCACCATGCGCAGTGTCCACCATCGATTCGAAGATCGCTGCCCGTCATGAAGCTGCTCGCATCACTGAGCAGGAAAACAGCAGCCCCACGATACTCTTCTGGTGAACTCAGCCTGCCCAACATGTTGTGTTTCGGCCATTCGGTACGGCGTTCGGGATACTTGACAAATAACGCCTCAACCATGGCCGTTACGATGTATCCGGGGGAGATGGTATTTACTCTGATGCCATGCTCGCCCCACTCAGCCGCCATATTACGCCCAAGTTGAAGAACAGCAGCTTTGGAGGCATTATAAGCACTGCGCCACCACGTTAGTGGCTTCCATGCTGATCCAGGGACATCATACTTACGGACAGATAAGACCACGGTTTGCCACGGTGGCACTCATGCTTGCAATTAGCACCAGACTCCCCCCAGTCTTCAGCTTGACCATCTGGCGTGCTACGGCCTGGGCAGTCATGAACACCCCAGTGACATTTACCCCCATCATCTTGTCGACATCCGCGGCTGAATACTCTAGGGCCGACGTTTCTTGCTGGATACCAGCAGCTGCAATAAGCCCGTCGATTCGGCCATGCTGTGTAGCGATGCCCTCCACAATTTTGTTGAGGTTGTCGACATCTCTCACATCGATATTGTGATATGTCAAGGATGTGCCCAACTCGTTGGTTGCTCTTTCCGATATCTTGGAGAACTCTGGCGCCGGCTCGGGCAGGCGGTCTATAGCGTGGACTAAACGGTCTTGTCAGGTTGTGATGGTAGCATCTTCGCAGAGGCCGGCCCATACCTGTGGCACCAGCTTCCAAGAGAGCCTCCGTTTGTACCAGACCTAAACCCCTCGCACCACCACTGACTACAATCACTTTGTCGCGAAGGCTGAATTCTGGAAGCAAGAATTTCGGCCGGCTTTCGGGACGGAACGCAGAAGGGGTTTGGTGGAAAGATCGGAGCTGCGAGGTGGCCCGCAGAGGAACATTTCCTGCGGATCTGGGGGTGGCCATCCGTTGTGCAGTCAACCAAAGCGACTTGCTTCGCCCGATGAAACGAGACATCTTCTATACTTCAGTTGGTGTGCTGGGTCGATATTGATGTAGAATTGCCTGCGTATGAGTTTGCCCCTTATTCGCTTTCGGTAGCGGCCAAAGGTTGTAGAAAAGCCTGTACAAAAAACAAGGTTGACTTTAAATCGTAACTCGGGGCGAAGAAGGAATCCCTACGAACCTAGGGTTCAGATAACAGAGCTTCTTGCCAGGAGCTCGCCTTTTATCGAGCTCATTGTCCTTTCCCATGCCATCAATATCTCAATGGAAATGGTTCCCCGCACCACCCCACAAAGCGCAATCGCGTTGAACGCTTGCCGTCACACTCTGTCACACAAATGGATCTAGTGTTTCCCAGCTTGTCCCTGATCGGATGGATGGTATGGCGCTATCTCAACCAGCTGGGTGTTGCATGGTTAATCATTGCACAGCCGGAAAGAGCCAGCTCGATGCTCCTGCTGGTGCTTCAAATCTGAGGAGCTCGGGCCATACATGGATGGATGGATTTTCGACAAGTCCTGGCCTGGCCACCCCCAACATGTTGCATCCCACAATCCTGCGAGATGAAATGCCCAGACTTGAGCTCAAAGTGGTCATGCCATGGGGTATCCAGGCCATTTCTATCATATATCAACTTCGTCTCTGCATCATCTAGAGTCCCCGAAAACACATCTTCAACCCCACCTTTCGACCGACGTGGTATCGAAAGCAATCGGTGAGACGATTCTCAACTTCGATTCGCTGCTGTTGCGAATATGGAAAGGGAACAGATATATCAGGAGCAGCTAATGTCCGGGAAGCTCGCCCTCTCGCTGCCGCGAGCAGTGTCTGGCGTCCCAAATACAGCAATGAAGTTAGTTCCTTCTTGACATGCTGACAGGTCTTTGAGCTCTGTTGAGATTGACGTTCCCCCGCCGGCATTCTCCTTGCGGCATCCCGGTCGGGTGGGGCCTGGCCACATTCTTCTTCAATCCAATCTCTATCGATCATCAGGGTTTTGAGCATCCGATTGTGGACATCTTACCGGAACAAACTTCAATGTCGGCCACGGCAATATAGCGGCTGCTATATCGAACCACCGGGAATATTGGCCTAGCCGCTACTGGTCGTTGCTTGACCTATCAGGTAGACGATGCTTGCTTCGCGACGCCCCCAAAAACCATGGGACTTCGGGTGACGGAACTCAGCTCGGAGCGGGGGACATGTTGCTAGTTTCCGCAGCTCTTCGTTGGGAAAGTGGCCACGAACGGCCTTACCCCAATCCGTACTGCGCGGTACTGCTCATGCTGACCCAACGATACCGGCCGGTCGATTTCATTCGACCGCAACTTTTACCTGTCGCCGGATGCAAGTGCTTAGCACCCCGCAGATATCTCACTGCATGCATGAGCGTTCGCTCAGACCTCATATCTTGTTTCCGGTTGCAGGAAGTGGCAGCATAAGTGTGGGTGAGTGTCTTGCACCATTCACACCTGCCGGTGCGCTATCGCCTAGGAGAACGTGGGATGGTGAGCAAGCAGTCCGATATCGATGAGATCTATTCCTCCCAATGAGAACTGTTGGCTCATTCTGGCCAATTACACAGAAATAGCGTCGTTCCTCCTTGAATGACTTGAGCATGATAGCAGAAGAAAATTGGCGATGCCCTGATAGATGGCATGTTTATACGACACATCACCGCCTCGAACGACGCAATAAATGTGGTATAATAAGTCAAGAATAATGATATCCGTCAATTGCTACTCAAGTGACCTTCACGGGACATGTTCCAAGTAACTGCAGCTGCCGTTTCATGACCATTTTAGTTACGCTTCTAACGAGTCGATATTCGCAATTGTACGGCTGAACCGTGATCAGGCCGAAGCTCCACCTTGCTGTTCGACACCAACGTCCTAGTGACGGCAACGACAGAATCCAAGTCACTTTCTCTCCAGCATCTGGATATCGAAGAAGTCTGACGGGTCCAGAACTGGCTCGCTACGTCCAAACGCGTAAACCCCGAACATCACTCCTGCAAACGCTCCACCCACAGGTGGCATCACCGTCAAAACCTGCGAAGAAATAGAAAAGCTGGCCTTGATATCGGCGATAGAAATGGAGAGCTTATACTCAGTTGGCGTGGCTTCTATGACCAGCTCCACAGGCTTCGCCGTGTTTAGTGGGGATTCGACTTGCCTACTGGAATTCAAAACTGGGTATGACGTCTACATTCCATTTCAGCTCTGTTTATCAATATTTAGAGAATGGGCGATGCATCTTACCTTTGATGATCCTGCTTTGCCTGTTGGTTCCCTGGAAATGACCGTCTGCACCTCGGCTTGTTCATCGCCCGGGTCGGCCATGGTAATGCCAATAGTAGCGTAGGAAAACTGGTTCCACCAAAGAACCACTCCAGACTCGTAGCCTAGCCTACGCGGCTGAAATATCATCTTGGCTTTAAAGCACTCATTGTAGGAGGTCTGCTTTCTCAACAGCATTGCCGGCGCCTCGGGGCTCGAAAGATCAAAGCAGTTTCCGTGTAATCGAAGGTACCCGGGTCTCTCGGCTAGACTAAAACAGGGCTTAATGGGTGTATCTGGCTACTCATGAGCTGTTTGTAATCTGAAGTTCTTTCGGAAGAAGCCACGAACTCTTTTGGTACCATCCTAGCTCCAGCTTCGACTGTGAAAGATCTGCCTTCCAGTTGACCCTATCTTCACTGGCGATATTTGATGTTTGCATTGGCTCCCTGCCCACAGTTTGGAGCGTTATGTTTTGCCCTTGGTTGAAGATGGGCCAGTCGTCGTCCCAGTCAACTTTAACTAAAAAGGTCTCCCTGCCTAGAGTGTAGAGGTCAGAGATCTGCCTATGGCTGATGGATTATGTCGAATACTTACCCAATTGAGGCTCGAGATAACTATCGTTGACTTTCACAGGGCGAACACCTAGCATAACTGCCCACCACCGGCCACGGTCATCTTCGAAGACATCGCAATGCCCTGTTCGTTGCACCTCTTCGTTCGGTCCGTTGTACCACAGTGGCTTTCCTTGGCTCTCCCAAGGACCGTAGGGTCCCACCTCGCTCCTGAGCACCCATTCCTGATGGCCGGCCTCCGTGCCTCCTTCGGCAGTGAACAGGAAGTAATATTTACCGCGTTTAATGATGTGTGAGCCTTCAGCAATGCCATGCGGCGACTCACGAATCACCCGAGGAGGGGTAAGGGTCCTACCTGTCGGAAGGTCTATTTCCGATACATGAATGGCGAAGTCCTTGAGCTTCAACCCCGGAGTGCGGCGAGCTAGGCGAACGGTTGTGGACAGATACGCCTTACCGTCATCGTCCCAGAAAAGCTTTGCGATTTTGTGAGTAATTGATCAAGACAAGATTTACAGTCCAACTTACATCTTGATCGAATCCGGGATTGTCAAAATAGACTGGATCTGACCATGCGTCGTCATCCCAGATGTTGTCAGTCCACACATAAAACCCCCTTGGGAAGATTCGCTCCTTCATACACATGAGCTTTTGGTCAATCACCACAGTTCTGGAAACACGTTACATCGGTGGACGGCCGGTATCTCTGGAAGAGGCCATTTGCTAGGTACCAACGCTTTTCCTGTGGCCGGTAGCGAAAAGTGCTGGCCCAACTCCCGGCCCCTGGCTCGATCGTCCTCAGCTCGATCTGACTCTTGCGAGTGAGAGCATGGCCAATCAAGGTCCAGTTTATCAGGTCTATGGAAGAGTAGATCGCGCAGCCTGGGAAGTACTCGAAGGTCGAGGTAGAGAGAAAGTACGTCGTTGGGGCTGTATCAGTTGCAGGCACCACACAAACTGTTGGATCCGGGTTGAAACCCCGAATGATAGGATTGAGGAACTTGACCTCATCTTTAAGTGTACTCATGCTGTCTGTTTGGCAATAGAGATAGTCTGCGCTGGGTACGTATTTAGTGTTCGAAGTCTTGCAATTTTGAATCCTTATGGAAACAGCCCAAACTCAGGCGCAGATACGCATAAACTTATATCAGTATCAGTTTGCTTCGTCTCATAGGTGAGCTCTCCCATGGGATTACACTGAGGTCTTTCAATAAGCGCAATTCGGTACAATTTCTCCACGAATCAAAGGTATACGAATGGTGGAGCAAGATGAGGTAAGCCAATGTTGTTGCGATGTCGAGAGCCTCATATCGTAGATTCTTCCCTGAATACCACACCATACTGGGCATGTTGCACTTTACTCTCACCTCTTGAAGATGGGTGCCGCAAACTCGGGATTTATTGGTCTGCTTGGTGCTTCTCGGGCCAGTGGGGCTCAAGAAGCAGACAGCGCAATAGCCGTCACGATGTGCAAGGAGACAAGGCGAAGCTAGGGTTACTTCATTCGATCAGTCATGGTAGAATTGAAGCCTGGAACTGTCTTGCGAATAAGCGCATCAAACAAGCTTCAACACTCGAGAGAGTGTGCGATATGTTGTATTCAGGACGAAGGGTATGGCTGGTTCCGATAACGCCAATCACTGAAACCCATGGGGCGGTCCTAGCTACCTTAGTTAGAGTCTATACCACACCTGTGATGGGGGACAAGATTGAGGCCGAATATCAGAACGGAGCAGCCGGTGAGTTGGTGCGGGACGAGGTTCCGGTTCTGGGATGTGAACTTGCACCGACGGTAGATGTAAAGTCCGCATTGAATCATTTCCAGCACCTGCCAATTGTCTACTCGCAGTTGCCAAGCGTTGGAGGCTTGCCGGCATTGCACCCACACATTCCATTTTAGGACAGGTGGGCCACCCACTAGAAATTTGATCACACACGACAAAAGCCGCGAGCAAACTTCGGTGTTTATGACGATTGGAGAGGATTTGTGCTTCCGTTGTCATTCACTTATTACAACAACGCGAAAAAGTGTCTCTGTAGTTGCAGGAAAGACGACGGCAGCGTTTGTGGAACATCAAAATTATGACGTAAGCAAGTGACGTAGTTCTTGCCTCGGTTTGGTTGCACAATGGTCTTGTACGAACGTGCGTAGGTGCGTGTCAGCCCCTCCGCCTTCAAACACCAAGCCACCATACACGGCCGCAAGCCGCAACTCAATGCTGACATCGTTCTCCAAGACTTCACTCGACCCTCTCCCTCCAGAGCCTATCCTCTTTGCCATCGGGCGGCAATTTTAAACGGATCTCACGCTCTTGGAATATACCTCTCCTGTTCCTCGTCATCTACGATAGTCCCGGCCATGTCTCGCTTCTCGCAATATGACACCGACGAGGAGCGGCTGCCTGAGGGGATGACCCGCGTCGGCTACGATGCTGATGAGCAGATATATACCTACCGCGACTCCGACGGCAGCTATTGGGAGGGCCCAGCAGGAGCGCAATACGGCCGGTTGACCCGTGTGTCCGACGGTCCTGCACCGACCGAGTCGCCAGATGCCGAACCATTCATACCGAGCTCAGGCCGCCCACAACCGTGGAAGGAGGAGCAGGTATCGTGGCGGCAAGCGAACCAGCCATTACTCAACTTTTTTGTACTTGCCGGTCTCTTCCTACTTCTAGTCTTCTGGTACCTCTATCGGACAAAGACACCAGTTCCAGCTGGTTGCGGAAAGGATGCCGTTCCATACAAGATTTCTCCTGGGGATACCTGCTGGGGCATTGCGGAGAAACACAAGTTTAGCGTGGAAGACCTGCTGAGGGAAAATTTGGGCCTCAATTGTGACAGGCTGCAGGTTGGGAAGTCGATATGTTTGCCATCGGTGTAGCGTAATATCGATGCCATGATCGTGCTGTGAGATTGAAGGAGGTCGGCTACCCAGGACAGAATCAACCGCGGTATGGAATTGCTTCTAGGGTTGGATTGGGGTTGGAGCAGCTCATTCTGGGACCGAAATATGGTGTTTGGCGTCATTGAAACCTCTATCGATATTATAGCCCGATCTGGAGGTTTTGGGGTGTGAACCACCTAACTTCACAAATCGTCACTAAATACCCTGTCTTGCAACAGGCATTACATCTGTCCATCGCCGAATCTTGGTGATTGCTCATGAGTGCTGACTCTGCCGATGAAGTCGTTGGACTTGTGAAGCATCGTGAAATGTAGCACTGGACCTGGCGGGAAATCTTGTAAAGTCGGCATCAATCTCTATGGTATGCCCTCAGCTTCACTGCCATTATTACAGCTTCATCAGGGCTTATTGTTGATCACATGCTGTTGGTTTGACTTGCTGGTCGTGCTGGTCAGTGCTTGGCCATGGTACCGCCATCTCGAATCTGCCTAACCTTTCATAGCTACCGTAGTTACGGAGTACTTATCTCATGTACCGGATAGGGGATGGCCTTCCTGAGTTTAGTGGAGAGTTAGCACGCAAGGTGGCAACATAGCGCGTCTTGGTATGTTCCACTTCCCCGCGGGGAAGTACTGGCAGGGAGTAAGCACAGCCCCACCATGGATGGCCGCTTGCCTGATAGAGATCAGAGTTGGATCCATCGCACCGACGTCTTTCGAGGGGGGCCTCATGGCAATTCAATTCATCACTAAATTCTGAGTGTCGGAATGGTTTATCAAGCGACACGAGAGTTCTGAACGGCTCATTAAGTGTCAGCTCCATCAAGCATGGCTATCGCGCCTGGATGGAGGATCGCTTCACTGATGGAAGCCTGCCCGAAGATGGAGAGGTCTGTTTGCAGCGACGGGGACCACTCATCAACTGAAGAGAGAGGCGTCGATCAGTCCATAGCCAAGTGCGCCAGGACAGGTAGTGTAGGTTTAGCATTACAGTCCTACCACCTGATGGGGCTGACTTGCAAGGGACCATTGCCACAGCGGTCTCGTCTCAGAGTTCCGTTTGTGATGAGAGGATTGGGTGGCTGACCGCGTGACGCTGGTTCCCTTCTCCTACCCCGCACGCTGTCGAGCACTTGTGATACATCATCCACACTGGCTGCCCTTTAATAAGGTCAAGTATATCCCATTCCCTTGGTGGCCCCGACCTTTCATTCATCTCTCTCATCAAATCATCGATATTGTATTCGTCAACGACTTATACTCGCTTGACCTCATCCTTCGAACTTAACTCATAACCGACCGCAGCTGCCTCAGATCAGGACAACAGCAAATTGTCGCTAGATATCAGGTAGTACGTACATACAAGTATCTTTGTACACGCCTGCCGCCCTCCTCAACCATCAGACCACCCATCCGGTCTAAACATCTCCTCTCCCATCGGGCTTTCATCCACACCTTGTAAGTATCATCATCTACCAATCCGGAAACCTTCCCCCAGTTCATCCATGTCACATACTAAGCACAATTCCCACCATAGAGTTCATCATGCCTCCACGAATCCCTACCGTCAAGTCCACAGAGGCACTCTGCTACGGTGTAGCAGGTGTTGGCGCCTTTGCCCCTCTCTACTTCATCCTCCCTGGTGCCGAAGAGCGCCTAGCTCTGCAGACGGCGAAATGGGCTCCTCGATGGGAACGAAATCTCAGCTACTTTACCCCTCGCGTGGAGATGAGCATCAAGCGTGTCGAGCCACCCGTATCGCGGATGGTCCAAAGAATCGACAACAAATTGCCTCTAGAGAAGATGGCCAAGGGCATCGACCGGAGGATTAAGAACGGCATTGTGCGGTTTGGTGGTTCTTCATCTTGATCACAGAGTACATGTCATAGCATTTCGGCATAGATTTAGATGTGGCATTGGCTGCCACATAGAACGAGCAAACATGTAAAATTATTCGAAACTCAGACCTGTCTTTCCCATGCGCAAGCGATATGTCAAAACGAGCAGAACCAGCGTCGATAAATTGCCCTGCAATGAGCTATACACATGTTATTGACATTATTGATGTCGTTGCTTCCCTTGATTGCTCGAGCCATGATTTTGAGTTGGGATGAACAAACCTAGACGAGTCCAACGTAGTGGCATATATCCAACCTCGAAGCCCACCAGACCCCGTCCACAGGGTATCGTAATCAACCGATCTAGATAAGGCGCTGCTATTGTAATCTGCAGTTTTTGTTGGTGCTATCTACGGGGCGGGGTTGCGTGCCTAAAACGCCGTGCCACACATGTCGATGCGTATCTGTAATTACCTGACATATTCCAGCAAACGTGTCTGGAAATCCAAGTCAAGCTCGCTGCTTGATAACATTCCCGATTCTGTCTCATGAAGAAATCACAATTCAGGAAATCTTATAATTCCATGTGGCGACTCAAGATACCGAGATGGAACGGCGTGGGAGGAGTGATTTACCGAATCCATATATTAATAAGAGGGCTCCGCATCAGGGATACTGGTTTGGAGTATAGGCTGCTTGTGCTACGCTGGACCATTCACTGGTAAACATCATATCAGCCGCCAATATGCAAAGAGCACTGCCGAGGGCTTGCTGTCCTCTAGTTGCGATATTAAAACAGAATTTCGTGAGATTGGCGAGCAATTGCATGCTTGCGACAGATTCCTATCGGACATTGTGTAGTCCCGTGAAGATGCGATTATCAACCTTTTGACGTGTCTCTTTCATCATCACGCTGGACATCAGCTGCTTCTGCTGGTCCATCCTTGTCGCGAGCGTCTCCATTCTCATCAATACACTTGGCTGCGCGAAGCTTCGAAATGGGCCCACCGTCGTCCTTGGCTGGTATTCCTTTTGTCACCAGCCCCGTCTTACTCGGTGGGACTGTCCTGGTCTTCTCACTACTGATCTTTCAACACCTATTCTCCGCCAAGTATCCTCTCAATTTGCCATTGGTACGGGAACGCCCTGGGAAGCGGTACTTTAGCTTAGCCACTCGCTGGGCCTTTCATCGCAATGCTGCCGACGTGTTCCGTGAGGCATACGAGAAGGTGTGCTTTCTCGTCCCTTCGGTTATGCGCAGCCTGTGAAAGTCTAATCAAGAATATCAGTTCGGGAGAATAGGTAGGACAGTGCTTATCCCAGGACTAGGAGTCAGAGACGAGGTAATTATCGCCAATTCCTCGATGAGATGGCTGCTGGCACAGCCCGATCATGTTCTCAGCGTAGGCGACGCATTTGCCGACATCGACCAGGTCAAGTATAGCCTGGGACAGGAGAGGTTTGCATTCCAGCTCGACATATGATCTTAGGCATCTGAGTAACATGCTGGCAGGTACGTTGTGGATGCTTGGCCCGGGATGCTGGTCAAGAGGGAAATGAACGCCGTCCTCGAGAACATCAGCATCGCCTTGAAGGATGAGCTTTCCGTCGCATTTGATAAGTATTTTGGGACCGATACAAATGAGTGGCGAGAAATCAACCTTCTAGAGACATTGAGGATGGTCGTGGCCCAAGGCTCAAGTCGCTTTACCGTCGGGCTCCCACTCTGTATGTCTCGATTGCTCGTGAACGCGTATATATGAAAAATTCATGCTTACCCGCAGTCTAGGTCGGGATGAAGAGTATCTCAAAACCTCTCTCAAGCTCATTGATGGAATAGTCCTGACAGCTGGGGGAGTTGGCGCTCTCCCAGCCTTCCTACGGCCGGTCCTTGGTCCCCTTGTCGCATTCCCGGCTCGACAGGCAGCTAAACACTTCCATACCTTGATTATACCGGAGTTCGAAAAGCGGATGCAACTCCTCAAGGAGATTGAAAAGAATCCCGACCTCGAACCGCAAGATCATATGCAGATGATGATACGTTACGCGCAAGCAAACAGGTCCCAGGAACTAAACGATCATGAGTTCGCCGGACGGCTGGCCCTGGCCAATGTGAGAAGCGATGGCAAACCTCAACCAGCACTCGCTAATCTGTTACAGCTCGGATCAATGCACCAGACTGCGCTTGCTACGACCAATATGATTCTTAACATCATCGCGTCAAACCCGGAGCATGATACCGTCTCTCTACTTAGGGACGAGGTAGTCCAGATCATTGGCAGCAGCAACCAAGACCAGGCGTGGACCAGGGCAAATGTTGCTAGAATGACGAGAGCCGATAGCGTGGCGCGAGAAACCATGCGCATCAACTCGTTTCCGAACCGATCAATGCTGAGAAAAGTAATGGTAGATGGACTTAAAACCGAAGATGGGATCGAGCTACCCAAGGGAAGCATGCTGTCTATGCTCAGCTACCCTATCCATTACAACGAGGATATCTTCGAGGATCCATCAAAGTTCGACCCATTCAGATATACCCGGGCTCGAGAATCATCAGACAACAAGGGGGGCAACCTCTCGTTTGTGACCACGGGGCCGCAATTCCTCACGTTTGGACATGGCAAGCACTCCTGCCCTGGCCGGTTTCTGGTCGACTTCGAGCTGAAGATGATCATTGCATATGTGTTGATGAACTACGAAGTGGAGTTCCCGGCTGATTATCATGGCCAGAGACCACCAAACAAGTGGCTGGTCGAGGCAAACTTCCCACCATCTGGGGTTCGAATCAGAATCAGGAGACGGAAGCCGGAGTAGGGGAATGGTTCGGTAAGAATGCCTGAAGCACTTTTCTTCTAAGAAGAACTTTGTATGGTTTCATCGTTTCTTTCTCTCTACATATCTCCTCATGCTGGATATGTATGTGGTAGAGCAAGTTTCGGCAAATAGACTTATAAACTACTCATTGCAATGTTGACCTGAATAAACCGGGTTGGTTAATTCCAAACTAGCGGCTTGTAGATCTTCACATGCATTCAAAGGTTCAAGGGAAGCAGGGAGCAGGGGCTCCAGCTGTCAGCAGCTGGCCGACTTAATCCCCGCATCGTGTCCAAAATCAGGTACCTTGCCAGGGGTGCCAGGAATTGCCCCCGCAATCGGTAGCCAGGAACCAGTCAATTTCAAAAGTGGAGGCACGCATGAATTTCCAAGTTGCCAATCCCTACCACAAATCACGACACGACGCGACCACGGTAAATTGGAACTGGATTGCATGCAGTCATGATGCTGTGTTGACAAGAGAACTGGGGCGTATTAACCCTACTTGCTAGCTAGGCACACTTATCGCGTCTGCAGCACGTAACGACATGAGCTTAGCTTGCTTGTCCAAAGAAGTTTTCCACATTCGAGTTGGCGACGGCTGACGACTATAAACAATCATCTCAGGGCATTGACCGACTATTCCAGGTCCCTTCGGAACCTACCACGTCAAACTTCATCATGTCGCAATTATCTTTGCAGAGGGCTCTCTCGACAATGAGCTGGCTGGCTTCCCCCTCTAGAACAGTTGCAGGGAATACACTCTACCGTGCAATGCCACCACGATGCTATGCCACCCGCGCGAAGACCACTTCTACTCCATCCTCTTCTCCCGCCATGACTGCGAGTGCCCCCAAAGTCAAGAAAGCCGCGGCTACGGGCAAAAAGAACGCGAGCACCACCGCGACCGCCACAAAGAAAACTGCATCTCCAGCGAAAGCCAGCACCGTCTCACCTGCCGCGGCGAGCTCGAGCCTGAAAGTGCCGAAGACGGCCAAGAAGACTACAGTTATTGCCCCAGCGACCAAGACCCAATCTACAGTCATACCTAAGAAGACGGCAGCAGTGGGTGCTGGGGCACCATCACCAGAAAAGACGAGTAGCGCGAAGCCCACTCCACTGACGGCAAGTCCTAAGATATCTGGGTCCCGCGTATCTGAGCGAGCACCTGCACCTATCTCGCCTGCTCCCGTATTGCCACAGGCCACGCAGCAAGTACCGAAACCTCTGAACCCAGCGAGCAAGGAATACAGAAAGTCGTATAACCGGGCGGCGAGGAAATGGGTTGCTACAATGGTAGCGATGCCTATCCTACTCGTCACGTCTTACTATCTGTTTGATAGATGTGAGCATGATCAAGTTGCATAGTTCGGTAACATAGCTAACGTTTAACAATAGTGGCATTAGGTAACGAGGCAAAGGTTCTGCCGGACTTGGGACAGGATACGGGCAGGGCAGGAGTGAAGCATAAAGTAATTTGAAATTACTACTCGATCATGATGAGTTAATGGAATATGATACCTCAATATACAGATCTCCCTGGCCCCAACTGTCGCTTGACATGTTTATTTCAGGTCTTAAGCAGCCTGGCCTCTCAAGATCGCCGTCCTTCAGATCCTCGAACGACTCGGTGGTCCGAACTTCTTCCACCGGTGCGGTCCTCCGTGATCCTCATTCCGCAAGCTGACGCATTCTGTGAAATGGTATAATGTCCCTCCATCTTCCGAGAAGTTATTTCAGGAGATCCGTCTGCTGCGCAAACCATAACGAGTAGCCTATGTCTGGGTGTTCGCACAACCGCACCTAGGTGCTACCCACCTACTCGGTTTTCGTGCGGCAACGCAATACCGAGTGGCCAGACATACCGCCAGCACCCCAGAGGAAGCGACTCCGGCGTGGCATGCATTTGCACTGCTGTCGCCAGGGCTAAGAACAACATGGAAGTTCCGAACATACTTCGCCATTCGGGGGGTGGTGGGGGGCTCGATACCAGCAATTCAAGCTCCAGTCTTCGTTGGCAACGTTGTCGTGGCTAGTCTTAGCGATCTTGGGCGGATGCTTGCATCTTTTCGAATCGATATCCGAGTTGCATTCCATCTTCATAGCCCAGGAATCTAACCGCTGTCGCCAATGCCTTTCTTAGATCACCACTTGGGCAGTGATCGAAGGGATCCCAAATGGTGTCAATATTTAATCCTGCAAAAAGTGAAGAGTGTCATGCATCCCTCTCAAATTTATTTAAGTCTTAGTTTGTTGATTGAGGTTAAAATGGGTCCCTTATTCAAATGTTCAAAGTCGTCTAATCCCTTCTGACACATAAACACTATATACAAAATGAAGCCCAGGACTCGCTTGTTTGACCTGAGAGTTCGCATCGTTACACTTCTCCACTCCTCATCTCTCTCCTTGGGGCCGTCCTATGGTTTTGGGGAAATATCATAGCCTGGCCTGTTCCTGATGTTGTTCTGGCGGAGGCTTGCCACTGAAGCTCACCATTCCTCGGCCCGTCACCGTGCCACTCTTTGACAGCACCTTCCTCTTGCCAGACGTAGTGAGCGGTTGATCATCATCCTTCTCACGAATATAGTAAGCCCAGTCTGCGGTGTCGTCAAGCTCCGTTTGAGAATATCCGTTGCCCAACCATGCAAATCGATTGCCGGAGTATTTGATCTCCATGTCGTCGAATCGAACTTCCTTGATGGTTTCTATGTAGTGGAGAGTCGAACCTGGCCACAAAGCGACAACGGGCCCATCTGCCCTGGGTTTGTACCACGATCGACAAGGATCAGCCCATACGGTTTGAGTCATGAACCGTTCCTTAAACTCGATAAAATCACGGACCGCCTCCGCTTTCGGCGCAAACTGGACAATATTGTTGGTCTGGTAGCGGTCGATGACCTTGAGCATCCAGTCGGCCTGCGCCTCAATGGCCGACAACACTGGCCCGTTGCCTATGGGACAGTTGGGGCCGAGGAAGATGAAGTAGTTGGGGAAGCCAGCCGCAGCCATACCAAGGTAGGACTCGGGGTTCGTCGCCCACGCGTCCTGCAAGTTTTCACCATTGGGTGCGACAACCGGGAATCTTGGCCGGAAGGATGTGTCGAAGCCAGTCGCGCAGATGAGAACATCCACTGGGTACTCTTTCCCATCGTCACAGAGACATCCCTTCTCAGTGACGCCAGTTATCTCCCCGTACACGACCTCGACATTTGGTTTCGTCAGCGACTCGAGATAATTGACGCCGGGCGTCAACCGACGGCAACCGACGCTCCATTCCGGAATCAGCTTCCCTTCGAGGTAAGGATTGCCGAGCTTCTCCTTCATCTGCTCTAGCATGTAGGTGCGCGTGTCGTCGTTGATCTTGTTATTTTTGAGGAAGAGGCCAAACTGGCCATTGAGGCCTGTCTCGACGTCCTTGCGATAGTCAAGAAGCGCCCCAGGTTTTTGAACAAAAGTTTGCTTTTCTTGAGGGGTGAATAAATGTTGCTCGAGCCCTTGGACTGGAGAGACCCAAGTTGGCTCTCGAATGAATGTGGTGACCTTCGCACATGTCTCTCGAATGGCTGGGAGAACCTGAATGCCAGAGGAGCTGAGCTGAAGTTAGCCATCAAACCTCGGTTTGTAGACTACGAAGACTTACCCATTGCCAATCAAGCCAACATGTTTGCCCTCAAGGGATACTGAGTCGTCCCAGTTGGCAGTGTGCAGCAAAGTCCCCTTGTACTTATCCAGCCCAGGAATAGCAGGCCATTTCCAGTTATTGAGGATGCCGCCAGCGTTGATGAGAACGTCGCAATGATCGCTAATAACCTGCCCGTTCGCCACATCCTTAATTTTCACGTCATAGCCGCCGTCTTTGTTATCCCAATATGCACCAATCACCTGGTGCTGGGTTTTAATGTACTGATGCAGGCCATACTTCGTTGCAAAACCCTCGAAATACTCGAAGATCTCCTTCGCTGGTGGGTATACAGCAGACCAGTCAAGCTTAGGTTCGAAGCTCCAGGTGTAGTTGTGTGATGGAACGTCACAAGCGCATCTGCCAGGGTCCCAGGGTATCAGCGTTGTATCTTATGAGGATTGCATGCAGGAAAGTTGGGAAAAGGGGAAGTAAAGGACAGAAAGGCACGTACCCAGGATATTTGTTCTCATACCATGTGCCAGCAACCGCAGGGTTTTTCTCATATACTGTGAGAGAAAAGTTGTTGAAGTGTTTTTGCAGTTTGTATGCCAGCAGTAGTCCGGAGGCTCCAGCACCAACACAGATAACACGAACATGCCGTTCTGCGTGAACGGGACCAGCGAGCCTTCTGGAGGCATCGCGGTTTCCCGCATGCATGGTATCGGGTAGAAGAAGATCAGCCATGATCCAGAGGTGGATCTGCAAGGGAAGAATGAGATAGGGCAGACAATTTCGAGAGAGAAAATATTGCTGGAAGAGAGAATGTAATGGAGGATTTTTGCAGCCCAACCTAAGCCAGGTCTATAATATAAATAAAGGCAGGCTGGAGGAGACACAGTGAGCTAGATGAGACTAGAGAGACGACAATCGGAAATCACATATCCAGCCTAGTACAGGACATATCCCATTGTCCGGCTACCACTAGGCACGCCATGCTTCACTTGAAGACCACGCGCGCTTTGGACCGACCCCGGATAACGCTACACTCGTGCCGGCACCAGGCGGGGGTTTCCTGGAAAGAATGTGGTCCATTTGATCAGAATAGCCCAGACACGCCTGGCGTTGCTATCCAGAGTGTCAAGACTGGCCACGCAATTGGGGCTTCCTGAGTCAGGTCGTGCCGATGTAACAGGCACGTGTAGTTCGACTTGAGGTTCGCATGACTCGGTCTAGGAGAGCACAGGGCTGGTTGCCAATCAGGTCCACACAAATGGGTATGGGATGCCCAAGATCTCGCCAGTCTACCTTATTCAATGGCCTAGGCTTCAACCATATGATGCCACTAGCACCGCAGGTATGCAGTAGTACCGTGGATGTAGCTAATTTTATGGCCGGGGGGGCGCTCTCTGCGTCCTCTTAGCCCGGGACTAAAGGATAGCATGTCAATGATCAACCGACGGGTGGCGAAGGCCGGCGAACTGGGCAGGGGAAGTTAAAATCGGATACCATGAGCAAATTTGGTTTGAAGGTTGCCTCATGAGTCATTAGTGGTATGCAACGAGGTAGAGATTGGGAGAGCGAGTCGCGGCATGATTCTGAGTGTGGGGGCCGCAAAGATGCTGTGGTGGATCCGTGGGGAAAGCGGGGGGAGCGACCGGGGACGCTGATCCATGGCTTTGGGGTTCGGGAAAGGTCAACCGACATGTCTGAGGAGAAAATTTGGGGAACCTTCCCCCCCCCCTCTCTCCCCTCACCCCACCACACCTCATTGTGTTTGGGGCTTGTGAGAGCCACAGAGCCAAGTGTCTGCTGTAGGATGTGTGTCTCGGAGACTATCACGGTTTTCGTCATATTAAGACCTGGTTGGAACTACGTACAGGGTTACTGAGTCTTCTTTCAGAGCCTCAGAAATCAAGTGACGGATGTTGTCAAAAGCCCGAGTCCATGCGTGCATACCATATCCTCTGTGTGGGTGTATATACAAATATCTGCAAAAGCAGGCGTAGGACCCTGCTGCCACTAACTGGTCATGGCTGCTAGACACAGTTCATAAAACCATGCCACTAAATCAGACCAATATGATGCTGTGATCACCTAAACGTGTAAACCGAAAATGAGGTCGAATCTCTTATATACTCTATTATAGTCTTGCTCTTGGGGCTTGTTCTTTCTCAATCATCGCCGCGTCTCGCTTCGCCCATTCCCGCATCGTCTTGCGCTGTATCTTTCCGCTTGCCAGTTTCGGTACCTCATCAATAAACACAACGCCACCGACGAGCCACTTGTGCTTAGCAAGCCGAGATTTCATCCACAGCTGGATATCCTGTGGTTTAACTTTGTTTCTGGACGCTTCTTGTATAACCACGTAGGCTCGCGGCCACTCGTCGCCGTTGCTAGGGAACGATTAGTTTCGAGTCAAGGGCGGGTCTAGTAATCTCAAGGGGGCATACATGGTGATTCCCACAACTGCAGCATCGGCAACATGATCATTCTCCAAAAGTGCCGCTTCTAGCTCCGCAGGGGCAACTTGCAGTGCATTGACCTTTATGAGCTCCTGCAGAGGCCGAGTTAGCAGCATTTGTCAACAGCTCACACTGACAACTCACCTTCTTTCGGTCCACGATCCAGAAGTAGCCGTCATTGTTACATACTGCAATGTCTCCGGTCTTTAGCCATCCATCCTCGTCGAGACATTCCTTCGTTGCTTCTTCGTTTCTCCAGTACCGAAGGCATATATTAGGCCCTCTCACGCACATTTCGCCGGGTTGGTCGATGCCAACCTCCTTGCCGTCGTCATCGACGAGTTTACATTCGCAATTCGGATCCAGCCTCCCGACGCTGCCGGTGTCGTCTTTGACTCCGCCGGGTACGTGAATTGCGCCGCAAGTTACTTCTGTCATTCCCCAACCTTGGTTTATTTGCATCTTGAATCGCTTCTGACATTCATTTTGAAGCTCTCTGGATAGAGGCGCTGCACCGCAAAGTACATCCTTGACGCTTGAGAGATCGAAACGAGCTGTCTCTGCACGTTTTGACAGCATGACCAGGATTGGAGGCGCAATTTGAAGGCTTGTAATCCTGTATCTCCCAATAGTGAAAAGAAAGTCTTCGTACCTGAATTCCTTCATGACGTAAATAGGCACCTTCAGCTTGATCGCCATTAAAATGGTGTAAAGTTGCCCATAAGCATGATACAGGGGCAAGAATCCAAGCCATCGTTCTTGTGGGCGCGACTCGAATGGGTATGGTTTGTGAGCATATCGCATGAAGATGGTCTGCTCGACATTTGCTATGAGATTGTGATGAGAAACACAAACCCCTTTCGGAAGTCCCGTGGTGCCAGAGCTGTAGTTGATGGTTGCGACTGTGGCAGAGGCTTCCTGAGGGGTGAATTCGGGCCAGTGGTACGAGTCCCCTTGTGCTGGCGTGCCAACCATAGATCTCCAATCGGGAATGCCACTGCGGGCTTTGTTCTCCGTATCTGAAAATTGGAAGATTCGGCTCCTGGGGATGCCGGCCTTGTCGGCGGCTGCGAGGACTGGCTTGAGGTGGTCGGGATGAACAAGAACAACCGTCGCCGTGGTGTTTGTCATTTGATGGACCAGCTCTGCTTCTTGTCAGTCTCGCCACGAACTTTGCATATAGGTCCAATGGACCCAAAATCTTGAGAGAACTCACCAGGTACTGTATAAGCGGGATTTGCGCCGCTGAAAATGCACCCAGCGCCAACAATTCCAAGATACGCGACCGGTACGAAGATCTGATTCGGAGTGCATATCATCACCACGTCGCCTTGTCGTAGGCCGAGCCTCTCAAGGCCGAACGAAAGGCGTTTCACCCATTGCAGCAATTCTTTTGGCGAGAGGTTGTTTCTCTCATCTTTGCTGTCAAACCACAATGGCTCTTCCTGCGGTTGCGTATTCGGAGGGAAGAGGTACGATAGAAGGTTCGTTTTTGGTATGTTCAGCGAAGGGTAGGGCGATGTGAAGACCATTTTGGCGGGGTAACTTAATGGTATCGTGGGCGGTCAGAAGGACTGCATGAATAAAGAGGAACTGCAGTGACAGAAGAGACCAAAGAGAAATTTACCAACCCAGGCCCCACGGTCCATGTATATCGTGAAATAGTTGCATGCCTACCTTAGGTTTCTCATTGGGTATAGCCATGGACCGAATAGGAAATCCGAGTCCGTATCCTTGGCCGTGTCTTCCCTCGGCAGCGACCAGAGTCTTAGCCGTGCGGGGGGGCAGCTGCGGTTGGCAACTTTCCCAGCGCTAGTTGCTGGCTCATGAACCCTAAAGTGCTCATGAGAGCCGCTGGAGAAAGGCGAGCTTCGGCTGGACAGCGGGCTGCCAGTTCAATAGCACCAGCACCACACCAAGTAGGTACCTTGGTGCCCGCAACCGACACATGCATCTGCAGCGACTAACTTACCTACCCGGCAATTAAGGATATTACCACCTAAGGTACCTAGACTACCTAGGCAGGTAACCCAAGTTCGTTCAGTGGACGTAGCACCTGGAGCAACAGACCGTGGCCGACCATGGATGAGTTACACGTGTGGCAGTTGGAATTAGCCACGGAAAAGTTCTGGCACACGGTCAACCGCCCTAGTCCAGCCTTCATTCCATTGCTGGGGTAGAAGATAATGTTACTATGAAGCATTTCCGAATGTGTGCTTCTAATGCCCCTTGCGCTCAATTAATTCGTTACCGAGTACGTCAAGCACTTCCAGCATAAGCTACTTGCGCGCAGTTGTCCCTCTCGAGCCTCTCTCATCAAAGACGACATCATGTCCGATTTACGAAACTTTCGATCCTCTTTTTCACTAGATGGTAAAACTGCCCTCGTTACCGGAGGATCTCGCGGCTTAGGCCTGCACATGGCAACTGCATTTCTACTCTCAGGCTGCTCTCTCGTCATCATTACTGCACGAAAACGCGCTGGCGAGCAGGGGATCGACCAGGCAATCGAGAAGCTGAACGCTCTCCCGGGAATTCGTGGCCGTGCAGTCGGAATTGCTGCCAACGTTGCAGAATCCCAGGGAATCGTCCAGCTAATCAGCGAAGTAAAGAGCCATGTTGGCAGCAAGGGCCTCAATATCTTGGTTTGCAACGCTGGCGCAGCTTGGGGGTCCAAATTCGAGGACGCACCTCCAAGCAGTTCGGTCAAGATTCTAGACCTAAATGTCCGAGGCGTCTTTGAGCTGGTACAGAAGTTAGTTTGCTTGATTCAGACAAAGCAGATCACGAGTTGCTAACATCCAAACTCCAGGTCACTGCCTCTGATGGAGGAAGGCGCATCCAAAGATGACCCCGCGAGAGTGCTCATTATCAGCTCCACGGCAGGGAATAACGTACCTCATGTAGGCGAGCATGGAACTATCATGTACTCTGCATCAAAGGCTGCTGTTAATGTGAGTTGGCGCCCTGCTGAGCAAGGTTTTCTTTCTGGAAGACTAACAAATGCCGATGCACAGCACCTGGCGCGAAACTTCGCCGTCGAACTCGGCCCTAGAAACATCACGTCGAATGTGATTGCTCCGGGTTTCTTCCCTTCTAAGCTAGCTCAAGGCCTAATAAACAATCTTGGGGGCATCGAAGAGCTGAGCAAGGATAATCCGATGGGCAGGTTGGGTGATGCCGAAGACATCGCTGGTGTTGCAGTCTTTCTTTGCGCACCAGCCGGAAAATACGTGTAAGTTTGATCCCCGGAAATTCATGTGCCACGTGCTAAAATCTAATCAGCAACGGTGTTGACATCTCTGTCGATGGTGGAGCACGGCTCGCATCTGGTAGAATGTCCAGACTATGAAAGTGGAGGTTGACAGGGACTTGGAATTTCCTGATCGAACATGTAGATATAGCACATTAGGCATGATGACAATGAAACTATCTTACAGAAAGATATATTGGCTATCTGTCCGTACTCTTAAATATATACAAAGTCTCACGCTGTGAACAAATCGCGGCTTCATCCGCTCATGAAATAAAAGCTTGCCGACACTACATTCATCCACATCCTCATCCTCGTTTTGTACCTAGTATGTAAGATTGATCATCACCGTCTTCGGTTCCGTGAACATTCTAAGAGCGTTGATGGCATTTTCACGACCAGATCCACTCTCCTTGCTGCCGCCAAATGGTGCAGTAAGGAAGCATAAGCTCACGCAGTTGATCCCAACCATGCCACTGTCGATATCAGCAGCAACCCTCATGGCTTTGTTGATGTCCTGGGTGAAGACGCCCGCCATGAGACCAAAATTGGTGTCATTTGCCTTGGCGATGATCTCCTCCTCCGTCTTGAACTTATTGAGAATCGACACGGGGCCAAAGATCTCCTGTGTACAAATCTCTGCATCTTGCGCAACGTTTTCGAAGACTGTGGGCTGGATGTAGTATCCCTGAGAATATAAGTTAGTCGACTGCGAGCAACCAGGATCTCGCCTGTACAAGCTCATACCTTATCTCCAATTCTGCCTCCACCGACAATAAGAGTTCCCTGGCCTTGTTGGCCCCGTTCAATAAAGCCACTCACTCGGTCAAATTGTGCCTTATCGACGAGTGGCCCGAGTGTAGTCTCTTCGGCGTCTGGATCTCCAGCACCTTTTGCCTTCTCTTCCATCGCTTTCTTGTACCCTACAACGAACTTATCGTATATCCCCTCCTGGACGTAGACCCTGCTTGCGGCAAAGCAGACTTGGCCAGTATTCGCTGTGATTGCATTGGCACACCATGTGATCGCATTCTCGAGATTACAGTCATCGAAAACAACAGCGGGACTCTTCCCACCAAGCTCGAGAGTAACTCTCTTCAAGTTGCTCTTGGCGGCCATCTCCTGAATCTTTCGGCCAGTGGCGGTGGAACCAGTGAAGCTCACCTTGCGAACCTTCATATGGCTAGCGAGCAGCGCGCCCGTGCTGCCGTCACCCGAAATGACCTGGAACACACCAGGCGGGAACCCAGCCTGCTTGATGAGGCTGCCAAGTGCGAGTGCGGCAAAAGGTGTTTTCTCCGAGGGCTTCAAGATGAAACAGTTGCCGGTAGCAAGCGCTGGCCCGGCCTTCATGCCCACGTTGCCCATAGGACCATTCCAGGGAATTATGCCACAGGTGACACCAAGTGGCTCATTTCTGACAATCTTCATAAAACCGTCCTCCTGAGGGTACATCTCTCCTGGAAACTTATCTGTCCAGCCGGAGAAGTATTTGAAGCTTTCGGCAGCGAGGTTGATTTCGAATGAGCCGAATGAGCCGAAAGGAGCACCAAGAGATAACCTGGTCAACTCGGCCAGGGCCTTGCCATTCTCCTCGATGAGGTCGGCCAATTTCAGCATAAGGTCTCTTCGAACGTTGGGGGGCGTTTTCCTCCATGTTACGAATGCGGCTTCAGCTGCAGCAACCGCTGCATCCACGTCGAGCTCCCCAGCAAGTGCAACATCGTCGGCTAGTGGCGAGCCATCCTTCGGGTTGAAGATCTCAAGCTTCTTGCTGCTCTTGGAATCCACGAACTTTGTGCTGTTAGATTCTCGCCATTGGCACGTTATTGTAGATGAAACTTGCCTCGTTATTGATGAACAACTGCTTGGGAAGATTGCTCTTGCTCCAAGGAAAGCTTGACTTGCTGCCATTCACGGCTTCTTTTAGGGAGGCTCCAAGTGAAGTCATATTGCTTGTGGTTGACCGATGACGAAGTGCTACTAATACGGAGTGAAATCTGAAGTGCTGATAAAGATCCTTTCCTATGGACTATCTGTCCCTGGGATAGACAAGATAGGCATATTTCAGCAACTTGCCGTGCAATGGCCCATTACACGAAAGGCCGCCACCCCACTCTACGGAAGTGGCCTAGGTAGGCAAGCCAAGACAGCCCGCCCCCGTATCTCGATGCTGGTCTGCCGCCAACTGCTTCAGGGTTTCTTGGCTGGAGACCTCTCGGTGATAGAGTACCGTGTCATCCTTACCACAAAATCTTTTGTGTAGTGGCTACGGGAAGCTTCCGGAACGCTAGGCGGGTAAGTAGACCAGCAGTCGCACACAGGGGGTGGCAGGGGGGTGGCTATCGATTTCCGACGAGTCATGAAGAGGGTCGCGACTTGAAGGAGCTGACTCGGAGCGGCTCCCAGACACGGCACCAAACTACCTAGGCATGTTACTTTGTAGTAGCACTACGTAGGTACATGATGCGACACCTTATTAGATTCGCGAACGCACTGCACTGCACCCCGCATAAACCCCTGTCGAGTGTGGGGTAACCCCGGGCGATCGATCAACTCGTCATTTTTGGGGTAGGTTGGAGTTGATTTAGCGGGGTCAGGCTTGAGGTTGTACAACGTAGCTTCCCGAGTCAATGTCCCGCGGCCCAAGCCTTTTGAAGGACTCGTCGGTTGTCAGTTTCCTACCCAGCTTCGCACTTATCAAAATGAGGAGTAAAACTTCCGGTACCGTGTTACCAGTGCTGCATTCTTTAGCTGGATGGATGGAAATTGATTGAGTAGTGCCGAACTATCGGACTTGGCCCCTATAACACACAATAGACATCAAAAGGCAGCTACGAGGACTCCTAGATGTTTGAGAGCACCTTTTTGTAATAATTACGAACACGAGATTACTCTCTACATCCATCATCCCCAAGCTGTCCCATATCGTATGAGTTTCAACTGATTATACCACACCAAACTTGAATCGCGACGATGGGTTCAATGGCACCAACTATCCCCAAGACCATGAAGGCCGGCCAATGGGACCCGGTAAGCAATATCCCAGTTCCACGCATGTCTCCAGATTTTGTACTGGCAAAAGGCGGCTGGCATCAATCTAACCTCGCACATCTTGAGCAGAAACAAAAAAAGGTAGTTGTCAACGAAATCCCGGTCCCAGAGCCTGGGCACAACGAATTCCTGGTCAAGATACGCTCAGCCTCGCTGTGCCATAGCGATATTCTCGCCACTCAGCAAGCCACTGAAACCGTCACTTTAGGTCATGAGGGCGTCGGGCACATTGTATCGATGCACCCGTCCACCATGAGCAAAGGATTTGATGTGGGAAACGCCGTGGGTTTCCTGTACATTCGCGGGTGCTGCTTCACGTGTGCTGGATGCCAGATCCACAATCTCCACTGCGAAACCGGAAAGCAGCTCCTGCAAGGTTTTGCTGTCGACGGGTTCTTTGCCGAGTACGCATTAGTTGACATCCACAATGCAGTCATCCTCAACGAAAGCAAGTGGAACATGGATTCTGCATGCGCGGTATTCTGCGCCGGAATAACCGCTTTCCACTCGGTCGATAGCTGCGAACTTACCGCTGGAGATTGGTTTGGTGTCGTGGGTTGCGGCGGTCTAGGCCAGCTAGCGACACAGTACGCTAAGGCGATGGGCCTGAAGGTGGTGGGCATCGACGTTGCCGATGCGAATCTCGAGGAGGTGAAGAAACAGGGCGCCGATGCAGTGTTCAACTCCATGACTAATACGAACTGGGCCCGGGATATCAAGACGCTGACAAACGGCGGTTGTCGAGCCGTCGCAGTATACACAAATGCAGATCCTGCATTTGTCTCCGCGCCTACTTGTCTTGCGCTTGGGGGTACTCTCATGGTCATCGGTGTTGCCAAGAACCCGCTCAAGACCAATATCATGGATCTTCTATTAGGAAACTATAAGATCAAGGCAGAAAGCACGAGCATTCCTCAGCGCATGGGCAAGGCCATCGCATTCACCGAGAAGCATGGAATTATGCCGGTAGTAGAGATTCGAAATGGTCTTGAGGACCTGAATACCATGGTGGAAGAAATGCAACAGGGTAAAACAACGAGGAGGCAGGGAGTAGCGTTCAGATAGTTTTGTATCAGTTATAAATATATTAAGCACTCACAATCATCCTTGTGGTGCAGCTGATGTAAATTATCACTCAATGTATTCGCTTAAAGAGCACATGTTTACTTGTGTAAGTGGGTTATTTTGTCCAATAGTAGTTTGATAACTTTCAAATTATCTCGTACAATTCAATCAAAGGTAACATACTTCTCCCCGTACTGCTCTGCAAACGCCTTGTATTGTTCCTGATAGACCTTGTGCCTCTTCGCAATCTCTGCCGCCGTCTTCATCTCCTCTCGTCCGACCTGATGCCTATGTGCCGCATCAGGACCATCGGCAACTCTGACGAACCTGGCATACGTCCACATTTCTGGCAAAGGGGTGTGCTGTGTCAGTCCTTGTCCGCCAAAAATCTGCATGCACTCGTCAATGATCTTAGTGGCCAGAACAGGCACCAGGATCTTGCTCTGTGCAATCGCTCGCTTTCCGGCCTTGTTGCCTAAAAGATCCATGGTATCTGCAGCGTTCAAAACAATGAGCCTAGCGCCATCTAGCTCCAGTCGCATCTGAGCAATGCGCTCAATGTTGGAATCGAACTCGCCGATCAGTTTGCCACGAGGTTTCTTCCGCGGGTCGTTACATCTTATCAGTGCCAACTCGTACGCGCGTTCTGACTGACCAATGAGTCTCATGCAGTGGTGGATTCGTCCAGGCCCAAGCCTTCCCTGAGCGATCTCGAAGGCACGCCCTTCGCCCAAAATCACGTTGTCCGCCGGCACCCGAACACTTTCGTAAAGATACTCACCGTGACCTTCGGGAGCATGGTCATAGCCCATGATGGTAAGGTTTCGGACTTGGGTTATACCAGGTGTGTCGCAAGGAACAATAATCATGGAATGGCGCGCCCACTTGTTTGGGTTTGTGGGATCCGAGCATCCCATCAAGATGTAGAATGACAATTCCTTGTTCCAGAGACAGTTGCCGTACAGCTTCCTCCCGTCGATCACATACTCGTTGCCATCACGCTTAATGCGAATACCAATCTGTGTGGCATCAGAGCTCGCGACGTCGGGTTCCGTCATCGAATACGCCGAGCCAGCTGTCCCGTCCAGGAGAGGTTGGAGCCATTTCTTCTTTTGCTCTTCGTTGCAGTATTTGGCGAGTAGCTCAATGTTTCCCGTCTCGGGAGCATGGCAGTTCATGGTCTAGAATGGTGTTAGTGCGGGTGCTGTCTGTTACGCGAGAGTCGCCAACGAACCTGAGCAGCCCAATAACATCGGCCCATGATCTCAGCGCAGCACGAATATTCCAAGTTTGTCAGTCCCGGACTCTCCTTGAAGTGGTTCGGCAAGAACAGGTTGAAGAGTCCTCGCTCCTTTGCACGCTTGCGTAGCTCATGCATCAGCGGCGGGGTTGTCCATCGTCTGCCCTCAAGTTGAGCTTTCATGATCTGTTCCCTTGGGATACACTCATTCTCGACCCAGTCAAATACAGCTTGGATCTTTTCAATCGCCAGCGGGGAGAGTTTTGCCTTGACCCAGGGTGGAATGCGTATAAACGCTGGCCCTTGGAGGGCGGGATTATCCATGGACGAGTTTGACGACATTGCTGGTCCGTGTTTGAAGGGATCACCGATGGAAGATGGTATGTATGCTTCCTCAGCATGTAGATATTCAGCTTGGCCGTTCACTTTTAGTAGAAGCTTAGATCGTGCCGCAATGCATACCCAGAGTCACCAGGACACCACCGGCAATCTCGCGCTACATTACCATCGGGCCGTGGGTGCAGGTAGCGGAGTTCTTGTTCCCCTCCCCGCACAAGAGCCTATGCCGCGGCATTGGGCATGCCGCCCCCGCCAAGTCAACCCCATGCTTTCCAGGTCCCTGCTATGTACGCACGGTACACCCCGGGCCCATGCGAAGGTACACTGACTGACTAGTAATTATAGGTACTGGTAGTCTCTCGCTTGTGTTGTGGATGCATTAGCGCTACTGTCATAGGTGACTGCAGGACCCTTATTCACCAATTACTGTCTATTGTAGTACATCTATGTATATTTCAGTTGTCTTCGGCCGGATATGCACGAGACCTAAGGTAGGTAGGAGCCCCGGTACTGCCTACCTGAATAACCGCAGAATCTCGTGGCAGGGACGATTACCGTGTCATGCTGGAAGATTTGGGGACATAGACAGTAGAAATTTTGCTATTGGGTCATATTTCTGGATCATGAAGTTTGCAGGTACACGCTCAGGTAGCTCTTCACGATGGGTGTAAACAGAGCTGTCACCTACCAAATAAGTAAACATCTTCTAGTATTCAACCATCCGCTGCAAACGAGCCTTGGATCAACATCCGTAGCTCGAAAAACCTCGGCTACCTTGAGCCAATCAATCTTATGGAATGATCTTTGCCAGTCTAAACCTATCAAACGCGGTGGACCAGGACATCTTGGTGTCAATTTCTTCCACAGCTGAGTCCCACATCTGGTGGCATTTGGACATGTCCATCGGCCTGTCAAAGTTGAGCATGGTGATGATGAAGTATGCGAATCCACCATGGCTTCGATCATTGCCGACTCGTCCTGTCACAAGACCATGCTTCTTCTCCAACGCCTTCCATTGATCTATATGGTCGGCCAGGTACTGGCTGGGTTGTGGCCCAGATCCGCCTGGTGGTGGCGGCGTTCCTTTTAAACCAAAGTACTGGCAGATCGTTGGCCATTTCTTGCTCCATGATGACGGCTCGGCGCTGTCTGCCACATTGTATCGCTGTTCCGATGTCGTTTCTGGATGTAGGGATGTGTAGATACATACTTTGGCCAATATGTCTTGGCTGCACTCGTTGCTACGGTTCTCCCACGAAATTTCCGACCCTGGGAACGGACACTCGCTTCCCTTGCCGTTGATCTCCGCAAAGAGGGCTAGATATGTACCCAAAGTTTGCGCCAAGCAATATATATTGTTGTTTGGCACAAATCCTATGATGTTATCGGGGATGACTTCACACCATGTCCATTCCTTTCCCTTTGCCATCTGTGATAGCATGTCAGTCTGGTCGTAGTAGAACATCTGTGATGCATATGGCTCTGGTATCCGTGGCAAGGACTCGCGTAACGGGAGATCGTTCTTAAAAGGGAACTGGTCGAGCAAATGTACACCGTATGCCTTGGTGCCAGTCGGCAGGACGACGAATCTCAAGTTCGAGGAGATGTTCTCAACCGCCAAAACCGCTCGCTGAATCAGATCCTTGTTGATTTGACACTCTTTGACCGGGTCGGGGTCCATAATGTATGCTAGACTCAATCAGCATACCAGCACATATCAGAGGACTGCAGTAACCGTACCAAAGAAGTAGACATGACTGATTCGATCCATATTCTTGACCCTCGCCTTGAGTTCAGCCTCCAAGCCGGCCTGCCCTCCAGGAGTCAAGATGTCAATACCGCTAACAATCTGCAGCTTGGATGATTCTGGCCATTGGGTTGCCTCTGGATCCAATGGCCGGTTTGTCAGGGCGGTGATGGAGGTGAATGTGTCTTTCGCCGGGTACCCATTTAGAATAGCATTGGTGATGGCCCACCCTGTGATACCACTTGCCCCTACGTCTATGTTAGACCATGAATGAGAAACAGAGACACAAAGCACAAACCATAAACAAGAGCGTGATTTCCGGTCATAGTTCCTACACGCGTATGACGCAACTACAAGAACACCAGACAGAGTTGTGTTTGTTCAAGATGAACGATGGAAGATGGCAGGAGACGGGTTGGAGGTATCCGCAGCTCATGTGCTAGCACGATTTACCCTAGATATGTAGGTAATGTCCTGTGGGGTAGCTGATGCTGTGGATGGCTACCCATTATCCTACGGAAAGGCCACGCAACCGGAAATCAAAACGCAGGAGTACTCACTCCGAAGGGGAACGCGGGGGCGTTGCGTCTTTGGTGTGGCAGCAACATGACCGGGAACGGAGCCGGCTTTGTTTGTTGATCCATCTAGACAATACCTTTACAAATATACACTGCGTGCTTTTCACAGGGGCTATATTCCGATGCATTCATTTCATTTTGCCCGGATGGATCAAGGGTACTGCATACCGGCCTCGAGTTCCCTAGAAAGTCGACGAAGAAGCATCATAAAATGGGGTCGGGGATAAGGGGGTTGCTGCAATGCGCCTGTAGAATGAAGCGCTGGCACGAGAAACCATGTGGACGGCGGGGTAGGCTGAGCAAGTGCTTTCTTGGGCTCCCAGAGAGTCATATGAACAGCTTCAATGGAGTTACTGACTCGCGATGGGCAACCTTTGACGGTAAGTTGCTGTGGTTGGCGTAGGTGTCCACGACAAGCTTGCTTGCTGAAGGCGAGTCGTGGGCAATACATTATTAGAGAATTGTTATTGGAGAGTCCTACCTAGGTACCCATAGATCTACACTATAGGCAACTACACAGATACCTGGTTACCTTATGCAGCCTAGGCCAAGCTTTCCCCCACATTACCGCCACCCACTCATGGCTCAGGTACGTACTCAGAGCTCGACACTCCATCACACATCTCCGCATCACTGGAAAATCTTACCCAGACATCAACTTCTATCTTAGCCTACCCCAGAGTCACCAGGCCCCATACAAAGCTAAAATCAACACGCCAGCCGTCGGGTTGCTGCTCTGTGGATCCCTTTGGCCGCGCACGAAGCCTGATGGTGGCACAAGTCCTGCGATATGGGCGCGTGCATCTGGATCATATCCATCAGCCACTCCTGCTGTGGATAACTATTCCTTGTCTCCCTTGGAGTGAAATGGTAACTAGGCAAATAGGAATAGGGCAGCTGTGCGTCTTACTCGGCCGCTGGACAACCAGGAAATGCACATCCCTCGTTCGGCAGAGTGCTCTGTCAATCCCATTCTGGTGGAGACATCTTTGTCACCCCGGCGGTCGACGTTGGCGTATCTGAAGGTTGTTACTTATCCGCTTCGGAAACTCACATGCATGTTTGGCCCTGACTGGCGGATGCGATGCCCGATCGTTTATTGCTCATTTTGAAGGCCCGGTGCTGATGAGAGGGCGGGAATGGTGCCACACTCTACTTCGGTTCACATATATCCTTTGCCGAGTACGCTTGATCTCTTGTCATACACCTATGTAATCTGGAATTTATTATATCTGTTTTCGTTCCGTAGATCAATTTGCACTCGGTTTTCCCTCCCTCTCTTCTCTTTCAAACTCCCTCTACCTCGCCTCATCATCTTTCGCCTTACTATCCTCATAAGATCCCCGGACTACTGCAACCGGCCGCTGTGGTCATAATGGCGCCCTCTGCTGAACCAAACGGCATTAATGGCGAAACGAATGGCCACACCAATGGCTATACCACTGGTGATGCCCAAGCCTTTGTCTACCCACCTGCCGTCGCAGCCGACGAACCCTACAGAGTATTGAGCCAGTATCACTCGAAGACCACTAAGCTGCGTGTAGCATGTATCGGCGCAGGGGCTTCGGGTCTCTGCCTGGCGTACAAAATGGTAAGCCTGGGAGAAACTATACAGCCTCGGAATGCCTGGCACTAACGAAGATGGCACAGGAAAGGCAGATGGTTCCTGAAAGCTGGGAGTTGACTCTCTTTGAGAAAAACCCACATTTTGGCGGCACTTGGTACGAAAACACGTAAGTGATGCCCGCGATATCCTCGACCGATGAGAGCTAATCTCCTCTAGATATCCCGGCGTCGCCTGTGATGTAAGCTGACCCCTTCGAGCCTGCTCTTTAATGGTGTTTAACGTTATAGATCCCTTCCCATCTCTACACATTCTCTTGGGATCCGAATCCCGATTGGTCGCACTACTTTGCATATGGAGACGAGATTCAGCGTTACTTTGAAGGCTTCGCGGACCGGTATGGATCAAAGAAGTACATGAAGCTCAGCACAAAGGTGATCGAATGCCGTTGGGACGAACAAAAGGGTTTTTGGAGCTTGACACTCGAGGATCAGGTCACCAAGGAAACATGGCAAGATTGGTGCCACGTTCTAGTCAACGGCGCTGGCATACTGAATACGTGGAAATGGCCAGACGTCGACGGAATTCACGACTTTGCCGGTCCAAAGATGCATTCGGCCCACTGGGATCATACCGTGGATTTTGACGGCAAGACAGTTGGTGTCATCGGTACCGGTAGCACTAGTGTACAGATTGTGCCCGCTCTTCAAAAAGTCGTTAAGAAGCTTGATGTTTTCATGCGCTCGCCGACCTGGATCTCGCCGCCATTCGGTGGTGGCGTTTTGGAAGCGGACCTACGCAAGGGCGATTCGGACCAGCCAGGCAAACGGCAGTATACCTTTACGGACGAGGACAAGCAAAGGTTTCGAGACGACCCCGAATATCACCTAATGTTCCGAAAGAGGATTGAGGCTGAGATCAACTCCCTTTTTGGCATGTATCAGCAAGGATCGGAGATGTCAAACCAGTCCCGGAAGTCGATCAAGGAGGAGATGGAGCGGCGAATTGGGCCGGGCAACGAAGAGCTGAAGAAGTTTATCATTCCCTCATGGTCACCGGGATGCCGACGCATCTCCCCGGGTGATGGATACCTCGAGGCTCTTGTTCAGCCAAACGTTAAGCCTGTATTTGGTGGTATCAAAAAAGTCGTTCCAGAGGGCATTGTGACTGAAGATGGCACAACGCACAAGCTGGATGTGCTAGTTTGCGCAACTGGATTCCAGGTTGCATTCCGACCCGTTTTCAAGATCACCAATGGTGAAGGCAAGACTCTGGACGAGGATTGGGGTGACGGAGTGAACCTGTACCTCGGTGTTTCTGCGCCTCGATTTCCTAATTACTACACCATCGTGGTAGGTACTTGTCCATGACGTTCTTGGGAAGCTCACTGCTAACTGATACAAAGGGACCAGGAGCGACCTGGTCATCGGGCACTCTCCTGCCATCGATCGAGACAACAGTCGAGTACTCGGTCAAAATGATGAAGAAGATCCAAAGCGAGAACATTCGATCCATCGATGTGAAGCAGGAGGCTGTAGATGATATCTATGCCCACTTTGACGAGTTTCACAAGACGACTGTATTCCAAGAAGAATGCAGGAGCTGGTTCAAGGATGGCAAGGTTAAGAACAGAATTTATCTCTGGCCTGGCTGCGTAAGTCGACCCATTCCTTCCTCAAAACACCCCCCATTGCCAGCTGTAGGCTAACATGGAATGAAATATCAGACGATACACTTCCTCAAGACGATCAAGGAGCCGCGATTCGAAGACTACAATATCCGATATCGGTTCGCCAATCGGTTTGCCTTCCTCGGCAACGGCGAAATCAAGGCACATATTAAGGGGGACATCAAAGGCCTGAGCACATATGTCCGAGACCACGATGATGAATGGACTGTCGATTAAAGAGTGTCTCCGCAACCCTCTTCTTTGTCTCCCGCATAGCAGTACAAAGCTCCGATACATTGCAGAAGTTTCTCATTGGCCAAAGACAGAATCGGGGATGTCTCTTGATCTTCGTGTGGCATGATATAGTTTGGTGTGCATTAGCAGCTACGTGGCTCCCCTCAGTCACTAGGCGTTCGGTTAGTGTGATGGTGTGCAGCTGTTGCCCCAAGTGCGGGGAATCTGTTTATCTAGCTTTTCCGTCGGGTTAGAGGCATGCGAACCATCAAATATCATCACAATATCTTATTATTTCCAATATCCTGCCAGGCGGACTCAGGTGCTGAACATTTGTTACACAACAACCACCACGTGTCTAGACCAAGACCAGTTCTACACCAGCTTATGCGACCATTGAGTGAACAAGCCGTATCGTGGCAGGCTGAAGTTGAGGGTGAGTATTGAGTTGGCGAGCAACAGCACCCTGCTATGTACGTGACTAGTGTGACCCAAGAATCGGAGAATCCAAAGTGGGTGCTTGCAAGCCTTGAGCCTTTTGCAGGATCGATTAGTTGGTTCTCTTCGTCTATGATACTTTTCCCCGACTAGAACCCAAGCGGAACCCGAAGCAGATCAAATGCTGGTACGTGGCCGGTGGGACTACTTGGGGAAGGCCGCGCAGTATTGTTCGGGCGTTCTTTACAATGAGAATTTGGCTTGTGGTCTTGTGCACGATGTTCCATGAGCACCACGCAGTAGAATTCACCAGCAATCGCCACGCCTATTCCTTCCTCGAAGTACCTACGTCGCTGCGCTGGAAGAATGGCGTGTCAGACCGAGATGCCGCGATCAATCCAGGCCCGGATCAGGCGAAAAGCATGTAGTTAAGTGGGTGCGGCATGCGCTATCGACTCTTCCAAACTAGTCAATCAGTCTAGTGTCCAAGTTGCCATGGGTGCATGCATCATCGCGTGCACTGAGAGCAGCGAGGACCATGCCCAGCCAGTCCTTGATCTGTGCAACCCACCATAGCCTGGGCAGTGGTGATTTGCCTTTGAACAAAAGCTCGGACAGTATGACATCTTAGGTTAGCAAGCAGCCGTGGTGAAGCTTCTTTCGGCATTTTGAGTCAAATCAGATAAGCAGAGTATGTTTCTCCCCAGACGTCCACGGGCCTGGAAAGCCCCAACAGCACGAAATGTGGTGATTGTTTATCTTTCTCAGAAACAACTCGGCAACCCGGCACCTCGTGCGAAACCCGGCAAACACGAAGGTGGCGTTTGAAGCGTATTTGTGTACTCGTGATGACCACCAGCTCATGCCTGCACGAGTCAGGAAGCCCTGGTTTACTGATTCAGCAATTGAGGGGATTGGCCGCCATGTTTAGTCCTGTGCGCTCTGCATGCACGGCCGACTGAGCCTGCATGACCTCTTCAGTTTTCTTGGCGCCGTCCCTCATTTCCCCGCTACTTTTTTACCCCGGCATGATCTCAGAAGTTGGAGGAAGACCCGGGGTAAAAACAATATCGAATGGTGGGGCAATGGGGATAGCCCCGGCAAAGAAGAATCCACCTGCGAACACCATCCCATGCCACCATGACCCATCAAGCTCCTGGATTGATATGGATGACCACACAGCTGCTATCCCCGGACTTTTGAGCAACCCCTAGCGTTTCTTACTAGTGGAATGGTGTTGGGGGAAAGGGGGGGCGGGGCCGGAGTGCTAGCCAGCACCGTGATGGGAAGCTAGAGACCGTGCCAACTATGTCGTCGCGCATATGCTAAGTCGACATTCGGAATCCGTCCATGTTCGTCGTGGATACGTGTGGAGGAGGCATGGCATCCTTCCCCAGTGTTCATTAACGCGGCACTAACCCCACTGCTTAATGTGGGCTCTTCGTCGATTTGTCCCAGCTTTGAAACCTCTGCCCTCTCTTTCGTCAAACCCGTATCTGGCAGTCTACCACTTTCCATCGCGCCGAAGCAATCATCCTCATCTGGCTTATCGTGCCAAATACTTTGTCCAAGAGCAGCGCGGGTGAACCACTGATGGTCAATCCCTCAACCACTTACGCGCTCGGTGACGACGAGATCAAGACTTCTATTTGTCTGCCTATTCTGGACATCACACAGACAGGCGTCGTGAATAATCATGGCACCAGCTCCTAGTATGGACGGCAACCCAATGCCAAAAGATGCCAGCGAGGTCATCAATCAAGAAAACGTCTCTCCTCGTAACCAAGCCGCTCGGCAATCGAGCAAGCAACAGATTCGACACAGGGCATCTGTTGCCTGCGCTTCGTGTCGGGATCGAAGAATTCGATGTGTTGTGCCCAAAGGCGAAGTGGAATGCACGCAGTGTAAGAGGTCGGGGACTGAATGCATCATCAAGAACGATGATGAGCGGAGAAGGTTAGACCACCTCACTATTTCTGTGCTTCGAACCTCGATCTCGACTGACCATATATCAGGCCAATATCCAAGGCATATACGTCATCCCTATCCGAACGAATTGCGTTGCTGGAAGGAATGCTGGTAGAGAAAGGAGTCGAACCTCCACTGGCAATACATCCTCCCAAGACGAGGCAAGACGCTCAATCGAAAGGCCCAGATGATAGATCCCCGCAACCAGAGAATGGCACAAAAAGAACCCAGACCAACAGCAATTCGCCGTTGTGCGAAGTGCCATCTCCGCCTGATTCCGGCAATGATGACTTTGCTATGCAGGATAGTGATCAAGCTGAGAGCACTCTTACCAACAGCCAAATGCTCCAACCCCTATCCAAGGAGCAGTCCCCATTCCGAATGTTTGATTCCAGGCAGGAGGATATCGTCCATCGTCTTCTATCTACCAAGGGCAACCTCTCATTTGATCAACTTTCCGGGCGGCTGCGATTCTTTGGCCCAACAGCGAACAGCCATGTGTATGCCGAGCCTCCAGATCAGTGCGACTCTCGAGAACCCCCGGAGCAAGTTCGCAGAGCCGAGAGGATCATCCGCTCCTTAACATCCACTACTCACGACTATCTCATGGGTAACTTCTGGGGCTATTATAACTCCGTCATGAATATCATTAATCAAGACGCTTTCGAGGCGGATCGAGAGTCCCAGAACCCCAAGTTCTATTCCTCTTTCTTGCATATCGCCATTTTAGCCATGGGTTTTCGATTCGCCGACTTTGAGCGGGAGGACATGAGGAGAATTACCCTTGCAAGTAGGGAGAGCTCTCTCCACAGGGAGGCGAAATACATGCTGGACATCGAGCTTGAGCGGCCCGGCGGGATCCCCAGTGTACAGGCGTTGCTCCTCTTGGGTGACCTTGAGTGTGGCGTTGGCAGGGACAACACTGGGTGGATGTACTCCGGTGAGTTGATGGCTCGTTTTCATGCCAATTTTGAAGTCCTTTGCTGACAGCCCTCCCAAGGCATGGCTAATCGACTTGCTTTCGATATTGGCCTTCATCTTGATTGTCGGAGCAACGGTATATCCGATCAGGATGTTCAAATTCGTCACATGGTAATGCGAGCATGCGTTATATATGACAAGTACTGGGCTTTGTTTCTTGGGCGGCCGACCAGCATCAAGAGCCAGGATATTGGGATGGATCTTCTTTCGAAGCGTTTCTCTCAACTATCGTCTCTACTGGACGATACAGGATCTGCGGACAAGAAAAATGCCCTAGCCGAGATTTATGAGCAGCTGATCGAGTTGATGGAACTGGCTGGTAGAATCGTCGAAACCCGGGACAATAATAGAGTCAACAACCCAAACAACAGTGATCACAACAACGTTTTTGCGGCTGCTGAGGGCGAGGACAACGCATACCTCCACGTCATAAATCTCGACCGGCAGCTACAGAACTGGTATCGGCGCCTCCCAGACCATCTCCAATGGAAACCGACAAATATCAAAACAGCGCCATTCAGCTATTTTCTTCTCCACCAGCAGTACCATGTCTCCATGCTTCTGCTCCACCGCCCTTGGGCCAAGTATGGGGCTATCTCGGGCGATGGTGCCAGCACTGGATCCCACCCTAGCCCAGCATCACCAACTCATGAGCCCAAGGACGTTGCTGACCAACAACACTTTTCCGGTACTGGGCATTCTCTGGGCATGGGAGATCCCCATTCTATGGTGGACGACAGCAGGACGGCGCTTTCTCGCAGCATTTGCACACAACAAGCAATCCGCGTCGCCCGGATCTTCTGGCAGCATCGTCAGCGATTTGATGGAAGAAAGATATTTGTCACTGGTATTCAGCACGCAGGCACGGCTGCTATTGCTTTGATTGCTGCGTTGGCCTATCAACGCAACGAGGCCGAGCGAAAGTCTTACCTTGGTTACCTCGAGATTCTTGCCGGAGCTGTTAATGACATGAGCCACACATATCACCCTGCCGCGCGAATGGACGACCTCCTGAAAGCTGTTCTTGCTCAGCTCCGAGCCGATAACTCGGACTTTACCGGCACTTCGCGGCCTATCGTACCCCCGACCGCCTTGACTGGCAGTGATCGAAGCCTGCTATCAGATTCCGGATGGCGGGGTGACCTGGACAACATTTACTCCATCCTCCCAGTTCGCCGAGAAGCGGCAGAATCTCTAGATAGTGGGCAAGTATTCAAGAGACGTAGGCCAACTCAAAGCAGGCGAGCTTCGGAGTTCTCCCGGCCAGCTCCTTCACTTTTCAACCGGCACGCACAGCAAACACCTCCGAAGTCATCGCAGAGTCAGCATTCATTTGGAGCTCATGCGCGCGTGGACCCAGCGCTGTACTCCCTCGGTGCCAACGAGAACCATCACCAATTCAACCTTGATTTCTTGAATGACACAACCATCGAACAGGACCAACCTGACGACCATGCAGAGAACCTACCCAGGCCGAGTGATGATTTTAGCCTTGTTCCCCCGCAAACAGATGGGTGGGCGCTTGGCGGCATGAGTTGCAACGGCCCATCCCAGTCTAGCAATGCGTATGATCTTCCCATGGCTGATTGGGGATCCGGAGCGGCTGGAATTGGCGCTAGTTCTCTGCCTGGCAGAAATGGAACCATCCCCTCTGGCATGGTAGTAAACAGCAACATATACAGTAGTGGCAGACGCGATGAAGCCAATGTATCCGGCGTTGGGGAGGCAAGCAATGCACCAGACCACGAGGGCTCGGGTAGTAAAGCGGATAAGTCTAGGGCACCGGGCTTGAACTCGGTTGCGAATGGCGGCATGGAGTGGATGGGAAGTGAGGGTGGACTGGATGCCCTGAGCCCTGTCAGCCTGAGTGGACTTGTCCAGAGAGCGGTTCCCGAAAAGGCCGATAGGAATGAACCCGATGGGGCACCTCGAAATCACGAGTTGGATTTCTTTAGCTTTTGATCATTTAAAGTTCACATTTGTAGATCCTGGGTAACTCGGGCTGGCTGGAAGGAAGGCCCAATGTGGGGTATTGAATGATGTACAATTGTGTCATGGAGTTTTGTATCTCACCATTGTCAGTGGTCGTTTCAACTGCCCTCGCATGCCATATGTATGCAGCTTATTTAAATCACTCGTATTTACTACTATACCATTAGCTAATACGATGGTTTCTGTGTCTCCATCTGTCCCAATAGAGTTCCCCTGAACGTTGCGACCACCACTGCAAACTTACCATACCAAGTGAACAAGGCAATTGTGTAGTTTCTTGATTCCAACTTGCCAACCTTGGGCTTCGTACCTAGTTCGGTTGCTCAATGGGCTCAATGATGTCCTCAGGCTTCTCCTTCGCGCTTCTGCCAATGTTCAATTATTGGATTGTAAAACCCCCATCAGCTACCAGGGTCGCGCCTTGCATGAAGCTGCTCATGTCAGAGGCGAGGAACGTGATGCAGTCGGCGATCTCCTCCATTTTCGCCATGCGCTGGAATGGAGTTCTCTCGATATCTCGTCCCAATGCCGATTCGGGATCCTGTGACATGCTCTCTAGCAAAAGAGGTGTTTCCACATAGCTGGGTCTGTCAGTGCAATCCTCGATGCCTGCCTGGGTAGCAGGGCAGTGAGGTTGGTCCATACCCGGGGCATATAGCATTGATTCGGATATTTCGCGGACCGTATGTGTTTGCGTCGCCTTTGGTCAGTCCCACCACACCTTATGTCGGTATTAGCCATGCTCTCGACTTCCATCAGCATTCTCATTGACGACTTTACCGTGTTTTGCAGTGGCGTAGGCGCTATGTGACATGAAATGGCTCGGAGCAACGAGACCGTACATTGATGCTACGTTGATGATTCTACCACGGCCTTCTCGCAGACCCAAGTCTCTGGGAACGGTTGTCAGTGTCAATCCTTTACGCCGACTACACCATATCTTCAGTCCAGACTCACTCTTGGTTGTACATAACCTCCAGCTCTGCCTTCTGGCACCTCCAGACCCCGTGAAGATCGACATCGACAACTTTGGCAAACTCGGATTCCTCGATCTCATGTGTCTTCTTGCCGCTGCCACCGATTCCTGCATTGTTGACTGCGATGTCGAGTCGGCCGAATCTCTTAACGATTTCCGCGATGGCTCCTTTGACTTGATCTGCATTCTGTACATCCATGGGGATCTCAAGTATCTCGGTCGACGGGAATTTGCTCTTAAGCAAGGCATTGGCTGCCTTCAAACCTGGCAGGTTCATATCGGCCAGCGCAAGTTGTCTAATGCCATGTCTAGCGAAGGCGAGGGCCGTGTATTGCCCAATTCCTACGGTTTCGTAAGTAAGATTCTGTATATCCACCATCAAGGCAAGGTCCGTGGTCAAAGCTCTGTCATATGACGCGGGATGCTTCTAGTGCCACTGACCGGCTCACAGTCCCACGAACGGCATGCTAGGAGCGGAGGGCCGAGACAACGCACCAGATGCAGCACCGGTTATGAAAGCCGTCCCTTTGAGAAGAGAAGCCATAGTAATTGCTCGTGGGCGGCGGCTTGTTAAACAGCGCGCAAGTCAAACCAAGTCGTGTGAGGTTGTTTGGGACCGACTTAAGAGAACAAGGTTCAATAAGGACTTGCTCTTCACGAAGCTCCTCACGAGCAAAGGCATGGCTAGTTCATGTTATGTATGGGACGAGTAGTCTATCCCCCCGTTTTGATCATGACTCGCAAAGACGTATATGCCCGGTCTAGTCTCACGATGAGCTGGGTACAGACAACCACAAGGACCCGACTCCCTAGAGATGAACGGCTGCGGAGAAGAATATCCGCTCCCCGCCCAAGATGCCCAGTGGCTCCCAAACCTAAGGCAGTGAGGAGTGGGGCCTACGACTGCAGTGCGTGAAGAACATTATTTTAGGTTTCTTCCCAAAGCTAAAGGTAGGTAAGACGGACGCTGTCCCGTATCTCTCTTCTTCGACTGTTATTCCGGTAATTGGGTATTTACCTGACTTCCTCTTCGATGCTGGCAACCGAGTAATGGTACGCGCCTGCTACCAGCACTTACTTTCTTTGCCAAACGAGGCTCTTAAGAGCCATACACAAGGAGTAAATCGGTGGAGTCAGAGACGCTACCGCTGATGATACAAAAATGCTCTGCCGAGATGGGCTCCGTACCTGTCCTGCAATCTTTTATTCTAACCAAAGGAACACTTGCCAGCAGAGCTAGACGGACTTTGTGCAGCTGCACGCCAACAAACCCGCCGACAGACGCCGATAGATGAAGATGAGGAACAGTTAAATAATCAATGGGTTCTGCTACCACTTAACGATCAAGGAACAAAAGGAATTGCAGATGGCTCGATTGTGAAACAGAAATCTAGATGCTTACCACCGAGCTAGTGCTTATATAAACCAGGCACCCTGGTAGGCTTGGGCACCTATGTACAGTACCTATTAGGAGTTAGACTTTGCCCTGGCGCCTTCTGCAGATTGCCCTACCTAAGGTACCTACAAAGGTACTCAATGTACTGAAGGTACGGTACCTTATGTTATGATGGCGGGGAAATCTGACCATGACGACCACCTTCTGCGTAGGTGAATTTCTAGAGCTGCTTGTTCTTCGGGTGACTTCATTTTAAACAAATACAATTGCCAACCGCTGTCCAAACACCATCACATCCACGTCGACAGATTCGCATACCTATGACACAACATCATGATGCGTACTTGACTGTCTCTTTCTTATCAACTGACATTAGTTTGGTGCTGGCAGACAGCCTCGAGCCCTGCCTCGTTAGCACGATCGACTCCTACCATGACATTCTTCCTGTCTAATATCCTCTTGATTCAGTCATGTCGCTTATTCCCTACCACCCTCGGGAGGGTCGCGAGATCGTCCTGTACGTCAAGCCTGATTCACAATTGCCCCTCGCTGAAGAGCTCGTCCCCTATAGCCGTCAGACGCTTGATCTGAAGCACTCCTCAGCTAACTAAATTTCTTCTCTCAACCAGCCGACATCGAAATGCCATAGTGGTTCGGGATCCCTCGTCGCAGAGGCTTGAAATTCGCGGCCTCACAGAATGTCCCACCTGCCACCAGCCATGGCGAGCGTCGTCCCCCGATCACCAATTCGACGTTCCCATGCACCATGACTCTTATGTTGATCCCGACTATTTTCGAATGCTACGAGCAGGGAGCGAAGAAGCACGACCTGAACATCCACCTTCTAGCCCCGTGCGGCGACTCGTTCAACCTGTTCTTCCGAATTCTCACTCTGGGGTCGTCGACGAGACCGAGGATGCCGAGTTTGTCTCAAGCACTCCTGCTGTGCAAGGGGGAAGTCGAATACGCCGCGAGGCCTTCAGCCCTAACTATTTCAAGACCTTCTTTGTGGAGGAGAGGGAACTGGGCCGTGGAGGCAAAGGAGTGGTCTTGTTGGTTAGGCACGAGATTGACGGCTGCCACCTGGGTATGATTGACAGATGAAGAGCCCAAAGCTCGACGCTAATTGCCCCAGGACATTTTGCCTGTAAGCGTGTACCTGTTGGCAACGACCATACATGGCTCGAGAAAGGTTGTTGAACCGTCCTTTGTTCTCCGACTCTTTGCTGACCTTGACCCTGGTAGTTCTCATCGAGGTCGAACTGCTCGCCAAGCTGTCTCATCCAAATCTAGTCTCTTATCGACACGTATGGCTAGAGGATGTAAAACTGAACAGGTTCGGGCCTCGGGTCGCCTGCGCTTTCATCCTTCAACAATACTGCAACGGCGGCGACCTCCTGCAGTACATCATTGGAGACCAACCGCAGGAGACCACAAAAGAAGACCTGAAGGCTCAGATGCGGCGGAGATCCAAGGGTCAGATGGAACAACCGCGAGACCTGTTTGGTGCTCAGCGAAGACTTGCATTTGAAGAAATTTACTCCCTCTTCAAAGATATCACCTCTGGGCTGGCTTATTTGCATGCAGCTAACTACATCCACCGTGATCTGAAGCCGAGCAACTGCCTACTGCACCGGGAAGGGGCCGGGCTTCTCTGTCTGATTAGCGATTTTGGAGAAGTTCAGCCCGAAAACATGGTTCGAAAGTCAACCGGCTCAACTGGAACGATATCGTATTGTGCGCCAGAGGTCCTGAAGAGAGATGTTACTGGGCATTATGGGAACTTCACAACGAAATCCGACATATTCTCCCTAGGCATGATATTATATTTTATGTGTTTTGGGCGCCTTCCTTACCGCAGTGCCAATAGTATGCACGAAGAACTGGAGGACATTGATCAGCTCCGAGCAGAGATCACCGACTGGCAAGGGTTCCAAGACGAACGTAGGGAGCGTCCTGATTTACCGTCCAAGTTGTATCAGCTACTCAAGAGACTTCTTGCTCTTGATCCTTCCCAGCGACCAGGCGCTAGCGAGGTACTAGCTGCAATGAAGAGCGACCCGAATCTAGATGGTGTTGCTAGAGGTCCGACGAACGCGAACCCTTCGATTGGCCTCCAAGGCCAAAGGATCCAGAATCTCGACTCACCACGGCCATCAGCAACACCCGTGCCAGGTGTGTTCCCCGTCTAGATGTCCAGCTTATGCTACTAGACTGACTTACTAGAAGACCCAAACAAAAACCTGCGAGGATTGCCGGCAACTGCACGAGATGGACGTAGCATACCAATCACGGCCGAAGTTGACGACTCGTCGACACCAAACTTGCAGAACAGTCTGCAGAGATTTCCCAATCCGAGCTCTCCGAGGCACCGCGCACCAGCAATGGCTGTATCTCGAAGCCAGGACGGCTTTTCTCGTCTCTCACCTGAGCGCCCCCAATCCGACGATGTGGCATCCTTGGCCAAGGAATTGCCCGGGACCACCCCTCCATTGCTGATGCCACCTCCCACCACCCTGCTCGGCGATGTCCGACACAGACTGCTACTTGGTTGGTTGCAAGGCGGGCATCTGGTGAGATCCAATGCGGCATCCGTTCTTGTGCTCTCCCGCCTCGGCCTTTTCTTTGCCAAGGTGATAACTCTGGCCCGTCCGTGTTGGCCATATATGGTCAGTCTTAGTGTGGGGGTTCCTCTGCTTTTATTGGCAGGCCTCGACCTGGGTATCTCGAACACAACAGGAGCATTGGATATGAGGCAGAACGGATGGCCAGGGACGCATCGAGCTGCTGCGAACCATCCCTGGATGTGGGATTTCAGATCAAGTGTAGTCCTTCTCGCGCTGCACCTGACCGTTTTGTGGACGGCAAATCGTTGGGGGGCACTTTGCACCACGAATCATGATTGGGAGCACTGGTGAGATAGCGGCGTCATCTGATAGATGGCTAAAAGAGTGCTGCGCTATCCGCGGCGGCGGAGCAATGTCTCCCGTCGCTATACTTCGACGACGACGATCACGAACTACGGCATGATACCCAAGTTTTGTAAAGATCATGCTCTCACTCACCATGCTTGACAAGGGCGCTAGATTACTGGTTGAATATCAACCCAGATATCTGGAACTAGGAGGGTCGGGACGATAGTCGAAATCTGCGGCTGCTAAGGCGTCTCATATTTAGGGACTCAACGGGCGGAATTTCCTCCACATCAAGGAAGACGGTCTCGCGGTAATAAGAGCACTACGGCATATGGATATGAATGGTGGTCAGTTGACCGGTTTTCGTACCGGGGCTTGAGATCAGATGTTGTCTCCCTAGTCGCTCGCCATATAAGGCTATTGGCAAGATAGCTTGATGCCGGATTGGGGCGGAGAAGAACGGAACGGATGATTTTAGCAGAATTACGGACCCTCTCAAAGTAGGAATCCGATGGCTCGATACTAGACTGGTTGGTCGGCCGGCATGCCACTTGCACTTGCCACCCCTCAAGCTTCGCGAAGTGGTCCCACACAAGGAAAAAGAGAGGGGCGGATTGAACTGTCAAAGTCCCGTCTCCGCATGCTCACTCTAAGAGTCCGATTAAAGCCCCACCAGTTCAGCCGCGAGTGGATCCAAGAGCTTCAGAGCAGTCATTCCGACTTTGGTACACTATAGGTAAGAGATGAATAACGACACACCGCTCGCGGCCTGGTCCAGTGTTTTCGCATCACGACAAGACTCCGGGAGGTGGGCGGAAGGGTGAACGAGGCAGTGACGCGATGGTGAGGAGCAACGATTATGAAGCTGGAAATGCCGTAATAAGCCTATATATGGCTCAGGCCAGCGTTGGGCTTGCAGGGCATTTCTCAACATGTCAGTGCAGTATTTTTGTCTTGAGTTTTGTGATTAGAGAGATTAGAGATACGAAGCCAACATCGCCAGCTGGTGTCCCTCGAAAAAATCCGACTACGTAGACAAGTTTACGCAACTGCATCTCCCATCAATCGCTCAACTCGCACGCCAAAGATAGCAACTCGGGGAACTAAGTGTTCAACCTCAATCTTCAAATGTGCCAGCGGAAAGTCTTCATCCACCATAAGTGTGGCCATAAGATTACTGAACTGGTCGAGCATTGCGGCAACGTCGAGTGCAAAAAGATTGTCGACAAAGCGGTGATCACAAACCGTTACACCTGCATCTTCCAGGCCTGCATGTACTATGGGCAATTCTGATACGACAACTATTGGAAATCTATACACACGCGGGATGAATCAACAACTAAGGCATGCAAGTAAGTCACAACAGCACGTCTTTAGACACAACAATAAAGGCAGACTGGTTAATCAATGCTGAAATGACCATAGGTGTATGAAATGAGTACAACAGCGATTAATTATCGGGGTAGCAATGTTATGGTGCCAGCCAATATGTGGAAATGATCTTGGATTAAGAGACCAAATTGCTCGATGCCAATAAATCAGTAGCGTCGAACATTATGATGCTCAAGACAGTTGCCGGCTTTGGTCTGAGTTGATTTAGAGGTGCAGGGAGTTAATTGGGACTCCATATGCAGGTATAAACAGAGATATACCAGGATCCTTAGCTTCACATCAATTCGCGTATCAGGTTGTAGCCACCGTAGAAGCGCCGTTCAAATAAATGACAGGAAGACGAAACATCCCAGCCACCGCTTCTCCAATTCCTGGTATAGCCATTCAATACCTAGTCGCTCGAATCAGAGCAAGGCTCTGAAAATCCAGTGCAGGAGAGGCAAGTCAACGTAATTACTAGGTGATCTCGCAGGCTAGGTTACGCCAAAGGCAAGAACACATTAGATGCGTCAATTACTGAACGAGACTGCCGAAACCAAGGTCCGCGCATGCCGAGAACAGACATCGTAACCCCCCAAGCAGGATGGAAGCTCCGCTATGGCATTGTACCACTCTTTCAGTAAACTTCTTGTAAGCTCGTGTAACACAGAGCAGCAGCCACCAGGAGCTTACTCGTGGGGCCCTTGCGTGACATCAGATCACAGGCAATCATCAACACAGCATTAAACAATTATCCCAAGCAAGGACATTGACAAATGCGTGAAGCCCGAAGAACCATTGAGAACCATTTCCAAAGAAGGGTCATTGAAGGAAACCAGATTACTGTCATTGTACTGCTTGGGTTGCAAAGCTGTCCGTTCTTGAGAAAGGGTATCATGTTGGAAATCGCAGTGGGCTGCGATAATGTTACAAAAACTCACTCCAAAGATTTTAAATGGAGAGGAAATACAACTAGACCAATCCGCCTGTGAGTGAACCACCGTTTGCGCCTGATACCAAAAAATGAGCTAGAAATTGACTGACACCAGATACGCCAGAACGAGAAACTCAACAATGGATAAGCGCATCCCCTATCGAGGGCGGCGTCAAGTCATGTCCCGGTCATGTAACATCTGCCATTTTGTATGAGACGCATTGATATGAGCCCGCAAATGCTCAGTTGATTCGTATGTTTCAGTCCTTCCGCTCGAGGTGCAAAGAACGCACCCATAGCTGTCTTTGTCGCAGTGTGATTTTGCCAAGAACCGGGCCGTCATGCGGAAGCCTTCCTTTAAAAGCACTGCTTCCCTCTTGTCAGGCAGTACTAGCTTCCATCGATAGCCACATTTGCATTTCCTTGCCTCGGGAACCGGCTTCTTCACATCAACCTGGAGATTCATGGCAACTGGGCAAAAGATGCTGAACACGCTGTTCTTGGGCCGCAAAAGAGCGCTGCTGCCGCCGCCGCCGCCGGCCTCTGAAGGAGCCCAGGTGGATTCAGCGTCGTCAGGGACGAGTTTGGGAGTAGGAGGAGGAGATGGCGGCTCGGACTGGAAGCGCAAAGGGCCCGAGCTTACGGTCATAGCGGTAGTCATTTTGTCATCGTCATAATCTGAGACGAGCCTCGAATCTCGTCGCATCTGGCCATCTTGCCTCGATCGAGGCTTAGGTACCGGAAGTTCCTTCGGGATCGGCCGCCCAGCAGCAATCCGTTGATACTGCTCGGTGAGTGCCTGGACAGAGGCCACTCGAGCAGACTCGGAGGTTTGGAAGATATCGGCGAGATCCAAGGGGCCTGGAACAGAAATCGTGGCTTCCCGGAGATGAGTGACGCGGTCATTCAACGTGTTTAATTGAGCCCAAAGCAGGTCTCGACATGATGCTAGTGAAATTATAGGTTAGCGACATCTGGACACATGTGCAAAGAGCAGGTCACCCACAATCGCCAGTGGAGAATTCCGTTCCGACAATGGCCGCCGCGATGTCATACGTCTCCTTGATTTGGGGACCGGATATGCTGAGGGATGTACTCAAAGCACAGGTTACGACGCCGTTCTGGCCATTCGCGCCTTGCCTCCGATAATGGTTCTGCTGGGAGCGCCTTCTCTTCCACCGCACGTAGTGGTCGATGCCAGCGGCGTAGGCTTGCACCAAAGCCGTTACCAGTCCAATAACTGTGGTGGGTTGATCCATTTCCGTCATGATGAAGGAGACGGAAACATGGTGGAGTAAGATCTGATGGGAGCGGTTAGCCACTCACCAGGCTAGACGGCCAAATGGCGACTGCACTGGCAATATGATGAAAGAATTCGGCTGTTGAGAGGAGCGGGTTGGGGTTGTGGAGGAGAGAGCGGGACGAATGATCACGGAGCGAACGAGACTCAGCTTTTCGGGAACAGCTACCTTTGTATGTACGTACCAAAGGTCGGGATGGTACCTTCTTGTGGTGCTTATCTTATTTTTGGGCGGGGGTGGTGGTCATGGCTCGCTCGGACGCTCCCCTGTGCCCCTATGGCACGGGTGTTTGGTCATCGACGAGTTTGTGCCTCGTTGGTCATTTTAAACAGGGTGGCGCTCAGCTCCTGATACTATTCGACGACGAAGGCAGATGGATGGCGGTCGGCGCGGGCAACTTGACCTGCCAGCCCGCAGCTAATTAGTGCTCCTCGCCCGTGCTCGTGCTCAGGCTCATCCTCTAGCATTTGAATTCGTGAGAAAGCGGAAGACAAACTCGGCGAGTGCATTCTGTGAAGAAGAAACATGCAACGCGTCTGGCCCCGCCCCCCTGGATCTCAACGGACAACCAGAATGGGGCTACCTAGACGAACAAAATCCGATGACAGTGAAGGTTTCAACCTCGATGAGGCAAAGCAGAATTAGGGGCTCCTGGGATATTCCTTGCATAATTTTTTGATTGACGGCAGGGTGTTAAAGGTCGGGAAGGGAAAAAGCAATGGGAGACGCGCGAAGGTGGAGACAGAACGAATGTTCGTTCTTCATTTGGTACAATGTAATCAAATCTGCGGATAGATATATGTAGCGTGGTAGCCGCGGACTGCTGCTTCTGCTGCTGCAGCTGCATGATGGCGACAGCGGGGATTCCGAGATCTCTATCTACCTACCTAGTGCGGAATTGCTGGGTCATCTTAATAGTGGACACGAAGTAAGTTACACGCCCGCGGCCCCAAAACTGCTTAATACAACAGACCCAAGACGCACGTCGCAGGTACCTAATTAATACGTAGTTAGTTTGCTGTTCCTATCCATGGTTTGGCCGGTTTGAGAACGATCCAAACACGCCATCACCATCCATCTGAGGTCTACTCCGTACCTAGTACCTAGTATTCATCACAGATTTGCCCCACCTCCCAACATCCGACAGCACTTGCTCCATTCCGTACCGAGCGCCATTGACGCCAACTGACCCGCCACCCCAAAACTCCGTTGGTGCGCAAAGACCATACTTGCAATTTCAAGACCGCACCACGCAGCATTGGAGATAATTCACTTACAGGCGCTCCATCAGTACCCATCTCGCACACATTGCCCAAACCGTACTGCTGAAGTGTAACGCAAGGTGCCCGGACAGTCGACTGTTCCGTCTCTTCGCAGGTCCAGTTGGGGATGCCCAATCCAGACGGGAACACTATCCTCGGCATGTTGGAAGAACGAACCCTGCATTCTCTTCAGCTGGACTTTTTGTCTTTTACCAACAACAGACTTGGGCATGCCGGGCCCTATTCGCACACGGCAGGCCTGTGATAGGTGTCATGGCCAGAAGCTTCGTTGCACCAAAGAGCCCGACAGTTTCGTCTGCTCCAGATGCTCCAAGGCTGGGACAACTTGCATTTTCAGCCCCGGCGCATCATTGTCTCGTCACAGTTCGGCTCCTGAAAATCAGGTCCCTGCCATATCGGATCCTGGGGCATTTGCCTGGCCTATGCTCTCCTTTAATCCACTCTTGGACCTCCCAGACCTTCACAATCCAGGAGTTGTTAGCAAACCTTACGACAAACCGGAGCACCTAGTCGAAGACCCAAAAACTAGGTGCTTCCGGTTGCTCTCTGACATAATGATGAATCTAAACCAGGCTTGCGATGGCCTACCAGATGTTTCCGAGTTCCATATGCCTGAGGGTAGCTTTGAGGAATACAGTAGGGAGATTGTCCAGAAATACGCACACAAGGAATCTCTCGAACAAATGCTCAACCAGGCTCAGGGTCTAATTGACATGTACCCGGAGGCAACGAATCTAGCCTTGGATCGACCTGCAACGAAAGAGTGCGCCGTTCCCGATTGCATTCACCACCGAGAGCCACATGCTGCGTTTGGTGGCGATGACATATCCTTTCGAGGACCCCATTCGTCATACGAGGTGGATTATACTTTATTAAGCCTACTCATCTCTTGTCACCATAAGCTACAAGACACCGTCGACATGGTATTACATCTCGCTCAGGTCTGCTTGAAGGTGTCGCCTGCATCTACGGTCCTCCCTCCCCGCGGACATCAATTCGACGTTCCTGAGTTTCGCCTTGGATCATATGTGCCTCCTCGGGAATCCGCATCCTCAATATTCATAGTAGTGCTTATTGAGCTTCAATCTACATTGGCCGGGTGTATAGCAAAACTTCACAAGTCTATCCAAGTAAGAGGCGACAACAGCAGCAGTCCAGAATGCCATTTGCTCACCCTGCAATGCGGCATGGCAAAGGACAGGGCGGATTCGTTGGTGGAACGAATCAAGAAACTCAGAGACGGTATGATTCAGACTGGATTGATGAAGTGATCAAGGAGAATGTTCTACTGAGACGCAGCTTTCTTTCGACCTGGCATGACGGAGCAGAAGTTAGCTGGTTCCTCCGCCTTCAGCCATCTCTCCGATTGTCACCCGTTCGGGCTCTGCCACCTACTGCAGGTATACCAAGAGAGCTTCGCTAGCCTTGACGCTGAACGTCGCCCGCTGACCTGAGATCGCGACCGTTTCTAGCATCTCAGTTCCAGCAATTGTACAAGTACCGTCGTTGAAGTACTGCCCCCCAAATGATGCATTCGCGCCGCGATCCTGTCGGGACTCGGCGCTAGTGGCTGTCACTCTCTTGACCCGGACTGACGAGCCAGAGAGTCCGTTAAGAGTGAAAGACTCGGACGTCCTCTGCCCGCTCCCTCCATAGTAGTTCGAGTTGTACAACAACAACCGCAGAGGCGAGCCATCTACATCATATGTAACATATGCGGCGAATGCGGACTTTCCATCGTCCAAGGCAGCGATTGTGGCTGCTTGAGCCATAAAAGCTGTTGCCGTGTAGGCCCCGACGTATGGGTTGCCCATTGAGTAGCGCCCGAAGAAGCTATATGGATTGTTGCCAATGGTGCCATGATGGAAGTAAATGCGAGAAACGTTGGAGGCTGCGAGGCGTACAGCATAGTCCATAACCCAGAGAGCTGCGCCGAAGCTGGGAGATACGTTTGCAGCACCTCCTCCGGAAACTGGGCGACCAGGAATTAGCAAATACAACAGGGAAGTGTAGACACACACTACAAAGTCGTTTACCCGAGTTTGTTTCTCCAAATACATATGGCTTGTTTACACCGACGGCAGCCTTTATATCCGCGTCAAACCTTCGAACATTGCTGGCAATATTGGAATGGGACATCAAACTCGCTATTGTCCCGCCAGGATAGTTGTGGTGGCTGTATGTCTTCACAAATTCCCTTACTGATGTGTTGCCGCTGTTGATCAACTCCTCCGCCCCCCATTGCGGCGGAAGAGCATTGGAGTTCCCCGCTTGGATGATCGACTTTTTGCCAACTGCATCTCCAACGGTTATGGCCCAATTGTTCTGCGATAATGCGTCCACTGCTGGATTCCAGGTTCCTGCTGCGATCGGTTGCGCCCCTGGCCAGTCTGATCGAAGTGTCAGTGCGGAGCGGGTAGATACCACCCTCACGCTTGTGTGGAGTCTTACACTCGGGCTCGTTTCCCAGCTCGATTGCCAGTAGATTTCCCATCTCTCGGACTGCGACTTTGGCCGCGGCAATGGTGTTGGATATGTTGTTCTTCCCTCGGTTCAAGCCGAGCACTACACTTCCGCCATACGTACCGGCCAGCTCCATAAATCTTGAGCCGAACGTCAGGGTCGTCGGTGCATCGGCGGGATTTGTCACAGAGTATACAACATATGCGGAGCTCGAGGCGTCATAGGATGCGCGGTCTTGAGTCGTCCCGCCTATTCGAATTGGGGGCCAAATGCCAGTCAAGTCTTTCCAGTTCGCGAGGCATTGTTTCGTGGCCGTAACGTTCTGGAAGTAGGAAGGAAAGGCGAAGAATTCGAATCTAATTTTTCTTAGTTCCAAGGCATCTGCCGGTTATTCACAAGTTCAAACATACGAAATCCCGACAGGAGCTGGATCAAGAGGCGCATAAGTGAACCCTACAGTCGCGGCCCTGCTTGGCACGGTGAATGTGACCGCCGAAGCATTTGAAGCCACGAGAGCAAGACACAGCAACAAGTGGTGGAACTTACACATGATGGAGCGTGGGATACTTTAAAGACTCCATCGAGTTTCCTTTGCGAGTCGGCATCGCGTGCCTATTTATCCCCCTCGGGCTCTGTCGACCACTTACTCAGTAATTTCAGAACCGGATAAAGGCTTGCAGTATAATATTACATGCCCACATATTTTCCGGCATCTAGAATGTTACGTAGAACTTTACAATATTCTTCCCACGGCGATGGACGGCTGCGGTAATTTATCTTATTGGCTAATCGGGACTTGGCCGCGTTCGGTTGCTCCGTTTCATTTCCGCCCACATTCAATGGGCCTCTCCACCCGCCGTGCCCTCTTCCTCCTAGCTGCGGTTGGATCGTCTCGGTAGTATAATCAGTTCCTGTGCCTCTATATTTCAAAATGACAGCCTTCTGTACGCTCTTGCGATGACTTAGAATAATCGATCGCCTACAGGCGGTAGCGTGGGCCAAGTTAGCACCACGCAATGACTGATGGAATTTGCGGCAAGGGAAACAGTGACAAACCCCTGTACGGCCCGAACAGCGTGCCCCAGTCTGCACGCTGCCATGCTCCTGGGAACAGATGATCATATTGCTTCCGCGGCCTCCCCAATGAGTTCTCAAGGGTTGCCCGGCACTGTCGAGACCGTGATGGGGGCGGTAGCAAGCACCCGATACGTCTCCGCCAGTTAATTGGTACCCATGTGGAAGAGGCCGGCATGGATGATTTTCAACCCAGCTGCATCGCCTTTAATCTACCATGCTGGCCTGAAAATGAGGTAGTTGGGAATGGATTGCTCCCAGAGACAGCAGGTATAAATAAATCCAAGACCTAAACCAAGGAAAAGGCAACAAAAAAACAAAAGAAAAGAAAAGAAAAAATGGGGGATATCCGAGTGGTTCCTTGTGTGTGTAGTTGCTGTGAGCTATGACTTAATGAGTTACGCCTTCACCTGGCTGGTTAGCATCCTATTTAAGCAATCCTCGAGGCATTATAGAGGCTTGGCTGTGAAAACTGTAGTAGTGAAGAAGCCTGTCGTATTATGACAGCCATGTTTTCAGTTGGGTCCAGTAGTGGTACTCCTTCACTAGGGACAGCTGGAGCCATGTATGAGACTACCGTGCTCTTCTGAAATATGTGCCGTATTGCCACGAAATGGGAGGTCAATTGTGTCGCGATTCACCAAGGACGCTCTCAGCCGTGTGGAGTTTCCCGGGGGAAGGATCCTCAACCTCTTTATCTCATACCTTGCCATCGATCTACTGGCCTCGAGTCCTCCATGTTATGAACGTTGCAGGTTATGAGCGGAATGAAAGGATAGTGCAGTGTAGTAACGGATAACCGAGAAAGCTACGTCATATGCTAAGGATGCTCTAATAAGAATACCTACCTACATGGGATGTGCTTTGGCTTTTAAGATAAAATGGATTAACGTAAGCAGCTTGTTAACTATTAGGTACCTACCTTAACGGGAGGCTTATAAAGTCATTACATAAGCCATACAAAAAACATATCCACCTCATACAATATGTCCTCTGTGGCATTTACAGCGGAGCCCTTGACCGGGGATACTTGCTGATAATTACTTCTTAGCGTCTCGTAACGATGCCCTCAACTCCGAAGGGTCTTTTTAGACCTATACAAACAGTCCTCATTCATTGGACCTCTCTTTAGTTGTGGGCTCAATTCATTCTCTTGTGCCTCAGTCGTAAGCCTACTGTTGAGTTCTACATTCTCCTTTAATGTGGGTACTTCGTCTCTTACTTATAAATGCCCGAACTTAACATCCCACTTTCCTCCCTCCCTCTTCACTCATAATACGCCCTCCTTTAATATGGCTCCTACCATCCTCATTGCTGGCGCAACTGGCAACACCGGCCAAAGTGTTGTTGAAACTCTCTCAAAACTGCTGAGCACCAGTACCGTCAAATTTGACTATCGAATCCTTGCCACAACACGATCCTTACACTCTCCGGCAGCACAACAACTTGTTAGGCTCCCGCATGTCTCGGTAGTAGAACAGAACTGGGTTGAAATCACTCCAAACTGGCTCCGCGAACATAAGGTTGCTAAAGTCTTCATTGCATCGCATAATAAGCCAAATCAATTCGCCGAAGAGTCGACATTCCACGTCGCTGCCCTTAGAGCAGGCGTCAAGTATGTTGTACGAATCTCTACTACTGCCGCCAATGTGCGACCAGACTTCGATGCTTACTATCCACGCACACATTGGGCAATTGAGGCCATGTTGAACACCCCGGAGTTTCAGAGCCTACAGTGGACTTCACTTCAAACTAATGTCTTTTCCCCATTATACCTTTCCCCTGCGGCACATTTTATTAAGCGATTCCGCGAGACTGGGCGGCAAGATACCCTTAGGTTGATGGCATCAGCTGATGCCCCTGTCGGCATTATCGACCCCTGGGATGTTGGTGTGTTTGCAGCCCACCTCTTATTTGAACAGGATCCTTCTGTGCATTCTGGGGCTAAATATGTCCTGAACGGGCCAGAAGATATCACTGGGAGTCAGATCGTAAGTATGATTGAGCAGCACATCGGCGTTCAGGTCGAGAATGTCAGTTTTAAAAACATGTCGTTCATTGATGACATGGCTGCGACAACTCAAGAATCAAAGAACGTGATTTTGTCGCTTAAGCATGCCCCCGAGACTGCGTGGGAGGGCAAATGCACCGCTTCTACGACCAGCAAGGAGGTACTTAAGCTCGCTGCGCCTACTCGGACGCCTGCTGAGGTTCTGAGAATGTTACTAGAGTAGCATTAGATTAGATATCAGTATTTGATAGTGTTTATATGGATAAAGTTCTTATAAACTTTAAAATCTCTTTTATTTATAAAAGGTTGGTTCATTTATGTAATTTTTAAAAAAATTCCAATTTTTTTCTTCTTATAGAATAATCTTAATATAATAGTTTTTATATAATAGATATAATAGTGTTATGAGAATAAGCCTTACAAACCAATTATATAAGTACCTAGTTTAGCAGATAGAGGAAATGGTAGATTCTTTTCACTTTACATAATACTCGCCTGAAATGGTAAATATTATCTTAACAACATAGTAGTAATACTTTGTAATGATCTATGAACTTCTTTTTATATAAATTACTAATTCTTATTTTTTATTTTTCCTAGTTATAGAATTAGAAATAAAATTACTATTGAATTAAGCTTAATTAAAACTTAAATGTTATCTTAAACAATTGAATAAGTACGATAGTTATATTAGTTCATATTAGATTATCTAAAATATAAGGAAATACGAAAAACTATCTATAAAACATATAAATAAGTAATATTATTCTTAGAATAATATCTAGCTAAAAAGTCAAAATTAATAATATTTATAATATTTTAGGTTATAAAAAACTTTTTAAACTTAATAAATAAGATAGATTAATATAAGGTAGATATATATACGTTCTATATAGATTAGAAGTTTATCTTATTATTAATAAGAAATAAAATAGCGAATTAGATAACCTTATTTATATCATCTTTAGACTTATTAATATTATTAATAAATTTATTATTAATAATAATATTATCGTTAAAATTATTATCTTTTATAGATATTATAAATATTTTATAAGATAAAAAGAAGAAAAAAGCAGAATCTTCTAAGATAATTATATTTACTTTCTAACCTAGGTAAAAGATTAAATTATTAACGAATATAATATAAAACTACCTCCCTAGCCATTATAAACATCTTAAAAAGTACTTTAGTTTTAAAAATAATAATTTATTAAATTTTAAATTTAAATATTTATTACCTATTTAAATATAAAACTTAACGTTTACTTAAGTTTAAATATAAATATCTTATATAATATACTTAATAATTAAGAAGACCTACTTTTTAGAGAATTTTGAAACTTATATTATTATCTAGAGTTTTATTAAAATTGGAAATTTTATTAGAAATATTATATTATAAATAATATTTAAGATATTAAGTATAACTTTAAATATCTCTACCTTATTAATTTTCTTAATAAGATTATTAATATTACTAATTAAATAGTTTTAAATAAGGTAATTAGCTTTAATAATAACTGGACTATCACCTTTTATTAGCTTATTAACTTTTAATTATAATTTTTAATAAGGATAAAATTAAAGAATAAGATTAATATATATATTTACGTTGATCTTATAATAATTTTAATAATAAAACTAACAAGTTAATAACTTAATAATATAATAATTAGCTAAGATGGTAAATATATTAAAAATATTAACTAAAATTAGCATTTATAATTAGTTAATTTCAAAAGTTAGATTTTTCTAATTAGACTACCTTAATAGTTATAAGACCAGCGATATGATAATAAGTAATAAAGATTAGATATTCTATTTAATTAATCTATTTGTTAATATTATATAAGATATAATCACTCTAAAGAGAAATACGTATATAATAATAAACTTGCTAAATACTTTTAAAAAGGTTATTATAAAATAATATTAAGAAAAGTTTAATAATTTATAAAGAATAAGATTAAAGATATCTTTATAATTATTTTTAAAATAAATAAAAAAACAATTTAGATTAAGAATTATAATATTATAAAATAAACTTAAGAATATTAAGTTTTTAATTAACGACATAATAAGTTTTAATAAAGATATATAAACCTTTATATATAGAATAATATAAATAATAAGGTAATTTAGCTATATATAAAATCAGTAATTATTAAATATTATATAGATAACATTAGACTTAGAACTATAAAAGCTAGTCTAAGAACCTTAAACGATAAAACCTATCGATTAGTAAATTAAGTTATTAGACTTAGCAAAAAACAACCTAAAAGATAAATTAAACTAAAACAAACAGATAATATTATATAGAAAGAATATCATAATACTTATTAAAGAGAATAAAACAGATAGATACTTAATCAAACTAGAAAATAATAAAAGAGAAAAAGTATATTAAGCTGATAACTACCGTGGTTTTAATAACTAACATAGAATTAATTTATATTAACTAAGATAATTTAGAAATAAATAATTTAGTAATAGATAAAATCATAATAACTAATATTAAAAAGATAAATATAAAAGAAATTATTAACCTTATAAATATAAAAGTAATTAATAATAAAATAAAAAGTAAATCCCAACTAGAGGAATTAAAACTAAAGAAATTAGTCTAACCGTAAAAAACAATAAAACCAAAGATTAAGATATAACCAGGGAGAATATTAATAATTAACACGACGTTAATAATTTAATTATAGACGTCATAATAAAACCTTCTCGGCGGAAGTTTGGTAGATATATAAAGATAACCTTAAATATAAATATAAAAAAGGAGAATTATTAAACTAAGGTTTTTTAATAATCAAAGAGGAAGAACTTACTGATAATGAATATATAACGTTAATTAAAGATAAAAATAAGAACAAATTAACTTATTTTATATCTTTAAAACCTAAATAACGTAAATATAAATATTATATTTATAAATAATATAAAAAAAAGTTTAATATTAAATTTTAGATATTTTAATATATAACGATAAATATCTGCTTATTAAACCTTAAACTGAAATAATATATAAAAGATAGATAATAATAAAAAGTAATATACTTAATATTTGAAAATGATAAATAAGATAAACGACCTAGATAAGGTAAATAAGATTAAACCTATATTATAAACCTCTAAACTATTATTTAGCCGGAAAAAACGGTAATACCTAAAAGAACATTAAAAATAATTATAAAACCATAGAATATATTACCATTATAAACAGTATATTATAAATTTAAAAGAAAGATAAAATTTATCAAACTAACTCTTTAAAAAGATATAATCAAAATCTTAAAAAGTAAAACTAATATAATATATATAAATATAATATTAAGATAAAATATAGAAAATAATATAATAAAGAACATTATAAAAGGTTATTAAAATATTAGTTATTTATTAATAATAATAGACTTAACTTAGTTAGAAAAATATTACCTAAAAGTAAAAAAATTTAAAGTTCTATTAAGAATAATAATAAGAATTATTAAAATAATAATCAATATAAAAGCAAAATAAATAATATACATTTATAAAATATAACCTAAAAATAAAAAACCTACCTACGTAAAAATCCTTATTAAGGCCTAAGTAAAACCTAACTAACTAGATTTAAACATATTAATAAATATAAAAATGATAATAACGGTTAGAATAAAAATAGATTATAAACGTAAGAAGTTAGTATTTATAAGATATAGAAATTTAGAAATAAATTTCAACGAAGATAAAACTTAGGCCTTATAATAAGTCATAATATAATAGGTTTATATAATATATAAAATAAAAATATTATTAAAAATAACCATATTAATATTAATAATATATATTAATCTATTAAAAATAGAATATAAGTATATTTTCTATATATTACTATAAAAAACGATAAACTACGTATTTATTGTTAATATGATATACATAAAGATAATTAATAATCTAAACTTATAACTATTAAAGATTTACTAGAAAGAAAAGCTTAACATGATAAAAAAGATTAAGAATTATAAACAATTTATAATATTAATAAACAAAATATCTACCTTTTTAATAATAATAAAAATTAAGTTTATAAATAATAAATTTAACCTAATAAACGATGAATATTTATATTTTATAAACAACCTAAATCTAAAAAATAAATTAGCAAAATAAAGAAAAGTAAAATAAACGATATAAAATCAGAAAGATAAAGACCTACCTAATAAATCGTAAATAAATAAAAACTTAAAACCCTTTCTTAGATTTAGATAGCTAATAAAGCTATTAAAGCAAAATACCTAACATAAAGTAAAAATATATATTAGATAACCAGTTTTCATTTATAAACTAACTACTTTATTAAAAAGATATAATATATAAAAAGAAAAAAGCCTAATTATACTAACTAATAACGAAAAAATATATATAAACCTAATATATAGATAATAAAACGCTAAGCTAAAGGTAAAATTATACTTTTAAGCCTATAAGATCAAGAAATTATAGATATTATATTTAATAAATTATATTTTTAAGGTAAAATAGATTAATAAGACGATTTTACCCTGTTTAGATACCTAGTATTCATCGTATAGAAAATTATAAAAGGTATAAAAAAAAGATAAGTTATTATAAACTTAAAAAAGCTAAACGAATAAATAGTATTAAATATATACTTAATATTAATCTAAGAAGATATAATCTAAACCTTAAAAAAGAAAAAGTTTATCTTAATATTTGATATATCATCTTTCTTTTACTAACTAAACATATAGCCGTCATATTAAAATTATATAATGATTATATTATTAAAAGGCCTAGAATGATCAAACATAGTTTTAATAAATTATAAAAACTTATTAATATTTATTTAATAATTTATAAATTAAAAGCTCTAAACGTTCTAAGATTTCGTTAAAATATATATCAATGATATTATAATTTTCTTAGACTTAGAAGAAAAATATTTAGAATACCTAGAGAAAATCTTAAGATTATTTAGGAATATTAACTTAATTTTAATTCTAACTAAATCGTTTGTTAGATATCTATTAGTAAAACTATTTAGATTTAATATAGACGTTTTTAAAATAAGATCAATTAAATAATAAATAATAATATTAAAGAACTTCTAGATATTAGATATGTTAAATAAGTTAAAATACTTTATCAGATTAACGGTATATCTATAATACTTCGTTCTTAAGTTTATATAAAAGATCAACCTTTTATAAAAACAAAAAGTCAAAATACTAAAAAAAATAAAAAAAATTAAAAATAATATTAATAAAAAGTAAAATCTAACGATAGAAATATATAAATAAGAAAGTATTTACCTCTTTTAAAAAGAAGATTAAGACGTTTAATATCTTAAAAGAATACCTTATAGCCCTGATTATATTAATATATTTAGATTTAAAACGTTAACTATATTTAAAGCTAGATATATTATATAAAAGTAGGTTTAAAACGATGTTATTTTATATAACTAATAAATACCTTTAAAATAAATTACTTTTATAAATAATAATATAACCTATTATATATATTAATAAAAAACTTACCACTGTAAAGAATAAATATTAGATAATAGAACTTAAAATAATAAGATTAATATAAATATATAAGAAGTTAAAAACGAACCTCTAGGCTATAAGATATTTTATAACCATTTTTATAGATTATAACAGGATAAGAAAAGTCTATAAAAGGATATTATTAATATTGATAAATCTTAACAAAGTAAACTTATACTTAATTATAATAAATATATATCTTTCTTAGTATAAGTTATAAATAATATATATCTTAGAAATAACGAACTTAGTATTAAACATACTTTTAAAATTAACTAAGATAAATAAATAACCGGCAGATTAGTCTAAAAAGATATTAGATAATATATTAAATAATATAATATATAACCTTATTAAGATAACCTTTAGAATTATAAAATAATTTAAGAACTAGTTAAAAAAAAGATATAATTAAGATTAGCGATATAAGAAAATAATCAAAATAATCTAGAACGTTAAAAACTTAATTATAAAAATTAAAAATAGAATTAATAACTTAAAGAATAAGATAGACTTAACAATAAAAGAAAAGATAATAAAGAAAGTTAAAATAATAAAAGTATAAATATTAAAGACGAAACTAATATATCTATATAAGATAAACTAAGATAGATTATTATATTATAAAACGTTAAATAGAATATAATAGCTATATATACCAAAAGATCTTATATAATAGATCTTAGAAAAAGTATATAACGATAAGTTTTATTTAGGACTTATAAAGGTAATCTACTAATTATAAAGCTTTACGTTTAATAATTTTACCTTCAGAATAAAGGTTTATATTAAAAAATACTTTCTAATAATAACTTTCGATTTTCTTGCATATATTTAATTAAAGTAGCGATTTTTCGTAATTTAGAAATTATATCTATAATTTAATTAGTAAACTAAAATTTAATTTAAAAAATATATAAGAAAACTTACTAATATTAGATATATCTTCTTCTATATTTATATTTTCATCTAAATTATTTATATAATCTAATAGTTGATTTTCCGTATTTTGATTTAAAATATAATTTCGTAAAATATCTTATGTTATTATATTTATAATATACGAAATATATCTAATATTATTTAAAAACTTTTTATTAAAAGATTTATAATAATTCTTTTTAAAAGTATTAATAAATATATTATTATTTATTACGTTATCTTATATAATATTAAAATAAAATTAGTTAAATATTAATAATAAATATTATAATAAAATAAAACTTACTTATAAATAATAGATAATTTTAAACTTGGATAACTAGTTAATATATCTATAAATTCATTATAGATATATAAACCAGTATAACCTTTAGTTAATTCTTTAAAGCTAATTAACTTATAGTTAATTTTAAAAGCCGAATTAATATATATTAATATAATACTAATATAAGATGTTTACGTAATAAAAGTCCAAATATTAAAAATTAAAGAAAATAAACCGTTATTTAGAACGTTATTTTCTAAATTAATATTTAAAACTAATAAATAGCTATTAAAAATATTATCTAAAATATTTTTAATTTTCTATTTATTAATAATTAGTAAAAATCTATATTAAAATTAGTATTAAATTAATTTTATAAGTTTTTATATAAAATAGCTTACTTATTATAATAATTTAATAATTCTTTAAATGAATTTAAGTTTAAAATATTAAACGATAAATTATTTTTAATAATAAAATTTAAAATCTTATTATAAGCTTCGTCTTCTTCGAAATCCGTTATTATATTATTTCGAGATCGTTTTCGGCTTTCTAATAGCATATTAAAAAACCCTTAAATAGGTAGTATAGTAAATTCTAAAATAATTAATATTAATTAAAAAATTAAATAATTAAATAATTTAAAAACTTACTTTTTTGTCTAGTTTTTTCATTATCCTTATTATAAACAATATTAAAGTGTTTAATTCGATAATGTTGTATATAGTTTGATGTTTAAAATCCAATAATTCGTTCTATTTTCTTAAAAGAATAATTATAATTAATATTAGTATATTAATTAATATATTAATTAAAATAATAACTTACGTAGTATAAGAAATTAACATTTCTCTATCTTTATTATAATTAATCGGTAATAAAGACTGTTTATATAAATTATTAACAAAGATATAAACGTTTGTTTTATTGTCTAGCTTTAATTTATAGCTTTCTTTATTATATTTAGAATTTTGAAAATTACTAATATTAGTATTAATAATATTATTAACTTCTTTAATATCTAAATTTAAAGAGCTTGAAATAGAGGTATTTTGATTTGTAGTAAAAGAAGAATCTATTTTTAAAGTTTAAAAATAGAATTTTAATAATAAGTTTTAAAATTTATAATAAAGGTAAAAATAATAATAATATAAAACTTAGTTAGAATTAAATATTAAACCTAAAAAGTAAAGAAAAGACTTTATATTTATAATAAAAGCTTAAATTTCTATTAAATTCTTTAAGATTCTTTATATTAGTAATTATTTTTTAGTAATTTCTAGTAGATTTTTTAGATTATTAATGCTTAATAATATTAATTTAAATAAAAATTCTTATTTACTATTATATTTTAATAGTAAAACTTTATTTTTATTTTTATCTCTTATTAAATATCTTTATTAATATGTCTTAATATTATTAAATATTTTATTAAATATTTTTATTAAGACTAATTTAGTCAATTTAGTCAGTCTTAGTCATTTAAATTAAATTTTAGTTAGTTAAACAACTGATTAAGACTAACTAAAATTTTAAAAAGTCAGTCAGGCTTATGAATTTGACTAAGAATGTCTAAAAAATACTGAATTTGACTAAAGACTAAAGACTAAAATCACAACCCTGCGTATATCTAATAATTATAGATAAATTCACTAAAATAATATTCTTTATAATAAAGAATATATAATATATAGCCGAAAAGTAAGATAAGATCATATTATAAATACTAATATATTATAGTTAAAAACTTTTATATAAAATTATATCAGACTAAGATAATAAATTTATAAAGGTATTCTAAAAGGCCTTATTCAAAAGAATAATAAGAATAAAACTAACATACTTAACGGCGTACCACCTATAGACGGACAGGTTAAACAAACAGAAGAACTAGACAATAAAACTAACATTTAAATATCATATAGTTATAAACCTAAAGGTCTTCTAGATAAAAATTCTCTTAATAATATAGATATATTTAAACAATATATTTTCATCATTAATAAACGTAATACTAATCGAAATATTCTTAAGATTTAAACTAAAAATATTAATAGATAAATTATAAAATATTAATAACTTATTAATAAAGATCATAGATATAAAAATCATAAGATAGAGAGAAACGGCCGAAACGATTAACATAATAATAAATATTACGAAATAATATTATAACTAAAAGAGAAAGCTTCTTAAATTTAAATTAAGAAATATAATATATCTACGTTTATATAAAAGATATATACTATTTAAGAAACTTTTACATAAATATTTAAAATAACAATCTAAACTATATAAGATCGTAAATAAGATAAGAAAAACCACGTATAAGCTAGATATACTTAAGAACTAAAGAATTTACTTAGTAATATTAATAACGTAATTATATCTTACCGCCGAGGACGAATTTAGTAAAACGCTTATAGAACTTAAAAAAATTATAATAAAAAAAGATAATAATAAATATAAGAGTTATAAAATCAAAAAGCTAATAAGATCACGAAAAGATATAAACGGAAAATTATAATATTTAATAAAATAAAAAAGATATAAATAAGAATATAATATATAATATTTATAAAATATCCTAATAAAAAACACGATAGACTTAATATAAAAATATAAAAAACGATAAATTAAAATAACGAAGGTAATAATAAAAATATCTTAAGAAATTAAGAAGAAATTATAATAAGGTAAAAATAAGTTTATAATATTCTTAGACTAAATCTCTTTCTTCTTTATCTTAATAAACCTATATAGAAATCTTTTATCTCTTTTAAAGTCTTTTATCCCTTTCTTATTAAAACTATATAACCTTTATTATATATAATAAATAATTTTAATAATATGTTTATCAATATAAGATTTTAACTTATTAAAGATCTTTTAAAACTTAAAAAGAAAAATATCTTAAATGATAAATTTATATTAAATATATAATAATTTAACATATTAAGATAATAAAACCTAAAACGAAGATTGATAATATGATATAACGATAATTTAGAATAAAAACTAAATAATATAAATATAATAAAGAAAGAATATAATTAAAAAAAATATAAAATATATTCTACTAAGTAAATATTATTAACCTTTTAGAGAAAAAATAATAATAAAACTTTCGAAAAAGGTGATCTTTAAGATTATAAGATAAGATAAACCTAAATATAAATTTATATAATAAATAGTTATAATAAAAATATACGTAATATAACTAAAAGGATTTATAAAGTATATAACAACTTTGATTAAATAAGCGATATATAGACTATATACATATATTAGTAAAAACGGATTATATAAAAAAGCAAAAAAGATTTTTCAGAAAGCAAAAGATAATAAGAACGGTATATATTAAATACTTCTATTATTTAAAATAATATTAACCTTTTAAGGAAAAATACCAGATGTTATCTACAAACTAATATATAAAAGTAATATAAGTTTTATTAATAATTTCTTTAACTTAACAAATAATAGATATTAAATATATATTAGAAAATCTTAATATAAAGCGTAGAAAGATAATATAAGAAAAAAGAAAAAGAACATAATAAACAAATTAATAAATCTATAAAAGATTCTGAATTTAAAATATTAAAAGATAAATTATTTTTAATAATAAATTTTAATATTTTATTATAAACTTCATTTTCGTTAAAATCGGTAATTATATTATTTCGAGTTCGTTTTCAATTAGAATTATTAAAAAAACTTAAAATATTATTATTATTAATAACTGATTTTATTAATTAGTTAGTTAGTTATATATATATTATTATAATATTAAATTAAATATTTAACTTACTTTTATGATGTGTTTTTTTACTTTCTTCATTATAAGCTATATTTAAATGTTTATATTTATAATGTTGAGCAAAATTAGAAGCTTGAAAACCTTTAATTTTATCGATTTTTGAATAAGAATATCTAATAAATAAATTAATAATAGTTATATAATATTTATATAATTTAATAATAATATAAATTATATAAATATAAAAAATACTTACATAGTATATTTAATAAGTATTTCTTGTTCTTTATTAAAATCGATATTTAATAAAGAACGAGTAAATAAACTATTTTTAAATATATATATTTTAAAATCTTTATCGTTTTCTAATTTAAAAGACTTTTTATTATATGAAAAATCTTTATAAATAATTAAAATAGATAAATTAGCGTTATTTTGTTATGATGAAGTTGATTATGTTGAAAATGGGTTAGTTCTAGAATCAGATTCTGAATTAGAACTTAATTTATTATAAAAAGAATACATTATTATAATATAAAAAAATATAAAAATAAAATAAATAATAAATAATAAATAATATAATATTTAGATATTTAAAAATGTAAATTAAGTTTTTAAACAAAGATAATATCTTTTTCTTATATATTAAATTAATATTTAAATTCGAATATTCTAGAATTTTGATTAATAATTTATTAAGTTAATTTATAATCAGAAAATAATTACTAATTTTGATTTATAAGCAAATAAAACTTATATCTTTTAATTTATAATTAAATAAAAATTACAAGTTTTGATTTATAAGCAAATAAAAATTATAAATTTTGATTTATAAGCAAATAGAAATTCCAATTTTTGATTTATAAATTAATAACTTATTATGTTTAATAAAAAGAAAATTAAAGTTAGAAAAAACCTAAGATATATATATATTTATAAAATTAAAATCAATGTTAAAAATCAACATTATAAATTAATATTAAAATTTAATCTAATTATTTTCTTAATTTAGTTATTTAGTTAACTATAAAATCTAGCTTTAAATAGAAAAATGGTTTTTAATGTTGTTATTTAGGTAATCTTATAATTAAGATATTATGAAAGCGAAAAGGTTAAGATAAAGATAAAAATATTATTTAATTTATAGAAAAATATAATTAAAAATCTATTATTTTAATAACCATATATTAAATAGTTACTTTTTATATTCTTTTTTTTTTAAATTATTTTATAAAATTATATAATTTATATCTAATATTAATTTTATATTATATTTCATAATATTAAGTATTAATATCTTCTTTTTGAATAACTTTTATAGATTTATAATAGCTTTTTAGATATTATTAATATTTTCTATATATAGCTTATTAATCTTAATTATAATATCTAAGATAGTTTTAATAAGAAGAGTAATAAAGTCTAGTCTGGTAAGCTTCCTTTATCTTTTTGCTAAAATTAAGGTTAACGAAATAGGTTATTTTGATGATTTTAACCTTAAAAGCTTTTCTTCTTTATTATTAACCGGACTTTCCGATTTAGAAGTTTTATTAAGAGACTTAGAGTCTATATAACCAGTATTTACCTTCTAAATCTCTTTTGCTACTGTTATTTCTTGTTCAAAAAGCTCTTTATATAGTTTAGTAAGAACGTTAAGCCTCTTAATGAAGATCTAGTCGACTAAGATATCTTTCTTATCTGAAAACCTCTTTTATTATTTATCGTTATATATAATTATATTAATATTAACATTATATAAAAAGCCTGATATATAGGTAGCTTTTTTTTATAGATAAAAACGTTTCTTCTTAATAGCGAACTTATTACTTACTTACTTAACAGTAAAATACCTTCTTAGTAAACTTTAAGTATAAATTATAAATCTAATATTTGTTAATAGCTTAAAGGTAACCTTTTCTTAGATAATATCTTAAAAGCTCTTCTTTTTTAACTTTAAGTTATTATTATAATGTTCTTTTAGGACTAAATCTAAGAATAACCGGTTTAACTTATTATTATTTAAGCCTTAATATAACTTTATTTTCCGTAAGCTAAGAGATTTTTTTTATTTATTCTCTTTAATATCTTTCTTCTTTTATTTTTTTGCTAACTGTTTTACCTTATTAGATCTTAATTAAGGCCGTTTTAGAAATTATAAAACGATTTAGATATTAAAATCAAAGTTAGAAAGAGGTATATTATAAAGCTAACGAGATTTAAGTGCTCTTTTGTTGATTAGGTTAACTGTAAGGGCACCGTCGTTATTAAGATCTAATCTTTTATCTTATTATTAGTCTGTTAGCTTAGATGAAGGAGGGTTATTGCTTATATTAGGCAATATGAAGATTTTAAATTAAAGTTATCACGGCGATAGCTTTACGTAAATATTTATAAGAAAGGTCATAGAAGGGGGATTTTCCGATGCTTTATATAAAAGAAGATAAGCGTATTTATAAAGATGATATATAAGGATTACGATAAGGTATTTCTTAATATCTTATATTTATTATATAATTAAGATATATCTACTTATATGAAAACCATATGAAATCTGCTCGAGAAGATCAAGGTGTAAAACTATATAAACCTTTTATTTTAAATGTTATTTTAGACCTTAGGTTTAAATTAATACATTTTAAAGAGAAAGGTTTATTATATTTTTATAATATTATTAATATTAATGTTATTAATATTTTAAATTTTAAATTTAATAAATAGGTTATTTTATAATAATAACTTTAATAATATAATAACTAATAATAAATAGATTAAAAGACAAAAAAAAAAGGTTTTAATAATATTAATATATCTTTTGACGAATTAAATAACGATATATATAATATAACTCTATATTAATCACCAAATAATTCAGATTTAGATAATGATTTATATATAAATAATAATAACGAAATTGCTGAATATATTATTTATTTAGATAAAGTTATTATTCATTAAAAGGTATATATATTTACTATTTATAATATAATTTTAATATTTAACTAATTAATTAAATTAGATTAATCTTTTATCTTATTGGAAAGCTAATACTTATAAATTTCCAATTTTAAATATTTTAGCTCGAAGATATCTAGTTATACTTGCTACTTCTGCTTCTATAGAAAGTATATTTTCTATTAATAATAATATTATAACTAAGTCTCGAAATAGACTTAGTTCTAATATTATTAAACAATTAATATTATTAAAAAGCTGGAAAATTAAAGATATAAAAGAATTAGAAGATGAAGTTTTAGAAGACGAAGATAATAATTAGTTTATATTTATTTTATTTTTTATTAATATACTTAATTATATTATTTTATTTTATTAGGTTTAAAAATATTTTTAATATTAGTTAGTTTAGTTAATTTAGTTTAACTAAATTAATTATTAACTATTATTAGTTACATACAGGGTTGTAATTTAGTCAGACTAAGTCAAGTCAAGCTAGTGACTAAAACTAAATTTAGTCTGACTAAGTTAGACTAAATTTAGTCTTAGTCTTAGTCAACTAAAATTTTGACTAAGACTAAATCAATTTAGTCAATTAAAATTTTGACTAAGACTAACTAAAATTAGTCAACTAGTTGACTAAGACTAAAATAGACTAAATTTAGTCTGACTAAAATGACTAAAGTGACTAAAGAATATATATATATATATATATTAATTAAATAACTAAATTAATTAAATAACTAAATTAACTAAACTAACTAAATTAACTAAACTAATTAAATTAACTAAATTAACCAAATTAACTAAATTAACTAAATTAACTAAATTAACTAAATAACTAAATAACTAAATAACTAAATTAATAAAATAGTTAAATAACTTAATTAACAAAATAACTAAATTAATAAAATAACTAAGTTAACTAAATAACTAAATTAATAAAATAATTAGATTAATTAAATAATTAAATAATAAAAAAAATAAAAATTAAATTATATTAAATTTTAAATTTTTATTTATCTTGATTTATAATATTAATTTATAATATTAATTTATAATATTGAATTATAATATTGATTTATAATATTGATTTATAATATTAATTTATAATATTAATTTATAATATTGATTTATAATATTAATTTATAATATTAATTTATAATATTAATTTATAATATTGATTTATAATATTGATTTATAATATTAATTTATAATATTGATTTATAATATTAATTTATAATATTGATTTATAATGTTGATTTATAATATTGATTTCTAATGTTGATTTCTAATATTAATTTTAATTTTATAAATATATATATATCTTAATTTTTTTCTAACTTTAATTTTCCTTTTATTAAATATAATAAGTTATTATTTTATAATCATCAAATATTATATAAAATATATTATTATTTAAATATTTATCTTTTAAATATATTTAAAAATGTCTCTATACGAATCTTCTGATAATGGTTCTATCCATTCAACTTCTAATAACTCAATAACTACAAATCCTTTTTCTATTATTGAAACTATTGATAATTCTATTTCTAATAATATAAAAAACCCAATTTCTATTACTTATAACGACCCTAAATATAAATTACCTCATATTAACGATTCTACTGTTTATATTATTAAAAACGGACTTTTTACGCGTACTTTATTAATTATCGATTTACCAAAAGAACGAAAAATGAAATTACAATGTACTTTGTAAGTTATTATTTTAAATATATAATATAGTTAACTAATATAATAATAGATGTTCTTATAATAATATCGAATTAGTTAAAGGTTTTCAAGCTTCTAATTATGCTCGACATTATCGTCAAAAACATGTTACTATTGTATATAATCTTAAAACAGAAAAGAATTTAACTAAAAGTAAGTTTAAAATATTTAACTAATTAAATATTAAAATAATTTACTAATATATATATATATAGGATCTGAAATACAACCTTTAACTTCTCAATCTTCAAAAGAAAGCTTTTTTACTATTTCTAATAGAAAAAGAAGCCGGAATTTTACTATTACAGATTTTAACGAAAATGATGCTTATAAAAAGATTTTAACTTTTTTAATTAATAATAATTTATCTTTTAATATAATTAATTCTGATTCATTTAAAGAATTATTAAGTTATTATAATAAGTAAGTTAATTATTAAATCATTATAATATTCATTTATTAATTATTTATTTAATAGATCTACACCTATTATTAACCGACATAATATTATAAAAATATTAGAAGATAGCTATAATAGCTTACTGACAACTTTTAATTATATTTTAAACCAAAATATAGAAAAAAACGGCAAATTTTCAATTACTTTCGATATTTGGACTTCAATATCACAAAAATCTTATTTAGGTGTTATTCTTATATATATTAATCCGAAATTTAAATTAATATATCGTTTAATTGGTATATTATATTTATTATTTTTATATTAAGAATTATATCTAATATTATTATAATAGGTTTTAAAGAATTAACTGAAAAACATACCGGAATTTATATTGAAGAAATATTTAAAGAAATATTAAAACCTTATCCTTCTTTAAGTTATATTAATATATTTAGGTAAGTTAAAATATAATTATTATTATAAATAATTTAATACTTACATTTTATTAGTATAACTCGAGATAATATAACTAATAATAATACGTTTATTGAAGTATTTAAAAATATTTATAATAATTTAACTCATTCGACTTTTAATAACGATATACGCTATATTGCATATATAATAAATCTTGTAGCACAAGATATATTAAAAGAATATATATCGAATATTAAAATCGATAATCAAGTTATTAATTATACAAATTCACAATTTAATAATTAAGTTAATGATAATTTCGAACTTTTAAATAATAGTAAGTTTTTATTATTTTATATTTATTTAACTAGTTATTAATTAACTTTCTATATAGCTATATTAAATAAAGTTCGACAAATTATAACATTAACAAAATATACATTTGAAATAAAAAATTTATTAAGTAAAGGTATTAATAAATATAAAAAAGAAGGTATTATACCTTTAAATTATAATATTAAAAAATACCACTTGGTAAGTTATTTATCTTTTTATTAAATAATTATAAATATATTAATATATATATATATAGATAATGCAATAAGATGGAATTCTACCTATTTTATGCTTAAAGTAATATTAGAATTAAAAGAACCATTAATATATATCAGAAAAGTTATAACAAATATTGAATATAAGAAAAATATATTAACAAATATCGAGTTTACAGCTTTAAACGAATTAAAAGAAATATTCGAAATATTCGTTAAACCTTCTATTAAATTACAAGGAGAAACTTATATAACTTTAAATACCGGATTATTACGTATTTATCAAATCTTTAAGAAATTAGATTTTTTATTATCTAATTTTGAACATCAAATTCAAGTTGATAATAATTTAGTAAGTTATTAATTTTCTTAAAATTAAAATTCTTAATATATTAACTTATATAAACTTCTCATTATCAAGCTTATATAAAAGCTATTAAAGCTAATATTAATAAGCTTGAAAAATATTTTCCATTAAAAATGAATAATATTATATTAAAAAGCTATAAAGCCTTTTTTATTAGTATTATTATTGATCCTAGGTTTAAAATTAACCATTTTAAACCTAGAACTTTATTATATTTATATCCGGCTATTTCTACAGATATAATAAATTTACTTAAAATCGAATATTTAAAGTAAGTTATTCTTTTATTATAATTATTAATAATTAATAATTAAATAAACTTAAAAGCGAAATAATTATACCTATTATAACAGATTTAAATATATCTTTCGACGAATTAAACGAAGAAAATTACGATAATAATATGATTATTTAACAAATAAATATTAATTCAGATTCAGATAATGAATTATTCGAAAACACAAATAATATTGAAGAAGAATATTTAACTTATTTAAAAGAACCTTTAGTTCCTAAAATAGTAAGTAAATATTTATTTAAATATATATATAATTAAAATTACTAATTTATTTAAATAATAGGTTGATCCTTTATTATATTAGAAAAATAATAATGAACGATTTCCTATTTTAAGTATTATAGCTCGTCGATTTTTAGCTATTCTAGCTACTTCAGCAGCTATAGAAAGGGTTTTCTCTATTAGTAGTAATATTATTACTAAAAATAGAAATAAGCTAAGCTCAAAACGGATTAAACAATTAATATTATTAAAAAGTTGGAAATTAACTACATTATATAAATTAGAAGCTAGTTTAAATAATATTGAAGAAAGTAGAGAAAGTAATGATGAAGAAATAGAAGAGGAAAATTATTTATAAGAATTTTTATTATATTTATTATTTATTTTATTAGTTTATTATTTAGTTAGTTAGTTAGTTAAATATTTAATTATTAAGTTATTTTAATTATTAAGTTATTTTAATTATTAAGTTATTTTAATTATTAAGTTATTTTAATTATTAAGTTATTTTAATTATTAAGTTATTTAAATTATTAAGTTATTTTAATTATTAAGTTATTTTAAATATAAACTTTTAATCAGTTTAGTCATTTTAGTCATTTTAGTCAGACTAAATTAGACTAAGATTAATCTTAGTCAAATAAAAATTTGACTAAGACTAAAATTAATTCTTTTAGTCAAATTTTTATTTGACTAAGACTAAATTTAGTCATTTAAACAGTTGACTAAGACTAATTTTAGTCACTTAAATAGTTGACTAAGACTAAATAAATTAGTCTTAGTCTGACTAAGTCAACTTGACTAATGACTAAATTTACAACCCTGGTTACATAGTAGTTAGTTTAGTTAGTTAGTAGTTAGTTTAGTTAGTTAGTTATTTTTTCTTAGTTAGTTTAGTTAGTTAAATATTTTTATTAGTTAGTCTTACTCAGACCATTAACTAAACTAATTAAACTAATTCACAACCCTGAATATAACCTTTCTTTAGGTTCTTATTAAGATAAACATCTAATGTTTCTTATTATATAGGATTTAATAAGTATATTATATAAAATTTTAGTTATATATTTTCTCTTAGTTTGATTTTATAGTCGTAAGGTTTATATTTTAATAGTTTTATATTAATTTTTTTATTAAATAGTTATTTATATTTACAATATTTAAGTAAAATCTATTCTAACTAGTTAACTTTGGTTTAACGTTTTATCTTATATAACGACTTAGTAAATATCTATTTTTAATATATTATTATTTTTATCTTAGGTGTTATGTTAAGTTTGCGTAATATTAAAGGTCTTAATTGCTTAGAGGTTAAGCTATCTACTTATTAGATCATTTTAATAATCTAGTTAATTTGAAGGTTATTTTCTTTTAATTTAATAATATCTAAAATTATTTAGTATTTTCTAATATCTATAATATTAAAAATGATTATTTCCTTTTAATTATAGTTAAATATTATAAGTTATATAGTTTCTTTAGTAATATAGCTTTCGTTGTATATAAACAGTTTTCTTTTTATAATAATTAATTTATATAAGCTTTTTTGAGTTTCTAAGATAACTTTATATTATTAATTAACGTGAGAGTAATATAGTTCTTTTATATATTATTATCGATTATAATTTATATAAATTAGCCTTTTATCTTTATTAGGAGTTATATATATATATAAATAACGTTCTTATTATAGATTATATTAAAGGGTTTTTTTTATATCTTTATTGTTATATTATTACTATTATAATAGTTTTTATTATTTAAATTAGGTTATATCTAATTTATTTTCTTATAAATTGTTTTTCTGCTTTCTTGTTATAATATACTTTATAATATTTAATATGATATTTATTTTATTTTATTTTTCTAAATAAATATTTTACTAAGAAGTTAAGATATAATATAAATATTATATATCTTAGTTCTATATATCTTTCTATTAAGACCTAATAAAATAATTTAGTTGTTAAATAAGATCTATTGATTAGTTAGCTCTTCTTTTATTGAAGATATTATCTATGTTTAGGGTTGTGATTTTAGTTAGTCTTTTTTTTTTAGTTAGTTAGTTAGTCTTTATTTAGTCTTAGTTAGTCTTAGTCTGTGTTTTAAGGACTAAAGTAGGTCTTTAGTTAGTCTTAGTCAAGGTACGGACTAACTAAGAAAAAGACTAAATAGTTATAACTATTTATAATAAATATATAAATAGATAAGTTAACATATATTAAATTCTTTATTATTAAAAATATAATTTAATATTAAAAGATATTAAAAAAATTAATAAGTTAAATATTAATATATTAATTAAAAACCTTAATCATTTTTAGTTAGTCTTAGTTAGTCTTTAGTTAGTTAGTCTTAGTCAACATAAAGACTAACTAACTAACTAAGACTAAAGAAAAAGACTAAAGACTAAGACTAACTAACTAAAATCACAACCCTGTCTATGTTGCTTTTTATCTAGTTTATATATGATATAATTATCTTATAAACAGTCTACTTAATAGATTTTATCATATTAAAGATAATCTTTTATTATTTATTTGTTATCTTTAAATATTATCTTAATATCTTTGGTCTATATATTAAGATTTAATCGTATATCATATTAGCTTATACTTATTAAGGTTACTTTGTTATAAATTCTTTTAGGTATTAACTTTAATCTTTTATCAAACATTTTAATAATATATATAAAAAGGTTTGTTCTAATTTATCTTAGAAAAGATTTTTCTTTGTTTAGGGTATCTTTATCTTCTAATATTTTAGATATTTCTTTAATTTTAAGTTCTTAGGTTATTATTTAGATTTATTATTTAATCGTTTTTATTATAAGACTAAGATGTTATAACGTAAGAAGTTATTAGATTTATTTTTATCTACGTCCTTTCTTAATTATTATTAAAAAAATTTCCTTTTTGTTAATTATATAGAACTTTTCTAAGCTAGTTAACAAAGTTTATATTTCGTTTATTTTTATATTAAGTTAGTCTCTTTTTTCGTATATCATAGTAAGTAAGATATTTTTAATTTTATATTATATAACTAATTTGATATTAATAAATATGATCTTTTATTATATCTTTTATATATTTTTTGACTTTTTTGAAATATTCTTTAATAATAAGTTTTTAATATTAGATTATTAATTATAAGTTTTCTCTTTTAATATTAATTATTATTAATTTTCTAGTTTCTTTTTTAATAGATTATATTAAAGCGTTTATTTTTAAACCTAATTTATTATTTTTATTGTTTAAGAATAACTTAAAATGGTTAGTAAAATTATTTAATAATGTTTAGAAGTTTAATATTATTTATTTAATTAAGATTTAGTTTTTAAAAATCTTTAAGGTTTATTTGTTATTATTTGCTAATCGTTTATTAATATAAAAGAAAATATATATTAGGTAATATTATAATGTTTATAAGCTAATTTTAATAATTTCTTAAGGTTAATATATTTATATTATTTATAATATTTACATCTATCGTTAGAATCTACGTCGTCGTTTTTAAGTCTTCTTATTATTATAAATTATTTAACTTTTATAAACATAATATCTTACCTTTAAAGGTTAATACTTTGGTTAGGTCTAAGATATTTGTTTTATATCTTTCTTAACTACGTTATACGCAGGGTTGTGATTTTAGTTAGTTAGTTTAGTTAATGGTCTGATTAAAACTAACTAAAATAAATTTCTAACTAATTAAAACTAACTAAATAAAAAAAACTTATTAACTAAAACTAACTAACTAAAATCATAAAATTAAAAAAACTAACTAACTAAAACTAAAACTAACTAAAACTAACTAAATTAAGATGTAAAATCTAATAGAATTTAATTATTAATATATAAAATCTAATAGAATTTAATTATTAATATATAAAATCTAATAGAATTTGATTATTAATATATAGAATTTAATAGAATTTAATTAAAATTATAAATATAAATTATATATTATTTTAGAAAATTATTATCTTTTAACTTTTAAATATTATTTATTATCTATTATAACTTTTATAACTTTATTTTTATATAAACCTTGATATAATCTATTATTAAGATTTTTTTCAAATGGATACTTCGTTTATTATAAATCAAAATATTTCTAATTCTAATTCTTCTATTTTAGAAGCTGAAGAAACTAATAATATTAATAGTAATATTAACATTATTAATTTTGAAAATTCTAAATATAATAAAGAAGATTATGAATTAAAACCAGATAAAGAAACTGGTATATATATATTTATAAATGGTTTATTTATTTGATTTTTATTATTTATTAATTATAATAAAGAAAGAGAAATACTTATATCTTATACTATATAAGTTTTATTATTTTATTAAAATTAATATTATTTATAATTAATTATTTATAAGGTGTTCTTATAAATAAACTAATATTATTAAAGGCTTTTAAGTTTTTAATCTTTAACGTTATTATAAATATAAACATATAAATATTATTTATAATAAAGAAACAGAAAAAACAAAACAAAAAAGTAAGTTATATTTATATTTTTATATTTATCTTTCTATATTTTTAATAATATTAATATTAATTAAATAGAATCTACTATTATATTACCTATTTAAGGAATTTTTAATATACCTTTAGAAAGCCGAAAAAGACCTCGAAATAATATAATTATCGATTTTAAGAAAGATAAAGTTTATAATAAGATTTTAAACTTTATAATTAAAAATAACTTATTATTTAATATTTTAAATTTAAATTTATTTAAAAAATTATTGAATTATTATAATAAGTAAGTTATCTTTAATTATTTAATAATTTATATTAATAATAATATTAGATTTTCACTTATTATTAATAGATGGAAAATTAAAAGTATTTTAGATAATATTTTTAATAGTTATTTATCAGTTTTAAATATTGATTTAGAAAATAATGTTTTAAATAACGGTTTATTTTCTATAATTTTTAATATTTAGACTTTTATTATATAAATATCTTATATTAGTATTATATTAATATATATAAATTCGGCTTTTAAAATTAACTATAAGTTAATTAGCTTTAAAGAATTAAACAAAAGTCATATTAGTTTATATATTTATAATGAGTTTATAAATATATTAACTAGTTATCTAAGTTTAAAATTATTTATTATTAATAAGTAAGTTTAATTTGTTATATATATATATATATATATATCTATATTAATTTTACTAATTATATATTTAGTATTATATAAGATAATATATCAAATAATAATATACTTATTAATATTTTTAAAAAGAATTATTATAAGTCTTTTAATAAGGAATTTATAAATAATATTAGATATATTATATATATTATTAATATAATAACATAAGATATATTAAAAAGCTATATATTAAATAATAAATAATATAGAAAATCAACTATTAGATTTTATAGAAAATCTAAATAAAAATATAAATATAGAAAACAAAGATATATTTATTAATATAAATAAGTTAATATTAAAGTTAATTAATAATATAACTATTTTAATATTATAAATATTATTAATAAAATACGGAAAATTGCTACGTTAATTAAATATATATAAGAAAACTGAAAATTATTATTAGAAAGAATTAATAAATATAAAAAAGAATGAATTATACCTCTTGATTATAATATTAACAAATACCTCTTAGTAAGTTAATAATTTTATTTTTTAATTTAAATATAAAATTAATATTATAAATAATATTATATTTACTAACTATTTTATAGATAATATAACTTGATGGAATTCAACATAATATATGATTAATATAAACCTTAAATTAAAATAATCTTTAATTTATATTTTAAATAATATAATAAATTAAGAATTTTAAAAAATGGTTTTAACTAATTTTAAATAGAACTCTTTAATAGATTTAAAAAATATATTTAAAATATTCGTTAACCTGTCTATTAAATTATAAAGAGAAATTTATATTATTCTTAATAAAGGATTATTATTTATTTATTAAATATATAATAAATTAAAATCTTTTATTAATAAATATAAAGAATCTAGCCGAAGAAATCCAGATTTAGTAAGTCTTTTATATTTAATTTTATATTCTTATATTAATAATATTATAGAAAAATTATTATAATAATCTTATTATTATAATTCAAAATAGAATTATTAAATTAGAAAAATATTTTCCTCGAAAATTAAATTCTAATTTGATTAATAATTATAAACCTTATTTATTAAGACTTATATTAGATCCTAGATTTAAATTAAGTTATTTTAATAAAAGTAGTTTATTATATTTTTATCCGAATATTAATAAAGATATAACTAATTTATTAAAGTTTGAATATTTAAAATAAATTATTAAGTTTAAAATTATATTTTATTATTATTTATTAACCTTAATTAAGCTAAAAACCGAAATTAATCCTTGATATAATAATATATTTACTAAGTCTTTTGACGAATTAAATACAGATATTTATAATAATTAATAAAGTTTAAATTTAGATTTAGATGATGATATATATATTTCTTAAGGAAATATAGAAGAAGAATATATTATATATTTAAAAGAAAATATAATAAATAAAAAGGTAAGTTAAATATTTATTTAATAATTATATTTAATATATTAATATTATTATATAGGTTAAACCTTTAGATTATTAGAAAAATAATATTATTTGATTTCTTATATTTAAGTATTTTAGTTAGAAGGATTTTAGTTATTTTAGCTATATCTGCTTTTATTAAACGTATATTTTCTATAAGAGGAAATATTATTTCTAAAAATCAGAATAAATTAAATCTGGATATTATTAAATAACTTATATTATTAAAAAGTTAGAAAATTAAAGATATTAAGGATTTAGAATTATAATTACAAGAAATAGAAGATTAGATTTTTATTTTTTATATATATATTTAATATATATATTATTTTAGTTTATTTTATATGTTTTATTTTAATTATTATATATTTAAATATAAATAAATAAATAAATTTTAGTTAATTTAGTTAGTTAATATATTAACTAAAACTAACTAAAATAAAATTTAGTTGATTTTTTTCTAATTAAAACCAACTAACTAAAAAATTAACTAACTAAAACTAAAAACTAAGAACTAAAATCACAACCCTGGTTATACATAAAGTCTAAGGTAATATTTTATATTCTCTTTATCTAATTTATATATAAAGTAATTATCGTTATAATATTTAGACTAATATATTAATAAATATTATGTTATGTCTATTGCTTATTAATTAGTTTTATTTTATCTTAATATATTAACTTATCGTTTGTTAATAAGTTTCTAATTAGTTTTCTTAAGGTATTATTAAGCCATATAACTAAACTATCTATATAAAAAATATTTACTATTTTTAAGATCTTTCTAGTTACTTTTTACTTTATAGGTATAATCAGGGTTGTGATTTTAGTTCTTAGTTTTTAGTTTTAGTTAGTTAATTTTTTAGTTAGTTAGTTTTAGTTAGAAAAAAATTAACTAAATTTAATTTTAGTTAGTTTTAGTTAATATATTAACTAACTAAAACTAACTAATTAGAAAATTCAAATTAACTAACTAAAACTAAAACTAACTAAGATTAACTAAAACTAACTAAATTAACTAAAATTTATTTATTTATTTATATTTAAATATATAATAATTAAAATAAAATATATAAAATAAAATAAAATAATATATATATTAAATATATATATAAAAAATAAAAATCTAATCTTCTATTTCTTATAATTATAATTCTAAATCCTTAATATCTTTAATTTTCTAACTTTTTAATAATATAAGCTGTTTAATAATATCCAGATTTAATTTATTCCGATTTTTAGAAATAATATTTCCTCCTATAGAAAATATATATTCAATAGAAATAGATATAGCTGGAATAGCTAAAATCCTTCTAATTAAAATACTTAATATAAGAAATCGAGTAATATTATTTTTCTAATAATTTAAAGGTTTAACCTATATAATAATATTAATATATTAAATATAATTATTAAATAGATATTTAACTTACCTTTTTATTTATTATATTTTCTTTTAAATATATAATATATTCTTCTTCTATATTTCCTTAAGAAATATATATATCATCATCTAAATCTAAATTTAAACTTTATTAATTATTATAAATATCTATATTTAATTCGTCAAAAGACTTAGTAAATATATTATTATATTAAGGATTAATTTCGGTTTTTAGCTTAATTAAGGTTAATAAATAATAATAAATATAATTTTAAACTTAATAACTTATTTTAAATATTCAAACTTTAATAAATTAGTTATATCTTTATTAATATTTAGATAAAAATATAATAAACTACCTTTATTAAAATGATTTAATTTAAATCTAAGATCTAATATAAATCTTAATAAATAAGGTTTATAATTATTTATCAAATTAGAATTTAATTTTCAAAGAAAATATTTTTCTAATTTAATAATTCTATTTTAAATTGTAATAATAAGATTATTATAATAATCTTTCTATAATATTATTAATATAAGAATATAAAATTAAATATAAAAGACTTATTAAATCTAGATTTCTTCGGTTAGATTCTTTATATTTATTAATAAAAAAATTTAATTTATTATATATTTGATAAATAAATAATAATCCTTTATTAAGAATAATATAAGTTTCTCTTTATAATTTAATAGATAGTTTAACGAATATTTTAAATATATTTTTTAAATCTATTAAAGAGTTCTATTCGAAATTAATTAAAAACGCTTTTTTAAATTCTCGATTTATTATATTATTTAAAATATAAATTAAAGGTTATTTTAACTTAAGGTTTATATTAATTATATAATATGTTGAATTCCATCGAGTTATATTATCTATAAAATAATTAGTAAATATAATATTATTTATATAATATTAATTTTATATTTAAATTAAAAAATAAAATTATCAACTTACTAAGAGGTATTTATTTAATATTATAATCAAGAGATATAATTCCTTCTTTTTTATATTTATTAATTCTTTTTAATAATAATTTTCGGTTTTCTTACGTATATTTAATTAACGTAGCAATTTTCCGTATTTTATTAGTAATATCTATAATATTAAATTAGTTATATAATTAATTAACTTTAATATTAACTTATTTATATTAATAAATATATCTTCGTTTTCTATATTTATATTTTTATTTAGATTTTCTGTAAAATCTAATAGTTGATTTTCCGTATTACTATTTAATATATAGCTTTTAATATATCTTGTGTTATTATATTAATAATATATATAATATATCTAATATTATTTATAAATTCTTTATTAAAAAACTTATAATAATTCTTTTTAAAAGTATTAATAAATATATTATTATTTGATATATTATCTGGTGTAATACTAAATATATAATTAGTAAAATTAATATATATATATATAACAAATTAAACTTACTTATTAATAATAGATAATTTTAAACTTAGATAACTAGTTAATATATTTATAAATTTATTATAAATATATAAACTAATATAACTTTCGTTTAATTCTTTAAAGCTAATTAGCTTATAGTTAATTTTAAAAGCTAAATTTATATATATTAATATAATATTAATATAAGATATTTATATAATAAAAGTCTAAATATCGAAAATTATAGAAAATAAACCATTATTTAAAATATTATTTTCTAAATCAATATTTAAAATTAATAAATAACTATAAAAAGTATTATCTAAAATACTTTTAATTTTCTATCTATTAATAATAGGTGAAAATCTAATATTATTATTAATATAAATTATTAAATAATTAAAGATAACTTACTTATTATAATAATTTAATCATTTTTTAAATAAATTTAAATTTAAAATATTAAATAATAAGTTATTTTTAATTATAAAGTTTAAAATCTTATTATAAACTTTATCTTTCTTAAAATCGATAATTATATTATTTCGAGGTCTTTTTCGGTTTTCTAAAGGTGTATTAAAAATTCCTTAAATAGGTGGTATAATAGTAGATTTTATTTAATTAATATTAATATTATTAAAAATATAGAAATATAAATATAAAAATATAAATATAACTTACTTTTTTGTTTTGTTTTTTCTATTTCTTTATTATAAATAATATTTATATGTTTATATTTATAATAACGTTGAAGATTAGAAACTTGAAAGCCTTTATTAATATTAGTTCATTTATAAGAACACCTTATAAATAATTAATTATAAATAATAATAATTTTAATAAAATAATAAAACTTATATAGTATAAGATATAAGTATTTCTCTTTTTTTATTATAATTAATAAATAATAAAAATCAAATAAATAAACCATTTATAAATATATATATACTAGTTTCTTTATCTGGTTTTAATTCATAATCTTCTTTATTATATTTAGAATTTTCAAAATTAATAATATTAATATTATTATTAATATTATTAATTTCTTTAGCTTTTAAAATAGAAGAATTAAAATTAGAAGTATTTTGATTTATAATAAATGAAGTATCTATTTTAAGAAAATCTTAATAATAGATTATATCAAGGTTTATATAAAAATAAAGTTATAAAAGTTATAATAGATAATAGATAATATTTAAAAGTTAAAAGATAATAATTTTCTAAAGTAATATATAATTTATATTTATAATTTTAATCAATATTCTATTAGATTTTATATATTAATAATCAAATTCTATTAGATTTTATATATTAATAATCAAATTCTATTAGATTCTATATATTAATAATCAAATTCTATTAGATTCTATATATTAATAATTAAGTTTTATTAGATTTTATATATTAATAATTAAATTCTATTAGATTTTACATCTTAATTTAGTTAGTTTTAGTTAGTTTTAGTTAGTTTTAGTTTTAGTTAGTTAGTTTTTTAAATTTTATGATTTTAGTTAGTTAGTTTTAGTTAATAAGCTTTTTTATTTAGTTAGTTTTAGTTAGTTTGAAATTTATTTTAGTTAGTTTTAGTCAGACCATTAACTAAACTAACTAACTAAAATCACAACCCTGGGTATAATCAATAAAATTTTATATTAACTTCTTTTTCTAAAATATATTAGGTTCTATTAAACTGTTATAATATTTGTAAATAATATTTTATTAATACGCTTTTTTTAGTTATTATATTATTTTCTAAAGTTAACACCATGATAAATGTTAAATATTATAATACGTCGTTTCTCTATTTATCATTTATATTAACGATCGTTAATATATACTATTATCTTAATATATTTAGTTAGACGTTTAGATTAGTCTTTTCTAATTAAATCGTCTTTAATTATATCCTTAAGTCCGTTATAAAATTATATTATAAATATAAGTTCTTTTTAACTAATTTTCAAAATTGTTTATTAGATCGCTAAGGCGTAATTAATTATTAATCTTTTCTAGGTTAAATATATTAATTACTTCTCGCTTACTCTTTCCTTATTTAGGTTATTAAATATTCTATATAATATTTTTTTAAATTTAGTAAATATAAAGAATATTTTTATAATTTTTATTTTAACTTTATCTCCTTTTTTGAGGTATTTTTAAAAGTAAGATTTAACTTAAATTATAATATCTTTAATTAAAAATAAGGTAGCTATTTTGATTTAATCTTTTAGGAATTTAAACTTATATTAATTCGTATATATCTTAATAAAATCTAAGTTAGGTTATAAAAGTTTAAAACTTTTTAGATTATCTTAAGAATTTCTATAATAAAAAGATCTTTATTTTATCTTTATTAATCTATATATAAAAGACTTCATTTTCTTTTTTAAGCTTTTAGAGTATTATTATAAGATATTTTAAACTAACTTTTCTTTTAGAGATATTTAATATTATATTTACTTAAAAATAAAGATATTATTTATAATAATAAATAACTTACTAAATAAAAATAATAAAAATATTATAATTATATTAAGGTTAATTATAATATTAATCTTAATAATAATTATTAAAGTTTATATTATTAAGTAAGTTAAGTAATATTAATAAATAATATTATGAAAAAGGTTTTAATCTAAACTTAATATTATAAAATATATTATATAAAATTAATAATCAAGGTTTAAAACTTAGTAAAACTAGAAACTTAGATTAATTATTAAAATATAATTAAAATTTATCTAACTATAAAAAAGATTATTTTTATATAAAAATATAAAATCTTTAGAATATATTCTACTTAAATCATTATAATCTTAGATTATTATGATCTTACTAACTTCCAATCTATTTTATTACGTACTTATTTATAAATCTTATTCTTTTAATAATCCTCAGCCGCTATCGTCCTTTTACTAATAATATAATATCGCTAACAAAGGTCCATAAGTGGTCCTTACGCGCTAACGTCTTATCCTTATTATAAATAAGTTAAATATTATATCGTACGTTTATTTAGTAATATTTGGTATGATGTTTATACCTCTAATCTTAGGTATTATTACGTAAGTATGTTCTGCCGTCTGTGACCGCCTGCTGGAGGGGTTATATATTATGGCTGTGATACCTAATTGACTTATCTGTTACTTACGACTTGGGGAGCTATTTAACCGGCTGAGAGCAGCGTTATGAGCCCTGCATCCTCCTATCTTAATTAAAGTTATACTTACCTAGTACTAGATGTACCTGATATCGAGGTAACTAATACGGCTTATCAAGGTTAGCCTAGCTAGTAGCTCAGCTTGCACGAATTCAATGTTTTGACCGCGTGTGTGTCCATTAGCAGTATCATCCGCATTCAAAAAGCTAGACATGTTACGATCTCTAGTCGGTATTGTAGTATCCCTTTTGTGTGCTACAGATTCTAGTCGCCTGCACTGATTCTGAGTAGCAACTGGGCTCACCGAGGGTCTGAGATAGTTCACCATTGTTCAGCCTATCATCTGTGTGTACTTGAAAATGCATAGGGGAAATATGATTAGATCTATGATATAACTTCAAGGCACCTTTACATCTTCACCTCTTTGATTCTAGAGCCATACGGGAGAAATACCATGATACCCGCTACATGTGATTTAATATCCAAACGTAATTTGTCCTAGAGAATATCCTCACGAGAGATTCCAGCAAACCGCCTTTTTGTGTCAGTGTAGTTCGTCATTATATATAAGGGAGACAGGGCTCAAGCAGCATGACGCTAATCAAGTTGTTACTCACAGTGTTGGGAAGAACCGCGGCTCCGTCGGTTATATCCTGCGTCAACAAAGCACGTCCGTTAAAAGGGCCTGGGACAAAGACTGGAGGAATTCCCGGCCTGCCAGTTTGACCACCTATACAAGGAACTCGTTCTCCAGTTGCCGCTCGAGGGATTCCATCGCCGGTCCCGGCATCGCCTTTCATACTCATCCCGGTGAACTGTAGGAAGGTCTTCACGTTCATGGCAACTTTATCGTTGCCCCCGGCTCGGAAGAAGTCACCGAGAATCGGATGTGCGAGTAGATACGCGGCCATGCCAGCTGTAATGGCCGTCGCTTGTGACGTACCAGACGGCTGCTTGCCCCAGAATGTGCCTTGCGAAGCTGCCTCACTTATTCCGCCAGGGTCAATGAGAGCGCAATCAACGTCTGTGCCTATGTTGTACAGGGATAGGATGCCCTTGCCTTGGCTGTCCCTATGATTCGATTTTGGATTTCGGCTCCCGTCGTACTGAGCGTTCCCAACCACAATAAGTCCCGAGTTAAGTCCACCTGCTCCACGAGGTGTCATATAAGAGAGTTCTACTTCAGGTGAGTCGATGAGGTCAGCAGTATTCCCGGCGGAACAAAGTGGCACGATTCCATTGGCCATGAGCAACGGCATGTAGACTTCGAAGGCATCAGTGAATCTGCCTGGCGGTACCGCTTGTTCATCTGGTCTGTCCCACCAAAGATCGTGCCTGCTAATGCCGAAAGACATGGTGAGCACGGCGCGGCCTTCGCGATCATTTAGAAGGACATGTTCTAGTACAGATAGAACAGCCAAGATTGCCCGCGACACAGTTGAAGCGCGGGTACTCATGGCTATGGACGGTAGCTGAATAGTGATAATCTTTGCACGCTTTGCAACTCCTGAATAGCTGCCTGCGGCGAGGGAAATCATGCATGTGCCATGACTGAAGGTTCGGTCGAAGTTCTGGGGGCCCTTGCTTTGGCCATTGTACACTGCCGCCCAACTATCCTCAACACGAGCGACAATGTCCTTAAGTTTTGGTTAGCCAGTTGTCCATATGGTTGTTTGATTGCTGTTAACGAGTGATTGAAGTGTATGAGAAGATGGGATGCGCGCCGTGGTGAAGATAACGAAAGACAGCATCAGGAGAGAAGAGAAGATCGCCTACATACCGTGTGTTTGTTCAGAAAGTTGGAGTCAATGATATAGATGGTCGATGGGTTGTTTACTTCAGCAGCACTGTCATCAAAAATGTAGTCTTCAAAGTCCAAGTACGAGCCCGTAAGCACAGTATATCGTGACAGCTGGGTAAGCCAATTTAGATGCCCTGGAGAATTCGGGGTTTGCTGCTTAAATTTACTGTTGGGGCCGGGGATCACGCGCCGGTCAAGGATTGCATCCGCATTGGAATCGATGTTTATCGTCCTGTTGAATGTTGTCTCTGCTGACCCTTTCGAACGCTTGGTGGCCGTTGAGAGTTGAACTGCATCACCTGTGTCGTCCTCTATATTGAACTTTGCGTCTATGCTCATGGACAGAACGATGGGGTTCTTCCATAGGCTTTCTGATGTGCATTGATCGATGACTGCGATGTATATCCACTATCCAGATGAACTATTTCAGCCGCCATTTGCAACGTATAAACTAGTAGAAGTGCCGGGGGGGGGGGGGGGGGGGGGGGGGGAGGTAATAGAGGCTGAGAGACCAATGGAAATGGGGGTAGTAGGAGAACAGGACGAGCAATCTGGAGTTGAATCAACCCATCATTATGGGTAGGCCGAACCAACGAGAGACTTACGTTAGAAAGCCAAGAATCAGTCTTCTGAAGGTTATCCTGGTTCTTGGGCAAACTGTTGACTAGTTCATCGTATTGACTTCTGGAGGTGCCAGATTTTGTAATAATGATGATTGGTGTCGGCGTTGCTGTCTTTGTGCACGCTGAGCTGGTCGAAGTGCTCGTAGTGCTCGTAGTAGACGTTTTTATCGTCACGGTCGGCTTCGGACCCTGCGTTGGCTCTCCGGGCTGGCCCGGGTTTCCGCCGCCAGCGCTGCCACCACCACGCAGCAAAGCAAGCAGGACAGCGGCCAGAGCAGCGACTAGAAAGCAATCAGTATGCAAAACAATATCTGAAAAGATACCCGCAACCACGAACTGGCACAGATAGGGGACAATGGCGATGCTAAAAGGGGCTACTCACAAATTCCAGTTGCCACCTCCTCTCCAATGGCAGCAATTCCAATAACCGCAACCTATCACGGGATTTTCAAGTCAGCTCCGATAAACAATGTAAGACGAAGGTAAAGATTGAAAGAGCATACAGCAGCCTCAGCGACGGCAAGATGAGTGGCAACCTCCAAAACGGGAACAATGCCTTGAGCCAGAGCCGGGCCGATCTGAATACTGTCAGAACCTGACACCTCCACCACATCCTGAACCGGTTCTGCAGTAGCTTGAACTATAGAGCAAGGTCATCAGCACATTCTAAATCTCCACTGTTAAGAGAACAACTTTAGCCGTTGTCGTGGTCTTACCTGCTTCTCCAAAGTCTCTGGTTGTTTCTTTGGTAACCTATGTAGAACCGCAAAATCAGTACTAATATCGAGCTTACTGCCCCATACTCTGTTGACGGTTTAGTGTGTTTTTGGTTATTACTAGGGATTACTAACAGGAGGACCCCCGGGAATAACAATATCCAACCCTACACCGACATTGAATCCTTTGAGAGCACGCTCCGCTCTTCGATCTAAATACGCAGTTAGCAAAATATTGATCCTTCATTACAGCTGTGGCCGCAATTGGAGTAAACCATCAGTAAAGATGGGCCTATACTTACTCAGAGTCTCCTGTATTGCCTTGATTAAATTGCCGTCCTTTTGAATGTTTATGATGTCAAATCGCAATGCTGCCGAAAGTACGGTTCCAGCCTGACGCCGGGCTTTAGCATTATTTTCGCTGTCAGCTTTAAACTGTTGCATATCAGCACGATACTGTGCCATTGTAGATCGAGCCTGTTCCACAGTCTCGTTATATGCTGTTAAATCATCGATAAGTTGCTGAACCGTCGGTAGAAACCAGGTCTCATCTTGATACACCTGTATACGATTGCCGTTTCCGCACAGCTCTGAGGAATCTCCAGCACATAGTTTACTACAGTCGCTCTGTGCAGCAGTTTGGGCGTTACGGAGCGTATTTCCCACGAAGCATTCGCTAGATTAAACGGTTGAGTTAGCTTCTTGAAGAGATAAAGCCAGGAATACAAGTGGATAGCAGAAAAGTGCGTATGCAAGGGGGTACACAACGAGATAGCTAGATTCTCACCTGCCAAATTCAACACCTGCATATTGCCAATTATTCGCTTGGGCAAAGGCGACGCATTTCTGTACCGTCATGCCTGTGCTGCCGGCGTCTACAGTCGAACCGGCTTGCAACACGCGGTTGCTGAGGTCTGGATCCTCAAAGCAGCCTGTGTTTACAAAATTGTCAATTCGAGGGACAGTAGTTGGAGTGATTACGGCAGTGGTACTGGTCGTAGTTGTGGAGGTGGTCTTGGATGTCGTAGTGATTCTGGTCGTACTTGTAGATGTGACCTTGGAAGTCGTAGTGGTGCTAATCGCAGTTGAAGTGGTTTTCGTAGTCGTAGCGGGTGGAGGTACTGCTGTACTGCGAGATGTTGATATTGGCGACGTGATCCGGGTTGTCGTAGTGGCAGGCGGCTCGCCAGGCCCGCCGCCGCAACCACCGTTGCCACAGACTTGGCCAGAAGAGCACGCATTGCATGCGCTCCCTATTCTGCACTTGACACTATTATTGTTGCAGCACACCGCATCGGAAACATAACAGTTTCCATGACTATGTTAGAGCATTAATATATTAGACATTAGACCCCCACTAGCCTGGGAGCTGAATAAACCCCCAAGCGCACTGGTTAACTCACCAGCAGATGCCGTCATTACAACCGACTGCCTCGAACGTGGTGGGATTCAGAGCACACCATGACAAGCGCGGCGTCGCGCAGCCGATAGTACCCTCAAAGTTGATGCATGCGCGGCCATCGGGGCAGACAACCCCCACAGGGCAGGACACCTGTGCGCAAAGGAAACCATCTGGGCAGGAAAGGTCTTGGGATGCCCGTCGAGATAGGTCGTTGTAATGATCGGGGAGTCCTATGGGCCGTACAATGTTTATGTTCGGAGGCAGCGCCGAAATCGAGGCAGCATGAAGAAGAACAGCGACGATACTAGCCAACCTCAATGGACGCGGCAGCCGCAACATAATGAGTACTGAGCAATCAAAAGACGCAGTGGATTTTACATTGACATCGATGTCTACTACTGCAGGTTCGCAGTGTTTAACTATAGATTTCGCGAAAGGAAGCAAAGCTTAACAACGATGTACCTGATGGCGCGGCTCCACTGCAAGAGTCTCGTCTCACCTCATCACTGGCCAGGCCATCAACAAAGGAATCTGCGGTATGGATCAGGCGGCGACTTGGACTGGAAGCCTGCGGCCGCATTTGGACTTCGTGATGCTAAAGATACGCTCTGCAGGTGGCATGGTTCTCCAGCTCGGTCCAAATGTTACCGTACTTACACGCTTACAATACGGTCACGAACAGAAGTAGTGGGAGGAATTAGTAAGGACCTTAGAGCACTTATATTGACCCAGGGACACAGCGATGCGGCCGACTTTTAACGATAGCCTCCTCGCTCAGCCCACTTCAAGTTGTGGGCTGTTATCTCACTAACAGCTTAAAACAACAACCCGCACCAGTCCGCTAGGGTCACCCCACGAACTAATGTGTACCTAGTGCTGACGGCATATATCCGCATTCCCTATTCAACGACGCGGTCGTATGATTGCATTCTGCTCGCATGCCGATCTTAGGCAGGCTTCAATAAAGCTTGGACTGGCGCCTCCGTTCGATTAAGATGGCATGAATCCGGAAATCACATGGCAAGCAATCATCTTGCTCGGATATGGGCCTGCTATCGTATGCTGACAGAATGTATTCCCATACCGTGAGTAGTGCCCGGCGTCCAGCGAGTCAACGTGGGCCGTCGTCAGCGAGAGCATTCGGACACGAGAGTACGGATTGCATGACTCCAACATTGGCCATCTGCTAGCGGGATGAAGGCGGCTTTTGCTTACATTTCAACCAATATCAATTGCACTATGGCCCGCCTCGACAGCTCGCACGCGTTCGGTGACTGGATACACCTTGACGGCATACGATTTAGCTTGATATGAGTATGGCAGCCCCCAAGGCATGACTTCCCCGAAGGCCCGTCATGCCAGCAAGAGTTGTGGCTCCGTCCTTTTCTGAATGCACATTAGCAGTAGCACCCATGTCTGGCCCGAGAATTACATCTAGGGAACCCTCCTCGTACTTCAAAGGTCGTGGCCGCTGCTTTCGCGGTAGCTAGCTCCCCGTCACATCTTGTACTTCCATCTGAAAACAAGAGGGAGACACAATGCAGTCCTATTACTTACATGCTATGAAGATGGATCCGTACTCGTGGGCGGTTCGTCCCTACATCCGTCTTATCGTTTTGGCTTTTACGGCTCAGGCCGCATTGGCATTAAATCCAGCATGCGCTCCCGGCGGCAACTTTGATTTGAGCCACTGGGCACTTCAGCTGCCTATCGGGTCACCCGGATCACCAACCACAATATCTTCAGGCCAGCTCCAAAGTTGCTCCGGCTGGTCGAACGCCAACTACTTCTTTACAGACGGCAGCGGCGCGCTGGTCATGAAAGTGCCCGGCGACCCCGGGTCGACAGGTTGTGTCACTACACCCAACAGCCAGCACTGCAGGACCGAGTTCCGGGAACAGAATCCGAGTAGTTGGGATCCGCGGAGTCCCGTTAATAGGCTTTGGGCTACTCTTGCAGTTGTTAGTACAGGCGGGTCAACTGTCATCGGCCAAATTCACATCGACGACTCGATTTCGACTAAGCCAGTCGCCGAGCTCTTCTACAGTTTGACAGGAAAGGTTGAGATGGGAGTCGAGCAAACCAGGTCTGGGGGGAATATTGTGCGATTTAATATCGGCACAATACCCGTGGGTCAGACGTTTTCGTACGAGATTCGCTACGAGTCCAACGTCCTCTCTGTGCGCTTAAATAGTGGCAGCTTCATCGAGTTGACCACGTTCAGCTTGAACGCGCCGAAAAGCTATTTTAAGGTCGGAAACTACCTCCAGGGCACGAGCGCATCGAACGTTCGCTTTTACGATATAGGCGTCACCCATTCACAGATCAGCACCACAATCCCCGGTTGGCCCCCGGCAGCAACCGAGAGTCCCCGGGACGGCATCGGTCCGTTTAACATCTTGGCAGTGATCGAGCATCAGCTAGCCGAATCTCCGCCACCCTCGACGCCGGGGGACTGCAGCCCGCAGCGGCCCGCCATTGGTTCCGATACCACGGTGACACTGAAGCTCTACACAGACGACCACTGTTGTACGACAACGCAGACATTTAAGCTTGGCACGGTGGACTCATGTCACAACGCTGGCCAAGGCTTCGCCAGTCTCACACAGGCTGTTGGGTCGGCCATGTTCGGCAAAGATATCCACATTTTTGCCTACAGCTCGCTCGACTGCAACGGAGATCCGTCCTCCATCCATTTGACCAACGCCAACGAGTGCTGGGAAGACACTACCCCGAGTTCAAAGTGGCGCAGCTTTAAGATCTCGGCCTTAGCGACAAGTGGAGGCAACGGATCGCCATCAACATGCGATGGCTCACGGCCGGATGTCGGGTCTGATTCTACTGTAGTCCTAAATCTGTTCGCATCCAGCTGCTGCGGAACGCCTTCACAGACGTTTAAGATAGGCACCCTGGGAGCTTGCCATAGCGCAAGCTTACCGTTCAGGGACTTCACGCAAGCTGTGGGGACAAAGCTTTTTGGACGCGACATACACATTCTCATGTTTTCTGACGATTCATGCGCTGACTCCACAGCCGAGGTCTATTCTCTGTCTAATAAAGACACCTGTTATGATCGCGGAGGAAGCGGGAAGGCCTGGCAAAGCTTTAGAATCCAAGAGGGCACGGATGGCGACGGTGGTGGTGGCACCGGAGGGGGCGGAACCGGCAGCGGCGGGAGTTGCCACAGTCAACCAGACAACAACAGCGACAACACCGTAACGATGGAGCTGTACTCGTCGAAAGATTGCTGCGGTACTGTGGTCCAGACTACCAAAATCGGTAACCTCGACGTATGCCATGACGCGAACAGCAACTTTGGCAGTATCGCGCAGAAGGTCGGGTCGAATTTATTTGGGAATTCGATCCACATCGTGGCGTATACGGGCACTGGGTGCTCTGGGACGTCGTACCCTATAGACCTGTCCAACAATCCTCTGTGCTACAACGGCAACACCTGGAAGAGCTTCAAAGTAGCCTCCAAGTCCGGATCGCAGCCTGGTTCCCCACCACCGACGTGCGACCTGAGTCCACCTTTCCCCAATTTGCTCAACGAGCTCACTATCAACATATTCAAAGGTGACACATGTTGCAAGAACAACCCGGATACCCGACATACCGTCAGGCTGACGGCCTCCGGCTCATCCCCGTGCCAGTCACCTGGCTATAAGTTCTCCGTGTTCACGCAATGGGTCGGAACGTCGCTATTCGGTTATTCGTTCCACATACGGCTGTATGCCGATGACCACTGTGGCTCTTCATCGTACGGTCAAGTCGCCTTGTCAAACAAGCGGGTTTGCTTGACGGATGGAGGATCGGGTTGGCGAAGCTGGAGGACTGTCGGCCCAAGAGAAGGGTCAACAACACCGCCATCAAGTCCACCTACCGGGCCACCCAACAACCTGCGAATCAATATCGGCAACATCCAACTACCATCGTCTGGTAACTTCATGATTGCCTGGCAGGATGGACGAGACCCTTGCTCTGACAGAACAAATCTCAGCCAGGGCTCTGTAACTAATCCATGCGGAAGGCAATTCTGCATCGGGGGTTTCTGCGGGTTCACGTGGGAAGGCTGCGGCGGAAGTAACCTATGGGTCAACTACAAGGGCTCCTATTATGCACCTTGTTTCGCTTGGGCCAACGGCGGCAGTGTCTGGGTTAAGGATTGCAGCAGTGGAGTTGCGCCTCTGTACGTGCAGTGGACATGTATCAATAATTAGTTGGGAAGGGCTCAACAACAACACATGCTGAGATCGTGGGTGTCTGGGTAACTCACTACACGCTTTACCTATTGTGAATATCGCGGGGGTACATATGGATAAAGATGGATACATGTCTTTCCAGATTAGCTTTAATAGCTCCCCGGCTTATAAGAACTGCACGAGTCTTTGCCTTGAAGCACCGACCTTAGTATCAGTCTTGAAGTTGCAAGGTATCTCGTCCAAGTCGGCAAGGCTAGAGAGCCACAGTGTAGCAATGATAACGTCTCTGTCCCAACTTTTGATTAGATCCATAACCTCCATCTAATGCTAAACAAATGCCGCGACTTTTCCGGATTGCCTAACTACCAAGGCGGACAGAGCCTTGCCGCAGCGTGTCTCCCTAGCACCAAAGCCGTCCATGCATGCCTATAGACTAGCAATTCCTGCAGCCCATTCGGGTTACATCCATAGAACTTCCATTTGTGACGTCGCGATTTGATTGGATGAAAGAAAATAGTCTGCATCTTTGATGCTTCCACTGATTTCTCGACCGAACTTCCCAAGACTGCTTCAGGCGTTTGCGACAAACAGTCGGATTCAGGCTGGCTTCTGCGTCACCCCGAGCCTTGTTAAAGTCCGCCTTCATCGAGTGTCCCGACCTCCCTACCTTCCATCCTCCACTCTATTTCTACCCTTCTTCTACCCCATCTCAAAGTCACCGCACAACTCATCTGATAGACCGACAAGATGTCCGGAAATGATGAGGTCAGTAAGGCTGGAACTTTCATTAGCCGTCAATCTGTCCGGCCATTGGACGAATGGAGCAATGTCTCGCGAGGCCTACGGGGCTAAACACTACGTATTTACGTCTAACTACATAATGGCGAAAGACTTATTGTATACATGAGAATGCAAAAGTCTAAAACCTCTATGCCGCTGCGTAAGGCGGGCGGCAAGCGTTAGCTTCAATGCTACCCTCGCTGATACTGTCATCCAAACTTTAGGCACAAATCCGGCTACCTTGTTCGCCAAAAACTCACTAGTGGACTTTATTAACATGATAGCAGAGAGTTCATTTTCTTTGGATTTTCGCGTCCTAGTAAGTTCCCCTCCGGTTAAATAAACAGACAAATAAACAAACAAGACAACTGACCATTCCAGACTTTATATACAACTACTATAAACGAAACAGCCAACTTAAACCAACCTTCAGCTGTGTTACAGGGTTACCCTGTGGCATAGGCCGGCTATGAGGTAGTCGGGAGGGCAGGCTCTAGCGGAAGCTCTAATAGTATTTACAAGGTCGGGGCCGGCGTCTACAACCTTAATATAACTTCTATTTTTCTGCTTACGTTATTTGATATCTTTTCTAAGTTTTCTTATATAACCTTATAATTATTATATAATAGTTTTATATGATATTATAATAGATATGATTAATTAATATTATTTATTTTATTAGTAAATGGTTTATAATTATAATTTTTTTTACTTAATAAGGTTATTTTTAATCTTATAAAATAATAAGAGATTTAAATAATTATTAACATTTTTATTAATGTTAGTTAAATATCTTTAAAACCGTTAAAAATAATTATAAGTTATTATCCTAATATAATATATTTTTTTAAAATAAAATTATTAATTATTAAAAATTTAATAATTTATAATATATTTAATAACTTTTATTTAAAAATATCTTAATATTATAAAAAATATTTTATATTAAACTTTAAAAGTTTTTTATTATAAATAAATATAAATAATAATTTATATTTATTTTTCATTTTTAGATTATAAATTATTATTTATAATTAATTAAAAATAATAATATCTAATTATTAATAATAATTTTTATTTTATTTTTTTATTAATAAACTAAATAATATTTTTTTTTTATAATTTTATTAATTTAAAATAAAGAAAATTTAAATTTGTTTTATAATAATTTTAATAATAATAATAAATGAAATTTTTTTTTAAGATATTAATAATATTATATTTTTATAAAATTTAATAAATTAAATATTAAGTTTTATTTTATAATTATTAATATTTATATATTTATATTAATTTTTTTAATTTTTTTATAATAATTTTTTTATTAAATTTAGAAATATGTTTATTTTTTATTAAATATATTATTATGATTATTTTTATTAAATTTATCTTAATAATTAATTAATTATTTATTTATATTAATAAATTTGTTAAAATAGGTTTTTTTTTATATTATTTTTTAAGATATTTTATATTAAATTTTAATTTTTTTAACTTTTATAAAAAAATCTTCATTTTTATTTATTATTTAATATTAAATAAAATATTTTTAATTTTTAATATAATAAATTATATAATTATAAAAATAATTAAGAATTTATTATATTATTTTAAGTTTATATGTTTATAAAGATATATATTATTTAAAATTTAAAAGGTTTATTATTAAAATTATTAATCTTATTAATTAAAAAAAAAATCAATTATTATTTAAAATAATAGATTTAAATATAATATTTAAAAATAAACTAATATCATTTATATAATTATTTACTTTTATAACATCATATTAAAATATCTTAGTTATTATTAATATTAAAATTTCTTTTTAATAAAAATATTATTATTTAACTAATTTATAATTAAAATATTATAAAAATAAAAAAAATAAAAGAAAATAAAAAAACATATTTAATTTATAAAAGAAATTTATAATTAAGATTTTATTATTTTATAAATATATATTAAATAGTAAATTCTTTTTTATAAAAAATTATATAATTTATATTTAATATTAATCTTATATTATATTTTATAATATTAAATATTAAATTTCTTTTTAAATAATTTTATAAATTTATAATAACCTTTTAGATATTATTAATATTTTTATATATAATTTATTAATATTAATTATAAAATCTAAGATAATTTTAATAAAAAAATAATATAATATTTTTTAATAAATTTTAAAGATAAATTATAAATTTAATATTTATTAATAATTTAAAAATATTAATAATATCTAAAAGGTTATTATAAATTTATAAAATTATTTAAAAATTAAAATTAAAATATTTGATTTAATTTATTATTATTTAAACTTTATTCTAATTTTATTTTTTTATAAATTAAAAAGTTTTATTTTTTTAATATTTTTTTATTAACTATTTTATTATATTAAATCTTAATTAAAACGATTTTAAAATTATATAATAATTTAGATATTAATATTTAAATTAAAAAATATTAATATAATAAAGTTAATAAGATTTAAATATTTTTTTATTAATTAAGTTAATTGTAAAATTTATTATTATTAAGATTTAATTTTTTATTTTATTATTAATTTGCTAATTTAGATAAAAAAGTTATTATTTATATTAAATAATATTAAAATTTTAAATTAAAATTATTATAATAATTTTATATAAATATTTATAAAAAAGTTATAAATTTTTTTTTTCTAATATTTTATATAAAATTTATATATATATATTTTTCAAGATAATAAATAAAGATTATAATAAAATATTCTTTAATGTTTTATTTTTATTATATAATTTAGAAATATTTATTTAAAAAATTTGGTTTTTAATATAAAAAGATTAAAATATAAATATTTTAATAATATTAATATTAGATTTAGATTTATTATAAAAAGATTTTAATAAAAAATAATAAAATCTTTTGATTTTTTATAAATTTTATTATATTATTTAATAAAATAATTAAGTTATAAAAAGTTTATTAAAATTAATTTTTTTATTAATTATAATATTATTATTTAAAGTTTTTACTTATTAAAGTTTATAAATATGATAAATAATATAATTAGTATAAGATTATTATTAATTATTATAATAGTTTAATTATTTAATAATTTAAATTTATTATTTATAAAAAATAATAAACATTTTGCTAAATATATTATATATATTAAATTAAGATAATAAAGTTAAATATTAATATATAAAAATATAATAATTATTAATAATTAAAGTTTATATTATTAATATTATATTTAATTATTTATATATAAAAGTTTATATATAATTATTCTAAGTTTTATTTATAATAATAATATATAATTAGATTAATAAAATTAAATTTTTATTAATAATTAAATAATCTAATAAGTTAGATTAATAACTTAATAAAAAGTTAATAATTTAACAATTTAAAGATTTTATATTTTATTTAGAAAAAAAATTATAATTAGATAGTTTCTAATTATATTTTAATAATTAATTTAAGTTTTTATTTTTATTAAATTTTTAACCTTAATTATTAATTTTATATAATATACTTTATAATATTAAATTTAATTAAATTTCTTTTTTATCATACTATTTATTATTAATATCTAACTTATCTAATAATATATACCTTAACAGTTATTATTAATACTAATATTAAAACCTGTCCTAACACGATCGTGATATATAACATAAATTTTACACCTCTGTACATATACGACATAGTCTATTTTCAGCTGCGTTCCATGCATGCCTAGCCAATGCGCATCATTTTGCTAATCATGTTAGTACCATTAATGCATGGGAAACGGGTATTAAGAGTCACTCTGGGCACGGCGCGTACCGTGTCGTGTGTTTTTATATATAGCAACATTTGTGTCCCTGATGAACTTTCAAGGCGAAAGTTTTCTACCGGTTCACACCATAGAATTATAGGATTCTTGCCTCTCATCAGTTTTATCTTCATTCAACTCTTCTCGTGTTCCCCGCGTTAAGTTTAACCCTGAGTCTCAACTTCCTCTTGTAAGAGCCTTCAACACCGAAAATTACAATAGACAACAAAGCAGGCGTTCACTAAGATGGTCCACCTCGATTCCGCTCCAGCGCTTTTGGTGGTCGACATGCAAAACGGCTTCTGCCACAAACAAGGTAGCTTCGCAAAGATAGGCTCGCAAAGCGAACCAACAGCGATTGTTCCGCACATCAACGAGCTGCGCTCCGCGTTCCGCGCCGCTAATGTCCCGGTCTTCTTCCTGAGGACAGTATACAACGCCGACTACTCTGACAGACGCGGCCGCGACAGAGGGGATCGTGTTGAAGAACTGCAAGGTCTGATACGAGGGTCTTGGGATGCCGATATCCTAGACGAACTCACGCCCCAGCCCGACGAAAAAGTTGTCGACAAAACGAGAAATTCTGGTTTCTTTCGGACGTCGCTGGAAAATACCCTAAAGGAGCGCGGAGTCGGCCATTTGATTTTGACAGGAGTGGGGACGGATGTATGTGTCGAGTCGACGGCAAGAGATGCCTACCAGATGGACTTCGCCGTTACTACCGTAAGTGATGCGACTGGGACATGCAATGAACCAGACCATTTAGCCGCTCTACACGCCCTACGAATGTTCGGCGGCACGGCGTCGACGGCAGAAGTGATTGAAGCTTTGCAAAAGTCACAGGACTTGCGCAATCAAAGAATGTCATAGACGTTGGAAAAGACTATGTGTGTTCCAATGTCAAATCGAGTTATTAATTCCGCCCAGTCTTTTCTTCCCACATGAATAAATAAGACTCTCGTTAGCGCCTCGCATAAACATATCGCACGCAGCTTGCAAGGTACATCTGCTACTGACAGAAAGTAAGTTACTGGAACCGAAGCCCACGGTACTGTCCGGAGGCAGAGCGCAAAACTGGTTGAGAAAAGAAGATTCGGAAAAGCCGTAAGTAGAAGACAGCTGATTTGGTTGGTTGCGAATCTAGTCGGAGGATCATACGTTTCCCCTATAGGGCCACGAAACTTACCATAACGATAGTTATGGTGAACCGTAGAATACGTAAAGCTTGCCACAGATTCTCGTATATTTTATAGACTAGATCTAAGAGCTATTGCATATAGGATACGGGGTTATTATATACGATATGTAAAAACCATTATGTTAGGCCTACTATGTTCTACAAGAAGCAGAAATGACTAAGGAATACGCCCAAAGATTTACATGAATACACCAAGGCTAGTGTCCACCACCAAAGCTAAATATCGGCGGGGTAAATGCAATACTCATTCCTCTAATTGCAGCTCCGGATACTTTGGGAGCTGCCAGGTTTCCTTCTTATTCCTCATCAGCGCATTGACTAGGCCATCTATCTTAAGCTTCGACAGAATTGCCAGAGCCAAGTAAGACATATTTAACCCGAGCTTGGAACGAAAGATAGCGAGATTCATGGGAGGAAGTTGCTGAACCTTTTCCACGTAAGGCCGTAGCACCGTTTCATACGATTCCAGCGCTGCGCCGACGTTGTCCCCATGTCTCGCGAGTTCGCCCGCAAGCACGTATGCTCCGACGAGTGATGCCGTGGTTCCAAGCCCAGTTAAAACACTCGGGCAGTATCCGGCATCGCCCAGCAGAACCACTCGCCCTTTAGACCATGTGTCCACTTTGACCTGAGCAACCGAGGTCGTGTAGAAGTCATCAGTATTCCGCATCTCGGCAAGTACTCGTTTGCTTTCCCATCCGAAATCCTTATATAACATCTCCCATAGGTCTTTCTGTTTCTCAACCGGCTGTTTAACCATCTCTTTTAACTCCGCTGTTGTGGATACCGTAAGCATGGCTTGTGTAAAGTCCTTGTGCGCGCAGCGAAGCGACAGCACCTTGAGCCCTGGTAGAAGACAGCTTTTGAACAAGGTACTGTTGAACTCTTCCTCTGATTTTGGTATTTGGAAGTATGCAACCAAGTAGCCCGTATACCTGAGCGTGGAATCGTAGTCCTTCTTGGGCTCCCATAGCATACGCCGCGTCAGGGAGTTCTGGCCATCCGCACCGACAACAAGATCGTACTCGTCTGAAGAGCCGTCTGAGAATACGACGTTGACCCTGGAGTCAAGCTGTGTAAGCTCAATCGCATGCTTTCCGAAAAAGTACCTCAGCCTCTGCGACTCTTTTCCTAAGGTTTTTGTAACGATTGCTTTGCTCCCTTCATATAACACAGCTACCAGGTCCGCCCTCATGATCTCATATTCGCTCGTCACTCCTTTGTATCCTTTACCGGCTTCGTTGACACCGAATCTCGCCCACTCTCTGCCTTTCGTGTCAACGAAAGTGAGAGCTGTCTCGTGTATGCTCCTTGCTCGGACAGCATCGATCAGTCCCAGGCTCTTCATCAGCGGGGCACCATATGACTTCAAATCAAGCTGGGTTCCACCGGTACGGAACTTGGATGCTCTCTCGACTATAGTGATGTCGTGACCTTGTTTGGACCGCACGAGGAAGTTGGCGAGGGCTGTGCCGGCGATGCCAGCACCATTGATGAGGATTTTCAGAGGCATTGCAGAAGAGCATTGAGCAGGGGCATTGGATGAGACAACTAATTTCTTCTCATTTGGAAATTCACTTATTTGAATCTTAATACCATATCATGAGGCGCCCTATCGATGTGGTGCTCTTTATACGCTCGCCAACGGACGTATGCGACCGCGGAGCTAGCGACGGACATAAGCCTCAGGGGTCTTAGAGCGGCTGTAAGCAGAGCGGTTGTAACAAACCCACATAGTAACGGACCTAAACGGTCCCATATGCGCGCAAAAGAAAGAGAGAAAAAACATGCATAAAAATCGCAAAGAACGATGCTTGATCTAATTTAAGTTCTATTTATAATTTCGTGCTGCATAACTCGGCCTGGCTGTATGCTACTGATGTTCCCATTCTTGGGCCTACTGCTGGCCTCCTGCTCAACCATGGGATAACAGCAGCATATCCGAATGCCTAGTAGGCTACGAAAGCCCCAGATCAGGCAGAAAGAATTCCAGGTCAAAGTCCCAAAGCGAGTTTTCCGGCACCCCATCCAAAGTTGAGGACGTGACGCCCGCGTCGTCGTAATACGGCACGGGCTCAGTGCCGGCTTGTGTCTGCAGCAGATCATGACATAACTGAAGGCTATCCCTTGCTCCTTGTGCAATCATGAGCTCACATGGCACGCCTTCTTCCGTAGCTTTGGTTTGTGCCAATATCATACTCAGAAACATGTGAATCTTGACATTGGTGTCGCCTTGGTGCATTCTCGCCACCGCCAAGGAGATCATATCCCTCACGGCTTGCTTGAGAAGCTCTCGGTGCTGGGCATTGCGATGGAGCGTCCCCTCTCGATGCTGCACTGAGACTTGCGAAAGAATCTCGCGGCCGATGATAGATGTTGCATACCAGAAACCCTCGCGGAATAACCCTCCTCCGGTAGCCATGATTCGTGAGAAGCCGTCGTCTGGTTCGGGAGAGACGATGGCCATAGCAACGTCTAGGTTAACTTTGAGAGAATAGTAGAACAATGGGTTTGCCTGCGCCTTGCTGGCAAATAAACAGTGGAGGGGGATTAGAAATCGGCGTACGAAATAATCGATCAGATTCCTGTGGAATGGGGTCATACCAGAGTTGATGTTCTCTTGGCCGAATTTCCTGTATGCACAATATGAATCAGTCACTTCCGAACTCAGTGAAAGCGCGTCCTGGTAAGATAGTTCTGCTTTAGAGCCACTGAGTAGCTCGAGAATGCGGAGGCGTGTCGGTATCGAGTCGAGGAGGATAAGCTGTATTGAGGAAGTAGTGTAGGTGCTTCTCGGATGGGGCACCAGCTCGATAGTCGACTCATCAATCTCATCGTCGTTGTAGTTTGAAGGTGCTTCGGTATCAAAATGGTTCAAGGAGATTATGGGCGGCATCGCCGAGTCTAGGGACGACTGTATTGCCATCTCGAGTACAGTAGCCCATAACCGCCTTCGGAGTTCAGCCTGTAGTAATGACATCGCTGGGAGGTGTTTGGGATCGTGATGAAGCCCTATCTGCATGGCCGTACGAATTACCGACCCAATCGACACCCAAACTAGGTCACCACCAATTGAGAAGATCTGTCGTGCAAGGATCACCAAGCAGTAGACCTGGAGCCCCCCGACGTCCAGGCGATTTTTTTCCAGCGGGCCGGAAAGCCATGCCTGAGCAGCATGAACCCACTGTTGTACCTTTTGTCGTAGACTCGTGGTGGCATTCCCATGGTCGCGTAGACTTGACCCTATGCTGATTACCAGGAGGATCTTGAAACACTGACTGGCCGTTGCACTCTCTGGGTTGTCCCAGTATCTCTGGTACTCGGAACGAAACGAGGGCACGTGAATTATCCGATACACCGACTCGAAAGAGGTACAGTAGAGATCGACCATGGAGTCCGCCAGCTCGCGGGAGGGGGGGCGAAGATCAAAGCTAGCCCCTCCGAGAGATTTGCTTGGTCGGCCCGTCTTAAGACGTTTTGCGAACACTTTAGACTTTCGCAGGAGATCCCCAATCTCTTCAAGCAGAGATTTAATCTCAGGCCCGTGGAAGGAGTTCGGCTTATCATCGTCGTCTGTTTCGCCGTAGCTAGCAAAGAGGCCGCCGCCGGCCGCGGAATAGCAAGCCACGATAAGGTCAAACTGAAGTAGGAGTCAGTGCAAAGTAGCAGAAGGACGTAACTGTAGGCCATACCTCATCAGTCATACCCACCCAGTAGCTCCATTTTACGGTCCTTGTCTTATAGAGGCTGATCTGTGTATCTTGATGCACTGGTTGGCGATCAATCAATCCCCCCCCAGGCTCAGAGTGCGCAGGTACAGGACTCGTTGCCAGAGAATTCTCGAGATGCTGCATCCGTCGTAAAAGAGCATGTACACTTGGCTGCTCATCTTCGGCACCTGTGGCAGGTGGGGTCTGAGCTGTGGTGGCTTCTGCTTGTCCCGCGAGTGTTGGTGCTGGTGTGGTCTGTGATATATCCGCTCTGGCGACGAGAGACCTGGACGTCACTCTACCCTTTTCATTTACGATTCTATGCGTGTGAGATTGTCGGCTTTGGGCACGGGAGGATGGGGTGTCAACTGGTGAGGAGACTGCTGTTTGGCCCTGCGTACTGCTTGGGACGGGGGGGGTCTCGGGCGCATCTCGAAAGACCTTGTGCACACACTGGATCGCGACGGAGACGCAACGTGAGCACGGATCTTTCCGATCGCACTTTATCTTTCGTCGCCTGCATTCCAGACACGAGAATGCCGGTCTTCGGCGCCGGCGAGGTCTCTCCATTGGTGGCGTGCTGGTCCTTGAAGAAGCGGACAAAGACGGCGCTCTCGGGCGTAAGAAATTTGGTTGAGGTAAAGGAGACGTTTTGGGCCGTAGGTGCGCCTGGCGAGCTCAGTATCCCTGACTTAGTTGATTGGCGATCTTTAGCTCCATGATAAATCTCGACAGAATTTTTATTTAATCTTCGAGCAGGGTAGCGCTCCGTAAAAGATAATTGAGCGTCATTAATAAGCTTCTATAGGTGCGTAGGCGTTGTCTATTCATCTCATCAATCATCGTAACATCTTGTTGGATCATTATATAGTGATGCAACGGCTTCCGCCGATACTGGTGTTGTAGGCGTTTCCGGAACATGCTTCTATACGGGAGCCTATATTTACCTCAAGTGTTGTAGCGGTGGTTAATGTGGTAGGTAGTCTTAGTATATCTGAGGACCTTGTCTAGGTTGAAGGGGAATAGCCCAGCCTTCGCCCATCCAGCTCGAATATGTCAGACCTTAAATCTTAAAATGCCGGTTTTGCAGCAATTTGGAGCGCTTTTACGATATCGGGGTGAATTTCCTTACCTGGTGTTAATTGTCGGATAAATGCGAAGATAGAAGAAAGAAGTGCAAACAAGTGGGAAGGGAGAGACTTACAGGTGAAGAATTGAAAAGTGGCAAGAAACTGGTCAGTACTTGGCTGTGGTCCTCAAATTGGGATTACCTGTTTGGGGGCCATGTGGTGGCCAGGCGAGGGATTGGTGGACGTGGGTTGAAAATCGTGCAGTGGATAGCACGACCCCTAACTGTGGGGCAGCCCGTGCCGCTGGTCAAAACCACCTAGGATGGCATGGCGACAGGCCCCCTGCCTAGGGCGGCGTCTGTTGAAATAAGCACACCCCCGAGCGGCGCTGCCGCTTCCTTACCACCAGCCTCGATAGCCTTCTTTGCGCCCGTCATGTCTATCTCGAAGATAAAACACATAATACTGGTCCGTACCTCTCGCTCTGTACACTTAGTACTCTTGCATGTTTATCGTACCTACTATCCTCCACGTTAACAAGGAACCAAAAGGTAGTATCCGGCAAAGGCGGCGTGGGCAAGTCTTCCATTACCACGCAACTGGCATTCTCGCTCTCGATAGCGGGACACTTGGTTGGCGTTCTCGATATCGACCTGACGGGTCCTTCCATTCCGCGAATGTTTGCAATCGAAGACGCAAAAGTAACCCAGGCCCCTGGCGGCTGGCTGCTGATCACCGTCTACTAGGGCATTGAAACTGAGGGAAAATTGGGTCACTGAATGTCATGTCCTTGGGTTTTCTCTTTCTTAACTGAGGCGATGCCGTGGTGTGGCGTGGGCCGAAGAAAACAGCTATGGTACGCTAGTTCTTGTCGGATGTGCAATGGGGTGCACTTGACTACCTGTTCATCGACACCCCGCCGGGCACGAGTGACGAACACATCACGCTGGTCGAGACTCTACTACATACAATATCATCCGACGTATCTTATCTAGGTCAGCTGGCTGGTGCCATCCTTGTGACGACACCTCAGGCAGTAGCGACGGCAGATGTACGCAAGGAGCGCAATTGAGGGTTGTTGATATGACCACCATTTCCCGAGGCCAAATTATCACCTACAAATTTAGTTCTGGATGTCCGCATTCATGAGACCATAGTTCAGCCAATCTCTCTTGATTAGCTGCACAACGGACGCTTAAATGTAGCGTATTACTAAAACTTCCTCCAACGACGGCGGATGCACAGTCATCCTCACTGCGACTTGAGTCGTCCATTCAGACCAGCCAATGCGTAGCTGAAGCTAAACGCACGACCCAACCAGACAGCTTTTCGGAGAATGGCACGTGGGCACGTTGGTATGGCGAGCTGATTCTCGGGCTATTTTATACGGATGGATTGCCGTTGCATTCGGCGGTCCTTATCAAGACTTTGATCACGTCAGGAGCAAGAACCCGGACGTTTCGGGGCGGTAAATTGTCTAGCTCCTCTCTCCATCTAATCATACCAGTCACCTCGAGCCCGCGAAGCGGGCCGATAGTGCATTGCGGTTTAAAATCACACCGAGTACCGAGTTAGATACCGAAATCCCCAATTTATGGTAGCACGTGTGTAGTAATAGCCAGGACAACTTTGAGATCGTACTAGGCAAAACACCTTCTCCACTGGCCGAGGGGAGCTGGTTACTAGTCTAGAGGTGCTGCTGTTTACCTCGAGGCACGGGTCTTTGGCGTCGCAAGGAAGTAATTAAGTGGGCAAGGCAAAGATGGTGGTATGGCCTCTTTGGTGAGCAGGTTCACTCAACTCGGAACGTGGTCAAAACGGGTCGGCGTTAGCGTGGGCCTCAAACAGCACACGTTCATGATATCCGCGTCCAACCAAGCACTTTGTCCACAAACACATTTTCAAGGGTTCATTGACAACGCTGAAGTGACGACATGACCAAAAATGTCTCAGAAGGGGCTGTGTCGCCTACCGGGCAAGTCGCGCGGTGGCGATATTCAGCTGAGGTCTACCTAGTCTTCTAAGGATTATGCGAGCCTTCCCAAAATGGGTTCTTCGACTTCCACAAACCCGAGAGGCTGTGTGCACATTCGTATACCACAATACTCAATTCAAAAGCAGGTCATGAAATCGTTCTGCCGGGCAATCAGCCCTTCCCTCTACATTTAGCTCACTTGGTGCAATCGCTAAACAACCTGTACGCGTCCACGTCGCATCGTGAATATTCAAGTGTACTGAGCCCTCATCATTTACATCTTGGACAACATCGATTTCTGCCCATAGACAGCGAAAGTCCTTGAACAACACAAAGCAAGAATTGCAAGATGTGAATTGGGGATTGGGATAAGAGATATGGACCTGGGAACTACAAGATCGATATAGCAGCGAAACCCCTCTTCGAGGTGACCTGATTGGTTGACTCGACCTGGAGAACACTCGCCAGTCCAGATTATGCCGAGTTTTTCGAGAACTGGCAGCAGATAAGACTGGGTGTAGTGGAGAGCAGTATTTTGACACTCTTTGAAGAGTTGCGATCTAAGCGAACCACAGATGGCGCCGACGAGACCATGTGTTTGGATTCTTTGGTCCCAACCTTCCGGGGATTCAAGGCAAGCGATCCCCGAGACAAGATTTTTGCCCTTCTGAGTTTCGCTTCGGACTGCTCGATAGTCACACCCGATTATCATTTGTCAGTTAGCACCGTCTACATTGAGCACTTCAAAACCATGCTCCAAACTACCGGCGACTTAACCATGCTTCGGCACTGCCACCTGCATGAGCAAGTCGCTGGAATAAGTATACCATCATGGGTTTCGCAGTGGAGCCACTGCGGTATCCCGTTCTCGCAAGCGACAGAAAAGTACAACTGCGCAGCCGATATGGAGCCCATATACTCCGTGTTCGAAGATATTAACATATTTCGCGTTCAAGGAATGGTTGTAGGCAGCGTCGCGCGAACTGTACCAGCAAAATATCTGCTTCCACCAGTTACTCCAGAGCAAGAAGATGATAGCTCGGAGTGGCAGTCGCTCATTCCGGATCAGAGCAACGGTCTTTGCTCCAATGGAGAGTCTTGTGGGCGTGCGGCTCTTCCACACCACCTACTTGGACCTTGACCCAACGACGTCGGGGCGGTTTGATCTTAGTCCAATGCACTATTACATAGGTACTTTGCTGCGCTGAAAGGTAAGTGGTAGGAAGTATTTTTGTTTCGGCGCAGAACGCACCTCAGGAGCGGTCGATGGGAACCTACAGCCAATGGATAGCGCGTTACTAATATAGGTTGGCTTGCAAATGATTAGGGGTTATCTCATCTGGGTGAAATCGTCGATAGGTCGAGATTCTGTGCTCCGGTCCCAAAAGAACTCGACCTGAGCAAGCGGTATAGAGGGATAGGGCCACCATAACCGACTCGACTAGCCATGCGGAAGTTTCCGAGGTCATCTCGGCAACTCTTTACATTTGTGATTGAAGGGAAGAGAGACTTGCGCAGGGTCCGGGGGGGGGGGGGGCACGTTATTAATACGGACTGAGTGTTGTGTAATAAATATAAGGTAGATGTCTACTTTTACTCTTTTATTCTTTTAATATATTTTGTTTTATTACCTCTACCGATTTTTTCCTTTTCTCTCTGCCCTTTCTCTTTTTGCTTTATCCTACCTACCTTTTAAGTCTTTAACTACCTGTTTCTTAGTAGGCATCCCGGTCAGGGACAGATCTGAAAAATGCCACACTATCACACCTCCCCGACAAATGCATGGCTTACTTGGGCGTCGAGAAAAGGCAGAGAAATATCCTCTTAAATTCTGGCTCATAGTTAAAGATATGCCCCAAAACCAGCCAGTACGGTACACAAGGCAGATCAAATTATCTGGAATAAGTCGATTCAGCGCCCACAACATTGTTCGTGCCTGAATTTGTGACGGCATGACACCACTCCCTCAGCGCCGAGTCAAATACCGTCGTACTCCAGCGCGGTCCCTCGCCAAAGCACACAAAACTGTCTGATAGTATATCCAAAAACCAATCCAGTGCCTCTGTAGTGTCCTGCGTGGTGTGGGATTGATTCTTTTTCTCCCAACGATCCAACACCGGCGCCGCTAACACCCCAAAAACGTCATCTCCAACAGCGATACGCAACCTCTGCTCGACTGCTTCCGGCGACAGCCAACTGCATGCGAAACTGCCCCGCAACTCGGACCCGTGCATCACAGTGGTGGAAGTAGGTCGCTCTTGCCGGCTGCTGCCCCAAGACTCAGCCGCCGCTGCCGCACCCTTCTGCCTGTAGTAGTCGAGCCGCGCTTCGATCTCTGTGATCCAGGACGTGGGCTCGAGGGTCTGCATCCGCGGCGACCTGGCGATCAGATTTCGGAATGCAATTTGTGGGCCTTTGCTGTGAGGCCCGTTTGAACTCAAGCCAGCGGACCCGAGCTCTAATGGAGGCGAGTTTCGGGGGTGCACCGCGGCCTCATGTTTCTCCACCAGGTGCCAGAATACGCGGCCAGCGAACGTGAAGGCGCCCGCGCCGAGAAAAGGTAGTATCGTAGCGACCCCTTCCGTGCACCGGTGGCATTGGAAAGGGTCAGGACGGATGCTCCCACCGGCTGTTGGGCCTCGAAGCCTTGGGCGAGAAGGTGTGAGACGTCGTCCCGCATTGTCCAGCGTTCGTCGTAATGGCAACTCTTGTGCTCTTATCGGACCTAGGGTTTCCGAAGGACTCACGTTGCTGCTGCTGTTATTGATTCTATTGTGGGAACGGGCCGGGGCCTCATTGCTTTCCGATTCCTCTTCGCCGACGAGCTGCAGCGACGGGCGACTTGTCAAGTTTGAGTTAAGAGGCTGCATGAGCATCCGCGGGTCTGGATGCATGCCGGCGGAGGCGGCAACCTCGAATATTTGAGCTCGCAGCTCCGGCCGGTCGTATGCCCGAGTCTCGTTCAGGATGGCCCGGATACCACGTCTGAGCCGGGCAATCTCGTCCTCCTTGTCTCGCTGAACCTGCTTCTGGCGCTTGCGAAAGGCGCTCTGGGCGGATTTGGCGCGCTCGCGACGCCTCTGCAAATTCCCAGGTCAGCACCCTGAAACAAGCTGTCCCGGAGCACGCCGAGATTTGGGGACCTAGGATTTAGGTTACCTGCCTTGAGTTCGGCTTCTGCAGTGTTCATTTAGCCGTTTCTCGAGCTCGGCTTATGGCCTGCTGGGGTGAACGACTTAGGGGAACCAGGGGGTAAGGTTCTGTTATGTGCTGGATGCTGGTTTGTAATCTGAGGCACTCCCCAATCCACAATGGGTATCTGCAGTATTGAATTCATTAGTCAGCCAGCCAGAATGTGCCCAAAGGTGGAGCTAAACCGCAGACCATTAAGGGACAACCGATTGATTTTGTAGGTATACCTAACCAACTACCAATAATCATATCTACCGAATATGGTCACTCTGAGGGAACCCTTTGAACCTTTACGCTTTACACATAGAGTTAGGACTGTTTCCATTACTGGTATTGGTGCTTCTTGATAGCCCAAATGACTTAAGCAGCCCCAGCAGGGTTAGGTAAGCAGATGCAGTACTCGTCAGTGTTCAGTTCCACATAGTACAGACGCAGATTATCTCGGGTTCTAGTATCTCTCGGAGACAATAAGTAATTAGGACCACCTACTGGAATAGCAGAAGTATTAGACTCTAGATGATCCAAGTATGGCAGGTAATCCGAGACTAATCTAGATATCCCTCCAGCTCAATTTGATTTTAAAATCTCTTAGACTTTACGGCTTTACAATGCAATAACAGGATGGGCATAAAAACTTCAAGTATTCTAGAACAAAGTCACGAATTGCTGATCTACCCAGAGTCAAGTCTCTGCTCAGTGTAATAACCAATTAAATCGACCTTACTTGCTCTATGCTGTAAAACTTCCTTGCGAACTCCTCAATGGTCGTGAATTTGTATTCGGGAAGAAGCCTGTTCCATTCGTCTGTGACTTCCCACGCACCCTTGGCCGTGGCTCTCAGAATGCCTATCCAGCCCGGCACATGCCATGCCTTCCTCTGATCCTCAGGGATCGAAGGGTGTTCCAATGGAGGCATATCGACGTTCAGGACGCCTGATTCCAGGTCTTCTTGTTTAGCAACGTCCATCGTGGCTGGATTGCCTGCAAATAGAAAAGAACCATAATTGTCAGCAGGGGCTTTCACTTGAGTGCTGAGAGAAGACGTGGACGTTGAGAATGACTTGTAAATATGTCATCGAGTCCAGGAGGCCGCGGTAAGGTGAAATGACTTACCCTTGATCTTTTCAACAAGCCGCTGGAACTGCCTTGCCGATATCCGGTCTCCGCTGATTCCACCAACTTCCGGCCATTCGCCTTCGTACTCAATGGCAAGCCGGACTACTGCAGCAATGTCATGGACCGTAGTAGCGACTACAGGTACATCTTCATGGCCGCTCATTGACACGACATGCATACCGTTGAGGTCGAATAGGGACGGCATGGTTGGAACATGCTTGGAAGTTTGGTGTGGAGCGGCAAAGTAGTCTAAGAACATGCCGGGTTGGAAGAAGCAGTATTCGATGACCTGAAATTCATGTCAGACTCTGATTAGTGGCTGTTGACCGGGGGTTTGCCTGAGCAGATTTGAAATCATATTCAACTTTATATTGTTTTGCGGACTCACCTTTTTGTTTTTATTCATATTGCGCAGATAAGACTGCATGGAAAGCTTGCTCTGATACCAAGGAACGGCATCAATAGTATCGACCAGCTTCTGACTCCTTTGAGAGTGGGGAGAGTTAGCTTTCATAAAATATGCTGCATCAACCGTGTATCTGCATCTCAAGGCGGACTCACATGGCCCATTCACTTGGGGCGAAGCGCTTGACTCCGGCCTCGACAGAGGCATCGAGGAGTAGCTTCGATACTGTGTTTTCCGGATCAGTGTTGATGACCATAAAGTTGAGAACAACCTCAACATCCTGAAGCAGCTTGACAAGCTCCGCCTTATTTTCAAATGTCGTCTGTGCCCACTTGACGCCAGGCTGTTGGGGGAACTGAGCAGGGTCCTGAATGAAACGTCGAGTCTTAGAAGGCGTCTGCAATTATAATGCCAAAGCTCTTGAGAATTTCAGATTGTCTTAGGCTGCCTACTTACCTTTCGGCACAGAGCAATAACCTCATGCTTTTGATCCTCCACTAGTTTGTCGATGACTTCAAGAGCCAGCCCTAGCAAGGAGTGTTAGTCAACTCCCGCCCTGCCCGAGCATAATCGCAACCAAAAATGGTGTGAATCTTACCAGAGTTGCCACCCGCGATTGCTACCTTGACCATGTTTGCTATTAGCAATTCTTCTTGTTGACTAATTGAAATTGAAAAGACTCAAAATGCACTTGAACTGAATTGTGAAGCGCACGATGGTATTTGGTATTTGGTATTGGGAATCGGCCTCTCGAAGAAAGGAAACAGTCCTTATATAGTGCGACTCGATCAAATCGACTTTAAGTACAATATTCCATCTCCTATTATCCCATTGTCTTATTAATTAACATCTAGGTTGAGTTTCTACTATTTCCAATCTCCAGCTCCATATCGACTTGGTCGGATAATTTTGGCCAATGACAAGCCAGCATTTGACGTGAAATCACGTAACTGCAGCTGCCCCACAAAATTGAAACCAGTGCTGACAAAATCGGCATGATCTTTTCTAGAGTCAGTCTTGAAACTCGGGAGTTCCTAGCCATGTGTGAGCGACGCGTGGCCTGACTTTGGGTTTTCACATACTCATCTGTTTAGTAACTTCATTATCAGAGAGGAGAAAAAACGTGCGCGTCCTCTGTCATTAAACGTGCGCATCCTGGCATATCATGTAAGACTTATAAGAATGCGGAATGATTCTGTGTTTCTCTTTAGGTAGGGTTGGTATACTTTAGGAGATAAGGATATATTGTGAAACTAGGAATATCAACGTCAGTGCTTCCTAGTTCACATAATCTGCTATTCAGCTCGTAAGGAGGCGACGGTAGAGCATCTGCCCAATTGCGGCATTCCAGTTTTAGACCAGGAAGTTACGCTTAAGGGATAAGCGTTCCGCAATGAACAGGCAGCTTGGAATCCTGTTGTTAAGAACCAGAATTCTAGATTCGAAGCGGATTTTATATATATTCTCTTAATTTTAGCCTTGGTTGCTGAAACCCAGACACCATCAAGATAATTATTTAATGACTAATTATACTCAGCCGCGAATATCTATTAGTACTCACTCACTGACCCCCCCCCCCCTCTTTGAAAAGAAAATAACAAACTTTTACATTTTGAAGTTTGTAGTGTCTGGTCCATTTGCGCTGAGATAATGGGAACATGCGTCTCGATGTCAACCACATCCCGTTCCTTCAGAAGCCCCGTACGAAGCGAATGCCTCATTCTTCATCCGGTCGGTATATTGGAATTTCCTCCATGACTTCAATCACACCACTCATCCAAGACTGCCAGTCGGCCCGATTCTCAGGGTCGCCGCCGAATTTTAGCGTTTGGATAAGCACTCGGTATCCACCAACGGGCATCGGGAGCGCCTGACTGAATGTCCCAGCATCCCACATGGGAGGCGGAATGAAAGAGTCGATGAGCCTAACCCAAGGCACAGGACCGACATAGATATAATTTGTTCCCACAAGCTCCACTCCGGCAATGATACCAGTGTTGTTCGCGGCCGTCTTGGTGTAGTTAACTTGCACGTTGGGGTCAAAACCGTAGTGCGTAGGTACGAAATCAGTTTCGGCACGGACTATGTCGAAGCGCAGGTATAGGACGGGCTGCAGCCAAGAGGCCAGAAGCGCCATGGTTGTAAAATCACCTTGAACGTGGTTCCCAATCCCGACCTGGTTATAGAAGATTTGCGGAGCTCCCAGTATAGGATATGTGGGATCTGCTGACAAAGGTGGGACGGGAAGCGTCCCAAAGTCGGGAGAAGCGGCGTAGTCGTAGGCAGCACCCATATACGGGACCGTGAAATGCTCATTTCTGTCTGATGAAATCATGATGTAACCATTATAAATCGGAATCATATGTGGCTCAAGGCCCTCCGGAGGCTTGATATCAAGCTCGATATCTTGGCTTCCTCCGGCTGGAATCGTGACAGTCGATTCAGAGAACTCAATAGTTGCTGCGAATGGAAGCGAATCCATACGCAATCGACTTGGCCAAGAGTATCCCAAGTTGTTCGGTGCATCCCAGTGCGGGTAATGCGCCATACCAGGTGCTGAGGTGTGCTCCAAGGTGTACTGCACGACTCTGTCGGTTGGGTTAGAGATTGTTATTGCGTGACGTGTCCGGGCAACAATTTCAGCGGGGCCGAGCTCGAACTGGCCTGGGGAGACGAATGATCTATAATCCACAGCGGCGAAAGCGTTGACCAAACCGGAGCCCTGGTGGACAGTTGGGGACAGGTCGTCCCGAGTAGCCCGTATTGTTGGCCTAGAAGTCGTTTGCAGACGAACAACAAGGTCAGGAACTGAGAGGTTTGGCATTTGCGACTTGAGAAGCGCCAAAACACCCGCAAGATAAGGGCAAGCCATGGAAGTGCCGCTGTTGATTGCGAACCCCTGGCCGGAAAGTGGCCAAGTGGCCAGAATCATGCCACCTGGCGCGGCAATCTGGGGCTTAAAGCTGAAATCCCAGACAGGACCTGCATATCATTAGTATCATTGATGTACGCTGTGAATGAGTGAAAGCCATGAGGAGGGTGACTTTCAGATGGCGAAAACATACCCGCACTGCTAAAGTTGTTCATCAGTCCACCCCATGCCTGCCTTGTCAACCTGGGGGCCGCGTCTTTGAATGTCAATGAATAGTTTTGTGACTTCAAAGCCTCGTCCCAGAGTTTCTGGCTGGTTGTCACACCGAAATTCAAGGAGACGCCATTGGCATCAGTGGTGGGCAAAGTGGCAGCGTATCCTTGCAAAAATGGGTTACTGAACGAAACCTTATCAGGGTATGTCATAACGTTTCGAAACCCGGCGGCGGCGGCGAGGGACTGCATTGACGACAACGAGCAGCCGCCACGCCTCATTACCAAAACATAGTTATCCTTGTTTTCAGTAATGTTCCGAGCGCTGTCAAAGTTCGCTACTCTGCATCCCCAAGTTGAAACGTCGTCATCGGGAGTCCCAATGATGACCACTTGCAGTGCCTTGTTGGTGGGGAATGGAAAGACGCTGCCGTATCGGATTATGTCGCCGTTGGAGTCTTCCACATCGAATGTTTGGAAGAGAGTGTTCTCGATGGAGCCGACGCTAATAGCAGCAGGACTGTTGCTTGGTGCATTGATCGTGAAAGGCTCTACCGAGCCGTCGTTCCCAGCTGCAGCTACAACGGCGATTCCTCTATCCGATAGCCCTTGAATGAGGAGATGGTAAGGATCTCTTGGCGAGTTTCCAACGGCTGAGACCTCGCCAATGGACATGCTGATAATGTCGGCGCCTGCATTGGCTGCCATGGTCATGCCGGCAATAAGAACATCCTCACCAGCGCCACCACTGCAACCAAAGACCCGGTACATACCAAGTGTCGCTTCGGGAGCGACGCCGGTCAACCCGCCGAACATGGGAGCATCCTCCGGCACCTCCATTCCGATGATGCCTATAGACTATGTGTCAGTTTAGCTCACAGCAAAGTGTGAGTTTTGCGTACCTATAACATGCGTTCCGTGGCCACCGGTCACACATGTGATGCCGGGATCGGCGTCCGGAATAGGCTCAGACCAACCGGTATAGGCATCACCAACAAGATCGTAACCAAACTCGATTTTGCAACCTGGCCCAAAGCAACCCCCAAGAGATGGGTGTAAATAGTCCACGCCAGTGTCCAGGACAGCAATTTTGATTCCGGCTCCTTTAATGCCATTGTTGTGCAGACGGTGAACGCCAGTCATGGTATGAGGAGTGTTGTAGTCCAAATTAGAGCCAGGGCCGGCTTGCCTCTCAACCAGGACTTCCAGGGAGGCCGTGGGATTCTCCGAGAGGGCTCGAATAGCATCAGCAGAAACAGGCTCTATCGGTGCCGCGGGTCGAGGAACAAATTGGACGGGCCAGATACCCGCAACCTCTGGCAACGTTTGCAGCATGCCAACGGAGTCGTTGCTTGCGAGTTTTACCGACAGGCCGTAGAAGAGGTCTGTATCCTTGAATTCAAATCGAACACTGTAATCGACTGCTGCCTCAACGGCGCGACGCGCGAATGCGACGTGTGTGTGCTCATCCGACCGGCGACCCAAAGTTGCTGCGTCGTGCAATTGAATCATGTACACCCCGGGCACGTATTCAGCCGCCGTTCTGGAATGGGAAGGGCCCGGGTCTGTTGCTGCTGCAAGTGAGCAGAGCGCCACGAAGGCACGTAAAGAAACGATGCGCATATTTGCAAGGCCGAGACAAGCGATGCCTCTTTAGCGGATGCAGATGCCACTGAGATCCGAGCCAAGGATATGCAAGTGAGTTCAATGATAGACCCTTTTGGAATATTGAATGAGAGGTTGAAGGTGTAATTATAATCACATGTCCGTCCTGTTTATATATTTCATGTCGACGTTCTTGTAAAGACAGACTGCAGTGGCCATCAATGACGACAAAACCGTCCTCTGCTAAAACCCCCGGATGCCGGAGCCTGTAGGTCTAGGCACGATCCACGTCTATGGAACCAGACATCTGGACGATGGATAAACCCACTCCAAGATGATACGCGGTATTCCAGACAAGATAGGCAGGTCCTGCCAGATTCAAGCGCTTTTAACCCGGGTTTGGGATTCCTCGCGAACTCCATACATTGCATTGGGTCGAGCCACTGCCCCGAGCCATCTCCATTGGCACAGCGCGCAGAGTCATGGGTGTCTCCACATAAAGCTAAGCTATGAGGATGGGAGGGTCCCCATGACGATCATGGGAAATATGCAGTTACGATCTGTATTATCCAGACAATGATTCGAACTTTCGAAAGATGCCGCCTCGAACCTAGCGTGGTAATGTCGGAAATATCTGACAAGATCCCAAATAGCGTTGTTACCCCGGTGCTAGTCAGTCGGTACCCGGGTGTGGCTTTTAACTCTAAACCGTTACGTCGGCAACTGGGGGGGGGGGTTACAGGGAATTGCGAACAACCGGATTGGGCTAAACGCCAAACAGAAGGCCTCGCAGCGATTTGGGATTCTAGGCCCTTAAAAGCCGATGTCAGTCAGGGATGAACCTCTCCAATGCCAAATTGGACGACCTATCGGAAGCGACGCATAAGTTACTCCTGTAGGCTGCTGACATCTGCAGCCTCGGACTGTCCAACGCAAATCGGCAGGTGGGGAGACAAACGATTAACTTACGTCAGCAGAGAGTAGTATCTCGACAGAAAGCAGTCCTAATTCGACGGAGCAAAGCTTCTAATATCTCAATCCCAAATGCGACAAGTTTAATAGCCATCGAAGAAATCTTGACTAAGATGAGCTCAGCAACTATTTGAGAAACGCCATCGGTACAGAGTGTCACCTCATCCACAAATGACAGATGTTTCATCCTCAAAGGACAATAATTAGCTTAACGCCACATCAACCTCAGCCGAAAACATCTTTATATAGAGCTTTAAATTAATGTACCCTTTTCCTCTGCTTATGAAGTGATCTATAGACTTGGATTAAAGCTTAAAAATTGTTGCTTTTGTTTACAAAGATTTGCCTTCTTATTGTGGCGGTTATCTTTAATTGCTATAGTGCAATAGTATTCTTAGCTGTCCCAAGGGCTTCACATAATTATTGCTTGTAGAGTGTAGCATGATTGCTGCTGATCCCGCCACACATATCTAGACCTGCGGATGATTTCAGGTACTAATATATGGCAGTGAAGTAAGTGAATTGATATCACCATGATCACTACACTGCGGGCATTGTGTCTAGCTAGATGCAAAGGTTTCCACGTGACTGATCCAGCTACCTAGATGCAGCATTATTCTAGTTTACGTCGTCTATTTTTAAATCGAAATTGACATGCTGTTTTCTATCTCTCATAATCTCAGTCGGTGTGGGTCACCGCTTAAGGTCTACCTCGTTTGGAAAGCCTCCAATATCTCCCCGCCTTAATCGTGACCTCGATGCGGCATCAAATCTGAGTTGCCTCTTTAGATTATTTTCCATGGGCCATCCCCATAAACAATGCAGAGCTCAAGATAAGATAACATGTCAACAAAACCTTCCCCTCTTTCCTGCTTACCTGCTTGATTGATGTTTCGAGCCGAAGTTGTCGTGTCGAAAATTGAGCTGCATTGGGCTTCCATATCTGTTAGCAGTATTATTCCTCGGGTTTTCATCCTAGATTAAGTAGCCGGTGAAAATTCCCCCCTCTGCTGTGGAGCGTGCTCCTCAAGTGAAACGACCTGCTTCTTTCCATGGAGCGCCCTAGTAACCGTCACGAACCACTAGTCGGCTCTAGCTTTGGAACCGCGTTGATCCTTGAGTATAAACAAAATGACTCGCACATCAGTAGGATAGCTTTTAAATGTCAGTTGCCTTGCAACCTGAGCTTCAGAGGAGTCGAAATACGCAGGCAGCATGCGTCTATTATCAAGTTTTTACGTCGCCGTTTCACTGCTCGGGGGGGTTTCCGCCGCCGCTGCACGCCGACAAGACGGGGCAGCCTTTCCATCGTCACTCCCGAAGCGGTACATTGTTGAATATGCATCGGTAAGTTATTATGAACAATCAGTATAAGAGCATTGGGGAACCAGACTAACCAATGGCGCGACCCATATAGGGCAACGCCAACCTACGAGGTGGCTTGGGCTTGGACCCGAATGTTAAGATCGTGAAGACTTACAATAGCGATATCTTCTCCGGGGCATGCGTTGAAAGCAAAACTCATGATTCGGCCGGTCTCTTGGCTCTTCCGCAAGTCGCTAATGTCTGGCAAAACCACATACTGCTTCTTGACCCCATCGAAGTCAAGTCGTTCAGTGAGGATGCTGCATCCGCTAATTTCAGCACGCATATCTCCACTGGCGTTGCTAGGCTGCATACCATGGGTATAAAAGGAAAAGGCGCGAAGATTGGTGTTGTCGACACAGGTGTTCAGTATACTCATCCATCGGTACGAATTAATCATAAGCACTCTTCGTTATGCCCAACCCAAGCTAATGTGATAAAGCTCGGTGGCGGTATTGGCGAGGGCTTTAAGATCGTCAAAGGTTACGACTTCGTGGGCGACGGATGTAAGCTCTATTTCTCGACAGTCGTGAGTATACAAACTAAGCAGAGTAATTAGATTGGCCTGTGAGCGGTGAGAAGATACCAGACGATGACCCGATGGACCAAACGGGCCATGGAACCCACGTTACTGGCATTATAGTCGGTGAGACTGACTTGTAAGTTATGTCCTTTGATATGTGGAAAGTTCTGTGGCAACTTCCATGGCGAGTTATGATACTGAACAACTCCTTAGTTGGAATGGCGTTGCGCCGCAGGCAAGCATTTATGCCTACAAGGTGTTTTCCAGGGAAGGATATACTGATGAAGCAACCCTAATCGAGGCGTTCCTTGCTGCATATGAAGATGGGGTTGATATTATCACTAGTAGCATTGGCAGCAGTGACGGCTGGGCAGATAACGCCTGGGCTGTGGTCGCCTCCCGCCTTGTGGACCAAGGCCTCGTCGTCACCATGTCAGCTGGAAACTCGGGGTCTTCCGGTCCCTTTTTCGGCTCTTCAGGCTCCTCTGGCAAAAACGTCATCGCCGTAGCGTCCCTGGAAGGCGAGATGGCACCGCAGCCGTCTTTTGTTGCTAACTTCACACTGGACGGCGTCAAGGAATCCTCCTATATTGGTTATATTCCTTCTATAGTTTACTTTCCTACGACAATCGTTGACTGGCCAATTATCGCTCTCGATTTTGACACCACAGCCCCGGCAGAGGCGTGTACTCCTTATCCTCCAGGGTCATTCAACCTGACAGGTGTTATTCCGCTAGTTCGCCGCGGCGGATGCCCCTTAACACAGAAGCAGGAAAATCTATATGCCCTTGGCGCTGAACGGATAATGATATATAATAATGAGGATCCCCTAGCACAGCTATACTCTGATTACTACTGGAATTACGCCATCCTTCTCGAGGCGTACTCTGGTGAGGCTATTATTGCAGCCATCCAAGCTGGAGCAAAAGTAACGGCCGACTTCTCTGGTGGTCCAAGTCGCGTTGCGGGTCTACCACGTGCTTATGCCGGCAGTCCAAGTATCTTTACTTCATGGGGTGGCCTAAACGACCTGTCACTCAAGCCGGACATTGCCGCACCTGGTGGCGATATCTTCAGTACATATCCTAATGGCTTTGCTGTTCTAAGCGGTACTAGTATGGCGTGTCCGTACGTCGCTGGCGTGGCCGCACTATATATTGGTGCCCATGGAGGACGGAATATCCATGGTCCCAGTTTTGGCAAGACACTCAGCAGACGGATAACTGCTAGCGGTAATACTGTTAGCTGGCTAGGACTTGAAGATACTGAGCCGACGGAGTGGGCTGCACCGCCTCTGCAGGTTGGCACCGGCATCATTGATGCGTTTAAGGTGTTGACCTACAATACGACTCTCGTGTTTGATATAATGAACTTGAACGATACGGCCAATTTCCTTGGCACCCATGACGTTATCGTCGCTAACTCTGGCCTAGAGCCGGTAACATATACATTCTCTGCCGAAGATGCCGCCGGTTTCGAGACTTTTTTGCCCTGGGATGAACAACGCTCACTCCAGAGAGTAAAAACCTTTGAGGAGCTTCTGCCGATGAAGATGGCTGCACGTGTCAGCCTCCCCGAGCCCTTCACGCTTAGCCCTGGCGAGAGCAAGTCGGTTAGCGTGATCTTTAAGAAGCTCATCGCTCGCTGTCAAGGTTGGAATTCGACCACACTCCCGGTCTACAGCGGTAAAATCCTTATTTCTGGCTCAAACGACGAGCTACATTCAATCCCGTATATGGGTCTCGCCGCAAATCTCAAGGAGGAGATGCGCGACATATTCATGAACGGTTTCCCAACCGTGACAACATTCTGGAACGGGTCGACGATCTGGGAACGGCCATACTGGACCAACGATGTCTGGGGCTATGATAGCAGCTGGCCAAGGATGGAGCTACAGCTCAGATGGGCTAGCCGCGAAGTCCGCTGGGACATTTACGAGGCCGGGTGGAACGAGGATCAGTGGAGCTATCCTCCTGCTGTAGGAGAAAATGGGTTTCTAGGCTCCGCAACGAGCTGGTCTGGAGCCGGGATTGAGAATTGGAGCCCTTGGGGCAGCGCCGGGAATGCTAGTGATACGTACTCGTTTCCGCTCACTCTCACCCGGAATGCAATTTATACGGCATACCGACATGAGCTTATCTGGTTCGGTAAGATGGCAAATGGGAGCAAGATCGAGCCTGGTAATTATTCGTAAGTTTGACATTCCTTCCTTTCAATTACGTTGGGGGAGCTGTTTGAATTCTGATGACACATGACAGTATGCGTTTCGCCGCGCTGATTCCATTCGGTGACCCGCATGAATCTGGCGATTGGACCATCGCCGATTTCCCTGAGGTCAGTATCTTAGGCAAATACGATAAGGATACACTTTATCCGCCTCCTGATCGTCGATGAAGGAGGATATTGAAATGCCCAGTTCGGATGGGAAGGCGGAATACATGACTGGTATATAAAGACAACGGCCTCCATTTCAATCACAGTATCCTGATGGCCTTGGATTAGTTCAATAGCCGCATATCAACTAGGAGTGGTCAAAATAAATGAGTGGCATTGCATTCAAAGATCTCTATGCAGTGTAGTTTATTGTATATACTGTCTGACAATGTTGGCCTACCCACATCTAGACATATCTGAACTCAGTTGATCCTCCTTCTCTTTAACGGCCGCTGCAGATCAGCAAGAGAGTCCTACTTGTATCGGAATCCCGCATTCTTATAAGCCAGCGCCGTGGCGCCAGGCACGTCGGTGTGCCCACCACTGCGACTACGGACATACCACTATGAGGCTGTCTCGGACCTGTGAAGGCTGGTTGTCTAAGGCCCACAGTTGTTGCGAGTCGGCTACACTAATGGGTACCCAACCCACTGGCTATGTCGGAACGTGCACATAATCCGAATTCGGAGAGAACGACGATATCCTGACTTGGCCAAGCTCGCCATTCTAAGTATTTCGAAGCTGGTATCCGTTCACTTGCGTCCTCGCAGATATACGAGCGAGCTGTGGGACGTAATATCAAGCAGTCTCCAGGGGGAGCGACTGATTGGTACTCGGCATGGGCTGCCGTGTTTCATGTAGTGGTTGCAGGCTGGTTGGCTTCTTAGACTGTTGGATAGCAGCTGAGACTGACGGACGAAGCCGTGCCTGACGGCTACATGGTCACCAAGATGGTCGTGTTAGGGGTGAGTTCGAGACCTGTAACAATGCCATCCAGAACATTGCCCGCAAGCGTTGAATCACTAGAGTTAAGCGTTCAACATGGTGTTGATGCAGTCAAATATGCCTCTAACCAACCAAGTGTGTAGCGGTGACATACTCAATCTGCTTGACACTGCATGGCGGTTTGACCTAGGTCGTCAAATCTCGAGGTCATTTCAGCGAAGTAAGGTGTTCAACTGTCAGAAAAGGCACTGCCACTGAAGATTAGGCAAAGACCTGTGCATGTAACTTCCTACCCGAAGCGTGGCTTTGCTCTAAGTCGGGACACCCCCATTCCAGCCACCCCCATTCCGGCCACTTTTTTGGTGTGAAAATAGAAATTACAGGGGTTTGTAACTTTATGAGTATTTAATATTCAATTATAAGGTTTTAATATAAAATGTAAAATAGTATTTAAATTAGAGTTTTCTATAAAATATTTTTAATATTAGAAATCTAATACAAGTAGATTTAACGTTAAAATGGCTTACATACTAATTACTAGTAAACTAAAAACATTAATAACTTTTTTTATAATTGGAATAAAAATAACATATAAATATATTATAATACTTTAATATGGATATTAATATATATTAGTCTTTAGAAGATCATAAAAAAATCCAATAAAAAATATTAAAAATAAAAGAAATCCCTTATTAAATTTTAATAAGGTCTTTTTAGATTTTTATTATTTATTTATTATATTTCTTTATAACATTTTAGAAACTTAAATATACTAACGTCTAAAATCTAATATTATAATATATATATTTCTTTATTTTATTCTAACGAGAAAAGAAGTTATTAACTTTTTTAAGTTATTAGTAATTAGTATATAAGCCACTTTAACGTTAAATTTACTTATATTAAACTTATAATATTAAAAATATTTTATAGAAGACTCTAATTTAAATATTGTTCTACATTTTATATTAAAACCTTATATTTTAATATTAAATGCTTATAAAGTTATAGACCCCTGCAATTTCTATTTTTTGGTGTATTTTGGTGGTAAATGGTGGCCGGAATGGGGGGGGTGGCCGGAATGGGGGGTGCTTTGACTTAACTGCGAGCGACAAGATATATTGGGTGTGGCATATTAATCAGTATGCCACCATACCTACTCAGCTTCGGCATCTTAAATTCACGCTAGTGTTCCTGAGATTGAGAAAATAATCTTATTTACCTCTTTCAAATTCTCCCGTCCCATCCGCCAATTTGGCATGTAAAATGCTCATTTCACTATTGCCACTCCTCACAGTTGCGCGACCAGCTCCACTCGTCTTTTTTGTCGTAAGAACTGTACGATTTCCAATATTATATAGGTGGGACCTTTGTGTTGGCACCCTTGAGCCGAAGCGGTTTAGATTTGTAAAAGACTTTGTTTCGCGGATGAGGACGCGGAGGACAGGAAGTGAGGCGGCCATGATTGTTGTGGCAGACTCGGCGTATCCCCATATGATAAGTGGACCATAATCATCTGTACAGATCAGATGGGATATCTTCCCAATGTTTAAGCGAGGCTTACAAGTAAAGTCGTTTGAACCTATTGAGGGAATTTTGCTAACTTTAACAAATGCAGTCGTCCCAGCACTGGATGTGTTAGCATCTTACGGTGTCGGGTTTCACCGAACTTGACTTACAAAACACCCATACTCATTGCTACGGCGACGCCAATTTTCTCTTTCCTTTGTATATCGAGATTCCAGACTAACTTCCAAGGCAGGAGAGCAAGAACAATATCCATCACCCCAGAGTATACTGCCGATGCGAAGTTAGCTGCGTTTCCTCTGTGTCGTAGGGGGGGGGAGCCACCTCCGGAGAAGATCCCATAATTAATAGAGATACTAGGATCCCAGCAGGTTCCTGGGGTATTTGGAATCCACGTCTTCCGTACAGGGCTACAATTTATCCATGTGAGTAGCGCACTCACCCCTAACGAGACGTTTATCGAGACAATGGCAAACCAGATAAACCACTTGGTCCACTGCTTAGTGATTCTTAATAGCGTAATTGCGAATGAAGTCTTACTCCAAGCCACCGCAGTGATAGAAAAGGTCGCTGTTAGATTGCCATGAAAGCCTATCATTGCGAAATTTTCTGGGTCGACCTCAAAGATATGTCTGCCGAACCCGAGGTTGATGTTGATTGTAACAATAATCACATCAACCAATAAAGAACACTATATTTTCGGAGTTTCAGTAACTTGAAGCGAATATTTTAAATTTGACCACATACCCAAGCGCCTATAAGCACATAGTCATCCCATGCCAGTTCTCGATTTTTCGTATATTTGCAATACAGTCGTAAGCAGAGGAAGAATGCCGAGAATACGACAAGAAACCATCCGACGCTGTTCAATTGAGGTCCACGATCATCCATTTCGACAGCTCGTTGCTTCTTATGTCATAAATTTCCGAACGAGCGGGACGGTGGGTAATTATTCCATTCGGTCAAACAACAATGAGACGCTGATCGAGAAATGATGTGGCCCGGAATGGCGTTCAGAACAGACGCAATTTAACGAGAATCACTCAGGGGGAAACTTAGGTTGATGGATTTGTGGGAACAATGTATAAAATTATAGATTCTTTTGTCCAAGGTCAACTTGCTAATCGTGTTCAGCTGAACCGTGACGCCACTCCAGTTCCGGGCATATCGGCATTCTCTGTTAGACCAACACGGGACTAGGTGGAAGTTTTAGCGTAAAGTTTATTCCTTTTAATATGCATTTGGCTAGCATCGAGTGTTCGAAGTTGGCCGGCCCACATGCTGCCGGATCAAACCCTCCAGACACATGGATGTAACAAGTCTTGGGCGAGTGGGAGGGAAGACTGATGCCCAATCTCTTTTAGCAACAATAAAGCCGGAAAAGCAACATAGTTTCGAACGAAGAGTGCTCTATTTCCGCATACAGATGATAAACTTAGAGTTCTGCCGAAAATAACCACCAGGGTACTAGTGTGCTGCTGCAAACAGACAGCTCCAAACTAGTGGCATACCATATGCTAGCCAGGCAGCAAGATTCGCTAAACTTGCCCAGACCGGGTGCCTGTGCCAATGAATGTGTCAAGCGGTAATATAAGATGCGACTTCGCAGGCAGTCACAAGACCAAGAGAAGATAATTTGTTCCTCATATTCGCCGCAAGGAAAATCATCGAGTGTCCCAAAGAATAATAACTATTAGGGCAGAGATCCCCTACGTTTATGCTCGGTGACTTTTGAAGCATAGGACGAGGGTTAGGTTTCTTAGTAAAAGGTGGCTATGCCTAGAAACGGTGACAATACAACGCATCCATTACACCCTCGCAGTCTCCATTACATCATATGCTGTTAGCCCTGACATTGATGAGCATGTTTGATTCGATGAAGATTCCGTAACTCATCACGTCACACGGCTTGACTGGACTGATGAGCTGTAGGTCGAAGTTTCGGAGAAGCTAGATTTCGACATCGTTGTTAGTTCGGATGGGGTCATGCCGCCTATGGAGATCCTTCGAGGGCTGGAACAAAGACTTACCTCAAACAGAACCTTGTTAATCTCTGTGAAGACGACTTGCTTGCCAGCGCACTGGTCCTGTCCGTATCCAAATGCGAGTTCGACGTTTCTCTGCATCTCGATGCGCCGGTCCTCGTCGAGTTCAGTGAAACGCTCAGGTCGGAATATGTCGGCGTCTGTGCCGAAGGTGGCTGGCGATCGCAGCAGCGACGAGGTATTCATACAGAGTGACGTGCCCGCGGGGATAAACTTGCCGTGGAAGTTATCACCGCCCCTGGGGACGACCTTGGGGAAGAGATCTAGGAGAGGCGGACGCATGCGGATGCCCTCGTAGATGACAGCCTGGGCAAAGCACTGTGTTAGTAGATTGAGGATGCAGCGCCTAGAAATAGGGAACCACGAACTTGGAGATAAGGTAGGCGTTTGGCTTCATCAACAGTGACTGTACTGGAGACTTTGTTGCGAGCTACGGCCTCGCTGATTTCAGTCTTGAGGTTGTTGTAGACAAGAGGGGAGGTTATGGCATGGACCAGCACTGAGTGGATTGCAGAGGCGGTGCTTTCGGTGCCGGAAATTACTAGGAGGAGGCCCTCAGCCTCGCATTCCTCTTGAGTCATCCCGCGGCGGATATAGGACCCTGGATTTGTGCCATTGTTCTTAACAGTGTTGATGGGGTGAGACGGATAATTGTTCTGTTGGAGACTTACCAGCCAATCTTGCTTTTTGTCTCCGTCTTTCTTGCTTTTTGTCTCCGTCTTTCTCACTAAATCTCTTCCCTACATGGCGCTCAGCGACCCTGGTGTCTCCGTTAGTGGACCTGAAGTATGATTAAAGGAGGTTTGAAGAAATCTAAGGCATTACCCCATGAGAGCACCAAATCCCCTCTTGTGTGTTGTTTTTGGACCAAACAACTTCAGGAACGTCTTCAAGAACAAAATCTTACGGATCCACGGGACATCAGCCGACATTGACATCTGGGGCCAGAGACTGTGCACACCGCCCAGGAAGTTGTAGTGATCTTTCTCCTCCTTCAGATACCCAAATTTCTTACCAAATGTCAATCGTGTGATTACGTCCATGGTAAAGAACTCGGACGTCTTGCCCAAGTCGAGGAGGGGCTGGTCTTCGCCAGGAACGGCATACTTGCGTCGCAGCAGGTCGACGAGCTGCCGAACCTGGTCATCGATGGCTGATTCGAGCGCCGCACTGATCTCACGCCCGTTGTATATACCTGATTACACGAGCCTTGTCTTTCCTGTGCGTAACTGGGTCCAGCGACGTGAACGAATTATCATGATAGGGGTTGAAGCGACCCGTCATGTACCAATCGCCGCGGGCGTAGGGGCTGCGGGCGCCCGACATCTTACGGATTATGTCGGGGTCGTCGGTTACGAGCTCGTTGGGACCTATGCGACCAGTGGGACGTACTACTTGTGCAGGTCGCGATGGACCCAGTACTGCTTACCGCTGTAGGTGGTCTTTCCGAGCCAGAAGTAGGAGATGTTGGCTAACAAGGACGGTGCTGGAAAGTCTCGCAGGCGGTACCAATCAAAGGCGGCGGTGATGGAATACCACAGCGCAAAAGCCCCGAGGGCTAGGGGAATATACGACATTATGCTGTTCCTTGGCGTATATCGCGGGAGGATCGGGTGGAAAGGGAGTTGGGCGTCAGCACTTAAGTATCAGCACTTAAACAATACGCACATCGACTGGTCTGTAACCAGGTATTGGAGTATGCATGTAGCAGAGGCGAGAAAAATGTAGGCCCGAAGCATATTTAAATACTTTTACTCTCTCTCCCTTGCTTGTTTACATCGCTTGTAGAAAAAGGGAAAAAGTCCGTATTTCAATAAAAGCGTATCTATTATCTGCCTCTTGTGATCACCAAGCCGTCGCCTTACCAATGGTTATTGCTTGTTCCAATACATTTGCACGAGAGATCCTCCTCTGCGGCCAACGCGGTTGATATCATTGACAATCATGTCTGTGCGTTAACGGGAAGAAGTAATCCAAACGGTAGATAACTATGTGATACCAAAGTACTTTGGAGCGCCAGGATTTTGAAGCGCCAGGATCTTTCCGCGTCAACTGTCGAATCATGGCGCTCGCGCAGATCCAAAGTCCAAATAATGCTGAGCAGAGTCGCTTGATTAGGTTAGCAGAACAACCGGATATGCTGATTAGGTATCTCAGTGTGATGGAATATATACTCTGCATTCCCGAGTGGCTTGGCCTTACCATATACTAAAAGCATCAGACATCTAGGCTCAGACATTGCGCTGTAGAAGACGAGTTTGATGTTATATGGTGGGAAATAATATAGCAACAAAGATTTGGGTCTAGCCACGACATTATGGAAAATACAACATCCAGCAACAAGAGGATATCCAACAAATGGTATTACCCACCAGATATTGCTAACGACCTACAAGACGTGGACCTCCCACCTCGCATCAAGGCTGAGACGTTCGCTTGTGCTTGGGAGTACGCACGATGTGTGATCCCGCATTATACGAACTGGAAACTTTACGTTGCCTTTATGCGAATTATGATTATAGGTACCATCGCCGAGTTTCGGGGCGATCTGGTCGATGTGTTCGCTGGGGACGATATCCTAGGCTACAGTCTCGAGAATACTCTTGCCGAGCTATTTGAGGGCACTCCGGGACACGCGGATATGGCGCGCGAGTTCAAGACCTTCCTACTCATCACCGCCGAGAAGGCGAGCGAGCGGCGGCATGGCGAGCTATTTCGTCGTTATGTGAACGCGCTAGCAGCGTCACCGTACCAGTGGTTTCGCATGCGGGATTGTGACGCCTTGGCACGGTTCACCATGGCGTCGGCCTTGGCCTGCAACGATGTGAACTTGTTGTGGTATACGGATGAGCAATTCGACATATTGAATGAGATAGGTGATACTCTTTACGACGCTGTAGCTTTCTACAAGCACCGGGCTGAGGGCGAAACAAATAACACGTTCGCCTACATGCCCGAGGATATGCGCGTCCAAGCTTTCCATACGGCGCGCGAGGTGCTGTGGTCTCTGGATACGGGTCTGGCTCGACGTCCGGAGTACTCCGCCGTGCTCAACTTCGTACGGTTCTTCGGCGGGCCAATCCACATGATGATGCGCCGCTACCGCTTCGTCGACGACGAGCTCACGATCGGTACGCCGGAGAATGATCAGGTGGTGCAGCAGGCGAGGCGAAACTACAAGCTTTGGAACCGCGTCGACGCGAGCGAGAAGCAGTACCCTCGAAACGAAGAGCACTACAACGACGTGCTAGTCCGTAGCGAGGAGCTCATGTTCCGCGGGCTTGCCGGGTTTCTAGACAGCAGTGGCAATGGCATATGCACCTCGGGCTGCATTTACCGCGCCTCTTATGGTGCGAAGACCTCGCTGCGGTTTGGCGACCCGGAGTTATGCGATAAATGCCGCGGTCTTTGGCGTCAATTCCAAGAATCGCTGCCTGAGCGAGCTAAGATGGCGTTTCCTGAGATTGAGTTGAATCCTCCACACATAGAGCAGACTATTGTATAAGTGTACATAGAATCATGGTAGCCTCTACATGAGGCGGGCGTTGATTTGAGTATAAATAGAGTTAAATCAGAGACTTGTATAGCCTAAGTAGTTTGGCGTAAGATATAAATCGGAACTTAAATCAGTGGTTAACTATCGGCTATAACTCTATGCTATAACGAGCTGTGGGCTTGAGCCTCTATTTGACTGACCTGACGTCAACGTTCTTATTAGTGCTACTGGAAAACTTTCTGCCTGGAAGCTTGACAATGCTTGTGAGGAGAATGCTGGATACACTTGGACCAATCCAGATGACGGCTGTTGTGTGTATTGGCAAGACCCCGTCGTAACGAATAGTAATAAGTCTTGTTTGTTTCTTAATTGTTCTCATAAAATTGAGCGGGGGTTTCGGGAGCTCACGTAGGTGTTATATTATAAGCCATTCTTGTATCTTAATAACTCTTGACAACTGCTGACCTTCAACACTACAGTGAAATCTATTAGATGGAAAGGCACAGATAGGTTGAGAATCCAAGCTTATAGAGGCGCTAGCTATCAAGGATCCTTCTATGTGTGTATAGCTTAGAAGTGAGTGGTGTGCAAATGTCGGTAGCGATATGGTCAGAAGTGCATACGTTCAAAATTGGTAATTAGTTCTTGTTAAAATAGAGTAGCAGTAGTATTAGCATTACCAATATTTTCTTTATTTTTCTTACCATCTCATCAATGTGACATGGTAACTTTGCTTGAGAACAGAGACATTATGCTACAAGTTATGTCAAGAAATTTACCATGACTTAAACCTAAAATCTCTGTTGTAATTAGGACAACTATATAAAAAGGGCTTCAGTCTTCAAGGTTGATTTATAAATAGAAAGTAGCAAGGGAAGTCGAATAGGTCGACTGCTCTACTATAATACTCTTTATTATGAGAGAAGACGTAGTTTCACAAAAGCCATTTGAGGCCGTCGAAATAACTTCTCTAGACCATCCATAGTTGACAGCTCCTCTGGTAAGGGCAGAAATTCAAATGAAAGGGTAAGAAGTGTAATCATAATGCGTAGTTCCTGCATAACAAGCTTTTTGCCTACAAGACCGTAGTATCAATATACGCATGCAACACAATCAACAAAGGAAGAAGAGGAGAGAAGAAATACGTACCAAAGCATCCCCGCAAGCCACCACCAAATATCAATACCGGCAACGCATTGGCGTCAAATACCTCCTTGCCAGTAAGGTCTACTAACCACCGCCTCGGCTCAAACAGGTGGAGGTCCCTCCCGCTCGCACCGTCTAAACCACCATGCACCCGCTTCTCCTGCGCCATTTGACACGACTTACTGCGTAAAGTCTCAGATACAGTGGGACCGTTATGTGTAAAGCGCGTGTTGAGTACCAGGTTGGAGCCGGCGGGGATCCTATGACCTAGGATTGTCGTATCGACAAGCGCCCGGCGGGTAATGATGGTTGATGTGGCCGACATGCGTACAGTTTCCTCAATAAACGCGTCCAGATAAGGGATATCGGTGTTCAGTATCTCGGCTACGGACGGCGTGTTCGAGTTCGGGAATGATGTCTGCAAGGCGTGACGCAACGTTGTTTGACATCCGCTATTTGCAGCAGCGAACTTGACAAACCACGAGAGCGTGCTGGATGTGGAATCTACACCCTAAAAGGTTTTCCGTTAAAAGAACTCCCAGATGATCATAGAAGAGATAAAGAAACCATACTGCAAGAAGGAGAAGGAGCAACTCCTGTAACATAGACGGATCGCGAGTGGGGTCGGGAACTGGTTGCCCAGCCTTTTTAGCGGCGATAACCTTTCGTCGTAATACCAGGTCCATTGCACACGTATCAAGCTCTTCGCCGTGTGACGAACCATCGGCAGCATTGATTCGTTGGAACCGCTCAACCGCAGCTTTCATGAGACGAGAGATTTCTGCATCGGCCGCGTTATTGAGCCGTCGAAAATTGGGAGTAGATTGGAGTAAGCGCTCAGTGAGGTTGGGCCAGAGAGATCCCATGGCCTTCTCCGCAATCCAAGTGATATGCTCAACAGATTCTTGCATAATGGCACCAGTGGCCGTGCTTTGCTCATCGGCTGGACCGACGACCTTAACCCCCAGTGCGGCATCGAGGTCTCGGCGAATGACACCGAGCTGGGACCCCAGCACGGCCACCCATACGGCATCCAGCGCTGCATGGCCGAAATCTCGCAGGACCTCGAAGGGCCGTTCATCCGTGGCCTTAACACGCCACAGTTCGACGAGCTCGAGCGTGACGCCGTGCATGTTTGGTGCCAGTACACGGTGAAGGAAGTCGTAGCTCATAACATCGGCCCAAAGGCGCTTCTGCGCCTTGAGCTCTGGCGTTGTAAACTGGGCAATAGTGCAATGTGGTAACAAGTTCTGGACGAAACTCGTTGTGAGTTCGGAGCGGTCAAACTCGCGGTTCCGCCGCACTAGAATATCCTCGATCTCGCGTGGGTCGTCAACGATAAAAGTCGGCTTTGCGAATGCCGCAAGCAGGAACTGCGCGACGGGCGATCTTAATCGCTGGGCAATGGCGAAAATTGCCAGAGAAGGCTCGCCTGTCTTTGCGGCATGGTCTCTAATGTCGGAAAGGTCGCCCAGAATGCGCTTTGCCGACACGGGATTGTAAGGGGTATCCCCCGGGAGTGGCACCGGGAAGAGCCTCCAGTAGAAGTAGCCGCCATAGGTGGCAATAAGTCCGAAGATAATCAGATAAATACTAAGCATCTTAACAGCTTCTTTATTGCTATCAGATTTTGTTGTATACAAGCTGGGAGTAGAAAGTAGGCGGCTGCTCGTGTTTATAAATCATTGCTTGGAGTCTGCAGGAAGCGAATCAATTATTGGCTCGAATCTGCCAGAGTACCCGTACCAGGTGTAAGTCGCTCGCCCTACCTAGACGAGGCATCAATTTATTCCCGTTGACTGACTGGATCGACTATCACCTGTCCTATAATCAGCCACTAAAGGCTCGGGCCGCTCGTAGTACATATGTATTTCTCCACCCCCCAGTCACTTATGGGTGGGGGGCGGCACTTTGTGATGAATTATCTGCGACTGAGTACGGATTACGCGCTTCAAACGCAACGACATCGATTGGCTATTGTCAAGACGGTGTGTTGGAGAAATGGCGGTTTGCTTGTGCAACAATTTTAAACCCAGGAAGCCTGAATCTAAGTGCGAACCACCATGGGATTATGGACTGTAATCATCAATACTATCTAGTCATAATTAATATCTAGATTTACTCTATGCAACCCAAGAACCGCTCCGAATTTGGCCCATGATTGACCCAATAGCTAGTTGGGAGTCGCTATATAATGCTATCTTTCGACTCAATAAGCTAGGCAATTTGATCAACGGATGAGGCTTTACTGCGGATACCAGATCGGCTCCTGGCGGTGATTCATCCACTAGCCTGTGCGTTGCTCGATTATCGTCCACTTTACAAATAGTCCACAAGTCCCGGGGACTAGGACTGGTTTTACCAAACTGCTCGTAGTACTCCAGCATTCCAGGATCGAGATGAACTACTTTGGTAAATGCCGTATGCTGAGTAAGATATGCGTCTCTCAGACTGAACGGGAGATCCAAGTATGGCGGATACCAGTATATGCCGCCCGCATGCAGCCGCCCCTCCCAAAATGTCCTGAAGGTGGAATGCCACGCTACCATGAAGGAGTCATTCTTCCGCGCGCCGAATGCCCAGTTCTCGAACATGTACAAACGCTCACTGACGGTAGATTTTCCCATTCGTCGGGAAGACTGTGAAACCCGCAAATGTTCTTTGCCTGGGGATGCGACTCTGGGACGAACAGCTCACCGCAAAACAACTCAACTGGCTCGATCAGAGTATCGCTGGTATCCAGCCAGAAGCCACCGTACTGGGATATCACGGCGCTGCGGACCAAATCAGCCCTGATGGCAGGGTATACTGGAACCAGCCCGCCAGTTATCTGAAAATATGTCGATGGTAGGTCGAGGTTCCAATGAGATATATGACAGGTGGAACTTGGGTCGTAGTCTGACAGTATCCGTATCTCCCAGTCATCCATGTTATGAAGTCTTGTCCACTGCAGCACATTGTACTGCGAAAACACTGGCAGTTCCTCCCACCTAGCACACTAGACTTAGCCACTGGTACTAAATATCTGCTGTGGATGATCTGATCGCATTCCTACCCTTGCATCCAGAAACCCCATATCACCTTATCATTATGCGGCCTCAGAGGTGGACATTCCTTCAGGCCCGTGATGAGTAGCTCTGAAGGTACTGGAATAGGATTGGCTGGGCCGTAAGAGGTGTAGAAGTTGACATCTACCCACGTCGCGGTTCGTACAATGAAATGAATAGTGGATCCGATGGCAATAGATAGCACACCGAGCTTTAAGCGGCTAAGAGCAGATCGCCGAGCCCAAAGATTTGCCATTGAAGCAGGTGTGCGCTGGTGCTGTACATAGAGGAAGTATAGTGGGTGCTAGGAGTGTACTGCAGCCCGCTTGTTCCTAGCACTATATAAATCGAATACAAAGTCAGGACAGAAGAAGTGGAGTTCTTCTGCGGTCTTACATAGGAAGAAAGCGAAGAGCGCCGATTTTCATTTGATGGCCCGATTCCGGCTCATGAGGCCACAAATGTCTATCTTAGCCAAGACTGTATCAGTACATCTTTGATTTGAGAAGCCAGACATATATTCTGCTACGAAGTGGCAGATGAGAGCGGTGTCGCAGGATGCAGCCTTTAGCCTGCAGGTGAAGGCACCGGTGCCCATATGACGCTATTGCTTGTTGCATGATGCAGATTTTGTGACTGCAGGTGCAGGCAGGCACCCGCGCGCGCGTGGTGCTATTTCTGGTCTATTGTACGAGGTTGAGATATGGGATGCATGATTTGCTAGGTAACGCGAAATTTGCACCCTGCTGCAAGGGCTCGACGCATGACCTTCGGGCGGCCCTTGCCAAGCAGCTAGTACCTGTTTGCCGGCTTCCATCCACTTATCAAGGCTCTGGGTTCTGCCTAGAAGGCCATTGCAGAATCCTACAGAATGCAGCCTTCTTTTTTTTTTATACGGAGGATGCATGATATGCGGCTCCGTGGGGGTCCCCGTAGCAAGCCACTTATGCGGCGTATCACGTTCTAACTTCATTGTATTTGGAACAATACCTGTATTATCGGTTACACAAGAGCACGTGGAAATGAGTAGACGAGAGAATACAGTGTTCTCGAATTACTTGGCATTGGTTGGAACGTGTGTAACAGTGTTATCAGACCAGAAGAGTGGTAAACAGAAAGGCAGCAACCTAGAAACCAGTATTTATAGGTAGATAAAGTCGGGGGTCGTCAAGTCTTCATGTGAAAGCCTTGAGCATTTAGATACAGTATAAGACGAGATCTGCATATAAACATGGACAGGAGTTAAAGAGATCTTGCCGCCGAATACACAATTACCTCTTGTCTACTGCCAATACTACCTTTTGTCTACTACCAATTTGTTACTTTTGAAACAAGATATCCATAGTTCCCAATATGGTTCCAAGTCCAGGGTCTATGGTTATTGGATTGATGTTGGTTTTGGTACGTCCAACCCTCTGCATTAAGGAAGCGTGACTAAGTGCTACAGATTCTCGTTTTCACCATCTACCGTGTCGTTTACAATGTTCTTTTCCATCCCTTACGACACTTCCCGGGTCCTGTAAGCTGCGCGGCCACGCCTTTGCCGTGGGTTCTCAACTCATTACGTGGCAAGTGGGTTTACCGAGTCAAGGAGTTGCACGACTCATACGGCCCAGTTGTCCATATTAGTCCCAACGAGCTTGCATTCACCGAGCCCGCTGCTTGGAAAGATATCTATGGACGCCGAGGAGCTTCTCAACTTGAAAAAGTTGTGGATCGCTATATTCCCAGCGACACCATGACGAAGTCTATGCTCATCACGCAGGGACAAGAACACGCTAGGTTTAGAAAAGCCCTTTCACCTGCATTCTCGGAGAAGTCAATCAGGCAGCATGAGATAGTTGTGGGAGAGTATGTCGAGCTGTTAATGAAACGACTCGGCGAGACCTCAAAGTGTGGAACGGAGTGTTTCAACCTCTGTGACTGGTGTGCGTGCCATCGTGTCCAGACCCAGACCGTTTTTACTTGAGTCTAACCAGATGACGCAGTCAACTACACAACCTTCGATATCCTCGGCGAATTTGCCTTCTCTTCCAGTTTTGGATGCCTAGACAGCTCTAAATATCATCCTTGGGTGAAAATGGTCATGTCCATCACCAAAGAGGCAAACTACATTTTCAACCTCTCACCCCTAGGTCTGAGATGGCTGGCTGATTTGATAACCTCAAATCCCCTAGTTATGAGGGAAGGGGCACAATATTGGTCTTACGTGGAAACAAAGTTCATGAAAAGAATTGCCTCGGGGCCAAAGGACGATCTGTTGCAAAACTTATTGGACAATCAAGATAAATGGGTAAGCCAGCCCAGGTTGATCTATTCGAAAACGGGAAGTTTCAGTTGACAGTTATCTAGAGCCTTGACTCGCACAAGCTAATGACTAACGCAAGCTTCCTGATAATTGCTGGATCCGAGACTGTAGCGACAATCCTCGCAGGTGTGATGTACTTTCTTGCAATGTATCCGCATGTGCTTGAAAAAGCAACGCAGGAAGTCCGTTCTTCATTCGTGACAGCTGATGATATCACATTATCATCGGTTAAAGATCTGAGCTACATGCTTGCTTGTATCAACGAGGCGTTCCGTTGTTTCCCATCCGTTCCGTTTGGATTACCACGGACGGTATCCAAGGGTGGAATTACCGTTGCTGGAAATTACGTACCGGAAGGTGTAAGTCACGAGTACTGATAACATGATGATAAGTTGAGTTATCTAACTACCATCATCACTAGACTGTGGTTTCGATCTTCCAGTATGCAGCCTATCATAACAAGAAGAATTTCAAGTTTCCCGATGAATACCACCCTGAACGCTTCCTTGCAGGTGAGGAATTTACCGACGACAAGTGTGAAGTCATTCAGCCTTTCGGCTACGGACCAAGAGACTGTATTGCGAGAAAGTCAGTACAATTCAGAATCACCTGCATAGGAAATAAAACTGACATCCTATAGCCTTGCCTATGCGGAAATACGCCTCATTTTGGCACAGACGCTCTTCAAATTTGACGTAAGAATTGCGGATGAGAGTAGAAATTGGCTCGACAGCTGTCGTGCCTTTACATTCTGGATGAAACCAGACCTAAATATGTACCTCAAGCCTATCGAGTATTAAATCAGTGCATCGGGATCGGCAGATAGAATGCAAATGATCAAAGGCACAAGTGACAGTTGTAGATGAGTTACGACTTGATGGCAGAGTCGAGTGCTTCATAGACTATTCAAACAACTGATAGCCCAAAATCAGTGAACAAACTAAGATATTCGTGACGATGACACTTAGGTCATCACCCGAACACAAACAGTGTTTGACTTCACGATTCAAATATAATTCACTCCCAGCTCCTCTGCCTATTTACATTTACCCAGGGGGACCGACGAAGTGATCGGGGCCAATTATAGAACCGGCATCTTCGGACCATAATCCCAAAAGACTTCTACTCGTTAGGGAATATCTCTAAGCTTCAAGCAAATACTGGGTGTTAGTCTTCATGATTTCTCCTCAATTCACCAAAATTATCATCAAACCAAAAACGCGACCCAATAAAACAACATTTTCGTTTCTTGCGTGCGTTTGTCTAACACGACTGCGTTCCGCCTCCATGGCCAGAGCAGTATGGATGGATCCACAGCGGAGAAATTCCGCAGCAAACTATTTCGGACCGCTGGAACTGGTTATGCCGGACTCTACGGACGTACAACTTTCCGACATAAAATTTTACCTGCAAAAATTTAGCAACGTTGCGATTCCGACATTTGAATGAACTAGGGCATTCCTAAGATGGCAGCTTCAGAGAAAAACGTCGAACAGTTACAGCAAGCAAGGTCGCTCAACCATGTTCCCACAGGTGAAGATTACGAAAAGATGATTTCAGGCATGCTGTGAGTACTGGACATGTTTGCAGAGTCATCGTACTTACGCCGGACTGTAGCTATGACTCCAATGTACCAGAGCTATCCAAAGCTCGGTTTCATGCTCGTGCTTGGAGCCACAACTACAACAACCATTTTCCGGCAGGCCCGGATGCTGACTTCGACTCCCTAGCCAAACACCGAGCACAGTTGCTTGAGCAAGTTATTGGTAAAGTCGGTGAAGGGGTATTCATCGAACCGCCATTTCGGATTGACTACGGGTGCAATATCAGCCTCGGCGATCGTTTCTACTCCAACTTTAATCTCACAATCCTTGACTGTGGGCTCGTGACGATAGGCGATCGGGTAATGCTCGGGCCTAATGTCTCTATCTTTGCAGCCACGCATGAAGTTGATGTCGAGAGCAGAAGACAGAACATTGAATATGCAAAGCCGGTCATGATCGGGCATGATTGTTGGATTGGCGGACATGTCGTTATTCTTCCTGGCGTAACAATCGGAGAAGGATGTACCATTGCTGCGGCATCGGTTGTGACTAAGGATATTCCAGCGTGGAGCGTTGCCATGGGCTCACCCGCTCGAGTGGTGAAGAAGGTCGAGCCGTCACCTGCACAGTAGATCAGTATTTCATCTAGAATGAGAAAATCATCCTCCTGGAGTACGTGGCCGAGACTTATGAGCTTGTGACATAGTTCGACTCAGCTACGTCGTGGTACGTTAGGTTTATGGCAGTAGCAGTTGATAGTTGATTGTCATGAACTAGTCGACTTTTTTCCCCCCTTACTACGCCTAAATTATTGAGAGAATAGCGAATGTGTTGGAAGACTTGTAGTGAAGGCCACTGGCATACAGAGGGGGGCCGCAGGACGGTTGTGTGAAAACACAACACTGCTGAGAGTCTCCGAGATGGATTCGGACGTTGTGGCGGATGTTGACGACGTGAAAACCGAGTTTCGGCGCCTGGGACTTTGGAACAGAAATAGCGACCTTCATCCGAGGTGGATGGATATAAGCAACCACTGAATATCAATAACAGTGCGAACCTATACCCGCAAAAGCTGGTCCACAATATCGCTTGCGGCCCACTCTGTATCGAGAGCGCAATACATCTAGAAAGGCATATTAAGAGTGACCACCGCTCTGATCCATGGCTTGGCACGCGCCATTTGTCATCCCCATGGCCTGCACGGATTTGGCAGCCGACTTTGAGTTCCATGGGATAACTCTAGGCTAGCTTTTTATCAACCTCCGAACTCTCTTATCGTTGTATTTTCGGCGGCTGTTTGCCGTGTTCCCGCACACTCCTATTCATAGCCCGACTTAATGCTTGTGATGAAAAGCTCGCCGTAAAGAACCGGCTCGTACGGTAGGCGTCTTTGACATCCTCAAGTACCAAAGCCCCAGTGTACTCATGGGAAGGAAGGCATGCGACCTATGCTTTAGGTAGAAGATCAAATGTGACCTCGGCAATCCCAACTGTGCAAACTGCATTGTATATAACGTTCAGTGCACTCATAGGTCTGCCACCCGTGATCAGGCTGGCAATGCCCTACGCAAGGACCGGTCACAGGAGGAAGAGCCAACGTTGCAGATACAATTAACCGAATCAAGCCATTTGATGCTCCTATAGAAACTTCTCATCACGGAAAAGAGGATTGGGGCGATACCGAGCATCATGGCGTTGCGATCTTGCTTTACGGGCCTGCTCTGTCTAATAGCTAATATTTTGCGAGACCCTCGTTATGATTCGGCGATTCAGAACCTGGTCTTCTGCGATTCTGCCTTGCAATTCGTCAGTAAGAAAATCTTCTACGCCGGGCATAATACAAAACAACCTGCAGAACTGAGTGAGATTTATTCCAAGCTTTCGAGCGTGCTAAAGAGCGTGCCAATAGCGTAAACCCAGAGTCTTTATCACCTGCTGAGCTCTAATTCTCATTGTAGAGAGGTATGGCTGTGAAAATAAAGATGTATTGCATTCCTTCGTCATATTCAATCTACCCCCACATTACATTGAGACGCCCTCAAGTTGGACTACCAACTTCCTCTCCTCTCGAATTTCCTTCGCCCTGGAGATCAGCTCTTCGGCGTCCCAGTTTGACCAGACAAACCGCCCCCGAAGGAACTTAGCTTCAGGCGACGAAAGCCAAACAAGGAAATGAGCGGGTAGCTCGGCTAATAACAACGTTTAGTTTCATCACGTATTAGAGTATGGCTGAATTGTCTGGGCGACACATACCGGCATCTTGAGGCGTAGCGCCAGATTTCTGGTTCATTGCCGTATCAACGACGCCCGGGTGGATGTTAACCACATGCAATTTGGGATTTTCGAGGGCAATATAGTCGAACATCTTGGTGACACCCAGCTTGTTCATGTTATATGCCCACATGCCCGCTAGTGGTGCCATATGTGCGCCGCCTGAGGACACATTGAACAGCTTGGCATTAGGGGCGGCCCGAGGCAAGAACGCCTGGACAGCGTTGAACGAAGTAAGCACGTTGAGCTCCCAACTCTGACGGAATTCGGCCTCGCGGTAGCCAGCGACCGGGCCTAGATCCGAGAGAGTACCGGCGTTCGACACGAATATGTCGATCTTGCCAACTTTATCGACGATGCTGCCAATGGCGCCGTCTGTTTCTGTGCCATTTGTGAGGTCAACGACGATGGGGAGGACGCGTACGGAGGGGGCTGCGGCGGAGATTTCCCTCGCGGTTGCTTCCAGTCGATCGAGCTTGCGGCCGACTATTGCCACGGCGGCGGCGTTGGCACGAGCGAAGGCGATGGCGACGGCTCTGCCGATGCCTGCTCCTGCTCCGGTCACGACGACGTTCTTGCCTGCGGCGCTGAGCTCCGGACGGTGGGGAGAGATGAAGGGATACGGCTCGTGATGAAACTTTTCGGTGAAGGAAACAAAGGGTGGGAGGGTTACTTGGGTATCTTCTGACATGGCTGCGATGTATAGGGTAGGAGATCGAAGGCTTCTGAAGTGTGATTCGTCTTGACAGACTGGGACTGGGTTTCAGGAGTGCTTTACGGAAGTAAGACGATGCTTCGTTTGATTAGTTTCGTTCTGAGTTGCTTCTAGTTCTTGATGATGATTCTCTTTCTGATTCTCGTTCTCGATGGGAGACTCGTACCTTTAAACAAATCTCTGGGTGGATGCAAGAAACGTGTTGTAGGACTGTCGTAGCTAATGAGAAATTGCTAAGCATCGCCTCTACCTGATGCCAATTCTGGAGGAGGCATAACTAAGCCTTCCGGACAAAAACTTGATTACGTGACATCGCCTTCTTCAAACCAACTAGGCTAAGATTGTGTGAAAGGGGATGGTTGCACAATGCCGACTCATTAGGACTTCCAGTACGCAGGATATGCGAATCGGCGCAAGTTGCGTTGCCGTGGACCCCAGGGAGATGCAGTGTATCATGAGACAGTTTATGTACTCTTAAGTTTCTTTTGCCAGCTATTACTGCCAATTTCTACCTCCCCAGAAGTTATTCGGTCGAGTGGGCCTACAGGAAGTAAGTTTTAGTCACCTTCGAGCCTCCATGTCATTGCCCAATCCCATACCAAGACAAGGCCCGAAGGATTTAAGTGGGACGAGGACGGGTAATCGGATGGACAATTAGCGGGCGTTGGGCCACAAATCAGGGATACGGAGGATCGTTATGACGCATGTCCGTCCGACTGCAGAGTTGGTCAAAAAGAGCATCCGAGTGAAGTGGCGGTCATGTCGAATTCATAGTGGTGCTGATTACATAAGGTAATTAGTTGCCACCCCGCCATTGATTGATTGCTCTGTCGTCGCAGCGCCAAGCTGCGATTATCAATTACTTCGATTGCCTTATTCTGCTGGAATGCTCAAAGTGGGAAGTGATGGATTGAGTGAGGCCTTCTTCACTCCAAGTCCCATCACATTTCCTTGAGATATTAACATTAGCAAAAATGAAACTTGCAACTTCGTAAAAGAAGATCGAATAACATTGTGTGTGAATGAACCAAAAAATGGGACGTGCGAGGATCGAACTCGCGACCTTCAGATAACCCTGATCTGAGACCAAATCATATGCAAATATGAGACTGACGTGATAACCAACTACACCAACATCCCTTACTAGAATCTTTGTTAAAATCTTATCTAAACTAACATCTTTCTTTCCATGTGACCACCCATTTTATGCAACAAATTTTAGGTGTGTCTTAGATATCCCAGCTCATTGCATTTGCCACTCAAGTGTGAAGAATTACGGACTACCTACCGTGCAGTACATCACATCATCATCCCCTATACACTAGCCAATACATATAGGGCCAGGCACACTAAACACTTCCCATGAGCATTCCAAGACAATCCCCTAAACTGAGGTATTCGCTAGTTGATATCGCTCGTTCCAAACCCGTTCGATTTCAAGCCAAATGTTATTTTTCAGTTCGATGTCTTCCTCGCCAAGTTGCTGCCCACAAGTAGAGTTATACACCGCCTTGGCTTCGGCTAGCCTTTCTTTTGGTTGTCCTCGAAGCGGCTCGTTCAAGTATTGCAGCGCATTCAACATGGCCCGAAATACCACGGTATCGGGGAGCAAGCTCATCTTAATCCAGCTCGAGACATCGAGGCGATGATCACTATCGAGGCCCAGTGCTACCTGAATAATACTCTGGTATCTCTTTGGGTTTGACTTCACCTCCATGGTGCTATAAGAGCCGAGCCAACGAGAGTAGTCTACTTGGAGCTGATGGGCGAACACCGTCAACCACAGCTCAGCCACAGACGAGTAAATCAGCATCCCGATAAATCCCAGCTGCAGATACCCGCCCATGTTGACCATGCAAACCAGCGAAGCAAAGGCAGCTGCTGTGCCAGTGAGCATCCAGCTCCAGTGAATAACCCGGTTCCTTGTTGAGGAGTTGAAAATCCAAGCTGTACGAGCCCACCGCTCGAAGGTATCCTGGCGGCCCTTGAACACAACGAGACCCCCCGATGGCCGTTGATAGATGGCGGAGACCGGTGTGGCATCATCCCGGGGGGAAGTGGACTCTGTGGTGACCAGCTGGCGAGACGACACGACGGTTGACGAAAGCCAGTGAGCCCAAGACGTTCCGAAAAGAGCGACAGCCCACATGTCTCCCACGAGGACACTGAAGGCTAGACCGCAACTTATCAACAGCCCCATGCCGATCTCTGTGCAGAGCATAAGCGCCTTAAGAACTCTATGGTTCAGGCTCAGCGACCCTTTTGGGGACTCGGGTGACCCTGCAGCGATGCCACCCAAGCGCAGGAGGTGTACGATCTTGATATCGTTGGCCGGCATGTCCGACGGTCTGAAATTCAGAGGGTCCGTGACTACTGAGTCGCTCGTGCACACTGGCAAGGTTGGAAACAGGTTGATCGACCGGCCAATGGTCGACTGCACGCTGAGTTTGTTGACGTTGCTCATGAACATATCCACAGCTGGGTGAATGGATTTGTAGTCTCGCGTAAAGTGGCTGACCAGCACAAAAACTGGCGCCAGAACGGCCCCGATCTGGATCATGTGCGGCCAACGAAAGATATGCCGGTCCGGTTGCGCATACAGTCTGGCTGCGCTGGCAGAAGCACGAGGGTTATAGAGAACGGCGAGCAGCGAGAGAGGGTCAAAGGAGACGACATCGCTGGTCTTTATTACCGGGGTAGCAATGGAGCCAAATGGGAGGTTCGCATGAACCAACGGCAGCGAGATCAATAGGAAAACAAGGCTGCGCAACATGGCCATTGCCATAAAGTCTGAAGCCATGGCAAATAGCTTCGCACAGTCTCGTTCGTAGGCCGCCAAACTCGAGCCCAAGAAAGAATCGGCTCTCGATCTAGGTCATGGTCGGTACAAATTGGTGGGTTGAGCGGATGCTGAGACGCGTCGTGATGCTGGCGTCGCCTGATTGCAGGGGATGCCCCACTAAAATAAAATAAAACGAGGCACCACTGATAAGATGTGAGATTGGTTTTGGACTAAAGCTAGCTGTAGAATAAATCTAGCCATTAAAGTCACTGATGATCAAGACACAAGGAGTCATAAAGTTATACCCAAACTCATAGAATATCCAGATGAACATAAGTCATTCTGGCATTCTGGCATTATGTCTGCTTATGAGGATCTTTACACATGAGCAGCGAATATAAGTTGTTGCCGTGCAGCAGATGTTCGAAAGTTCCCCTGTGACACGATTTCTAGGACCGAGAATATAAGTATAATACGGGAGATTGGTGATCGCAGTGTTGAATGCCAGGTTCTGTGATCTACAAACAAAGTCCCTTTCCATATTCAGCTATTCGGTCCTAATTGTAATTTGTGGCGCTTTGATTCGGCGAGGATATAAGAAGGATTTGGGAAGGATTCTGTCAGATTTGGCCTGACCCAGCAGCAATAAGTATGCAGCAAGCCCAGTTTTCGCCGCAATATGACCACTATGTTGCTTGTATACCGCGATCGCTTGTTACGAGCAAGTGGTGGGTTGATCTTGGTTTAAACCTCTGTATGACCATCCTGGTGCTCGTTCGATTGCAACAATGATCGAGACTGGGGACGCACCAGTCGCATCTTCGGATGCTAACGGCGGCCGAGAATCACCCCCCCTCGCAAAGAAGCAGCCCAAATCGCTTCGATTCTGGGGTATCTTCGCGGCCATGTGCCTTCTCAGCTTCACATGCGCCCTGGACGTCTCCATCATCACGACAGCCCTCCCGACAATCACATCAGAGATCAGCGGCGCCTCCCAATACATCTGGATTGCCAACTGCTTTGTTGTTGCATCAACAGTCGTCCAACTTCTCGTAGGCCAACTGGCCGACATCCTTGGCCGCCGCATTCCTTTCGTTATCTCCGTGCTGCTGTTTGCACTTGGCAGTGGCATCGCCGGTGGCGCCTACAACCCGGGAATGCTTATCGCCGGACGAACTGTGCAAGGTGTCGGCGCCGGTGGCATATATGTGCTGCTCGACATCGTGTGTGCCGACCTTGTTCCGCTACGCGAGCGTGGACAGTACCTTGGCTTGATGTTCGCCTGGGCTGGCATTGGAGCCGCCATCGGTCCAGTTGTGGGTGGTGCACTGGCGCAGAGGAACTGGCGATGGATATTCTACATGAACCTTCCCATATCGGGCACGGCACTGGCCATTCTTCTCTTGCTCATGCAGATGAAGACGGGGACCAAGGATACCACGCCAAACAGGAAGTCGAGAATTTGGCGGGTGGACTACCTTGGCAACTTCATCTTCATTCCCAGCATGATCGCTATTTTACTCGGATTGGTCATGGGCGGAATCGAACACCCCTGGTCCTCCTGGCGCATCATCTTGCCGATAGTCCTAGGTTGCGTCGGCTGGGTCGCCTTCCACATTCAGCAAGCCTTCACTGACGTACCGAGCGTGCCCCTGCGTCTGTTCAGCAACCGCACATCTGCCGTGGTCTACTTCTTGACCTTTCTCAGCTCGGTGATTATACAGGAAGTAATGTATTTCCTGCCTATTTACTTCCAGGCGACTCTCGCTACGACAGTCTTGCAGTCTGGCGTTAACTTCCTCCCTTTTGCTATCCCGGTGCTGTTCTTTGCAGTTATAGCAGGGGCACTTCTCACCAAATTCGGCGCATACCGGCCCCTACACGCTGGCGGGTTTGCTCTCCATGCTATAAGCTTTGGACTGTTTACTCTTATGGACGGTGGGACGTCGACCGTCGCCTGGGTGTTTTTCCAGCTAATTGCAAGCGCCGGTGGCGGGCTGATTATCTCGACCATACTCCCTGCCATCATGGCCTCGCTCTCGGAATCCGATGTGGCCGTTGCGACAGCCACCTTCTCGTTCCTTAAAACTTTCGGCTACATTTGGGGCGTTACGATCCCATCGGTAATCTTCAACTCTGTGGTAAATGCAAATCTTCATCTTATCTCTTCACAGAGTCTACAGGAACAGATGAGAGATGGAAGGGCCTATGCATTTGCTAGTGAGGCGCACCGCCTTCGAGGGACAGTCTCTGATGATATATGGGACGAGGTTACACAGGTGTATACAACTGCTCTTAGACCAATCTGGTGGCTTGGGTTGGGACTTAGTATTATCGGGTTTCTCTTCGTTGGCCTAGAGAGAGGATTAGAGCTCCGGACCGAATTGGAGACGGAATTTGGGCTTGATGAAGAGAAGAAAACCAACAAATCTGCGACGGAGGAACTGGGAAGCTAAGACTGCCCGCAGGGCATCAGTTAAGAGCAGGCTAGGGGCACGATACTCGTGCCTACTATTGTAGTGCGGCTAGACGGGATAACCCCTGCTCCCTAAACGTTCAAACGTATCTATGTCTAAGACCTAAGCCGCGTGGCCCACTGATGAGATGCCGAAGCAAAGTAAGACAAGTATTTATCCTGAGACAAGAAAGCAGGGTTATGACGACATGACTTCATTACCTGGTATAAGCCGTCTAGCTTCGATTCACTGTTATCATTGCATAGGTCTGGAGGCCAGCTCTTAGAAAGCTTACTTATATTTTAGGGGTTGCCGCAACCCCAAGTTATCAAGGTGGCAGAATATGGCCCCGGATAGCGTCACAGCCCGCACATCAAGTACAGGTTGGAGTTGTAGCAGCACCGTCCCACTCACGAGGAAGGGCATTCGCAATGACAAGATTTCGTGTTTTATATTGGAATTATATATGCAGAATTTATCTGAATTACCTTGACATTGGAATGTAGGCCCTGAACAAAGACACGCGTCGCAGACTACACTTACCCATTCCACACTGGGCCGCCAGGTGGATGGTATACCTACATACTGTTAGTATCGCAGATCCATGGGGGTTCTCGAGATTCTACAACTAACAGAAGTCTCTTTCGAATCTTCCGAGTATATGTCTACATTTAATGATGGGTCTACAACGCTGTCAGCTCGTGTCGCTGCGCACCGATTTTTTATGGGAGTGCCGCGGACATACCCTCCATGCTGTATACGCCGGGTATCTTCTTATAGAACTCCGAAGGCAGCAGAGTTGTCCCGTTGCCTGTTATATTGAGATGCGCACATTCTGGATAGAACTGTGGCTTCCCTGCGATGTGGATCGAGATAATCTCATGCCTGATGAGGCTATGTCAGATAACCCAGAAATAAAGAAGGATGCTTGACTCACCTGATAAGGTATTTCCCTGGCTTTAGAGATGGTGGAATAGTGACTGGCCACTCAGCAGGCAGACCGTCCCATCTCTGGAAGTTCTTTTGATACCACATGCTCTCGGCCAGGCCAGCAAGCCCATCGTCTACCAAGCCTGCATGCCAGATTTTGACCCAGTCGAGACTATTAACATCCACAACCTCACACGAGTCCCCGCATAATGCCAGCCATACTGACATGGGGCCAACAGGGTGTAGCCAGAAATAGTAGAGAGCCGTGATATTTTGACCGGCTTCGATCTCGATATACGACGGTGCTGCGGATCCTGGAGTGTTACAGGCGAGGCTCTCTGCCAATGGGTCAAAAACTGGATCGATTGTTGTCCATTTTCGCTGAACCAGCCATGGCTGACCGTCCTGCTCTTCTGCTGGCTCGTTCGGATCATATCTGGATCGTGGAGTCAGCCTGATGTGTACAATGGGACGACTCGCGTAGTGAGACGACGAATCTGAGGTAACGAAATCAAGATGACGAGATTACATGGAACGAACCCTCTGTACCACGTCTCACCAACGGTATAATTGTTCAGGCCGCCGTGTGCAAGCGCCGTGCCGGAGATGGCCGCCAGCGATGCCAAGAGACGACCGAGGATGCCGGTCATTATGCTGCAGGACGTCGCCCACCACTATCTTGCCAGCTGAGCTTCTAGATGGCTGCAAGCTATTTGAAGAGACCAAACAGGTAGCAGGCTCCCAGGCTGGGGAGTATCTCGATGCCGTGTCGAGCAGACGGCCGATAACCAGGGATTTAGTCACGGTTCGCGGCGGGCCAGGTGGCTACGACCGACGATGGAGCAGAATATGTCTAGCACATGACCGAAACAAAACAAACCACCTTAGGCTGGGAGCTGTGGCCGTGACAGAACTGGCTTAGTCGGCGGCGAGGTGGGACGGTGACATGAGATGGATTGGAAGTCCCCGCATAGCAATCAATATATATATGGACTGGCAAATCCAGTGGAAGGTTATATAACGGCTATAATTGAAAGAGATGACACATTAAGACCCATGCACGTGGCACGGAACGAGAGATGCACTTCTCCAATTCGCTCCATGGAATCTAGTTACTGTCTGGAGACACCATGAGAGCAAGCCACGACAGAAAGTTGACCCGAGGATTCAATGGTGGGAGTTCCTTCGACGCAGGACACGGGAAAGAGTTTCCAGAGAGAAGAAGCTTCAGTTGCTCAGCCGTCTCGAACTTCCGAATACTGTGGTAGAGAGGAAGAGAAAGAGGAACAGCAAAACGAGGTGAGGTGGGAGCAACTGACAGAACTGTCAGACTTTATTCAACAGCTCCCTATCACAGTCGTCACTGACTAACTGTCCTACATGCAACGGCAGCATTTGTCAACTAGTGCTCGGGGCATCGATCACCGTATAATTCTTGTATTGCATGGGAAACGATGAGCGTACTGTGGCCGAGACCTAAACAATACCGTCCCTCCTCACAGTGGTACTCTGCTCGTGGAAGAAAGTTGTGCGATCAAGGATTCTGGCCGCCTAGTAGGTAATGCAGTACTCCGATTGAAGCTGTTGCATGTGCATATAGAGGGCCGCGCACCAAGAACAAGAAACGAAGGAGGGTGGGGGCAGGAGGAGGGGGATAAAAGCAAAGGGATATAGAACGAGCCGCCGAATGGGAGAGAGTCCTAGATTTGGATCCCGAAGTTTGAAGCGATGCATACTTCTTCCATCCTGAAGGCATCCCCACGCATGCAAATGCACGGAAGTGTGCGTTCGTGGGCGCCAGCAAAAACATGCTCGAGGTATATGAGCCGTCCGTTTGTGGTGGAACTTGACGTTCCCTTTCCCCGCATCCCAATCGGGCGCCGGAGTGGCGTTTTTTGCCCCCCCCCCCCGGGCCAGGCACACACACACCTACCTCCAGATGGGTGCAGATACTGAAACCACCTGTTGTACGTACCAACATACACAAGGTACCGCACCATATAGCATGGTAGCTTTCCGTAAATGCGGGGGTCGCCAGTCGGGGTATTTGCAGCTGCTGTGGAATGGATTAGCACATCTACTATATCCACGAGTCCTCCATCAGGGCTGTAGTTAGTGGGGGTTCTTACAGGGGCTGTAGCGCTCGCCACGCCGGGCTCTTCGTTGCTTCAAGGCCTAAGAAGGTCAGGCACACCAATCCGTTAGACTGTGGGGTTACAGGGGGGCTTGCCAGCTACCACTCCGGCACTGGAGATCATGGATCTCTTAGCATAACCGCCGTCTTATAGCCGCCCCCGAGGTTATGTAGACGACAATATCCATGGGATTTATCCATAGGCCTCTCCCAAAGTCAATCTGTCACGAAACCCCTCGCAGCTCCATCGATAGCGACATATCCAGCTACCATCCAAAGTGCCAAGTATCGTCGGCGGAGGGGATCATCTTCGTTCCCCCCTTTTCTGTTTTCCCTCCTCGTCTCTTCGTTGCTGACGCCGCGGCCACATGGCCAAAGACTCCAAGCCTATCCGGCGCTTTGCAAGGAGGCTACCCGTGTCTGGTCCCAGGTGCCTCACGCCACGGGAGCTGGCACGGACAAACTGGATTCGTGGAAAAAAAGAGCCCAGTCTGCCTCAATCCCGATGCTCGGTCCCACGGCTGGCCCCTGTAATCCGTGAGGTGTAAAGGAGGTGGGAAGCATTTCGCCTTGGCTGGCTGTCATCACTCCATCCATATGAGGGCCGCTGCTCCAACATCAGATTAAGCCCCAGTGTGTTAATTAACAACCGGCAAACGCTAGCCATCAGCCGGAAGTGTTTGTGGCCTGCTGCTGCCATGTCTCCTCACTCGTGGGAATGGCCTGTCGACCAAATTTTATTTTGCGTTTCCTTGGCTCGGGGCATATATATATGACCTGCCCTCCTCGGGCGAGCCGCTCCCGATTCACTCTCCCAGTCACACACCGCAGCACATCCAGTCTCGCCAACTCCAACACAACCGGTCGGATTTCGATATCTATTGAGACAAGATGGCCGCACGCGTAGCAACTGCCATCCTCCTTGTCGGGTCCGCCTTTGCCTTCCCTGCGTCCGATCTCTTCGAGCGCCAGGCTGCTTGCAAGGCCGCAACCCAGGTCTCTGCTGTCAACGACGCCAAGCTTCCCGACCCCTTCACCTTCGCCGATGGCTCCAAGGTCGTGACCAAGGCCGACTGGACCTGCCGCCAGACAGAGCTCCTCAACGCCCTGCAGCAGTATGAGCTCGGTGTATTTCCACCTCCTCCAGACAAGGTTGAGGCCACCTTGTCTGGCACAACTCTCAACGTCAAGGTCACCGTCGGCAGTGCTAGCATCAGCATGAGCGCAGCCATTCGGAAGCCATCAGGTTCGGGCCCGTTCCCTGCCATCTTTGGCATTGGTGGTGCTAGCATACCTATTCCTGGCACCGTCGCCACAATCACATTCGGAAATGACGCGTTCGCCGCTCAGGGCGGTGGATCCAGCCGTGGTCAAGGTCTCTTCTACACTCTCTTCGGCCGATCGCACAGCGCCGGTGCTCTTACCGCCTGGGCCTGGGGTGTTGGCCGGCTCATTGACGGTCTGGAGCAGCTCGGAGCTGACAAGACTGGCATTGACACCAAGCGCTTGGGAGTCACTGGTTGCTCGCGAAATGGCAAAGGCGCTTTCGTCGTTGGCGCTCTCGAGAAGCGCATTGCTCTCACCATCCCTCAGGAATCCGGCTCCGGCGGCGCTGCCTGCTGGCGTATTTCCGACAGCGAAAAGAACAAGGGCAAGAACATCCAGACCTCTGGACAGATTGTTGGTGAGAACGTATGGTTCTCTCCCAACTTCAACACCTGGAGCACCAAGTCCTCGCAGATCCCGGTCGACCACCACGAGCTCGCTGGTCTCGTCGCCCCGCGAGGTCTTTATGTTGCTGAGAACGACATTGACTGGCTTGGTCCTGTTTCTACCACTGGCTGCATGAAGGCCGGCCGTCTCATTTACCAAGCTCTTGGTGTCCCCGAGAACATGGGCTTCTCCCTGGTGGGTGGCCACAGCCATTGCCAGTTCCCAAGCAACCAAAACGCCGAGCTCACCCAATACATCAACTACTTCTTGCTCAACTCTGGCACCAAGCCCAGCATTACCGAGAGGAGCACCGCAAACGTCAATGTCAAGGACTATGCAACTTGGTCAGTTCCGACTCTTACCTGAGCGTTCAACTCACTTGGTGATGGAAGCGGCGTCTGGGGAGATATTGGGATGGAATGTTGTATATAGGAGCTAAGAGCTATCATTATACGGGTTTCGCACACATTCCATGTGTATCTAAGTTGTTAGTCAATTGTATATATGGACGAGGCGCCGAACTTGTGCTCTGTGCCAGATGACTTTGTTCGCAAAAGATGATACCGAAGATTCCTATTGGCAGCCACTGCCCGAAGTCGATGCTGCTGAGCTTTGGCTGAGAACTCGTCGGCATATTTGTGCTGTGCCTACTACAAAGCCCATTTAGACATCGTTCGTCATGCAGAAGATACCGAGAGCATCTCACTCCTCCACAGGCTGATCCAGGTTGTCGGAAAACGCTGCCTGACTGGGCCGCCTGCGGCTGAACAACAATGAAGCGGTGTTGTAAATGACTTCTTCGTACTTCGAAGCGATTCAAACCTGTGTATCTTGTGACAGGTTGCGCAGCTTAATGAACAAGCAGCCTTCGTGCATCGTCAGTCGTAGAGTTTGTTGCAGGCTTTCTCAACTTTGCCCACTACGTTGGGAATTTCCAGACGTGGCTCTGGATGATATGTGTGGCGGGTGTCGGTGAGTTATGCATTTCTTTCAGTTGTGGTTCACGCGTCGTGGGTTGGGAGGTAAATTTCAAGCGCTCATACCTACCCTATATAAGGGCAGGGTGCATCATAAGAAAATCAAATGATGAGTATCTGATTGAACTTATTCATAATGACCAGATTTTGAGCTCAGATTTTCTGTCGATAGCTGGATGGCTTCCAATCCGTACCTTTCTCTACCGCTGCTCAACATGTGTATTTGCATATAACTCTTAAGCAAGGTAGGCTCCTTAGCCTTCCTTTGAGGGCAAGTAAGTGGGTCCAATCCTGTCAGGTGTCCTCTAGTTAAATCGTTATAGCGTAGGTATGACGTATAATGGCGCTGACACGTCCGCAGCTTTATTATTACGCAGGTGGTAAGTTTACACCGACCTCCCCTGGCACATAGCAGTCGTTATAGGGTCTTTAGCAATGATTCTGAGTCAACGGCACGTCGCCACGATGACACTTGAAACGCGCCAGCCACATATAGCTTCGCGTTCCCTCAACGTCCAAGACACTCTTTACATCAGCAGATCTAGAGACTGTCGTAAGAAAGACAAATCGGAATTACTCAGTCGAGATACTTTATGCTGGCCTGGTCCCTCTTTTAGGACTTCTTACGGATTCAATTTTGCAGGTCTCTTAGTCTTTCTGGCTTGAGTACTAAGAGCCTTCCGCTTCAGGCAGTCGCTTACCACCTTTGCGCCTACCTAAACTCAATACCTCCCAGCCATCCACCATCGCGGGCACATTCTTAGCAACAAATTACTGCCTTAGTTAGGCAGGCACGAACGGCCCCGGCGCACTAAGACGTTGCATCTCGCTCTCTCTCCTTGCCCACTCCATCTAGCCACGTCTCTGTCTAGGTATCAATCTAGCATATCCCGATATCTCGTCATCCCTGGGCCCGCCTACGCCTCCACATCGACTGATTCTCGAGCATAAATACTTGTTCGCTCACCTGCTCCGGAGCCAGAGTGTCCAGTCTCTATCTCGGCGCCCTGCTTGCGCGCGCGGGTTCGAAACAGCCGTTGGCATGATAGGCTCCTCATTGCCCGAATATGTTTTCATCCGTTCTTGTATCTTTCTAGTTCAGTACCTGCCACTTTTTTATGTGGCCGGTCTTGCCGTACTCTTCACAATCAAGGGCGGTCCACCGCGGGCCTTGACACTGGTGCTTCTGGCTCTTCTCCTTCTGGAAATACTGTACGCCGTCTGCATCTATTTGCCGTACATCAAACGTTTGTCGACGGAAGCCAAGTATCCCCCTCCACTGTCGGCTTCGGCTCGTCGTTCGCTATTTGATCGCGTCGTCGCGTTTGTTCCTGATCCAGAGAAGTATGTTCGCACGTGGTTCCTAGGGGCGAACTTGGCAGATATTCGCCAAGAAAACATCGAAGAGTTTCTGCTATGGGCCTTCTTTGACCGCAGGCCCGGTACTCACCAGAATGAAGGGTTAGACGAGAACGTGCAGTCAGAGCTGGGAGAGTATGTCGCGAAGGTTGAGGCCCTCCTTGGAAAGCGGTTTGACCCAGGTCGAGGCAAGGCCACCAGTTTGCGCCTAACCATTGACGAAGTCGGGACGACCTATCGGACCTTTTGGTGGTACGTGGTGGTCGGCATTGTCGACGCGGCTACGCATTGCGTACTCGCCTACCATGGCTTTCGCTATTATGCTCAGCCACTGCGGAAGACCCTGTCCGTGTTCCCCCCTAGGCCGCAGCAAGTTTTTGCTCGGCATCGCTCCCCAGGGAACGACTTGAGTTACTGGCTTCGGCCGCACACAAGCAAAACACATCTGCCCGTCCTTTTCCTGCACGGAATTGGTATAGGGCTTTGGACCTATACGGATTTCCTTGCTGAGATTAATCCACGGGGCAAGGACGTGGATGGCCAGATAGGGATCATCGCCATAGAGATTTTACCCGTATCATTTCGACTAACACCGCCACCGTTAGAGAAACCAGCCTTTCTCCAGCAAGTTACCAAGATTTTGGCCCTCCATGGGTGGGACAAGTTTGTCCTCGTGTCTCATTCGTATGGGTCAATCCTGACAACACATATGATGGACACCCCCGAAATGCACTCGAGAATCCCTCGCATTGTATTGATAGATCCAGTAAGTATCTTGCTCCATTTGCCAGATGTCGCATACAACTTCACGCGGCGCCGACCGCGCCGTGCCAACGAATTTCAGCTTTGGTACTTTGCCAGCCAGGATCCGGGAGTCGCTCGTTGCTTGAGTAGGTACTTCTTCTGGAGGGAGAATGCTGTGTGGCTTGAAGACCTCCTTGGGCCTGATACCAGGGCCCGTTCCTCGCTAAACCATGAGCGTTTGGTTGATAAGACGCCCATGAGCAGGAAAGTAACGGTGTGTTTATCGGGGCGAGACTTGATAGTTGATACCCACACTGTCGCCACATACCTGGCAAACGGAAGACAGTTCACTGAGGATGGGTGCTTGGTTGATGACCAGTCCACGTCTGGTGACATTGCTGGGCAGGACCAAGGGCTCTTGGCGACTCCAAACGTCAACCTGTTATGGTTTCCCCGCTTGGACCACGCTCAAGTGTTTGACAGGAGGCAGGATAGAGGCCGTGTAATCCCCGTCATACGATCGTATTGCGCAATATGAGCGGGCCACTCATAACCCGGAACCGTCTGCACTGCGATGGGTCGGATAGTGGGAACGAGCTAAAGTCTCTTGTGGCATGGTGGTGCGTCCAAGAAGACAAGGTCGTAGCCGTAGAGGCCTGTCCAAAACGTCGGCTGGAGGATCCGGCTGTTACACTACCTGATCACTTCAATTTGGCCAGTCGACTAGGCCGGGCCCGACCTGCTGCAGGCTCACATTCCACACGATATCATCGGCTATTGCACCATGAATCTGTCGGAGTTTCAATTCCAGCGTGCATGGAAAGCGAACTCGTTAGCAGAGAGCTTTTGACGTATCGACCCGGGGCCATGGTTTAGGTTCGCGATTAGGACGTCGGTGCCAGATGCCGCAAATATGACTGAATCGGAAGCAAAGGAAGAAAAAATGGTGTCAAAATAAGGCGCCATGTGGCCACGGGGAAGAATGGCTCTGGATCTGGTGAACATCCTCCTCGCCCCGATGACAGGCAGGCGATGCTGCGTCCTGTCTAGTCATCAGTACTGCTTAAAATAGCACAAGAAGTGCATTAAAGGGCAGAACGACTGCATCAGTGGATCCTGCCATTGGAGCATTCGTACGTGATGCTGGCCCTGCCGATTGGTAGCGTGCACAAGATAGGGCAGACTCAACCCTCAAGCTTATCGTATCAAGCCGATTGAAGCTATTAATAACGGAACCAATCTGCGCCGAGCCAGAGTCCGACGCTGCTTGAGGGTCCCGAGTGACCTTGTATTCGTACTTAGTAAGGTAGTGTTGGCCAAACGGCAAGGAGCATGTGATCAAATGCTGGATCGAGCAGATAAGCAATAACATGGTGGATTTCCTGCTGCCTCCGACTTTCGATTGCGCACGATGATGGTTACATTGCGTACGGACTGAGTGACAGTCGCTAGGCCACTCGGGAGCTATCACGAAGTAGGAAGGAGATGCTGGCACACGGGCGGCATGGTGTCCTGTGACTTACCACGCATTTTCCTCTCGAGAGTCTTTCTGCTTGGGCACAGAGAGCCAGGCTGCTTTGGATCTTGGTACTGGCCGCTCATGTGCTGACCTATACAGTGCGACGTGCCTTGTTGAAGATTGTTACTCTTTGTCGACTGGATGCCGAACCTGGGCTTGATCATCTGATACCACTCCCAGCCAGCCGGGTGCGAGGCTTGACAGGTAGGCCAGGAATGTCAGGCGCTCGGGCGCAGATGTGTATCTTTGCCAGATGGGGTTGGATATCCACGCAGTTCAATTGGTGGCTTGGGACATGTGGGCTGTTTACGATGCAGCGGAGCCAAGTTGCGGTGCAGGTTGGCCGTTAGTGTGGCGATGAGGTTAGATGAGGCTATAGCAAGTGCAAGACAAGGCCAACTAGAATACTAGACGAACTAGACGCTCGAAGAACCAGGCTAAGGCCGTTTGAACGATGGTTTCGTCACGTCCATGACAGTAATACATGTTCCAGTCACAGTGAAAATGAGTGAGAGCCTGCCAAGCATGACGACCAAACGTCTCAGTCAAAGGTTAGGATGGATATATGATGGGTTTCCAGACTTTACTGCTGTGAATTGCATGTCACAGTTCTATCTACGTTAGTTGCATATTAGGATGGTCTCGGCGGGGTTGGCGGGGTTGTTGAAGTCCAAAAGACAGATTGCGAATCTCAACGCAAGGACGGAAATTCAGGGCTTGCCCGTTAGCAGAGGACTAGCGAATTCCTAGTAAAAGTTGGCGACGATATACATATGTTGATTGAGCAGGCAGCCATCAATCGGGGGCGGGGCAGCTCGTTCGGGCACTCTGCATGCTTCAAGCAACGAGCATCCTAGGCTTGGGAAGCGAGAATCACGTCACGTCCAGGCATTATTTGAACTTCCAGGGTGCAGAGAGGAGGGAGCGAGCGGCCAGGCACTCGACGCATTGCCATTAGACTTCAGGGTTGTCACATGCCGAAGTAGTTAGCGTCCTAATCTATCAGTCTGGCACACTAATGATCACCTTGCCTGGACGCAAGGCCTTGCTTGCACACGAAGACCTGGTTTTTTCGTCGTACCGTTTGCCAGATTAGCCGTCAGAATGTGGTGGGCTGCTCTCCAGGAATCGAACGACGTGCATCGGCAATAGAGTACATAAATGGAACGGCACGGCGGGTAAATTTGAGTCGGAGTCGATCTTCAGAACTCAAAACCTTCCACCAATGTGCTTGTTCCTCTCAACCTACTTGGGCACCTGCCTGTGCGAAGAACTTGTATACTTTGTCTGCCCCGTCCACCTCCTGCCCGTACCATCATAATCGCGCGGAACAGGGTACCTAGGGAATGGAGGTTTGTGTAGTTGGTTTGAGACTGCGCTACTCTCCACACTCCGTATTTGACACGAGGCGATTGTGGGGATGATGTACCAATGAATGTTCCAAACTACCCCCTCCGTCTCTATTTACAGAATCAGCACTAGGGTTCGTTGGAGATGCACTGTAAGAGAGGCTCTACAAGGATAAGGTTCAAGGGTGGCCTGCAATCGGGGCCCTTTTCCCTTCCATCCGTCGTGGAGATCTAAGATGGGGAGCGGCAAAGCTATTCGATTGACAGGGGAACGAGGAACGGGAAGGGGGGGGGTGTTGCTGCGGGGCAGGGCTTCCCTTCTGCTCGAACTCGATTCCATCATTCTCTCCCGGACTGATCAATACCATTGCACTCTCTATCCTCCATCCTTTCGCAAGGCGCCGACTTGCCTACACATGGCCCAGGCCATCATAGGTAGCTTACGTCTCATTATCGACTGATGTATCGGCATTTATCCCTATCGCCCCGGTATCCAATCTACCTTACCTACCGAGGCAGGATATCTGCTTCGCCGGCAACCAACGCAGAGCTCCAATTTGCCTCCTGCGACACGCACAGCTTGCACGATCTCCAGCTACCAACCACTGGGGTCTTGATTGAGCCGTGTGTCAATCTTTCGCGTCCTTGTCTTCGCTTCTGTCAGCCCTCCAAGTCCACCATTTTGCTAGAGTTGTTCTTCCGGGCGAGGTCGTGAGCCGCGCGATGGATGGTTCACCCAAGATGGCATCAGATGCATTAGCCCCGTTGCCCTCGTCGTCGTCGTCATCATCATCCTTGTCAATTACCAACGTCCCTCCGGGCAACAATAACAGCAACTATGGGGGCATTGATCCTGAGATTGAGGAAAATCTGGAGATACTACCGTATGTTTCAGATGCCGGGTTGCGGAGCGATGCCACAGACAGCCGCAAGATGCTCGACTCCTCCTCAGATGACTATTATCCGCTGCCTACTGGGACAGGTTAGTTTCGTCGCAGGGCCCAAAGCCTCGGGTTTTACTTGAACTACCCGCCTCGTATCACTATTACCGAGCACAAGAAAGGCTAACACTATTCCCGGTTTCACACAGGCGTACTCAACCCCCACCCCCCCGGTGATTGCCCGTTTCTCTCGCTTCCGTCCGAGCTGATCGATTCGATTCTCTCCTACCTCTCTCCCTTCGACCTTGCCTCGGTATCTGCGACGTGCCATAGCCTACAAACCTATGCCAGCTCCGACATTCATTGGTATCAGCGCGTTCAGGCCAACGTGCCCGGCATCACCCTGACGTCCCCGTATCCATGTCAGACCTATCGGGAGCTGTACGGAGCCCACGATCCACGATGGTTCCTGCCCAAGTACAAGATCTGGTTCTGCGACCGGGATCTCATGGGGAAGATGATTGTCATACGATATGATCAGCGAAGAGGCTGTATTGAAGGATACCAACTCCTGGCCATCAGTAATCGCACCACCTACCAACACTGGCCCGCCGATAGCCAGGTCGTCATTCATGCGTTTGAGCCTCATGTGAAGCTACATCTGGACAAGCCAGTGCTTCAGTTTCACATAGGGGGTGACGGCAGACGCAGTAACCAAGCTACTGGTGACGGCAACAGATTTGCGGCCGAGACGCCAATGGTGGTGGACGCCAGACCAGATACCATGTTCAGTAACTTCCTGCTTGCTCGAGCGCTCGAACCTGCTGTCACTACTGCGAGACTGGCAATGCCGTTTCCATATGGGAATGTCTGGCCACCGCCGGCAATCCCAGCACGACATCGCGTAGCCGGTGTCTCACCGGCGCAGGACGTCGACGATCTCTTGCCGACGGACCGGCCAGCGCGACGTGGCGAAGCATCAGACCAGGCTTTCCGGATTCGCCAGTGGATGGAAATGGCCGGTAGTCCAGCGGCAACTAGAGTATTCCTTGGGCAGGGACTTGCTGGCATGTCGCAAATTCTGGCGGGCATGATACCAGGCAACACGACCTTGACTGGACTGGGCGGACCAGGCGGCACAGTCGCAAGAGTACCCGGGATGACGGGTGTGCATATCGGGGAAGAGGTCATAACCTATGCGACCTTGGATCCAGTTCTCTACACCCCGACAGCGCTCAAACCTTGGCGAGGGATATGGGTCGGAGATTACAGTGGGCATGGCTGCGAGTTTCTACTTATCAACCAACCAGATGACGAGGATGCGTCTGACGAGGAGTTGGGTCTAGTTCGCGGCGTCGAAGAGACAGCGGACGACTGGTCCACACGAAGAAGAGACGCGAGGGTCTATCGCGGGCGGCTGGAGGCGATTAAGCTGACAGGAGATCCGAATGTCCCCAGGGGCGAATACACATTCGTTGCTGATGATCTCGGAGAGGGTGGCTTCGTGGGACTTGCTCAGGAGACCCCGTTCCACGGCACCAGGGTGGTGAAAAGCAGGGGCCATGTGGCAGGGACGGGTTTTCAAAGTGGTGAGTTTGATGATCCTTGTCCACTATTCTCGAGTATTACTCCAGATTTGCTAATTCGTCTGAAGACAAATACATAGAGTCCCAGCTGATGCTCATCTCACACGACAGGCTCGCGCAGTATTGGGTTGGCTTTGGCCATATCAGCTTCTTCGAGAGGGTCAGTATCGACGAGTTCTTGGTGCCTTGACCCACACAAGCATTTTCAACGAAATGATGGAACAACAGGCGCCCATTTTCGGACCCAACGCGTACTCGACTTATTCAGAGCAATCTCGCGCTGTTGTGCCGCAGTCGATCGTAGGTATCAGATACTCGATGTCAGGTTTAGGGCATATGTATACCTTTGTTCTTTCGAATGGGCGTCTGGGAAGTCTTGATCTGGGTGGTTAGAGAATTAGTTGTTTTCTAGTAGTGCATCATTTAGCAAGGCAGCGGGTAGTTGGTGAGGACCATCCAACGCGGTGGCAGGCACTGAGCGATGTTCAACGATATGATGCCGACATGATTTTATAGATTTAATTTTAATTTTCAGGAATACTGGTTTCGTTTATCTTTGCTCCAAAATCTTCCACATCAATAACAGATCGTTTCTTAGCTGCAGAACCGACAATCAGTATCTGTCATCCTGTGGATTTCTGAGCCTGACGAATTCAGTTAGTCAATGCATCGAATCCGTACAGACCTCAACCCGGGTTTGGGGAAGAGAGAGAGCTCGTCTCTATGATGCTCCAAATCTGGTAAGCACCGTCTTCGGATGGTGAAGGTGGGGTGTGGTTTTACACGGTCTATCACCATTTTCCCCTTCACATGCTAATGACGGTACGTACCATTCAGCAACCCCCCCTAATTAATTCTCGCTTCCACTGAAAGGCAGCCATGACGAGTTTTCTTACTCGACGTCATTCATATTCAATCCTTGACTGAAAGGTCACCCTTCGTCCCCCAGCTTGCCAAGAACCAGAAGCTCTCCAGAGACCTGCCTCCAATGCTTCCTCCAACAACTTATTACGGTTCTTTGGTGAAAGAACAATAACTGCATTCAGCCCAATTCGTATATCGTGACTGAGTAAAGCGAGAAACAATCCGTGCCGCCGACACTGCAGATTCAAAGGCAATTCAAGAGACGGCGGCCGTTGGTTGGGCCGTGAACACTCAGCTTGAGACGGACGAAAGAAATACTATTGTTATAGATAGATACATCTCCCTCACCATGACAGACAAGTACATTCTTCGGGTCACGGCCGGATCCAGCTACGACACAGCATCCCATGCGGAAGTCCAAGTCAACGCTCCTGAACCCACCAAGATTGACAGTGAGCTAGCCGATATTGAGCTCAATGTTCGGATACAGAACTACGCCGGCCTCCCGCCCAACTCGCCTTCCACGTCGCCGTACTTTACAACGGAGCCGCATTCGACGAACGGCGATCAGTACAGCATCGCATTCCGCTTCAAACCAAAGAAGCATGGAAAGGCGGCAGGAAAAGGCATTGCAGCGACGGACCTGCAGTTTGGCAATGATTTTGACCACCCAATCCGTGACCGACTGCCACCTGGGTTCACCACTGCCATGAACATCGTCAAGTGGTGGATAGATCCCGGGCTTGACGGGGATGCATACGCTGACATCCCGCACCTCTACGGCCCGGCTCTGAGCTCATTCAATGCCATCCACGCTGGACCCGGCGAGTTTGCCAAAGAGAAGGGCGGTCTCTGGTTTGAAGAAGGTGGCGATGAAGACGGAAAGCAGATGAGAGAGGCCATCGGCGCACCCGCCTCCAGCAAAGAGCGTATGAAGTGGGCTCTGAAGCAGGAGAGTAAGGAGCAGTGGCAATTTGAGTATGGAAAGACATACGGCTTGGACTTCTTCAATCCCTACCTTGATTTCGGCAACTTGGCGCTCCGCCTACCGGGCTTTCATTTGTCCATCATGAAATACTGGGATGGACAAGGCCTGCGGTAAGTGCCCTTCCGTCCCTATCCTAAGCCTTTCCCACCCCCTTAGCCCGCTCCTCTGCTCTGCTCCCGGTATGTTGAAGCAGCCAGCAATCGGAACCATGTTCTGCTTGGGTTACGCTTTCAGCACCTGCCAAAACATGTGCCTTAGCACATGCCCCAGCCAGTCACAATCTGGAACCTAGCTACTCATCAGACAACAACTCTGAAGCAAGACTTTGTGGTTCTCATTTGTTTCTCCTGATTTGTAGGGACGAGCCTAAGCGCTTACATACCTTAAGATACGTGCTCCGGAATCGCTCAACTGGCGATGTCTACCTCGTGGTTTGCTTTAACATCTACTTGAGGGAAGATCTCAACGAGGATGGGTCTCTCAAGGGGAATGCCAAGGCGACAGCGGCGAAGACAGTCAAGGGGAGCGGACAGCACGACTCCGAAGACCATCACGACAACCATGACGAGTCGAAAGCATTGGAGGAGGCAAGAAGGAAATTTGGTCCCCCAAGCCACGAGAATCTTCAGCCTGAACCAAGTGCGGATGACGTAGACTAACGGGGCATTCAACAACATTGTTGGCGTCCGTGTGAGCGCCCTAGCCGAGAGATATATACATATTATGAAAGGCCACCGCTCAAATACTGGCAGAAACCACAGGGCGAAGTGCAGGTACAGGCAGGTTCTACCCTGGAGATCGCCTCGCCTCGCCAGTCGGCAGGCAGTCTCAAACATACTCCAGGGTGGACCTGGGCCTGGAGGTCTGCAGTACATCCACCTTGAAGTTGAGGCAGAAATTGAATGCTCTAAGCACACATGAGGATTAGTATATGTGATCCTCTCAGAAGAATGTTCTGTCTGCTGCTCAACATACCTATTGCCACGCCTGGAGACCAACACCAGATGTTGAATGCCCATTGCATAATGCGATATTACCATGTCTCAGCCGCAGTGAAATGATCGTCCACAATTGCAGCGAAGATACTGATGTCCCCATACACTTTTCATCCGCTCGGCGCAGTCGGCTCATGCGGGTTAAGATGGTGGCGCTGCCTCTAGGACTTGCCACGAACAGTGGCGTCTCCGTTCTCATCTTTGAGCCCCCAGCGACTAGGACTGTGTCAACGGAGCTGCTCTAATATCGATGATCATACAGGAGCGAAAGGACGACTTACAATTGCGAAGCGACTCCTGGATCTGATCCTCTCTCCAAAGAAAACCAAAGCCCACGGGATTATTGTCAGAACTGTGGCAATACAACCAAGTAAAGTCCCGGCATGTGCCTCGCCAAGGTTGTTAAACAAAGGACTAGTGACAAGAGGAAATACGCCGCCGAGGATATTTCGACAGCATGACTGGGCTGCAAGTGCCGAAGATGCATACTTGTGATAGATGTCGGCAAAATAGTTGAACGTGGCCAGGTAGATGGAGTAGATTCCCCAGGTTGACAGCCCAATGCCAACTGCTGGAGCCGCCCAGTGATACTGCGGACGAGCCGTGAAACCAAAGAGGAACAGCCCGGCTGGAAGTAGAGTTGCTGTGATGCAGGTGAAGTAGAGCCGGGACTCGGGTGCTTCTGCGGGAAATCGGCGTCTCATGAAGCTCCAGAAATTGGATGACCTGTCCGAGCCATCGTCGCCGGGCTGAGCCTTCCATTGGGGCAGCTGTAGCAGTTTTTCTTGGAAGATTCCCACAACCGTCGCCACGCAGGAACCAATGATAATGGCGGTGAAAAAGTACCCAGATTGCTCAATGTCCAGGTTTCGCGTCCTGTAGAGCGCCAAGGGTATGCTGCCGAACGTGCAATAGAGCACCGCCCAAGCAAAGGCACACCAAATTGAAAAGAAAAATACAACTGGCTCGGTAAACAAGAGATGAAATGGCCGAGCCACGGAGGTGGAGATCATCCTGGTGAGTGACGCCCTCTCCTCGTCTTCTTTGACCAGCCATCGGATGCGTTGCAGGGTCATTCGAGACCCTGGCTGAGTAGACGGATAAGCTACAGTCGGCAGCTCCACGGTTACTGCAGTGAATGATTTTCGAGTCTCCGAGTCTGACGTTGTGGTCTCGCCATCACTTTCCGAAGGGTCACCGACCCATACGCCATAGACACCGGCCTTTTCGAGCTGTTGATACCACGTATTCACCGCTCTTGCTCTCCGTGACAGCAGGACAGAGCCTCTGCTCTCTTTGAAGAGGAATACGAGGGCCACAACGAGGACTGTGTCGACGATGACTTGATGCCAGAAAACCCATTTCCACATGGTCGGATCAGTATTAGCCATGCGTTTCACCATGATCGCGGCCACCAATGGGCCGGCGCCGGTGCCGGCCAAGACGGAACCACTGAAGAGGGCCATCGGTGTATTCCTATGTTCCTTTGTCCACAGGTCTGCAATAACACCACCTATCACCGAACTGAAGACCGAACCCCCAACCCCAACCATGAACCTGGCAACGAGCATCCCCGCGAGGTTCGGCACAACGGAGCAGACCGCCTGGAACACAACATAAACAATACCAGAAAAGGCAAACACGGGGTATCTCCCGTAGACCTCCGACAGAGGAGCTAGGGCCATGGGAGAAAGAGCGAATCCAAGGCAGAAGGTGGTGATCCCAGTGAGCATTGCGAGTTGGGAAGAGCCAAGATTGGCGGCCATGACTGCAGCAGGCGGAGAGTAGGACCCTGCCGTATACGCAGTGAGAAACGTCGCAATGCAAGATAGCGTAAGGAGGAGGTATTTGCGTGAGAGTGGCCATTCCAACGGTGAGATGAATGGGGTCAGATCAGGAGGGGTCGGTAGTAGCTCGTTCGAAGAGGAATCGTGAGATGTAATGTTAGGAGGGGGCAGTATGGTCTCAAAAGTCATATACCGAGAGACGATGGGGGTTTCATCACCCAACACTGGATCTAATCTTCCTTCCCCTGCTGAGCCATGTCGAATTGATCTAAGAAAACGGCTGGCCGGGATGCCACCATCGCCATCGGCTGGTTCTGACTTCTCGATATCAGGGCCAAAGCCCTCGTCGCGGCTGTTCATCTTGGCATTGGTTGTGGCTAAAGGGCTCAACCAGGTCGGAACTAGCAACGAAGATACTAGCGATGGAAGTTTAGCATGCGTTTGCGTGAACGTAGAATGCGCGCGCTAAGATAGGTGTAGGCGGGAGCTCCATGCCCGGAGAGTAGACGAGGAGTTGCGAACTTTGAAAGCAGGATTGTGAGCGACAATCGAAAAGGAAACTCAACAACCTCGGATCTCACTGTCGTGTAAGCTAGACCGGAGCAAGGTGGACGGGAATAACGAAGGCAATGACTCTCCTCAATAGTAGTGGAGAACCGTGTGGGCAGTGGACCCTAGCATATGCAAAGCAAATCCAATCTCAGTAACTGTGGGTAGAAGGAAAGCCGGCATAGCGCCAACAAGTGCCCATGGTTGCCGAAGTTCGCCGGAGTGCAGGAGGAGATGGAAGAAGCCACACAAACCAATCCGGCTGGTTTACTGGCCAGCCAGACGGCAACAGGACTGCCGTGGAAGCGGGCCGGTGGGTTCAATGGGAATGGAGCAGGAAACGTTGGAAAGCTTCCCCCATGATCCATCAACTCGCACGGAGTCTGTAACCTAGTTTAGCGGATTGCAGTCCCCCCCTAGTGTGATGGATAAAGACCCTTGGATCTCGTGGCTGAGATGAGGGTGGTTTGCCCTCGAATATTGAGCATCAAAAACTAGAGGCTCCTGCAGCCAAACCCACCGGTTCACAGAAGTGCATTCCATGGTTAGTTGCGGCACGGATTGGGGGATTGGCGTTGGAGTGAGCGTCATCTCCATCTCTCACTCCAATCCACCTTTCGTAGTGTTTTACCCAATTAGACGAGGACGGGAATGGCTAGCGGACACAGCGAAGACAAAACTCCGCATCTGAATCCATCTTTTACAGCTTCTCCGAACATTTCTCCAGTAAGCTTTGCAGCAGCAAACTCCTGCTGTGCCTCCTCCCGTCTCCCCGAAAACCTCTTCTGCTTATGGCCGATTATTCCCGCGCTGGTGCAGTCATTGGAGCCCGCGAACAGCGTGGCAGCGTGTAAACTCAATTTGGGACAACGTACACGTAGCTGTTTCTCGTTTTAGTATGGCTTGCAGCCATCCCCCAACCCAGCATATGCATCACAGCGAGCGAATCGGTCGCTGGTGCCCGACGCAAAGTTCCGCGGGAGGTCCCGCCGCCCCCCCTGCGGCCATGTCGAGTTTGCCGGGCACTTGTCCATGCCACTGCACGTCTTCCATGCTGTTGCCATGCAGGAAACAACTTTTCACACTCTCTAGGCAGATCTGTTAGACCGCATTCCCTTCGTTCTATTTCCGAGACGGGGTAAGCCGCCAAAGCTTGGGAGCGATGGCTCTGTACCAACCCAACCGTTGCCTCGTTCTGCTGACGTTGGGCAAGACTTGCCCGCTGACTTGGCTGGTGGGTGGAAAGATTCAACGTTATGAAGCTAGACTCTGTCCAACTGCTGGGCTCTGTCAAGATGATTGTTACAGATCAGTCACGAACAAGGTGGTGCGATATAAACGAGGGACCTCTCACTCACTGGCGTTTCAAAAGCCTGAGATGGAAGCAAGGTGAATAGTCAATATGCCTCTGGCGTACCCGGTAACATATCTGTGGCTCGCCTGTTTTGTAGTTGTCTGCGAGTCTGAACATCATATAAAGGTGCCAACTCCAATGGGGGGTAGCATCTGAGTACAAAATCCGTCGCTTCACTTGATTAGAAGAGGACGAGCGAGGTGAGATAGTACATTTGGAGTGAGAAGAAAGAAGAACAGAGCGGCTATTTCTCCCAGAGCCCCAAACATATAAAAGTGGAAGGGGAATGAAGATAGTGACAGGTAGTTGAGATGCTAGGCACTCGCTACGTGATGGATCTGTGAAATTGGCAAACAAGAGTTCGACCGAGAATCGGGTGTCAATCGTCATCCGCTCTTCAACTCACCCTTACTCCCCTACCGCTGGTGAAGCGCAGCATATCGATCGATCGAGCACAAAACATTTGTCAAGTTATACGCCCATCAAGCAAATATGCCTTTGATCTGATCAACTCGTGCAAGAGTATGTAGTTCTGTTGAGATAAGCACCAATTCATCCCCCTTGATTCCTGATTCACCACTTCTCCCAAGTCTCTGGTCTTTCTGAAAGAAGCAGTGCTACAGTCACTGAAGAAAAAGAAATCAGTCACACAGATGGCGAGAATCTATTCTGTTCACCCCTTGCTCGCTCATTTTCGGGTACTCTAGATACTAAGACAGTCATGACACCTGCTGAAGACGCGGGACGAAATCTTCCACCATGGGACCGCGTCGTTGACATCGTATATCATCGATACAGGCATGACCAGCCAACCCGGGACAAGAGCGAGGACTTCGAACACTCGATAGCCGCTTTCATGAGCGAGCGTAAACGCAAAGAAGACTGCCAACGCAAATATGGCTACACGGGGCTACTCGGCGAAGTCCGCTTCAAGATCTGCCAAAACATCCTTGAAAGCCATCATATGCATTAGGATACCCAGTATGTCTCACGGACAAGCGGTTCAGTTCCGAAACCTGGCGAGCAGACGCCTTCATTACCCTCGAAACTGCCCTGCAGCCCGTGAGACCATATTTGCGGGTGTCGTCTGGGTTCTATGTAGACATGATGGTCGCCTTCCTCATGACCGCACGATTCCACATCACCTACTCCCCGTTCGTCAAACTCCTACCTCAGTCCACTGGCAACGCTCTGGGTTTTCAGGTATAGCCAATACATGCAGGAGATCGTCCTAGAGCTGGACATGGCACGACTGGGCTTTGATCCTGGGAAGACCGCACTCAAGCTCCGGGTCGGAACTTTGAATGTGGGTTCACTCATCAAGATGTTCGACGATGAAAAGTTTGGTGCTCCTCTGTCGAAGATTCTTTGGCCATCGCCAAGTTCCAAGTTGCTGCGCCGAGGCTGACCTTGCTGGTAAGTGTGTCTACCGAGAAGTGGGACATGACCCGAAAAGAGAGACGTAAGCATAGATCGAGACTGACAAGTTTAAGGTGACCTCTCATATTGCTCGGACTTGTCCCTCAGAGTCTGCGACCCAATTGTGAGGTTGCGAGGACTCGTGGATTCCATGTGTTTCGGTGGGTTTAGTGATGAGTACACCCACGAACTAATCCAGGGCGTATTCGCTGCACCGTCCGACCAAGAGTTGCTCAGACACTACTTCTACCGTGTGTCGCCGTCATCTTTATGGCCACGACTGCCTGGCCAATCGTCGTGGGTAGAAGTAGGAGATGGGAATATTGAGCTGGACGACCATACGAGGCCGGAGATGGAACGAACGTGCCACAGAGGTGCAGTCCAGTTGCCGGCTCCGTACATCGGCCAGCAGTATAGCCCTATCACAACGGCCCTCGCGGTCCAAATTCGGCGGGGAGAGCAGGAAAAAGCGCCAACGCAGCTGGAAGATACCTCTAGTCCAAAGAGAAGGGTCAAGAAGAGGAGATTCGTAGCTGCAGAACTGAACAGCCTGGAGAGAAGAGCGCAAGGGCTGGTCTGGAAGCTCAAAAGCAAGAAGTCGAGACGTGAGCTGCTGAAATGATGGATCGCGATTCAAGTTGAAGTCTGGTCGAAGCTTCCAAACAGCGCACGACCGACTAAAGGGTAGATAGAGGAATCATTTCCGGGGGCTCCGTGCTTGACCGATGGTATTGGAATATCACTTGGGAAGCCCAAGAATGCTATTGGAAGTGGACACATAAGGGGTAATTGACAAGCCACTCAATCTCCAGTAAACGACTTTCGACGCAACAATAACCTGCTGTGGCACCGAAGACAACGGGAATGGTATGAGACGAAGCTCGTTACGATAGTTTTCGGGTGCAGAGTTATACACATTACTCGGGGCAAGGTAGCTCGCTGCACTAGATCGTTGTCATGCGGTCATTATTACCAGTTCAGTGGTGTCCCGTACTGCGATGCCTTTGAAACTCATTGAAGCGTGCCCTCCAACCTAGCCCTTTGCTGTCGAATAGCAGTGCTGCTAATCTTGGAAGCGAAATTCTCAGTTTTGGTCCCTTCGTCTGTCATCTCCTGGGCGTCGAGAACGTCAACTTCGTACACCTCCAGGGATTCCCAGCCCAGTTCCAGCCTCTTGTCGTTGACTGCCTTGCCCCCCGACCGCGTCTCGCCAGAAACGACGAGTGCCTCAATATGCTCATTCGTGATGGTGGGGCCAAATGCATCTTGGATCTTGACACATTGGATAGATATGGTGTCATTCCTGAATGTAGCGTGGAAGTCACCCGGCTTCTCCTCGATGGCCGGGGCAGAACCTCCTTTCCAGCCGGCTCCCCGTAGTTCGAGCAAGGAGGAAAGAAAGCTGATCACGCTTCGTGCGCGAGCATCCCAGGACTGTACGAACTCGGCGAACTTTTTGTTTTTCAACAACTCATCACCTGTAATGCCGATGATCAGTAGACACGACGAGCCAGAGTCCTTTTTGGGCACTTTCAACAGCAGCGCTGCAGCTGCGAGCAGGAGCTTGTGGCCAGGATGCAGGTGGTCAAATGTGCCTCCTAGGCAGACGATGGGGTATGTCGGGCTAGGTTTCTGCGGTCCATTGATGCCAGGCGGATCCGTGTTCATGCTCACGCCGCCCTCAACAGTGACGAGTTGATGCTGTAGGATGGTCTGCTTGCCTTCGGCAAACTTGAGGTAGGTCGACAGTGTCTGATATCCAGGTTCACTACTGACATGAAAGATAGATGCCCAGGGATGGTATGCCGAAACAAAGGTCGGGAGATCGACGACAGTCGTGTTATTGGGCTCGATGCTAGCCACGAAATCCGAAGAGAATCTCCTTGCGCGATCATGGTCCACGAGGACGACTCGGGTGTCCACGGACCCCGGGCCGCCATTGATATCAGTGGCAATAGACTCTTGCGCACATATGACCGAGATGAGGCTATAGATACCAGCCAGCAGACGTTGCGCGTCACTCCAGGATAGAGATTTGGCCGCCGGAGAAGCACCACTCAAGAGGGGGCATACAACGGCAACTACAAGGACGGCGGAATGGCGAGAATCCGCGAGTTTGGATATGGCTGCAGTTAGTGGCGGGCGATACGCTGCGTTGAGTGCGACATGAGATGGTGGTTGAGGGGGGAAGGGCAGCAAGAGGAGAGATGGGAGTTGATCTGACGGCATTGCGCTTGCGACTCCCGGGAAGCCGATTGCCGGGCAATGACGTGTGTATAAAACGAATGGATTCTAGCAACGAATTTGGGAGTCTTGATAGATTGCGAATGCGGGTGCCTGGTGATGAAAGGCGTAATAGATGACGGCTAACTACGAACCGGTACAGGTCAAGATGCCATCTCAGGTCGTCCCAGTGACACGGGGTGCGGGGAAATGGTTGGGAGAAGTACGCGGGATAGCAAGGCGATTATGCGAATCCAGTTTCGGGAAACAGAGATGGATATGGAAAACCTGCATAAACGTAGTCTGATCGAACGAGTCCACAAGGAAGAGATGTCGTGTTGACAAGTAGGCATGGGTTTGAGCGAGGTATAATAGAGGCGCTGTGGCCGGCTGGACCAAGTTGGTCCCCAAGTCCGTTCCTCAGATGCCTAACTACTAGGTAATTAAGTAGACCTTAGAAATTCTTTACATCCGGGAGATATGCAAAAAGTTTAAGTAAGTTCTTAGTTCAGAAATAAGCTTGAAGTCAGCCCAAACATTTTGCCGCAAATTATATGGCAGCTGTCAGTCACGAATCGAGATTTACTTTACTTTATTGTGCCACCTCCGACTACCTGTAACACTGCATATTCTGGGATTTTAAAAGGTCGTTCCTAGGCTTAACTTATCGTGTGTGAGGTCGAGGAACTTCGGGACGCGTCCAAAAGAGCGTACTTCATTCACATGTTTGTAACCTCTCCTAAAAGGGTGGGTGCATAGGTAATTAGCTAAAGTGCCAAATCAAGCCAATCAGTACCTTCACTACTTATTTAGTATTGCAGATAAGGTAAATGGCCTGCTACCTAGCCATATGGGCATCTATCTAAGCAACCAAGTCCTCACTATTCTACCTAAACTACCTTGAGGTAGGCAATCTTTTGTTTAAATGCCGAATGTGGTATATAGATTGACCTAGTCCAAGCTGGAAGGCTACCGAACGTGGTGGGGGCTTAGTCACCATTGCCCCGCGGCGTCATCGCCCAACTCTGCCATTTTATCCAACCATCAACACTTAAGATAGAGCCTGCTGTACTTAATGCATCGTTTTTACCACCATCAAAATCTTCACCACGCGCACTTCGCAAGACGGACCTTTCGAAACTTCACGAAAAACTAAACAAACTGCGCGCACCCTTGCTACTTGGCAACAGCTGGTCACCATGTCAGCTCCAGTTCCGACAAACTTCAATGCGGCCGAGGCCGACAACCTGGAAGATGTAGGCAGCTCACATCGGAGCCCAGCTTGCACAGCATAATGCTAACGAAAGAATTTTAACAGATTGAGAAGCAGTTCGCGGTCAAAGGTACTAAACCAACCCCCATGAGCCCCTGCCGGCTGGGAAAATGGATATCCTTCTAACCATACGACAGCCGTCCAGCACATGGAAACCTACTGGTCTATACTGGAGAAAGTACGGGGCTCCTCTCTTCGGTTGACCAAACTGGACGACGACATCTACAAGCACCTGCAAGAGGATTTCCCCGACTTCAATGTTGCCGACACAATCAACGAAGACGAAATGAAGAGCAAGGTAGGGAAAGACCGGTGGCGAAAGTTTATGATGGCGTACGAGAAGAAGGTCGACGACTACAACTTCGGCACCATGCTTCGAGCGAACCCGAAGTGGGAATATGGAAGAGAGGAAACAATATTTGGTGAGATAAACACCCTTTTCTTGCTCGTCAACGAGAATGCATTTCTGACTGCTTGTGTGCGTGCCTGTTTAGTTCCGCGAATGCAATTCTATGCCGTTGAGATAGCAAGGTGAGCTGAGCCGAGATACTCTCGGAAACTGTCATCATTGAAACATGCGCTCACCAGCATATCCAGGAACCGCCAGGGTCTCAATGATTGGATCTACGAGAAGGCACAGGCGGAAAAAGCTTCGAGCAGCTAAGCGCTGCTTCAACCTTGGCCAGAAGTTGTCACATATCCACTGAGCGTGGATGGTTGACTCTCATCCAACACGCCTGAAACGATTGTTGGGCCGCTGGAGAGTTCTAGCGGCCAGCGGCCAAGCTGGGAGTCTTGGGGGCCTCACTCTCGGATGTTGCAGTCAACACAACTCCAGCAGTAGTCTTGCCGACTTGCCTTCCAGGCTTGGACCGAACTGCGACTTGCGACATCAATGCTGGGCTCCATTACCCGGCCAAAGCAGAAGAAACCGCAATGACAACAATCTATGCATCGGACAAGCCTCTTACAGGCTCAAATACCCAGAGTTTTAGTAGTAATTGTCAACTAGATACATGCTTTCATCCGAACCATATAAATACGTCACTCGGCCACCTACATGCGCCATATGCTGTTGACATGCAGGCGCGCTTCTTCATATGAGCGACCCAGTTCTCGAAAGCAACTTATCCCCACCCACAAAGTTCAACACAAAAACGCCCAAAAGGTCACTTCGCCTCCCCGAATATATAATGCTGCGCTCCGTGCGATGACCAACGTGATCGTCTCGCGTGGGAAGTTCCCCTCTTGGGCAAAGGTGAACGGGATGCGGTGTTGGTCTTTCCGTGGGTCTTCTCCTATTGTTCTCCACGCCGCTATTTCTGTGGCTGACAACAATACTAAGAGCCACCACATCAATGCGAGTTCCCCAACCAAGTAGCGCATTTACTTGAATGCGCAATGTGCATGCCTGCGGCCTGACATTATCTTTTCGTATTATCGCCTCGTCGCACAAACTTCCCACATATGTAGCACCAATTATGAGTCGGATTGTCTTCTGGCGCCAACGATGGCGCTGATAATCCCTTCTAAAACCATACCTCTTCTTCCTGCCTCTACACCACTAAGTCTAGTGAGAACCTCTGCTGTGTTGATGCCGTTAAAACAACCGACTACCTCGAGACTCGAGCGAGAACAAAACTTGAACAAGCCGGTCCTTGGAGAAGATAGCCATGGAGCAGGCAAACGACAGACCGGCGAGTCCCAGGCCGCACATCAGAGCTTCTTGGAGGCACCTCTTCGTCTTTACAAGATGGCAGCATTGGAGTGCCTTTGTCCCTGCCATTGTTGCAACTGTTGTATCAGGCGCCCTGAAAACGATTTTTGCCGTCGTTCTCGGGTCAATATTTGAAGTTGTCGCGAAGTTTGGCGGCGGCTTTATGAATGGCCAAGACACCCTTGCCCAAGTGTCCCAGCGGTGCTTATGGCTTTGCGGGCTCGGAGGAGGAACTTTGATTTCACATTGTGCATTCCTATCGGCATGGATTGTGTTCGGGGAGTTGCAAGCAAAGAGTGCGCGGGACGAGATATTTAAAAGTCTTCTGAACAAGGAAATGGAATGGTACGATTGTCAATCGGACGGCGTGGCAAGCCTGCTGGTTCGAATCGAAACGTGAGTCCTGATAGAAACTAGGTCCCTTGACGTGGCCGCTCTAACTAAAGGCCAGGCAAGTTCGAGAACTGCAGGCGGCAACTTCGCAGGTCTTCGGGTACCTGATTTTCGACGTCGTCATCTCGACGGGCTCGCTCATCTTGGCCTTCTACTTATCCTGGAAGCTCACCCTCGTCCTGCTCGCATCAATGCCCATATCTGCTGTGGTATTGCGTGTAGCGACTCGACGTCTCGAACCTGCTGTGAAAGCACAGAAAAGCGAGCTTTCTCAGGCCTCCAAGTACGCCAGCGCCTCCATCACCGCTATTGACCTGGTCAAAGTCTACAATGGCTTTGATCAGGAAATTTGGCAGTACCACAATGCGATAAAGGCTTCGATGAGCCACTATTTGACACAGGCCCGTTGTAATGCCTTACAGATGGGGTACGTCAAGTTCTGGATCGTGAGTCTCTTCGCCATCGGGTTCTGGTACGGCGTCTACTTGGTGAACCAAGGGGCAAGCCCCGGGCAGATCTTAACCACTTTTTACGCTACCCTGACTGCCCTACAAGGAATTGAGGCAGTTATTCCCCAGTGGCTGGTATTGGTCAAAGGTATGTCCGCTGGCCAGTCGCTAGGCGAGATCGCCTTGAATGTTCCGGACCCGAAGGCAACCTATGAGATGTTTGGCTCTAGGAGACCTAATCGATGCATCGGTGATGTGGAACTCAATGATGTTAGCCCCCGACCAGTTTCGCCGTAAAGTGAATTTACTCTAACTGGCACAGGTGAGCTTCGCATATCCATCGAATCCCACGCAGCTGGTCCTCAACAAGTCCTCATTCTTCTTTCCGGCGGGAGAGACCTGTTTCATTGTTGGGAGAAGCGGATCTGGTAAAAGTACGCTCGGCAGCCTTCTTGTCAACTTTTACGAACCTTTGACCGGGGAAATCCTTATCGACAGCCAACCGTTGAAGACACTGGACAAGGAGTGGCTCCGAAGCAATGTTACCTTGATACAGCAGTCTAGCGTCCTCTTCACCGAGACATTCTGGATGAACGTGGCATTCGGTCATCTCCAACCGCAAAATGTTACCAAAACTTTGATCACAGTTGCCTGCGATGCCGCCCTGCTGCAGTCAACCCTGGCAAGCATGCCGCAAGGGCTTGAGACTATGGTCGGACAAGGTGGATATAGTCTAAGTGGTGGGCAGAAGCAAAGGCTTGCATTAGCGAGGGCACGACTGCGGGACCCCCCTGTTCTCATACTGGATGAGGTTACAAGTGGCCTCGATCAAGCTAGCAAATCACTGGTGGTTGAAGCAATCCGTTTGTGGCGACGGGGGAAAACAACTATCATCATTACCCATGATGTGACTCAAATACAGGACGACGACTACGTCTATGTTATGGACAGAAGCTTTCTGGTACAGGAAGGGTTTCGAAAGGTCATTTCCAAGGAGACCGGTGGCTTGTTTGCGTCGCTAGTTGCATCACATATGGAAGGAGCAACGGCGGCCAGTGGTGAAGCTGATTCTATCAAGAGAACCTCCTCCTTAAGATCAGAACCATCTTTTTCAGGGAACAATCCATCACAACCGAGTCGATTCACTAGATTCTTTCTATCCGATCCGGATCCGTCCGATCTTCGCCCACATAGCCGAGCTGGGGGAAGGAATTCGCTGGGTTCTGGCACAGCTTCAGTGATCATGACAAAGACGAAGGAACTGTGGGATTCCCCCACTATACAAGACCGCCCAGGGCCACAAAATACCACTGAGGAGACCCGGGCATCTGACGAGAAACGACGGGACAGATATCAGAGATGGTCGCGGTCGAGCACCAGATACGCATCCCCTTCTACGGTTAGGACATGCATAGAAGCGCTCGAGGTAGCTGGCCAGTCCGTTCAAGAAACTCGAGTTATTTCTGTGAGCAATCGTCATTCAAGAAAAGATCCACGCCATAATCTGTCAAACAGCATCATGTCTAACGGCGAAGCACATGATCAACCTGGAGGCTCAGATAAGGGCGCAGGAACCAGCAAAGTTAATGATAGCCTGACCCTCTGGGAAATACTCAAAACAGTGTGGCCTCTCCTTTCATTTCACGACAGATTAAGGCTCGTGGTAGGAGTTTTCATGTGTCTAGTCGTGGCTGGCTCAAATCCCGGTTTCGCGTACTGCTTCGCACAGCTCCTCTCAGCGTTTTGGGCCACGAGTGATCGACTGGCCGTGGGACAACAATGGGCCATACTCTTGATTGCCATTGCCGTCTTGGATGGGGCTGCAACGTTCTTCAGTCGGTACTTGATGGAGCACGTTGGCCAAGCTTGGGTAAATGCACTCCGACTGGAGGCCTTGAAGCGAATACTCCTGCAGCCCAAGCCTTGGTTTGACAAACCGACAAACCCCGCTAGCAGAATCAACGAATGCATTGATCGAAACGCGGAAGAGATGAGGAACCTTGTTGGACGTTTCGTACCGGTCATTGTGATCGTGACGGTCATGGTACTGACGGCTATCGTGTGGGCACTGTTCATCTCCTGGAAACTTACCCTCGTCGCGCTTTCAGGAGGTCCGGCCATTTTGGCCTCGGTTAAGGCTCTGTCCTTTGCCAGCACAAAGTGGGAGTCAATATGCAACAGAGGAGCAGAAGAGACGAGTGCTGTACTGACCGAGACATACACCAACTTTGCCGTCGTCAAGGCGCTCACTCTCGAAATGTATTTCTCCCGCAAACACCGTGAACTGACCGCATCCACCTTCAAACTGGGCCTCAGGAGAGCGGCTTTTATAGGTCCTCTATATGGTATGTACCAGTCGATGAATTTCCTCCTTACCGCACTGGTTTTCTATTATGGTACGGTTCTTCTTGCGAGAAACTTGGAGGTTTCTGCCGCAGTGGTGTTGCAAGTCATCAACCTCCTGCTCTTCTGCATGGGACAAGCGAGTTCGATTCTGGCCAGCATCCCGCAGATATCTGCGTCACGCGCTACTGCCGTCCAGATGCTCTATTACGCGAGCCTACCTGACCATACGCAGGACGAGTCGGAAGGTACGCAGCAGGTCACCATGCCATTCCCGATCCGCTTGAATGGCCTCGCTTTTGCCTACCCGTCTCGGCCAACCCACCGAGTTCTGCGTGGTGTCGATATGAAAATTGAAGCTGGAACATGCACTGCTATTGTAGGTTCCTCGGGCTGCGGGAAAAGCACCCTCATCTCTCTCCTGATGGGCATATATACGCCTTCAACACCGCCGACAGTCACAGAGAAGCGGCGGAGCCTCACGTTTGCCGGCATTCCCTATTGTGAGATTCGCCCGCAGTGCCTTCGGGCCATGACTGCCTACGTGCCTCAATCTCCATTTCTCTTTCCTATGTCGATTGCAGGGAACATCGCCTATGGCCTCCCCGACGGCTCACCACTCCGCGACAACGCCAACCTTGAAAGAGCGGCACGTGCAGCAGACATCCACGACTTCATCGTATCACTTCCCGAAGGGTATGACACTGTTGTTGGAGATGGCGGCCAAGCACTGTCTGGCGGCCAGTCGCAACGAGTGTGCGTGGCACGAGCACTGGCGAGACAACCGCGGCTGCTAGTAATGGACGAGCCAACTAGCGCTCTGGATGGCGAGACCGCAGACATTGTACGGCAGACCATAAGAAACCTCACGTCCGATGCTGGCAATCGTGACATGGCCGTCTTGGTTGTCACGCATAGCCGGGAGATGATGCGCACGGCAGATCATATCATTGTCCTCGAAGATGGCCTGGTGGCGGAAGAAGGAAGCTATGCTGACTTATGGCACGCACGCGGAGTGTTCACGCGGCTCATCAGCGGGGACAATGGTCCGGGAAACACCGATAAAGAAACTGGACACCGAGAGAAGATAGACCAATCTCTATGCTACCGGCAGTGAATCTGCTGTGCGGCCAACGAAGGAGATCTGACAAATTTGAGCGTCAGTAGGCAGATTTCCGGGCTTTCAAGAGCGCTAAGGTTTTAGCCAGAGACTGGAACGGTTCAAGGACGAGAAGTTGTCAAAGGGGGTTGATGGGTAAACTTGCGTGCCTGACTGCGTCTTGGACATTGGAATTTTGTGAACATGATATATAGTCGACGTGTTTGAGCTCTAGGCTCTACCCGATGAACAAGACCACCTTATGACCATCTGCTGCCATGATTCTTCCCTCGAGTGCTCGTTTGCATGCCCACTGCGTTGTTCATGAATCATCCACCGAGTGAGCATTCCGTGTGGAGGGAACCTGCAACAAAAGTTAGTGTGCCCCTTTCCTGATTCCATAGCGTGGCGGCCAAGAGCTGGTTGGCCACTCCTCAACCCCTCGAGCCTGAGCTTGTAGCACAACATACTGGCGAGACCGGCTTGCTACTCTTTAAGATGACAGGAGTTTCTATACGTGCGTGCTAAGCATGCACACACACTTCGCTATTATATACGCCCACATGCAATGGATATACAACCGGTAATGAAGACCTATGCCCCAAAAGAGCCACATTTTAATGCCCCGACGCCGTTCCCGTGCGATGCTGAAACGAAGATTCTACACCCTATCCGGATAATGCAACTCGCCTTCCTGCTCATTTCAGAGATTTTTCACCTCGAATCGCTTCCTCAGGTATTCGCCATATCGGATAATCAAGAATGGCACGGGGATCATCGCCGCGGCAATGAAACCCAGCAAGCTGTTGCCCCAACCAACACCCAGAACCTGGTACATGCGTAGTCCAGCAAGCGGGAGAACTGCTCCCGCAAGAGATCGGACGACCGAGTTTGCAGCCAGGGCCGATGCGGCGTAGAGGGTGAACGCATCGACCAGGTACAGCTGCAGAGCCATGAAGATGATCAAGTTGCCAATGCCCATGATGGCGGTTCCCAGAATGGGCACAATCCAGTGCACGCGGTACTCGGCCGTCCAGCCGTAGATGAACAGACCGGCGGGCAGAAGAAAGGCCCCATAAGGTAGTTGCCCCAATCGATACTCCGGTTTCATGCCCTCCCGAGCGGTGCCCGAGGCGTCGGCGGCCGCATCTCCTGCGGCGGCCTTCTTTTTCATAGCTCTATCGGACGACACGCCGTAATAGGCGAGCCCTATGATGGAGCCAACACCGAGACCCATGAAAGCCAAGCCCGCGGTACCAGCGCTAAACCCATAGTATTGCATGAAGACGGTGGTGATGGAGGTGAACATGAGATAGAGGTAACCGTACACCACAGCAATATATATGCCGCTAGACGTATGGTTAGCAAGGGATACAGCAACAAAACACGGGGGTCTTCCGTCCAGGCACCTACAAGATAACCGTGATGGGGGAGAAAGCGAGCAGCTTGAATGGCCTAATAATGCCACGCTTGAAGTAGTCCCGCGGCGAGAGGCCGATGTCGAGCTTCGATCGTAGAAGCTCATTCCCAGTTTCTTTGCGAAGCCGTTTCACTTTCCTGTCCAGAAGGACCGGCGCATATGTCTCCTGCAGAAATATAAACATGACAATGGTCAAGAATCCGCTTGCGATAACAAGCAGCCAAAATACCCATCGCCATCCAGCGGCATCAGCAAGGAATCCACCGGCAACGGGCCCGATGACAGGTCCAAGCAGTGGCCCAAGAGTGAACATTCCCATAGCTCTGAATCGCTGTCAGCTATTAAATGGGGATGACTGGCGGGTCGGGGTTCAATACTTACGCTGCGCGCTTCTCCTGGCGTACCATGTCGGCGATAGAGCCGCCACCGATAGTGATGGGACATGAGCCGAAGATGCCAGCGAGCAAGCGGAAAGCAATGAGAGAATTGAGAGTGGGGGCCAAGGCACAGCCAATATTGAAGCAGATGAAGAAAAGGTTGCAGGTGTGATAGATGGGGGTTCGTCCATAGATTTCACTGAGGGGAGCGCAGAGCAGGGGACCAGCGGCAAACCCCAGCACATAGACTAGTATATTGTCAGCTGTGCAATGGCATGTTTACTCGAAGCCGAGAGTGGACCTACCCGAGACCACGAACGCTGCTAGGTAGGGGCTGCTGCTGTTGAAATCTCTCATGAGCTCAGGGACGCCCGGAGCAAAGATGGCTGCAAGAACAGAGGGTTAGTCTGGAGGGACATCGGGCCTGCATTGAGAGCAAGAGAACTGACAAGATGCTAGCGGGGTGATAAAAGTCATAGCGCTGATCAATGTGCAGTTGAGGACCTTCTTCCACGACGGCCAGTTGTATGGATTGGCTGGCTCCCCCTCATCCCACCAGACGACATTCTCATCGTCGGAGGTCTCGCCGTCAGCGGAGACTGCTTTCTCTACATCCTTTTTTTCGTTTTTCGGATCCGTTGCACCGGAATTCTGTCTCTGGCGGGCAATTGACTGTCTTCGCTTCTGCTCGCCGCGTTCGTCAAGTACGTAGCCCAGGTTGGATGGAATATCTGCATCATGACCTTCCGCGTAGGCTTCTGCGGCCTTTTCTTCTCTCGTGGCTTCACGCTCCAGGTCATGGTGATCTGTTTTGTCGTCTGTGGTGGCGAGAGGCGAACTATTGTGGTTGTCTGGAGAAGTGGTGGTCTCATCGTGCTGGATTCTTGGCGGGTCCGGCGGGTTCGCCGTGTTAGGCCCGGATGCCATTGGCGCGGGAGGAGGCGTTCAGGCTCGCTGTCTATTATATTCAGCTTTGGGGCACCAATGACATTTTAAGATATAAGCCATTCGAGATCTGAAAGGAGATGGGATGCATTGACAGCTGAGGTAAGGCCGACTTACACGTGAGGTTTCTGATGCTGGCTGGCTGCAACTGGTGATGTCAAGCTAGCTAGCTAGCTACAGTACCTACTCGTGCTGCTTAGGCGGGGCACGGCGATGTCTTGGTATTTATTATGGCGGGGATTAGCAACCGGGGCCTCCCGGTGGGTTACCACAATGGCGGAATATGTCAGAACTGTATGTGGAAGCGGGACAATTGCGCCACGTTTTCTTGGGAGAAGTGAGAATGAGCGGGCGCGGTAATAATCCGTAGTTCAGTATGTACTCTCCCACATGGACCAGGGAGTAAGCAAACGAAGAGAAGAGAGAGGTTCGTGTCAAGGAAGAGACGAGGGTGACCTTGTCAACGGTAAAACGTAATTGTCCATGAGCCAGACGGCAACTCCCACTAACTCTCTTCAATGGACAAGAATGAGAGAAAAGAGGAAATGGAGGGGGGAAGAAGATGGGGGTGGTGTGTTTGAATGGAAATAAGAAGAAGAGGAGACGGAGGGGAGCAAGGATGAAAGACTGATTGATCACAACATAGAGTGCCTGGTAGTCGTAGTGTTGCAACCAAACCCCCGGAGACCAGAGAAGAAGAAGAAAAAGAAAAGAAAAATGCGCCCGAAACAGAAGAGATCACCTGGACGGCATCTCTCGTTCGAGGGAAGAAGAGGAAGAGGAAGAGGCAGAAGCGATTCCGGCCAACTAGCCGAGCCGAGCCCATGTTCAAACTCCGAGATCAACACAATACTACCAAAATACCTGGTAGATTTAGTGTGACGTAGTATCATACATACATACATACATGCCCCCCGGCTCACATCCCAGATCACGTTCGTTCTTTTCCGCTGGCGGCAGCAGTCCAAATGATACCAGTGCCCGCGACGGAGAAAAGATATGTAGACATCACACCACACCACCACCCCGCCCGTCCCATCGCAATGGTAGGGGGTGGTTGCTCTCCAAGCCAAGGGTCTTGAACGGCGCACGAGCAGCGGACGTTTCGCTCCCCTAGCTAGCTCTCAGAGAGCCAAGGTATGGACTGAGGGCGATCCCCGACACAAGCTAGATCAACAGTCCCGTAGCCTCCCGGCTGATTTGGCGGCTCCTTGGAAAGAAAACACTCTCATGGGCTTGGAGAAAGATGTAGACGGGCTCCTCCTACTTCGTAGGTGTGCTGAGAACCATACCATGGTACATAACACGGGGTGTGATGAGATGATGCTTCGGGGTTTCGGGCTGGTGGGCATGAGCTTCCCCTTCAAGATGAAATGAAATCCGTAGCCAATCCGAGGTTCCATTGATTGATGAGATGGGCACGGATGCGTGCAAGAAGGAAAGTCTTTCGCAACGGATATCGGCTCGACCCCATGCCCGCTTTATGCATCTGCCTGGTAGTAGCCACCAAGAATTTTGCACAACTGTTCCATAAAACCCTGTCGCGGCATTTCTCTCTCCCGATGCCTCGTGCACAAAGGGATCAGGGCTTCGAAAATGAGTGCAGTGGGTGTCACATTCGTGCACAACGAGGAGGGTATAACTGGTCAATTTACATAAGTTGGTAATTAGCTGCAGGGTCATGATTATGACATGCCCACTCGGATTTCTTTAGCTCCAAGTGATCCATCGCTACTCTCGACGGACAGACATATATTGAGCAAGGTAATCTGTAGTCTGCACAGAACGGGAACAAGATTCTTCCTTCATTGAAACCCCCTTCTCACAGCCCTAACCATTTACACATGGAAGCCTTGTAACACAATGCATACTTAAAAGCCCGTACTATGTAGAACAGAGATACAGTACCTCAACATCTCCTCGTAGAAAGTTCCATACAGTTACCAGGACACCCGAGTCCCTCGTGGCTTGGCCCCCAATCCTCTCTTCCTGGCCTATGTAACTTGTTCGCAGCGGCTCGCTCGCTCGCTTCGCCCAAGCCCCTGGGTTCGAGCCAAGGATAATATGCTTCGTCGTAGTCGAGTGCCACAGCAGCCATGCGCCGTACATGCGCAGTTCGCTAGGGAACTACACGAGGCGACGCCTTAAATCAATTGACCCGCCAGACCAGCATTGTAATAACCTGACCAATGAAAGCATGCAGTGCTGATCCTTCCCCTGGAATGTCGTGCATGTTATGATTGCCAATTCCTTAGATAAACTTTTGTCGGCCGAATCCCCTGTGAAATATCAAGATAGAACACCCGGCCACCTCTGGTACAGTGGCAGCCTTCGTGGGGAACGAGTTTGCTGCAACCGAGTGGCCGCTGGCAACGTGTCAGTACCATGGACACAGTACATATCTGGAACACATTGCAAAACTACATGGTTGTGGGACATGGGCGCGGAGCGGCAACGACACCGGCGCAGACTTTTCTATGGCTGAACTCCCGCTCACTAACTAGTATACACACACTCCGTGCAACATCGATCCCTCAAACCGCTGCGCAATCCATGCCATTCCTTTTTACCTGCCTTGCCAATCCGTACTTTGGCGAGCCGCAGTCCAACTCCCCATGCCCGACCTCTAATCATCGTCGGTATATCTGGGTCCGCTCGCTGCCGGCGTCTCAGGCGCCCCGTACGCGGCTGGTGTGGGTGCACCATAGTAGCCCGAGGCAGCAAAGCCACTGGCAGCGGGAGTTGGGGCCCCCGCAGCCGGCGTCGGGGCCGTATCAGCACCCCATCCACCTTGCCATCCACCACCAGGCGTGGGTGCGTTCGCAGCCGCCGGGGTTGGAGCCGAGTAGGCGCCTGGTGTTGGCGCATTGAGAGCTCCGGGCGTTGGGGCCCCTAGAAGACCAGCTCCTGGTGTCGGCGCATCGTAGGCATGTGATGAGCCGCTTGGTCCGGGAGTGTAGCCCCAAGAGTCATTGCCACTTGCCCCTGGCGTGGGTGCGGATCCGCCGTAAGCAGGTGTCTTGGAGCCAGAACCCCATGCGTCGCCATATGCCGGTGTCTTGGATCCAAGCCCAAATGAGTCCGGCGCGGGGGTCTTCGCACCGGATTGCCACGCTGGGGTACGTGATCCCGAGCCATAGGCGGTTCGACCGCCATCGTACGAAGTTCGTGATCCGTCGGCCCATGCTGGGGTGCGCGATCCAGAGAGATCTTGACCGGTGGACTTCCAAGCCGGAGTGCGGCCGCCGTTCGGAGCCGGCGCTGCTTCTGTTAGCAAACTGACCAATTCTCACAGAAACGCTAGACTTACTTCGTGAGCCCCAAGCAGGCGTTCGATCGGAAGATTGTGCAGCAATTGGCGTCCGGGCGCCTTGCCAATCCGCGTTTCCTCCGCCCCGTCCACCACCACCGCCGCCACCAAACCCGCCCTGGCCGCCCTGCCCTCCCCTTCCGCCTCGTCCATTTATGTCAATCTTGACACCAGTTACCTTGTCCTTGTAGTTCAAATTGTCCTTCGGAACGGTAATGGTCTTGCCTTTGGTGTGCAACTCTACACGAGCATGGGTGTCGGTGGTGTCCTTGACGATACCCAACAGCCCTTTGTAGCCTCCCTTTTTTATGATTACTGTTTGGCCAAGTGCGCGATCACGCCCAAAGACCTTTGGCGGTGCCATTTTCAGCTCCGACCCATTCTGGTTGCGCTTCATGGCAGGATTCATTGTGCTTAGATCCGGACCCGTCGCACCGGCGTTGACCCGACCGCCTTTCGCGGCGATGGTGGTGACGTTTCCTGCCCTTGTAACAAAAACACCCGCATTTTCATTGCTGTCGTTGCTGTGCAGGAATACATAAGATCGGTGAATGTGGATGATCTTTCCCTGCCGCTGCTGGCCTCCGTATTCCCGAACCACGTCGTCTAGTCTGATCTCGGAACCTCCCCTATCAGCTGCGACTGCGGTCTTTCGCGTCGGAAGCTTGTTGGCAATCTGTGACGGCATGGTTTGTCTGGTGTCTCCGTTCTGGTCGAGAACGACCAACGACTCGCGGTCAACCTTGACAATACAGCCCACCGTGGTCGGGTCCAGCTGCACAAGATCTAGCAGCTCGTACTGGCCCAACGAGCCTTGCCCGCCAATGTCGCTAGCCTCCCGCAAATCTTTGCTGAAGACAGTGACTTCGCTGTTGGTTTGGTCTGTCAAGAAGGTGATCCGGTCGTCTGCGATTTTGACAACCATGCCGACTTCGTCCCGGAATCTGCTTCCACCAATGACCTTGACGTGATCTCCAATTCTGAAGCGCTTGCGCAATCCCTTTACCGGCACTTCGATCACTTGGCCAGCTAGATCACCCTCAGTGACTTGCATGGTGACAATATCACCTTGAACATTTGTAGCTTGGCCAACCACGCCTTTCTGCTCGCCCTCGTATACCTCAATGATGTCACCCGGGAGATAGGTTACATTGATGTTGCTATCCTTCAGGCTGGCGGCAAGGGCCTTGAGATCGAGGTTCTCTGTGCCATCTTCAGCCCCAGAAGCGAATCTGGTAACCTCCTCCAGCGTCGGGTTGACATCAGTGACAACGAGCTGCTGGATTTTGATATCTTTGACCTGAAAGCCATTTTCAAACTCGTCACCCATGTAGGTCCACACCTTGGTCGATGGGTTGCCTTGGATGTGCCTTGGATGGCGCTTTCGAGCCTCTGCCTCGTTGAAAAGTCGCTGTGGGGGACGAGGACCGGGCATGCCAACGGGTCGTTTTCTCTTTCCATCAGCACTCATTGATGGCCCCAGCGCGTCATCTCGTACTCCGTAATCAAGTCGAGGGATGAAGCGAACTCTGGCCTCGAGACCATTTTCCGTCACATCGATCACTTGGGCGAGATCGCCGGCGTGCTTCGCCGGCTTTCGAAGCCGAACCCAAGCTCCTGGTTCAAGTGTTGGTGTCTTGGTGACGCGCAGGAGATCGGGCATGTCCTTGATGTCGACCAACACCATCTTCGTGCGGGGGTAGACATTAAGCATCCCATCCAACGCAGCGAGAATGTCCGTTGAGCGGTTAGCTTCAACATAGACGTAGCCTTTCATGACCGACTGTGGTCCACCCCGCTCGAAGGCTGAGATGATGGCCAACTCGTCTTTGGTACCCATTCTCTCTTCAACTCTCTTCATGATGGAGAAGACCACCTCGCGCTCCTTGCCCTCCTTACACCTAACTGCCCAGATGGTAGGGTCATCGACACTTGGCATGAGGAGCCGCTTTGGAACAACAGCAGAGTCACCAAAGCCCCTAGCTGGTCTTCTGTTGCCGTATCGTTGTCGAAGAATCTCTGCCTGCTTCTCTGCATCCAGGCTGGCCTCCATCTCTCGCCGACGGTCCAATTCGCGATGTCTCCTATCATCGTCGAGTCTGCCGCTATCGGCAATGTCGTCCGGGTGGGCATTATCGATGAAGTCTTCGATTTCTTCACCATCCTTCTCTTCATCCTCGCCGTCTTCTTCGTCGTCTACTTCGGCTTCGATATCGAAGAATGCTGCGCGTCTATCTTTTCGGCGTTTTCTACGATGGCCCTGAGATGACGGGTTGTCAGTAATTCACAGAGAAATAAGGCGCAATCCAGTGGCATCCTCAGTCCCATCACCGAAAGAGCCATGCCCAGAGAGAACTCGCCAAAGTGAATTACAAAGCTTTCTCACCTGTTGTACATCGTCGTCTTCGTCGTCTTCATCTTCCTCGTCATCCTCGTCATCGTAATTTCGAGCTGCACCGGTGTCGTCTTCCTCGTCTTCACCCTCTTCGTCCGCATCATCGTCTGCAACTTTTCGAGATGGCTTAGCCCTCACGGGTGGCTCGTCATCTTCCGCGTTGTTATCGTTCGCAGGGCTGCTATCCCTAGCCTCTCTTCTCAATTGCTCTTCAGGTCCGTCATCGCCATTTTCGTCGTCGGACAAGTCGGCAGGGGCAGGGTTGAAGTCATCCTCGTCCTCCGATTCGTCGTATCGGATGGTCGACGCCATGTTCCGAGTCTGTGTTTATCAAGAACGCTGCAGTGTGGAAGAGAAGCTTGCGAGACAAGTGGGATATTTGCAGTGAATGTGAAAATCAAGGAGCGAAGTGGGTGGTCGTGCCCGTTGGCTGCTTCTTTGTCTGAAAGGAAGCGTTGCCTTAGGGAATTTTGTCAGGTCGAAGCTTCAAGGTCACCTACTTTGGATGTCAAGCCTCGACTGTTTTGGGGTTAGCGCTGTTTTAGCCTGAGGCATGAGGCTCTAGTTCAAGCCTGGCAACGGAAACTGATTGGTCATTCACCGAGGTGGGAGGCATGTCGACCTCGGCTGCACCAACTTGCTCACCGAGCACGAGAAGGAGATTGATATCCGATATCAACTCGTGAGGAAGGTGCTAGTGCTATGAAGGGGGAATTAAGCCTCCAACTAAATAAATGTTGGATTTCCTGTCTTACAGCTTTGGTTTGGAAATATTCCAGTAATCAAGACCATCAAATCCTATTTCAGAACGATATCACCCACTGACGAACAGACTTATGTTACAACCCATCGCCGTTGCCTGCACAGTTATATCTCCAATTGTGCTGCGTTTTGATTCGAGCCATACACTAACTACTGCAAATCACATGCCCCGGCGGCATTAAACCTGTATATATCGACGAAGTGCAACAGAAGTGAGACTTCCTTCCTGCATTGCCCCTCACTGTCGGCTGTCTGGACATCTTCGAAAGCAAAATGAAGGCAGTGGTGATTGAAGACTTCGTGACAGTCAGTTCTCTATCCATGCAACGCGAAATAGATTCTTATGCCTATTAGAGCTTTGACGAAATCCGCGTCTCTAATGTTCCCAGCCCAAGTCCTGCAGAAGACCGGTGCCTCATCCAGGTTAAGGCTGCCGGGGTAAACTTTGTTGATACACTTTACGTACGTTCTGGTCATGGTATCTGTGAAAGCTTGTGACTACACTCACCGCATGATAGGCCCGGGGCAAGCATCAGAACAACAGATCTCTGGTGCGACCACCATTCATTCTTGGCCTAGAGTTCTCGGGAGAGATTTTGACCGCTCCGAAAAGCTCCGGATATCATCCAGGAGACAGGGTTTTCGGGGGGCATACTGGCTCTTACAGTGAGGTTATCTCGCTTCCACTTACATCCTCGCTTCGCCGCATCCCACGTTCATGGACCCATGAAGAAGCTGCTGGGATGGGAGCTACTCTCCCGGTGTCGTATGGCGCCCTTGTCCAGACGGCGAAGCTGAAAAGAGGCGAGACTGTTCTCGTCCATGCAGCTGCTGGTGGACTGGGAATCATGGCCGTTCAAATAGCAGTGGCTATGGGATGCCGTGTAATTGGAACCGCCGGATCTATTGACAAATGCACGTTGGCTAGGAAACACGGGGCTGAAGCATGCCTTGATTACACTCGTGAGCCCGACTGGTGGAAACGCGTGCTCTCAATAACAGATGGCAAGGGAGTAGATGTAGTGTTTGATCCGGTGGGTTTGGTGAATTTAAGCATGAAGTGTATAGCGCATCGAGGCAGGTTGCTTGTGATTGGATTTGCCGGTAGAGAGGATAGGATGGAAGAAGTCGCCATGAATCGCGTTCTTTTGAAACAAGTCTCACTGATTGGCTATGTAAGTGATCACTATGCCCATCGCTACATCATGCTGACCGACGGACTTCATTAACTTGATCTAACATACTATTCAGAGATACGGAGAAAGTCTACGACGGTTTCCCGCAGAGGAAGAGCAGATATGGAATGCACTGCAGCTGCTTATTGATAGCGGCAAGATTAAGCCTGTCGTCTATGATTGTGTGTATGAAGGGCTGGAAAGCGTTCCTCGGGCTTTGAAGGACATGACGAACCGAAGGGTCTGGGGTAAGGCGACAATCACCTTGGACCAGCAGCCGACAAATCAGCCAGGCTCGAGGCTCTGACCACAGACGGTCTATATATGATACAAGAGGAATCATCAACAATCATGAAAATGCCTTAGACTCGCTCTAGCCACCCATATATATCCTTCTACTCTCGCCGTGTGTTTGGCCTCGTACTCCGACATGCCAGCCAGATTGAGCACCAAGCTGTGTCTACGGAACCACTAAGTAGGGGCGAAGGGGCTCGACACTCCGCGTTCAGTAGCGGCTAGGTCTCTTGGCGCCGCCTGGCGGACGTACACAAATCCCCCAAAAAAGCTTGGGAGCCCTTCTCCCGAACGCCAGGCTGCGTGGTGCCCTTGCTTCGAATTGCCTAAGCCGAATCTGCAACGGGCAGGGTTGTAGAGGCATCGTGAGAGCGACTTCGCCATCGCTTGTGTTCGCATGCCGAATGACCTCAACACATCTTCACACCCCAGACACCTCTACCAGCGCTAATGCCCAGCCACTCTCCGTAGTCCCCTGACAGATGAGGAACCCAACCCAGATTTCCAATCTCATAGTCGCATTGCCAGCTCGCAACAGGAGTTCGATGGTTATCCGGTTGTCCAGTCCCATTGACGGATGGTCCTCCGGTCATCGCCGGGCCCGAGTTGAGGAGGTCCCAAATAAGCACCTGGCAGTCGTCTGCGCCAGAAGCCAATGTACCTCGCCGGAGCGGCGACCATTCAACAGAGCTCAGCGAGCCCCCGTGGCCGCGCAGCTCCAGCAACGCCTGTCCTGGCTGCCGCACGTCGAGTATACGGATGACATTGGAATCTTGTGCAAACGTAGCTAGGAGATGTGTATCATGCGGCGAAGTCGCTAATCGTAGCAGTGGCGGAGGATTAGACATGGTCTGCTGCGCAAGGGTGGGACTGATCCGGCCCCCATTGGCATCTGTAACTTCAAGTTAGTCTTACGATTGCAAAGCGTCAGGTTGGGGCAGTCTGACCTCGTTCATCCTTCCCTGTGGGTTCGTATATAATGGTGCTGTGTTCTAGGCTGCGCAAGTCAAACATTCGAACGCTTCCGTCCTGCCCGCAGCTCACAAACACATCCACACTATTGGCGCAGAATCTCACGTCATAAACTTCCTTGTCGTGAGCAATCAGCTGTGTTTTGGCTGTCAAGGACGGTATGTCCCAAATTGTACATGTCGTGTCTATGCTAGAGGTGATGATCAAGCTCGGCGAGACAGTATTCCAGTCCAAGGACGTCAGGGGTGCCGTATGATCCGGTGTTTTCGAATTCGACAACAGTGCCAGTGGGGTCAGCTTGGTGACTGCCGCATCCCTGGCCGATCGCGTTATCGTGTTACCCTGCGACACAGGCGTCTCCGACGGCAAGGACCACAGTCGCAGGTGATCTCCGGATGTCGCCAGCAAATCTGTCGACTGTTTCTGCGACGAAGGCGGTTCCCAAAGCAGGCGCGTTACGGGATATGAGTGGGTGGCTTCAGCAACCTTGGAGAACTCCAGATTATACTTGGACCCCCCAGGCACGTAGACGTCGTTGGATGTCGGGACCAGTTGGGTATCCAAGATTTGGATCTAACACGGCGAGAAATTAGTAAAACACAGATATCAGGAAGAACTGTAGACGCACGAAATTATGTCCGTCTTCGAGGTAGCTTCCCACGGCGAGTTTTCCTGCGCCATTGCCCTGCGGCGGCCATTTACACCAATCGAAGGCGTAGAGGGCCCAGGGTGCCAGGTAGTTGCTCGTGGTCGGTTGGGCGTTGGCGAGCTCGTAAGCGATTGATCCCGGAACGCCATCGGACATGCTTGAATCAGCGCGTGGCCGGATATCTGCGAGCCCCAATGGGGTACTGGAGATATTCCTCTGCGACCCTGGGGCATTGTATTTGAGATCAGACGGCGAGGCGAACTGCGAAGACGAAGCTCCACTAGGGGTCGTTGGTGTGTATGGTGCAAACCCCGAAGGGGCATCGTATCCAACGGCTGGAGATGAACGGGAGTAGCTGTGCGAAAGGCTGAGGGCTGCTGGTTTGGACGGAGTCTGATACTCTGGCTGCTGTTGCTGCTGAGCCATGGGACCTTGCATCGTAGGCAGGGTTGGTGCGGTGTTGGAGGTCATGACCGGTGGGCGGGCTCCCATGCCCCCTGGTTGTAGGACGTTGGGTACCGAGGACGTGCTCTGGTATTGGGGGGCGCCTGGTGAGGCTTGTTCGAGCTTGATATGAGGGCCGCTGGAGGATGGGTATTCGCGCGGTGACATCTGGCCGTGCTGACTTGCACCAGCCGGCAAGTGAAGTTCGTCATGTTGCGAGCTGTAGGTGCCCGACCGTCGGGGAGTTGTGAATTGCGGAGGCTGGTTCATTGCTTCCGAGGTAGAAGAGAACCCAGGAAAGACAGAGAGGAGGAGATGATGTGCGATAGCGGTCTCGAGGACGACGGGTTGGAGTCTGTCTGTATGGCGCTAAGAATTCAAGGTCGCGTCCAGTGGCAAACGCGGTACAAGCGTGCGACGTCGTTGTTGGGCACAAATGGCCCTGTCGCGGCTCTTGGACAGGAAGCCTAAGGGTAGAGGGGGGAGGAAGATGCGAATGGGAGGTTTGGCAGCGTTGAATGTGACGAAGCGGACGAGGAAATAATGGAATTGGACGAGGCGGCTGTTTGCAGGGGTTGGTGGGTGGTGGGCTGCTGCACCAATCGAGCCTAATAACAACCTAGCTGCTAATTATACCCAGGGTAGGTAGGTATGTATGTAGGTACTTTACAATTGTACTGGCGGGTTGATATACCTAAATCTAGGAACCTTTTTCAGATTTTACATACTGCCTGGCCGTATTCAAAAAGACCAAGGGCGACTATTTCACCCTCCGTTAATGATCGCATACCCGCCAAGCTGGCTTAAAGCCAATCCCAACAAGTCCATATCTGACCATCTCGACCCTCTGCACTGGCCCGGGGGAGAGGAGCGACAGTGGGGAGGGCCGGATCTGAAATCTCGTGTCGGAGAAAGTAGTAATAATAAATGAGTTAAATATGTTAAATAAACCAAACACGTGAGTCTTGCATTGCCTTTAGTAAAGTAGTAAGGTGATCTAGGTAAGATAGTTTATTCAAGATAGTAACAAGATATACAAAATGTATAGTTAACAGGAGTCTCTGGGGATTTCACTGGAAACACAGTTGACTTCAATTTACCTAGGTAGGTAACTTACCTAACTTCACTTATTAATGTCCTCTAAACTCTTTCCCGGGCTGTGACGTTATTTCCTGGTGGTCTGTGCACTCCCTTTCCAAGCCCATGCATGGCCGCTGCTTTATTTAGGTAGAAGCACATGCTTGATAGCTCGTGACGGAAGCTCCCATTGCCCAGCTGACAGCCAGGCAAACTCCATGTCTCTTATCCACAGATAATAGAGCTTCCACCTGTCCATTCGCTTGATTGTGAATTGTTGTTGGCTAAATAGCGGACGCTTGTTGGGCTTTGTGCATATTCTGACTTCTAGAACTCGACGCTCTCCCTGCTCCTCTTGCGCGTCATCGTTGCTTCTAGCCCTTCACACACCACCTAGGACGGGTGGTCTCCATGCCTCTGGATGGCTTCCAAGTCTCCAACGTTCCTCGACCGTCTGTCGTTCTCTCGCGGGAACTCTCCTATACTACCCATGCACAACAAAGGCGGCAGACGAGCGACAGACTACGACCTCCAAGACCTCTCCCCGAAACCTGAAGATGCTCTGCTGCGAACCCCGTCACCTCAGGAACCATGGGCGGATTTCGATAGTCCAGCGGGGTCTGCCTCTAAGCAGAAACCGAAGGTCTTCTTTGCTGGGCCGCCGCCCCCGATCGCTGCGTCCATGATTATACAACAAAGCTCCGACGAGAGGCGTCCTTCCCGAGAGCGAGGATCTAAGAATGGCATACCGGCGGCCATGGCATCTAGCCGCGTGACCTTCGGCAGTGTGCTCTTCGATCGTGACACAAAGGACCGCGCCCCTTACAACCCAGACTCTGTCTGGCGCGGTCTACAAAGGCGCGAAAAGGCTATAGAGAAAGAACTACAACAGCTGCTTGATATGCAAGCTTCAGGGTTGGTTGCTGGAGGGGAGCCGTCGCGTACAGCGAGCTTGAGTCCTAGCGCTAGCGTTCGCGATGCATTCAGCGATACCGGTAGCAGCACCCCCACGGGGACTTTCTACTCCACCGCGACCTCTAGATCACGCATGGTGGCCTCTTTAAACCCTCCTACTCGTGCAAGCTCTCGCGGCGACATCATTCCGATTCGGCAGCCACGCTCATCCAGGCCGCAAGGGCTTCGTACTGCTCGGACTGGTCTTCAGCGCGCCATGGCCGACCTAGCCGACCTTAAGGCAGAGGAGGACGCGCATGTGATCTCGGCATTGTCTCAGCGCAAGAAAGCTCTGGCATATCTGCGGAAGTTGGCGGCACGCCGGGAGAGGATATCTGGTGAACTGGAAGCCTTGGCCAACGACGACGAGGAGCCGTTGGCACGGGAATTGTCAGACCTTGGAACACAACATGAGTCCCTGAGCCAAGAAATTCGCGAGATGGAGGAGAAGCTGGTCGGAATGCGAAATCGGCGGAGATGGCTTGAAGGCAAGATGGACGACGTACGAAACCGCAGGGAAGCAGGATTGAGTGGGTATCGAGGCGCTCTGAAGGAAGTGGAGGGAGAGGTTGCCACACTGATGCGGCGGCCGCCCATCCAGCCGCTGGACGTAGACTTTGTCCGCTCGGAATCAGGAGAGGCACCAAACCCTCCCAAGGGTACGGAAACGTCGCTAGTCGGCGTGGAGTTCCTTCGACTCATCCCGCCGCGCCGGACGATAGAGATGGCGAGAGAATGGTGGGAAGGCGAGATAGAAGTGTTGGAAAAACGCAAGGCGCAGGTGGATAAAGCGCGGGAGGCGCTTGAGCAGGGAGCTGATATATGGCAAGAAACCATCAAGAGTGTAACGGACTTCGAATCAAGCCTGCGAGGACTCGTGAAAGGCGACCCGGCAACAAAGGGTAAGGGCAAGGCGCCAACACAAGAGGAGGTGATCCGGGCCCAGCTGCCGAAAATGGGCGCAGTCATCGCGGAGTTGGAAGAGCGCTTGAAGACTGCGGAAACGAACCGATGGAACTTGCTGATTTGTGCTATTGGTGCTGAGTTGGAGGCGTTCAAAGAGGCAGAGAGCATGCTTCAGAGCACTTTGATGGATTTCGAGGACCAGGAGGACCAGGAAGGCGATGCACTCGGCACACCCAATCCACGCGATGGCGCGAACAACCAGCAGCTCATCGACGTGAGGCAGGGCCGATCGCCGCCTCCAGATGAGCGCATAGACGAGAGCGATAATGAAGTCCCTCCTGACTTGCTGGTCTCACATTTGGACGATCAGGACGAGACCCAATCGTCTCATCACGAGTCGCCTCGATCACTCCGAAAGACTGATAGCGACAATGATGTTCCGCCAGAGTTCCTGGCTGAACATCGGCCAGATGACGAGGAGGTTGATTAGGACAGCATTTGTGTCTCTGGAGTTATTGGAGCTACGTGGGAGAAGTCGCTGGAGGCCAGCACAGATCTCAATAAGATACCATATAGAAGCAAAATCAATTGTTTACACCGAGTTGACCAGGCACCAGCAAGACACTCGCTGACTAGGCCTATAAGCGAATTTCTTTGCATGCAAAATAAGCACCCCGATGGCGAGTAGGAGCGGAACGTAGCTGTATAAAGCCGATCAACGAGAGGTGGTAACCTCGGCTAAGATCACTTTCCGAGCCAGTGTGAACTCGGAAGTGGGGATTTCGTCAAGTCAAGTAATCCAGATGCTAATAACCCATGGTTTTTGCCAATAGCATGAACAGAGGAGAGTTTGCCTCTTTCGTCTTCTTTACATTTAAATTTCCCGACAGAGTCCAGCCCGTTAACGCCAACCTGATGAAACCTCGTTCGCCCACTCCACACCCTGAAAAGTCCTCTTCAAGAGCCGACTGGAACCCGAAGCTCGGGCGGGATATCTGAAGATGGGAGCACAGCGACGAGGCCACGCAATGCGAGCCGTCCGAAGTTGGGAGACTAGCTTGCGGCACTCTGGATACTGGCTCTAGGAGAAGCCGTAGTGCCACAGTGCCGCAGCGACGGTAGTAGATTCGGAGCCGCCAAGTTTACCGAGTTCGCTCGAAGAAGCCGCTGGACCCGGCAATCGCAACAGACTGGTCCATGACCCATTCGCCGACGCCGAGGTACTTGTCGATCCATTTGTTCACCTCTTTATTCTCGCCAGCAACTTTATCGGTCTTGAAACTAGGCCTAGGAGTCCCACAACGGGGTCCGCATTAGTTCGGAATGGCTTCGAACCGCCCGGGCGGGATGCAGGAGTACGCAGTATCGGGGTTGGGAAGACTCACGTCAGGCCGGTCGAGCGCTTCATGCCAGCAAGGAAGGCCGAGACTGTGGCGGGCGAACGATTAGCAGATGACCTCGTCGAACAACAACAGAAACGGGGGCACCGCCCGAGGCAGACTTACTGAGCACGGCATCAAAGGCGTAATGCGTTAATCGCCCAAGCTTCGACCATAACCCAAAAGTCAGCAAGTTGAGGAGCTAGATGGAAGTTAAGACTGCGCATGCAAGCAAGCGAGTGCAAGGGAGCTGATCGGCATGCGACCAGACGGAGGGTTTGCACCCACCATTTTGAGATTCGTTCTGGGGTCCTCCGGTTCTGGGTGCTTTTCCGTACAACGGGCAGGATTAGATTCCTGGAAAGAATACTCCTTTCGAATGTGTATCGGACAGCTTATCACGGGAGTGACAGGAGGTTTGTGTTTGTTATGGGATGTAACGGGCAGGGTTGGACTACCTCCACTATGTCGAAGCCTTGTCTTACGAGTGGTGGAGTGCAAATGGGGTGTCTCTAGTCACACGGCCGCTGTTACGTGGCTAAACTCACGTGCCAATTAGCGCCACAAGGGGTGCCCCAAAATTACAGGTATTCGTATCAGAGTGGAGAGTCAGACGCTGCTGATAAGGAGTGCTTATCGGCTCCGACCTCTTATCGCAACGCAGGCGTGCAGGTACAGGTACCGCACTAGGTACCTCCCAGCAAAGGTAAAAAGTACCCTTCTAAATAATTGCCCCGGGGTCTACCCGACACAAACAATATTTTCCTGTACGCTAACAAATACTGTTTAGGAAATGAGGGGTCACACAAGCTGGGTGGGGTGAGACTCACACAGAGAGAGAAAGAGAGAGGAAGGAGCAGACCCTGACAGAAGGAAAGAACAAACGAACGAACGAGAGAGAGAGGTAAGAGCTGAGTCGTCCCACATGTACCTCTCGCTACTAATAATTGGTAGGAATAGCAGCCCGCCAATACCTTTGGATGTTGAGGCGTTTTATGACGGAGCTCCGTTTTTTGGACTAGACAAAAACGAGTTCGCCAAATCCCTCACCACCACTACCACTACCACCACCACCACCACACATTATCCTCAACCCGCTATCTGCTACCTTACCCAGTCACCTAGGATACGCGCGACTTTTGTCACTCATTTTTTTTTATTCTCCCTCACTCCCACCTCTACAATTGCTCAGTTGGACAATCTCGCCAGCTCTACATACCTATCTTTTATCCAATCCTTGTGGTTTGAGAAAGACCTCAGTGCTCAGGTGAGTAGCAGAAATGTTTCTTCTCAAGAAAACCACATCCTCTGCCTTGGCCCCCCCCGCCGCCGCACCTTGGTCGGGATGGTGGGGCAGCTCTGTTCGTGCTATGTTTGCCTGGCTTTTTGCTTTGGTTTTTTTGCTGATTGAGGGTCACCTCAACGTTTTTCATAATTCACGATTCTTTTATATATCTCTCTCCCTCTCTCCTCTACCTATTCCTCTACCCCTTCCCCTAGACCTGGAGGCAATTACATAGCTACCTAGTTTACTTGGTGGTTATTCATCCCCCCACTCAGCTGTATCCCCCGCTTGTCCACGAGTTTGGATTTAACATACCTCGCCCATCACAGGACGACGTTACTCAGAACTCTCAACTTCTCTCCAGCTGAACGAATCCTTCTCCTTCCACCCTTTCCACCGCCGCAATGCCTGCCACTGCAAAGGACCACCTCGAGGTCGGGGGCAAGATCGCCTGGCTTGCATCCCTCGACACGGCTTTCACGCCCGAGAAGAACTACCGCCGGACGTCTATCATCTGCACTATCGGCCCCAAGACGAACTCGCCCGAAGCTATCAATGCCCTTCGCAAGGCCGGTCTCAATGTTGTTCGCATGAACTTCTCCCATGGCAGCTACGAATACCACCAGTCTGTCATTGACAACACCCGTGCCGCCGAGAAGGCCCAGGCTGGACGACAAGTAGCCATTGCCCTCGATACCAAGGGCCCTGAGATCCGAACCGGAAACACCAAGGACGATGCCGACCTCCCCATCTCTGCTGGCAAGGTTCTGAACATCACCACCGACGAGAAATATGCTACTGCCTGTGATACTGATAACATGTACGCTCGAGCCTTGTCCTTCTACCCAGCAGCATTGAAGCGGGCTAACATGTGGACTCCAGGTACGTTGACTACAAGAACATCACCAAGGTCATTGAGCCCGGTCGGATCATTTACGTGGATGATGGCATCCTGGCCTTCGATGTTCTGAAGATCAAGGACGAAAAGACAATCGAAGTCCGAGTACGGAACAACGGCTTCATCTCGTCCAAGAAGGGCGTCAACCTGCCCAATACCGATGTCGACCTTCCGGCCCTTTCTGAGAAAGACAAGAGCGATCTTAGATTCGGTGTCAAGAACAATGTCGACATGGTGTTTGCCTCATTCATTCGCCGTGGTCAGGACATCAAGGACATCCGCGAAGTCCTCGGCAAAGAAGGAGCCCATATTCAGGTTGTCGCCAAAATCGAGAACAGGCAAGGCCTAAACAACTTTGAAGAGATCTTGCAGGAGACCGATGCCGTCATGGTAGCCCGTGGAGATGTAAGTTGACCCACTAACGCTATGTTGTCTAACCCAGTTGGCATATTTACTGACTTTCTTGCAAAGCTCGGAATTGAGATCCCTGCCGCAGAAGTTTTTGCCGCGCAGAAGCGCCTCATTGCTCTTTGCAACATGGCTGGCAAGCCTGTCATCTGCGCTACTCAGATGCTCGAATCCATGATCAAGAACCCGAGACCAACCAGAGCCGAGATCAGCGATGTGGGCAACGCCGTCACTGATGGCGCCGACTGCGTCATGTTGTCTGGCGAGACGGCAAAGGGCAGCTACCCCAACGAAGCTGTCAGCGAGATGCACGAGACTTGCCTGAAGGCCGAGAACACCATTCCTTACGTGTCGCACTTTGAAGAGATGTGCGCGCTCGTTACTCGCCCTGTGAGCATTGTTGAGTCCTGCGCCATGGCTGCGGTCAGGGCATCGCTTGATCTGAATGCCGGCGGCATCATCGTTTTGTCCACCTCTGGTGTCTCGGCAAGACTTCTTTCCAAGTATCGCCCTGTGTGCCCAATTTTCATGGTCACCCGAAATGCGTCAGCATCGCGATACGGCCATCTGTACCGAGGCGTCTACCCGTTCCTCTTCCCCGAAACCAAGCCAGACTTTAACAAGGTCAACTGGCAAGAGGATGTCGACCGCCGAATCAAGTGGGGCATCCAGCACGCCATGGATCTCAACGTGTTGAGCAAGTTAGACACTGTCGTTGTTGTCCAGGGCTGGAAGGGTGGCATGGGTAACACGAATACCCTGCGAATCGTCAAGGCAGATTCTGAGAATCTTGGTCTGGGAGAGTTGTAATACCGTTGAGTTTGGTCCGATGAAGGGTTCAGATTGACGCCACGCGTGTCCGGGTAGGACGTTATCTTTAGGCTGTGAATGAATAAAGTTAACCTTCAATCTGAGTTGTACTTCGCGTTGTGAACTGCGCCTGCTTGCTGATCCCGCTTCCAGTTCTCTTATTCTTCACACTTTACACCCCCACGGTCCTCAAATTCGTTAATACCAAGATTGATGAGATAGCTCATTCGTGTATTCCGTACCCGAAGTAGTTGAGCTGATATGTAGGAGAACAACAGGAGGTATCTATTCGAATATTCGAGGCTCGCTTTACTATTCATTGGGATGACCTCTAGCAGGCATCTGCACATACTGATTCCTCAGGTTTCACGTCGGGCATATGCATATCGACCAGCGAGCCAGCGCAGGATCAAAATCCCTTGGGTTTCCGGCTTTGGCATTTGGCGTGGACAAAGACGAGCAAGACTTTGCCATGAACCTGTGGTAACATAACGTGGATGAGAGAGGTCCCTGCGAGCTTATGGGGGAGCTGCCACGAGAAACTCTCTTGCGAGTATAGCTTTGCCTCGAATAACAGATTTCATTTAGACTATGCGGCGGCGGCTTGCTTTGTCTGAGAGGAAGCAAGGAACCAAACCCCACAGCTGTGTTCTATACATGCTGAAAGGCCTGTCTGAGCTTGATGCGAACCCGTGTCCGCTTTTCTTTTGGCAGTGACCGAAGGTCCACGTCCAGCGGGATACCGCCGGATTACTAGCCATGGGATGGACAACTCGCCAAAGACAGAGGATCAGAAGATTACCGTCGACAACACTGCACAGAGGTTCCGTACTCGCGTCGTTCCGCCCTCACCAACTCGGCAATCGTGCCGAAAGAGTTTGCCAAGAGCTATATCAGAGTATCAAGAAAGTAAAAGGAGGTTTGGGCGTGGGCCAACCAGCATATCCCTCTGCGGGACTGAAGAAAGCCCGCCACGTGGATGGGGGTGATGACCTGGTTCTGGAGAGAATCAATAGATTACCGTACAAGAGAGCACGGCAATACTAGCTTGGGCGTCCATATTGCCTGTCCCACGTACAGACGAGGCAATAACGACATGATGACTGAGACCAGGGCATGCAGTCTCTACGGAGGGGCCACTATTCATGGCCAAGGGGACAGTAACAGGGTCAATGGCACAAGCACACGCCAACACGATTCTGATCCCTACGTTCCCATGGACATGTGTCTAGAGCAAGTGGCGAATCCTGCTAGGAAATCAGAAGAGAATAGGTTCGAACATTTGGGGGGATCTGAAGAGAGACGCGGGCTGCGTATCGCCTCGTGGAGGCCTATGTTCTGCCCACATTTAATCCACGAAAGCTCCGCGGGCATGGACAACATCAACAGTCCAGCAAAGCCAAGCAAGGGCGGGCTCCCCATCGGTCCTATCGCATGACGATCCTACTAATCTAGCCCCAAGACACTTGCCAGATCCGGCCACCTCTGGAACTATCGCGGACGTCGACAATTGATGGAAAATGGGTTCGGAGCGCTCGCTTCGCCCGCCAACGCAATATCGCCGCAACAAGACCAAGGCCGCCACCTGCACCCCAGGTTCCCATGCCTACTACCCCGGATCACATGGACGGCAAAAGGGACGCTCCTGCCGGCATGTTCAATTTGCTCCCCAAGCCCCGTTCAATAACTGGTGCGATGGTGAATGGTGGGATGGGCGACTTTAACCGCCGGCTATTGAACCGACGGCAAGTCATCCTCCTTCCGTCATTTCGTCACCTAGCAATTTGCGCCTACATGATACATCGGGAATATAGGGCGTGCTGCGTGGAAGGCCGTCCATGTGCCGGCTTCCAGAAGACGCTCAGATATAAGATGGCTGTCGCCGCTGCCAGGCTCAGTGGTCCGACCAGTCCTGTGTACGCGCGCTCCCCGACACTCCCCTGACCATCGCTCAATTCTCTCACAAAGACAAGATGAAGTTCAGCGCTACCGTCCTGGCGCTTGCGTCTCTCGCCCAGGCTCACTGTAAGTGATTCTACTCCGCATGTTGCCCCCCTTCCGCGGGAGGGCTGTTGGTTCCGTGCCGGTGCTAACGCGTCGCCAGACACGTTCCCTTCGATCACTTACGGTGGCAAAAGCACCTCGGCTTGGGAATATGTTCGGAAGACGACAAACTACCAGTCAAATGGCCCGGTGACCGACGTCAAGAGCGCGCAAATGACATGCTACGAGCTCGCCCCGGGAACCCCAGCAGGAAAGACCTTGAACGTCACAGCCGGCAGCACAATTGGTAGGCACCAAGTCTTCCTCCTCGCATGTAGCCCAAACTAAAACAAGGCCAAACAGGATACAATGCTGTGGGCCCCGTTTCCCACCCCGGACCGGTGAACTTCTACATGGCCAAAGCCCCCGGCAGCGCGGCGAGCTTTGATGGAAAGGGCGCGGCGTGGTTCAAGATTTACAACGACGGGCCGAGCATCTCATCCGGCGGCATGTCATGGCCTACCCAAGGTACGTGCTTTATCCGGCTTCTAGCTGGAGACCGTTCAAGCTACGATCAAACCCACTAACTGCGAAATCAGGCAAGGGAACGTTGAACGTTCAAATACCCAAGTGCATTGCCGACGGCGAGTACCTTCTCCGCGTCGAGCACATTGGACTCCACAGTGCCGGCAGCGTCAATGGAGCTCAGCTGTACATCTCGTGTGCCCAGCTCAGCGTCTCCGGTGGTACCGGAACGGCCAAGCCGACCTTCCTCTCCTTCCCCGGGTCGTACAGCTCATCGGATCCCGGCCTCATGATCAACATCTACTATCCCGTCCCGACGAGCTACAAGGCACCGGGCGGCAACCCTCTTACCTGCTAGATTACTTGCTTATGCACATGGTTATCGGCGCGCTACATTAAGGGGAGTTCAGGAGGAGTGACTTGATGGCAGCCTAGAGATTTGGGATTATTCATGTACATATTTATAAGAGACAACCTTTCTTTGCTGCCAAACGCCAATTTCAGGGTCTGCTTCCGTGATTTCCAGGACATCATGGGAGCCAGAGTGCCTGAGTGTCGGGCAAAGCCCGCTGAAGATCTCCATGCTGTCACGAGGTGTATCACAAGATTTTACACAACTCATCACGTAGCACGTTCAAATACGTCCACCACCAACGGCCAAGCCTGCTTGGATCATCCGTCGCCGCGTGGCCAGGGAATAGGCAAAGGGGACCCCCTGGAGAGCTACTTAAATGAGAAAGCATATCCAAGATCTGATTGCCCATGGTGCACCTGACAGTGTATGTAGTCTGGCTCAGGAAGCCGCAAGAAAATAACATTAATTTGGACGACCGTCACTTCACAGCACCTTCATTGAAGGCTAACTAGCAGCGATTCGATAACTCCAGCAAATCTAACCGTTCCATTGCAGTAAATCGACAGTCTAGGGCATAAAATCCTTGCCCAGCTAGGGAACCCAACTCCGATAACCATTCTTTGGAGGGGGGGGCATTACAATGCCTCGATGGCTTTCATAAGAATTTCCACACCTCTCACTCCAACCTCGTCGCCATTTCTTAGCAGAGACGCAACGTCGCTCAGTATCCCGAGGGGTATATAGCAGCCCGACTTAGCCTTCTCCAGACTCTCCTTAAGCCTGCTAGTGTGCTCCCACTCCTTGGCGGCCACCTCGGCCCTTTCGATGATACGGTTGGAGATACCGCACATCGCGGCGCAATGCATACCAAAGCTGCCTTCCGCAACTCCATCTTCGAGCTTGTACATGAAATTCACCCGTCTCTCTTCGTCATCGACGTGGATCTGCATACGTCGTGCTCGGATCTCTGGATGGTTCTCAAACTCGGTTGCGAGAGAGTGATAGTGGGTGGCGAAGAAGCCGATGCAGCCTATGTGGGTTGCGACATGATGCAGAACCGCTTGCGCTACAGCAACACCGTCGTATGAGCTGGTGCCGCGACCGAGCTCGTCCAGAATGACGAGCGACCGAGGAGTTGCCTCGGAGAGAATTTTCTTCGTCTCCGAGAGCTCAACAAAGAATGTGGACTGAGCAGCGAAGATGTTGTCGTTAGCACCCAGTCGGGACATGATTCGATCGACTGGTGTCATCCGGGCAGAGACCGCGGGCACGTAGCAGCCAATCTGAGCCATGATGACAGCGATGCAAGACTGCGATGAATTAGCGAAAACTATGGGCCAGAGAACAGATGCGGTACTTACCATGCGCAACACAGTAGACTTTCCGGCGGCGTTCGCTCCTGTCAGAAGGTTGATGTTGGCTGACCCGCCTCCTAACTTGATATCGTTGGGGATGAAGTCGGACACAGTGTTGAGCATGCAAGGGTGGCGGAGGTCTTCGAAGTCCACCACACTCCTTTCTTCGTCAACGAACTGCGGCCGGCAGCTTGGCTCACCCAAAGACGAGGATGCCTTAGCAAGACTGACAAGGCAGTCTAACTGGGAAATGATCCTGATGGCTTTCAACCAGGTTTCATAATCGGTGTCGAATCGCTCAAAGAATCGCGAGGCGACTTCCTTCACAATCTGAGAGTGCGTCTCTTCAGCCTCTTGCAGCTCACGGACGAGCTCAGTCAGATCATGAAAGTAGTACCGCTTGACGCTAGCGGTTGCTGACATCTGCCGCCAACTCGTTGGGACCTTGACGGCCTTCGGGGCTTCGATCTGGTAGACTTCCTTGCCAATATCTGTGAACTTCAGAGTCTTGCACTTCACCTCGGCCTTTTTCTTCTCAAGGAGAGAGTGGAGCTCTTCCTTGATGCCTTCGATGCGATCTTGGCTGTTGTCAAAGTCTTCCTCTATACCGCGCTCGGGAATGAGTATCCTCTCATCCCGGGCCTTCTTGCGGTCGAATGCGGTTTTCCAGTACGACAGAGGCTCGTCCAAGTTCGGCATCGACGACAGTAAGCGGTCAACAAGTCCGTTGCCGCCGCCGAACGCCGTCAAGAGGCTCATTGTGTACTCTATCTGCTCGAATCCTTCGAGAACTCTCACGAAGTCTTCAGGCTTGCAAGATGAAGCATGGATCCTCGAAATGAGGCGCTCGAGGTCAGGCATCTTCGTCATTTGCGAGGAGAACTGCTCCCTCATACTTCGATCCGCGTTTAGCATGTCTACCGCATCGAAACGATCGTTGATGCGCTTTATGTCGCAGAGAGGATGGCACACCCACTGGCGGAACAGTCGCTTTCCAAAGGGAGTGACGCATCTATTCAGAAGCGTGAAGAGGGTGCCTTCAGAGCCCCCGTTGACGCTGTTGGAGAATATCTCAAGGTTGATAAGAGTCTGGCCGTCCAAGATGAGGGTGCCGTTGCGGCGAATAGGATTGTACCACTCGAAGTTGCCCTGAGAGAGGAGGCTGCGCTCCATTTTCAGCATCCTAAGATACTGGACAAGAGCTCCAAGGGCGGACATTAGCAGATCCTTATCTTTTGCCTGTCCCAGCTCCACAGGCCACACTTGCTCTTGCTGACCCTCGGCAGAGAAGTAGCCACTGCAATCGAATTCTCGTCGAGTCAGATCGGCGTCCCAGAACTCGGTTCCCGGCTTGAGATAGTTCCAGATCGTCGTGGGAGAGGTGCTGTTCTTAAGAATGCGCAACGCCTTGGTTGAGATGCGAGATTTCTCAAGCAAGAGCTCTCGTGGACTTGTCTGAGCAACAAAAGTTTCGAATTTCGTCAGGTCAACATCGTCTTCAAATTCCGAGATGAAGAACTGGCCTGTCGCGCAGTCTACGAAGGCGATGCCAAAAGCAGGCTTGCCATCAACCACGGATTCCTTGATGGCGGCGCAGTACGTCGCGAGATCGTCCTGGAGCATGCTACCGTCGACGAGAGTGCCGCCGGTAAGAATGCAAGCAAGTTCGCGCCTGATGATCTTGTCGACCTTTTTGCCCTTGGCAGAAGTGTCTTCTCGCTCGCGCATCTCCTTGCCCAGAGCGGATTCCATCTGGTCGACACGCGCAACCTTGTATCCTTTGGCAACGAACTGGTTCACCCACATGTCTAACGAGCTCTCGGGTACACCAACCATTCGCATGTTGACCCGGTCTGTAAGTTTGAGATCGAACAGCTGGTGGCCGATGGTGGCATCGTTCTCGTACAGCTCGTAGAACTTGCCCTTCTTGAAGAAGACCACTGTATCCCAAAGCTTTTGCTTGATTTCCCAGTATTGCTTCTCGAAGGGCGAAAACTTGTTCCAAGCGTGAGGGGGAATGTATACGGATGTCGGGTCGTACTCTGGATTCCCAGGGGCGTTCCGATTGATGTCGGACATGTTAGCCAGCCAGGGGTACCTGTCTTGCGGATCCTTGTCGTGTGCCTTCTCCTTTATTTTGGGATTTGACAGCTTGGTTGGTCGTACAGCCGCTGTAGTGGCAGGTTGAATGTTGTTGGGGTCGAATCGCCACTGCTGGGCCGTAGACGTAGAAGGGACATCCTCCATGGCCACCTCGTCGAGATCCTCGACGCTCTCTTCCTGGACAGAGACCGGCGAGACATTAGATCGTTTCCTAGAAGACTGAGTCTTCGGCTCGCGACGCTTTCGTTTCTTCGACTTGGAATGGCCGTCGGATTCATCTGAAACGACGAAGTCGTCCATGTCTTCTGCTAACGAGTCAGAAGCTGTTCTCTCCTGAAATGAGGGCGGACCTTACCATCATCTTCCTCTACTGGCTCTTTGTCAACAGCTTCATCGTAGTCGTCCTCGTCTTCAACAACTGCCGTCCGCACCCTATTGCGGCGCCGGGGTTGGGATGCACGAATCGGTACGAATGGATCCTCGTCGTCTTCGTCCGAAGACTCGGCATAGTTGACGGACTTCTTTGCCTAACAAAAATCCACAGTCAGTTGGAAGAATCCTCAAAGATTCAAGGGTGAATGAGCTTCGCGTACCTTCCGAGTCGGGCTGCTAACAACAGCTACCTTTGGCCCACGTGCCTGCTTGGTTCCAATCTCAGCAGGCGTCAATGGCGATGGCAAAGATTTGCCGACTACCTTCAAAATGCTGGAGTCCATATTTTCCTGGGAGCTGGCGGGCTCCAGAGCATCACTACTAGGCACTGGTGTGATGTTGTGGGGACGCTTGGGTTTGGAAAGCGAATTTGATTTCGTGGTTTCCTTCAAGCAGGGCGACGAGTCCGGGGCGGTCTCGGTGGTAGACTTCGCTGCTGAAGATTTGACATTGCTGGCAGCAGACTTGGAGAAGAAGCCCAAGATACTCTGCTGCTTCCCAGTCGACACGGAGGAGGCAGGCTTCTTTGCCGTCGTCGGTGTCCTCGCGGGAGTCCTCGCGGGAATGGAGGCCTTTTCGCCCATCGTAACAGAGGTCGTCCTCGACTCCAGCAGCAATTGGGGGAGAAAAGTACAATATTACAGAGTCGTCTGACAGATGGATAGGATTCAATCTCTTTACAGTCAATCAATGCTTATGGAAACAAATGGCAAGACAACCAGTTACAAGGTAAGATGAGAGAGATGCAGCTCTGGGGTGTGAAGATGGAGATGGAGGTTGATTATCTGGATGCACGTACTTTATTGGATTTGGAGAAGTTGGGGGAAACGCGACTGGACGTGACAATCATAGCAGGGATCGCGTGCCGTGGAAGTTAATTAGGTAAGGTTACTTACCAAGGTCGCGTCTCAGTGACACGACCCCCCTGACGGGGTACCCTGGAAAATGCACTGGACTAACTAACTTGGGGGGGATTACGAGTCCAAATAGCTGCTGGATGGTCCCCATTTTTTAGGGTTCGCGACGTTGTTTCAGGGAACTAGCTACCGGCAATCAGCCCCGCACGCCACCAGCCGACGTTCGCGCGTTCCTAGGTCCACTTCAAATTACTCCATACGTAGTCCAGGGTAGGTATTAAGAACTGCCATACTATCATGGGCAAAGGACGTATTTCCCGACTTATTACTGGAGGACATTACTGGTTGCCTTTATCATGACTGAAGTAAGAGACACAAGAAAAAGCGCAATAAACAAATTGGTATTGAGTGATGAGTGTGAACCTTCCTCGGCGGCTCTCCATCAATAATAGTACAACAGGGATCCAGTCCTTGGCTCATCCAGTTACTCCGCAGCACTACAAACCTACGGGTGCTGCTTGAGAGCTCAACTTCTACCCATTATCCAGAGCATCCAGCTGCCAAGTGTAATGAAGCATCGGAAGAGCAAAAACTTCAGTCCTGTACTGTGCCCCATCTCAATTCGTCGACGGGACTCCTTGAGGACCTTTGTCGCTCTCGGAAGACAGATGCTATCGAACGCCGCGACAGCCAGCTCCATCGAGTTTCCCCCACAGAGTTGGTCCGCCAGATCCCATCCGTCTTTCAAGGCCAGGCTTGCCCCGTAACCGGCAAACGGGCTCACCGCATGGTTGCTGTCGCCAATGAAGACGATGCCAGCCCCGTTTTTGTCGTGACGGAGCGGAAGCTTGTCACGCGCATTCAAGCACAGCGTCGTGGCCGGGTCCGTGGCTTCAACCAGCGTCTTGAACGGTTCACCAAAGCTGCTCCCTAGCTCCAATGCCTCATCCATCAGCCGCCTGATCTGTGTGGGGGAGTTGCGATCATGCTGTCCCCGCGGGTTGGCCTCGAGTCGGCTGAGGGCCCAGACGACACTGTGCTTGTCGACTGGGGAGAAGAAACAGGATACTCCTTGGCCAGACAGCATCAACCCCCAGTTGTTGTCAACTGGCTGAGGGAGGCTTCCTTGGAATCTGGCACTGCCGCCAAACTGGACAACCCCGGCGTACTGCAGCCCGTCATTCGGTCGCAAGCAGCCTCTAATCCGGCTGCTTGCGCCATCTGCAGCGACCAAAAGATGGCACTCGTCGGAGTCGGCGTCCGGGCCATCAATACCAGATGTTCCAGCGAGGGTAACTTTGACCAAACCCGTGTCAAGCTTTTCGGCCGCAATACATGATGTCCCCCAAACTATGGTGTCGGTGGTAGTGACGGCATCGATCAAAACCTGACGGAGGTGCTTCCGCGCAATCCTAATGCCTGCTGTCGGGAGGCCGGCAGCGGGTCGGAAGCGAACACTTAGCAGCTCCTTCCAGTCCGTGTCCCAAACTTTGAAGCATCCAGTCCCCTCCAGTCCCAGAATGGCGTGCTGTAGAATCTCATCCAATAGACCTAGCTGATTCAACGCAAACAGGCCGCCAGTCTCGTCATAGCCTGCTAGAGAAATGCTGTAGCCCTCCCGGTTGACGCTGGCTTCCTCGCTATCTCTGTCGTAGACGACGATGCTAGGAGGCTGAAGTGCGGGATTCCACTGTTTGCGGAGCCCGATCACGAAAGCCAACCCAGCTATTCCAGCGCCGGCCACAATTATCTTCTTCCCTTCCAGGAAATGCTGCTGCGCGGGGTCCATGATAATGTCGAGAAACCAGTCTCCAGCACCAACATTAGAGATCTACCCATTATGAGACGAGACCTGAGATCTTCTTCGGGTTATATATCCGATCTTACTTCATTATAACATTTTGGCGACTGCAGAATAACTCTTCTCCCGTGTGGTTGACGACGTACGAACAAACGCGTTGCGTGACGTGTCTATTGGTGCAGGGGGTTTCCTCGGCCATGAGCCGAGCCCGAAGGCCGAGATTCGGAACAAAGATGGTATCTCTCTTACTCTAGACTACCGAGATTGGATGCTTAGGCCAGAAATTCTAGTGACGAATAATCTAATGATATAAGTTATTGCAGGCATTTATGCGTATGACAATCGAAAGTGCACAAGGCAAATTGGGTAGCTGATAAGTATAAATTTGAACACAATTTGCGTAATTTGCTGCGTTGGGCGCAGTGCCGTGTATTCGAGATATACACTGATGTGAACCGCAACGAACTCGATCAGATACCATGCCAGCTGCGAAGCCTGTGCAAAGTTATTGACGCTTGCGCGTTGATTAAGAGTAGTCGTGTTCTAGTCTTTCCACGTGCTAGTACTGGGAGCGCTTCTAAGGCTGTTCTGCCTCTACATCTTGTGGACCGTTTGGAAGGTTGTGTAGCATGGAACTTCTTAGGTCTCTGTGTAAGTCATCGACCCCAACCTTCCCTTGGTTAATGGTATGCAAAGCCAGCTAAAGTTGAATTAGACCATTGAGTCGATATGGGAGGGGAATGTTGAAGAAGTCAGTGATGCATATGGTCTAATATGCCTAGTAGACCAGATTCACGACTATGCTGCCAATCACCATCGCCCGTTCGTCATGAATTATTTAGAAGCATGGCATAATCGACACCACGACAATGGGATACTGCACACCCTCGTCTCGGGATCTCGGTACTGTGACAGAGAGCGATAGAGAGTTGAAAGATGTGGAAATGAGAGGGCTAGGCTTTGATGGTCTTGACGGAACTGGCAACTCTGGTGACCTACAGAGAGTTTGACAGAATACTCAATTCTGTCAACAATGCAATCTCTGTCTGCGATGTCCTCGAATATCTGCTACTTAAAGAATGAACGACGCTCTCCAGAAAACAAAAGGCGCTGGGAACGCGAGCAAAAAATCGACGTCTTCGTGATCTCAGCCAAACTCCGAACGTGACAAGACGATTCAAGAAAGGCCAAAGACTCGATCCTCTTACAAAGACAGAGATCGCTGACCAGGAGCTGTCAGGAATTGTAGCTGAACATCCACCAGAGTTAGGGGCCATCGAGAATGCAAAAGCAAAGCGTAAACGAAGACGTCAAGCCAAGGCGAAGATCTCCGGGAAGTAAGCACCAAGCATGGACGTGGAGGTTACCCGTGGTGATGGTAGGTCTCTATCAAATTTCTATGCCAGCGTCTCATTTCGAAGTTCACGCAAGTTGAGGAGCGGGGCGCTCTGCAAAGGGGGAAAGTCAGAGGAAGACGCTTTCCAAAGGTAGACGGAGACATACCTACTAGTTCCGTGAAGCAAAGGCTTGAGTTACATGAGACCGGACGTGGAACCCGGCAGTGGGCGGCGGCTTAACCGCCGTTGCTATTACCCAAGCGACAGGATTCTACCCCAACTTTTGTAAGAACTTGGGTGTCCCCGGTCATATGCAGATTATCCAGATACACAAGTCCCAATAACTAACCCATCTGTTTTCACGGTCTTGGCGCCCCGCAGAATTTGCCGCCAGTCATTGCCGATACACGAAGTTCGAGATCCGGAAACCAAGTATGTCGAACTGTTAGACTCGGATCCTAACGTAAGGGCATGTGGCCGAGATATAAAGTGAAGACGGTCAGCAGAATTGTATGTTCCCTTTGAAGACTCAGGTCAGTGAACCTGTCTTTGTAGCTGTGCTAGAGTAAGCTGGTTCCTCGTTCTATTCAGCTTGCATCAATGTTACATCTGGGGTTGAAGTTCGCATTGGCTGCGTTGGCAGCCAACAGGTAAGAGATCATGTTCCAACTGAGCGAGTGCATATCATTCCACACTCCTTCAGCTATTTCCATAGTTTGGACATTGCTAATATTTGCAGTGTCATCGCCAGTGCTATACTATCCCGCCAGACAGAAACGTTCGTGCCCCGACCAGGATACTTCCCAGCCACAGGGGATGACACCATTGCAGGCGGCATCTTCTGCATCTCGCTGCCGGATCTTGCCACCTATCTCTCACAGACTCGCAACAAGCCTGCAGCAACAGGATCAGAAAGCCCCAGGGGTGCTGGCACTGTCACATCGGGTTCTGGCCCCTATGCCGCCCAAATGATCCAGGACTCGACGCTGCCTGATCACACCATATTTGCGCCAAAGACTCCGCCGAACGTGGTCATGCCGTTCGTTGCCTGGGCTAATGGCGGCTGTGCCATGGATCCCTCGACATACCGGAATTTCCTGACCGAGATTGCCAGCTATGGGTATGTCATTGCTGCAGATGGTCGGCCGGGAGGTGTGGGGGGAGCTCAGTCTAAAGTCTCGGACATGAGAGCCTCAATCGACTGGGCTGAGAAGGGCGGGGCATCCAAGTACGGCCAAATCAACATCGCCAACATTTCGACAATGGGCCACAGCTGCGGCGGCTTATCTTCCATGTCCACGGCGTACCATGACAAGAGAGTCAAGCGCATTATCATGTTTAACATTGCCATCTTCCAGGATGAGAGACGATACCTTTTGCAGGAGATTGACGTGCCGGTTGCTTATTTTGTCGGCGGCGCATCTGATATGGGCTATCCTAACGTGAGTGCTCCCATTCCGCCTGTCGTCAATGGTTCTGTTGCTCATATTGACACTTGCTAGGCCCAAAAAGACTACAGGCAACTTCCTAGTGGCCTTCCCGCGTTTAAAGCGAGCCTTGACACTGGCCACGAGTCTACATTCTCCGCAACGAATGGAGGCAAGGCTGCGAAGGCGGCCCTGGCGTATCTGGAATGGCAGTTCAGGAGCAATGAGACGGCCAAGGCGGCCTGCCTAGACCCAGCAGCTCGTGGAAGCCTTGTTTCGGATAAGTGGGCCGTCGAGTACAAGAACTGGTCTTGATTTGGCAAGTGTAAGTTGCATGAGAACATAACAGAGCGGATGCCTTGTGAGTTGGCTATGTTGAACTGAATCATGCCGAAGAAGCTTGCAGCTTGCTTGTCAAGCGTGAGATATGGCTAGGGAAGAGATTGTTGAGAAGTTGCACTCACTGGCTAGCTTATCAAAACGTCATTTTATTACACTTTCCGTGCGTCGCTCAGGCTGTCTTCATTTCTTAACAACTGTGCTGCGTGTATTGTATTGAACAGTCCGGCCGCAACTCGCCGTGGTGACGAAGCGCATACTGTTCTAGCATCACTGTGTCGCTGCAGTCTCCTATTCTTGATAGGTGCTACTCACAATTCAATACAATCTGTTCAACATGGATAGCTTCTATAGCCCGGCGGTATGGTTTTCGAGAACCCCGGGGTTTTAGAACATTTTCTGGCCCTCTTAGGCCGAGAATGTCTTCCTTCTATGGAGGTGCAAAAGTATTGCGTTACCTCTGACCCAGGCCCTGCTTTTTGACTTGCATAGCAACAAAGTAATTGAAGTAGATTCTTTTAAACATCCAATTTGTCTAGATAGAGTAGCGGGAGTCTCTGAAATTCTCCACAAATACAGATGAAGAGGAGTCAGAAACATCGTACTAATAGGGATTTTGATCCTTTTGCTATGCGAGATTACAACATGTTGAATATAACGCACCGTATAGAGATTTGAGAGTGATATAACCGTCTAATGGAGTTTTGTAGCATATCATTCATGTTATTTTCCATTGTTCAGAGTTGCCGTTATCTTTCATCCAGTCTTGCCCGGAGGTTGCAACTTAAGATATCACCATGCGACTGATTCGTAGATCCATCTTGTTCACACTTCAGATCTAGCAAGAACTGATGAGCTGTGGGAACCGTGTAATGAAAAATTCTCTTTAAGATCGCCTGTCTCGAAGTGCTGAAAGAGCGTATGCATACTATCAAGTCTTCTAGCACGCGTTTATTCTTGTAAATCACTTCGGCCAGACGGAGATTTTCAAGCCTGGCCCAAGTTTCGTATTCAACGCGAAATGACACCTGAATCTAAAGCAGTCAATCAACAAGATTGAAACAGCTGACTAGTCTATACCCAACTTGCAAAAGTTGACGCGCCAGTAGATAGAAAGAACACAATGCTTCCTGTTGAAGTAGCTCTCCTGCTGAACAATGACTATGCAGAGTAATTAGATAAAAAACAGGGCTTGTTCCTGTCAACTGAGCGCAACTTTGGATACGTCTGGACTTAGACGTTGCCATAGAATGGGTGCCTGACTTCCCACATGACATCTCATCCCTCACTCATGCATAACAAGCAGCAGTATCAGAACTTAGGTATTCACATGACACGAACGACATTCGTCCCGTCCCAGGCAAGTTGCATATTTTATGCCAGTGGAGGATTGGGATGCCCGGATGGTAGGGGTTCACTCGGGTAGCCCAGATGTAAGCACTATCGATTTGCTTCTGGGTTACCGGGATTCATGACCACAGTAGGGTAGAAGGTATCATGGTGAGATAGTGGTATGGTCAGTCCAGCGAATAGGAAGCCATGGCTAGAGAGGAACCGCTGAGAACTACCGGGACCTCGCTAGCTGCTTGTCTAGGGCTGGTACTTAATGCTGAGTGAGATTCAATGTCATCCTACCTGCGGATGCTGACGGTCAGCGGTTTCAGCAAGACACGGGAGCAGCAACCCATATTTCTGCTGGAGTTCCAAAGGCCACGACACGAAGGTAACCCAGAAGGCTGCAATGAAAATATTGAATAAAAAATCTGCATGATATTCTAAGAATAGTTGACATCACCGAGATGAAACAAACGCGAAGAGACAAAGGAGCAGCGCTTCCCAGTAGTGATTGTGCACTACTTGGCCTGCGGTCTGCCACATTGATTGGCTTTTCTCTCTCCATCCAATTCTCAATTCTTTGCTACTTAATGAAGCAGTGGCGAAGACCATCCAGACACTTCATACTGCATATACAGAGGATGAAGGAATCCCGTTGTGGATGGCCTTAGAGCCAACAGTCATCCCTGCAGCGTTACCCCCAACTCGCAGTAACGCTACGAAATACCGATGGATGGGTGCGCAGCTGTTATCTGAGAACATGGTGGTATCATTTGTCTGGGGACTGTGCTCTTTCAAATCGGGTGCGTTGCAGGATCCATTCTTGCAGATTGATCCTGACGGAGCAAAGCGACGTGCTCGCGACCGAGTGGCAATATTAATAGGAAAGATGCAAGCAGGTCTTGCCAGACTGGAGATTGGGTTGTATCGAACAAGCAAACTCAGCACGGTGGCGGTTCTTTATTGGATCGTCTACGATAATAAGCGCCTGGGCTGGGCGATGCCAGTCGAGAACTCGTTGGAAGAATGACTCGGCTACGGGTAATTCGAGACGCGCTATGAATGTACTATATAGGGCATGAACGTATCCAGACGAGAAGGATCGTGGAACTGGATCGACAAGATCTGGGCCTGCAGGAAACAGGGTCTTCGAAACTGGCTGTTGGGAGCACAGGGCAGTCAACGATGCATGAGATTCTTCGAATCTGGGTCGGAATGTAACTTTACGCATCACCAACCTTGAAACTTCTGGCGGAAAGGGTCTCGGCGGAGGATGGACGACCCGGTGAATCACTCCCGGCGGATCTCATCTTTCTGCAGGAGAATGTTTGGAAGGTTTGAACGATGATCATGACGGGATTCGTGGCTGTAGCGCCCTCGTATTAGCCGGCGGAGCGGTGATCCTGGGGGTTTTCTTGGCAAAATTGTACCCGGTACATTCGGGCCGAGCAAATAGAGGGCATGTTTGCTAGCCATTTCGCTGGAACAAAGCTAAGATTGCAGGCATATGAGAAGTATTGCACATTGCAGAAGCGAATAACGAAAAAACGTCCCCTGACCTGTCGTTGGAAGAGAGTAATAAAGAGTGGGTGGTGCGCCCCAATTAACCGGAAATGGATCCCCCTTTTTTGTTTTCAGGTGGGACAAAATCTGGGGGAATAAGGGGGGCGGGGCAAAGATCCTGAAGTTTCAAACCTCGAGCTTGGCCAAGGCAAGGTGAGGCCTCGGTGAGGTTCGGTGAGGCTCGGCGGAGCCACACACTGCGTTTCAGAAGGTGAGGCGCCTTTCTTGACGCGTAATTGGTGCGATTAAATAGCGACCGAACTCCCTGCCAGGAAATCGAGCCTAGTGAAGAAAAAGAAAGAAAAAATGGAACAATGCCTGGAGGATCCCTGTGAGCCCCCCGAGATAGCGTAAACACTACTGGGATGGGCAAGTCTTGATTCGCCGCTACATTTGCCGAAAGAAACTGGGGAAATCCAGTGGATCTTTTCTTTTTCTTTCTTTGATTTGGACGCTAATTAAGACGAACTTTACCTGCGCCGAATGAATGGATGGACCTCGGCCGCGAATGAGCAGGCGACCACAAAGTCAGGTGCGTCGCGAGTCGACGGGAGCGGCAGCAGAAGTTTGTCCATTGCGTAACTGGCTTGCAAATCATTGACAAAGTTAAATCACATACGGAGTATCGAGATGATCTGTTACAAGACTCTTCGTATTTTTGCACGCACGTTCGTCAGTGGCTGCTGCGTCCGACCCCATCCGTGCCATCCCATTAGAGGCGGGTGTGGGTGCTGATTACACACGCCGAGAAAGGATCGACAACGGAAAGCCACGAAAAGATAACAAGATCCGCAGGTAGAGATTCGCTCTCAGCAAACTAGTGTCTATGTGTGTCTCAGGACAATTAAGGCGGTTTGGGACCTGCAACTCGCGTCATTCCACGAACTAGACTAGTTCATGGCCTTGTGGTGCATGTTTGGCCTGCCCGCATGCTTTACTGTACTCTGCTTCAACGCGGGCAAAACGACCCAGACGATTAGATAGGCATTATTCTCGGACGGCTGGGATGAACATCAGCGTCTTCCCCGTGCGAATCAAGAGACGGAGAATAGGGGGAGGCAAGCAATCATGCATTCCGCGTTACAAACTTAGTTCCCAAAGCGGTGGGACATCCATGTGGTCGGTCGGGCTTTAGCGGGCAGACGGGCGGATAAATATATACACACACATGGCAGGTCCCTCAGCTCGGGGAGGCTCTAGTTTCTTCAAGCAGGGGAGGGGGGGGGGGCACGGAAGGGAGGGAGAGAGAAGGGGAACCTGGAGGCAGAGTTCCTTTGAGGCAGGTGAACGAACGAGAGCATCTCACCCCATGAAGGGTTTTCTAATTGCGCCTACATACATCCAACGCAGTGTGTCATTGCATTTGGCAGCGTCACTTCGTTACTCGGTCCGGAGACATCCCATATGCACATGCCACATGGATGGACTGTAGCTCAACTCACGATGCGTACGACGCGCAACGGTGCAAATCCCCGGAGAGCCAACCAAACCGGTGGTCCGTCCTGTCTGACTGTTCTCTTTATCCCCCCCCCTTCCTCGCCCAAGAGAGAATTCCCACATAAGCGCACCTGCAAGTCTCCCCCAACCGCTTACGACGTCGGGCTGGCCAGTGGAAAGGACCAATATACCATAAACTCCCAGCCCTTGGGTGGGCGATCTTGGCTGCTGGCTTGGCCCTCGTGGGATAAATTTAACTGCCAGGAAGCAGGAATGTGCAGAGTCGTAGGCTGCCGCGGTACTCGTACTTGGTGTGCAGCCAAGCACCGTGCCGAGTCCGTGAAGTTTGGGACAATTCTAACCTTTCCGGGGTCTCGACACGACGCTCATTTTCCATCCATTGGTGTTTCTACGCAGGATGCCCAGTGCAACACGCTTCTACGTGCTATTCGTGTCGTCCGTACCGGGCAACGTCGTAACTGTGTGTAGTAATGTCAGCAGCCCAGCAATACACAGGATCTCTCCAAGGAATACCCTAGCCACCCCCCCTAGCTCCTTATCCCCGAGAAACTAGTCTAGAGAGAAAGAAAAATAAGTGCTCACTCACTGATGGGTCAAATTGGCGAAGGGAAACCTAATCTGGACGGGAGACCCAAGATCATGGGGTAGCAGTGGAGAGCACGGAAGTTGGCCTAGCCTAAGCCAGAACCATAATACATAGGTGGGTAAGAAGGGACCACACCCCCTAACGGGCAGAGGGGCCCCTGGTTCGGTGATCGTGCACCGCTGGTTGAATACTTCTCTCTCCTGGTTAATAGTGATAGTACTGTAGAGGAACGCGGGCGAGAGTCGATAGTGCCGATGCAAGAGACAAGGGGTCCGGTCTTTTACGAAGTATTGGTGTAAATTGCGAAAGTATTTGGTGGCGGAGCCCGTTGAGAGGCCAAGCTGTCGGATGCATTTCGACCACCGGCTGCATTTCCCAATTGGTCCTTATACCCCGTTTCTGTGCCATTGGCTCACCGCAGAGGCCGCAGCTCTCGATTCTCACGGTTCTGGGCTTTTTTCTCATTTGGTCTCGACAGTGTCCTACGGTTGGCCGGTGGTGGTGGTGTTTTTTCCCTGCTACGCCGCTATCTCGTCTATCTCCCCCAGAGGATTTCTTCCACAAATTCCCATAGAGCCCCACCCCCGGCTCTTCCACTACCGCATCCTTCACATCATCCACACCACGCACACCCACATTCCAGAGTGTACCGTAGCATGCAGCTAGGTGTGCGCGCAGCCTCTGCTCTGGGTCATTTACGTCCTTGGGTTCCTTTCGTGCTTCCTTCCACCTTCAGCCAAGCCGTAATTGGGGGGAATTTTCCCATTTGGCCGGCGCTAACGCTCCTCTCTACCTCCCGGACACGTGGCCGCCGTAACTCCAACCCCGGCTTGCCCAGGCCCCAAGATCGTTCTCCAAGACTCTAACGAGGCAGCCGAAATAAGCACCCTGCCAAATGATAGGCCCGCGGGTCCTGCGCACAGGCTGATTCGTCTGTGTCTCAATCTGTGGCGTTGGGGATCTCGGTGAAATGGCACATGGCACATGGCAGCAGTATTGGGGGGGGGTGCCTTCTTGGCTCCGGCATGCGAAAGTGTCGCAAATCAAGGAAGATGAGGGCGAATTGCGTTTCCAAGCAAGCCAAGACTGCTCTTTGTCAATAGTGACGAGGACAAGACCCAGATACCAGGGAACTGCCCTCGATGGCCCTCGATTTGACTGGTAGCTGACAAACGCATTGCTCCCCCTCACCTCTGACCCTCTCTCCAAAGCTCACGATGGCAGATCACCAGGCGCCCACCCACCCTTGAGGTTTGCAAGAGTAGGTTATTCCTATGTAGGTAGGCTGACGGAATTATGGAAGCCCCCTCCCATTCTCCTCCTTGTCCTCCCCCAGAGCTTTTTTTCTTCATCGCCGCCCCTACACCTTACATACGCCATACTTACGGGGATAGACATGCCCAGGGACCCTTGCGGCCCTCGCCTCCCGATCCCCAAGCAATCAGACTAATGATGCCTGCCTCGTGTTTTGGGGGGAACCTCATCTATCCTCTCACCCGGACGGCTACATCGATTGGGTCGCCCGACTTACTCAGTTTAGTGGTGTCTGTAGACCCCATCCAACCGCCCAGGCCAACAAGGCCGTCGGAGCAACTATCTGTATTAGCATGCGGGGGAAGAAAGATTGGGTCCGGAGTTCTTGGCCATAGAAGCCGTCCGTCTAAAGTTACGCCGTTATTGTGCATGGAAAAAGTAATTCGACTTGTCTATCTGCGCATCTCACTGCAGGAATGCGATATACTTTGCCGCACTGGTAGCCTGTCCCCCGGCTTGTCGTAAGTATCTCGCCTATAGATCGATGCAACCATCATTATGCGTGGGTGCAGATGGAACACGGAAGCGTACCATGGGTATATTTCTAGAATGGGATCAAGCTGACAGGGCTGGACTCCTTCGACACGGGAAGGAAAAAAGTAACTTCTTCGACAAGGACTGCAAGCAGCCAGACAGAGAGCGGCGGCCGGCCGCTACGTGTGTGTGAGTGGGTGTGTGCGTGTGTGTATTCTCATGTACGTCTAGTCTGTCTGTCTGTCTGTATGTATGCATTTTCTATGTTGATCGGGTTCCGTCGCCAAGCCGCTCCCCCATGCACGTCGTTTCCCACGGCCGCTCTGAAGATCATATTATAAAGAAGGGACCAGTTCTCCCCGTTTCCCGTAACCCTTCTCTCTTGGCCTTCTGCTCCTACTCCCCCTACAAAGCAAGACAAGACCGTTGGCTTGTTCTGTTTCTCATGATCTTTCTTTTTCGTGGGTAGCAGCTTCCTTTTTTCGTTCCTGCTCCACTCTGTGCCACGTCTCACCGGGCTCTCACTCCGCACAAGGTCTCACAATCGCGGCCTTTTGATTTACTTTTGAGCTGCTTTTCTAGCTCCTAGATCCCTCCCACCTTTCCGGTAGCCATCCCATTTTCAGACATTTGTGCAATCAACGGGAAGACGTCCATACAACCATTCACAATGGCCGCCCCCTTGGAGAAGACTTTGAATCCTGACGGAGGCATTCCCGTCGCGAAGGACGAGAAGACTGATACTTCTATTGAAGTCGAATACTCTAGCGACCCAGAGCGACATGGCTACGATGCGGTGGGAACGAAGAGACTCATTCGCAAGATCGACTGGACTCTCATTCCTTTCCTCGCGCTCCTCTACCTCTTGTCATTCCTGGATCGTACCAACATCGGCAATGCTCGTCTGGCCGGCCTGGAAAAGAGTTTGGGCATGAAGGGCCTCGACTACAATGTCGCCCTGTCCGTCTTCTTTCCGTGGTACGTCGCCGCTGAAATCCCATCCAACCTAGCCATGAAGCGGTTCCGTCCGTCCGTCTGGATTCCATGCATCATGATTGCTTGGGCCATCTGCACCACGTTGATGGGCATCGTGCACAATTTCGCCGGTCTCCTGGCCTGCCGCATGGCTTTGGGTGTTGCCGAAGGAGGTCTGTTCCCGGGTATCACGTACTAGTAAGTATTGAAAGGTCCTTTTATGGTTTTGCACCAAATTCTCACATCCACCTTAGCATCAGTTTGTGGTACAGACGCCACGAGTGCGGTCTACGCATGGCCATCTTCTTCTCAGCCGCCACCGCAGCCGGTGCTTTCGGTGGTCTTCTGGCTCGAGGAATCTCGGAGATGGATGGCGTAGCCGGCCGACCTGGTTGGGCCTGGATCTTCATCCTCGAGGGTATCCTTACCTTCATCGTCGGTGAGTTTATACCGGGCTGAGAAGCCGCAAGCGTGAAGCAAATGTAGAAAATACTGACGATTTGTTTCAAGCCATTGCTGCTTTCTGGGCCATGAACGATTACCCTGCCACGGCCAAGTTCCTGACCATCGGCGAAAAGGAGGAGGTCACGCGTCGCCTTGAACAGGATCGATCTTCCCTGGCCGACGAGTTTGATATGCGGTACTTCTGGCATGCTATTCAGGACTGGAAGATCTGGGTCCACATGTTGACCACCATCGGCATCTACACCCCGCTCTACTCATACTCTCTCTTCCTGCCAACCATCGTCAGGACGCTCGGCTACACCAACAACGAGGCCCAGCTGATGACCGTCCCGCCTTACGTCGTTGCCTGCGTTTTCTGCATCGGCGGTGGCTTCATGGCCGATCGCATGGGCCAGCGTGGAATCTTCATGATTGGCTACTGCTTTACTGCGTGAGTTCACTCCCCCCAACGCGCCGACACTGCGTTCCGTCCCCCTCGCACCTCTTTTGCCTTTTACCCGATGTAAATTGGGGAGGAGCGGGGAGAGCACGTGACCACATTTCCAGCATCTGCCGTGCGAATAATTACTGACACTGTCCTGCAGCATCATCGGCCTCATCATGCTTATTGCGAGCGACAACTACGGCGTCAAGTATGCTGGCTGCTTCTTCGCGGCTGTCGGTATCTACAGCAATGTTCCAATGGGTGTGGCATGGAACGGTAACAACATCGGTGGTTCCACAAAGCGTGGTGTAGGAATTGGTACGTACTGGAGACAGCCTCCCGATGCTTCCCCTTCAAAGAAACAATGGCTAATTGATAACTCAGCCATGCACGTCGGCTTCGGCAATCTCGGTGGTGCCATCTCTGGATTCCTGTTCCAGACCAAGGACAGCCCACACTTCTACCCCGGTCACGGAACTTTGATCTCGACTCTCACCATGTCCATGTGCCTGTCGACCTTCATGACTCTCTATCTCCGACGAGAGAACCGCCGACGAGACCGCGAGTACAAGGCCCCGAGCCAGTACACACAAGAGGAGATGGCACTCGAGCGCGAGAAGGGCGACAATGCCACCTTCTTCCGCTACACTGTCTAGATGGACACACGAAGTGGACTATCGATGGCGGGTTATGAGTTAATGGAATTACTTGGCGTATTATGATCAGGCCTAGGTCCTCAAGGTCCTGTGGGAAAGTGATTTTGGTCTCAAAGTGGCAAAACAAAGCCTGTGTGGTGGCCGAGAGGACAGCATCTAGGTCCTTGCATTTGATAGACTTGCCCTACGGAAAATACCATGCTCCACAGGCGATAGAGCCGGCGAGCAAAGAAGCTGCTTTGATTTTCAATAATGTCTCCGTTGTCCCGAAAAGTATTCACTGAATGAAACCACGTGAATCACGTCTCTTGTCGGCCCTTCTGTTCACCGCGTCCTTCCATATCAGTGTGCTAAAGCAGATGAGGACTAGCCACGGAAGCATGGAAGCTAAATGGGAGATCAGGGTAAGAAATTGGGCCCTGTACTCCGTATTTCGCAGACCAAGACCATGCTGCGGTCACGAGCTGTTCTACATTCGGATTCATACGCCCGTATGCCCAGCATTGGCATTGTTCGTTCGAGGGGACGCCCGCGCTAAAATAGTGCCTGGGTTCTGACACCTTCCCCAGAACCCCAGCTATGATACTTCCTTTCTCCCGAGATCTGCGCTCACAAGCGTGGGGTTTTGACCTCGTGGGAGGGACCCCTGCAAGACATCTTACGTGAAATGCAACGTCCATGGATGATGGATCAGGTGAAGCTATTCCTTGGTATTGGAGTCCTGATCACACCTGCTACCCCCTGTCTAGCGATTTCCTGGAATGGCGGCTGTGCCGGATCGTCGCTCGGCAAGTGAGAGCTGGTACTGCACCGACGCATCCCATGATTCTGCCCTGCGCCGTCTCGTCCGAATGTCCGGGGCTCCACTCGGAGAGCCTCAAGGAGGATTCAATATGGACAACCCAACATGGGACGTTTACTCGATTGAGCACTGGGGTTGCATCAATGGGTATTTGATGGAAGCGACCCTGGCATTTGGGGGAATGGTAGCAAAAAACGTGCTTTGCGGAACACACCATACTAGCAGAGCTTGGCTGAATATCGACGTTAGCGCACTTGGAGCTGTTATATTTTGCTCTTCTTGACACATTCAGAAGAGGGGATAGTCTGAAGATATGGCTGAAGGGCTACTAAGCTGATACAATCGAGGTTGATGCTAGAAGTTGAAACGGAGGCTGGGACACGTGTATGTACAACCTGCATGCCGTCCTGGAATCTTGAGTTCCTCTTCACGTTAGATCAGAGTCGAAAGACCTAATGCGTAGTTGCTTCTAGAATTTCAGTATGTAGTGAAGGTTACATCCAGCCATTCGCATGGACTTGACTTGAAATCACAGTCTACCTTATTATTGAATCAGATCACGCAGTGAGAGTCCAGGAATACAAGCAGCCCAAGCAATCAGATCAAGAGTACTCTCCTATCAAGTCATCTTAGAGTGGTTTGCGGTTGGTGGATTGTGGAGGAATGGCAGGGTCAATCCTCGACATAGTGGCATGAGCAGCCGTGCATCAAGAAGTACAACCCCACAACAGTTCGCTTTTCGTCCAAGAACCTAATATATGGAAAGATGAATTTATGAAGCCCAGGCCTTACTATCTAGCAAGAACTGCGAATCTGGGCTTGGGTCATCTAGGTTGAACCTACTACTCTGTAAATAGCTACTGCCAAGCTTCTCTTCCAGAGCGGCAATTTTGACAAACAGTGCGAACACAAGAGGGCCAGAGCCTCGCTCTTGATCATTTGATGTTATCGGGCGTTCAATTCGGGATGCGGGTGGAGTTCAGATGGATGGCCATGCAGTAGCGAGGACTCCCGAGTCGGCATGCAGGGCAACATAGCCATAAGCACGGCCAAAACACTGCCCGAAGTAAATGGTTGTGGTTGTGGTATCTCAACTCAGACTACTTGAGAAGGCCTCGAGCGTAATGATACTCAATTTAAGATAATATCAGCCCTGTAGCAACCCATCCAATCTCTTGTGGGTTGAGGCGGACGAACCGGGTTGCTTTCCTTTAGCCGCTAATTAACTGAAGGCAGCAGCGATGCGGCTTAAGGAACGCTGGGAACTGAGCGGGGTTCTTACGTTCGGTGTTGGCAGTTTAGTTCATCTCGAGGCTTTTGAGTGGTTGGTTTGGCAATTCCAACTAACACATCTCTTTAAATCCAAGTATTGCTTACCCGGTCCGGCAACTTCGACACTCTTAGTTGTGTATTGCCAGAGTCAACTCATCTCCCGGGCCAGGGAGAGCGATCGGCTTCCGGCTCCTTCAATTGGAAGAACTGTTACGCAATTGGTGCTGGTGGTGGGTGAACAGAGTCGTGTAAGCCTGCTAGATTTACATGTCCGTCTGGACATCTTTGATGATCCTGCAGAACCTGCTGTCATGGACGGGTATCTAATGAAAACCGTTCGAGCAAGACTCAAAATGTCTTCCCCGCAGATTCTATTCCTAGACTTCGTCCTGGTGGCGTACACGGAGCATGCGAATCATTCAGCCGGCATAGAACATACATGGCCATTTCTGTCTGCCTAGGATACTGAGATTCACAGCTATTTCTATGACTTACTTAATTTCTGTTACTAAATGGGTTTAGACGTCCGTCATATTGTCCCCGTCGGACCCGAGTCTGGAGGGACTGGGGGCTCCGAAAAGAACTATATAAGGAGTGAAGAAATGCCTGATCCTGAGAAAGAAAGTCCGAGTAAAGATCAGCCCCTCGAACTTCAGACCATAAACACATAAAAACATATATCTTGCCTAGTTAGTTCATATGAAACCCTTGGAGTTGTCTCATCATTACTAACTTCAAGCAAGGGATCATATCAGACCACAAGCCATCATGCGATTCAACTCCATTCTCATGCTAGTTCCTCTCTTCGGCTTGGCACTCGCCAATCCACAAGAGGAGGATGCTGTGGACATCCGCAATCTGATCTTGGATCGCCAAGCTGCAAGCATCGCGGTGCGAGAAGCCGAGCCCTTGGAAGTTGCAGCAGCAGCGGCAGCATGCAAGAAGAACGGCTGCAAGTGCCAGAAAGTTAAGCAGGGCCAGTACTGCGGCCTGTGCACCAAGGGCTCGGATTTCACTGTGACCAAGATGGGAACCGGAGGCGAATGGGACCATGTGTATGAGTGCAGCAAGACTGGGAGTTGCTGCGACTATGGATACGCCAAGGACTGCCATTCAGGGGACAAGATGCGGTGTGGTTAGACGGTCAACGTAGGGATTGGCTACTTGAAATGATGGAAAATCGAGAAGTTGAGGAGACAAACAAAAGTACTCTTTCGAATTGGGTCCTCGTGGGCTAGTCTAGCCGTTTGAGCAATCAGATAGCGGCTTCATGTATATACGACTGTCATTCATAAAGCTGTGCCACAAGGGACTGCCGTTGAACCTCCTGCGATTCTATAACAACACCTAATTATCGCCGCACATATCACACAACCTGACTTGCTCTGGCAAATCTTTCAATCTCCTTCTACGTGGCTCGGTCGACTAAGCATGCCGCGTCACTCCAGAGACCCAGCCTAGCCAGTCTTGACCGTATCGGGGTGCTCGACGCTGCGATTCGTCTCCATTTTGCAATCTCGTTGCTCACAGTGCAGCGACCGATCAGAGCAAAAGTGGTCACACCTTGGATGTAGGTGTCAGGCGGCTTTCAATGGTGCGCTCTTGGCGACAGTGTCCCGCCCTTTTCCTGTTCAGTAGATTCATGATGAACCGTTTTTTTCCCTGGTAGCCAAACTGACTCTGCACGAGATCAGCTAGGAAGGAACTTCTTCGAGTCTTCCTGTTGCTGGGCAAGATCCTGTGGAAAGGCAGCGATTCCGGCCAGGATACCGGCTACCATGAAGCCCAAGGAAATGATAGACCATATCACACCCCAGCACTGAGAGGATCCTCCGTATCGCTGCGCGAAAACGCTGGCGTCGGAGCTGTTGACTTTGCGAAGGATGAGATCATCGCACTATTCGCAACACTGGTCAGATGTGACCCAAGAGGGGGTAGATAAAGACCAAACTTACGATATCCCAGACACTGTAGAGGGAGGACATGACGCCGATGAAGAGGACCACATATCGCAGGGCTTCAGCATGTGCAATGAACCAGCACGCAACCAGCAGGCCGACAGCGAGGGCGATGGTGAGAATCGTCAGCCAGTCCTTCTTGCCCCACCACAGAGTCAGCAGAAAGCAGACTCCCAACACCATGCTTGCAATCTTGCTAGCGACGATGTTGAAGCCGCAGAAGACGAGCAAGGCGCCAATCAGAGAAGAGCCCAGGTATCCTGCTGGCAATGTGATTGCCCTGGAGAGATCACGGGTCAGCGTCTATGTCGATGGAGGGGAGGGAGCACCACGTACGATTTGCCACCCTTCATGTGGGTGACACCGCCTTCATTGGGATCAAGAGAGATGGACAGGACGCGCCCGCCGGTACAACAGGCGGTGATAGCATGCCCAAACTCATGAAAGGCAATGACCAGCATCTTATTAACGGTTAGTAAATGGTGCGCAGGGTTTAGCGGGGGTTGGGGGCAGCAAGCGCCGGCCTGAGGATGGCTCACCTTGAATGGCCAAAGCACCATGCGAACGTACGGCACGTTCCAAAGAATCGCAATCACGACTACATACACCGCGATGATACCCAGAGTGACGCTCTGCGTGTGATTCACGGTGAGGGCGCGGCGTGACAGCCCATGGTAGCTGGCTGCGCGGACGACTTCTGGGCCGATGGCGATGGCAGCGCGCCGAATTGTCTGCCTGGCGACCGAGGTTGCGTGCGCCAAGCTTTCACGGGCGGTGATTGTGTGGATTGGCGCCATGGTTTGTGTATGTGTGTATCTAGATACTGGGTTCTGGGACACACGTCGCGGCTGAAAGGATGAGAGGGCGACTATGAAGGATGGAATTAGGAGGCCTTTGATATCCCCTTAAAAGATGAGATGGCAAGATCTCCTGAGTTTGAGCTCAGCTGAGCTGAGCTGAGCTGACAACGCGCGGCGGTGGAGCAGACTGGACCCCTTATTGAGCGTCGGCTTTGAAACATCGATTTAGTGCAGATTACGAAGTGCCGAGATGCACTGCCACGCTGCCACGTGAATTTCGTGGTGGCTATTGTGCTATTTTTGGCACCGCTAAAGCGCCACAATAAATTCGTAAGTAAAAGGCTCCATCCGCCACCAAGATGGACCACGACACGACTCCATCAAACGACTGCTGAAAGCTTTTCTCTCATGGCATCTGTTCGCTACTTATCTGCCAGGTCCTAGTACTCAAAAATGTTGGTCACTGACTCGACCGATAAGTTCTGCAATGCTGCTATGGACTGCAAATGCGTCACTTTCGCCTGCGCCGGTGGCTTCGAAACCTCGAGAACCGTGACCTCATCCGTCAATTCTCTATGGAGCTGCTAGAACCCGGCCATACCAATTCCCTGATCTACCGGTCTTTGCGAGGCGTCAAATCCACCCACAATCCAGGCTTCATCCAGTTGGTGTACACGCTAAGGCCAGGATAGTCCCGATCCGGGTTCCACGCCTCGTGGTCTCCGTGAAGCGAGATGTCGTTGTGCCATAGCAGCTTACCGATGATCAGGCGCATTTCCATGTACGAAAGGCTGCTCGAGTCAGCATATCAATTCCGCAGCAAGGAATGTGGAGTGCACGTACTTTCGCCCAATGCAACCTCGTGGCCCCAATGAGAATGGATTGGACGCGGAGAACTTATCCGTGCTGTTCTCCTTGTCTAGCCATCTCTCGGGGAGGAACTTGTAGGGGTCTTTGAAGTTACGTTCACTATGTGTCGCTGCCCACATGCACACCGAGACGGTAGTCTGACGAGGAATAATTAGCAATTGTGATGGAGATGAAGGCAGCTCAACCACTTACGCCCTCCGGGATGAACTCTCCGTCAACCGTATCGCCGCCCTGAGGCACTTTCCTCACAAACCCAATCGGTGCACTTGGAAAGATCCTGAGCCCTTCTTCAATTACCGCCGTCAGATACGGCAGCTTGACGAGGGCTTCGAAGTTGAGATCCTCGTCCGAGTCGAAATTTGAACGGATCTCTTCCACCAGCCTCTTCAGCACTCTGGGATGACGTAGGAGTTGGTTGAATAGGCCCGCGAGGAAACCTGCGGTTGTCTCGGTTCCGGCAATTCTTCACGGCACGTTAGTTGCGCCAGAACCATTGTGAGCTCAGAGCATGTATCAGTCTCACATGAAAAGTGCACCGTTGACAATGACTTCGTCGAGGTTGATGGACCCATTCTCCTGCTGCTTCATGAGGTAATATAGGAAGTCCTTGTGATCGGACTGAGACTGGGCCATGCGCCTAAATAGCAACTACGAGTCAGTATGATGGGAATTCTTGCACCTCCACGTCCACGCGAAACTGGTTCCAGGGATGGAAGCTGGCTCACTTCAAGATTTTCTCTTTGCTGTACTCGAGATGTTGTCTTCGCGTTGTCCGAATCCGGCCAGGGATGAGGTTGAGCAAAAGCTGTTGCACGGTTCCGTTTGACTCCGCGATCCTTCTAGTAGCTTGCTCGAATGCTCCGGCTTTGATGGATTCACTAATGAGTGGAACCCAGAATCGGAAATCATCTGCGACACGCGATTAAGCGCCACGGAGGGCATTCTACATGTCAAGGTCAATCTGGACTTACCGTTTGTGAGACAGCCAAAGGGCTCGCCCAATGCCATGTCTCCGATTATATCAAACGTCGTGTAGGCAAACCAATCAACAACGTTGACAGGCGTCCCAGCTTTGGCAAACTGACGCATCTTATCCGAAAAGACGTCGATATAGGACTTGACAATGTACTCCTGCTCCAGTAGAGCCTTGGTCGAGAAGGCATGCGAAAGCGCTCTCCGTTGTCGTGCGTGATCTGCGTCGTTGGCCATGGTAATCGTCGATACACCCGGAACGGACTGTATGCTACCGACGTGTATGGGGTCTTTGTGAAAGTTCTTATGGCCCGACCGGCTCCCGTAGATGTCTTTCCAGGCTGCATCGTTGTCGAAGGAGAGCTCAGTAGGCGAGATTCTGACAATCGGCCCGTACTTGTCGTGCGCTTGCTTGATGTAGAATGGGATGCGGCCCCGTAAGAGATGATAGATGAATGGGATCTGCACGAACATAGGTTGGTGGTCAACCAAAGGCTTGACTTTATGGGCTGTCTTCTCGGGAACTACTCACAGGCGTCACTCTTGCCAGCAGTGGTCCAGGGAATCGGGCCAGAGGGTGGAACCAGAGGTTGTAGATCACTCTACTGAGCAGCCATATCAATCCCTATGCAAGGTTAGATGAATCCATGTTCCGATTACACCGGACTACCCACGGCTCCGAAGACCAAGATTGCGACGGAGGCAGAGAGGCCCAAATCGGATGTGCTGGGTTTTAGAATCGTCATCGTGCGACCATATGCAGCAGCAATATCCAGTACTGTGCAATATATGAATCTTGACCAGAAGCACTGAGAAGCTACCCGCAGCTCAAAATCAAGGTGAGCAATTAGGTAGAAAGGCTCTTAATAAGTCATGACAGACACCGCTGAAAGGTCCTGGTTACATATTCCATGGTATTGGATATGAGCCAGGCGGATATCTTCATCCCTGGAACTGAATCCCGATAAGCGAAGCCTCTTAGCTTCTTGGCTTCTTGTGGGGAACTTAGCGCGACATAATAGCTGGAATGGATATCCGTCCCCGTCCCGTCCCACCGACAAAACGAACATGCACACCACTCCGCTCCCGTGTGGAGAACAGACGGTGCATACATCATCACAATGTCTTTCTTGCCTAGATTCGGAATTGAGAACATATGTCATATTACATGTTGGGTCACCCCAATCTGATCATCAACCCAGAGTTCGGTCACCTAGTACGTCGCGGCGTTTTAGCTTCAGGCCTGCTACGGCCTGGCTTCTCCTGAGAATTCTCTGCCCAAAGTTGTGACTCATCAAAAGACCACCGACTAAACCGTAGTATCGTGAAATCCATCGCGGAGCAATTGGGAGGGTCATGAACCTGGCTGTCGTCGAGGCATGGCCGACTTGATCGCTGTTCTCGCGATTTGCTGATCTCTCTCATTATTGTCACCGACAAAGGACTGCAATGATGTCCGCGGTCAAATGAGAGCGATATGATAGGGGTCCACGTGGCGTTATATGCACAATGCGCGTATGCCATGCGACCAGTTGCATTTTCTTTTGATCTATTCGAGGATATTAATCATAAGGTCTAGCTACCAATTCTCTCCGGCCCGTCTTCCTCAACCTCGCAATGCCGTATTTCTCCCCTGGTGCTATTTCCTCCTTTATGATGGTCGCTACCTGGGTATCCTTCAAGTCGCTCGCCCGCCAGAGCACCGCCAGCGTTGCGTCCGAAACCACCTGCGACACAGCCTGCCAGCTGTTGCCCAGCATCGTGTACCTCGTCGCCCGTAGATACCATGTCGTCACCCACAAAATGATTAGCACATGGCTAGCCAACACTATGATCACGCCGACAAAGCCCTGCCACTGCCGCGGTGCGAACACTTGGACTGATGCGGCGTAGCGCACTTCCTCCTCAACCGAGAACCGCCCCAAGGAGTCGTAGTAACGATCCCGGATCATTGTGGTTAGCCAGCTCTGCAGCGCAAGCGCCGGGCTGCCTGTCGCATGGAGCGCGTCGAGAAAAAGCGACACGCGTAGCGGATGCCCTAAACCAGGATAGGGGGCGATAGCCATTACGGCTGTCGGGCTGGTCTGGCAATTCGTGGGGCAAGCTGGGAGAATGTTGAATTCCGGAAACAGTTGCTCCTCATTAAGAACACGGAGATACGTGCCAGGGAGAGGCTTACCCCAGTCCGTGGCGTCATAGTCCAAGTTCATGACACCGCGCTCGCGCCGGTTAATGGTGGAGTTTCCAGTCGCATTGAGCTGATGCCGGATGGAGGTGGTGTCATACGAGAATTCCAGGATCGAATCCTGCTCTTCAGAAAGGAGTGCGTCGGACCACCTGGCGGTTGGCTCGGCCCCGTCTAACTGACTCGTGAGAGTGACGTTGTAAGCTTGACCAATGGTGTTGGTAACGCACGCCGTTGTGGAGAAGATTGTGCCGTTTAAAGGTCGATGTCTTCAACCTTTGCTTCTTCCCAGAACCCCTTCGTAGACACGACAAGATTGTCTTGCGGGATCGGCCATGGCTTCACCGAAGCAACATCTTCCCCGAATAACTCAGCTGCAAAATCACTCCAACTGCGCTTATTTCCTCGGAGCGGCGCGGTGACGTTGAAGATAAAGAAGATTGGCGGCTCGGAGGGAGCAATCGTCACGTTACGCCCGGGGATGAAAGGCGTGATGACAAGAGGACTGTAACGGCCACGCCATGTGGGAGGCAGTCCGACAACGCATACTGTGATGTTCCATAACATGTAGCGTGTTCTATCGGTGAGTGGAAGTCTGCAAGTAAAAGGATACGGCAGTTGAGGCTCACTGCTACGAAGGGGCCGGGGAAGGTTGGTGTCGAATATTGCGTAACCTTCGACAGAGACCCCGGAGACCAAGCCAGTCGATTCCATAGTTAGTCGCAAGCTTGATAGCGTCATCCGTGGAGCAACACAGACGACGCGATTGTCAAATACAGTGGCTGGTCCCCGATACTCCCGAAGGGTTTCTCTATCATTTCTGGCTGCCATAGGTAGAGGAGCCCGCAAAGTAAGACCAGTGTCGTCGATATTCTGGCCACTTGCACGACTTCCATCCGTGTATTCAGCGAACCTTGCAAATTGTCCGGGAGGCGATCTCCAGACGTCAAACTGGGTGGCCATACTATCATTCGCAAAGCGGACCGGAGTGGTATTGAAGTCCCCCAAGATGCTGATGTTTCCAAAGTCGCTTAGGAGGATCGAAGACGTAAAGGTCAGGGCAGTTGCGATGAGGCTTGCAATAGTGATCAAGGCAAGGCCGAGAAGACCTGCCGACTTGAGGATACCGCGGCCGCCAGTGAAGAGCAGGCTGACAGGCTGGATGCTCACGGCCCGGATGATGGAGAGAAAGACGCTATCTCCAAGTTTGACATGATGTTTTTCCAAGAGGACCGACGCAATCATGGACATGGCGACCCCGGCCTGGAGAGAGGTGGCGGTCCGTATCGCGGCGGCGCATAATGTGACGATGATTGGAGCCCACCCCCGAGCCACGACAGAACGCCAGACTTGGCCGGGATCACCTTGGCTAATTGCGACGGCGGCCCCTGCCCACAACAAGGCGAGTAGTGTTATTGCCACGAGGATGGCCGCTAGGCCAAGCGCAAGAATGTAGATCCGCGCGAGTCCAATCGAATCACGCAACTGCAGCCGCCTGTTCCTGGGGACGGCATCAGTGGTTTGAGTGCCGAATTGGCTATTGTCCAGTTTGGCATTGTCCCTGGCAAGCCCTCCATCAACCCGGGGGGATGCGAGGGAGCCAAGTACTGAGTAATCTTTCATTCTCGCAAAGCGTGACCCAGGTACTGCAATGTAGCATAGCAGCAATGGATCTCGAACCACCAGAGACTCGACGTAAGAAGCTCACCATGGCGAAGAAGCTTTTAAAGAGAATGTCGGTTTTGATATGCCAAAACAAGCCTTTCAGGTTTCATACTTGCAACCATTCATTGAGCCACAGGGACACAATCCTTCTGGTTTCATGTGCAGCGGTTGGTCGACGCAAACAGGGGGGTAATGTTCCAGGCAGCCTTTCTGACCTGTAGAATATTGACCGTTCAGAGCAGTCATGCAGGCAGATCAAGGCCTCTTGGAATTCTTAACTGCACCTCAGCGAGATTCTTGGACTTATTACCCCCGGTCATGCATCCCTCGTAAAGACGCGACAACTAGGCCGTGCTCTCGCTCGCTCGTTCTTGGCATACCCGAATTGGCCTCTGGAGTTGCATTGGATCCTTAAGAAAGGCGAGTGGCGCTCAAGTATTGCGCGCCTAGCTCCTGCTAGTATTAATGTTCTAAAATCAACACCAGATGTTGCGAGGAGGAAGACAGTGCTGAGACGTATTCTACAGCCGAGTTATCAGACGGAGAATGAAGCAATCCGCCATCTAATTACGCCCTGGATCTTTGCGCGATGGTGAACCAACCTTTTTGGCCTGCTCGTGCAGTAGGGACGAACAAAATTGTGATCCGTATTTGTTGAAGGCGGTCTTCACAAGGATATCAGTATCATCTACCTATAACATAATAACAACTTCCAGATAACTCTACTATCAAATATCCGGCAGCCATGGTCTTGTTATTTAATCTGATTTGCTAAATCCGGCATCCTAGAGAAGTTATCCTATGGCGACTTACGTGTCACGAGTAGTCGGGACCCTAGGAGAAGAGGTGAAGTAATGGACCAGGGGGACCCCTGTTACCTACCACCTAGAGGAACCACGCAGGTCAAAGCTATATAGAGCAGGAGGGCCCCGAGGTAGACCTAAGGGGTTCAGAGATAAAAACCGTCATCTACATACACCTACCTAGCAAGAGGCCTACAGTGACCTAGCCGCGTGCCCCTTCACTCTATACTACGACTCCTGTGGGCGCTGGCCCTGACATTACGTCGGAATGCAAAGTTCTCGCATTAAATCATATCCTTCGTCTTTTAGCAACATGTATGTCATCTTCGTCAGTAACATCTCCATCGGTAGCATTGCCATCATTACATGAGCCATCTTCGTCGTCCAAACCATCGTCATCGACTTCGGCCTCAATCTCAAGGAAACGTTGACCCCTTCTGGTACTTTCAGTGCTGATGTCACTCTCCTCTAAGATCTCCTCGCTGTAATCGTCATCGTCGATAAAATTCGGCTCAAAAGCTGGCTCCCGCTCGTGCTCATCGCTAATCACCACCACCTCCTCCTCCTCTGTGTCCAACACAACTTCACTGTCAAAGATCTCCAGGCCATCATTGAAATCAAAGTCAAAGGACCCTACCCGCTCCAAAAAAGAGAGCCCGCGCAAACCCTCCTCAAAATCCAGGTCGTTTGTGATCACTGGTATCGGGATGGTACGCTCTTCGTCAACGTGAACCACCCAATCGTTTCGGAAGAAGTCAAGCATCAAATGAAAGCCTTGTTCAAACTCGTGAAACTGAATTGGAGGCAGTAATAGCCCGGGGGCCTCGATTTCGTCGTCCAGGCCAATGAAATCGGTAGGCTCGGGGGTGATCCAACAAGAAGCAAAATTGATAGGCGGAAGTGGCTCGCTATTCGAATCGGCTAGAAAATGTAGCTTGTCGCCATAAGCCTTGATTCTGTTATCGTTGATGACAACATCCTGGTTAAGCATATTCAAAGGCGTGCCGAATAATTTCTTCTTAGTGTAGGCACAACACACGTCGTAAGCTTTGTGGACCTCATCATCCTCCCACGCATCGAATGTTCTCCATGCATGGAGTGGACAACATCCTCCTGCAGAGTCTCCTCCATCCTCTTCTTCATCTTCATCTTCATCTTCATCTTCAGGAAATAGACTGGGTCGTTTTACAAACGGAGTTTCGGACTCTTTCTTAAATAAAGAATCCACGTCATCCTGTTGCAACCTGAGAAGCCTTGCAGTCCTCGTAGTGCTCTCTGCTACATTGACGTCAAAGAACGCCCAGATATCTTTCAAACCGGCAAAGTTTTCACGTATTGTCTTTGACTGACAAAGAGAGCGGAAGGGTTGTTTGTTGATCTTGCAGTTGAAGTGGTCCAGAACGGAAATCATGCCGCAGTCCTTCAGATCGATCGCACCATTTCTTATAAACCAGTAGTTGAAACCGTTGGTTATGAATTGAATGCCCCGAAAACTCTTATGCAAATAGAGTGGAGTGTTTTGTACAGTTTCAATCGCCCAGTGCAGTGAGTTGGCTTTCTCGTAGCATTCATGGGCATGCCGAGCAATTTCCTCGTCAAATACACCATGGCCAGTCATGTAACATGCTTCGCTGAAAAGTGAAGCAATTCGGCTATCGTGCTTAAGAGATTTATCCTTGAAGACCAGCTCGGTACGGATGAATATCTTGTCGGCGTCCTCGAATGGTTCTCCTTCGTGCTCGAGGCTTTGATCAAAGAGAATGCATGTCATCTCTTCGATATGATCAATCCTCACGTCGTCAATTCGTAGTGCAGGCTTTCCAGATCCGGTAGTCAGGTAGAGCAGAAGTGTATATTTCGATACCTGACGCCGCGCTGAATCATAGTATGGTGTGTCTCTGTGGCTAGAAAACTTGCCAGTATTTGGCTCGAACTTGTTGCATCGGAAGACGTAGTTGACGAATCGGAACGAGCGTGCGAAGCCGGGTTCGCCCCCGCTGATCAAGTCCAACACGCTGCTCTCCCGGATTGCTTTCGTAAGTGCGGTGGACAATCGATTGGAATGAAATACAAATCGATCCCCTCCCCTTGTAGCTTTATTCAGCGGCGGACTGTATAGATCCAAGTGTGGTATTTGTTGTAGGACTTTACTTGATTCGCCTCCCAACTTGCATTTCCACACCTTACAACCGGCTTTCACCTGCTGTGGATCGTTAAACGAGAGAGAAAGTGTCTTATCTCCACCATCTGCACCAAGTCCCGCCTTGGTCTCAATCCAGCTATCAAGGGGAATGATATTCTCGAAGTTGTGGAAGGAAAGTTCCGTAGGGTCAACAAAAACCGCAAACAGTGTTGGCTCGGTCATAACTTGGGCAAAGAATGGTGCCCATTCTTGGTCGACTATGGAGTCTAGGTCTTCCACAAACTTCAGCATCTTATACGTTGCTGAGGGGTAGAATGAGATGTTCATCCCCTGGGTTTGCATAACAGCTGTGTTTTGCACAATTAGACTCATGCCATTGAGGACACTCTTCTCACGATCGTCGAGAAGGCCACGCCAAGAAGCCAGGAACAGGTCCCGGACTCCAAGTGATACTATTCGCTTCTGTCCCTCGAGAAGAGCTTGGTAGCAAGCGACCCCTTTGTCCGGCTGTGCCAGTAGCTGATCGTAGAATGGTAATGATCGAAACCACAGTACATCAACATGATCAGACGATGTTGAGTCAAATAGTAGTGGCCATACTTCTCCGCTTATAACTGTTCCTTGCAGAACATCAGCCATGCGGGATTGATTGAAACACCACGAGGGTAGCTTTGGGAATTTGCTCGGGTCGCAGTCATATTCTCCATTCTCCCGGAGCTGGCACCATCGGGCAAGTTGCGAATTCCCGCCCTTTTGTGTCCCAGCGGCAAGTTTCGTGTTTGGTTCATCTTCAAGCTCCAACGTGACAGATGAACTTGTTTGCTGAGAGACTTGTAACTCGCTGCCAGCTGTGATATCACTAATCTCGCAGTCGTGACGATTCGTGTTCATCGTGCTGGTTTCGACTTTTGGAGGGTTGGAAGTAAAGGCATTCAACGTTCCCTTTCTGCTGGAACGGAAAGTGAGGCATAGAAGATGGATAACGTAGCTTGGGGCGCCTGGCCAAACCTCTCATGTGGTACGTAAGTCCGACGACAGGAAGTGTCTCGTATCCTATGCGGTCAATGGAGAATGGGTTGAGTGTATGCCGATAGGGTTGTTGACTACAGAACGGGCAAGGCCCAGACCAGCAGATGTTTTTCACGGAAGATTGAGCAGAAAACTCAGCTCGTCTCAGGTTATCGTTGGTGTTCCGGATAGGTACCTAATTATATTATATTACCCCGCATTTAGCTGACCAGAGAAACGGTGCACAAAGGCCGGAAGTAATTTTGCTCAGCTGGACTGAATCACAGATATTACCTGGGGGTTAGTACATTTGTCTAATATGATACGGCCATGTTGAAGATTGAGGGCATTGAGGCGATCAAGTGGTATAGCCCAAGGCACATTGTTCGGGTAAGGTAGAGAGGTTCGTTACCGCCGAGCAATAGGTCTAAAACTCATCATGCTGCGTCATATTTACCGACGTAAGTAGTCAACCTGCTAAATTAGGATCCAACCTTACGCAACCCACGAAAGCTGTGTCGTGATGCATGCACTTTAGACAGATAAATCAGTCAAATACATGTCTATTTACGCTTTTGATGCATGCTAGGGACTAAGTAAAAGTCTTATTGATGTTCGCTCTGTTTCATTAGTAGACCTAAGCTAATCTTAAATTTTTTTTAATAAATAAAGAGAAGGATTTCGTACTATTTACGCTTTATTTTACCAAGTGGATGGGGGGAAAACTAATTAAGTTGGCCTCCTGAATGTATCCATCATAATTACAAAAATAGTGGGAACTTACCCAGGATATTTCTCAAGTTTTTGTAAGCTTGGCCGAGTGGTTAAGGCGATAGATTTAAGCCTTATTAGTATTAAGTCTCTATTGACGAAAGTCTCGTGGGTTCGACTCCCACAGCTTACAGCTTTTTAAGATTTTTATTTTTATTAAATGCACTGACTGATCCCTTTAAAACCCCCGGTTTGAGGTATTTCTGTGTATATCTAGCAGACTATTTTATTTTTGCCCATAAGCGGTTCCTGTCCGCTCAGAGGGTCCCGAAATGGTCGGCATGGGGTACCTAGGTAAGAAACTAAACCCTTTGAGCAACCAAAAAGAGGCCACACAAACTGGTCGTATTTGCGGGGGGCTCGCCAATGTAGAGGCTTAGACAACAGCCTCAATTTGTGCAGGCAAGAGCGCGACCTGGCAAGTATATCTTTAGAGGGCTTGCTATTCTTCTTGATGTCTTTGCAGAAGTATTAGTTTATTAAGCTTGCACGCCACGCCGCATGGCATTATACAATGCTCTATGCTGATCTCTAGGATCCTAAGGTCGGGGGACCATGTAGAAAACAGGAAGTAAAACAAGATATACTTTGACCAGCACAACTGCTATATCCCCTTCTCATTGGGGGACTTACTCAATTCTACGTTTGAAACCATTATGTGATGGTTATTACAAGTCATTAATTGCAAAGCAGAGCTCAAGTATAAGCTGCTAATAGTCTGTGGTTGGTACCGCAATGTGCACTAGAGAAGGTGTGATGCATGCTAGTAGCCTACCAGGAAACTTCTAGAGCGAATCGTGAGTAATGAATAGCTTAACTGAACATTACTCAACTCTCTGAAACAGAAATCTCTAGCATAGGTACCAAGCGACCAGGTCTGCGTACATTTACCATGGTTTTGGCCATCTAGGTCTTTACTTGAGTCCTTAAGGGATCCAACGCATTGCGCGGAATCGACTGCAGCGTATGATATGGCCCATCCGCCATGGATTCCGCAATCCAACGATGTAACATAGGGCTCTTGTCGATGTGTTGGCCATGTTTGTCTTTGTTGATGTAAGAAGAATGTAGATTATCACTCCCCACAGTTCCAATTGGGTTCAGAGATTTCAACTGCTGGAGAGTTTTCTGTTGCCCAAATTCGGGCCGGGTCAACTTTAGATCATAGCAATAACCAGCAATACTCGTTCCTACACCATGCTGTAATTAGTTAGTACCATTGCAAGCAATTTAATAACAGAGTAAATGTAGTTTTAACCTTCTCATTGTGTGCAGCCCTTGAAGTCTGAGTCGCAAATTTTCGACCAAGATCCATGGTGGATAGTACGGTTAATTAATATGGAGATGGTGTGTAAGTTGAGAAGTGTCGGATGTTTCAAACACGGCAGACGAAGCACGGTGGATTCTGGTTGTGAAGCTGCCCTTATGTGAAGCTGCCCTAACTGGATTAACAGTACTAAATCGATATTGATGAGTTCACTTCCCATAGTGGAAGTTGTCTATTTATACCTTTATATGTAGGAGACACTTGAAAGGCCATCCTTCTCGATCCTCGAAACTGAACCTTTGAAGATCTTTGCGCACCTTTGGAGATGTTGACCGAACTATCTTACAACCTACGGGACTAATGGAGCGTTATGCGATTAACAGAAAGAGAAAGGGAGTTCATGGTACCCTATGAGCACTGCTTTACGATTCGTTGGCGGTTAAAAACCTTGGCATTTCAAGCTGAGCTTGGTTTGTGAGCTGGCTTCGTTTCAGAGGAAATTTCCAACGAGTCAGCGAGCTCGCCAGCAACCTCGCCGAAAGTGTGGCTTATTGTTGGCACGCAACGATTGGATTACTCAAAAGTTATCAATGGTTTTCGAAAGTTCCTACCTTGCCTTGCCTTGCCTTTTTTCATGCAGGTGACGTTGCCGGTTGTTCGCGAACCAGGGCGAGTAGCTGATCAAAATTGAATATTTATTGCATTATGTCTGCCTCATCTGTCCCCCAAATTCTTTTTCTTTCCCCTGATATCAACAGCCGGACAGCTTCCCGTAGTCCTGCTTGCGACAATGGAACCTGTGTACCCTACAGTTTTTCAATTTGAACAATCCCTTGACTTCGACGTGGATACTTGGACAACCACGGTTCCAGACCTTGACAATGTCAACAACCCTTGGGTACTCGAGTCCCTCGAACAACCTGCAGCCAGACAAACCCCATACCTATCAACAGTAACCATAAACCCAGAGGTGAACGATGGTAGCCTAAGAACCAATATTCCCATAATTGATCCAAACGTTCCTAAGCGCATCAGCCGATCCCAGTGGGAACAATATCGGAAAATAGTTGAAGATGAATACCAATCTAAGACTTTGAAAGAACTGCGCATATTCATGTCAGCGCACCATGGATTTATTGCAAGGTATCACCACTGGTAGCATGCTGCAGAACTCAACTAACACAAATTGATAGTGAGCAGCAATGGAAAAAGAAACTCAGCGATTGGCGCCTCGGCAAAAACCTGCCACCACGGGTGACAAGATTCATTAAAAAGCGAGCCACCAGTCGCCGAGTCCAAGAAAGCAAGAGTACACAGTTTAGGTTAGGGGGCCAAGAAGTACCAATGGATAAGATCAAACGGCACCTACAAAGTTCACAGCATTATGCTGTTTCTTCCACCGGAAGTCAGCTTGCCTATTATGATACCGGTTGTCAATGCTAATACTAATCGGTTGCTGCAGGTACTCCTGATGGCCTTTCATATTGCACAATTAAATCTCCAGTGTTGGTTCCACCTGGCCTAGCTCTCTACAACAGTTCTGCAGAAGAGAGGAGCCGAGAGGAGAAAATCACAATGCCAAAAGCAGCAACTAGCAGGGCTATTTTAACATCAATCAACGAAAATGTGCCAGATGTAGATCCACTGAGGATGGCAGTCTGGCAAGGCTGCGATGCGGACTATTTCGTGAACGCGTCTCGCACCGCTATGTCACATGCTAAACACGGCGACTATCTCAGTGCCAAGCCTGCATTCATGGAATCTTTGGATGGCCTCGAGGTTTTATTGGGTTTGAATCATGCCCAGACAATCACAGTAGAGGAGCAGTTTGTGCGAGCAGCGGTAGAATATCAGGACTTCGATGGAGGCATCGAACGTCTTCAGAAGTCTTACAACACCAACCTAGCAACCCTCGGGAAAAATGACAAAAACACTTGCAGATCTCTTGCACGCCTTGGCAATTTATACAAACAGACAGGTCAGCTAGTTCACGCATACCATATGCTATCGAACGCGAGGGAGGGACTGTTGGCATGCGCTACCGAACTTAGCCCAGAGCATGCGTACAATAGCACGAAAGACATTGTGGAGACAATCGCAGACGTCCTAACAGACCAAGGCGATTACGAAACCGCGGAGAAAGAGCTTCTCTCTCTGATCTCTCAAGCAGATGAACTGGGCGAGTTATACCAGTCAGATGCAGCTATTTTCAAGCACAACCTGGTTCATCTCTACAACAACGCGGGGTGGCGAGAAAGCGCAGAAACTCTTGGGATGCCGGGACCACCGCGTCGAAGTGTGGAAAAGCTTCTTCTTGATATCACTCGAAGCAAAAGGATTCCTTACAATCGTGAGGGTATTGTTATTTGTTGCTGGGAGCAACTACGTGTGTTTTACGAGTCCACTCGACAAGATGAGAAACTTGAAGGCGCTCTACCACTCATGGAGAAGTTTCTTGATCGGATGATTTTGCTTGAACCTTACAGTTTTAGCAAGATGTTTGAACTCAAGCAAGGCATTGCAACGTCCTATATGAACCTGCGCCAGTATGACAAAGCGGAGTGGTGGCTGCTACATGTCCAGCTCTCGATTGAGGAAACAAACCACCCGGGCCCTCTTTCACATGAAGCTTTGTCGAACCTCATGTACCTGGCTAAGCTATACCTAGGTCAGCGGAAATCCAACAGCGCCAAGGAATATCTCAAAAAAGCACAAGAAATTGCAAAACAGGCGCTACCTCTGAGTCACACATTCCATGCATACGTAGAATATGCACTCAAGTATGATAAATTGGACGCCGGATCTTGCGGGGATTGTTTGGTAAACAAAGCTGACAAACGACCCTCACTGTCTACGACAGGTCTCAATGAATGTGATTCAAGCTCAACAGGGTCGATGGAGACTTCTAGCAGCGAGGACGAGGGAAATGAGACCTGTGGTGAAATGGCCGAGTAGAATAGAATATGGCTATCTAGCTCTGCGGGAGAGTGTATTAATGTGAACCGCACCTTTGCTTTCCTATTTTCTTTACTATTGCCATCACGTATTATAAGGAGTGTTCCTGAGTCTCTATATAGTTGGGACAGGCTGATTCCCGAGCTGATGTGCTACGTCCCTCTATGTCGACGGGCCACGCCTCGCAACAGTGGCCGAATCTCTGGCTTGCATCCTTAACACCTAGTCCTATGATACCCGTGAAATGAATCAAGAGGGCTGTGAGAGCAGAGACAGGGAGAATCCGTCGAACCAGGGATATTCATGGTAAATGTCGCCCGCCTGCACAAGGTGGTTCCGTCTTTCGATCCTTAAGACGGACGTAACTGCGTTGAAATCACCTGCTTAGTTACTCGGTAAACAAATGCTGATCGACAAAGGCAAAATGAACAGAACTGCTTGGCCAAGTGGTCAGTGAGCAGGTTAGTTCCTCTCATATACCCAGGATGAGCCAACAATTACATTCCCCCCTCTTCATACGCTTAGAAGTGACTCTGCTATGAGATGCTGCTAAAGGTCTTGAACTTCACACAATATCAAAACTCGTCAAGGAGTACTTCCCCTCGGCCAGATCTTTTATGCCCTGACCATCCATAAACCCGGGTATATGAGCGTCCCCAACAAACTTATACTTCCCATCCTCCCGCCGGCGAAGGAGTACGGGAGCGTCGCAGCCGAATAGTAGGCAGATCACATCGCCTGGCTCGGTGAAGTCCGGCCCGATGCCAAGACCGCCGTCCTCGCGTTCAAATATCGTCCGACTCATCAAGTGGCCGCGCACCTTGATGTAGAACTCTTGGAAGTCGGCCTCTCGGCCTGCCTCGACGGGAATGTACTTTAGGACAGGCTCGGGCTTTCTGATTTCCTCCAAGATGCTCTTGAGGCGTGCGAGGAAGACCTCGAGCACATCGACGTGCAAGAAGGAGCCCATGCGCGGGACGACAGACCCCATCGTGAGTCGGAAGCCGTACTCAAAGTCCCAGAAGGTGGGGTCGGGCTCCACCCAAGGGTTGCCCACCTGCGGGTTGGGGATGTACTGGAACTCAGGGTCGCTGGGATAGGTCGAGTCTCTCCAGCGACGGGTCTCCTCCGGAGACATGGTGTGATACCGGCTGCCCTTCCGGAGACGTGGAAAGACGCCACAGTTCTCAAACCCGGGTTCCGTAACCTTTCCAATGACTAAGCCCGTGGCCGTAAGTACCGAAAGGTCATCGGAGAAAGATACCTCGGCCTGCTTATCGGCGACGGGATTGTGCGGTGGCATGATCGTGCGACTTCTCTCGGCGAAGATCGACGATCGCTGCATTCGCGTCCAGTCTGGGAGCCACGACGGGTGGCCATTTGGGTACCAGCGCGAGTACTGCGAGTGGCAAATGAGATTCAGCCACCCGGTCGTCTCGACGCACGCTTTGACGGTCCTCTTGAATATGGTCCTCGCCGACACCAAGTAGTCTGGGGCGATGACATCGCGCATCTCGGCCGGGAGTATGCCAAGCACCGAGAAGATTTTGTCTTGCGCGAGCAGGCACCCGCGGTTGACGTTTTGCATCAGCCTGCTCGATACACCATCGGCCCTCACAAAGGATGCCGGCCGGCCAATTATGCGCGTGATGTTGCGTTCGTCGAGGAAGCGATATTCGGCGCGAATCGAACAAATGCTGCCGACGTAATCGACATGGTAAATCGGCCAGGAGTAAAAGGCTTGAGAATCCGAAATCGCTTCATTGGCAAGGTTCGATATCTGGTTGTAGGACGCGGCTGCAATTTGCGCGGCCAGCTCCACAACCGGCCATGCCACGGACCGCTCGCCGCAGGTGACGACGGCTTGCCGCGACACCACCATCTCCTGCAGCGTCCATGCCCGCCCAAACCATGGGCGGCTGAGCAGCCGGTGGAGCGACTTCCAGGACTCGACGTGCTCCGCCGCGATCAGCTCTTCGGCCACCTCAAGCTTCGTGGACTCGTCGATCCAGTCAAAGATGCCCTCTCCCTCGTCCTGCACGGCATAGTACGTGCAAAAGCGCGTGAATCTCCGATGGATCATCTCCGCGAAGTCCAGCGCCGCGTCGGTGTCCGGCGAGCCCGCGCCGAGCCAGATGACGACGCACTCCGCGCCGTAGTAGATGTCGCGCATCCGGCCAACCTCGCGCTTCTTCTCCTCGTCGTCACCCTGGTTGATACAGATGGCGTCGATCCAAACGATGCGATCCGCGTCCGGCCTACGAAGCCGAACCAGCGCGGCCTCCAGGTTGGCCGAGACGCCGAATTCCGTGTTGTTCAAGGTTATGGACTTGGTTTTCGTGGGATCGCCCCAGCAGTATGAGAGAGCGTCATATGCGACTGTTGGGATCTTGGGATCGCAGTCTGCATTCTCAATGACACCTTGGGCGTCAGTCTCGCTGTCAGTGGCTTGGGAAATAGCTCGGCCATGAGTGTCGTTTTTAATCTCGTCAATGTTGCCACTGCTATCAGTGCACTCATCGGCATCTGCTTTGAGCCAGTGATAACGACCTTCATTCCGTGAAATAACAGTGACGACTTCCAAGCTGCAGAGTAGTGGGGACAAATGGTCTCCAGCGGAGATCTTCAACACCCTTAAAATCTGGGGGTTATCTGTCCGAAGTGGCTCATAAATAGATGCAGAGGGCCCTAAATGTGCGAGATCAGTATAAGAACGTATCAGGAGCTTTTTGCAATCTTACCGTTACTCTGCGACGTTGTGGTAGCCTCGTCCTTGCTTGTTATCTGCAAGGATTCCAGGAGGTCCTCGACCCGATCATGAGCGTCCATTCCTGGCCGCGCTCTGAGGCAAAACAGAACCTTGCGTTTGTACTGCAAGGAGGGTCTAATTTATTACTGAGCAGCTACAAGTGGTAGTTGTGATTTGGACTCTCGCTGCCGGCTTAGCAGGTGGATGAGCGGGTAGTATATGAAGGGTTGGATGGGAAGGAAGTCGTATCTGCGGCCGGGTGGCGCGAAGAGGAGCAATGTCACCCTGAGAGTAGAAATTCATAAGACCAATCACAACCAGGTGAAAAATAGAAACATCACCTATGAACTCATGCATGTATAGCATGCCACACTAAAAGCAGGTTTCCTAGCGAGATTCTTGGAAATGATGTAACTATTTCGTACTCTCTGTCGGACATAAGACTTTCCGGCACGGTAAGTGGCTTCATCCCGAGCCTTTTGGTCCACCACGACATCCTCATGTTTCCTCATCGTTCCCGACAACACGCCACGCACACTAAGCAATCCACACAAAACTTTCTAGATTGATATTGACTTTTGGCGCAATGGCTGCCGTGAGTCTCTATTACTAATTTGTGGAACTGGGTTGCCGACCATAGACGTTTAACCACCACATCAACCATGTAGCCATATCGGTACCAGATATTTGAAGAAGCATCTAAATGGTACCAGAACGTACTCGGCTTTCAAGAAATCCGGGGCCCAGTAACTTACAGCCGCGAAACCGAACCTGAGCTCTTCATCTTCAAGATTTACCCGCCAAACCTGAACCGTGTGAAAATGGCGTTTCTTAGTTCGGGGAACGGGGTAGGCTGGAGCTATTCGAGTTTGGAGACCCCAAGATCCAACCTGGTACGGAAGCCAATTTCGACCGCGACTACCACCGAGGCGGGCTGTTCCACTTCTCCGTCACGACGACAAACGTCAAGGAGTGCGGCGACAAGGTTCTGGCAGGGGGCGGAAGACTGCTTGGCGAAGTAGTACCGATGGACAAGTACGAGCTTGTTATGTTGCAGACCCGTGGGGAATGTAGTCGAGTTGCTTAACGTCAGTTTTGAGAGAATGCTGACTAGATTGTGAGCCGCTGGTGGTGGAATACTTGAGGCAGGTCCCATGTTTTGTGGTTCCATGTACATTCGTTCAGACAGACATGGGGGTAACCGAATTGTTTAAGAAACATACGCCGTATTTGATTTCCATTATTTTATTTAAAATGCCCACTCCTTGATATTATATCAGTACTTAGGTAGCGTGTAACTGAATGTTGCAGGCCGAGTTTTGTTGAGATTATGTAATCACAAGACCCATGTCCTGTTGGAAAGACCTGGGCGGCTTTATGGCGCTGGGCTTTGTGAAATATGTGCTCTTGTCTGGATTCCAGCTGATCTTTGCCTAGCTCTTATCCAGCCATGGATTTTATTGCTCTGGTCGAAGACAGACGCTACGTTGTTATATGTTGGGAAGTAGTGAGGGGGGTTTCCCTGAGGTTGAGGCTGGTTCCACTGTAATTAGGTATCTGCTGGAATTGCGGGGTCCTATTTAGCTCAAGAGACCCCCATCTTGTGCCATTGACCAATTGGATGCGTCTTCTGAACGAGTGAGTGCTGACGACATGTAACCTTAAATGTAACTCAATCCAAGCTTACACCTCCATCCGAATTCAACGTCAAAACCACAACACGGCCCAGCGTGTGTAGGAAACCATAGAGGCGCTATTCTCTTCATCCATCGAGCCGCTTGAATAACATCCCTCACAGAGTTCCTTCCTGCCGCCGATACTCGCCCGAATCACTTACTCCCACGTCTATCGGGGGGCCCTCAACGCTCGTGTTTCATCTCCAACATGACTACTCCGGCAGGGACAGATGCGCCAACCACGCTCAGCCAACAATACGACACGCCCCTGGGGCTTGCCCATACTACTATGCAGGCGCTGAAGGACAGGATCAAGCTCCATTATGACCTTGCTAGTGATTACTACTTGAGCTTATGGTATGACTTCCAAATCAAGGCCCGATGGGCGCACGATGGCGGCTGCTATGAATGGCCAAAGTTGAGATTTCAAGCGAAATCTCCCTCCTCGTGGCCTCAAGGACACATCAAACTTGCCTATAGGAAATAGTCTGGCTAATACGGGTCATGAAGGGGCGAACACATTCACCATGGCTACTGGCCCACTGAAGAGTCCAAGTTGACCGTCTCCAAGGAGCAGGCTCAAGTGGATTTGATTCAGCTGCTGCTGGATATTTCACAGATCCCAGAGAACAGCAGAGTTCTAGATGTTGGCTGTGGCATTGGGGGAACCTCTCGCTATCTGGCAGCCACCCTTGGCTGCACCGTTACGGGCATCACCATCTCTACGAAGCAGGTCGAGATCGCAAACCGTCTCACAAAGGCTGAGGCTGAGAAACAAACTGGAGAGCAACTCAAAAGCGAAGAAGATGTCGATGGCTTCATCCGTCTCGGCAAAGGCAAAGTGAGGTTCATTGAGCTTGACGCCGAGAAGATGGGCGAATTCTTTGCCGGTGACTCGGGCAGCTTCGACGCCGTATGGATCAGTGAGGCCCTCAGCCACTTTCCCAACAAAGCTCTTTTCTTCGAGAACGTCCAGAAGGTCTTGAAGCCTTCCGGCAAGCTGGTATTAGCGGACTGGTTCAAGGCTGAGAATGTGGGCGAAAAAGAGTACATCAACGATATCAAGCCCATAGAAGGTACTGTCATCCCGGACTTCGAGTTTCGCGCAGAAACACCGGTCATAGGCAGACCCGATTAATTGTCGATATACTGACATTGACAAACAGATGGCATGCTTCTTCCTCCACTATGCACTCAGCAGGAATATGTCCGATTGGCCGCCAGCGCCGGACTTGAGGCATTCGCTCAACCCAAAGACATCAGCAAGGAAGTGAGCAAAACTTGGTAAGTCTGTTGCAAGCCTTTGCAAAACAAGAATAGTTGAAATTAATGTCCGTCTAGGGATATCACTTGGTCTCTCATCCAAAACCCATCATTGTGGGCGTTCGCTCTCAGCCAAGGTCGTGATGGTATTGCCTTCTTGCAATCCTTCCGTGCCATGAGAAGGGGTTATGCGAATGGTGCCTTTCGGTACGCGGTCATGGCCTTCAAAAAGTGAGCCGGCTGCGAATTATGCGGTGTTCTGGGCACGTGGGGACTATAGATCTGAAGTACAATCTGCCGAAGCATGATACGGGTTGATTGTCTTTTGACATTGCTAGACTCATAGAACGTGCATACACAATAGACGGAAGCAACGAAAATCCCGCGGCATAGGAGCTTGACAGTAAGAAAGGCAGATGTTCCGCTTTGAATTGAACCTCAATCTCATATATAACATGTACCAGCAGAACCATCCCATCCCCATCTCATCTCACTCTGATGGCATATAAATCTGGCATACGACCTTCAAAACTTCCAAGCGGCTAGGTACTTGACTTTTGAAGTATAACTTTTGAAGTTGCTCGCATACGGATTACCACGTGAGGTCATTCTTGGGTTTGGTCCCGTTCCGGTCCAGCTTTTTCTTCCGGCGGCCCAAGTGGGATATGGGAGCCAAGGTCCGAGACCACTTCAGGCTTCCATCCCGCCCCTTTCAAATGATCTACATCCTGGTCCCTTCTATCCACCCTCCGAAGAATTCGATTTGATTAGCGTATTATGCATATATTTCTCTCTTTGAGTCTTTATTTACTTGCTTGAGATATATTACCGACCGCTAGCTGTCGCACCTGGTGGACCTAGATAGCACCTCACAATCGTGTTTTCTTAGTCTTCGGCACTTTCAAGCTATGCGGAATCCCTGACATATAGTATGCACGGAACAAGATCCTTGGCCAAAGCTTGTCTTCTTTCCGGCATCCGGATCGAGAGTGCCATCCTTCTCGGCAAGATGGTATCTCACGTATAAAACACATAGACGCCCATGGACCAGTACATCTCGTTGATCTGGCTGATTATCCATATCCTAGCGAACCGCTCTCTAGTTGCAAATCAGGGGTACTCCATCACCATGCCTCCAGCCTTTCCACTCGTTTTCAATCTTCTTGTCGGGCTAGTCGCAGCTCAATCTTTAGGAACCGCCCCTGAAGTTCATCCCAAGCTGACCACTTGGAAATGTACCAAGGCAGGTGGCTGTGCCGAGCAGAAAACAGCATTGGTTCTTGACGCGCTCTCCCACCCTCTTCACCAGCTGGACAATCCCTCCAAAAACTGCGGTGACTGGGGAAACCCCCCAGACAAGGCCGCGTGCCCTGATGTGGCAACATGTGCCAAGAACTGCATTGTCGAGGGAGTTTCCGACTACTCTCAGTATGGCGTCAGGACTGAGGGAGACACCCTGTTCCTGAAACAGCTAAGACAAGACGGCTCCGTTGCCAGCCCTAGGCTATACCTACTAGCCGAGAACGAGAAGAAGTACGAAATGCTCAAGCTGACTGGCAACGAGCTCGCCTTCGACGTTGATGTGTCAGACCTCCCATGCGGGATGAACAGCGCCTTGTATCTATCGGAAATGGCAGAAAATGGCGGCCCAAGTGAGCTCAACACTTTAGGAGCTGCTCATGGGGCGGGATATTGCGATGCGCAATGTTTTACCACCCCTTTCATCAATGGCGTCGTGAGTAGCTACCTACAAAGAACCTGGAGCATGAAACTAATACTACTAGGCGAACATCGAAGGCAAGGGCTCTTGCTGTAATGAGCTTGACATTTGGGAAGCAAACGCAAGGGCTACCCAAATAGCACCACATCCTTGCAACCAGACTGGCCTTTACATGTGTTCCGGTGCTGAATGCGAGTTCAATGGCGTATGTGACAAGAACGGCTGTGGAAACAACCCATACGGCATCGGAAATAAGGAGTACTACGGTCTGGGTTTCGATGTCGATACTTCTCGACCGTTCACAGTAGTTACGCAGTTCCCAGCGGATGCGGCCGGCGTGCTCAAGGAGATCCACCGTCTCTACATCCAAGACGGCAAGGTCATCGCCAATGCTGTCGTCAAAGTCCCCGGCCCACCGAAGCAGAACTTTATGAATGACGCCTATTGCTCTGCCATGGGCGGGACGGAACGCTTCATGGATCTCGGCGCGATGGAAGCCATGGGCGAGGCGATGACCAGGGGAATGGTCCTCATCTTTAGCTTGTGGTGGGATGACGGCGGGTTTATGCAATGGCTTGATGGAGGGAACGCAGGGCCATGCAATAAGACGGAGGGGGACCCGAAGGTTATCAGACTCGTCGAGCGGGACCCGAAGGTTACTTTTAGCAAGATCAAATGGGGAGAAATAGACTCCACCTATTCGACATGATCAGAGCAGGGAATTTCACTAGACTTGAAGCGCTTCGTCTGAGAGATATAGATATCCATTTGATTGCTCATGAGACGGTGTTATGAAAGACCTCTAAGCTTTACTCTCAGATGTGTTTAAACTCGCATGCATATGTAACATCACAACCACAATTGAACGCCCTGAGGCCCTCATCTCTGTTGGCCCCTTCATGAAACCGATTGCAGTTAGGAGCCAGAGAGACCATGATCCGAGCAATCCATACCCTCAGGTATGCCGTCAAATCAACCAGTTCGAACGACGTTCGTGCGATGCTCTTCGTCCCAGACCGGCGTATACCGGGTCTCACCAACCCCCTTGGCTAAAAGTGTCTCATGCTCGTGACGTCGTCTGTTGGACCGAAGTTTCTTGGTGGCCGAGAAATCAAGAACTACGGCGCCGATGGTGCTCGCGCTGACGCACAAGTTAGCTTTTATTTGACAAATCGGAAAAGATGGAAGCTACTAACAGCCCAAGACCTGCACCAGAAAACAAGGCCTTATACAAGATGCAGATATTTATACCACGACTGTCACCCCAGTATGCAGATGTGCACGGTCGAGTCAGTGTCGAGCTCATGGCATTGGCAAGGAGACCAAAGCCCACGGCCCAGAGGACAAACAGGAAGACGCTGATTGAGAGGTTAACTAGTGGTACTGAGCCCCGAAGGCAACTCCAGAGCGATAAAACGGCCAGTGATATCAGAGTCGCCAGGGCTGCACCCTGAAGCTGCGTATAGGTCAGTGTCCACCCAAGTAGGATCGGACAGAGGATCTTACGAAGAAGAACATCCATGGGATATTAAAATGTTGTCCCTGGAGATGAGCGATGAAGTAGAACATGACCCCGGCCACCGTACAGGAAGATAAGCTTTGAAGTATTTTGACGAGGAAAAGCGGAATGGTGGGATACAGCTGCAGCTGGGGGCGTTTCCCCTTGGTTGGGGCCATGGTGAGGATTGTAGAATAACGCTGGCTTCTGCGACAGTGTAAATTCTGATTATGAGATTCAACTTCTGGACTCAGAGAGCGCAGCTATGCTGGATCCCTTTATGAAATCTATCTGGAGTATCGCGGAGATAAGGATGTTGGCAAGGATGAACAGAGGACTCAAGACCTATATTTGGCTGGCTCGTCGGTCGTTCTGGACTAGCTTCGGCTTGGGTCAAGTGGAGGCGCAAGGGCCACGGCTGAGGGCGGTAAGATTACTCTATTCTAACAGGTGAATTCTGGCTCTTAATTGTAGGGAGGCGGAGCTTGAGCCAGGTCGAGCTCGTAACCTGTGCCAAGCCATTTGGAGAGGCAGCTGTACAACCTCAGCCAATGATTTTAAATGTTTGCGGAAGTGGCTTGCACTCATCGAAAAGCTTCATTCTACCGAGAGACTAGTTGAGCATTGTGTCCACGTTCCCAGCCTAGTTCAATTTCCGAACTCTGGGGAATGAAGTGTGGCGTCGGAGCTGGGACGGAGCCAATCGCCAAGCCAAGCCATACTGGCCTCCTTTCTTTCAGCCTTCGGAATAGTGTAGGGGCTGGACCGAACCATCTTGTCTCGGGACCATTTAAGTTTTTGGAAACAGTGACACTGCCTCCATCAACTACGTCCATAGCCACATTGGTACCGCTGGGGCCTGTTCTTTACGGAGCGCAATAGAGGTGAAGTCAGTTGACCTTATGTCGTTAATACCTTGAAGCGTCTAGTGAGGTCCAGCCTGTTGACCATATAATGTAATGTCTGCAAAATCGTCGTTATTCAGACACTTGATTACAATCCGTGTGCGTGATACCATCAGTCAATCAAAATGGGCTATTTCGTCCCAGCATTCCTTGTCCTCCTGACTACTTTGTCTTCTCCTTCGCTGGCACAGAATGCCACTCAACCACCATCACTCAACGAAACGGTGCGCAATGCTACGCAGTTCGCATTTGGCAGTCAAAACTTGACCACAATCACCATAGAATACGCGCCGGCGTCCATTCTAATCAACGGCACGGAAGAGTTCAACATCACGTTCAATCCCGTGCGCCGCACAGTCTCGTACTTTGTTTCTCACGGCCTTGCCATTATAGATGGTGATGTTGCGTACGGCACTGAAGCAGAGATTTTGGCGGCACAGGTCTCCGACGATGACCAAGTACCCCACAAGAGATATGCCGCCGAAGATTCGGATGGCAGCATGCTCCGAAGATCGATATCATTTACGAAACATGATAGTCGCAAATGGCCCGGAGGGGTGATCCCGTACGTCTGGGAAAGCGAAGCCACGAAGACGGCTCGCGAGGCCGACTGGCTAGCTGCAATCAAGATCTGGACAGACCGGCTGCCCTTTCTCAAGTTCGTCCCTGAGGGAATCTCTGCCACAACGACGGTGAACGGACCAATCCTGTTGAAGAGGCCGGCCCCTGGCGAGGACCAGTCAGTCTCCTGGTCGCCCTTGGGCCGAGCAACAAGCGCCGAAGGCAACGCCATTGTCCTTGGTGACATTGGTACTTCCATAGGCGTATATGTTCATGAAATCGGCCACACTTTGGGATTGAAACACGAACAGCTACGTCCAGACAGGGACGACTATCTCAGGCTTGATTGCAGTAATGTTTGTGGCAAATACGTGTACAAGCCTCCGCCGCATGAAAATGAGGTAGACCATTGCGAGGACGCAAAGTGCGACGCTGGACCGGGAAACTGCTTCGGCTATGGCTGCCAGTTTGTGCGGTTCAGCGAAACCGACCCGGAATGGGACTGGTCCGGTCCGTACGATGTGCTGTCGATCATGCAGTATGGCTCCGTGCTGTTTGCGCGGCCAGAAACTGGATGGGCACCAGTGTTGGAAGCCCTCGATCCCCGAATCCCGCTCCGGCGAGGCAATGGTGTGGTGCCCAGCTTGACCGATCTGCAAAGGGTCTGCAGCAACTTCTGGGAAGACTGCCGTGGCATCTGCGGGGATGGTATCCTATCTCTTAACAACGGGGAAGAGTGCGACGACTCCAACAACGATGACGACGATGGATGCAGCGCCAGTTGCAAAATTACCGCTGTGTGCGGCAACGGCATTATAGAGTCCGGGGAGCAATGCGACGACGGTAATCTCATCAACGGCGATGGATGCAGCGACAGCTGCGTCACGGAGTTTTGCGGCGACGGCATTGTGCAGCCGCTGCTCGGCGAAGAGTGCGATGATGGGCCTTCTGGCAGCTCAGCATGCACATCGACCTGCAAGAAGGGGTGTCTCGAAACGTGCGATCCGGACCCCCGATTCAACAGGTGCGATATAACCACCAGCTGTATCAATATTGTAGGAGGCTCCGCGGCCAGCGCAGGCAAACATTACTGTGCGTGCGCCCATGGCTTCCGAGCCAGCTCGGTTGGTGACGTCGGCGTTCAAATGAGGTTGCCCTGGGTCGGCCAGGAGGGGCGTGTGTTTGTGGCGCCCGGCACGCAGTGCAATATCCTATGCGATGAATGGACTCTTGGGCGAGATGGCTGCAAAGAGGTGAATCAGAGGGACTTTTGCTACTGAGAGGAAAGACGAGATCGTTAGGCTTCTATTATCAGTTATCAGTATTTGTACAGACGAATTACATATTGAATATCGATTTGACTTGCACTTTGCCAACACATCGCGGTGCCACGATTTCTTCTTCGGCACACGAGTGTGCTGTGGAATACTAGGCAGAAGTCATTCACATGCTGGATGTAAAGCTAATACGCAGCCTTGCTCAGGGTTCTGTGGTAGCTGGGTGTGATCCTTCGTACGCCCGGACTAGTGCGATTCGCGCTCAATCCTTCGAGCGACCAGCACTTGACGCCACTTGCGTCTCGTGCAGCCGTGCAAGAGGATTTATGTGTGTAGCACAAGAACGGAACATCCCTGATTGGACGTCTTGCTCCATCACTTGAATCCTACCACGTATGAGATTAAACCATGAGAAGTTCATTTAAACCACCATCCACGATCAATACCAACCTCTCTCCTGGTACTAGAACTGCTCGTCCGTACAGCTCCAAGTAATGTCCTTATCAAGAACAATTCGGAAGTAACAAATCACACATTTCACCGTCACAGTGCGCCACGTTGCGCCTCTTATTTTGCCCTGCCGGGAAGATGAACATCTTGCCAGTACCGTTTCCCATCGAAGGGCCGGTCGCCGTCACACAGCAGTCAAGAAGCTGGCCGATAGTGATTGCCGTCTTGCTTTCGCCTCTGCTACTGACGTATCTCTACACCTCGATACGAAGCGCTTGGGTATACCGGAGAGCAGATGACAATGTTGAGCCCCCGCCTGTGCCCTACTGGATACCTGGCGTTGCCAATACCTTTGGCTTCGCATTTGACACTGAGAAATATTTTGCTAAGCTTGTGTGAGTACCTCTCCGTCGTCTATGTCAATAGCCAGATGTGATGCAGGTTTGATGCTCACGCCATGTTCTCCAGAACCCAGTTCCAGAAGATGCCTGTTCGCCTTAACGTCGGGGCGGAGAAGATGTACTTTATCCCCCACGGCGACGCAATGCTCACATTGTTCAAGAATGCTCGTGAGCTGTCCACAAAGCCGCTTGCTGCGATGGTGGTTCGCGACGCCTTTGGGGTTCCAGAGGCAGATATGCGCATCTTCGACCAAGACGATTCGGGAAACAACGCTCAGCCAGCACCCGGCTTTGAACACATGGACCCTAATAAGCGCTTCCACCACGCCCAGCACAGAGACTATGGTACCAACCTCGTAGGAGCGCCTCTGAAGGCCATGTCCGACCAGTTTGTGGGGCGGTACCTGAAGCGGCTTGAAACGGACGATAGAATCGTCTTCGAAGAGTGGAACGAGCTCCCAGACCTCTATCAGTTCATGAGGGATCATATGTTCCATGCGGCTATGGAAGCATTATGCGGAGACCACTTTTTCGAGCTTGCCCCGACTTTCTGTGACGACTTTTGGGCGTTTGACTCCCATCTCCCCAGCCTCTTCAAACGACTACCCACCTGGCTCATACCCGGAAGCTACACAGCTCGGTCCAAGGCCCTCGACGCTGTCATGAAGTATCATGAGTTTGGCAGGCAGAACCTGGACTGGGGGGACGAGAGCATTTTGGATGCTGACTGGGTTCCACTATTCGGGGCCAAGCTGATGCGATCCAGGCAGAAAGGCTATACCAACTGTGGTATGAGTGCCCAAGCGGCCGCGAGTTTTGATTTGGGCATGATCTGGGCGTGAGTTGGATGTTCCAGCACGCCATATCTCTGACTTATGCTGACGTTGCTTAGCGTGAACGCCAACTCAATGCCTGCAGCCTTCTGGACGGCATTGGATATCCTGCTGGACCACAACCTACAGTCTCGCATCATGGCAGAGACAAAGCCAAGCTTTGTACCCGACGCACTTGACACTGCCCAACTCTGCTCGGGGCCATTGCTGAACTCTGCCTACATGGAAACCCTGCGGCTGAGAGTGGCGGGACCGGTCGGAAGAAAGTCGCTAGTCCCAGACTTCCGCATCGGAAACTGGACACTCAAGGGAGGCGTGACCATGCTTTCTACTTCGTGGATCGGTGGCCATGATCAAACATTCTGGAACACGGGCCGCGTACTGCCTAACGGTGCTGCTGAGCATCCGATCGAGTCCTTCTGGGCGGAGCGCTTTCTCGAGTACGCAGATGACCCATTCAGTGGACCAGTGCGCAAAGCAGATCCATGGCTGCTCCAGCCCTCCGCGGCCAAGCCCCTGAGAAGACGAACCACCGAGGATGACAAACATGCCAAACTGGTCACGACAAACATCCAAGGGTATTGGTTCCCCTACGGTGGCGGTTCCTCGATATGCCCCGGACGCTTCTTCGCCAAGCCAGAGATAATGGTTGGCGTCGCCGCACTGCTTCGCACCTTCGAGTTCCAGTTGATCGACCCCGTGTCTGCAGCCAAAGTAAAGCCGAACATGAAGTATTTTCCTTTCGGGACGATCCCACCAACAGGAAAGATTCCGTTCTTGGTCAGAAGGAGGAAGGAGTAGGTGATGGCCGGGAGACACAATGAGTGCGGTGAGGGACAGAGCCCTTCAATATCCTACAGCAAGGTAGAGAATGAAAGCATGTCTGCTACAGATCAATCGTTGAAGGGTAATTGCCTGCTTCGCCCCATTTCGCGCTCGCCGTATGCCTGTGATCTTCCTCGGACTGCTGCAGGTGTTCATCTCATGACGCCAGTCGAATGCGATTGTCATCTTCCACCCATGCCATCCATCCCGGAATGTAGCGACGATGACATAAAGTACGATATGGACAAGGTAGCGAGTGTGGCCAATCTCAGCGCCCGGAATCTTCGTTTGTCCTCATCGATAATCAATGAAAATCACCGAGACCGCTCAATCCCTCGTCATCATTCAATGGTATTATCAAGGATCAGACCTGAACATGCAATTCGGAACTTCCATTGACAGAGTGAGTCGACCCCGCCGCATTCTCACTATTTTCTGGGCATTTTCTCTGCCTACATCTGTCATCATCATGCGGAGTCCCCCACGAGCATCACAGATTACGTGCATTAATCTTGATTAAATGGCAGCGTAGTCAATCCCATTGCAGTTCCTTGAGCTGCCTTCTTCTTGTTGGTATCTTGGGATGAACCTCGCCATGTTGCCATGAGCTCCCTAAGCAACTATGGCGATGGCACAGACTTCTCCCACTTCCACTGGTCGTATGCAGGCATGCGTCCTAATGGGTGCCGTCTTGCTGCAGCTGCTCATTGGGCGAAGTGGAGGACACTGTTTGACCGACCGGTCGCGCTCAGATATCTCGCTTCCCGGGCTTGGCTTCACTTGATGCCATTCCCCAAGCTGCCACATCGCCAGCCTTTCGATCGCCACCTTCGATCATGGTTTTATGCCAACTCCCTGCCTGTCACTTCGGTTCGTCGGCTTCCAACATGCGGTCCCGCTTCCTCCGGGTGACGAACCCTCATTTCCAGTCTGTGGATGATTCACGGCAGCGCGGCAGGACGACCTGGTCTTGCTTTGGAAAGACGGATGCCGTGTCCTTGTCGACACGGCAGAATCTGGCCTTAGTTTTTGGGATCCGTATGTCTCCGCGTTTTTCCCTCCGTTAGCGAGGATGCGGAGGGTTACATTCATCTTGTTTTACCGGCAAGGGGGTGGTGCATGAGACCCTGTGCGACGATCTGAGCTACATTACTGGGAAAGTCATGGTCAAGCGAAGTGATATGCTCAATCGTCATAGTCTCGAACCATGGCTCAAATTTTCGACATTGGCTGCAACTTGCCAGGTAGATCAGCTCGCAATGTCCCGCCTGATCTTCATCGTCCTGAGCCTCGCATGCCAAGCATCTGCGAGCAGATCTGTCAGCTGTGTATCTAAACCGGGATACTCTTTATTTGGCAAGCATTACATTGAAGCAGAGTCTTTAAGTTTCTTTCTATCCACCTTTCGGCGATTGGAAGACCATGGGGGGGGGCAGCATACATCCGGCCCTGAAGCCCCGCAAGTTTCCCAGCCTCCGCTCTCGAGCTCCAACCTCCGTGAATGGCTGCTGGTATTGCGGCTGATGATCTGCCCGGCACATTGCTCCCCTGTACATTAGGTCTGGAAAGCCTGGGTTGGGTCTGTTCTGGATCGGCTTGACGGTTGTTCACAGATGTAACCCAATCTGCTGCAGCCAGCTCCGGCGTCCGGCACCAACGGAGATCGCCCCCGCCGTGTCTAGAACCGTTAGGCTCTCGCTGCACATATCTACTGAGGTTTATGGCATCATCACCACACCGAGTGCTGCACTCGAGAACGTGACAGCTGTCGGGCAGGTCGCCACCACACCTTCTGCCATCCCCTCCAACCTACGATCGACCTCAACTATAGGCCAGGAGCATCTCCAGTGCACTCTTGAAGCGGCTTCTTGCATTCTATGACGTGCACCTCTCTACGCTATGGCATCGGCACCACACCCATTCATGAAGCGAACAGGTTCTGAGGAGAAGCTGGTGCTCTGATCATTCACGCAAGCTTGAAAGCTCCTCTCCTCTTCTCTCATCGCTGGGCCGTGGCCAGGCTACCTGGTGGATCACGCAGGCATGAGAAGATCCCCACGCAATACGGGAGATGCAACGAGACAGAGACAGTTGATATTGCCTCAATCAATTCGTAGCTGTGTTTCTATTTCTGGCATATTGAGATTTAAAGTTGAGAAGGCCCTGGTGCTAATCCTTGGCACAGACAATGCCCGGCCAGGGCCTGGGCTAGTCCAGTGGCCTCGTTCCCCAGAGCTGTCCACCCGAGGTAGGAACCGACGCCGGGGGAATGCTTTCACGTGGGCTTCATACTCTGCTGGGTGGCAAGGGGCGCCACCAGGAACAAGAGAGATTGCGATTCGGACCTTGGTTCAGCCTTTCATGGCCGACAAGCTGTTCCGTCGCTCCTCGATTGAGACGCACTCAGGGGCGGAGAAGCTCTGGATCGGACCTGATGCGACATCAGGGTCGCATTCTCTTCCCCGGATCAAGCTCTCTGACGTAGTATTTAAGATATTGACAGCCGATGGGCAATTGTGGCAAAAAGGTGCGTCCCCTACAAGCGATCAACGAGCCAGTGTCTTGTTCCGGCCCTTCTATGATGGACTGTGCGACTAGACACCAATGGACCTGGTGATTTAAATTGGTCTACATTGAATAAATATATTGCGTCCTATTTTCGTGTACAACAGGGTCCCAAAGTCCTATCCAGTGGCCTGGAAAGTTGCATTCAAGCCGCAGTGGTTAATATCGGTGGATATTATGGATATTATCCAGTGCCACCCACCCGTGAAATTTTCACCTATGACCCGGCTCCGATGCCTCCAGATCCCCATTCCGCGATGGCTGGACCTGTTTTCAAGAGGCGAATGAGTGTTATCGTGAAGGATCATGTATAAAGAGGCCTAATCGTCCCTTGAGCCCTTGACCGCTTTGACAATCGCAAACATAACGAAAAGCATCAGAAAAGTAAAGAAGCAACATATCAATACCATTAATATTCAATAACACGCACGCATCCACAATGGCTCGCATCTCGACACTTCTCATCGCCCTCTGGGCAAGCACTGCTGCCTGCGTCCGTATTACGTCCATCACCCACTCGGGGCCTGGATGCGATCAGGCGGCTAAAGTGACCTGGGCCGGCGGCGTCGACGAGCTCGTCATCACCTTCCCAGATTTTAGCGAGACTCTGGGGGAGGGAGAGACCACCAGCTGCCAGCTGCATATGAACGTTGACCAGGGCGAGGCCGGAAAGCTTCTTTTGTTGCAGGACGTGGTTGTCCGAGGCGGGCTCTACCTCAGCCCCAATTCCGGAGTCGGCTTCTGGACGTCCGCATACTGGTCCGAGACCGCTTCAGAGCAGGCAAGTACCCCGTGATTTCCCTAACACCACCTGCTGGCCAGGGCTAACATGTGTTCGTTCCAGATCACGAAACAAGCAAACACCTACTCCGGCGCCGGCGCGGTATCCCGGAACGTGGCCGTCGCTCAACGCCTCAACGTCCCATCCACTTGCGTTGCCGCTGATGGAGTCGTCGGAATCCTGAATATCAACTTCAGAATCCTAGCGAGAAGCGGAGCCAAGGTTGTGTTTGGAAAGGACAGCGTCGGCGCCGCTGTTACCGAGCGTCTGTCTTTCAAGTGGACCGCCTGCTAGACTGGTGCAGACAGTCTTGGACGAAATGACGAACCGAGATGGAAGAGCGAGGGGGGATGACAAGAAACTATGATACCAGTAGGAACAACAGTGATGAGCAGTCAGTGTTAAAAAGTCAATGTACCCATGATGCTTCAGCAATCAAGCGTGTTATTACGGCAGATAGATCCTTAGGTTCACTGCAAAATTGACATCCATATTTGTGTTACTTCTCTCAAGTTGGGGATGGCAGACGCCGTCGTATTTTGGTCCAGCATCCAAGCAACATATATGAAGCTCGTATGAAGGTAGACCTCAATTTCAAGTCAGCCCAAGAAGGTAAAGCAGCTGCAGCTTCACCTGGGACGCGCCCATTACGGAGTCCTGAAAGAGCTATGCCAGCCGAACAACCTTCGCGGCACAATGCTAGCTAGTTAATGGTTAATTCAACCCGCAGAACCCTGGCTGTTACATTAACACCAAATTTTCAGGCCAATATAGAGCCACGTTTAGTGGCAACTCAAAGCATTTAAGAAGGCCACGAACCACGAAAGGGCAGCTCGGGAGAGTAGCCTCTAGCCCGCGGCGAAACCCTTCACAGTAATTAGGCCTCCATAGCGAATATGACTGTGAAACCCATGAATGAATTATAGAGAGCCATGTAATTCTAACTTTATATTTCCTGATACTGTATAGAAGATGGGATGCAAGTTGTTATATTCCGGTCCTGCTTAGTTTTAAAAATGATCGGGCTGGTTCCCGTTACCGCACCCAGCAATAAGATTGCTTAACTGGGCAATCCAACATGATATTTGAAAAGATAGAATGTTTGTGTTCAAGATTATCTGAATAGGAAAAAATAACAGAACCTCCTTGAATGGTGGCTTGTCTGTGCTATATCTACGCGATGAAAATATAACTGCCGTGCATCCCCAAGGATTGCCTATAATGATGGCACTCGCAAGGTCGCACTTTCGTCCCTGGAGACGCACCTATCTATAAGCTGCTCTACTTATTCTTTGAAGAGTGAGCAGAAATCCGGTGCACGTGTGTAGAGCATATGCTACTGATGCGTGAATCCTTCAATTAGACACTAAGTAAGATCATGCAGCGTTCCAGTTCACATTGGCTATTAGAGACTGAGTGCATATGGCCATTTGCAATCCATCACGAGCACCTCACGTCCGAAGATCGGACTACAGATGAGAAAAGCAATCAGATTAGCATGACTTGATTCCAAGTTGGAACGCAATTCACCATACATTACTCATTCATTACTCATTCGTTACTCATAAAGGTCTCCTTCAATCACTTACTCGGCAACCAAGCACGATTTGCACTCCAACACCCCGAAGCTAGCCTATAACTCAAATATGCGCAGGTTGTTAGGCCACCACTATCAGAACGAGAACTATAGTTGACTGAAAGGAAAGGAATGGCGATGGGCGGCTGTAGCATTCTCGTGGAGCCACCAGACCTGTTGGTTGGCGCCTGCCAAGTGCAAGTTCGCCCATCCAAGGCGAAGTGGTCATACATCATTCAGTCCAAAATTAGCCCATGGGGCTTTCTGCGACTCTTTGCCCAACAAGCAGATGTTGGAAGGACAAAAAACTCTCACTGTTTCGATTTGGAAACACGCATCGAGACAAGCGGTTGCTTTGAGGTTGAGACTTGACGTTGGACGTGTGGCACAGTGGCTTATCGCGCAGAAAGTTTGATGCATGTCACCAGCCCCGCCTCATTGTGCGTGACGTGACATGACAGGACAAGCCCCGAAAGTTAAGTTGGTAATAAATTATTTCGAACCCCCAAACGAAACGAGACAAAGGGGGAAAAAAAAGAAAAGAAAGAGGCTAAGGAAAAGAAACGTGCGTTTCGGGGAATGGGCCGATTGATTGTGGGCTGGCTGGGTGTATTTTTAAATCTGCATCTGAGTCTGCGGTTAATTCATTCAATCATCGGCGGATCCATTCCATCGTCTGCTTGCATATGTCGTGCGGTGCAGGAAAGACGGCCGAAAGCAGCATGTTCTTTTTGTGTGTGTGTGTGTGTGTGTGTGTGTGTGTGTGTTTCCTTTGTGTCTTCTTTTGTGGCGGTGATTAACAAAAGGAATACGAATAGAAACACGAAGTAACAGTGGAGGTTTCCCCTTGCATACGAAGGGACAGATGGCAGAAGCGGATCGCTGAAGAATTTGACGGGCTCGTACAACACTGGCCTATGGTTGGAGGACCAGAATGCCTTGTTGCATGCAGGTATGCCGTGGGATTGATGCGTGTAACCGGTTTGGATGCTGCGCGTGCATATCGCCATCTATAGATGTTAGTCCGCCCGGATTAGATGGGATGAGGTACGGCGGCAAGCAAGCAGCAAGACACCAACGTACATGTGCATGTTCGTCCAACAAGAGAGTGCTGAGCCATGCGCCCAACTCGTAACCTCAGGTACGCAATGCTCGTGACCTCGCCACCAAATCACACTCAGACCACACACACACACACTCACTCACTCTCGCTGTCTCTCCCCATACGCAACGCAGCAGGTGTGGGTGCCCCCGGCCAGTGGCAGCCAGCCTGTGCCTTTTTACGCCTTCCAGGAACGGCTACAGGCGGCGCGGGGAGCCACTCATAGGGCAGTGGCTGTGTATGCGAGTGTGTGGTATGAGGGCGTAATTAGGCTCTTGGCTGCAAACACGCTTGACAGTGGCCGAATGCTTGATTGCCTTTTCGACTGCCAGAGGAGGATAGGGGGGGCCCTTGCTCCTTACTGCTACGCACGTGCTCACTGGTTCGGTCCCTGGCCAGCTATCCAAGTAAGTTAAAGGGAACTGTCTGTTTGAGAGTACCTAGGTATTCGCTGGGGAAAGTCAACTAAGGGTAGTTAGTACACGCACGCCTGGAAAACGACGGTCGAAGGCAAAGTTATTCTAGGACGGGCTAGTTTCCCGACCACGAGATATGTTCAAATGTAGGTGAGAAGTTTGTTTATTACGGACTACCATAGTAGCTAGTGCTTGGTATGCGGTATCTACTAAGCAAATGGCTCACCCGCTTACGAACACACTCGACCTAGTGCAGTGTTGTGTGTCTTGTTCGTAGGTAGGTCATCATGCTCTGGAAGGCAGTAATCATCTAGGTCTACCTATCAATCAATCAGTCTAGCTGTCAAGCATAAGGTACATAGCAAGACTCTGCGGAGGGCAATCTGGCGCACGGAGTCCCGAGTATTGTACGTGGTTTCTCTGCGAACAGCTCCCCGTATTCTGAGAAATGAGCTTTGAGCACTGCTGAACGGGAAAACCACTCACAGTAGTCCGTAGTTTTGGAGAATCGATCAATCTCAGTACGAAGTACCCTCGCTTTCGGGGACCGGGATGCCAAGGGAGGGAGGCCAGCCCAGGGTCCAGCGTCCCCCCCCCCCCCCCCCGCCAGTCTATTGCGTGACATTCGAACGCTAATAAAAACCCAACAGTTATTATGTGGTGACATGTTATCGCCTCAGATATGTGTGGACTAAAGGTCGTATGAATGTATCCATCTTATCCCTGTGCAAAATCTCCACTGAGGGCCCCCCTGTACGCTGTTCTAGAAAGTCCATCCATCAATTTAATCGTTGGTACTTTGGAGAGATGGCCAAGTGCGTGCAGCAGGGTATGCCCGCAGTTTCTCGCCCCCAGGCGCCCTCCTTTCCGACCTGTCCCCTCCCTCCCTCCCGAGTGGTGAGTCTCCTCAGAAGTACTACGTAGTCAGTGACCCCTCCACAGGCCGGGCGATCCCCAGAACGTGCCCCAAGCCACCCCCCGAAAGCGTCCTGTTGCGCTGTCCACGTACCCTACTATGGCGTCCGCAGCCCCCGAAGGCACTAACTAACTCGGGGTGGCATGGCACGCATGGGCAACTACCTAACGACCTATAGGTCCACTAAACACCCCAACTAAGCTCGACGGCAGCCCACCGATGATCTCCACCGCAATCAGGGCCTAAACCACTCGTGTTCTCCGTACGGGGTTGTTTCCAATCGTCGCCCATCCAGCTCTCTCGCCCATCTGAACGTGCCAGAACCAGTAGCATCGTCCGCGGCAGGTCATCGTAAAACACTTCAATGCATGGCGATGGGCCACTTATCCGTCCCTTTTCGCTCTCTTGTCGAGTCTGAGTAAGCGCTAATTGGCCATCGTTCGGCATCCAGGCATGTCCCCCCCATATCGTCATCCCTTTCTCTGCATATTCCATTTTCTGCCACACGACCCTCGATTCGACCCCGACCGATGGCCGCCGAAGACAAGGGGGGGCGCTCTCCTCCCCCATCCATCTCTCAGCTGGTCTGGTCCGGTCTACGAAATACCCTAAGGGTTAACATTAGTTTGCATTCGTATGTGCATACATATGTATGCGGGCTTGGCTATGGCTTGGGGGTTCCATTGCTTCTTACCGTCTTCGGCTCCAAAGTGGTTGGAATGGCCCCCCTCATATCAGCTGCATTTTCGCAAGCCACCTACACCATCCCATCCATATGTACCATCCCATCCCATCCGCATTTGTACTGCCCATGCCCACCCATACCCGTAATTATGTACCTTACTGTAACTATGTATGTATGTGCGTACACACATACCACACATATCCACCACCCCAATCCACATCCCATCTTTGTCGGCGTGCCCTCCCTCGCGTTCCCAGAGGCCACACCAGACCAAGAACAAAGACCGAAGTAACTTTGCCCTGCCCCCTTCGGCCGGCGCTTCAAATACTGGGGTAAAAGCCGCTTCGACAGCCGCCAGCCAGCTCTTGGTCGGCGGTCTCGACTCGAACCTCTTTAAATAAAACACTTCCCGACTGTCGTCATTCACCCTCCCTCCCCCCCTCCACCAGCCAGGTTCAATGGTCTGACATCTTATACAACTCCATCCCCAGTCCATTGACTGGCAGTTTTCGTCAATCATAAACACAATTCGACCTCTAGACACTATCACTACCACCACCACCACCACTCCCACTTTCTCTCTCGCACAATGGGTTGCCTTCCCTGGTTTCGTTGCCGAAGGCGGAAACAGCACGCGAATGCGCTGCGGCCACCAGACAACGACCTCTTGCCCGTCCGTCGCTACAACACCTCCGCCACCACCGACGACGAGAAGCCGCGCCCTCTCCCGCAAGCATATCTCGGTCTCGAGAAGGTACCCATACCAGCGAGTGCCGACCGAAGATGGGACAGAAACCACTCGCCGCTGGATGACGGCGCCGCCGCGTACAAGTCCAAGGACGAAGCCGTCGACGACCCGGAAGAGGAGAGGAGGAGGAAACAGGCCGAGGCAGCGCGCCGGAAGGCTGAGGAGGAGGAACAGGAGCGATTAGACTTCTTCCAGATGATGTGATGCATCTACCCGAGCGGGACTTAATTTCTACTACGACCTTATAATTGGAATCCGGCGGCATTATACAGGACACAACGGCGTTTTGCGGGGCGCGAAAGGCTCTCAACAGGGCGATCATCGAGAAAACTAGATGCCGGAGTCGCGATGAGACTCGAGCTGCTATCTCGTGGAGGAGACACACTTCACGACCTCGCCACAGCTCATTCTGCAACGGGCCGGTTTTTATCGCCCTAGACGGAACTCGGTTATTTTACATACGGCACTCCTACTTGTACCAATGGACCCAATTGCTGGCCATTGAAGGGGTGGTCTGGTGCATGCGAGAGGGGTTCACTTTGTGTTCATATTGTACGGGGATGGCGGTACGCAATCGGCTTCAGGAATCGCCGTTTATCATTCATAGAGAGGGGGACCCGAGGGCCGAAGGGAACAGCATGAGCATACGCATTGGCGTGGGACACACGATGATTCTCAGGGAACTGCTGCCTGCTGTTTATAACCGACTGGCTGGTCTGCCGTTGATGCCGGCTTAGACCGCAGTTTCCGGAGCGAAGACAGGCTCTAGCCACAAATTCTTCAATACAAATTCTTTTTTGTCTTCAAAGTCCCTTGGGTGCCTGATTTGGGCCATGGCTAGCATTCTCTTTCATTCTCCTGAGTATTTTTCCCCAGCCGTTTTAAGTCTCTAACCATCATCTCACCCGTGACCCGCTCACGCGCAGTTCATATCACGGAGCAGTGGTACACCTGCAGCGACTGATCGTCGGCGAAGTTATACACATAGCATGGGTCTCCTTCTCTCTTGCACTGGACCAAACCCGTTATCTCCTGCCATTCCAACCTGGCAACTCAAAGAGAGAGAGCGCACTTACAGCATATTGGGACTGCGCTGCGTTGCCGCAGGGGCTAAAGTCGCTATTGTGGTACGGGTAATCGCAGCCGTACGATCCCTCAAACCCGGGAATTATGCAAGATCCAGCCCCGTAGTTCCAATTCGCAGAACCGGAGAGCGTGCATGACTATTCCAGGTTCGCAAAAACAAACACAGGTCAGCTCAGGGCCCCCCTTTTTTCGCCATTTTCCTTTTACGGTAGGTAGTTTATACGAGATGGCCTGAGGGGACGGCGGGGGGGAAAACTTACACCGGTGTAGCGGATCGCTCCCACAACCCCGGAATAGGCGCATTCGTCGTGGGCGCGAACGCCGGAGGCCAGGACGGCCAACCCGGCTAGGGCTGCGACGAGGTGGGAATACGAATACATGCCGATCGGGGGTCTCTGAGACTGGAGCGAACGGAACGAAATCGCTTCTCAAACGTGAATGCTTGCACTCTCGAATCCACCATCTCTCCGCGAAAACATGGAAAGAAAAAGCTGGTTTATATGTGTCCCGTCACTTGGCTCGTGCCTTTCGGTTCCTGGGCCAGTATCCAGGCACCAAAATTTGAACTCACTGAAGGATCATCATTCGCTTTGGGGCAATCTACTAAGTCCCCCCGAATCCTTTTTCGATTTTTGCCGATCCCATCGTCCCTGTCAGCGTGCCCGCAACAGCGTGTTTTTTCCCCAATGAGTTGTGCGAAGGGATCCGAAGAGGGAAAAGACACTTTAGGTTTCGCGGGAGTCAGCCCGGAGTATACGATCAGCCAGCCTATTCAGACTAGCTTCCTTTGCGTCTTATACCCGGCGTTCGCTGCGCCACCATCTGCGAGAAAAAAATCTGGCGATGCAATATCTGTCGACGCCGCGTGCCTGCACCGTGAGATGGGATGCAGCGCATCCTACGTATCGGCAGCTTGTTTCGCTGTCTTTTGCTTTGAAAATGAGCGGTGCATAGCTGCCAACACTGGAGAGTCTGCTAGATGGCTGTCTTGACTGGTGACGATGGGTTCATGCTCTCTCACGACCGGGACTGGCTCGTCTGAAGTACTTCAATCCAGAGTTAGAAGTACGCTATCCAGCCAACTCCTGGGACTGGTGCGTTCCTTCTCGCAGAATCTCTCGCCCAGGCAGAGGTGGGCCTGTGGTCTTGATCCCTTCCCGGCGAGCGCGGCGCCAAACAGTGCTCGCAGCAACAGTACCAGAGCAGCGCACTAGCTACCATAGCTAGTAAACCACCTGCGATGAAGCTGATGATGGCTTCCTCGGTGTAGTTGAGCTGCTGCCTCATATCGGATATCCGGTCCTGGAGAAAAGCAAGTCTGGGAAGGCGGCTTAGGAGTATAGAATCGGAATATCAGGCGGCGGAGTGGAGCTGCATGTGCTTTGAGGTTGAGCAGCGGGCGTGATAGTTTACTTCGATACGCTGAGATGTGTGCTGATAGTCGGTCAAGGGAGGAGGAAAGATCCTGATGAACGGGGTCAAGACCGGGCTAGGGATGGGTCTTGTGTTGTGAACTAGATAGCAAACAAGTCGGTGAATCACTACGGACGCACAAGCTCACCACATCCTGACTTCACCAGAACCTCCCAGCGATGCGCGCAAACGAGATGTGGTGATCGGACAGTGATGATCGGACACCAACACCCTTTGCCAGCCTAGCATGTATGAATGATAAGGCTCTCAAGCTTGACATTGTGTCTAAGTGATGCACCGAGGTACAAACAATCCGATACCAACCGGAGTCCTATATAGATGCTGATGTTTCCTATGAATGCCTGCCTTCCACCTTGTTTCCATAACCGGCGAGTAAAACAAACAAACCACTACCTTGTGGATCTCCAAACGCCCTGTAACCATGTATGTAGCATTGATGTAAATGCAGTTCAAGTGTCTTGAGCTGTGTAGTGATTGTGAAGCCGTTCACAGACATGGCCTAATCCCAGGCCATCCAAGTCGATCGTAAAACATCATCCTCCTCTTCGTTCTGCTTCAATGCAGCCGCTGGAATAACCACAGTCTCCTCCTTTTTATCATCTTCGTCCGAGGAGCTCACCCTCCCATCCACGAGTCAATCCCAAAGCCCTCCAACGTGGTCACTCGGACTGGGAATCTCTCTGCTGCTCTCTGCGGAAGAGGGCTTCTCAGACCTCGTCGGCGGAGACTCCCCGGACAGGCCAGGATGAAGCCAGTTCTGATCGTATGGTTCTGGATCAGACATGGTGTCATCGGTGTGAGACTCGATATCCCCGTCGGAGGAGTGGTGCTCCGACGTTTCCATCTCGTCAGTGAGTGATACCATATATTTCCTCGGCGACGAGGCAGTATGTTCGCTACCTGCGGTAGTGACTGGCTGCATCGCATCCGCCATCCTCTTCGAATCTGCCAAGGTTCCTCGAAAGTGCCGCCTCTCGTGTAGTGGTGGTGTCAATGGCTTCGAAAAGTCAAAGGCGCTTCCCTCATCGGCCTCATCGGCCATAACAGGATGAATGCTCGCCGACGACTCACGGCCGAGTGGCACATCGTAGTGACTCTTGGCCGCCCTGTTAAGTCGCGGTTTCCGCATTGGACCTGGCGGATTATTTTGCTCGTGCCTAGCCCGCATTTCAAGTAGTTCTTCTTGCTCCGTCTCGTCGTCGGTGAGGACGTTCTCCATCATCAGCCGTCGGTAATGCGGCATGAATTGCACACTGCTGCCAGAGGACCTCCGCATCCTGTTCCTTGCGGGGTCCATGATGAGCCCTCGACTTCCCGGTGCGGCAGGCGTTGCGCTTCCAGTGGACGTCGGCCAAGGTGGGAACACGATGCCCGTGGCGAGGCGCCGCAAGTCAACCTGACTTTCAGAGAAGACCACTCGGGCACGAAGTCGGTGGACTGCGCGATCTAGGGCAAGCTCGATAGCACATCGATCTCGTACGCGGCTTAACTTGGGCCAAGTCGCGCGTTGACCCTGAAGAGAGGCTCGCAACATGAAGTCGGCATCAGGATTCTTGAGGATTCGTGGAATGTCATGCACGCTAATCTCGGGTAGAATGTTGATGTCGCCCGAATACTTTTGGCTGAGCATGGTGCGAAGCTTGGTGACAACGTTTGGGAAGAAGCCAACCTCCGCAAGGAACTGCAACCTGTGTAATGCCTCATCTTTCGCCAATGTTGTTATGGTATACACCCAATCCACCTCGTCTTTCTTAGGAGATAGCGCTGCTCGACGAGTATTGGCGGTGGCCGGGTCCAAGTGATCATCCTTCGCCAGGAATGGGACCACATGCGGGTTGACCTGAGATACGATGAAGTGATTGACGTTGAAGAGCTCCGCAAGCCGTGTCATTGGCAAGTCATTATCAACGGAGCCATCTATCCAGCGCTGCGGTGTGGGGTTCCAGGGCGCGTGTTCTCCCGTGACTGGGTTCTTGACCAGTAACGGGGCAGCGCTGAAAACCAATGGGACAGAACAGGAGGCGGCCACAGCAGACCATATCATGACGTTCGGTGCTGTGACATAGTTGAGCAGCCTTGGGAGCTCATATATGGATTCGGTAGAGACGCAGATGTTGAGGATTCGTCTCGTCCTGTTGTATGCTTCTTGAAAAGTGATATCGCCGAGCAAGCCACGCATTACACGAGTCAGATGCTGGATGTCCGACCAGCTCCCCTCGGTGAGCAATCTTCGCAAGTGTTCAAAGACTCCGCCAGGATTTTCGGGCCCCTCGAAGACGGCTAGATCACCGTACGGGAACTGCTTTATTAGCTCCGGAATTTCCTCGTCAGTTCTCGCGCAAAGCACAGCGCACACGATCGAGCCGGCCGAAGCCCCTGAGATGATGCGTGGCAGCAGCTTCTCGTCGAACAGGGACTTCAGAACTCCGATATGTGACATGCCAAAGGTGGCACCTCCGCTCAGGAGCAGAGCACTCCTGCCAAAGCTCTGCCTCGCGTACAGCAAGCCTTCGAGCAAGTCCTTCTGCTCCATACCTTCGGGGAGGGAATAGGCGCTCTTTTCGACAAGATCGTCTATCGTCCGGATTGCCGAGTTCACGTATCTCTCGATGAGTTCTTTGGTGCCGACGTAGGAGTGTCGGTAAAGGTCCACACTGCCCATTCCACCGAGGTCGCGGCTGAGCGCAGTCCGCACCAAGTACATCATCTCACCTATATCGCAGTTCGTGCGGGCATCGTCCAGCTCCTTCAGCCGGATTTTGATCAGTTCGGGGTTGTAGTCGGCGGTCGAGGGATCAAGTTTCCATTCGTCGTTGCCCTCCAGCATATCGAGTTCTTCAGCAGCATCCTGCCAGTCCTTCCTCGTCTCGGCCTATTCGCGAGCATGTCAGCCAAAATGCACCAAGCGGGGGCGAACAATGTCATATGGCCGAGCCTTACATTCTTCATTCGCAGATAGAGGATCTGCTTTCGCTCCTCCACCTTCCTCCTGTTCTCCCGCTCTCCCTCGGTCAGGCCATCCCGCCATGATAGCACCCAATTGTTTGCGCCTTTGATGGCGCGGGACAGAGTATCAACGGGTGTACTCCTAGACTGCTCCTTTGGTGAGGACCGCGGGGGCTTGGGAGCTTTGGAGGCATCGATCGAGGAGGTCTGGACACGGATGGACGGCACAGGGTGGACGCGGTTGACGAGGACGTCGTTCATCGTGATTCGAGAGGTTTGCAAGACGGAGAGCCAGATTCGGAGAAGGCACGCCGAGCAACAGCGAAGAGGGTAGTGCTCCGGCTGCGTAGATGTCGCATCACAGAGCGCACATGGCGTAGGGTTTTGACATGTGCTTTGGCAGGGAGTCGAGCAGGGTACTCAGTCCATTGACGAAGGTGAAGGTTGCAGTAGGCTTGCGGGGGTGGGTGGCAGGCGGTGGGCGGTGAGCTGAGGCCAGGAATGTGGAGGGTCTAAGAATCTATCTAGGGCCGTGAGGCGGGACGCTCTGCGATCTGATAGGGAAGGGGCGGGAGGAGTCAAGACGAAGGCATTCGAGGACGAACAAAGACAAAAAAGAGAACTCAAGAGCGCTATGCAACCCAGGTCATCGATGCTACGGAGATAGGTAGCAATGCAGTTGGTGTATTGGCATGATGGGTCGTCACCGACTGACAAGAGTCAGCTCAGTAGAGGCCGGCTGTTCCTTGAAATTGATGACGCCTGACATGTAGTGGAATGGGATGTGCGTTACAGCCCGCCCGTGCCCGTGCCTATGGATTCCTGCTTACCTGAGTAGGTAGGGGAGTTAACACCTGCGCATGTCCCGGAGATGGACAGCCAGATGGATCCAGACACAGCCCATCACCCAATTAGACACAGCCCAATGACTGGCATAATAGGTACCAAGTACGTGGTAGCGGCCCCCCCCCCCACACAATTACCCCCCAATCGGACGCTAACAGGGCTGGGATTTCAGGCAGATGACCCCCCGGATTTTGGGGGATTTACCGCCAGAACCCCCCAATTAAGCACCCTGGATCCATGGCAACCCTATGAGTGAGTACCTGTCACGGTGGAGCCCTGCACACCACTTCAGGTGCACCTCCCTCAAAGTACCCCAAGCACCCAAGTATGGCACGCAAGGTACCTGGCATGCTAGGCCTTTGCCTCGGTTGCTTACCCCACGTCCACAACACTCACCACCCCCCCATCAGGACTCGACGCAACCTTTTGCCAATGGTCTTCTGCCTTGTGACTTGGAAAATATGTCTCACGAGCCAGCGAAGTCCCTGCTTGGGTTAGATTCTTACGAAACCGATCTCGCTCTCCGTCTCATTGTGCATTGGATGGGTAAGTGCAGCTGAGATTCGGTATTGGTTATGTCCACTCCATAAACGGCACATGTGATCGCTCCATGGTGGCCCGGCCCCGGCCTAGTCTACGCACTCCCTTCCTTATGGCCTGGTCCATCATCGATGGATGCCCTTTGACCGAGCCCGCGGTGTTTGCAGTGGATTATTGTAGCTTGTGAAACGTATCGGCGTTACTTGCAAATGCCGATTTTATTAATAACGCTGATGTCTCACCGGGGGACCAAGTCAGCAACATGTTGCATGGCGGCTATCAGAGACCTACTACAGATTATTTCGCTACTATATACTCCACTGACCGACCCGTGGCTTACTGTTGACGGCTCTGATACGAGCGTGTCAGTCCGCTCCCAGCATTCGTTGGCTGCCAGCTCATGTGGCCTCGCTGTAACCGGTTCGAAAGCCTGTAGTTACTTTTGAGCATTCCGGGAGTTACTGATTAGAAGAGATCTTGGCCCACGGAATCTTGACGTTCGAGTGCGGTTCGCTGAACACGCCTGTCCCGCCGGGCAGCTATAAAGTATCCAAGACTGCCTCCATACGTAGTTCCGTAGCTCCCCGTTTCCCTGATCAACATTGCCAGCTCAGAAATACTTTGACAACTCCTTTATCACCGCGGCTAGAACATCCTCAAACTCGAAAGCCAGATCCACATCGCCCACGAGTCTACCAACATGCCTCACCAACCCGCCAATGTCCGAGGCAACAGGGACACCGCCCCAGGATCAGAAGGAGCCCGCGGACAAAGAACACATGGGAGGTTTCTGAAAATCTGGGCGCTGCGGGTGCGGTGCATTTACAAATCTGGAGCTAGGAGATAGCGGTCTCTCAATACGTATCAATTGGCAACTATCAGTCCTCCGAGATGTATGACCCGCGTCACTCGCAGAGCCTGGCATCCGAGCTCCTCGCCATCTTATGCTCGGTAGGCCGCTTGCGGCTCCTATCGTTAGATCCAGTCAGGAGACCTGAGGGATTCTATATTGAGGGATCCGAGGCTGTACCGTGCCTTCCTCTGTAGCCTGCGCATGCCTCGTAAGTTTGTGAAATATAGACAATGATCCGAGGCACGTACTGAATGTCCTGGACCAGTGTAGATGTAATCCCCGTCTATGTATTACATAAATGCCGTATATTCCACTTTGTATCAACAGCATTACCACCATACAATCATTCCCCATGAAGTAGACCAGAGGCAAAGTCTACCACTTTGTCGCGTAGCAGGGATAGCACTCCCTCTTCTACCCAGAAGTGGCCCGCTGTGGTGATTTCCTCGCCATGGAACTGCGTTCTCTCTGCACTTCCAAGCCTCTTCGCCCAATGCCGCAACTTGTCGACCGGGACGAACCCATCTCTGTCCCCGAATATGGCCAGCGTCGGGTTTTCCGTGAGTTTTCTCTCGGCTGCTTGGTCGTGATTATTCAAAGAACGTTCTCGTTCTCCGCTCTGTGATTTGCTCTTCCCTGCATGATGGGACTTGCTGGCGCTCCTTGAGAAAAGCCCTTTGGCTGTCACTGGGACGAAGGACAGGGTCGCCAGGTTGGTAATGATCCCTTGGAGTGGAGACACAAGCAAATAAGCCGGTTTAACCTTGATCAGGCCAGGCACAATCTCCAAGTGCTGCACTTGGTCCTGTTTGTCTTGCCCCTTTGCGGATGCCTCCGATGGTGGACATTTCGCGTCCTTCTGATGATGCCCGAGCTTCGTCTTTGCAAGCAAATCGTGCACACCACGCCGTAGCTTCTCCTCTGCATCCAACGAAAAAGATCGCCGGGCGTCGTGGCTCTTCCTATGATCTCCCTCGTCGCCTCCAACACGCATGCCGAGCGGTTTCCGTAGCGATCTCTTACGAGCTGATCGCGCACTCCCAAGCACGATGTTCTGCTGGTCTGCTAAGTGCTGTGCGCGAAGCCTGATATCTGCTGCTGCAGACCCTACGGTGGGAGCCGAGAACCTGAGTAGGATATCATCCAGCGGTGGGATATGGGTTGCGACCATGGCTCCGTAGGAATAGCCTCCTAGAAGCAGAACGGGCTGCTCATTAAGAAGACTCGTCTCCTTGGTTGGTGACTGCGGCGCGGACGGAGGCGACGACGTGCCGCTGTGGTGCCGGCTGAACGGGTCAAGAAAGTGTACATAGTAAATCATGAAGCCAACAAGAGACATGTAGTCTCCTTGCTCCGGCTTCGCGGTCCAGGACGTTCGGCCCCTTGAACCGGAAGCTCCTCTGCAAGAGCGCCCCAAGGTCAGAATGAATCAACACGAATGGAGCCCCTCATTTCGGCTGCGCACCTGAAATTGAACGTGCCCACAAGAAACCCAAGCCGAAGCAGCGACGTAGCCACGGCATCAACGATCGGATCGTCATAGCTTCCTCCCAGCGGCGCATATGGATGCGCCATAATCGCAGCGTGTCGCCTCCATGGCGGTGATGTTGGCGCCGGGCTTAGCGATTGTGAGTGATAAATGCGACAGTCGAGGACGGTATCGTCATGGACGCTAGGGAGCGTGAAGCTCAGGGTAGGTTCGGGAAGCATCTTCGCTTCTTCATAATTAGGCGGGTCAAATGATGCGACGATGCGGTTGAAGACAGCAAGTTGAGCTCTGTGGTCAGTCACCCTGGTGAAAAGGCGATAAGGCTCGCCTCATAAATGCAGGTACGAAGTACGATTCCAAAGATCCATTCGCCCCGCCCTTGTTCGGGATCTCCATTTGCCCAAGACGGGGATTACGTCACTGTAATTGTTGCGACTGAGTGCGCACCAGCTCATCGTCCAAGTAGGTTCTGAGATAAAATGCTCAAAATGGTATCATGAATCCTAAATTGCTATGCTTTACATTATAGATCCTTTTTGCCTTCTGCTGCCGCCTCTGCCTCGGCCCGTTCTCTCCTCCTTCTCCGCCACGCCTTCAGCTCATTGATCAATCCCATGACCAACGGGACACCAACAGGCCCCAAGAGTGGTAGATATACCGCAATCTTGTGCTCGTCTGGAAAGTAAAGTTGACCGACCATGCTCTTCTCAAAGAACGCTCGCTCGGCCTCCGCCTCTGCAATTCTTGCATGCTCAAGCCCCTCTGGGCCACCAAGGCTTGCGCAGGCAAGCTCGAGCTGATGCATTGTCTTGGTTACACCGTCGGCAACACTGCGCGGGATGGAGATGGACGGCAATGCTCGCGATAACCTAGCCAAGGATCCAAGCGTGGAGGATGCTCGGATCAACAGGTCCGCCGATCGTATTCTTGACAAGGTGGACAATCGTAATGGCAGAGAGCCGGACTGGGGTGTGCCCAGGAGCGACAACAAATGGCCCCCAAAAGTGAGCATAGGTTGCTTAAGGGTCGAGCTGGACACATCGGACGTAGTCGGGGGTAGGGAGAGGAGATACACAGTTCCCCATTGCGGAATCAGCCACGACTGAGAAGTCTCGGACCCCGACTCCAGGCCTACTGTTTGATTTCCAACAAAGATCAGAAAGTTGATAGTAGGCGCGCCACCAATCGAGGGGGAAAGCGGCCATTCGGCGGCGTTAATGAAGGACGCGAGGTCCTCTTTGCTAAGAATCTGTGACTGTGCGCCGGGGGTCGCATACAGCTGGACTTGAGTGTCAATGGTGAAGTTGTGGATTGGGCTCAACACGTCCAACATTGGCTTCATGTACTCCTGTATCGCACTTTCAATATCCCACGTATTCGGTGTGGAACCACTTGTGAAGAGCGAAAATGTGAGATGGTAAGTCGGCGAATACCTGAGAGATCGAACCATTCGCTTCGATAAGCTCTCGGCAGCGTCAGAGGACAGTCCTTGTGGCCGGGAATCGGGTGATATGGAGGCGGCGGACAGCAAGTACGAGATGATGGCTTGCTCCTCAGCGTAGGTAGATCGAAGCTCATTCGCTATGTACGAGGCGAGGGCGGAGGAGGAGGACGTGGCAGATGGGATTGAGTTCGGTGGATATGTGATATCGAGAACAGGGGAATGCGGATGCAAGACTGTCGTAGAAGTGTCGCCAGGTGTTAGGCGAATCGTCAGGACGACCTGCGATTCATCTTCGGTGACGGCAATGTTGTTGACCCGTGGCGCTAATTGGAGACGCAGATGATGGCCGGAGAAGTCGTTGAGGTCATCCAGAGCATGCTGCGTTAGTCGAAGAAGGTTCTGTGCTTCTTGCGGCTGTAGCGAATTCGCCTGGACAGATATTCGTAGAGGAAAGACCGGTCGGCAGGCCTATGGGTCATCATTAGAACGGTCTCCCTGCAATGGAATGTCTGGTCCTCCAAAACCAACCTTGCCATCAGCCCATTGCATCATGGCCGTCAACGGCAAATGGGCACGGTATATTGTCGTAGTCATCCACCATATTGGCAGTCCTAGACAGAGAACGATGAGCCAGAAGGAGAGGATAACGAAGGAACGTCTCCGAATGTCCCACGGCTTCTCAGGGGGTGGATCTTTTCTCGAGGGGGGCGTCGAGTCGCTGGCCTTTGGCAAAACGCTCTCTAGAGGTTGGACATCACTCCCAGACTCAATCTTGGGGCCAACGGTGGCGTTATCGCCATGTGTTTGGGAAGCCATGGCGGCTTTGGACCATGTAGAAGCCCACGATGACAGATCGTCGGGTTGCTTTCGACCCGCTTACTGAGCTAGGTATGAAATTGTTAGTGCTTCGTAAATTCCTAGACGCGGTGTCACATGGAGATAATGATTCACCCAATTGATCGCTGATAAGTGATCTTTACTTGCATAATTATTATGTATTTATCAGAGTACCTCTTCTCCTTCTTCCAGTGCATCTTGAGATCCACCAGCATCTAATAATTAGCTAGGCCCAAGTGTTCTTCACTTATGACATGCGGGTTCATAATAACCCACTTCTACTTATGGATGAGTGTGTCTCCTGCGAGTTGCGATGGCATGATGGCTGACTCAAACGATTGCCTACCCATTTCACATTTGATACTGTGGTGCTGACCATCTCAGGCCTGCAAATTGTAGTGCCACATTCTACAAGCATCAGCCCTGGGAACATCTTGCCAAAGAAACATCACCGTACTGGTTGCCTTGTGTTCCAGGTGTTAAGTATCAAGCCACGTACGCACGCATAATGCGTCCGTATGTTTTTATTCCTGTTTCAACAAGCTAGCCAAGCTACCACAGCTGCCTTGTCTCAAAACTGGGCTAGTAGTGCTTTTGAGGGGACTAGAGAGCGGAGACGCAGCGTGATGGGCTGCCGAGGCTCTTTGCTTCATATGCAATTTATCAACCCAAGCCCGCTCTTGACAGCGATACAATACCGTGGCCCATTAGAAGTTGTTCTCGCATATTGGTCTGCCAAGTGGCTGTTTATGCCAATTGCTCTGAAGGTCTGCGGAGACTTTTGTGGAGATCTTTTCAGCGTCCGAGTTTCTTGTTGCATGCATTACGAGGCATTCGAAGTCGCGTGATATCACCGACTAATCCGCTGAACTACGAACCTCCCGCTCGGCCACTGTGGTCTCTCTCCTGCAATATCCTTACTGTACCTCATGATATGACCTTCTCATGCGAAACACCAGGCATTTCATTGACTGGTGTTAACCATAGTTGGATTCCCTTTCTGAACTAAGACACCTCAAATTGTATGAGAGTTCGTCTTGCAAAACTGACTTTGACGCTTGATCAGCCATGCCTTGTAAGTGAAGCATCAGTAACACTTGAAATTCTTCATGTGTGTGGACGTCTCGTCCGATATTCTCCCCCATGCTTAATCACTAATCAGGATGGTCTCTCTCTTCGCCAGTACCTTTAGCTCTCACCATACCTGCCGTTGTGGCAGCCTCTGCATACATCGACGCTCGTACTTCCCTCTGGTATGATCGCCACCTGCTCGGGAGTGTCCTCCCGGTGACCGCCCAAACTCTCTGGCGCGAGCGTACCAACCGGCTCAATCTTTTCTATGTCCTCGAAGGTGCCGCTCGAAACGAAGCGCTCTCGAAACGAACATTCTTAATATTCGAGAGCAGATCGTACTCGTATGCTCAGGTGTACGACCAGGTGTTGAGACATGGAGCCTGGCTTCGGGAGCGGCTTGGGGTTAAGCCCAAGGATATTGTGGCTCTTGATTACCAGAACTCCGAGTCCTTTGTCTTCTTTTGGTTTGGCATATGGGCGGTTGGGGCAAAACCCGCATTCATCAACTACAATCTCACGGGAAATGGTCTAGCCCACTGTGTGAGGTCTGCCACTACGTCGTTGGTGCTCGTTGATCCTCTGGTTGCGGATAATATTAGTGATCATGTTCGGGAGGCCTTAAGTTCTGTCAGATTTGTTGTTTTGACGCGCGACTTGGACGCCGAGATTGCAGCCACCGAGCCACACCGGTATCCCGACTCCGATCGCTCCGAGAGCAAGTACAACAACCTCGCGATGCTGATTTATACATCGGGAACAACAGGAACACCGAAGCCAGGCATAGTGTCATGGGGTAAATGCACTATTGCGAGCGGTTTTATGTGCCGTTGGCTCAGCCAGAGCCCTGAAGACGTCTACTATACGGTACCTTTCTTGATTTCATGATTGCGATAGCCTTGCTGACTCACTACAGTCTATGCCGTTGTACCACAGCTCTGCCGCTATCCTGGGTCTTCTTTGTACCTTACAGGCTCACGGTACGTTCGCCATTGGTAGACATTTTTCCACCAAGACTTTCTGGAGCGAGGTTCGAGCCTCAAGAGCCACCATTATCCAATATGTTGGGGAGACATGCCGATATCTATTGGCAGCACCAGCTCAGCTGGATTCTGCGACTGGCGAGAATCTAGACAAGAAGCATGTCGTGCGCGTGGCGGTCGGGAATGGACTTAGGCAAGACGTATGGAACAAATTCAAAGACCGATTCGGGATCGATACCATAGCAGAGTTCTACACGGCCACAGAGGCAAACTTTGGGACTTGGAACCTCAGCCGAAACGACTTTTCAATAGGGGCCATTGGTCGGAATGGGTGGTTCTACAACGGCGCAATGAAATATAGCGTCGCAGTAGTGGCCGTAGACCACGATAGAGACGAGCCACTGCGAGAGGGAAAGACGGGCTTCTGCAAGCGAGCCAATGCCGGCGATCCTGGAGAGTTGCTCTTCAGACTCCCTGCCAAGGATATTTCCAGAAGATTCCAGGGCTACCATGGCAACCCCGATGCCACGTCTGCAAAGATTGTGCGAAGCGTCTTCAGCAAAGGGGATGCCTGGTTTAGAACCGGAGATGTGGTCCGATGGGATGACGAAGGCCGGCTTTACTTTTCTGATCGTATGGGCGATACGTTCCGATGGAAGAGCGAGAACGTGTCGACACAGGAAGTAAGCGAGGTCCTCGGAAGCCATCCCGCGGTTCAAGAAGCCAATGTCTACGGTGTGGAGCTGCCACACCATGATGGTCGTGCTGGGTGTGCTGCTGTCATCTTAAACTGTGATCCACAGGAGGATGTTCTGCGAAGCATTGCCAGCCATGCTCGGAAGGAGCTACCCAAATACGCGGTGCCGCTGTTTCTGAGAGTCATGCCTCCCGGCGGGATGCAGTTAACGGCAACATTCAAGCAGCAGAAACACGGTCTGCGCGCGGAGGGCGTTAAGCCCGCAGGTCAGAATCCTCACAAGATGTTTTGGTTGAGGGACAGCACTTATGTTCCGTTTTCGACACAAGACTGGCAAGTGCTCGACGGTGGGAGAGTGAAGCTGTAATGATGATGGATGGACAAGACGTCGAGATACCGGAAACAGGCGTACAGGCGCCCAGGTGACACCATAGACAAAATCTGTACCCTGATTTGAAAGCATTATTTCCACGAACCCTTATTGTTGATACGGTTTGGGTTGGGCACACTATGTTGTATGTCCTGGGGACTGAATCGGTTCCGCCATGAGGTTGAATTCGGCATCTGTGACTGATGACGGTTCGAGCGCATTAACTCAAAATATAGAGAAGTGTAACACGTTCAAGCCGCAAAGAAAGCCCCCCCCGTGAATAGCAATGATGGTATAGCGGGCTGTAGCAATTGCATGTAGGGCCAGTATAACTCACTGTGAGTCATTGCATACAAAGACCATCCTTCCAGTGAGACCTAGCAGCCGAAATCCTCCGTATAAAAAAAACGGCAAACGAGCGTAAGATTTTCCTTTTCAAATTCCAAAACCATCCAAAAACGACTCTCGCCAACCCGTATTGTCCCGCTTCAACTGCCAAAAAGTCAACAGCACTCAAACAACCTCAAAGCTACCTGAAAAATGCCTACCAAAGACCCCCCGACGCCGCCAACCGACCCCCCTACCCCGCCACCAGACGACTAAGGACGTAGCTGGTGTCGGCATGCCTAGACGTGGAAGAACCGGAACTGGGGTTTGGAAGCGGTAGAGTATGGACCGGGCAGGATTTTGATTGAATGGCAATGGTAGTCATCAGAACAAGTACTTGAATTCCAGACAAGTTCCCATTCAGCAATCTACTGCACGTTTCCATGCCGGTGTTGCCCCTGTTGTGAGCACGGTAATCGGAGCGCCATGCCATATGTCTTTGTTGCCGCTGCTGCCGATAGCCGACATCGATACTCCAAGTCCAACAAAGCTCGCTTCGGTATCGGATCGGGTCGAGGTCCTCGTAGTTTTTGGTCTTCGGACATATTCAGCTGTGTCTTGCTTTGAACTTCCTGCATGGATTCCAGTCCCTCGTCAAAGGGAAACAATCATACGAAGAAAAATGATGTGCTCGCACTTGAGAGCAGCCGAATCAACTGTCCCCATACGCACGCTGGAGCTCATGGGCCAATGTTTCCTTTGTGCTTTTGGCTCAGCCCACGTATTAAGGACACAAGCTTGTGTCGATCCGGACGGCTGATGTGATCATGTCAAATGCTGGAGCTGGCCATAGTTAGTGGCCGTTAAATAATCAAATAGGAAAAAGGTATGGGCAAAGCCCGAAATCAGTAGCAAGACGACGCCGTTGACGCCGGCAGTCGGCGAGGACCTCGGGGGACGAGCAGAAAGACCAGCGAGGCGTAGGTAGACGCGCCGCTAGGGCTTATGTATAGGGCTTATAAATAGGCAGGTTTGGGGAACCTAACAGTCACAATCGGGTTCTAGACCCTGCCATGCAAGGCCCGTCGATTAGGTAGAGCCCGGAGATGCATCCTTCTCCGCAAATCAGACCTGCCTGGACGAGATACACGTAGGTAATAAGGCTACACATATCAGAACGCGTCTCAGTACCATCAAGGTGTATGTATGTGTGTGCATGTACATGCGCGCATAAAGGTAAGGCAGTGCAATGTAATGTAGATTGTCCTTTTCATGGAACCGTTTTCGGGCTTTGATGATGTGCTGTCATGAAAAGATGACATAATTTGGGGGGTAGCTGTAGCTCGGCCCAATCAGTGGACGTTTGCAGCACGCAATCCGCGACCATGCCGTTTCTGGAGGGCCGATGAGGGGCAATTGGGGCCATTTGGGGCCCTGAGCTCCCCTCCCAGGACCCCTCCATCACTGATCGTGGGGCAAAATTGCATGCAGAAGACGCAATGGAACTTTTCCGATCAACCACACACCCGCACACACGACGCCCACCCGCACGCAAGCCCGCCGCGATGGTCTAACGATTGTGTCCGGGAGGAGGGGGCGTGGGAGATTATGTGGAGGCGGCATGTCACGATTGAAAAGAGAAAAGACGTGAGAAAATTTGTGCATCAGGCAGGTAAGTCTGTGAGGCCAAGAGATTTGTCTTGGTACCGCAGCTCCGGGAACGCAATCGGGGCCCCCCTCCCTCCCCAGGCAAGAAGGTATATAATCATTCATCTTTTGATTACCCACCTCGGCGCATTCCTCTCGTTGGTATTTAGTCTCTGCTGCTTCCCGCTTCTTGTCGACTCTGGTCGTTACCTTTTCCTGCTTCTGCCAACTTTGATTCTCTTGAGATTTCTCGTATCTCCAGTCTCATCAGCCGGTCCCTCGCCACAAAAGCTTACAAGTCCAAACCTACATCAATCACAATGGCCGACTCGCGACCTGCTCCGTAAGCTCATACCCACCTTGCTGAGCTCTCCTGCTCTACACACACACACACACACACACACACAAACCCTTCACTCTAGATCTTCGCGTGCCTCGTGTGTGAACCGCAAGCCAGCCACTGACAATAATCGCGTGTAGTCTCCGTCTAGGCTCCGTTGCCCCAAACTTCAAGGCCGAGACCACCGCCGGCTCCATCGACTTCCACGAGTTCATTGGTGACAACTGGGTGGTCCTCTTCTCCCACCCCGAGGATTTCACTCCCGTCTGCACCACCGAACTCGGAGCCTTCGCAAAGCTTGAGCCCGAGTTCACCAAGCGGGGCACAAAGCTCATTGGTCTCTCCGCCAACACTCTGGGCAGCCACGAGGGATGGATCAAGGACATTGACGAGGTCACCGGCTCCACCGTCAAATTCCCCATCATTGCCGACAAGCAGCGCCAGGTTGCTCTCCTCTACGACATGTAAGCAAGGACCGCGAGCCCCGCCCGCCCTGCGGCTGCAAGGATTTCCCCCCTTCTAACAGCAGATCAATAGGATTGACTACCAGGACGCCACCAACGTCGATGAGAAGGGCATTGCTTTCACAATCCGATCGGTTTTCATCATCGACCCCAAGAAGGTCATCCGCACAATCCTCTCCTATCCCGCCTCCACCGGCCGAAACTCGGCCGAGGTCCTCCGTATCGTCGACTCCCTGCAGACCGGCGACAAGCACAAGATCACCACCCCGATCAACTGGGTTCCGGGTGATGATGTCATCGTCCACCCCAGCGTCAAGAACGACCAGGCCAAGGAGCTGTTCCCCGAGTTCCGCATCGTCAAGCCCTACCTCCGATTCACGCCTCTGCCCAAGGAGAAGGCGACCGTGTTGTAAAGCACCCCCAGATGGAGCTGATTGAACGGGGACGGTGGAGCTCTGTGAAGGTCGGATGCGTGGGACCAGATCAGTGGACGGGGTTGCAGGTGTGAGCCTTCCATGAGTACCCTAATGTAAGGAATATCCCAACGGCACAATATGCACCGCAGTGGTGGCACTGCGGTATCTTGAGATGGATTTTCTTGTTTGCCAAACAAAATTAAACGATAAATACCCGGAATATGAAGCCGTTCAGCTAGTGACGTTTATGCATCCTACCAGTGATCATGCGTTTTCATGCCGTGCATTATTCATTCAAACTGTTTCGAAACGCCGCTCGTGACATCACAGTCTCGAGCCGCCAGCAAGCCCGTGTCCATTGGCAACGGGATGAACGATGAGAGAGGAAGGTGACAAGACTGGAGACGGTGAGGATTCGAATGACAAGAAAGTCCGTCACGATCCTAAGCTAACTGCAATAGCACGATTGACGAGCTACTGCATCATGTGTCAACGTTAGGCTACTCGTTTTTTTTTTTGGGTTATCGGTATCGCCGACTGCCGCACGACGAACTAGTCGGAACGATTCGCCCGACAGTCTGGGAGAGGCATTTGGAGTGTGCCGCCGCTTCGGTCGGTTTTGGCGGACAGTGAGGGGCAAATACGAATAAATGATGGAAGACATGCTAGCTTCGAGCTGGCCCGATGCGCATTAGTACCTATTAACACTCCCGCCTGTATTTAATTGATCAGACTGCCATGGTAGAGTAGGTAATTGGGGGAGGTAGAAAGCTGATCGACTTGGCGGCCACGTGGTAAGGACCGATCTGTCTTGACAAGATCAACCTGTTGCTTTTCATACTACACACGTACATACATACGAATACCTTTGCTGGGCACTCTGTGGAGTGTAGAAGAGTGACAGGGCAAGACAAGCAAAGGTCATGCAGATTAATCTGGGTGCGCCGTCTGATTAGCTGCCCTACTCGTCATGTAGATAGTATTAGGCCGAGAAGAGAGAGAAGAGATGGGACTGTTTGAAGGTGATTTAGTGAGCACACTAGACTATTAGGTAGTTAGTCCGGAGTGCTTCAAGGGATCCATCGCCGGGCTACGTGCCGCTCGAGCTCTGGACTCGGCCGAGACGAGCTGCTGCGAATGTGCTATGCATGTTAGCAATTGGGTTCAGCCCCGGTACGCCTGTGCCTGTGCCTGTGCCTGTGCCTATGCCCGTACCTTACTTGTCGAGTGGATGCAGGCAGAGGGTTATGTATGCAGCATGAGTTGGGCCTCCGGCAAGATTGGCGAATCCTGGGCATTTCGGCTCTATCAGGGATTGTTCTCTCTCTTTGAGACCCCGAATAATGCGTACTACGTACTACGTACGATATGATACGTACGAGTAATTGCTGACGCGCTTTGACTGGAGGCAATCTGGATTCCGCTTCCGCTCTTCAGTTGCCGAGGTCGTTAGCCTACACATCTTGGCTTCGCCTACGAGGCATGCCTATTTGTTAGCACGTACGCAGTTCCACAGCTCCGGGAATCGACTAAGAAAAGGAAAGCCCAAAGTACGGACTACGCATTCTCTCGATCTAATTTGGTACATAATATGTTGGCGCCTCAGGTCGCACACGAAATTCATGCCATGACTTTGGAGGGGTCCCGGTCCTCGGCACACTCGTCTCCTGCTGACAGGGCATGGTCCCTCGTTCGTGCATGGCGAGCAGGGGTGATGTGAATGTGAATCCCCACCTGGCACAAGCCCTGCAGAAGAAACACGCTTGACAGGGCAGAAGTGGTGGAGGGCAAAAAGGGGAATAAGGGGGGGGGGGAGGTGATAATCCGTGAAGTCTGTACTACCACCACCTTGCGATGGAAGAAGTGGGGATTCCCAAGGACGATTGTTTCACGAATGTCGATTCAAACCTGCACTGAGTAATAGCGAGGAATCTTCCTCGATCGTCCGAACTGTTCATGCCCCCCCTATGACCACGGTTACGATCGATCACATCGGTCCACACACACACACACACACTTACTCACGCACGCACATGCTCGATAAAGGAGATTCAATCGCCGGACTAACGACAAGCTAGGTCGAATGTCAAATGGTCTGCTAGTCACGGACTAATTAATTAGCAGTTGGAGAGGTACCTATATTTATATACTACGTACGGGTCCGTTCATCAGCCAGCTGCGAATACCAGACACTACCTACTTCATAATTAGTCCCCATATTATTAGGTAGTAATAGGCGTTCCATTAAGCTACTTGCCCTGTGAATACTACTAGTATAGACATACCTCCGGTACCAGCCCGCTAACTATCCAGGAGGGCAGTCATGCATTCCATGGGCAAATGGGTTCCCAGGAATCTCTATGTAATTAATAATGTCCATGGAGCAAGGTCAGGCAATCCGTAGGCAGAGAAGAGGGACAGGGTTGTCTTCATCTTTGGGTTGAAAGAGGAGAAGAGGGAGAGAGAGCAAGGCACAGCGGCGGCTACTAAGTTACTTTAATTAGCACATGAAGCAAGGTAGTTGAAGAGAAGAACGGGCCCCCTTTAGGTATTAGGTATTCTCTACCCCGCTGAATGAATTGATGGATTGGACCCGTCCGTCACTCATTGGCTCCATCGTCCATCGTTTCATAGGTACCTAGTAGTTTCCCATCGTCCATCCTCGCTCTTCTTTCTTCCCCTTCTAGCCCCCCCGTTTCTTCTTCTAGTTCTCCCTCCTACTACGTAGTACGAAATAGGAACAAAGGCGGCATATTGAAGCCCCCTCCCCCTTCGCTACAAGCGGCGGCTGTGAGTAAGGTAAGAGCTGGACTGGGCTGGCTGTGGCTTGATGGCTGGCTGGTAGCCACCAAATCCCACCCGCGGACCGACCAGCGAGGAAAAAAGGAAAAACGCAAAGCCCATTTTCGGGCACTACTTCTCCCATTTCGGACTTCAACCTGCTTTCCACCGCACGACCGACAGTCTGTGCGCCGCTCCCAGCTCTTTCATCCACGCTCGCTCCACCGAAAGAGAGTGGCTAGTTAGGTTTGCCCTCTCGCCTCCTCGACATCTTCCAACGACTTTTTTCTCGTCCCGCTGCCTCCGAACAGGCATCTGGAAATTAACGCTGCAACCTTGCGCCGCCGCCGCCGCCCCGTCCTGTGCGTGGCCCTGCTGCTGCTGCTGCTCTCCTCGTTCGTTTTCTCGACAATCCGCCATACTGCGACGCTGCTCTCTCGCTCTCTACCGGCGGCCCCAGCTACGTACCTACCGCGCGCACTGCTGCCCACTGCCGTGCTTTTCGCATGCGCCTGCTTCTCTTCTCGCCTAGGACTACCTACTTCTGCTGCTGCTACGTGCTCCCTAATCTAGGTTCGTTCGTTCGTTCGTTCGTCGTCCTCCTTGTCGTTGTGGTTGGTGTCAAAACCCACTCCACTACCCACCGCCCACCCAAACTGCACACCTTCCTTGCCTCGCCTAAGCCTCATCTCCCCTCTCCTCTCCTATCCTCTCGCGATTCATTGCTTTTGGTCGGCGCCTGGGGTCAGAGGAGGAGACCGAAAGACTCCACGCTGGGTCCTTCGTAATCAACCCTCTTCGTCCATGGTCCTCCACAAGTGCATCCTCCTTCTAGTCGTCTCTTCTTCGCCTAGACTTGCACCCCCCACCCCCCCCAGTCCACTGCGGGTAGTATCCGCCGGCCCGATCTTCACCTTGTGCTGCCTCCTTACTGAGAGCACCTTGTCATCAGCTGCTTTTTGCACCCTGTCAAATTCTACTTCAGTCCTTTGCCGAGCTTCTCGACTACCCATATCCTTCTCTTTACACAGCTTCTATTCACCAAGCCCTCTGTCACCTAGCACCTCCAGAGCTGTCGCTACAGCTCAGGTGTTGGACGAATGATTCACCATGCCCGACCTTGGACTAACCTCGAGCCAGTCTCCCGCAGACCCAACTGATTCTTCTCGATTTTCCGACTCCGAGAACGAAGATCCAACCCCTTCAGGTGTCAAGTCGCCTTCCGAAATCTTCTCTGGTGTCTACCGAGGCTTCAGGAAGTTTGCGCCAGGCCGAGACGATATTGCAAGGCTGACGAGGCAGCCATCGCACCTTGCCTCAAAGAATCTATCCCCAGTGAGCGATACCTCGACCTCCTCCGCGCCTCTCCCATCCAAGTCACGTACGTTCAAGCATGCCAGAAGCATAAGCCTACAAAGCAGTCTCGGGAAACCCCTGCCTGAACCACCACCTCCACAGGTTTCGCCTGTCGGCCCGTCGACATCAGGTGCAATACAGAGCAGTATCGGCGCCATTGCCGATTCCGCAGCAGATATGGACAGTCGGACGAGCACGATGGACTCGAGCATCTCGGCCTCCCAAGCCCAGGTGTACGGCGGTGGACAAGACGGATACGCAGTGGATATGACCGGCAGCCAAAGCAGCTTAGCAAGCGCTTCGAGACAAGAGGGAGGAGATGATATGAAGGACAGCTTGACGCCGAGAAGTAATGGCCCCATGTCGGCTGGCCCATCCCCGCCTGTCAGCCAGAGCAGAACACCAGCGATGGGCACTCCGGGGTCTTCATCGGCACATCTGTCTGGTCTGATGTGCAATGTGCATCGCACAACCGGCAGGGAGCCGCATCCCTTGGTTGGTGCCACGACAACGATCCTGGGGGACAAGCTGTACGTCTTTGGCGGAAGAATTCTGTCCAGGAGTCGGCCAGCTCCCTTGACTTCCGACTTGTACGAGCTGGATCTTATCCGACGGCACTGGTCCAAGCTCGAGACAACTGGCGACGTGCCGCCTCCTCGATATTTCCATTCCATGTGTCCGCTGGGGGACACGAAGATGGTATGCTATGGTGGCATGTCGCCAAGTCCAAACCAAGCCACCGCAAACCAGGACCAACAGCCGGAGGTGACGGTCATGTCCGACATCTATATTTACGACGTTCCTACCAAAAAGTGGACCTACCTCCCAACACAAGACTCCCCTCAGGGCCGATACGCGCATTGCGCTTGTATCCTGCCGTCGTCGGCGAGTTTCTCGTCTCACAAGGCACCACTGTCGGCACTTCAACATAACCCGTCGTCTGGGAATCCGAACGAGGGCAGAATCGGTATCAACATTGATGGTACCGGAGGCGCCGAGATGATCGTGGTCGGAGGCCAGGATGGAGCTAATCATTACATCGAACAAATAAGCGTCTTCAACCTTCGAAGTTTGAAGTGGATGTCCACACAGTCGCTGGGGAAGAGTTGCGGCGCATATAGGAGTGTGGTCGCTCCACTACCTCCGTCGGTTACGGCACGCATTGGCAAGGCGAACATGAATGGGTTCCAGCGTGAAGTCGGGATCAGTCAAGAAGCCCGCGAACCGGGATCGTCGATGTTGATATACTCGAATTATAACTTTCTCGATGTCAAGCTGGAACTTCAGATTCGGTCAACGGATGGGTCTCTGTCCGAGAGGCCCATGTCTGGAGCGCACTCCCCGCCAGGTCTCCGGTTTCCTAATGGTGGCGTGATCGACACGTACTTTGTGGTCAGCGGCACGTACCTCACATCATCAAAGCAGGAGTACGCACTCTGGGCTTTGGATCTGAGGAATTTGACGTGGTCGCGAATCGATGCGGGCAGCAGTGTCTTCAGCCAAGGCAGCTGGAATCGTGGCGTTCTCTGGAATCGCAGGAATACCTTTGTGGTGCTGGGAAACCGGAAACGGAGCCTCGTCGATGATTACAATCATCGCCGGATCAACTTCTCCAACGTCTGCATGGTGGAGCTGGAAGCTTTTGGGTTCTATGACAATCCGAGGAAGACGGCACCCATGTCGGGATTCGTCTCTTCCAGCAGCCCTTACACCGGTCCTGGTCTCAGCTTGGCGCGAAAAGCCGGGAACACTGCAGGCGGACGCTACCACTCGAGGGCATCGGAGGAACTTGGCGAGAAGGCTTTGGCAATGCGCGAGCTGTCCGATATGGACCTTCTCTGCCTTCACGGAGAGAGAATACCGATCAACTCCAGAATCGTAGCGAGACGCTGGGGCCCCTACTTTGTACAGCTTTTGCGAGAAGGAACAGCGACACAGGATGGGAGTGATGCCTCAACACTACGTTCCGGACTGTCAAACCCCATCCGAAGCTCTGGAATGACCATCACCCAGCAATCCTCTCGTAATACGGTCGAAAGCACGGCATCCATGGCGAGCACACTTGCATCGTCAGGCTCCTCTATGAAGCCACCAAGCACGGCTGCTTCAAGCATCTCAGGAGGGCCATTCTCACCGCAAGGCGGTATCGATCCCGCCACAATCAATACGGCCCCGACACCCCGAACCCTACCACCGAACTCCAGACCTCGGTGTCTCTATTTACCTCATACTTACCTCACAGTCCAAGCGCTGCTTCACTTCATATACACCTCGTCTCTCCCAGCGCCGTCTTCACCGCTCTGTACTCCTCCAATCCTATGCTCACTGCTCCAGATTGCTCGGCCATATCGCATTGATGGCCTCTTGGAAGCCGTCGTTGAACGCCTGCACGTTCTTCTCGACTCGAGGAACGCGGCTGCTGTCTTCAACGCGACAGCCATGGCAGCCGGTGGAGGCCGTGGAATCGATGGTACCTTAAATCCCAACTTCTTCGTACCCGCCCTGGATCCAATGTTGTCTCCCATGGCCTCATTCGAATACCCTCAGAACGGTGGCGGCAACGATGGCCAGAACCTAACGTCACGGGCTGCCGCACTACGCATCAATACGACGGTGCAGCAGACGGGCCGACCATCCAGCGACGAGTTGAGCGCCACAACAAGTGCGAGCGGCTCGGAGTGGAGTTCCGAGATTGGAGATTCCGAGAGAGGCGGCGGTCCCCGGGAAGTTTGGAGTGGCGAGTTGAGTTCGGTTATTGGACTGCAGAAGAGAGGATTGAGAGGATTGATGGAAGGCCGGAGAATGCGCGAGAGGACCGGTACAGGCACAGGGCCTGGCATGGCCGGGTCTGGAGGCCAGTATGCGCCCCAGGTTCGTGTTGGCCTGGGCATTGCCGGTTCTTGATTCAAGCCGAAAGGACGAGTGAATTAGCGGCCATTACATACTGAAGTGACGATTTACGATATCACGATCGAATCATTTGCATGAGGACTCATGCAATCTATGTAGCTGACACCGAAAGAGGAAGTCAGTGGTGTTTATGAGGGAAGGTAGAAGAGAAGGATGAATGAATCGAACTCGCGTAGATATGTTGGCAAACCATGGATCTATTGGAGTTCGTGGTTAGGAATGACAAGCATTGCATCTCACCTATCTGTATTGGCTCGTGTATGTGTTGTAGCGTGGACTTGGGCAGCGCAAGGAACTTGCCACTTCCTGCCCTTGGCCTAGAGATATGCTCACGACGTGGGGCAGAGTCCTGGAACTGTGAGCACGATTTGTAAAGGTCTTTCGTGTGCATACACTGTTATCCCGGAGCCGAGACAAATCAGGTGTGGACGTGTTCGATATGAAGTTCTGTATGATTCTGCTTTGGACAAGTGATGGAAACAAGAGGAGCATCTCATCAAGAGAAGGGACAGCCTGACAGCCGATCCCCTCTCAGTTTCTCAATCCCTTGAGCCAGAGTTTCCTGTCCCACGCCCATTTTCTCCCTGGGCCCAATGTCCTCCATCAAAAAGCCCTGCGGAATCATCTTATCCCCTTCTGCGCCGGGAACAGTGCCTCCAGCAGCCCATGTCAGCCAGCCCATGGGACCCCATCGACTCCAGAAGGTAGCAGGGTGGTAGTACGGATGCACGAGGTAGTCGTAGTGGTAAATCCTCCCTGTTTTGGGATCGGGGTCGGAGAGGAAGACAATGGGGGTGAAGCGGGGGAGGCAGAGATAGCGGACTACGAAGCGTCGTACGACGAGGGCGGTGTAGGCTGTGAGTGCGGCGAGGATGGTGGGAGGAGGGTAGCTGGAGTCTTCGAGTTAGCCATGTCCTCCAGCGGCGCCAAATAAGCCACCGTTGTGATTTCGACGTACTAGAAAGCGTCCCGCACCCGATCACCCATGAGAACAGTGAGCGCTTGCACAGCAAACGGCTTCATGAATCCAGGCACATGCCAGAGCATCATGTCCATCAACTGCCTACTCGGCGGCACATTCTCCTTCTCCGGCTTCAAGGCCTCGAGCTCGTACCGCTTCGCCCACGCCGTGATGTCTTCCGCAAACTCGATACCGTCCCTCCACGACTCCTGCGTCAAGTATCCCTTGTACTGGATACCCATGGCGTCGCCGATGGATTTCCAGAAGGTGCCGATGGCGCACACCTCGACGGGGTGGAGGGGTCGCCAATCGTAGAAGCTGATGAAGTGGATCGGCTCGGTCACGCACACGGAGAGGGTGTATAGGAGGTCGGCGTTGGAGATTTGGCCGGCGGCTTTGTATTCGCTGTGCAGGTAGTTCATGCGGGCGATAGCGGCGAGGCAGCGGTCGGAGGTGGGTGGGTTGAGGGAGAATCTGCGATGTAAGAAGGGAGTCGTAGATGCGTAGTAACGAGGACTTACTCTCTGAAGATGACGACGGTGTCTTCATATCTGCATGGCTGCGTTAGCAACTCCCAGGCTGCTGGTAATTCAAACCAGAATATGAACTATCGGCCAAGTTTCGCTCCGAGATTAAGACTTGGGACTGATACTTCGACACTTCCGAGGCCAGGGCATTCACGTAGTACATACCTTTTCCGAGAAGTGCCAGGCTCAGTAAACTCCTTTGTGGCAACTATCAATCTAGATATTGTCTTGATTCCATAGGTCTAAACTGGGCGTCAGGGACCGCGGGACTCAAGAAACTACATATTGTAGGGAGAGACATCGATCGATTCGCACCTTGAAGATGGCAAACTGCAACGCCAGCTGGTAGAACATGGGAAACTCGAGCACGATGATGTTCTTCAGCACGGCCTGGGCATCGTCGTTGGTCATGTTTTCAAGGGATGCCCGGTCTGGGTATTTCAGGGTCTGGGGTAGGTTTCTGATCCGTCTGAAGCGGAGGGTCGCGCAGAGGACGACATAGCAGGCGAGGATGGCGATGAGGACTGATGGTCGGGACCAAAACGACTGGGATGATGAGGCTGATAAGGCTGTATTGAGAGTCCCTGGCTCGGTGATGAGGTTGTTTAGCGTTGGTGAATCCATAATCAACGCTCCAAGCCCGGCTATAGTGCGATGCGGGAGGCTTGGACCGTTGTTGAGTACAGGGGACCAGCAAGGTAGCTGTAAGATACCGGCCTACCAACTAGAAGAGCATATGTCTGCTCCCCTGCCTTGTTTACGAAGAATAGTTGAGGCCCAGTACGACAGCTTGCCTCTAGTTCCAATGGTTGGGTTTCCCGGGGGACGAAGGCCGAAAGGGAACCATGCACGAGGCTGGCCTGTTGAATCCGGATGGGTTTCGTATCGTTGTTTGCTTAGATTAGCTTTCAGCATGTATATAGGATCTCATCCAAATTGTCAGGAACCAAGTGGATATGAAGGGGATAGAACATGTCGAAAGGATGCTGCCGTGGGACTGTCACTCGAATTTATCAGTTCATAGAGGTCGGATCTGTTGCCTCCTCTTCTTTGTCGATTGACACCCTCTCCTGAACGAGGAACGACGGATATTCTACTCTAGCTGCTACTACATACGAGAAGGAGCGACTTTTTCGGAACATGCATATACGTGTGGTACAGAATATTTGGTTTTACGATGCAGTGCAGCCCTGCAACCCGTTCCTTCGTGTCACGGATGGAGAAAGCACCGAACCAGTTGGTCGGCGGGCAGCCTCTCTGTAAGTAGTTAAGTGGCGTACCTCCGCAGATGGATTTGCCTGCTGATAAAGCCAACTTTGTGAATGTAGCCATGACAGCCTTGGCTAATGGACCAGCTCGTATGGCCTAATGGAAGTGCACCCTGCCGTGAAGTCTCCCGTATCTGTGGTCATTGGGCCGCTTAGGACTTTGGGTGCTGATGATGGACTGCCGATTATTACGTGTCTCAGATCAGTCGACAATGGCCAGCATGAATCAGGTCACAAACGAAAGGCTGCCGGCTTGAAAAATCAACTTCATTGCAGGTATGTAATTGTAGTTCATAAGCTTTTCTGCAGCGAGTGAACGCGGCCAAGCCAGTCCCAAAGTCTGGCCGTCCTTTGAGACACGGGATCGTGTATCTTCAGAGGATTAGTTGCGTTGCAAATACTAATCGGCCGCTCAGTGTAAAAGTAAAATCATCTGGTATCAATCTCTCAAGCCCAAAGCACCATGTCCCCCCAATCTCCCACTCCTCATTCAAATATCCATTCTCCGTGAAGGCAAAGTCGAAAGTGCATCGTGTATCCAGTCACTCTCACCCGCTTAATGAGCAACCTCAGAGTGCTCGCCAAGGCCCTTCTTCTCGCTGATCTCGGTGTTGCTACCGTGGCCACGGGGGGAGTTCTCGAGCATGGCAGTGAGGCCAATCTCGCGGTTGATCTCTGCCATGCGCTCAAAGTCGGCCGCGGCAGTTCCCTCCGAACCGAAGACAATGTCCATCTCCTCGAGAGTGAGACGCTTGGTCTCCGGTACGAAAACCCAGATGAACGCGGCGCCTTTTAACTCAAAGTCAGTTTACAGTTAATTGTCATAGTTTACGGACGATGCATACCGATATAAGTCAGAAGACCAAACAGGATGTAAGTCCCGTACCCGATGCCGCTAGATCCCAGCATGATAGGTGTGACCTGTCCGACACTAGAAGAATCCGTCAGCAACCATTATCCGTAAGGCTAAAGCGCATGCTGGGAATACTCACATGAAGTTGTTCATCCAGTTGCTGCTGGCTCCGAGTGCCACACCATATGGACGAGTGGATAGGGGCCAGATCTCTGCAACGACGATCCACGCACACGGGCCCCAGCTGTATCCGAAATGAATGACTGAAGGGCAGTTAGTCAGCAGGCTGGAGTTTCGAAACCTAGGACGAGGGAGCGATGCATACCGAAAAGCCAAACCATCGCCACAGCCGCCCAGCCAGAAGCCTTCTGTTCTTCCCAATGACCCACATTCCTGGCGAAGATCACGGCGATGATGAGGTGACAGGTTCCTAACAAAGTTAGCAATGCTCGATGGATTGATGTCGGAGTGACTTGACTCACCCATTCCGATGGCGCCGACGGTCAAGACGGGCTTTCGGCCAATTCGATCAACCCACAGGACGGCGGGAATGGTGGCGATGAACATGGCAATACCGACTACGCCGGTGGCCAAGAGAGACGTCGTGTTGTTGCTGAGACCGAGCTGCGTGAAAATGGTTGGGGCATAGTACAAGACGGCGTTGATACCAGTCCATTGCTATTCAAATCATATAAGCACACATGCCAAAACCGTGAGCTTGGACAGAAAGGAGTCTTACCTGGAAGAACATGGTAACCGTGGCCACAATAACTCGCTTGAACATGGCCATGGTCTTGAAGAGAGACTTAATGGCCACGAATTGGAGCTTGAAGATGTTCCATGGCGTCGGCTCTCGGAGTGCTGGGAACTTCTCGGCAACGGTACGCTTTTCGAAAAGAGACTGGGCCTTGATTTCCAGAAACTCGAGCTCAACCAGTTCGTGGTCAATGGGCAGGTCTCGGAGAGAGGCAAGATTTTTGCGGGCCTCGTCTTCACGGTCGTGATGGACCAGCCAACGGGGCGAGAACGGCATGAAGATCATGCCGACTAGCAAGATCATAGCTGGGACGATCTGGAGACATGTGGGAACAAGCCATGCTGCGTCGCTTTGTTTGCCACGTTCGGTTCCTCCGATGAAGTTGGTACCACTAGGAAGATGTCAGCCGAGAGCCATCAGAGCGAGTTGGCTGCGGGAGCACTTACTAGTCAATCCAGAAGCTGATCATGATGCCGAAGGTAATGGCCAGCTGTTGGAGCGCTACAAGAGCACCTCTTACCTCACTGTTGGACAGTTGTCAGCTTCATAGTCATGGAGTGGTTCTCGCAATCCCAGACACATTGTCGTATATCACCATCAGGACCACGAGGGTATGAACACTTACGGAGGAGCCACTTCGGAGTTGTAGATTGGCACTATCATTGCAAGAGATCCAACACCCATACCACTGCGGCATCCAGTCAGCAACAAGTCCATGCTCGGAATATCGAGTCTAAGAGGTTGTACGTACGTGATGAATCGACCACCAAGTGTGGCGCTGGGACCGGCCTGGATTGCAGTTGTTTGGATGACGACACCGATGATGAAAACAAAGCAGGCGACAATGATACCATACTTTCGGGAGAGATACTCGGCCATGAAACTCGAAAGCAAGGTTCCAATCCAGGCACCCAATTCGAGAATCGCAGTCAGCCAGCCCTTTTTGGCCTGGTCGGCATTTGGGTCAAAGGGATCATAGTCTCCCATGTCTGTGTGAAAAGCGGATATTGTTAGCTTTCTCGCAGGACCAGACATACTCGTCCCTGCAGAAGAGGGTGGGCAGAGTGTCTGTACGTACGCTCCTTGAATGAGTTCATGGCCAGGAGACCGGAGAACATGCCCTGGTTGTATCCGTAGAGGATACCACCGATACAAGCGAAGGCAGCAATTCGAAAGACCTTGAAGTTCTTCACCAGAGCCATGGGCCCACTGGCGCCCATGAGGGCCTGGCGACGATGCAGCGCAGCATCGTAGAATGCGCCGGCGCCATCAGGTGCTCCGCCCATGTTGAAAGCGACGTGGTGGGTAACTGGGTATGGATATCACGGATTCGCAAGACAGGAGGACAAGCTCCAAGTTATCACAAGATTGACCGGCGCGTATGAAGCAAGAAGAGAAAACGCGGCCAAGGAAACAGCTTCTCGTTTTCTCCAGGACCAGAGGACATAAGCAGGGTCTCCTCTGGTTAAATAACCTGGGCGGTATTCGCCCGGGAACCGAAGTATGCGAGGTTCGCACAAACGGTGCGTGACACATGGCGGAGAGGATTGCCCCATATTTGGGCCCAAATCACGATCTTCCGCACAAATCAGATTGAGCGATGCTGCAGCATCGGTAGTAGAGCCCGTGTCAATTAAGGTAGTGAGATGGCCCAAAGGGACAGCACGGCCAGGGGTGAGGGATAAATTGCCATGCAGTTCTCAAGCTCTGTGTTACCTTGTTCCGGATGAACGGTGACAGAGCTTTACCCAACTAGCTGTGGTAGCATGGTGATGCTTTTGGATCAGGGAACTGGGGAAACATCCGAGCATGGGGGCAAGCACCCTGGGCTGGGAAGCTGACAAACAACGGGGCGCGCAGACTTTGCTGATCATGTCTAGCATCGGGATGGCTCTTTCATGTGAGCACGGCTACTTCAGTACCCGATCGGCCGTCGGCTTCTTTAGCAAAGATCTCGAGAAGCTCTCAAGCCCTCAAGCCCAGTGTGTCGTTGTCTTTTGACGCCTCTCGTGGAATTTCTGCGGGGGGCGGCCAAGCGGGCTACGGAGACAAAGAGGACGGAAGGCGTTGCCAAGCTGATAGTGCCGATCTCATGGCGCTGGGCAAAAAGCTGGGGAAGAAAGCTGGCGATTCGTCAATGGGGTGCCACAGATGGCCAGGACCCATAAGCACAGGTAGTAATGGGGGGGGGATTCTGGATTTAGCCTGAATATGCCCGCTCTTCTCTCGACCTTGAAGCTTCGACCACGCGTGAGACCATTGGCCCGACTGTCTCTGGAGTGGGCAGATCATAAGGAAGATTTACGTCCCCCTCCCCCATGAGGCGTTGTTAGTATCGGGCCTTTTTCGTCGGTTATCGACTTGGTGTTCACCTCGTTGGCCGGGAGGAAAGCCACTCACTCTACAGAGCCGTTGGAGCCGTTTGGCAGCACACTGAGAGATGTATGGACGGCCGAAGACATCCTTACGGGAGTCGCTTGTTATCTCAACCGCTACGGAGGATGCGTTTGTCCTCCCCAGGCTGATTCCTCTCTGACTCTCACTGTAAAGTATAGCGTTGTAGTGCTCCTTTTGCTGGGAGTTGACCCGAGCTGGCTGAACTCCTGCGATGCGATGCACCCAGTTTGAGGCCGTGTAGGTTGTCTACTAGTCGGATGACCGCATGGCAGCGCGCATCGTCGTGGTAAAGAGGATTCGTTCATTGACTTCAGAGGAGCGACGAGTCAATGTCAGATCTCGTGCGACCGTCGGAACTGAGCCGCCGGGCCTATGCCACCGAGAAAAGCCACAGAGCTGAGACACTCGCCAATGACATATTCCTTGCTGCGACCGTGGCTCACATCTCGCGATGCAGCAGTCGGAGCAAAACAAAGACGAAAAGAAGCTCGACATGTGCCGTCATACAAGCCTCGGACATTAAGACCCTGTGGAACTGCCGACCAGGCTAGACAGGCCCAAGAGATGTGGCGCCTGCATGAGATGCGGCTGCGAAATTGCTCTGGCACTGAGGCTAGGCACTAATTACGGATTAGAGAAACCCTCTTCTGCTAATGGCGATATTGTCTCGTGCCAGATGTAACGATGGTTCACAGTCCGAAAGGACAATTGGGTTGTTGAATAGAGATATGTCATATGAGCTGGAAATTGCAAACGAGTATATATTGACCAAATACGGGGGAATAAAGAGGGATCCCGAGTTTCGAGCATTGCATTTCTGCTCCGATTCTTTTTTCGCGGGAATGGAAGTTATGCAGCTTCTCGGAGCATCGTAGGTCGAACGTAGACACCTATATGCCTTGGTGATACACACTGCAAATGCCTCCGACACAGTGAGCACCACAGGTAACTATAAGGTGGCTTGTTAACTATAGGCCAGGTGGTTCAGGACTCATGATGATATAATAGTAGACACTGTATTTCGTCGAGCTACCAGAGATCATCAAGGAGGCAGATTTGAGGCCATATTCGTTCGCATTTAGGCGGGTCGGGGAGCCTACAGGCTCAAAGAGCACTATGGCATACAGTGTGAGCCCCGCTCAGGACCTCCCTGAAGCCTGTGGAAGTGCTCGTAGCCAATGAAGCTTCTCCTGCGTCTTGTCTTCTCCAGCATTGGCCCAAACATCTGATTGCCTGCGAAGATCCACTCGATAAGGATAAGGATAAGGTGAGGTATGTATGTAGAGATATAAGCTTCTGCTATGTAAGGTATGTAAGCAGTTGGTAGGAGCCCTAGTGTACGTACACAGGGTTAGCGGTTCGGTTGGTGGTCTGCCCACCCACAGGCCGGCCGAGAGGAAGCTCTGACCACGGGATGAGCGACGGGCGGGGATGGGAGGTCGTGGCAAGATCGATCGCCTTGTAAGCGCTCGGCTGATGTTTTTGTTTCCAACAGCTATGTCTGTTGGTTTCGTACGAACACGGTAAGGAACTTGGGATCCTTTGACCGGGGTAGAGGAGGCAATCAGGGGTCCAACATGGCAACCCCTGAGACTCTATTTTGCTGCTGAGCCGCAAAGAGACAAGCTGGATCCGGTTGTTTGAGATGTCTAGAGTGTTGGTTCTGTTCTGTCCTGTGCCTGGAAGAGGCGAACGGGGGGGAGGATGGCATGGCGTGGTGGTGGTGGTGCTGTGTTTGTGTGTTGTGTCTGTCTGGGCTGGGTTGGCAAAGTATCTTTAGCCCGGAACCACAGCGGTTGGGTACCGCCCGGGTGCAATCTCCAAGCGCTAACATTAAACATGGAGAAAAGGCTGCAGCAGGCCATCTGGTAGGTCGCCATAAATAGAGCCGCTAGTCCATTTCAGGCATCGCCTAAATGAGGTAGACGCGCAGCAGGCGCCAAATCCAACCGCCCAACTTTCCAATTTGGACTTTGATCGAAGTTTCAAAACACCACCACTCCTTTTCTGACTTGTCCACACACGCAATCCAGTACCTACCTACCCAGGTAGGGCATGGCGAGCGCGCATGCTGCTACCCCTCGAGCTCTGCCATGCCCACCACCACCTGAGGACCTGAGGGGAGCTGGAATCAAGCGGTTCATGCGTACCTTGCTTGTCCCCTCTGCATGAGTACGATCTTCTGTCTCTCCACCCTCCCCATGTCAGGTACCGGAGCCCTCTTGGCTGCACGCAATCAAATCTTCATCGGTTTCCTCCGCCGATCTTCGCGCATCCTCTGTCCTCTGGTCCCCCCTCTCGCGCGGAATTCGACCCCATTCTTGCTATCCTCGTCCGCCCGCTTGCCTGCCTGCCCTGCCTGCCCCCGTCTCTTTGTATGCGCATCTCCGTTTGCTTTATGCAATGCAACTCTCCTGCTTCATCTCCCGCCGCCATCCCATTCGCCCTCGCGCCGCGCCTTGTCTTGGTAGCTCTCTCGCTTGATGTCATTCAACTCGAGCGGTTGAGCACTACCACCGTGTACCCTCCCGTCCCGTCGTACTGAGGGGTGACCCAAGCAGATTCCGAGGTTCCCTCTTGTTCCCCCATATTAAGCCATTCGGACCCCAAGCCAACTAGACGGGAGCATCGTCTCGTCTATCATGGGGAAGGAAAAAGGCTGGCGGCTACTCATACCCAACAACAGTCTTCTATAATTGCCCCTCCCTCTCTGACCCCCAATCTCTCGCCGGTCAAGGTCACCTCGAGCTTGTCCTTGTGTCCACACTTTCTCCACTGCTTCAGCCATAGAGATCGTAGCCGCCCTACGGACCAGGCCAATCCTACGCGCCCAACCTCAGACAGACGCCCATCCCGACAGACCGTCCAGCCAATATCAACGGCCGCTCGACTCGCCGTCTGCCCTTTCAGATACACCAGGCGGGTTTCATAACCTCTGCTGCTGTCATTCTGTCCCCTCTGCAGCCAAGATATCCTGTTTCAGATCCGCAGACCCCAGTCTCATTTCGCAACCGCGCTTCCAGATCTCTTTGTTTCTGAAGGGTGCCGCGATATTGCTTTAAATCACCTCCAATGCCCGTCTTCTCGACAGTCTCATGATTTCACTTTCGCTCTCGGAAACCATCTCTCGCTGAACTCTCACGACCTTTTTCCTTTTTTTCCTCTATTGTCTCCATCTCTTTTCTTTTCTCCTTTCTTTTTCCTGCCCGTCATCTCGTTTCCTTACTCATAGTTCGTTGCGCCCACTCGTTGTCTCATCTACTTTCGTTCTCCATCAAGAAGCAAAATCCCATCCAATACTCTCACACCTCCCCTGAACCCAACCTCCAGGCGAGGCCACTCGGAAATCAAAATTTCGCTTTCAAAGACAAGTCTGACAGTCTAATCAATAATCCGCCTTCGTTTCAATACCCAATCTCAAGTCTGACGCCATCTTTTCTTGTGACCTCTCTTTTATATCCCTCCCGCCAGCCATGCCGAAACATACTCGCACTTCTAGCTCGTCCCATAACCGGTACAGCAACCCTATGCCTGTATCCCTCGCTCCAGCAGCGAATCCCGTATCCATGTACAACACGCGGATCCAGATTCCGCAGTCCGCCTACTACTCGATGCCGTCCTCCTCCGGCTCCATGCAGGCCCAGCAGCAGCAAACGTATGAGGCGTACGCTCAAGCACCGGCACCAACTGTCACTATCCCTCCTATTCAGCATCGCGCCTCATCGGGTGCCTGGACCCCGCAAGATGACCAGACCTTGCTCGCTGCTCGCGCCCAGGGCTTGAACTGGGGCCAGATCCAAATGACCTACTTTGGCAACAAGACGCCGAACGCGTGTCGGAAGAGACACGAGCGGCTGATGGAGCGCAAAGGTGCCGATGACTGGGACAACCGCAAGCTCGAGCGCTTGGCGAAAGAGTACATGGGCATGAGAAAGGAGATATGGTCTGGCCTGGCTGCTCGCACAGGCGAGAAGTGGAACGTCGTCGAAGCCAAGGTATGTCGAATGCATCCTCATCCGTATCCGGATCAGAAGGCTAACAGTGCTCCATAGTGCATGTCCAACGGACTGAAGAACCTGCAAAGCGCAGCTCGCGCCGGAGCAAGACGCGAGCGTCTGGAGTCGGGACAGCCACTACCACCAGGGTATGACGATGACAGCGGCATCAGCGGCATCGGGTTGACTCCAGTTGACGAGTTAGACGCGTCCTACAGTAGTCCTGAAACGGCATCCTCCGGCGGTCACTCTGCCAGCGGTGGCAGCGCCAACGGCTACGGCAACGCGTCTCTTCATCACCTTCAGCCGATGCATTCGGGCCACTACTCATACGGTCACTCCGGCCCACACCACGGATATACGAGTTCGGTTTCCTCCACGGCGTCAGCGGGCGTTAATTACTCAACGACCGGACATGGGCAGGGCCATTCGCAGTCCCCTAGTCCTTATATGCATGCTCATGGGCAGAGATTGCCCAGTGTCGATATGGGCATCGATGCTATCATTAATCGACCAGTAGGCGGCGGTGGATCGGCCATGTGATCCTTCCAAGATCAAGAGGAGCTGTCACCATCCTTTACTGGGCGAGCGGATTATTACATCCCTCATGTTTTTTTTTTGTTTAGTTTTCCCTTACTTTTATTGGGGTACAGCATTTGCCACATTGAGTCGGCAAACTGGGGCGTTCACGGCGTTTGGAAACACACGGCCAGCTATGGTCAAACTGGGTCTGCGAATTTTGGAGACGAAACCGGAAACACTCCTTTTATCACATGTCGGGGCAGCTGCAGGCAAGACAAAAAAGACTTGCCTCCTAATGAGGGTCGTTGAGCACAACCGCCGGATGGGGTGGACATCATGATACAATTGTACACTAGAAGCTATAGATACCATGGTGAAACTGGTCTGGCTGAACAAAAGTCCTCAGCAAGAGGAAATGCAATGGAATTGAATTTGGATCGTCCGAACGTGTCCGTCTATTGAATGTCTCCAGCGGTGAATATCGGGGATACAATAGTATACATCTATTCCCAGATCATCTCATCCTTTCTATCATGCACGGCCCGGCGGTGTTGGTACAACAGGCATCTCATCCAACTCGTCTTCCCAGTCGTCCTGGTCCTCCCCCATCACGCTCGTCCATACCCGGCTCCACATCCCCTTCTTCTGTAAAAGAGCCAATACCATCACGATGGGCAAGTGCGCCACACTGGCCCAGAATAACCCTCGGGCAGACCCCTTGTGGCCCTCGTACTTCCAGAACCGCACCGCCTGCCAGGCCAACCAGCCGTTGACGGGGAGACTCGTCGCGGCAAAACTCCACTCCGTTATACCAGCTGCACACATTACCACACAAAGCGGCACGAATACTAAGCTGTATCTCAGTGCGACGCGGCCGTTGCGAGCTGGGTTGGTCCAGGCCAGCATGCGTAGACCCGCTGCCTTGTATTCTTCTCGGATCGGCCAAGAGAGCGCCATGAAGTGGGGGAACTGCCACGCAAATAGTAGCCCGGCAAACAGCCAGCCGCCGATGGAGCTCCCGTCGCTCGCTAGCAGCAGCTCTCGCCATGATCCATCCCCGGTGGCGCTCTCTCCTGCTGCTGCGGCCCAGCCCATCAGTGGCGGGATGCCTCCCACTACCGCACCGACCCAAGTATTTGCCACTGTGAAAGCTTTTAACGGCGTGTACATGCCGGCGTATATGACAATATTCGCGGCGCCAAGGAATGCAACGGTGGGATTGACACCGAAGTATAGAGCGCCTACGCCGGTGCCAGCGGACATGACGGCGAAGAGCACGGCTGCCCGCGTGGAGAGAAGCCCTCGCACCAGCGGCCGATTCCGAGTGCGACTCATCTTCGCGTCTGTGGAAGGCTCGTAAAGCATATTGAGGGAGTTCGCAGAAGCCGAACAGAGCGCTGTGCCGGTGGTTAGGAAGAGCAGCGTCAACGGGCTGAGGGATGGGGATTCGGTGACCATGGGGGAGAGGAAGGCGGGAACGGGATATAGAGCGTATGGTGCCATTGCCGTTAGCACCACGAGGACGGTAAGGCGGGGTTTCGAGAGGGAGAGGAGGGTAGAGAGCTTCCGCCGAAGGGAGTTGGCGGGTTGTCGCGCGGCGAGAGTCGTCAATGCAGACGACGCATCTTGAGGGAGAGCAGGATCGGAGGGAGCAGCAGAGGCGGCACTCCGTTTTGTTGCTTGGCGGCGTCGATGTGGGAGGTCATTCTTCGCTATCGACGTAGCTTCAGAGAGAATCGCAGACGAGGACGTCGTGGAAGCCGAGGCGCTCCGGCTACCCGGAGCGCTGGCACTGGTCCGTTCCTGGGCATTGTTGGCCAGGAAGTAGCTGGCCCCCAGCCGGCCGGCGGGGACTGACGTCGTGGTCGGCCGCGTGAAGGAGATGGAGTGGCATTGCAAGGGCCTCCTCAGCAGCCGGGTGCTGCATTGCCGACAGACATTATCGAGGATGTGGAGGCGGAGGAGGGTTCGTCCTGTCCGCATTGTTGTGTTCCCCCCAGGGTCATGTCGAGGAGAAAACGGGTCTTCTCAATGCGCCATGGGGATCGGGGTTGAGGGATGCTCTGCTGACGCGGTGCTGGTGAGGCAATTCGGATTCGACGGTCGGGTTGATGGAGGAGCTGATGTGGTGACTTCGCTCTGGGTCTGACAAAATGGCGAGGTACTTTGGCTAGGTACACCCGAGAATTTCGAGGTCAGGGCTGTTGGCCAATCAGACGGGCTAATTCAAGCAGTGCCCATCAAGCAGTCGTCACAGCTGCTGCCAGCTGTTCGCCAGCTTAGAAACAACACCTTTAATTCATGTAAGGCACCCTACATAATGCTAACTACCTTCCTAAGATGGGCATTTTCGAGCTCTTGTCATGATCTGTTTGCCCCATACTTTGCGTTTCCGCTATGTCCTACAATACTTGTAATCTCGTTCGACGATGATAACTCTTATTCATATATCTCAGGAACAATGCGACCTCAAGCTCCAACATTGGGCTGTTCCTGATTGTAGGTACTTGTACAAGAGGCTTGGCTCCGGTCCGATCTCATGACATTTCTCGTGACAAAACTGTGTTCCCGGATTATCTTCCGTTTGCCATTTACCACAGTGTGTTGATGGCTTGCTCGTAAGATTGTATCCATTCGCACTCATTCGGTCGAGATGCAATATGTATCGAAATCGACAACATAGCAGATGGCGCAATGGAGGTCTTTCTATTGGTGGCCAGGCATGATTGTCATGTGATGGGGAGGCTTCCATCGTGACAACGGGAAGCAGTCGCGCAAGGCTGGCGGTTAAAGCGACGACGCCTCCTTCACTCTTGGACATCAACCATCAAAGTCTTTTCTTCCCTCCATGTCGTTACTTAGTAGACAATCTTGTAGAACTTGATTTCAGAATAAGTACGAGAAGCCAACCATGGGCCGAACATTTCGCGTCCGTGGGGTGCCCCTGGACTGGGACATCGGCCGTGTGCAGGCCTTCCTAGAAGAGCAGTACAGCTCTGCAAACCCGACTGTCAAACCACCACTGGCTGCGGAGATCAACGGACGGTGGCAGGAAACGACAGTTTTCTTCAAAGACGACCCCACACAACTAAAGGCTCTCCAGCCAGCTCGCTCCTTCGATATTCCTCTTCCCACGACATCGAGCCAACCCGCCCGGCCGCAATATCTAATGCTTGACTATGGCTTCCACGGCATCACTACTCTATATGTGCCTCCTGCCCAGGACCATATGATAGAGTGAGTAGCTCTTCCATGCCGCATAGAACCTGTTCTGATCCTTGTATTCCAGTGTCATCGCAATACCAGGCCTCGGTGGGCACGCCTTCGGCTCGTTTAAGGAGAAGGATGGAGAGCATATGTGGCTGCGGGATTCGCTCCCGTATGACCTAACGCGAGAAGATGATAATCGCCAGTTCGCGAGAGTGATGATCTATGGCTATGAGTCGGCAATAGCAAAGAGCAAGAGTTTTCAAAATCTCGAAGATCTGGCGACTTCTTTACACACTTCCCTCCTAGCGTTACTTGGTGCTCCAAAAGCCAGAAGAATCATATTTATCGCCCACAGCCTAGGGGGGCTTATCATCAAGCAGGTATGTCTCTTATAGACACTGTTCTACAGGTTCTCATCACATAATAGGCCCTCATCTCGCTGTCAAAATCGAAAAACGAGGATGACCAGAAACTTCTTCAAGCGGTATATGGAATCCTCTTCTTTGGAGTTCCACACGACGGCATGGATATTACGTCGCTCATCCGTATGGCTGGGAACGGACCGAACCGATTTCTAATTGAGTCTATCGGGCACGTTAATCCCCAAATGCTTAGCATCCAGCAGCAAGAGTTTCTTAAATCGCTGGGTAGTGAAGGCGAGTCGGAGATTATTTGTTTCTACGAAACGCTCAAATCACCAACAGCCAAAAGGGTGCGTTCACTGGTCATTTATGCGAAAGGTGCTAACAGATGACAGCAAAGAAACGGTAGTTGGAAAACGAATGGGCCGGACAGATTCCTTGTTACAAAGCCTTCGGCCACGCACTGCCGGCACTGGGAGAATGGACCAGAGTATGTATGTGCTATTAACCGCACGCACTCGGAGATGGTTAAGTTTGGGCGTGGGGATCATGACTATGAAAACGCACTCCGGAGACTTCAGAGGGTAGCTCACCGGGCACTTGCGGCGCCGCAACGTACACAAAGTTCATCCACAGATAGTAGGTAGCAAATCCACGTACTTTTAGATGATGCTGAACAACTCAGCCCGCACCCATACGAGCCGGGGCGCAATGCCTTGTCACTACATCCCCTTTCCAAAGAACAGACGGTTCGTAGGGCGGGACGGGATATTGAACACGCTTAAAGAGATGTTCTTCGAACAAGAGTGCCAGAGAGCGGCTGTTGTCGGACTGGGTGGAGTTGGCAAGACACAGGTTGCTCTCAAGTTCGCGTATTGGGTCAAGGAAAACAAGCCAGACCACTCCGTATTCTGGGTGCCAGCATTGAGCAACGCAAGCTTTGATCAAGCATATATCGAGATAGCAAGAAAGCTGTCGATTAGTGTGAGTCCTGGCGAGGATCCTAAAGAGTCGGTGCGACGGTATTTAAGCTCGGACACGGCCGGGCCTTGGTTTCTTATTGTGGATAACGCCGACGACATGGAACTGCTCTTTGGATCATCGGACGGTTGCAGTCTTAGCGATCATCTCCCCCAGAGTGAGAATGGCCAAATCCTTTTCACGACACGTTTCCGAGATATAGCGCAGTCGACTGTTGGAAACGATGTACTCGAGTTACATGAGATGAGCCCGCAAGAGGCGATGGATTTCTTGGAGAGCTCACTAAGAAAAGACTATCCTCGCGACAACGCCACAGCTATAGAGCTTCTGGAAGAGCTCACTCACCTTCCTTTGGCGATAACGCAAGCGGCAGCCTATTTGAATAGGAACCAGGTATCAATTGCAACTTATCTGGGACTGCTTCGAGGCACAGAACAGAACTTAGTGGGTACAATGAGTCGAGAATTCCAGGACAGCACGCGATATAAAGGCTCGCAAAATGCGGTGGCAACAACATGGCTGGTGTCGTTTGACCAAATTCGCAAGTCTAATAGCGCTGCCGCGGACCTATTGGCTTTTATGTCGTGCATCGAGCCGAAAGCAATACCGCAATCTATCCTGCCTGGCCAAGAATCGGAGGAGCAGATGGTACATGCTATAGGCACGTTATACGCGTACGCATTCATAGTTAGACGAGGGGACGGCACGATATTCGACATGCATAGACTCGTGCACTTGGCGACGCGGATATGGATTGAAAGTGAAGGCATGTTGCCACAAACAACGAAGAAAGCAATACAGCGTCTAGAGCAGGCCTTTCCATCCTGCGACTGGGCGAATCGCAGCTTGTGGAGAGAGTACTTGCCGCATGCCCTTAAGTTGCTACAAGAGCGCGAATCGTTTGGTTTAGAAGAGAGGTATACGCTTTGTTTTTCTGTTGGTCAATGTCTCGATATAGATGGGCGAATCAAAGAAGCTTTAAGGTCGTTTGAGGATGTTTGCAAATGGAGGGAACAACAATTTCCAGAAGACCATCCCTCCCTACTGGAAGTTCAACACGAGCTAGCAAGAATATATCGGAGTCACGGACTGGTCAAAAAGGCAGTCGAGCTGCTTGAACATGTTGTACGAGTTGAAAGAGGGATACTTGCAGAAGACCACCCTGACCGACTAGGATCACAAAATACCCTCGCAATGGTATATGAGGCAGACGGGCAGGTCAAAAAGGCAGTCGAGCTGCTTGAGCATGTTGTACAAGTTAGAGCAGTACTTACAGAAGACCACCCTGACCGACTAACATCACAGCACGTCCTCGCAATGGTATATGAGGCAGACGGGCAGGTCAAAAAGGCAGTCGAGCTGCTTGAGCATGTTGTACGAGTTAGAGGGGCACTTATAGAAGATCACCCTGATCGACTAGCATCACAGCACACCCTCGCAATGGTATATAAGGCAGACGGGCAGGTCAAAAAGGCAGTCGAGTTACTTGAGCATGTTGTACAAGTTAAAAGGGCACTTGCAGAAGATCACCCTGATCGACTAGCATCACAGCACACCCTCGCAATGGTATATAAGGCAGACGGGCAGGTCAAAAAGGCAGTCGAGTTACTTGAGCATGTTGTACAAGTTAAAAGGGCACTTGCAGAAGACCACCCTCACCGACTAGCATCACAACACGTCCTCGCAATGGTATATGAGGCAGACGGGCAGGTCAAAAAGGCAGTCGAGCTGCTTGAGCATGTTGTACGAGTTAGAGGGGCACTTATAGAAGATCACCCTGATCGACTAGCATCACAGCACACCCTCGCAATGGTATATAAGGCAGACGGGCAGGTCAAAAAGGCAGTCAAGCTGCTTGAGCATGTTGTACAAGTTAGAGCGGTACTTGCAGAAGACCACCCTGACCGATTAGCATCACAACACGAGCTCGCTACAGCATATAAGGCAGACGGACAGGTCAAAAAGGCAGTCGAGTTACTTGAGCATGTTGTACGAGTTGAAGGAGCGGTACTTACAGAAGACCACCCTGACCGACTAACATCACAGCACGAGCTCGCAAGCGTATATGAGGTAGACGGACAGGTCAAAAAGGCAGTCGAGTTACTTGAGCATGTTGTACAAGTTAAAAGGACACTTGCAGAAGACCACCCTCACCGACTAGCATCACAACACGAGCTCGCAAGAGCATATAAGGCAGACGGACAGGTCAAAAAGGCAGTCAAGCTGCTTGAGCATGTAGTGATGATTCAGAAGAGGACGCTTGCAGAAGACCACCCTGATCGACAAATTTCAGAGCAATTGCTCACCGACATCTTGCAAGCGGTAAATTAGGATGACCATATCTAGTTGAAGTGGTATCATGCCAATGAAGCTTAGTATATTACATGAGCGCTACAGGTACCTGGCCGCTCCAGTATATGCATCACTACTGGGACTTGGATAGAAAACTCGGTATGTTATTGCTGTCAACAGTTGAATCGCATGATCTACAACTTTTTTGCTACTTCGTACCAAAAGAAATGCTTACATTCTGATATCTGAATGTTTGTGGTTTGTTAGATGGATCACTTTCAGAAAGACTCACATGGCCTTTTATTGGCTCGGCCCAGCGCCAAAAATATCGAACTAACAGATATCACAGGGGGGGTAGTGTACATACATATACAACTTCACATCAGGTTATCACGCTCCGGGGATGGACGGCATATAGGGACGTCTTGACGGCGAATGCCGGCGATGGGTTCGTGCTAACCAGCACACAAAACTTGACGGCTGTATCGGGCACAATGAGAGCCACCTGTTGCCCGTACGTCCAGGCACCTCCCACTCGCCTGATCCATCAGTTAAAGAACTGGGCTTCAACCTCAGCTCCATGGATTAGGTCTCAACCTAGAATGTATAGACTGGTCAGATGAGAATGTGAGAGGCGAGGAGTCTAGCCTGGGAGTTTGTACTGTTCTGCTAACACTGTACCCCACTTCCTATGGGCTTAGCTGTGAAGCTTGATATGTGGCCTGACTTCTGTCGACAACTGTCGACATCCACAACTGTAAGCTATCGCATCCCAGAGCCTTCATGCCTCTATGTTGTCCATGCCGCCGGAAGCTCTCACCGATAAAAGTTCACCTAATACGTTTTCAGCAGGTCAGTTAGACAGCCATTCCTTTGTTTAAAGTCGTGGCTGTGGTAGTCCTGTCCGCAACCGTCGTCGATTGGGCTGAACCAGCTTGGTCAGTGCTGAACCGCCTTTATCCCTGGCCGAAAGCGAGCGATCTGCAACAAAAGGAGTCCACGGTAGTCATTGTTCTCTTTCAGCATATCGAACCGAACCTAGTCATGCCGCTATGGAACATTCTCGATCATGTTTCAATCCTGATCGCAATCACCAAAGTGATCTGCCGATAACTGCCGTACTGTCGTCGACTTCAATCAGTCAAAAGAAGGCACCCTAACTATTTGGCATACAAAACAGGACTGCTGATGTCATCAATATTTCACATATAGAAGGTAATTGCTGTCTCTATCAAGAATGGAGATAATAGCTGTCCACGTATGAAGAAGGCCCACGTGTAGAAGCGCACGCTCGGAAGAGACTGCGCATTATGAGATGAACTAAGTGGAATCCTATCACTTCACCCAATTTTTCTCCCGACTGATCAACTCAAGCTTATTTTAGTTGAAGTCCAATGTTTCTCTTCTTGGTTGTCAGTTGCGTAGCTCTTTGACTGCCTGCGGGAATGCTAGACTCCTATTGCCCATAGCCCGGTCACAACGGGCTGTTGGGGAAGGATACATTCGTCAGTGTTTGGAATGTTACACATGTTGCTCAGTTATCGGATTGAGAATGGCATGGAACCGTCAATGGATTCTTCCCGACTGCTTCCATTCAGTTCTTTGTTTGCCGTTCCCTCATATTGCCTCTCTTCCCAGACAATCAGCTCCTTGATCCGTCTTCCTCCTCCTCCGCTTTTTAAACAGCAAATATTTCACAGTGAACAGCTCAATTTCGCAATTAAACTTTACATGAGAACTTCTTTTCGTTTCTCAGATGGAGAGGCCTAGTCCCGAACGCCGCAGATTCACCACCCAGTCAGGGAAGCAAAGACAGCCCGACCGAGATGGCTCGGCGCAATCTGGAAAGCCTTCAAGAGATTCGCTGGTAAACCCTCACAAAAGATGGAACGCTCTGATCAAAAGCACAGATGATGCTTGGATAGAGAAGGAGAGGGAGTTCGCCACTATCCTTGCCCGGCCGGATGTGGCCATCGACGATGTGCTTCAAGCTTACTTCACTCCCCACGAGCAGCGTCTGTTCTTGCCGGCCCTCGAGCCCGCCAGTCTTGTCCAGCTCCAACAGGAGAATACGCGGCGGTACAACGGATTACTGTCCAGCCGGTTCCGTGGACACAAGATCTCGCTGGCAACCAAATTCGCCATGCTTTACTTTGGTCTGCCAGTGGAACCAGCATTGTCGCGCATTTTCCTGCCGCTGCAGCGAAATGCGGATATGAGCGATGACGAAGGTGTTCAGGAGATCCAGGTTCGCCCTCCGCTACACTTCTTGACCGCCCACGACCAAAGGAACTGGGGCATGGATCAGTTGAAGGGAAGAGAAGCCGATTTCAGTACAGTTCCTGTTGCTTCGTCTAGCCTGCGCCAGACCGACACTTCAACCGAGCTGAATATCCGTGGTGGTGGGAGCGACTACGATGCTGACAGCATTGAGGACCTTTCGGATGTAGGGACTATGTCTCCTGAAGAGTCTGGTTCCGATGACTCGGAGGATAGTAGTCTCTGGGGGTCTTCAATCGAGATCCAGAATTCTCCAGGGACATCCAAATCGCTACTCCCAGTGGCTGCAACCCCCAGCAACCCAGAGGCCGGGTCTCTCCGCAGAGAAGAGCCGTTCAATCAAGACAGAGTATGGATTCATCTTTACGGTTACCAGGGCAGATTAAACTTCGTTCCCACAAACCGGGTGACAGTCAATGTCGCAGTTCAGCAATTGTTGTCATGCCGCGATGGTAATGCAAAGCGAAAAGTAGTTCTCACGCACTTTGATCGGAGCAGCAGGAAAGTCTTGAAAACCATCCATGCAAATCTACCAATCAGCAAGGGCAGTCCCATCATCGAGCATCTCGAAGGCCACTTTCGAAAGGATCCGCACAGCCACACAAGCTGTTGCGCCTACTTCGTGCACCTGGAAGGAGAGAAAACCCCAAAGCATTGGGAGCCAGACACGAGGGATTCTGAGCTTGGTTTGGTCAGACTGGCGCACATTCCTAGGGCGAATGAACCTCAACGGCTTGCTTACTTTAAGCTGCCCCCCAAAGATACCTTTTATGATAACGAAATGAACGGAAAAGTTTGGGGCATTAACCAGTACATGCCACTCCTGAGAACTGCACAGGATGTGCTCTTTGGGTTCGCTCGCAATGAGCAGGGCTTGGTCACCGACTATAGTCATGCCGACTACCAGTTCAAGGACAAAAGCGGCAATATGCTACAAGACCTCCATGGCCGCCCCTACTATGCTGGTCTTGAGTTGCCATCGGGCCTTTTGGAAGCTATGCAGCAGTGTTCGGAGCGTAGAGAGACCGTGTACGTGGACCATGAAGACATCAGCAAGTGGAAGGCGATCTTCTACCTACCAGGCTATCAGTCTTCCGCCGAGGCCCGAGAATCAAGATACACAAACCACAAAGGGTTCCTCGACGCCTTGAAAGACCTCCGCGCCACTATCTCGGAGGCAGGGGGGCTAAAGGGGGCACATGAATACCGGATCTGGCATGGAACGGATTTCTTCAACTTCTCGGAGAACTATCCACCACCGAATGAGCCTGTGAGAATCAAACCTGAAGGCTTGGAGAGTGACGATGTGGCCCAACAAAGCCTGTCCAAATTCATGGTAGACTCGGATCTTCCCAAGGATCCTTCTGAAGTACCATGCCCATTTTTCGTCATTCAGCCCATCTATGGTGGTGAGACGTATATCCAGCCGGGCAGAATGAAAATCCAGTCCGCAAATAGGGTCTCCCTGAAAGAGGATATCAATTCGGTAGCAGAGTTTCAAAGCCAAGTGGCCGCGATGAGAAAGCAATACCCGAGCTTTTCCTATAACAAGGACACGGACTATCTCGCGCTCAGTGGTGATCCTGACGTTGACAAGGACCATGAGGGATGGGAGACGCGTTGGTTCGTGGTCGGCCCTGACACTACAGATGCCGAGATGAGGGGAATTCGGCGCCTCATGTCCGGGCGTAGAATTTATGTCTACACTACTTCAGGTGATGGAAATGACTTTGGTACGTGATTCTGCATGATCTTCTGCTCGTTACTGACGCCCCGGCAGTTAAGATGCTCGATTCAAGCATCCCATGGGGTCCGCGATACGGTGCAGCATCCATGTATCGACGACAGATGAATCTGGCTCCAATAGCTAGCGATGCTAGTGGTTTCTCAGAAGTGAAGACAGCCGCAACTGCGGTGCCAACTTTGACGGAACCCAGCCTAGTGCCGCCTGCGAAAGGGATTCCCAAGAATCAGACATTTGCTCGTAGGATGGCTGTAAGGACACCACCGCGACATCCTGAGAAGGACCCAAGGCATGAAACATGGTCGAAGCAGCCAAGCATATTCGGCACCTTTGTTCCCTCCATCCCCATCAACGCGCCGCCCGTCGAGACGGTGTTGCGCACCGGAGGAAGTGGAGTGCCCATGGTATCAAAAGCCCTCCTGACTCCATCAGAGCAGAGGCAGTTGCAGAGTGACTACTGGACGACCCGCAACTTGGTTCTTGATCGCGTGATTCCGTGTTCATACCATGGATGTACATACACTTGCCGCTCCAATGAGAGGTCGGCGATGCAAGAGCATTTGAGGCAAAAACACGTGGCGAGCAAATGTCCCTGGTGTGATGACCAGCTATTCCAGCACTGGTCTGAAGAGCAGAAGCAGAAGCATCTTCGCGAGAAGCACCTCAAGGAGCTTCGAAACCTGCTGAAAATAAGCGGAGATACGTCGGACCAGGGGGCCCAACCAGATGGCTCACAGTCACGCGCAAAGCCGTCTACGAGGCTTGGAGTACCGGAAGGGGTGGCAAAAGAGACAGCAACAAAGTTGATGAATCCGTTCAAGATCCTGCAACAATCGCGCCCTCCATTTCCCACCGGCCCGCTCCCAAGACCGCTTCCGCCTCCCATAGCCAGCGCCAAAGAGCAAGTCTACCTGTTCTGCGACCGCTGCGGCCGTGATCACACAAAGCTCATGGACAAGACTGACCGCAAGCATCACGATCGGGTCTGTGTTCCTCTTGCCGAGGCAGGGGGCAAGAGTACCTTCTGCAAGACATGCGGCGACCGGGTCTGGAACACCAAGGAAGACGCCGACAAACTGGCACCGCTTGACGAATTCCCGCATCGGTGCCGCGGACTCCAGCACTCCGGGAAACCGCATTGCATCAAGTGCGGGTTCTCCCAAGCGAAGCTATCGGACGAAGACATCGACAACCACAACAAGTACTGCCAAGGATTCCAAGGAGCCATGGGTAGTTTCTGTCCGTTTTGCCGCAAGGACTGGGCAAACCTTCCTGAAGATGATCCTTTGCATGCTAAGAACGGTCTTGACGGTGAACCGTTAGGAAAACAGCTGCATATCGCAGAGTGCCGCGCCCAGCGGGAGGACTATAACGGGGGCAAAGACATCACTCCGTTTGACATCTATCCCGAGTCTTACTGGAAGACGTGGATCCCGCCGCTCGATCCTCTGTATGTGGGTGAGGAAGCCTTCTTGAATCGGTCAAGGATACGTCAGCCTGCTCGCGGACCATCGCGACTGTTGTCCTACCCCCTGCTGTGGCATGATCGACCTGGTCCGAATCCATATATGGATCCCCCTACCGAGTGTCCGGCGCGCGGTTGCAGGGAGCCGCTTTCAGGACTCGTTCCCTCCGACGTTCTCGCGCACTTTGAAAAGAAGCACGGCGGGAAGCCGCAGACGCAATGTCCGTTCTGCTACAAATCATTTCTGGTACCGATGAATGAGCGAGACCAGCTGGGGAAGTTCGAAAGCAGACAGTTCCAGGTCTCGCACATTGAATGCCACGTCTACCAGCTCTGGGATGTCCTGACTGGTTCGAGACCGCCTCCCCTCGTCGTGACGCAAGAGCCGTTCTATCCCGGGCACTCGCTCTGGGATCCAGAGGGCGATGCTGGCTTGGACCGACGCGACAAGAGGTGCCCGTTCTTTGAGAAGTGCGGAGCCATGGTTGGCTACATGAGCCAGCGTCAGTGGAACGAGCATGTAGAGAAGGTTCACAACGGCGACGAACTCGATATTATTACCCGGTCTGAGCAAGAAGCCGTCAGACGGACAGCGAAACGGGCGAGGAAGTTGGATGACAGGCTTGCCAAGGAGGCCGAGGAGGAGACAAATCTCCAAGGGCTGGGGATTTGGAACCCTGTGGCTTCAGCAGCGGTAACCCTATCCGAGAAAGCAAAGGGGAAGCAGCCGCTGAAATCAACTTCCATGATGCCACTCGTGACAGTAACGACTCCGTCAAATCCAGCTGGATCGTCAACCACTGCTCCCCTGGCAAGTGGGCCTACGACAACCGATCCTCCTCTAGCCGGTTCAATCTTGGAGCAGATTAGTCCGCCGAAGGCCGTAGCTGAGACAAATGTGCTTCCAAAGGGTAAACCGGCGACGTCTGTACCTGTATCTAAGCCTGCTGTGGTGTCCAGATCAGGTCCAAAGACCACGGGGCAGGCGGCGCAGGTACCTCCCCCTAAGCAGGCTGCACCATTGACAACGAGCCCGAGGGCCACAAGCACCGGAAGCTCAACAATAGTATTCGTCCCGAAAGATGACATGTATTGTTCGCGCTGCTTCCGCAAGGCACCAAATACCGGCGGAAAGCAAGGCGGCATGGATCCGCCCAGACAATTCCAGGTCGATGTGAGTAGCCCCCCAGATGTGCTGAGCCCAGCTGCTAATATGATGACTCTAGGCCCACTCGGACCCGACAAAAAGCTGCCGGATCCGTAATGCGCCGGGCGTTGTAGAGTATGACACCTGGGGACGTCCCGAGCTACCGAACAGGAGCGGGTGGATCACAAAGGATAAGTTGAACTTCAAGGAGGTTCGGAAGCATTTCCTTGAGGCCAACCCGGACTACGCACAAACCTTGTACCCCTCGGATGGGAAGGTGACTCGTACGAAATCAATGTGGGCGTACGATCCGAACAACGAGAGCAACAGTGACGAATGGGGCCGGGAGTTTCCTCCTGGACGACGTGATAAAAGTAGTGATGATGCTCATGGCGAGGGAGGCGGTGGAGAGCGCGCCCTCTCGTCCAGGAAGAAGGCACGCAAGCCAGCCGATTCCGCCTACCGACCAGAAGAGGACACAGGGAGCGAGGCCGCCTCCGAAGATCTGATCAGCGAGGAAGACGAGCACGGGGTCAAGACTGGGACGAAGCGGAAGCGGGGTCCCAAGGATCCGTCGTACCGGCCGACCAAGGCCGACCTCGAGGCGGAGAAGAATGATGAAGAGGATGAGAAGGAGATGGAAGATGGGCAGCCGCGGAAGAGGATGACAAAGGGCGATGCCTGGAGGGCCAGAACTGGCATGCTTGTGTCTATGTGACGGGCTGCGTGCGGCTTGGATTTTCTTTGAGTTTGGAGAATTGGGTTGGAGTCTTGTTCATGTTCGTTGATCGATGGTGGAATAGTGGGATCTGCACACTGGATTGTAACTTTGTGTTTCATAGAATGGTCGTGTTCCTGCTTTGCCTCCAGGCCCATTTCTTGGTCATTGGCTCGATATCGAGTAACATTCCCTTGCTAGAATCGGTTGTAATTGAGGACCTGGAAACAATGATTGCACCCGCCCTCTGCTGCACAAAGAGAGATGAAGGGCCTACCAACATTCAATCCTGCGAGCGTTGGGATAGCATCCCTGGCAGTCTACATTTGATTGCATTCACCAAAGACAAGGACTGTTAATGAACCAATGGGATGAGATGATATGTCACAATACACATCTCGGTTGGTTGGCAGTCACATGAACCATCTGCATTTGTTCACATTTCCATTCTGCATCGGGATCTGAAAAGGCGGTCTTGGCCGTCCCTGCGGAGGATGAACCGAATAGCAATCGATGCGCCAAAGAACCCGAGACCGGAGATAAGAGGGCAGGATTATTGGGTTAATGAGGGCATTCATCGATTCGTTCGTCGAATTGGGGACTGAGGGAATTATAGCGACTATCAGTGCTAGGTCTACGAGTTTCATTGCGAGGTTTAAATTCTGTCGGAGTCACCAGGCGAACCTCAAATTTTGTTTGGACAAGTGGGCTTCCAGGTATGACAAAATTGGATACCCTGATACATCCCCACACAGCGAGCTGCCACTGTAATAGGTAATTAGCTAACTGGCTAGCATCTGACACCTACTATCTTAGTCTAAATGACAGAACAGACCCGAGGAACTGTCAATACAGTAATATATCACCACAGACATGCAACTTGCCTCTGTACGTACTCCACCCAACCGCGATAATAAGCGGCGTTCTCGCACCTACTACTATTCTGCCTCTCTGGAGTACACACCGACTACGTGGCAGTGTGCATGAATTGGCATGCCGGCAGCTACATACATGGTATCATGTACATTGCTTTAGTTCCATCCTAGAACTCCCCATGTTTAGCTAATAAAGTAGCCAATACTTAATTCGAACGGCGTTTGTCGGGGACCGTCTCCCGTCCCTACGTGCATAAATCCACCCTCCCCCATCCCCCTGTGACGTCGGTTCGCTCGTAGAGCATATCGGCAATCGTCGGTGAATGACACATCCAATACTTATATCCCATGGCGAGTAGACATCTAGTCCTGCGAATGGCTGCGTCTCAACAACAGTTAGCTACTACTTCGAAGGTGCGGAGAGATGAAGCTAGACCGGGTCAGGGCAGGTCATCCAGCCAGCCTTCTCGTCTGATTAATCTCTACTCCGTACTACAGTACCCCCAGGTTATCTATCATGGGACCGACCTTTGCCATGTCATCTCCTCCATTTTGGTTTCCGAGAGTCATCCATCATCAAAGTCGGCTGTCTGACAATTTTCGCTACCGCCTTCCTGTGGTCGCCGATAATCTCCCGAACCCACGAGACCTTCACCGTCACTAATTCCGATTTCCCTACTCTCACTCACTCACTTACCAACTTACCTACCACCTACCTACCTGGGTAGTAATGCTCCCGTGTTAACCGTCTCTGCCTCTTACGTACATGCTGTTCCGCGCGACAAATAAATCTCCACTTCTTTCCGTGCAGTCAGTCTACTCTTCACTCTCTCCACCATTGACGTCGTCCACAATCAAAGGCGGTCGGTCCCCCGTTGCAAACGAGCCGCGGTGATGCTTCGACGTCTCCTTGTCGCTCTCTGATGCTCCATCCTGGCCAAATCCGAAGCTTCTCCGTGCCTCCTCTCGTCCATTGAATAGCTCCAATGTTCGCAACGCAACGTCTTTCTCGCGAGCTTCTGAAGCTTGCTGCTCGACAATCAAGATGCCCCCAGACGACGATGACGACGACTGCGACTCGTGCTATCCGTTCAAGCCATACTTCAGCCACGACTCCGAGCTCGGCCCGCACCTCGCCTCCAAGATGGCGCCGACCGCTCGGCAACCGAAATCCAGCAGCCATGACACTGCTTGCGAGCGGCGGCCTTCTATCACTATTCTTCGTCCTGTCTGAGCCGTCCAGCACCTCCACAGACGATGACACTGCTACCACCGACGCAGCCCCTCCCTCGACCGACGGCCGAGACCCGACCCTACCCCGATTTCGTTTGTGCGATGTCAGGAAACACGACGCAAAGTCGGGTAGCCCATGGGTGACACGTGGTGACAAGGTGTACGACATCACGGATTGGGTGGAGGCGCATCCCGGAGGGGAGGTCATTCTCCGCGCGGCTGGTGGCAGCATTGACCCGTACTGGGACATCTTCACCATACACAAGGCACCACACGTCTACGAGATACTCGACCAGTATATGATTGGCTACATAGACTCGGTCGATCTGGTCGACGGCAAACCCGCGGCCGAGGAGATCGAGGACCCGTTCCAGGACGATCCCAAGCGAGATTCGAGACTAATCACCCTCACGCCCAAACCCCAAAACGCAGAAACACCGACAGATGGACTCGCCGACAGCTTCCTCACCCCGAACGAACTGTTCTACGTGCGGAATCACATGTGGGTGCCGAAACTCGACGAAGCTGCGGAGGAGCATATCCTGACCATCGAGCTCCTCGATGGCACGACCAAGGAGTACACGCTCACGGAGCTGAAGGAGAAGTTCAAGCCCTTCAAGATCACGGCTACATTACAATGCTCCGGAAACAGGCGGAAGGACATGACGGACCACGCAAAAACGACGAACGGCTTACAATGGAATGTTGGCGCCATCTCCTGCGCCGAATGGGAGGGCCCAAGACTGACAGATGTTCTCGCCGATGCCGGCTTTCCCATCCAAAAGGCCATCAGCGGTGACACCGAGGCAAGACACGTCCAATTCTCCGGACTCGAAGCCTACGGCGCATCTATACCCCTGTCAACCGCCTTGGATCCCCTGGGCGATGTCATTCTCGCATACGCTATGAACGGCAAGCCCTTGCCCAGAGACCACGGCTTCCCTTTGCGGGTCCTCGTTCCCGGGCACGTTGCCGCACGATCTGTCAAGTGGTTGAGCCGCATCGCCATCTCGGACGAGGAGAGCCATAGCCAATGGCAGCGGCGGGATTACAAATGCTTTGGCCCGAACGAGACGAACCCAGACTGGGACAATGCGCCTGCCATCCAGGAGATGCCCATCACGAGCGCCATCACGAAAGTGAAGCTTGGGGATTGGGCCCCTCTGCCCACCGGGACCGAGAATGACAGCAGCATCAAAGAAGAAGAGGCCACCGCCGGGAAGGGCCGAAAGGCCTCTGTGCAAGGCTACGCATACTCAGGTGGTGGTCGCAAGATCGTGCGCGTCGACATCAGCGTCGACAACGGACAGAGCTGGGACCAGGCCAAACTACTCGAAGATTCGGCTGCCGCCGACTCGGAGAAGGATAGCGAATGGCGGGGCCACAAGTCATGGGCTTGGAGGCGCTGGCACTACGACGGCGTGATACCCCTGGGCGAGCCCGGCGACAATGGCAAGAAGTGCTCGACCCTGCTCGTCAAAGCCACCGACGAGGCATACAACTCGCAACCGGAGAGCCACAAGGCCATCTACAACGTGCGCGGGAATCTTGCTAACGCCTGGCATCGAATGAAGATTTGCTCGGAATGCGAGAAGAAGTAGAACGGTAGATTTTTCTTTTTACAAATCATTAGAACGGCGTGTATCTTTGGGCGGCGAAGGTTTTTTTATTTTTTCTTTGGATGTCATCGGCTCGGGGCTCAGGCTCGGAATTTTAGATGCTCACGGATACCATGGGAAGGGGGCCATTCGCCTTTTCTAGATCTATAAGATTGGCCAGTACGGTATGGGCTCGGCTACCTGGAGTCGAGATGGCCCTGGTTTTACATTTACGCGTTGCTATTTTAATTATTACCCAAGAGGCCATTGCCCCGATTAGAAGAACGAGGCATGGTTCAAAGTTCAACACAATAAAAGCATTATCGTTCTCATAGGAGGAACACTCGTTTCCACCATACTCCTCCGTCAGGATATCACAATGCAAAGTACGTAGTAGCAAAGAGGTGTCGATGGCCAATTCAAGATTTGAAAAGTGTAACAAGACAATATGATACAACCCGGCCGAGCCGACTCGTAGCCTGTAAAGAAGCCTATGCACTTTCCAGCTCGAGTTTCCTCTACCTTCTATGCTCTAGCTTCTCTGCCGATGATAGAATTACAATGTCGTAGACCCGGTATTGCCGGCATCTACTCCTCTTCCTCGTTGTCGGTGAAATACTCAAACTCTCTCGGCACTGTCGCCTCCTCGTCGCCCTCACCATCCTCGTCGACGGCCGTCAAAACACCAGCAGCGGCCGCTGCTCCGCTGCCTGATCCCGTGTTGCCTCCACCGAGCTCTCCGCCACGAGTCCTGCTAAGCAGATCGCTGAGCTCGTTTAGTGAGCGGAGGTCTCCTCCGGCGCCAGCTCTGAGCGCCTGAGAGATGATGTTTTGCTGCTGGCGCGGCGTCAAGCCAGCAGAGCCGCCGGCATTCGTCTGCCCAGCGACGGGCGCCTTCTCAGTTGTCACCTTCTTGAGCTTCTCTTCCATGAGCGATTTCTCCTCTTCAGGCTGGGTATCATGCAGAAGCAGAGGACCTCCAGTTGGCTGGGACGTTGTTAGCTCGCGTTTTCATGTGAATGGGGCAGGAGACATACCTTCTTGACCGGCTTGTAGCGGCCGGCAGGGAAGCTGATAAACTTCAGTTGACCTGGTAGTACCCGAGACATGTTCTCTATCTCGTAGCCAACCTTCTCCTTCTCTGCCTTCTTCTTGCTATCCGCAGGGGAAGGAGTCTCTTTGTCTCCACTGTCGACCTCGCTCTTCTCCTTGCTTTCGTCACCGGATTTGGCCTTCTTGTCCTCATCGACATCCATTTTCTCGGTGGTTGAGATGATAGGCTTGGCGGTTGTCGGGGATGGATCTATGTCCATACTCTCCCGGCGCTGAGCACGCTCCTTCTTCTGCGCTCTTCGTTTTGCCTGGGCCGTCGTAGATAGAACAGCAGTGGCAACCAGGGCCGGGCCCTCCTCGGCTTTGACCTCCTGCTCGGGAGGATAGTCGAACAAACTGGGGCGAGTCGCGCAGTGGAACTTGAAACTGGGGATTTCGAGCTCGTGGTCAAGGCCGATGACGGACGTTGGCGAGAAGGCAAGTGACAAAAAGTGGGTGAAGGGGAACCAGTACCAGTATTGGGTGAATACTGCCATGCCGACGATTCCTGCCATGTTCAGGTTACCAGTCTGCGTCTGCAGCCCAATTGTGCAGTTTCGGCCACCGGCGTCGATGATTCCCAATGCGAGGGCTGCGCCGAACTTTGTCATAGCATCCTCATGACGATCACCCACGACCTTCTTGAGGGTCTTTCGAATGGCGGCAACCTTGGGGTTCATCACCTCATTCTGTTGGATCATGATCATGGACAGGGCAATCAGGGCTCCTTGTCGGACAAAGTCGGTAGGGTCCTTCATCATTGGCTCCAGCAGATCAATCGCCTCGTCCAACCCTGTGCCTGCGCAAGAGATACCCAGGGCCATGGCGGATCCGTAGCGGACATGCGGGTTGTATGATTCGGAAAGGAGCTCGACCATTCTCGGCACGCTGCTAGGCTTTCGGAACAAGATGAAGCCCAAACTCATGACAGCGATCCGGCGGACATCGTCGTTGACGTCGCTGACGGCAGTGTGGAGCAGTTTTCGGATGGCCTTGTTGCTGCCAGTACCGCAGTACGCGAGAGCAACAGTCATGATACCACCGTATCTCAGGGTCGGGTCTGGATCATTGAGGAGGCCCTCGATCATCACGTCCGCGGCTTCCTGGCGGCCGTACATGATTAGCGCCATACCGATTGCCAGCCCACGAACAATCTTCTCGTGGGTGGTCTCGTGAGCATAGGTAATCATGTCATCCAATGCCTTGACGTTGCCGGTGCCGAGCATAATCAGTCCCATGGACAGGCCGACAGCTTCGCCGTTGAGGGCGGAGTCAGTGAAGAGTACGGTCCTCAGGTTTTCGAAGATTTCTTCAGATCCAGTTGCCATGCCGGCAATGCCTAGACCAAGAGCACCGCCATGCTGGATGACCTCCTCTTCGGCAGAAATGAACTGCCGTTTCAAATAGTCCAGCGCATCGGCACCGTGGTTGGCGTGGATCAGACCGTACGCGTATAGGGCTCCACCTTGGCTGAAGATAGAGCCGCTGCTAAGACCGCTCTGCCTCGGGAGATATGGCTCAAGCAGCTTCCTGGACTGGCTCAGGTTTCCTCGATGGATGACACCAAGCGCAGCAGTCGCGGTGAACTTGGACCAGTTCACAGCCTTCCCAAGCCATTCAAGATTATCCCTGAAGAACTTGTCGTTGGTCGTGCCTTGGTTCATGAAGGCGTTGCAGAAGGTGACTGCAGTGTGGAAGATGGAGTTTCGCCCTTCCAAGCTGTCGCGAACCTTGTTTAGGATGCTGACGTCGGTGCGGTTGTTGCGGTAAAGAAATTCCACGTTGAGCTGGATGGTCTTGCTACCGTTCAGGATGGAACGGATATTGAAATAGACCTTGCGCAGCTCTTCCGGGACCTCCTCTTCTGACGTTTCTTGGTCTGCTAATAATGGCTCCTCGGTCTCCGCCGCCTCGCCTTCCTTGGCGGGCTCTGCCTTCACAGGAGGTTCTCCAGACGGCAGCGACTTGATGATCTTGCCCAGAAACTCCTGCGTCCCGTTATCGTAGAGATCGAAAGCGATTTGGTATGCGTTGGCAACCGACGTCTGATCCTCGTTTGCAACGAGCTGCCGGAGCATCCTTGAGGCTTCCTCGTCCGAGTTGAGGTAGACAACGCATTTGGCAATGGCAAAGTAGTCGGGGTTTGGTATATCGTTGAGGAGATCCAGAATGAGTCTGAGTATCTCCGTTCGGAAGCTTCGCTCCTGCACGATATCCATGCAAATACCCAGAGCATACTCCATGAGCTCTTCCGCTGGACTTTGCACCTCGGAGGTTTTGCCCTTGGATCGCTTCTCGTCTTCGCTGGCACGCTTGATGACACGGCGAAGGACTTCCAGATTCTTGGCTTCCACCGCGATACCCACCACCTGTCGGTAGCGGCCCTCCTTCAGGCAAGTTTCGAATAGCCGCTCGATGATTCGCTGGAGGGCGCTTTGCGTCGCTTGGTCTGTGATTGGGGCGATGGAGCCTGAGCGGCCCTCCTTCGTCACGGGCTGAAACGTTGGATCCAGAATGGTGTTATCTGCCGAGGCTCGGGAGAGCAGAGACTTGGAAGGGAGTGTCGTCTGAGAGAAGGGGGTCGTCGGGGAAATGAGAGAGGAGCCGTCGACGGAGCCGCTGGCGAATGTGGTCGCGAGCGCGGGGAGGGAGATGTCGTTCTTGGAGGGCTTGGGTGCAATATGCTGCGCGGAAGATCCGGCGATATACTGGTCGATGCACTTGGAGATGATGGTCTCCTCGAACTCGCCAGGGGAGTCGAGCTTGAACAGATCACCGGCCGCCAGGGCGAAGGTCGTACTCTCATTGTACTCTTGAAGGTGGTAGTAGACTTTGGCGAGGACGAGCGCGGCTAGCTGCCGCTCGGGAAAGCTGTCATCTTCATACAGAGCCTCACTTGGGGTTGGTTAGCATCGGGAAACAGACAACACAGCGCGGAGGGAAAGCAGATGACAAACATTTGACTCAAAGCACCTGCCACCTCGGTCCATACTGTGTCGATATCGTCATTCAAGGTTTTCAGAGCAAAGACCTGGAGATCCGGCTCCTCGTCGGCCAGGAAGCCCAGCACTCCCGTGGCAGATACGAGGCCAGGCATTTTTCGGAGCTGGCAGGAGTAGAGCTTCGGAGAGGGAATGCGGCACGGAGACCCGGATTGATTTGATGGGAGAAGGGAGAATGCGCTGCACAGAAGTCCTGCTCAGCTACAGTAGGACGGAGTGATGGAAGTTGGTTGATGTTTTGATGCGGATTGATGCGAGGGATCCGGAGGAGAGATGGTCTAGTTTGCTTGAATGGAAGGCGAACGAGCGCGAGCGAGATGGGTGATCCACGTCAGGCACATCTCTGCCTTGCAGCAACGCGCACAGGCCAGCTCAGAAGAATGAGTAAGCTGGCTTTCCTCTCCTTGACATGCGCCTTACCTAAGCAGGGTACGTACGGGTACCTGGGCCAAATAAGACTCAATCGCACGTGACCTCATATCGACATTGCCCGTTCTTGTTCGCTTTGGGACTAGCCCTTACTTTAGGTACCTATGTACCTACCGTTACATGCCCAAGGTACAGTAATCTGTTCAGCAACTGTACCAGACCTTGTAGAGATTGTGAGATGGGCTGCGATATCCCCCCGGTCCGGGGCCAAATTTCTCATTTTCAATAAATTCTCATTGTCCTCTTGATGTTCTAACCTGGAATGGAGAACTGGTGCTCCGTCACACTTGTGGTTGACAAAGGAGCCATTGCACCGGGAAAGTGGGCTTGTATTGCTTGTGCAAGACGAAATCTGTCGATAGCTTCAGATGCACGCGCTGTTTCTTTGAACTGTCGAATTAGCCTTTGTTCGCCTAGAGGTACTTAGATAAGCCGACTTACCAGCCATAGCGAATGTTGTTGCTGCTGCCCGAGTACCTGTACTGTACCTCTCTGCATCCTGGCCAACCACGGCCCTGGCCTCTTCGGTTCGTTATTGAAATTGAACTCGAAGTACGGACTAGTCTGTACAGATTAAATGTACAGAATAATAGCAGAGGAACCACCTAACGTAATATATACCACCAGCCTCGTTGGGGCCACAAACCCACACAACGAGTAACTCATGTTAGCCTCCTATAAAAAAATAACATAAAAAAAAGTTGGATGCTGGGGGGGGGGGGCTGCCTAGTACCTTAACTAAGGTATCCATCCCTGATAGATCAGCCACTTGATTGCTTCTTTTCTTTCTTTCGTTCCTTTCTCTTTGTTCTTTTTTTAAAACCCAGACATGTCTAGACTACTAGGACGCCAGATATATTCTTTCTAGAGTCAAGACTTCTGGCACCTGGACTGATAGAGCCAAACCAGCAATTTTAGGCCTCTCCAAAACTGCCGCTCGAACCCCCCCCCTCCTCACTCCCCCATATCTCTCCCCCCAGCCTTTTCAGGACTTCCGTCCAATTGATCCAAAATAGGTACCTTGTCTACCTAAGGTTATTTTTTTTTTGCTCGTGGCCCTGCCTTGCCGTCCCATCCCTTTCTGCCGAGCCCCGGACCCCATCATGACGACGTGACGATACCCCCGTTTTGCGCATTCAACAAACAAACGAACAAAGCGACTCTATCCAGACGAACCATTGCCATACCCGAGCGAAAGCAGAGCTATACCTGCCCTTCCCCAGACGATCAACTCCTTCCAGCCTTTGTCGCGTCAAATGAGCCGATGGGATTGACGGCAATACGCAGCGGGCCCAGGAACAAGAATCACACAGCTGCGGTCGGAGGGAGCAGCAGCGGCGCCTTTCACGGGGCGAGGCTGGATGTTGCTAGGTCAAGATGGATCTGAAGAGCCTGTTGACGACTTCGGAGGATGGCGATCGGCCGCCAGACGGTGGTGCTGCTGTTGCTCCTCCTCCTCCTGCGCCAAAGCAGCCTACATACCATCCTCATCAGCAGTCGCAAACGCCCACCACCCCAGCCCAGACATCAACCCCCTACGCCTTCAGAGAGTCCGTCTATAGTGTTGCTCTGCAGTCGTCGCCAGGCAAACCTGTCTCTTCTGCGCCCCAGGAGTATGCCGTCCATCCCCAGGCGCCGCCGCCGCCGCCGCATGGCTCTTACCCTCCGCCATCACCATACCAGACTCCCGGACCCTACGGCGCGCGACCTGCACCTCCGCCGCTGCAGCCCGCTTCATACAATGATGTGCGATCTCCTGGGGGCGCGTCCATGCCGGGACCGTCCCCGTACCGTCATACCCCGACGTCCTCGGTGAGCGCAGCATCCGGAGGCTATCCCTTCCCGCCCACCGGTCCCCCCCACGAAGCTACCAGTCCCATACAACGACATCAATTTCCCCCGTCCAACGCCTATCCTCCCCGAGACAGCTATTCGCAGCAACCCGGTCCTCCGATCGGTGTCCCAACACATCCCCACGCAGGCGGCCCATATATGCAACAGCAGCAGCAGCAGCAGCAGCAGCAGCATCCCATGCCACAGACACCACCCATCGGCACGTCAGGTCCAGGCCATCCGTATCCTCACCAGCGATCACAGTCTACCCATTCCACCCCGACTCCGACCTCTGCTCAGAGCCAGCACCAGTATGGACCGCCCTATGCTTATGGCAGCCCTGTTGCGACTACGCACCCACCGCCCGGTGAGTACAATAGACAACAATCACAGCCGCCCACACCGCTTGGCCCGCCATTGTCTGCCGGCCCCCGTCATTCATCCATTGCTCCAAACTATGCGCAACCGCCGAGCCCCTACCAACAAAGAATGTCGACCGCGAATTTAGTACATCAAGTGCACACTTCTCCTCCACCACCCCCGCCTCCTGCCATCCCGCGTATGCCTAGCTCTCACAGCACCTACGACACACAAATGACCGACATACACCGAAGATCTCAATCCCACAGCGAGCGCGACAGGAGCATTAGTATTAGCCCTAAAACCCGTATACCGAGCCTTCCCAGTAGTGCCGGCGGGCATCAACAACCCTACGTACACGTGGACGAACCGAAGCCCCCACAATCCAACGTCGGCAGTTTGCTGAACTCCGATCGAGCGGTCACCCCTGCCAAGAGAAAGCTGGACGACAGAGATCTAAGCCCCAGGGAAATGGAGAAGAGAGAAACCCGACCACCTCCTGGAGATTTAAACGGCGGACACGTACCACCACGACGAGCACCTACCAGGTCATCCATATCGCCCATGATGCAGCGAAAGAAACGGGTGAGGTACACTGCGCTGCCTGTTTGGGCCCAAACCTGGAACCCGCGGGAAAACCGACGACTCACGGTTGTCAACTTTGAGCTACCGAAAAGAGGGACAGGAAGCATCAACGGAAAGCACGAAAGTGTCAGCAAGCAGGAGACCGTTAGTCGCCACGCTTCTCCCGAGACCACTCGATCCATTGCCGTCCCACCAGTGCAGGAACCCAAAGCCGAAGGCCCACTCGGATCCTGGGAGCCAAGCATTACGGGTGTAAAGCCGTACGAGGAGATCTCCAAGAACGTCGCCGATTTCCTCTTCCTGAACGTCGTCAATAACCCAGATTCTGGCGAGATTACAAGCAGAGGCATTCAGTTTGAGATCGAGGCGAAGTTGGGGACGCTCATCGACCGGGACACGAACGATCGTGTGGAAAAGTTTGTCACCACAGAATGCCTGCTCCACGATGCTGCTCGAGTAGCATTCCGGAGTAGCATGACGGAAGTACGTCACACGCATCTCTATTCCTCCACATGCTATATAATCATTGCTAACTTTGCAACAGGCGCAACACAAAGGAATGAACGATTTCCTCAATCAAATGGTCGTCCAAACTGACCCGCGGAACCCCAATGCGGCGAAAACTCGGGTACAGGTCCACTATAGGCACCGGCGCGAGGTCGACAAGTTCTTCGAGCTGCCCATCTCCATGCACGCTCGCCTCCCCGGGAGTGTGCGCGCTCTCTTTCCACCCAAACACACCATCAAAGTCCGAGTCACGTACGACCAAAAGACCCGGCAAGTGCTGCAGACGATTGTCAAGGCCAGAGTCGCGGATATCAATCTGCACATGCCCAACTGTCCCCTAGACTGTCGTATCAGCGTCAACCTCGAAATGGCGTGGGATGGGCCGGTTGAAGAGATCGAACGACTGGCTATCGGACATGCCGACAAGTTTCCTGATCGCAACAAGGACCGTCTGAGTTACAATCACAGCCATTACCAAATTGACCTCACCCAAGTGAGCCAGATGGTCCCCGGCCCTGGCGTAAGCCCCCCTTACCCTAATGCATTTTCGGGGTTTCCCGCTGACCGTTATCAGAACTCGCAGCGACTAGACAAGGAGCACGAACTTGAAATTGAGCTATCATCCGACATATTGATCGACCAGGGCCGGCGGGCGCTAGCGGGCGAACCTCACCAGTACCAGGAGCTGGTCGAAGGGTTCGTTGATAACATCCGCGTCATGGCGAGGCGGACGCGCGATTTTGTATGAGTATGGACCGAATATTGGTTAGGCGGTTTTGCTTCGAAACTTTTGCTTCCGTTTCCGGTCACGGAGCCGTTTGTCTTTTCTTGCTGCGGTACACTGGGTTGATACCAGGGCTTACGGAGTAAACGGTATGGCGATGATGTCTTCACTGAAAACGGGGTTCTTTGGAATGGACAGAAGGGGGGCTTTTCAGGCATAGCGGTTGGTAGTTTCTTGGGAGCTAGTGCTACAATACGATTCAAGGGTTGTTAATGCCCACACCTCAACGCTACTAGCTTTTTGCGCTGCTGTTCCTTGATGATCGCGGATATGAACCGAGTCAGAAACCCAAAACGTAATCTTTAAAGTGTCTTTCTTGTAATTGGTACGTAGCAAACTGGACGGAGTCGTGGGTCGACAACAGCCCGATACTCGAATCAATCAGGCTTCACTGCGCCTAGTCCTGCGTCGCAGAAGCTAAGGAACCAGCGGGAACACTACCGAAGTCTAATACCTTATTCCATCCGCATTCGTACCATAGTCTGCCTTCCCTACCGTACCCGGTTTGGCTGTCTAGTTCGTCCAGCTCATTGACAACCAAGGAACATGGAGTCGTCTTCTGCCGGCGCTTACTTCGTGACTGTGTCTCTGTAGTACACACAGACGTCCACGACGAGGGCGTGATTACCACATGTCCAATCTAGTAGCCACTCTCGGCTTGGAATGCCGGGGAAAGGGGTCATGGCTTTGGATTTTTGTGTCTGTAACTGCTGAAGGGTGCGAGTGCGTGGGTTCGAGGTTGCAGCTACGGTGATGGGATGTTTGACATTTAGATATTCGCCAGCTGGCTCGTCCTCACGTACAGGTAAATGCTGCATTTTCATAATCTACATAATCAAGAACATGTACATATGGGTATCTCTTCCGATCGCCGACCCTCTCCTATATTACTCCATGCCTCTCACCGATTATCGTCCCTCATGCCATTGACGATCTGCTGCTGCGTCCCATATCTAGAACGGTGGTACTCGTTCCCCTGCTTCCGGTAGAATTCCTGGACTTCGCCAAATAATCCTCGGTGGCCCGACTTTAGACATCGGCTTAGATCCCCTTCGCTTTTGGCCTTGCACTGGCAGATGTTTGGAGTGCCTCCGAACTTGGCTCTGGCGCTCGACTCTGGGAACATGATGCTGACTCGTTCGACATCCTTCCACAAGGCGTCTGCGTAGCCCTTCTCTTCTCGCCGGCCCATGGCTAGCCTTGACAGGTTCCAGTCCACGTCTCCGTCCCGAGTTTCGAACCTCCGCGCCTCAATATTAGATTTTCCCTTCTTCCGTTCGATAGCTGCGATCGTGCAGGAGGATCCATCACGTCCCGACCTTCGGCAATTGCACCGCTCGGGGTTGACCGCAGTCTCCTCATCAATCTGTAACGTGACTAACGAGAGTCTGCCGTCGGTGGGGTTCTGAGTAAACAGGACAAGCATCGGCTTGGCCGGCCGCCGGTGCAAGTAGCCTGTGGTTTGCGCGCCAATGGATACAGTCACCGTGTGCGCATCGCTGCCGCTGGAGCTCGTGTTGGAGAATGCTGCCGTCGATACACTACTTGATATGCTAAACGTTCGGTCTACCCGGCTGGTGACGGTCGATATCGTAGAGTTTCGGGCCGCGGAGCGACTGGGTGATGTGGATTGGCCGGGGGGTGCCTGATATGTCGGGAACAGGTTCGAAGATCGCGGACTGGACGGCGAGAATGACAGACTTTGTTGCCGGTTGGGTGGCGAGCCACTGGACAGCTGCCCACCAACTGGTCGCCGTGGTATAGCCATTGGCTGGCCCTGAGGTATGGATATGGATTGGCGTTGGGATTGCGGCTGCTGTGACATGAAAGTCGAACTCCGGGCAGAAGGCGGCAAGTTGTTGCCGTTAGAGCGGATGGGACTGCGGTCAGGAGGGCTCCGGCTGAAAGGCTCCGGAGATGTGAAGAAGCTGTCGCGCGGTGAAGTAGGAACAGGCAAAGGATTGAATACAGACGAAACCAACGACGGCGATCGGACCGAAGGCATTGGCGTAGTGACGGGAGTCGGCTCAGTCGCGATATCGGTATTGGTCACCAGTTTGCCGTCCAACGGCTTCGGGATCCAAAGCTGAAGACAGGCCCTTTCTACCAATGGTTCTTTTCGCCCCGAAACGACGAAGCTGGCCATGACCCCGTATCTAAAATTTGTTAGTATAGGTGCGCCTCAGGGTGTGTTCTGATACATACTGAATGTAGGAATCCCACGCCTTGAACCCGGTGACGGCTTGTTGGAATTTCAAGACATCTTTGAGTTGAGTGAATGCCATTTTGGCAATGCGCTCGTCCTTGCGGAGAATCACATCAAGCGACGCGGCCATGGAAGTCGGGACCGCATACAATGGATTGAGGATTACTGAACTCAGATCAAAATCGATGGTTTCGGCTGGCAAAGCATTAGCACGGATCCTTGCGGTGCTCTCCCGTTGCATGAAGCTGTCGGAATAGCTGCTTACCTTGCCGACGCGTCTTTCCAGTCGCGGACTGTTCTGCCCCAGAGATGTTGATTCTGAATCGTTTACCATCTGCTCCCATGCGGCGGAACAGTTGGAGCTTCCGCTGGACATTAGACGCAGAGCCGTTCAGTGGACTGTAGCGTGTTAGCTTGCGCAGCTTGATTGTAGGGATGAACAGGACAAGCATACACTTCGAGCACCTCTTCCATCAACTCATCCTTTGTGACGACATCGACCAACTGCGCCAGCTCCCTTTCTGGCCAAATGGTGAGCATGTCCGGTGACAGACTCATGATGATAGGCGCGACAAGCTCCTGGTTGAAACGATCGCATTGTGCAGATAAATCCTGATTGAAACAGTCAATAACAATATGAGGAAGAGCCGAGCAGGGCACTTACATCTTCCAACTGGCGGACATATGATGGCCAATGCGACTCGGGAGTATGCTCTTGCAGCTGTTGGCAGTCCCGTATCCGGACCATGAGCCAGACGCATTTCAGGAGGCTGAGGTACTGGTCAGTGGGCGGTATCTTGTTCTCGACCAGCATGCCAGCGGTGAAGTCTATGGTCGATTGGTTGAAATGCAGGATGAAAGCATCCGTCATGTCTTGCAAGTCCAAGGCATTGTCGTCGCCAAACTCGGGACGATCGCTCACTGCAGTTCGGCGGAAACCCTCGGCGATATGACTGGGGATCTCGAGCAGATGGATCTGCCTGTGTTCCTGCTGTAGTAGGGCTTGCTCAAGATCCGGTACTAGCACGCCGATGAGCCGGCGCAGGTCAAGATGGACCGCATTGATGCGATGGGCCAAGTCTTGGTGAACGCGATATATATCCTGGCGAACCCGGCACAAGAGGTCGCTGGAAGACAGGTTAGCTCATGACGAGTCCAAATCTCGGGTAAACTCACATCTCAAAGGGCTTCAGGACGTGCAAGATCTTTGAATTGTGCAACGCCAACCTGGCGCGAAGCCTCTCAGCACTTGGCTGCACGAGGACATTCCACTCGACATTTCGGAGTGGGCCGCTACTTAGGCGGTATCGCTTGTTGCTCTCGATCAAGGAGAAGCATTCGCGCAAGGTATCCTCATAGTCGCCGATAATCTGCCTTAGCGAGGATGGATCCCATCGCAGGACGGTGGTGTAGGCGCCTTGGTCGCGGAGCGACTGGTTCGCCTGAGAGACGACACGGGTGAGGATGTCGAGGTTTTCGGCGAGACCTCTCACATCTCGGCCGAACTCAGAGTATTGTTTTGCTGCTTGGTGTTAGCAGGCGAAGCTCATCAGGCAGGTTGTAATATGCTTCTGAGGCCGGATGATGGTCCGAGCTGACGACATGCCAACTTGACAAGCATAGGGCGCACCATTCGGTCAATTACCAGGACGGGGCATACAACAAATGGACTGGCGATCCCGCAAGTCGGGCCGTATGTAGATCTGCCAGGAACAAGGCGTATCGGGAATTCCCAAAGAACGACAAAGGAGAAGCCAGCCAGATTTACATACTTGCGTTGAATTCTTCCTGCCAGCCAAACTGATACACCTCCCAAGCAAGCCGGCCAAAGTTGATGATATCTCCAAGCTGGATAGCGCCAGCCATCGGAAGAGGGTCTCGTTCCTCCTATGATCAATTCGGCATAAAGCTATATCGCGAGTTGGGCTCCCAGAGGGATGAATGGGATTTCGGCGACAAATAGAAACTCCAAAAAAGCGGGCTACAAATCCTCGAAGGCAGAGAAAGTGAGAGGGACAAGCTCGGAATTTCAAGAAAAGCCCGGCTGCAGGCACTGTCACACACTTGGAGGAGGGGGGCTTCTTTGGGACAGCGGGCGCACGCCAGTCCAGGCTGTTGGAATCGCAACCTCCTTGGTCACAACGCAAGACGAGGCTCTCTAGCCCAGGCCCTGATTATCTTTCGCTGCCTGCCGCGTAACGGGGGGGGTTCGCACCGATCTTGTGATTCCCTGGGCTCGACGGTACCGGAGCAGAGAGATTTGAGATGCGAGGTCGCAACGAGCCGAGAGGAGGCACAGCAGCCCGTTTGGGGAATGTGTCTTCTAGGCCTGGTTTCGAAGCTTTCGCCCAACTGCAGTGTAGGCGCGGGATGATAGGCCGCAGCAAAAGCAAATCGACTAGGGCGACCGAGAGGTAATAAGCTGCAACATCGATGCGACCGTCCCGCGCACGACCAACTGGCCTGCCAGACCGAAGCTACCACATCGTCCCGTTCCCCACTTGGGTTCCTGGCGATGTGCGCATGGGGGTGCGAGCATGGTGGCGGGGGCTGAGAATGCAGTGCAGATATTGGACTCCAAAGTGGGTTCCTCGCACTAAATCCAGAGCTCGCCATTCGCCTTCGCAGCTTCGCTCTGTGCTAGCTTCAATCCAAATTAGAGGGCTATGGCTCTCAGTTTCTGTGTATGTGGGTAGTACGCACCACACCGAGACACTGGTCGATCCCCCGATGTTGGCTCTGCGGGTTACTCACTCGCAGGAACAAGGGCATCTCGCCGCGCAATCCGTATCTTCAAGTGAATGCCGCGCTGGACATCGATGGCGCAGTATAGATCCCTTGACCCGATTCCATGCGTACGGTAGACTGTCCCCTCTCACCAGTCGCGCGACCGGCGCTCAGGACCTCTGGCGAAGGGCTAGCGAAACCAAGTCCCATCACGGACCCAGCTGCTTTGCTTTTAGGTGCTCGGTATGTGTCTTGGATGCATCCCTAGCAGACCCTCCAGGGCCACGCGACCCCCCCCCCCAAGAGGCTACAGATGATTTCGTGAGGCAGACTCGGCCACCTGTAACATGTGAGGCTGTGACTCCTAGGATATCCTGTTCCGGCATGGCTCCTCGCTTCCGGAATCTGCCTGGCTTCTCTTGGGTGTGTGCCCCACGGCGGTGGCCACCGATTTCCGCACCGATGCCCATGCACATGCGATGGTGGAGGTTGGCAACCTGCGTGTAACTGACGCCAGCCTTAATATTGATTACCACCCCAGCTTGATTTTTGCGATGGCCCCAGCCTGAAGTAGGTTTCTGCTCTCAACTCCCCAAGAGGAGGAGAATCTAGAGACACTCGAACGTCAAGATGAACGATTTCCCAAGCTCGCAGGGCATTCGAGAAGAGCCACGCGCCGATAATGCGTCCATCGACAGCGACAGGCAGGGCATCTACGCCGACAATGACAATCCCGGCCAGATCGTTACTTTTGCGCCGAAGAAGGGGTTTCGCCTGGGCTACTTCGACGTATGCTGTCTGGTGATCAATCGCATGATCGGTAAGTCCAAGCAACCGAGTTAATGAGTTTGTTCTTCAAAAGCTGATTCTTGCGCCCTCGTACCAGGCACTGGCATCTTCATGTCCCCCCAGCGAGTGATGCAAGGGACCCAGAGCACCGGCGCGTCGCTACTGTTCTGGTTTGTCGGCATCGTCTACTGCCTCTGCGGAACCCACGTCTACATCGAATACGGTCTGAATATCCCGCGATATGTCATCGATGGGATCGAGCAGAGCGTTCCCAGGAGTGGTGGAGACTTGAATTATGTGAGAACCCGGCGATCCAGCGGTGGTAACCCCGCCGAGGTGTAGATGCCTGGCTAACGCGGAAAAGCTTCAATACGTTTACCGAAAACCTGCATATCGCAAGGACACCATTCTCCTCAGCAGCTGCCTTTTTGGCATTTCGTTTATCATCCTTGGCAACATGGCTGGCAACAGCATCAACTTCGCCATCCGAGTTCTGGAAGCTGCCGACAGAACGCCCGTCAAAGGCCAAGTTCAAGGCATTGCCATTGCAGTGGCCACCTTTGCCTGTTTTATTCACGCCTTCTCCCGCCGGGGAGGTATTTGGCTCAATAACGGCCTTGCAATGATCAAGGTCTTGCTACTCTTGACTATCATAATCGCCGCGATTATCGTTAGTGCCGGAGGCTTTCCCAACACAAAGAACGTCATATCCGACAACACCGCACCGTCGAAGTCGTTTGCAAACGGATCCAACGAAGCGAACGGCTATGCCCAGGCCTTCCTCGCCATTATCTTTACCTTCTCTGGCTTTGAGCAACCCAACTATGTCCTTGGAGAGATCAGCAGACCGAGGAAGAAGTTCCCCATCTCGATGGGCGTTGGAGTTGGCATTGTGGTATCTCTGTACATGGCTGTCAACATCTGCTACGTGCGTTTCCCTTCATTCCCTTTCTGACACTGTCTAACATTCTAGCAGATGGTTGTGGTGCCACGGGACGAGCAGATCAACCTCAATGTCGCCCAGAGATTCTTTGACTTGACTTTTGGTCGGGTCGGTGGCGGTGACAACACGGGAAAACGAATATTCTCTGCTTTCATGGCAATCGCATCCCTGGGAAATATCATTGTCATGGTAAGTCGCTCTGAAACTAGTCTATTCTGCTTTCCTTCTCTCCAAATCCCATCCCACTGGGTATATGCTGCAGAGTGCTGACACGAAATCTGCTCAGACTTATACTGCTGCCAGAGTGAAGCAAGAGATCGCGAAGACGGGCATACTGCCTTGGCCCAAGTTCTTTGCGCAGGACGGAGACATGAGCCTGGGCCGCCTGCTCCACTGGTTCCAGCGCAAGGGCTGGTTCGCCTCGCTGCTTCGTTATCGATGGTTCTCGCCCGAGCAGCACACCGAGAGGACCCCTGTCGGTGCTCTGGTCCTCCATTTCGTGAGCTGCGTCATTTTGATCTTCGCAACCTACGGGATGGAACCGCTGGATGCATATACGCTGCTCACGTCACTGAGCGCGTATGTTATCAACGCCTTCATGGGCACGTTTCTTGGTCTCGGCATTCTCATCCTCAGGTTCCGCGGGCCGCCCCCCACCGCTTCGGCGGGTGATGCCTCTGGCCCCGGGCAGGGTGTCTCGCCCTCCTCATGGCGCGACCTGACCGGGAAGGGGATCAACCCCGTAGTGAGCGTGATTGCGGCGACAATCTACACCGCTGGCGGGCTCTATCCAGTCATCACGACATGGGTTCCCCCATCCGGCAGATACCTGGAGCTCATAACGACCGCCACCAAGTGGTGGATTGTTCCCACCGTCTCATGGTGCATCCTCGGTCTTGGTGTCGCTTGGTTCCTGGGATTCGTTCTCGTGGCACGCAACACGGATCGAAAACACCACCGGGTGTTTGTGGTGGAGAAGAAGCCCGAGTTCGAGCCGGCAGAGGGCGTCGACAAGGAATCAGACGGCCATGGAGAGGGCGCGCATAGCGGAGGGTTGGTGTTGGTGCATGAGACCGTGTACTTGAGCTGGGTTGGCCGAGAGACACTTCGATCGCGGAGGCAGCCGGCCTTTGACGATGTCAGGCAAGCAGAAGGAGAAATGCGAGGGCCTGCGTCGCCTTTCGCAGGCACAGACTTTGATGGATACTTCCAGGGCCAGAACAGCTCGGCAGGTGGTGGAGGTTATCGATATTAGATTGCTTGAATATACCCTGATTGTTTTGTTATATGCACTCTGTGATCCCTTTTTCAATAGTTGCCAGGTGGCTCCCGACTGGTGAAACATTCTACGATGGAAAGGGTGGCAATGCAAGGAGGAGACGAAGAAAGCAAGGAAGACAATGGCAAGTTCAATTAAGCTATCGATACTCTCTAGACCGCGAGTTATTGAGGTGATACTCAGCCTCCTTTCTCCAAACCTCCTGTCGGCATCATCAACTTAGTCTCCTTTCTGGAAATCCCCATCATCATCATCAACGTCCAACTGGAGAGGAATGTCATCGGAATTCTGCAGCGAGTAGTACTCTTCAATGTCCATTGGAGGATCGACTTTTTGAGGCTGAAGCGGCAGGCGGGGCGATGGGACAAGACCTTTTCGATGCTCCGGCAAAGTTCCACCCACCTCGAGCTTAGTTCCTCCTCGATCAGCTCTTTGCAGCCAGATACAGGGACGCCGATACAGGGACGCCGATACACTCGCCAGCAGAGCTCGCAAGTGCTCGATTCAATCTTCTCGGAGTTGGGCTCTGTGTCGGGAACCGAGACTTTGTCGCATCGTGCAAGGACTTTGTAGGCGCCCATCCGGTTCATTGATCCCATGCGGTCAGAAACGCTGCACATGGTGCAGTTGTCCGGTCTTCCGCGCAGGGCCGCCCCAGCAGCAAAGTACTCATTCATGGGTCTCTTTCCAACGTGAATATCAGGATGAGCCACAACGATGGCTTTCCAGTTGTCCAAGTAATCGGCCTTCTTTGGCGGATCGAGAACTACTTCGGGAATCCGCTTCAGAATGACTGATTGTCCAAGGTGATCAAAATCAACCTCTTTGATATTGGCATTGAGCTTTTCAAAGAGATACGAAGGTGGGTTTCTGTATCGGCGGTTCTTTAGAAACTGGAGAATAAACGTTGCTCGTCGCCAGTCTACCGTGATTGTGGTATCACTCTTCATAGCCTTGGTCAATACCCTTCTGCTTGTCCGCCTGCCCGGCCTTTTTCGCACCAGGATTGAATATGGTGAAGAGGGCATGAGATTGGAGATTGAGCGAGTACCATTGCTTGCCCTGCTCGTCGTACCACTCCATCTTCATGCCAAAGGAATGAAGTTCGTGGCAATTGTCCCACGCGCCGATGTACGGGTGACGATACCATGGCAAAGGATGCGGCTGTCCATCATCCATGACTTCGATGGCGAAGATGATGATCTGACCTGGCTTGAGGCCTGGGAAGCCCTTGAGATGATCGAGACTAAACTTGATGTTGACGTTTCCACTCCCAACGACGTCTTCGCCTCTCGCTCCTTTCGGTCCTTTGAGTCTGACCATGACCCCAAGCGCCTTCTTTCCAGTGTACACTGGCTTCCGCTCGGAGGAACTCTGGCCAGTCTGTGCGAGCATTGAAATGCAGGATGTAGTGCGGTAGACAGACATCTTTCGATCATCAGAACCCTGGACATGGAAGAGAATCCACTCGCGTTTGTCGAACTGTGCGGTTGAGAGAGCGATGGCCGAACTGTCGGCTCCTAGCGAGGACATGGTGGTGGTTTCGTATTCAGCTTGATGACGAAGGACGAAGTAGGGTAACAGAGAATAGAGAGGAGGGGAAGTGGACGGAAAATGATGGTTCAAGAAGTTTTCTGACAGGCAAAGGAAAGACTAAATAGGTAAGTAGGGCAGGTGGAGAAAAGGGCAAGAGTGAATGGTGAATGGCAAGTGATTGTTTCCTAGTTGAATAGCAGGTAAACATCAATTGATGTTTACAGTGAATGCTATAGATCTTTTGAACAATGAATCATCGTCGTACAATTCACAACCAGCAATCACGCTTAGATAGATATCCTGTGCACACTTCTTCGTCGTTGCTATTGTTGTTGCTATCCTCGTTTCTTTGTCTTCGTTATCCTTGCCGCCGTCCTCATCGTCCTCGCTATCGTCCTCATCGTCCTCGCCGTCGTCCTTGTCGTCATCCTCGCCGTTACCATATTCGGTCTGCTGAAGGGTTTAGTATAAGGGCAGGACTTTACTAACACAAAGACAGCTACAAAACCGGGATGACGTGGTGTTGAAGGCGAGATGGTAAAGCCGGGGCCGTACGTGTCGACCTCCATTGTTGTAACATAACCTACAGATAGGGCTGCAACGAACTTCACGTGAGCCCTAGAGTCCCATATTTAGATGTTACTGTTGTTAGAATGAGACGAGAGTGGCACAAAATGGCTGGCAAGCTTCGGTTCCTCATAGTAATGTTCACTCTTCAATTCAGGGGTATTCGATCAATGCGTATATACAAAATGTCCGCGCCGCTCTGTCGGACTTTTTACCACCCATCGACCATGTATTCATCAAACATAAACGGCTAGAGACAGGCCTAAGAATCTGTCTCTTAGACCTCTTACTCGCCCTTGATGGTCTGCTCCTTCACGGGTTGGATGTCCTCAGAGTCTCCGCCTCGTGCACTCTCCTCTCCATGGCTGTCCTTGGTACCAGCAGGTACGACAACTTCTCCAACTGTGTCCTCAATCTCCTCTGGGAGAGTCAGGTTCAGGACCATGCAGATCACAGCGGTGATGGCAAAGCCTGAATCAAGTCAGCGTGGTGCCAGGCAATTAAGAGGCGGAGAAACTAACCAGTCTCCATGATCAACACAATTGCATCCAGGAAGCCCTGAAGGCTGTGGTTGTCTCCGCTGTACGTGAAAACATTGCTGAAGTAGGTGGGCACGAGGGTCGCGCCATAACCGATGGCCAAGCCGGCAGTCAAAATGAAGCGGCTCCTTCGGGTGAAGACAACGCCCTTGTTGATAATAGCCATTCCTGAGACTGCTACCGAACAAAAGAGAAACGTAGTCATGCCTTTAACCGGTTAATTGCATATTCTGGCTGATGAATTTGATGGAATGAGGATCAAGTGAATGTTTTTGAAGTTGTGTTGAGTGTGGGGAGTGGTGAGCGGTGAGCGGTGAGTTCAACGTACCTCCAATAACCGACGATGGGATTGCAACAAGAGCGGCCGCGAACTTTGAGAAGATGCCCATGATAATGCTGGGCGATGTTAGAATAACAGTCAAAAGGAATTATTCGCGAGCGAGCTTACAGGAATATACAACTGCATGCAATGTTAGTCAAAGCCGGACAGAAATATGGATTGTGAATCTTACCAGCAATACCCAGCGGTACGATTTGCGCAACGAGTGAGTGCAATAACACCATCTGTAAAGAGTCAGTTACGATATTCTAGTCAAAAATGGAGGACTGCTGGGTGACGCCGGTCACGAGCATCCAAGGGCAGACATACTGTTTTGTGCGAACTAAAGCATTCTCGTCAGTAATTGCCTTCAAAGGTGATCCATGGCACAACTCACAGTAGTCATGGGAGTGATGGTCATCAAAGCAGCGAGGACTCCGTTGATTCCGTCAGCCAACACACCACCTTGGATGCGGCTCTCGTAGAGTCGTCCTTGGACTTCGAGGCGAGAAACATCGCATGTCGCAGTGATGTCACCGATAGCCTCACAGGCGCAAATGATGAAAACAGCCAGGATAGGAAGCACCAAGGGACCATAGACAGTCAGCTTGAAGGTGTGTACCCAGACGAAAGATGCTACGGGTGCGCTGTCGATACCCCTTCGGTCGAAGTAACCGGTCGCACCAGCGATGATGCAACCGACAAGGAGACCGAGAATGACGGAGCAAGACCTCATGATGGCCGAGCCGAAGCGCTCGCAAAGGATGATGGAGATGAAGACGCTGAATCCAAGACCGAGGTACTCGGCAGATCCCCAGGGCAGCGCGTGCGGCGCGGCGATGTTGGGGCACTTGGCGAAGAAATCCGTGGTCGGGTTCGCGCAGGGGCCGGAACCGCCTGCCCAGTTGGAGAAGCCGGACTCGATAAGGTGAATACCGATGAGCATGACGGTTGGGCCAGTGACAATCGGTGGGAAGATGCGGAGCATGATCTTGGGTGGCAGGAAGGAGATCATGATTTCAATCAGAGCACAGACGGCCGAAGTTCCAATGATAGCACCATAACCATCCGGGCAAGGGAGCTTGTTGCCATCGGCATCGGTAGGGCAGTAACCGTTCGCGTACATCTGGGCGAGGGCACCCTGGGCAACCGGAATGATGGCGAAAGAGATACCAACGACGGAAATCAGGCCGGTTCCAATGTAGTAGCTATGTGCGGTCAGCTCGATTGTTCACAGACTTTTTGCTTTCATTCCCCCCAACAGAATGTTCTCATTCTAGAGTAGAAGGGCAGAAAGAGAATCCCACATACGGAGACTTGTAGATGTGAAATCTTGTAATCTGGATCATCGACAAGGTTCCGGATACGATGAGAGCAGTCGAAACGAGGTATTGCTGCATGTCTGGGGTGAGATTCGCACCCGCAACACCGGACATGATGATGGGCGGAGTGATGATACCTGCCAACATGGCGAGGGCGTGCTGGAACCCGAGCAGGAGGGCTAGGAAGACGGGCATCTTGTCGTTCAGGCCGAAGAACGGGGCAGCCTGTGTGGACTTCTTCATGAAAGGCAGGTTCGGTCTGAACAAGAAGGCATAGTCGTAATCCCCCAGCAGGCCGTTTCTTGTTGTGAAGGTACGCTTGACGCCATTGAGGCGGTCTCCAATGCTTCGCTTGGGAGTCGTCTCGGGGACGATCCGCGACGGGGCCTGATCCTCATCCATTTTGGTGAGTGTAAGTTAACGTGGGGAGATTCAAAGAATGGTAGCGTCAAGACCAGACAAGAAGTGAGGTGTGGGATCCGAGATGTATCGACCGAAGGCGAAGGGGGGGATGGGCCGAAGTTCAAATACCCGAATTGGAGGCGATAAGCTTGTGCTATCTCTATCTCTGGATGCGGCGATGAGATTTGGGCCCGGAAATGGTGCAGCTCTCGTGGTTGTATTTATACAAGGCGCTCTGCAAAGTCTGTCAATCCGAGCTGATCGTCTTAGGCCATTGCATCGAGCAATTAGCTCCAATTGCTATCAGCTTGGATAAGGTGTTGCGGGCCTCTGAATGGCTGCCGATAAACCCTGAGCCAAAAGTGCGGGACCTGTCCAGATGCAGTCCACGGTATCTCGGATTGGGGGGCAAGGGTAGCTTGGCGAGCTTCACGTCTCCGCCACAGAGTCTGCTTGTGGGGAGCTGTGGGCAAGTGAGCCTATCCGATGCTCAATTTCCCGCAGGGTTGTGACGTGGTGCGGCGGCCCTGGTCGAATCCATTGCCATCCTCGAGGGCATGTGGGGGAGCTCGCCGCGGGATCGGACAGGCTCGCTACACCCTTGGGAGGGAATCTGCCGCCTGGGCCGGGCCCGTTGGCTGCCAAAGTTCTCGAGCTTTGCAGGCGAGATGCGGCGACGTGCGGGTGACGACTGGATGCCCAGAACCCATGGCCTGGGCTTGGAGATCCGCGGCCAGGGAGATGGGAATGCTCAGCCCAGGATTTGATGGGAACAGCCTCACACTCAGCATTGATCGAACGCTGGCCCTGCATCTCTTTCCGATCTATACACTACGGTATCCGGCAAGCAGGATCGTCAATCTGGGGACGACTGGGAGGAATTGATGATGACATCTTGCCTCCAGAGCTCCCTATAGAATCCATCGAGTGACATTAGCAACAGCGCCAACTACGACACTGGTGGTGATGATCGATCCTGACGGGGTTTGCGGGAATTACAATAGAGGGAAATCCATCTCGAGCCCGCGTGCCCGTGTGTGCCCGTGTCCAAGTACCCATAATTGCCAGCGTTCTCGTGGCCATCGATCTCCAGCACCTCTCATTTCGCAAGATCCTCAGTGACGGGGGTGATGAGCAGATAGTGTGACGCTTGACGTCTTGAGTGCCATCCATAACATGTTAGGTGCTGATAAGCACACGACCGGCCGAAAGATAAGGGTTGGATGCTGCTAAATCAACGCCTTGTGGCGCCTGCAGACATTTCTTGGGAGATAGAGGCGTTCTTTCGTAACGCTTTATTGGTCGGTGCTACCGACTCGGTCATGGCGCCGCCCGTCATTCTGCAGCCGGCGGACTCCGCCAGGCGAGTTGAAAATTCCAGCCACCACACCATCTCGCCTGTCCAGAACTGCCAGATCAGCCTGGCCTGGACACCCCTGGCCGGGAGGTGGGTACATATCTGTCTGCCCGATCAGTTAAACTGGGGAGCGTGGGAGCCAAGGAGGGGCCACTGGGGGCCAAAGTGCTCGCGGAAAATCTCCGTTGATCGTGTGAGACTGCTGTGTAATGGCCAGTTTGTCCCGTGCTTGGGACCCTCTCCCTTCCATAAGCAACGGTGATACAACGGGTATACTGCAGCACATATGGATGTTCGACCAGCCGTTCTTCAGAACCGGCCGGGATACACTCTCGCTGGATCTTCTGTGCAATCAATCACCTGAAAACCCGCTTTGATCCCAACGAGTTGTCTCGGGTTCCGCTGCAATTTGATTGAGGTTCCCAACCGCTAGCTAGCGTGATATGTTCCTCATACTACAGGACCATACAGGCAGACTATTCGTTCGGACTAGACCTCCCATGAAGAAACGCACTAGTATGGCCCACCTTGCATCCAAAGACATGCAGAGTATTCCCGGATGGATCTTCAGGATCTGTCGCTGAACCCTTGCGACTGCAAATCACCACGCACATCTACCCTGAACCTTGCACCAGCGCTTGGATGCGAAGCACACACCTACGTAGGAAGTTCAGCTCTAGCGTTAGCCTGGATTTGTATGTGCAGCTGAACCACTTGCTCGTTGTGCTTGGGTAGAGCAATCAAACATGGACTTTGTTCTGCTGCCTGGGACCGGGAATCACTGCATCTCACCGAGGATGTCACCCAATGACGAAGCACAGGTCAGGAAGGCGCAAAATATGATAAGATTGCCTTGTCAAGATGTTACACGTTATTATGCTATGGTATATCCTGTCAGGCAGCTCCAAAATCTCCCCTCAGCATATCAGCCAAGTCCGCCGAGCCGGGAGCAAATCCCAGGTTGGCCATGAACTGCGGGTCAGCCTCCATACTGTCTGTGCAGTCGATGGAGGCGAGCTCGTCTAAAATAGCATCGTAATCGATTGCTTGGGCCTGAGTAAGTAAGTATGGCGCCTGAGATGGTGCAATCTGTCCCATAAATCCTCCTGTCATCACATCCAGCTGACTGCTCGGTGTATATGGCATGGATCTGGAAGTCGACGGGCTGGTCGCAGAAGGAGCCTGCAAAAAAGAGCTACCGCCTTGTTGATAGGTGCCTGGGTGAGTGAAGAACGATTGTTGTTGGTGGTCTCGGGGTAGGAAAGGGACTGGCGTGTCATTGGCTTGATTCGGGGTCTGCCGGGCTCGTTTAGCATCGCCATGGGTGGTAGACATAGGGCTCTCGGACGGCTTCGGGAGCCTTGGGCCTTGGCCTTGCCAAACAGATTGTAGGTTTGCCATGAGGGCGTCCCATCTCGTCCTATCGTCGATTTGTAACGACTTGATGCAGCTTTGATTGTTGGCAATGCCCATGTACGCGACCAAAAGCGGCGATGTCCCGTATGTGCCGAAGTGGGATATGTAATTCTCCATCACCTCCATCAGCGTCCAGACCAGAGACACCCGCGGGTCTGGTAGTAGAGCTAAAGTTGCGCAGAGAAATGTGGCTTGCAAGAGGAAAGCTGGAGGTATGGTAGGAATCGCCGCCCCGCCGAACACCACCGAGTTACAGAACGAGAAACGATGCTCTAGTGATTGTACGAGGCTTGCTGCTCCAACCTGATGCTGTTGCCCGGGTTCCATGCTTTTGTTAAGCACCCGAAAGAACTTGTAAAGCTGATTGAACGAGCTCAGGGCTTGGGACGGCGTCCCTTCTCCTGCTGTATCTTCTGTGTCCAGGCTCGGTTGAGGAGACCAGGCGTCCCACTCCTCCGACCCTTGCTCGACAATAGATATGTCGTCAAGCAAGCTGGTTCTCATATGGGGTGTTTGGCCGAGCCTCAATGACACGATCGTATCCAGGACGACACTGGCAATGACGACTCGATGGCTGGTCGACGATGAGTCATCCGCCGAAGTGGTCGTAAGTCCAAGTTGAAGCGCACCCCTGACGGCAAGGCCGATCAAGAAGGATGCCGCAGAAGGTTTGTCCTGGCCTAGTTTGACCAAGGATAGGACCAGTAGAGCCTTTACATGATCCAGCGTCATATCGCCACTTTCCAGTGATATCAAACTACGCGCTGTCGCGTATATCCTCTGCGGCAGATCGTTGATCTCCTGCCCGACAGGTTCGGGCCCGGTCTTGGAATAGGCCGCATCGTGAAAGGAGCCGATGGCAAGGGCCGACCAGAGCTCGGCATGCTGGCCACTGGAAGAATCCTCCGGGTCGAGATCCAGCCCTTGAAACGGATATGACGATGCCAAGGTCCGAAGGCGCTCCCTGTCCAGTATCGGGAGCCAACAATGAGTGTAGGCAAAATAACGCTGGAGCAAGCGCTCATGATTGCTCGGCAATCTAAAACGCCTGGTACCGAGTTCGTCTCCCGCCCAGGGCCTCCTGGTAACACTCGGCCGGTGCCCCCGCTGGCTATTCCAGTGACTATTCAGTGGAATATCCTGCTGAATACCTGCATTGAATATTCCATGATGTCGGTTGTCCCCGCTCATTGGCCGGGGCGGCGAGCCGTCGGTGAACTGATCCATATCGGCCGCCGCAACCTTCGCCTTTCCCATGTCAATCTCGGTGCCTGAATCGTCTTCATCGTCACCTGAGTTGTCCGGACGTGGGCTGATGCCTTCCTTCCCGGACAAGACGCGGTCGATCTCCTGGTGGACCTTACACCTCCGCCAGCGCTTGTGTAGCCGGTTCGCCACATCACTGTCCTTTTCGAAGAGCAGCGACTGCCCTCTGTTCTGGCTGTTTGAATTGCGTTCCTGGGTAAGGAGGTCGGCCAAGGCAGCCTCGGTGGAGGGAAACTGGTCGAAGAGCCAGACGAGGGCCAACTCGAGCGTCCGTATCAGACCCGTCTGCACTCCGCGCTTCTTTGGTGCGATTTTGTAGGTGCATTCTCTGTTCAACGTGACGCAGGAGAAGCACTGAGGCTGGATCCCGTCGCATTTCTCTCTGGCACTCCGGCACTGGTCACAGGCGCGAGAGACCCTCTGTCGTTTCACCGGCACCGGCGTGGAGTTGGAGGTGCTGTCGACATCCTGTAGCCTCCTCTTCGCTGGCATCCTTCTACTGTTGCTTCTTGGAACGGCGCAGCGCCACGGCTCGAATGTCCAATAATCGAAAGCATGGAGGCCGTCGTCGCGCCCTGAGTCCTTGTCTGTGCTGTAGAGTTGCAATTGATGATGCGCATCTCTCCAGAGCAGATCAACGGTCCCTTGGGCGGGGAACTGGCTGCCCCATGGGGAACGCGAGCTGTAATTCGGAGGTGATCATTGGACCCATGGGTTGCATGTTAGTGCAGTACTTTAAGCTTAGACTGTTGGCCAAACCGGGTTTCGCTCTCACTGGTTGCTGAGCCTGGACATGGATGCCGTATAGCCTCAGCTGCCATATGTCCGAACCTTGTCTTTCATTTCCTCAGCTCTAGTGAGTGTGCTAGCTCGGTACTGACTGAATTATATCTTTTAATGGCAATATTCGCAAGCACCAAGTTTTATTCAGGATCTATCTGACAAATGAGCGGCACCTCGGCATTAGGTGCAGAACCATACCTGCGCAAGCCTGGGACGCCGGTACTGCTCGTGAGACATTTCGCTTTGGCTTCACCTTGAAAAAGCCCACTCCCCAGATGACTTCATAAGTCTGACAAAGTATCCTGCTAACAGTCCGTTGCCCGGTTAAACATTTAACCCCCTCCTCACAAGCCCAGCTTGGGCCATTATGCGGGGTCTGGTGGGATGGATGGTCCCTGTCCCGTATTCGCTGGACCACCGGCTTCAGCTCTGTCACGCCACAAAAACCATTGCGCGCGAAAGAAACCGCGGGAGGGACGACGAATCTTGAAGTGCGACCGAGCATTCAACCCACCAAGACCTCGAGGTTGTCCAATGTGCCATGGCAACGACGATGGCCGCAGGAGTGAAGCGGCACTTCATGTCAGTGGCACTCGACGACAGTGTTGAGAGTCGCGCCAAGTTCGCCAGAGTCGACAAGAGTCCTCGACACTCCAGGGTAGAGAGGCACAATGGCGAAGGTGCGATTCTGTCAAGCAGAGATTCAAGCACCGGGACTAACAATCCAGCAGTCGACAGCTCGAGGGAGCACACTCCTTCATCTTCCCTCCCAACAGAAATCCCACCATTTCCTGCCGATGCGTCTATTGTCCTTGCTGGGATTCGGGGCGCCGGGAAGTCAACTTTGGCCATTATTGCGTCCACCGCCATGAAGAGACGCGCGCTCGACTGCGAAAAGGCCTTTCAGCAAACGACAGGCTCGACGAGTTCCGGCTACAAGAAGCTCTACGGCCCGGCGGAGTGCCAACGACGGCAAGCAGAGGTGCTCCAGGACCTTCTCAAGCAGAACTCGAAGGGGTGTGTCATTGTATGCTCGTGGATGGAGAGAGGAGTCCAGACACTCTTGCGAGGCTTTTGTCGAACGAACCCTGTCATACACATCATTCGCGATGCCAAAGCCATCCAGGAGCACCTAAAGATCGACGACGAGGACAAGGTTCGCAGTTTGTTGACTGCCAGCAGCACAATATTCAGGAGCTGTAGCAACTTCGAGTTCTTCAACATATCAGAGAACCTCTCGACATTGCTCCAGCGAGATTCCCTCAGAGAACATGGCCCGTCAGGGCACCGGTCCCCGGCTCCGTACTTGACGTTGAAGCGCGCAGAGAGGCACTTCCTGAAGTTCCTCTCGTTGGTCATGCCGAAGGGGTCTATTCCATTTATCGAATCTGCTTTCCCGCTGGCATCGATCCCGACCGAGGATCGGCGGTTCACCTACGCAGTCTCGGTTCCGCTTTCCATCCTTTTGCGGGATGATGTCGACATCGAGGAGCTCGAAACGGGTGCGGACGCAATCGAGATCGTCGTCGACGACCTTTACTCTCCGGGCGACGCTGCAGACTCCAAGATTGGAGCGCTGGACCCAGAAAGGGCCAGTGATATTGCGAGAGCAATTGGCTCTATTAGGAGGAGTACTGTCATACCGATCATATACCACCTTGTGTTGCCACCTTCGCCGCTGGACATGCAGTCCCTTGAGAGCATATCTATCGAGTACATTCTGCACGGATTGCGGCTGGCGCCCGAATATCTGACAGTCGACCTGCGGCTCGGAGACTATCAACTATCGCACATTGTTGCGATGAAGAGGAGGTCCAAGATCATATCTCACTTTGCTTGTACCGTTGCTGAGGCTTTGCCGTGGGGGGATCCAATCTGGTTGTCGCGGTATCGTCGCTCCCAGGGCCTTGGTTGTGACTTGGCTCGGCTCATCAAGCCGGTCACGACAATCAAGGACAACTTCGATCTGAATCAGCTCAAAGCCGCTGTTGAGCTCTCTACAGGGCCGCAAATTCCACTCATCGCCTACAATTCCGGTTCGCGAGGACGGCACTCGGCATGCATGAACCACGTACTGACCAGCGTTGTACCAGAGCCGTTGGTTCGCTCTGGCCGACTGGATCCTTCACAACCCTCTATTACTGCCCTGCAAGCAACCCAGGCTCTTTACGGGTCGTTTCTATACGATCCCATGAAGCTCTACGTCTTTGGGGCGAACGTGTCTTACAGTTTATCTCCTGCGATGCACAACGCCGCCTTGAAGGCTTGCGGTATTCCGCATCACTACCGGCCCTTCTCAACCCCCTCGCTCAATGGTCTCAAGGACCTGATTGAGGATCCAAGCTTTGCGGGTGCCTCCGTAGGGCTCCCATTCAAGGTGGAAATCATCACTTTGACGCACTCTATGAGCCAACACGCCAGAGCAATCGGAGCCGTCAACACCCTGATTCCAGTCAGGCGACTCAACGCTGACGGTACGATACCGCAGGATGAGAAGCTCTTCAACTGCAGGAACCGAGCTGGTCCCGTCAGGGCATTGTACGGAGAGAATACGGACTGGGTTGGCATCAGGGCGTGCATTCGGAGGGGACTGTCCCCTGCAAATGCTGTCAGGCCTGGCACTTGTGGATTAATCATAGGTGCCGGGGGCATGGCCAGAGCAGCTGTCTACGCGATGCTTCAGCTCGGCGTCAAGAACATAGTTGTCTACAACCGGACCCTTGCCAACGCCAAGAAGATGGTGGTTCACTTCACACAGCTCTTGTCACGAGACAACTTGCCGTTGCTCAGCGCCACATCAGAAGTCGTGGCCAAGTTCCACGTCATAGAAGCCTTAGATGAACCGTGGCCGCAGGAGTTTCGCTCGCCGACGATGATCGTGTCTTGTATACCCACGCACAGCATTGGAGATGTTCCCGCACCACACTTCATGGCCCCTTCCACATGGCTGGAAAGCTCCACAGGCGGCGTCCTGGTGGAGCTGGCTTACAAGACATTGGACTCGCCCATCCTCGAGCAAGCGCGCCGCGAAGCCCATAGGGGGTGGGTCACCATGGATGGCTTGGATTTGCTCCCAGAGCAGGGGTTCGCGCAGTTTGAGCTCTTTACGGGGAGGCGGGCGCCGAGGAGGCTGATGCGGCGGGAAGTCCTGAGGGCTTACACGGATGAGCAAGGCAGATCGAATCTTGCTCAGCTGCAACCTCGGTTGAAAAGCATTATTGAACAAGAGCCCTAAGAAACGCACTAATGTATGCAATCTTGAGGGGAAGATTTGTATTTCCGCAGCATATCCTCTACGATACCGAGTACTGGGGAACCGTGATTAGCACGATAGCAATTCAACTGGATACCCAAGCAGGTGGCACGATATTCGATGCACATGATTGTGACGTAAAATAATCAGCTGCTATACGGGCCAGATTCCTCGCCCAGGCACTTTGAGACGATCTCCTAATACAATATCCAGCAAAGACTCTCGGTGGTAGACCTTGGCTTTCGACTACGGTCTGCTAGCGACTGGACTTTTGAGGCTGGCTTATCATTCCCATCCGTGTGTTGAGTTATTTTGTCACCTGCTCGATGCACAGCCAACTCTTCGGCAAGACGCATAGCCATCCAATGATCCAATGATGGGTAGTTGTGAGCCGGCAGATATATCAGGAGCTGCTAATCAGCATGGCACACTTCGCAAGCCTCGCCCATCTGCAAGAGTAGTTCGCCCTTGTCCACAACGTCAGCGGGACTTGGCATACGCACGGCATTTGACTCCGCAAACTGAGGGGGTCTGGTAAATGTTCACCCCGGGTCTCTTGGAAAGCCGGGATTGGAAATAGAACGTCGTCGCGTGGTGGGTGTTTGGGCAGCGGGGTTACCCCAAACACCCCAGGATATGGCGCGGACCAGGAAGATGAGCAGGGTCAGTGTGGAGAAGCTGGCGAGTCAACAAACGCTGTCGACAAGCACGCTAACCTGCCCCAGATAACTGGGCCGAAGGGCCTGCAGCTAGGTGCCGACACCACGAGTCAGACCAATGTGATGAAAACTCAGAACGCCTCATCTGCCCCGGTGGAGAAGTGTTCTACCCCGGATTTCATGCTAGACGGAGAGGAGATACCTCGCCTGGTCATTCATCGCCCATCTCCTCTTTCGTCAAAGGCTTGGTATTGCCAATCTCAGATGGGCGACCTGCGAAAACCCTCGCCCATATAAACAACCACCAACCCCTGCCTGCCGTTGGGTTGCAGTAACAATCCATCATATATCAGAGGAACTGGTTCTCGATAAGTGCTCATCAGTTTGAGACCTACATCGACAAGCAGAGTCCGCCAGCAATCATCACCGCAAACATGGGCCTCTTGACACTCAAGGAGGACAGGCCGACGCCGAAGGCCGTCTACAATTGGCGTGTTTATACTTGCGCGACCATTGCGTCCTTCGCCAGTTGCATGATCGGCTATGATTCAGCGTTCATCGGGACAACTTTGGCACTCCCATCGTTCACTGCCGAGTTCAAGTTCGCCGACTATTCCAAACCTGACTTGGCTCTTCTCAAGGCCAACATCGTCTCCGTCTACCAAGCCGGTGCATTTTTCGGAAGCTTGTTTGCCTATGTCAGCAGCTACTACCTCGGCCGACGGAAGTCTCTGATTCTGTTTTCGCTCATTTTCATTCTTGGGGCCGGCATGATGCTGGGCGCCACGGCAGAGCGCGGATTGGGACTCATCCTGGCCGGACGAGTCCTTGCGGGCATCGGTGTCGGTGGCGCCTCCAACATGACCCCGATCTACATCTCAGAGTTGGCACCGCCAGCCGTCCGTGGACGACTTGTCGGAATTTACGAACTCGGCTGGCAAATCGGCGGTCTCGTAGGTTTCTGGATCAACTACGGCGTCAACTCTACCCTCCCGCCAAACCACACCCAGTGGCTTATACCCTTTGCCGTCCAGCTTATCCCCGCGGGCATGCTTTTGGGTGGAGCGCTCTGGATCCCCGAGTCCCCCCGATGGCTTTTCTCCAAGGGCAAGCGAGAGAAGGCGATGGAGATTCTCTGCTGGATGAGGAACCTTGAGCCAAACGACATTTACATCGTCGAAGAGGTGAACTACATCGACGAAGAGCTCGAGCGATATCGCCGTGATGTCGGCGCCGGGTTCTGGAAGCCCTTCGCTTCCCTCAAGCAGCGAAAGGTGCAATACCGATTCTTCATTGGCGGCATGGCACGTCCCCTCTTCATCTCATCCGTATCATGAATGTTCGCTGACCTCCTCCTAGCTCTTCCTGTGGCAGAACGGTTCCGGCATCAACGCCATCAACTACTACAGCCCCACGGTGTTCAAGAGCATTGGCATCACCGGCACCAACACCGGCTTCCTCACGACCGGCATCTTCGGTGTCGTCAAGACCACCCTCACGCTTGTCTGGCTCTTGTACATGATCGATCACGTCGGAAGACGAAACCTTCTCATGATCGGTGCTACCGGCGGCTCGCTTTGCATGTGGTTCATTGGTGCATACATCAAGATCTCCAACCCAAGCGCCAACCAGGTCGGTGGCACGCTGTCTTCCGGAGGCATTGCCGCCATCTTCTTCTTCTACCTCTGGACCGCCTTCTACACACCGTCATGGAATGGAACCCCGTGGGTTATCAACTCGGAGATGTTCGACCAAAACACTCGGTAAGCTTTGATTGCGGTTGTTAGAAGAGAGAGGCCGTTGCTAACACTATGGATAGATCTCTGGGCCAAGCCAGTGCTGCTGCGAATAATTGGTTCTGGAACTTCATCATCTCGCGCTTCACGCCACAAATGTTCGACTCATGGGGTTATGGCGTCTACTTCTTCTTCGCGTCCCTCATGGTCCTGTCGGTATTCTTCGTCTTCTTCCTCGTTCCCGAGACGAAGTCTATTCCCCTCGAGACGATGGACAGACTGTTCGCGATCAAGCCGATCTGGAGGGCAAACAAGCAGATCATGTCGGAACTGAGAGCAGAGGACGACGAGTTCAGGCTCAATGCCCAGGGCGCCGACTTGGGAGAGAAAGGCGAGGAGGCGGAGCACTTGGAAAGGAACAGGAGTGCTTGAGGCACTGGTGTCGAATAGGATACCCATATTACAGTAGACCTATATGTACAGAAGTCGATATTACCCAATTTCAAACATACTATTTTTTTTTTTGTAAGCATCGACTCAAACACCAAAAAGAATTAAGTGATATAGTCTCGTCGGCTTTGTAGATGTCTTTCAGACCAGCATCTGCGCCCAAATAGCCACCATAATGTGCTAGAATACCCACATTGTGAGTGCGCGACCTGTCTATCCGTTCTCACTTGTTGGTGTGGCGGCTCGTGCGACGCCTCTGGGACACTAGAGAATGGCTTGGCTTGGTTATCATCGATTTGTAGACATGGAGCGAGCATAGGGGGTGCAAATATGAAAATTATAATGAATTTGCAAGATTTGGTCACGAATAAGAGGAACAATCTCTTCAGTAACATGGGTCTTGGTCATTCTTTGCTGGATGGTATATATGTACAAGCAATAATCTACAGACACCGGATAATACAAATGGATTCAGAGCTTTGAATGCTGTGCGAGCCTTGTGGCAATCACTTCCTGAACCTTTTTGACTGGCAGTTGGCCTAGCTCCTTTCCAGTCCAATATCGATCCTGAGTATCATGGTTAGCCTCTGGACGAGAATCTGCAGCGAATGTTGGTGCACTCACTTGCTCCAAGCCTTGCCATATCAGCGCCTCCGTACCTAATATCAGCTGCCAGCCCTCTGTCTCGGCGAGACCAGCAAGCTCTGTATACGGGGTTGGGTTGTAGCACATCTCCAGCATGGCGCCTTTCCGGTCTTTCCGCAGAAACGCTTCAATAATCTGGCGCGTGAGTATCTCCTCCGCCGTCTTGGGAGGGAAGTTTGGCACGCAAGCAACGATTGCTCCAGGCGCTTCCACCTGCTTTGCGTGTTCGACCGACGGCACATGATACATTCTGTCTCCGAAGCCTCGTACCGTACATTCTGCTATAACGGCATCGACCTCGCTCTTGTCGCGGTTGACGAGGTAGATGTCGGTGACCTTCATCCATTTCCTCAGGGCATAGACCGCACTCCTCGCCGCGCCGCCGCCGCCGATTACCAGGGCAGGCTTGTGGTGGAACACGCGGTCGGGGTCGGCTACGTTTTGGTAGAAGCTCTCACGGACGCCAACCACGTCCGTGTTGGTACCGCAATATATGCGGCGGCCGTCCCTTTCCCTCACATAAAGAGTGTTGCAGGCACCAACATCACGGCATTCTTCAGTCAGCTCATCAAGATGCGGTATGATGGCAACTTTATTTGGCATGGTGACTGATGCGCCTGTTTGCGGAACTTTGTTAGTCAAATCACCTAGTCATGGAGACAGGCCGGCGAGAGCCAGGCTACACAAACTGAAAAGGGGCCGACTGACCATAGAAGGCGGGGTGTTTGATGAGATCTAGAAACCGCGGCATGTCTGCCGAGTCGAGACGTATTTGCTCCCATCTCAGGCCGAGCTCGTCATAGATGGTGCTGTGAAGTAAAGGGGACAGTGAGTGAGTGAGTTTTTGGCCAAACAGATAACCGTGGCGTTCAAGCTGGTCGACCTTGGTCATGACGACAGGGTCTGGTATGTTTTCGATGGTGGCTGTAGACATGATGCGGTTGGTCAGATGGACGATGCTAGAGAGGCAGGGGAAATTACCAAAAGAAAGCAGTCCGCGCAGCAATGTAGTGAGGATATTGCGACTTTACATGCAAGTTTGGATCTCAATTCAGGTGGCGAGACTTTGTCATGATACGGGGCATCTGGGACGGGCTGGGACTCTAGTCTAGTCCAGGTCTTCGGTCCATGTCAGTGAGTCGGGTAAGGGTTGGAGCGAGGCCCCGAGTTGGCTTCCACCGCCGAGACCCACGGAGGGCGGGGATGGAGAGTTTACCAATTGCGGTAGTTGGATAGTGGGTGCGCCAATGCTTGATTGTATTGGATTGTATTGGATTCGTACGTATACGGTATCACCCAGACTACCAAGCAGCCGGGCATCCACAATGAGCGGGAAAGGATTCTCCAGCTGGAGTAGATGTTTGGCAAGGAGAAGACCAAGCCATGGATGGGGAAGGGGAAGGGCGAATTGGGGGAAACTAATTAGGGGGTCAGTCATTGCTAGCATGGAGCTTGGATATGGGGATGCTGTGTGGGGTTTTGGTGGCTGGATGGAGTGCAGTGGCCATGGGACCGGCGGATGACCCAATAACCGACACGACATACGGGTGACGGGAGTTTGAATCCAATATTTGAGTCGCATTTGTGAAGACTACCTCGGCAGCTCCTGCGCGAAGTATTGAATATCATGAGGTAGTCGATTGGGTTGCATGAAGGCATAGTAGCTGTCCCAGTTGACGATAATAGTCCGAAGGCGTGTGTGAATAAGTAAAAGTGGCCATTATTTAGGCTTCAATTTTCTGTGAGGCCAGTTTAGGGCATCATTTCCATTAGCAACTTGGGGTACTGAGTTTGCTGGTTTCAGTACTATTCCCAATAATAACCATACCTAATTGCCAGCTGTCACGCCGGGCGGCCGATCCTCCAAGATCTGCTAAAACAGCGCTGTAATTACCGTCAGAGGCCACAGTCTGGGGATTGAACCTTGCACATATTAGTGACCCTCCAGGGCTTCCCTGTTGGATGGACCGCCGGGCCAGTGGAGTCAAATGGAGCAATGATCTGACCCACACTGATGCGAATCTCAATTCCCCAATGTGACACCCTGAATGCCAATCCCATCCTCTTCGCGAGAACATTTAACCTTTAGTCTAAAGGACCGACCTCCGGGGTAACGTCACCTCACAATGGTCAGAGCGGCCGTGATGACGGGGGCCTCAAGAGTTCCAATGATGCAGCCCAGTCCGGCCCAGCCCAGCCAAGCCCAAGCAAGCCCGGCCAGCAAGAACAAACTTCCTGCTATTCCACCCAGCATCTTCTTCCCCCGTAATCCGTAATTACCTTCTTCTTAGGTGCAGTACCTACTAGGTAACTTGGGTAGCTAGAATGCGGCTATCTTCGGTATCTCTGTCTCTCACACTCCCTCCCTCTCTCTCTCTCTCTCTCCATCCATGATGCCCACCCCCAGCAAGCAACGATTGACGGCAGTTTGCACACCCACTCCATATGTTTTCGACAGATGTGATAGCAGGATGAACTGTAAACCCCTGTCGCGCTCACCCCTTTACTACCTAGACAGACTGCACTAGTATGATATGGACCAAACAGGTGTCTGATGGGTCTGATGGCAAACGCCAGTCGTATACATACGTAAGGTGAGCCGATACCCAGGTTGCCGTCGAATCGGCGGGAAGAAAAATAGGTGCGACATACGACTCAGAAAGATTCCGAACTTTTGTCTTCTATCTTTTCGGATTGATTGATGAGATGTGGATTGCTCCTACTGTCTCAGACTCTGCCCATCTCGTATCCGCTCAACTGCTTTAGGTAGTACCTATCTTGCCTTAACTTCCCTTCCCTACCTTACCTGCCTTACCTTGGACTTTGTTATCTGTAACCTCCATTTCGACTTCATCCCTCAAATTCTTTCTATAACTCGCAGCATATTCCTTTGTGTTGTACCTCCAGCACTCGACTCATCTCAAATATCAAAGTGACATCCCCACTGTGGTGTATCATCTCGATCTCTGGCTCATCCGCCCAACGTCACACATATCAGTATATCTCTGTTCCGGATAGCAGCATGGCTTGTAAACTAGCCATCAGTACCATGTCGCTGGGGCGATGCTTTGCTGGCCATACCTTCGTCCACAAGATGGATATGGCCCAGAAGTACGGCTACCGCGGCATAGAGCTATGGCACGAGGACCTTATGGATATTGCAGAGCGCATGCCCGGCGGCCTTACCTTGGAGAACCAACTGGCGGCAGCCAAGATTGTCCGCAAGATGTGCCAAGCGCGAAACCTCGAGATCCTCTGCCTCCAACCGTTCCAACACTTTGAGGGACTAATCGACCGTGAACAACACGCTCGACGAATGGAAGAGCTGCGCCTCTGGATCCGGCTGGCCCATGTCCTGGGCACCGACCTGATCCAGATACCAAGCAACGTCCTGCCGGCTGCGCAGGTTTCGGACGACCTGCAACAGCACGTCGCTGATCTGGTTGAGGTGGCCGAAATTGGTTTGCAGGAGCGACCAGTCATCCGGTTTTCCTACGAGAGCCTGGCATGGGCGACCCAAGTGAATGTTTGGGAGCGCTGTTGGGAGGTGGTACAAGGGGTCAATCGGTCAAACTTTGGCATTTGCCTCGACACTTTCAACATTGCAGCGAGGATATATGCGGATCCGACCTCACCATCAGGGCGGACGCCAAACGCCGATGATGCCGTGAGAGAGTCGATGCAGAGGCTTATATCGACGCTCGACGTATCCAAGATCTTCTATGTGCAGGTTGTGGACGGCGAACGTCTGGCAGCGCCACTGCTTCCCGATCACCCATTCTACAATAAAGATCAGCCAGCCCGCATGAGTTGGTCGAGGAACTGCCGTCTATTCTACGGAGAGCAGAGCCAAGGAGCCTATCTTCCGGTGCGGCAGATCGCCTCTGCCATCTTCCAGGGGCTTGGATTCAGTGGATGGGTGAGTCTCGAGCTCTTCAACAGGCGGATGTCGGAGGAGGATCACGAAGTGCCCGAGGAACTAGCGAGGAGGGGAGCACAGTCCTGGGTGAAGTTGGTCAGGGACATGCGGTTACAGGTTGAAGAACCAGCATCAACTACAATATCAGCCTCCTTGTGACGAGGGACAAGATGGATTGGCATGGTCTCCGGCGTTGCCCAGAATGTACAATACATATATTTTGATACGGCCTACATAGCTAACTTTTAGAGCTTCAAATCCTTCTTCACCTTCATGTGCTTTGCTGCAAACTCAATGGCGGCCGTGTACCCAAATACCCCCAGGCCACAAATCACCGCCACGGCTTTGTCACTGAAGTAGCTGTGATTCCTCCACGGCTCCCTCGCGTGGACGTTGGAGACATGGATCTCCACGAATGGTATGTCCACCCCGAGCAGCGCGTCTCGGATGGAAACGCTTGTGTGGGTGAAGGCGCCAGGATTGATGACTATGGCGGCGATGTTCCCTCTTGCTGCTTGAATGCGGTCGACGATGGCCCCTTCGTGGTTGGATTGGAAGCTCTCGAGGTGAATTTGGAGGTCGGAGGCTTGTTTCCCGGCCATCGAGACGACGTCGTCGAGTGTAGTTGAGCCGTAGATTTGGGGCTCGCGGGTGCCCAGGAGATTGAGGTTCGGCCCGTTGATCAGGAGCACGCGGTTTGCCATTGTGATCTCAGGTGCAGTGTTAATGGGGCACTGATTGCTGGCTAGCTAGCGTTCGTCTGCTGCAGATGCTTGCCGTTCTTGAAGTTCCTGATAGCGACTTGAGCAATTCATTATATGTGGAACCCCAGTACTAAATTTATCATTCCCCAAGTAGGCACTTGGGTACTTTAGGTTTTGATGGATAAGTTTTGATCCCCCCATCGCGAGCAGGCAGACCCGTCGATTTGGGCGGCATCTAGTGCCGAGTCTGTGTCCATTGGGTGTGCTGCTTGACTGGGCATATATTCGGCTTCGTCTATCCCCGGAAGTCCATTACCCGTAGACAGGAAGCCTGATGAATAAGTAGCAGAAGACCATGTTGGATCCCAGTGTAGTCTGCCAAGTGTGTAGCCTTCATACTTTAACGAGTTGGAAGTGCCCCTGGAATAGCTAGGTGTGTGCTCTTCCATTGATGCTATATCTTAGCGATGATCACAGCGGGGTTATGCGGGGGAACTGCCTCCCACCATGGCACGTCATTGGGGGTCTTACAGGGGGATCACGGCCCACAGCTGTCGGTTTGTGGCGGTATAGCTCTGAGTACGGACGGAATTGACGGCGGGGGACCCAGTGCAAGTTTCCAGGGTCCATTACGTCCGGTCTGACAAGCTCAGAGCAGTCACAAAACGCTGGAACATCCGCAACCCTGTCCCTTCTCCCGCCAGCTTCGTATTTGACTCGAAAAGATTACAGACGAGATGGCAGAAATCAACGAGACCGAGCTCAAGGAGATCTACGACTTTGCGGTCCAACTGGGCAAAGATGCTGGCAATCTGCTCATGGAGGCGGCCAGGTCAAGATTCGGGGACGGAGAGACGCCAGGACAGTCTCAGGCTTTCACTGAGAAGGAAAACGCCGTAGATTTGGTGACCAAGACAGATGAGGGTAGGCAATGGTTCTCGCGAGTCCTAGTAGCACTAGCACAGAATCCAGCCTGACATGCAGAGAGAGGTTGTTGCTAATGCGCTGGCTTCCTAGATCTCGAAACTTTTATTCGAACAGCCGTTGCAAAGAAGTACCCTTCACACAAGTCAGTTCCAGCCAGACCGGAGCACGCCTCCCCCAATACTCATTTCCTGCTTCTCATGCCTAAAATGCCAGGTTCCTCGGTGAGGAAACATACTCGGCCGGAGCCTCTCGTCAATATCTCGTTGACGAGTCTCCCACCTGGATTGTCGATCCTCTGGGTACGTCTGTCTCCTGCAGAGCAAACCACTTGCATGGAGCTGATTGACCCTTGTTAGATGGGACCGTGAACTTCACCCACCTCTTTCCGATGTTTTGCGTCTCCATCGGCTTTGCGCTGAAGGGTAAACCAGTCATTGGTGTCATAAATGCGCCGTTCCTGAACCAGTTCTTCTCCTCGTGCCGCGGCCGTGGTGCTTGGATGAACGAAACGCAACCGCTGCCGCTCGTGCGCAATCCGATCCCGCCGCTCCCAGTCAAGGCCCCCAGTGGATGTATCTTCTCCTGCGAGTGGGGGAAGGACAGGAGGGACACGCCGGACGGGAACATGCATAGAAAGGTTGAGAGTTTCATGAATATGGCTGCAGAAGTCAGCGGGCGGGGAGGCAAGGGCGGAATGGTCCACGGCGTGAGGAGTCTGGGCAGGTAAGAACAATATTGGAGGTCGAAATATGGATACTGACACTGCGGGTAGCGCAACGCTGGATCTGGCTTACACGGCCATGGGCTCGTTCGACATCTGGTGGGAAGGCGGATGCTGGGAGTGGTAAGTGTTCTGCCCGCAGCTCCATACGACAGCGAATATTGTACTAATCTGATACTCTCACAGGGATGTTGCGGCAGGTATCGCGATTCTGGAGGAAGCTGGAGGCTTGGTCACGACTGCAAACCCCCCGGAAAACCCGGAGACGGCGGAGATCCAGGACACAAAGCTGGGAGGGAGGCTCTACCTTGCAATTCGGTGAGTCTCAAACAAGAGTACCGCAACCGCATACTAACCATCTGCAGGCCGGCCGGTCCATCTGACAAAGAAACGGGCCGCCAGGCACAAGAGAGAGTGGTACGAGAAGTATGGCGGAGAGTGAGGACTTTGGATTACTCGAGACCTGGAGCCTGAGCTGCTAGAGCACCCTAGAGTTGATGAATCGACGCCACCCTTGCTTTTAGCCGTCTCATTGGGTCTGCCATAAGACTAGGACCCTAGGGGATGTTGTGTTGAAGTGGCACCAAGATGTTCAGGCGGGTTAGATAGATATCATGCGACACATCTAGACTATTCTACTGAAGATCCAGCAGAGCATCCTCACAAGAAGTCATGTGTCACTTATACCGACCAGCCGGTATTGTGGATTCGGCACCGCCAGTGGAATGAATCTACAGGTCCGGCCGAGCTTCCTCGCCAGCCCATGCTCTCCGTAAGACTTCTCTGATCTTCTCTCTTTCCACCGTCCGCGGATTCCAATAAGGAGTCTCGAGCGCAACGCCAGTGATACGGTCTAAATCGCCCTCCTTCATGCCCAAGTCCTTTAGCGCAGTCGGAATGCCCAGTTGTCGGATGAGTTTATTCAAGCCGGTGACAATGCTGGCCAAGGACTCTTCGGAGCTCTGAGACAAGGCAGAAGACAGTTTTTCCAATGTATCGCTTGACATGGCCACCCCATTGTAGGCGATGGAATGGGGAAGAATGATCGAATGAGTCTCGGCATGAGGAAGCCCGAGGCTTCCCCCGACCGCGTGGGCCAGCTTGTGATGAAGAGCAATGCCCGTCGACGCAACTACCATGCCGGCGAGAAAGGCTCCGTAAAGAGCCGACGTACGTGCTTCGACTGAAGAGGGGTCCGATACAATAGCTGGGAGGGACGAGGACAACGCCTTGATGGATTCGAGGGCGATGATGGAGCTTACCGGATTGGCCTGCTCCGCATACAGTGCTTCGACTGTAGAAACCGTCAAACGAAGCCACGAGAATAGAAAAAGACGGCTGCACACTCACACGAATGAGCCATGGCATTGACTCCACTGGGGCCGCTTATCCTGACCGGCAGGTCCATCGTCAAGTTCACATCGTAGATGACCACCTTGGGCAGGATTTTGGGGTCGACTGTTGACGTCTTCTTGCCGTCCTTGGTTTCCCCGAGAATCTGAGTCATCTCGGACCCAGAATACGTCGTGGGAATGGCGATGTGAGGCAGGCCCGTCCTCAGAGCCACGGCCTTCCCAAGGCCGACCGCGCTGCCGCCCCCGACTGAGATGAGGACATCCCTGCCATTGGCCCGCTCGACAGCAGGGAGAATGATGTGGCTGGGGTTGTGGACGAGCGCTGTATCCAGGATATCCACGTCTGTGATCTCCGATGAGGAGAGCTTGTCCTTGATCGTTCTCGCTAGGGAGACGCGAGACGGCGATGACACTATGAGCGGCCTGGTCACGTTGAGACGTCGAAGCTCGTCAGCAAGTCTATCCACCGTGCCAGCTCCAAACAGCACTTTCGGCGAGTTGCTACCGTAAACAAACGGCTTTATTATATCCATTTTATTGATTTGGCTCACTCGTTGAAAGGTTGATTTGTCAGGTTACGGCCGATGAAGTCGTCATTGGGCGGGGAATTTAGGCGGGGGAGTATCCAATGCCTCTCACCACAAGTCGTTAATTACCATTACCCGCATCGACCTGTAGAATATATAGATCTCATAGATCCGGCCATCGGAAGACAGCCAGCCAGGAGCGCCGTTGGGTATGCAAGCTTGTAATGCTCCGCATAACATGAATACAAGAGCAGACTACAACTCGGGTTGCCCCTCGAAAAGCATTGGAAAGGTGTCCGTTCTTCTTGCTAGACTATATGCTCTCCGTTCAACCGGCTAGAGTCAAGGGTATCATTGAAGGAAAGCGCTTTTCAATCAGTCCATATCCTGGAATCCCAGTACGCCGTGAGCTCCCATAGGACCAAGTTTCGCAGCAGTACCGACGTTGCGGCGTTTCGCTCGTTGCTTCATGTCCTCCAATGCACCATCGCTGTCGTCCTCATCGCTGCTCGCAGCTCTCTTCCCGTTATCCCCGTTATCCCCATCATCACTATCGTCACTGTCCTCATCGCTGTCCTGCTCTTCTCCTTGCAGCTCGGATAGCTCCTCCCATACTTTCACCGTCCTGCCGCCCGCGCTGATCAATCGGTTCTCGCAGTCGAACAGCACCGAGACCACGGCTTCTACTTCGTCGTGACGCAGGGAAAGGTCGGGATCTACTTCTCTTTTGACGAGATCCACCACTCGGAGGCTGCCGTCCCCAACTCCCACGATCAGTTTCTTGCCCCAGCCCAGCTCCTGCGGCACCAAGATCATGGCGTCGATGCTTTCTCCTCCAGCCCTGCCACCATCGACGATTATGCGCTCCTGCTGATCATCCCACGCACCTCTGTCCCAGACCGTGACCACGCCAGAACCCGAGCCGACCGCTACAATTCCATTGTTCATCTTCTTCTTCGGACCCAGGCCCGGTACATAGGTCGCCGACAGCAGTTCGTCCTCCTGGTCATCAGATCGTACCAAGACACCCCTTCTGACGTCAGTCACCGCGAGCGTAGTGCCTCCAGTTGATACCCATTGTTTAGGAAAGCCGGATGTGCTTTCGGTAGACGGTGGCAGCGGTGTGATTGAGGATACGTAGTCCGAGTGGGGGAAGTGAGTCTGCGCAGGCTTCTTGCCTGGCGCCCCGTCCCGTAGATCTATGATGTGTAGAGAACCGGAATCGCAGCCAAGGAGTAGGCTTTGTGGGTTGAGAACGTGCATGATGCTTGGCGCATCCGGGTTTTTCGTTGTGGAGGGAATCGCGAATTTCGTAGCAACCTTGCCAGTCGTGGCGGAGAAATGCTTCAGGAGGCCATCCGTACCGGCAGAGTACACAGCTGGATCATAAGCCAGTTAGCAAGTGCAAGGCTCCGCAAGAATTGGGCATCCCAAACCTAGCCCATCATCACTGTATGCCAGAGCTCTGCAGCTTCCTTTGTGCCGTCGAGTACGCCACAGGCTCCCAATCGTAGCCTTCCCGTCAGAAAGTACACTTGTGTCGCCATCGGCAGAGTCATCCGAAGCCTTGTCGACGGATGGAGGCAGACGGAAGGTCTCCACATGGCCGCTTGAGAGTCCGACCGTGAGTAGAGGCTCGGACGGGTGAAGAGCCTGGGCGAAGATCTCGGCACTAAGCGGCAAAGTGCACACGTTTTCGAACATTTTGACGAGAGCAATTGGAGCCAATTGCCGGGTACCGCCTAACATAAACAGAGGATAGAATCCTTAAATAGACCCAAACATCTTCAAGAGTCGTAATTACAGGATTTGACACGAGGCAGCTTGTTCTGAGGAGGGTTCGTAAAGAAATTGATGATTGGGACGAAAAATTAGCAGCAGAAAAATTACGGTGAGCTAGCCTCACCTCGGTGTAGATCTTGACCCACCCCACTTTCACCGAGCCCGTTGACTAGCATGATTTACAAGGTATCTCTCAGGAATGTCGCCTTTTCCGCACGCATCTCCATGTGAACAAGTTTACGCGTGCGAGTAGCTTCGTTACCGCTGGCATGGTCGAGCACTGCTAGCCTTGCGTATGTGGATATGTCTATATGCAGCCGATGAATTGTATAAACTCCTATATTCTCTGGAATACATCCTTTCACAAGTACTTGATCCTATCCATCAAACGATGAATGCCTTCATACCGAAGCATCTCACAAATGCAGCTTGCTGTCGAAAGATAGCAGCCAATGAATCACTCCTTCCAAATAACCCTGCTTGAATGTATCCGGCGAACCCAGTAATCTCATAGTCGCCGCAGTCCGCTTCGAGCTGCTGTGTTGATATAAGATACGCCTAGAAGGTTGGTCCTTTAGCTTTCTGGAGATCCAGGCTTCTGGCCAGTCCAGAAACGATAGTTCAGATAAGAGTGTGTGGAATGATCATCTACGCCCTTTCTTGCGCCAGCGAGGAAGACCTCGATCTCAAGGGGATCCATGCCGAGGGCACGGAATGGCTTGGCTGCCATGGCACTCATCAAGTCATTGGCTGCTGTGCGCATATACCATCCCGCGACACGGAGTACTTTATCCTTGGGCCATGTTCCTATAGGCGCCTTAAGCGTGGTGCACTTCACATTTTGGAAGCCCGCCTTTACAAGCCTTTCACCAAAGGTGTTTGCGCTTCGAAAGTGCATTCCGAACTTGGCCAGGGCGGTGTCGCACAAGTCAAAGAACTTCTTGGGGGCAAAGTCATCGGCCATGGTGCCATCATCACAGAGGACTTCACCACCGAAGTCTTGGGATTCTATCCAACCACCTGGTTTGAGATGGCTGCTCACGGCCGTTAGTATATCTGCCAGTTCTCCAATCCAGAACGATGCGCGACTGCTCACTCGTAGGCCATTTTACACACTTTGTCCATTTCTTTTAGCGCGGGGATTAGATGCCGGAAGTGCACCAGATCATAATTATCTCCGTGTAACCACTCGTCTTCCACATCATCGACGACAAACTTCAGGTTGGGCGGCACCCAGGCGGGCTGGATCGGGCTGAGGTCGATGCCCACAATCTCGGCGCTGGGGAATTGGTCGGCAACTGCATCTATCAGATTTGGCTGAACATTTCATTCGGCGTACTGCCTACCATCCATGGCCCATGTCCCAGTTCCCGTCCCCAAGTCAATGATCTTCTGAGGACTGTTGCCTATTGGCGCAAAGAAGAGCTTGCCGCTTTACGAAGATGAGCTCCAATCGGTAATCGATAAAGTGTATCCGACTCACTTCGTAAGTTCCATAGTGAGGGCATGCTTCATGCCTTCTCGGCTTTGCTCGACATCGTCGTTTGGAATAGGGTATCGTCCGTTTCGATATTGATGGTACTATCTTGTTGTTAACCAAGAGGTCCGAGGTTTAGATATGCTTGCTGCAGGCAAGATGCCACGTACCCGTCTGCCATTCTCGAACGAGTGCTGAAGTATACTAGATGTCACACTGGTGGAGGCATTTGAGCCGCCATCCCAATCTGAGACGTCGAACTCGCCATCTTCGTGGTCTTCCGCGGTCGCAGCCTCGATCGGAGCCTGAGCAAGTGACAGCGCTGTCTGTGGTGGTTCCTCGGCCATTGAAAACTATATTCGCTAACAGTGTGAGCCAGATTTGGGTTGAGGTCCTGGCACCAAGCGCTCGTCGTCAAGCCTCAACGAGGTGTCGGCGTAATCACGTCCAGTCGGTGTGAAAGGCGCTGCAGGATATAAACGATACGTATCAAGACGCTCTTACCGGGGACGCAATGTTGATATCTCCCGGTGTTGGGTTGCAGTCATCTGGTGAGCAGCAGGAACACAGCACGCGAAGGAAGGTTTGTTAAAGAGAGGAATGATGGTTTAGATAACTGGTGAGAGATCTACCGCATGATCACACCGATACGGCGATGAAGGTTCATCGCTTCAAGGTGCCTCCAGGACAGCGGCAAAGCCTGTGCCGAGACTGCAGATTCCTTCCCTGTGGACTCCTCCGAACGTATTTAGAAGGTGCATATAGAATCAAAGCCCATGGTGCAGCACTTCATCATCTCATTTTCATTGGTGGGGATAGCGAGACAATGCGAGCAAGCTTGGTCCATCCTCTTTCTGGTGCTGGTTGACTGGCATTGTGTGTCGGAGGACTATCCCTAACAACACTCCGGTGGCGCACGTTTGGTCTTGCAGCTCTCGGATTTAGGACATGCCCGAGGAGAAAATACATATCATCTCACTTCGCTCGGCCATCCGCCTGTAGTATAGATGGAGTGATTGTGACGGAAGACAGGGAGCGTGCCGCCGGCTTCACTGGAAGCACTGCCGGGTTGTCCGCTCCTGCGGGCAGGTATGGCTGCACAAGCCAGGGTCTCCCATGCTAGAACGGACCGGGCTAAACAGCTGCTTGAGTAAGAAGGGAATATTGAGTGACGCATTAGAAGGCCTGCATCTGCAGGTGAGTGATGAACAGGTTATGCCCAGAGAACTTTCGGTCTTACATTAGGAGTCATCTTCACTTGCAGATAGGGCCGACAGCAACATTCGATTCGTGTAATCAAAGTCCCACGACCCACACACCACAACACCTAGGATAAGACTAGACGCATGTCACACGACCTGCGGCCATCGTAGATCAAGTGCCACGACGTGTACTCCGCAGCCGCTTCGTCCCGCAACTAGTGTGCATCGGGAAGAGTCGGCCAATCCGCTCGCAAGCTGTTGCCCTTGCTACACCAGTATATCAAGACGGGTCCAGGTTAGGGGGTTGTATGCGCATTAGTATGAATGAACTCAGACGATTCTGCGATTTGTCTAGAGGTAGGTACAGCGTTAGGTAAACGTTGATTTGGGGGATGGTTGGCCGACTTGGGAATTTGGTGATGTTGGTGGGCCTAAGTTAAGCCACAAACGACCCCGCACTACAGCACAGCATCGGCACCTGTCTCTTACTCACCGAGACTTGTGACAGTTACATAGTCTACCGCCTTTGTCTGAAGACGTTCAGCCTCACTGTCACCCGGCAAGACATCAATCCATAAAATCCTTTTTTGTATGTTTGAGATCATATGGTGAAAATTCTAGCTTCTGCCCTTGGAATATATGTACTCTACTAAGCCAAGGGTTAGGACAAGAAAGTGGGTTAACGTACCCAAGCTGGTCGCGGAGTAGAGGAACGTCAGAAATTGAGTATATAATCTAAATAGCTATCTATTACTTACAGGCTTGGTGTTAAATCCGTACCTCAGATGCTGAATCTTTGTGAATCCTGTCCCAGAAGAAGGCTTCAAGATGACATCTCGCTCAATTAAAGTTCATTGCAAGCTGCTGAGGGCCGAGGTTACGCGGCACTGGTGGTGCAGCACGCATTTAAAGCTTGACTGATAGCTTGCTGGCAGAACCCAGTTTGGGCGGTGAGTAAGACATCCATCGCCACACATGCAACCTCTAAACAAGACTGTCGGTAGTAGACGAGCACAACTGGCGCATGCCGGCCTGATCGTCTATTTAAGGCTGCAATTACTGGTCCAGGTCCGAATCCTGTAACTGCAATACATGGAAAACCGTCTGAGGGGTGCAGCGAGATGCAGTGGCATAACCTGAATCGACCTGTGCTTCCGGTGTCGACGGCACCGGCGTGCTCGGTCTCTCGGGAGAGGATCCGCTCTGTTGTACATCGGGGATGAAGCCGGAGCTGGCGAGGATGTCAACCGTAAGTGGTAGGTCTACAGCGGACGCATCGAGTCTAGATTTAATATCCTGAAGTGTGTCAAACATTGGAATGACATGGGCATCGCCAAACAAATCGACGCCCATGACATGGCCGTATACCTCGTACGTGGCTTGGTCAATGACCCAGGATCCAGAGTCCCCGTAATCGACTAAAATGAGAGGTCAGCACCGCGAAAACCACAACACAATGTGGAATGAGACTTATACGACTCACTGCTTCCTTGATCCAACTTGAGGATATAAGCATTCGAGAATGATTCACTTTGCCCGACCATAACTCTAGTCGGAGTGAAGATCAGTTTGCCGGGTTGCGGCCCACGGGTTCCGCTCACAACCACGACGGAACGGTGGGGTGCTCCAAAGCCAACTGCATACTTTGGAGTTACCAAGTCTGCCTTCCGAAACCCTCCATCCGACGTTCCAGCGTCGATCAGATTTGGAAGCACCCTCTTCACCTCGATGAGGGACCAGTCCAAGTCTGGCTGGCCATAGGCGCCCTTGCCGAGGTCGACTAGAAAGCCCAGTTGCGTCCCCTCCGCCCAGTTCCAGGAGGAGGAGTCTGGTGTTAAGGCCTCCGACAATGATAGGCAGGGGGGAGTAGACTTGAACACGTCATCTTTCTGATCGCACTGCTGGCCATCGTCACTATCCTCACAATCGCTATTATCCGTCTCCTCATCGCCAAAGAGGTGGCCTACAGTGAGACCGAAGAACTTAGGGTTTGTATCGGCGACCCCCGGTATTCCGGAGCATCGGACCATAATCAGACCTCCCAGCGTTGCCCTTCGAAGGCCCCCCAGAATTATTGGCATGCCACAAAGGGTACTCAGTCTATAGTGCATAGACTTTCGGGAACATAACGCTGGGACGGACGATATGCCATGGGTCAGGAATCGGGTGTGGGCGTGGATAATGACTGGGATCGAAACACCGCCATCCCGCAGGACGAGCAACTCCTTTACCTCCACTTTGGAGAAGAATTTGTCGATCTTGCTTGTGCCCTTCGGTGGAGAGAAAACTACCAAGTGTGGCCTGGCAGTTGATTGGATTTCTCCAAGCATCATCAGCCGAATGGCTGTAGGCTTGAAATTTCGGGACAGCCGGCGACCAGATTTGAGAAACTCTACCAGGAGCCGCTCAATCTGCGGCTCTGTGTCCTCAAACCATTTCATAACGGCTACATCGAGAGCTTTATCGAAACAAAAAAGGCCAGGGCGGGGCGTAAACAAGATCTTCGAGCAGTTGCGAGTTGCTGCGTGATTCTCGTCAAACGTTGCCTCTAAGCCAGCTGGTTGTCTCTTCTCGACTGGATTTATCGGCGTCCCTGCCAGGCTGCCATATCCTGAGTCTACAGTATTGTCGGCAGAGTCCCTCAATGATCCATTGTGGTGGGGTTTAGATTCGTCGAAAGGGAGTCGTCGTGGTTGATGCGAATGCTGAGGAAGCCTCGGGCTCGCGTCGCTAGAATTCATCGCAGTAATTAGATGTATGATTGAGTATACTACCGTTGTATGGGGCTGGAATCTGCTAGTGGAGTTAGATATCTCTACCTACAAAGCCATGTACTAATAGTGTGCAGCGCGAGCGACAATGAGATAGAGAACAGATAAGACTTCAAGGAGGACTGAAGAAGTGGGTAGAGGGAATGTTAGGACATTGGAAAGCCTTATCAAATAGCCCCTGCACTGCCTTGTTGAATATATGAATTCGCTAATTTGGATTTTTGGCTATTTAATTGAGTGATTTGCCTGCACTGCCTCGGCGCCTCATGTGCTACACGGCGTCCTGCTCAGGAGGCAGCCTGCACTGCCTCGGCGCCTCATGTGCTACACGGCGTCCTGCTCAGGAGGTAGCCTGCAATGACGTCGGTCGGCGAGCGCCAACCGCAACTTTTAAGTAAGTATGCAGCGTACCAACACTCAAGATACAAACGTGTTTCATGGGCCAACCCGGTTTTCAGGATGGGGAATTCGACGTCCGCCGAAACCCGCTCTGACTTTGACCGCTTAGCACTCTGTCGTGCCCTTTGGGAGTGGCCAGTGTGTGCCGACTGCGATGGTTCCGCAGACCACCAACAAGCTTCCACTGGCTCCTGTAGCTCAAAAGATAGACTGAAGAATTTGTCGCCTTTCTTTCAATTCTACGAAGACATAGCTTCATCCTATGTTCCGGAGTTTCTTTCCGGAGCGCCGCCGGCGCTGAGCAGCCATGGTGACCTCTTCTCAATGATTGCCTTCGTCAAGAAGAACCAAAGCCTTCAGCGCAGACAACTTACGCAAGATTTCTATAAGACTAGACAGGCTACATCTCTGCCGGCGGAAGCGGACCAGAACCGGGCATTCGATATTGCGATGAAGGTAATGACCATGTCTAGTTCTTCCGCCGGCGGCAACGATACTGGGTCTTTCGTCAGGGCAACGCAGCCTCTGGATTGGGGCCTCGATCAATCATATCTCCAGTTCCTGGATAACTCATTTCCTGCGAGGGCTTGTCCGGATCTCAATGAGATCCAGTCTTCATCCATTGCCATCAAAGCCAGTCTTACCGCTCACAAACTTATGAAGATTGCGGGTCTCAAGCTGACAGGCACACGCGACCTGAGAAACCATCTCCGGCTGGACGCCAAGTCAGGGACATTGGAGATATTCCATTACACAAGTGCTCTGAAAGAGCACTTATTCGAAACTAAGGAGGACTCGCATGCGAGGTTTGTCGACCCCTACAGATACTCTGTGCGACTTTTGCATTCATCTCAAAGTCCCCAACCTAAGTTGAGATATGATGTAAGGCACTTTACTGATCCACTACCAAGGGCTAACATACCTCGCGCGTTGGCACTGGAGACACTTGACACCATTTATCTTCTGCTGTTTCCGTTTGCAGATGCTGGCTCCCAAAGCATCCTCCGCCGGCTCATCGCCAAGGACGGGTTTGACCCTGACTGCCGCCGATACGCTCCAATGGGATACCGAAAGCCAGACGAGTATGGACTTGCGTTTCAATATTGGGGTCATCGGCTGATAGATTTATACGACGAGGTGGAAAATCCCGCACCCCGAGGCATCGTAGAGTCCTGGCTGCAGCGGAAAAGCGGAGCACGGTATGTTATGATGGCGACGCTGGTTGGGGTCTCTATCGCCATCATCCTGGGCATACTGAGTCTTGCGGTTGCGATTTTCCAAGCTTGGGTTGCGTACGAACAATGGAAGCATCTAGGTTAAGTCGAATGGGTACAATGCCGACTAGTGCAAGTTCTTTGTTCGAGTTCCTGTACAGAAGAGCACGGGCGTTGTGAGCTGTTTGATCATGTAGTATGCACAATGTATCAGCTTGTTGCAATATACTGAAATCTTCGTAGAGACTTTACAGAGATTATGAATGCGTCTGACCGAAAACCGTGTAACATGTAGGTGCTACCAGCTAAGGACACTTTGACGACACTGTGACCAATCGAAGTTAGACACCATCGAAATACGATAAAATTGTATATAGGAATACATAGAAGCCAAGGACGAAGAGGTGAAAGTCGAGGAACTGGACGAGCTTGACCACAGTTCCGTCATGAATACTTTCGGTGGCATTGATGCCACCCGGATTTTAGGATAACCCCGCACTAGACTAAGGTAGGCTAAGGTAGGTACCTTAAGTAGACTGGCCAGTCAGCTAGTGCCCGCAGGAGCTATTTTCGGTCAAGGAGGGGCACACCTTCTCACCGAACTTTGCTTGCCATTAATTTGGGTGTTTTGAGTCCATCGTCCCTATCCTCCCTAACAATCGTTTGACATCAACAAATGATGACCCCGATCCAAAACACCAATTTACGGTTTCTAGCCGTGTTACTGCAGCTAGCTGCAATGGCAATGGCTAGGTCCTCGCCTCGGTGCATCATGTATCTGACAGGGTGAGTGGGAGTCTGTCATCCCGTCCAACCAGCTCCTAAGCTTTCTCAATCTTCCTTCGACACGGGCAATCTTCTAATGTATATACAGTCAGCATGATGTCGTACCCGCGAAAGCCCTGGTGACCGAAATCACCCACGTTGCGCTAGCATTCATGAACTCTGCCACGTTCAATTCGGACAGCATCCCCACCGAATGGGCTCTCTTTACCACTGTCGACAAAGCTCGCTCCCAGTTCCTGTCTGGAACAAAGATCATGGTTGCTATTGGTGGCTGGGGAGATACGGCTGGCTTTGAGACTGCTGCAATTGATGCATCCTCGAGAAAGATATGGGCTCGGAATGTCGCTGCCATGGTGGCAGCCACTGGCGCTGATGGTGATTGACCCTTGCGCCAAGATTACCCCGTATTGAAGGCGACGCTGATGGCGACAATGTGCAGGAGTCGACGTTGATTGGGAATATCCAGGGTATCTCCCTATGCCCCGGGATCCTACGCTCAAGCTGACGACAGTGCAGTGGCAATGGCGAAGATTACAAGCAGGTCCCGAATTCCCAAAAGACATGGCAAATCGATGCATATCCTCTTCTCCTCGAGGAGCTGCGCGCGGCTCTTGGTATCGACAAGCTGATATCAGCGGCCGTTCCAGGTCTCGAGCGCGATCTCCTTGCGTTCACGCCCTCTACAACACCACGCATCGCTGCGCAGCTGGACTTCATTAACGTTATGACGTACGACCTCATGAACCGCCGGGATAATGTCACGAAACACCACACGGGCGTCTCTCTCTCCCTTGCCGCAATAGATGCATACATCTCTCGCGGAGCCCCCGCCGAGAAGCTCAACCTGGGCTTTGCATTCTACGTCAAGTGGTTCAAGACGAAGCACTGCCCCAACCAGGACAACCCGGTTGGATGTGACACGCAATTACTTGAGGACCCGGAAACCGGTGCGGATAAGGGGCAGACAGGGGGTTTTAGTTGGCATGATGGGATTCCGGACGATGTTGCAGAGTCTTTTGCTCGTGCGAAAATCGAGGGCAAATACGACGACCGGGACGGCGGCTACTATCATTGGGACAGCAAGGAGGACCGATGGTGGACGTTCGATACATCAGACGCGATCTTGCGGAAGTTTCCTCTGATCGTCAAAAAGCGGAACCTTGGAGGTGTCTTCGCCTGGGGATTGGGCGAGGATGCCCCTGCGTTCGAGCATCTCAAAGCAGTCAACAAAGGATTAGGACAGATGCAACCCAAGATGCGGGTCAGCGATGAGCTGTAGACTCAGCTTCAAAGTGGGTTCCAGCGGGGTGGGAGTTTGGCCTGTTATCTAATGGCCGACTCACTATGATCAGTCATGCCTGTGCTTGCGTGCTCGAAGGCACCTGTGTCCTGGTACCCTCCGTAACATGTTTAGTGTTCTTCTGTGAACGTTCCATGTTTGACCGTGTGTTACTCCGAGTATGCAGAGGCACATCGAGTTCTGACGTTTCATTTGCCCATCGTCAACTTGGGTAAAGCCGGGACAGATTTTGGCACCAAGAAATTAAGCCACAAGAACAATGACAGTTGCTGAATTTTAGTAATTAAATATTTCAAAAACTTTACTACATACAGTATCTGAACGTCCCCAGCTTCATCCACGAATCAATGTTCGTAGAGGGTTCAGACCAACTCTTATATTGCAAGGGCTTTTTTTTAAAACCCCTTTCCCCAGTTCCTGCGACTCCCACGCAGAATATGTCATGAGTAGCACCTTGGTTCCTTTCCCTGGCCTGGTCTTTGATCTCATCACAAACCGAAACAGTTTGCGTAGTACGACACGGTAGCGCTCCAATCGGAGAACACACCGAGAACGCCGACGTCCTGGGCAAGAACATTCAAGAGGTTGTACACGTCGCCGTCGTTGTTGGTGACGTTGGCGATGGACGTGTAGTAGTAGCCGCCCTCCGACCCATCGCCGAGGAACCCGGAGCGCTCCAGCGACCAGGTGATGAGCTTCAGACCCAGCTCCTTGGCCTTCTTGGCGTAGATGCTGGGCACGATCTTGCCATCCTCGACTGCAACGAGGTAATAGAGCGGCGGGGCCATGATCTGAACACCGGCCGCCGCGTATTCGGTCAAATTGGCGACTGCCAGAGGGAACGTTTCGGGAGTGTCGCCAAACTCATCGAGGAAGGCGGCCTGCTGCCCCCACTTCGGCTCGTTCGCAAGCCAGTAGAGGATATCGTCGTACAGGAAGGACTGTGGCCACACCCGCTCAGGCTCGATGCCTGCCGCCTTGTACTCGTCGATCAGCTGCTGCGCAAACATCTCTTGAGTGTAGTCGCCCTCGTAGGGCATGGGGATCTCGGGTGTCTTGAGCTCGGGGGTGAACTTGAGGCCCAGCGCGTCGGTGAGGGCGATGTGCTCCTTGTGCGACATCACGGTCCCGCAGGTTGCGTACAGGTCGGTCCGGTACCGCGGCGTACCGAGAAGGTATTCCGCAGGCGTGGTAGCAACCGGGTTGGAGCCGTCCATCTTGCCGCACAGGGACTTGAACTCGGCCAGGGTAATGTCCGACGTGCAGCACTTGGCCGTGGCGGGCGTGCCATTCACCGCGGGCTGGAAGGGCGTGGTGCACTTGGCGTTCAGCTCCGGGATGTTCACGATGTTGGTCGTGGTGTGGAGATCGCATTGGGAGTGTCGGCACACCAGCGCTCTGTCCTTGGTGAAGGTGACGTCGCACTCGAGAATGCCGGCACCCATGCGGGCACCTGCCAGGTTGGACTCCAGGGTCTCCTCTGGAATCATGAGCGGGCCGCCTCCACGATGGCCGATGCTCCAGTCCGATGGCTTGAAGTTCTTGATCTCGGAGCACGACTGGAGCTTCCGCTTCAGCGGGCCCTCGTCCATGTCTTCGACGAGCCAGTACGGACGCGGGCCGAGCTGGATGCTGGTGATGGGCTTCTGGCCGCCAGCGGGGGCGCATGGAATTGCGTGGACATTGGCGACAGCCACCAGGCCGGCCAGGACAATCGAGTTGGCGTGCATTTTCGCGGCCGTGATTGACTCAATTGGCTGGTAGGAAGTCCAAAGAGACAGGCAGATGGGTCAGCAGGGGGTGGGTGGAGAGGAAGGAGAGCACCTGGCGGTCAGTCCGAGGGAGAGTGAGGAAGCTCGAGGTCTTATGTAGCACCGACAGCTGCCACCAAGCTCCCCCTGCTCGAGGTGTCATTGTACAGGAGAAACATGACAGCGTGCAGGCAGTGCATGCAGTCCCAGCTCTGCTTCTGGAGGTGCATTGGGATGAATCCGGGAGCACGTTGCTCAGGTCCTGGATAGCGGCTGGGGTAGTCCTCCAGGTGGGGTCGAGCTTGCACAGCTGGGACCAAGCTGGACGGGGCAACTTGCCATATGGGTTCGGTATGGGTCTCTCTCGGTGTCTCTCTTGAGGATGGTGGAGAGGGGTCTGAGGAAGCGTGGGCGCGCTTGTAGGGAAGCGGTGCAGGCTGGGGAATCGCGCTGATAGCCTATCTTTGACGGCACGTGGAGGTGATGTGGCCGAGGATGGATGATACCTCCACTGGGCACAAATGTACTAGGTATTCTTAGTAGAACGTATGTATCGTCTTACTTTTATGATAGAATTCGCACCCATGTAGCATAGGCCAGCCCGAGGCGGTGGACAAACAGCTAGTCAAGTACTTGTACCCACGGAGAAGAGAAACTTGAGCAGCTTTTCCAGCCGTGGTGACGGCGGCAGCTTGAATGGGGTGGGCTATCTGACAACAAGGTACTTTCGATACCTGGATAGTTTAGCTTCCATCATATTGCGGAGTCGTCCGGCCTCATCTGCGTAGTCGCAGTTAGCGGGAGATACGATATGCAAACGGTCAAGCCGATGCGTGGCGGGATCCTGTTTGCTCATTCGCTGGATCTGAAAGCTTCTTCGTCCATCCCGCTTCTTTCCCCGACCCTGATCTACTAGATTGCTCACTGCCCAATAGCACGCACCAGCTAGAGAACCGTGAGAGATATTAAGACCCATGTCATCTCCGAGCTTGATCTCGGAATAGGAAGGTGTCGAAACAAAAGCTCCCTGTCGCACTAGGGTGAGATTTCTCAGCTAATCCCTGTGCGGAGCCACTGCCGCGGGCCTGCATTCAGGCGTGCATCTACGTAGCTCTCCATCCAAACGGATTCACCCGATCACGAATAAAAGAGCTCGCCAGCGCTGGAATATCGAGTGATATTCCGACGCAGTGATGATGGTTATTTTACTCAGTGTGCTTTATAAAGATACAAGTTTCCTTCTTGCACAGGGACGCATGTTCTCGCCGTCGAATCTCTGGCCGCCCGGGGCTCCTCGTCTCCATGCTCCAGACAGGAACCAAGCAATGGGCATGATCAGACCATGGAAGACTGCAAAGCGTTTGGACAGATTGGGCTACCGTACTCCGCTCTTCGTCGTCCATATCACTCCGCAGCATAACCAGCCCCATGAGGATCACGACTCAGCTTCACGAAAGCTAGGTAGGTAGGGGATGGATGCGATATTAACTATTATTTGATAGGAGTATTCCTCGTTTCGTAATCATGCCCCATCCTGCGAAGAGGAAGGCCAACTATTTCCAAACCGAAAACAGACCCCGCGAAGAACAATGAGGGTATACCCGTTGTTCAAAGGGTCTTGATATCTCAAACTCAATCTTTCCGTTGACCTTAAAGGGGGGGTATCTCCTCCACCGAAGCAATTTCGAATCGCATTTCCGCACACAACACAATGCTATCCTCCATTCGATCGGCACACGACGATTTAGACGCCAGGGTATGTGGCACCGTGCTTGGTGTGCGTCGTGGATGATGCGTGTCCTCTAGAGCGCAGCACCTCAAGAGTGTCGAGGACAAGGAGGAAGGTGAAGATGATCCTGCGATGGACGGTTAGCAACGAATCTTTCCGAGGAGTATCATAAACGGAGGGAGGGAGGGAAACGAACCAAATGAAGAAGCCGAAGGCGACAGCGGCTTGGGCCGACCCGATAAAACTGTTGTGGTACCCGGGCACGCCAACGAACACGGCCAACGCAATGGATCCGGCAAACCAGAAGATGGTCGTAACGGCGAGAAGTGCGAGCGACACCAACTTATGGAAAGCTCGGGTGTAGTACAGCGGCGTCAGTCCTACATAGGCAAGCACAAGCAGCGACCAGACCGAGTTGAAGACCATAAAGTTGATGATGGATGGCGAGAAGTTGTACCAGGGGCCAGAGAATCCACTTGCCACTATTGGAGCACTTAGGTCAGTACATTCTAGTTTGAGGATGCAGTGTCTGGAGCATATGCGTACGGTATGCAGTCAAGCCGAGCTCGATGACCGAGAAGACGGCTGCCACGATGTGGGCGATGGGTACGAGTCCGAAAGCCATATTGATGGTGGTTGTGCGATGGATCTCGGGGTCTGTGGCTTAAAAGAGGCTACACTAATACGTTGCGACCGCCGGTGGTGATGATCTATTTCAGAGCAGAGGGCTGGAGTGGAGTGTGTAGACGAGGTCGCAATGGAAGAGGAGTGCGAGGGAGAGCAGGAGGCGAGGAAGACGCGCTTAAGTATCTACCTCTTTGGACTGCCTACGTACAATCTGCGCGTACCGGTATGAGTTGTGCCAGCGAGGCAACTTTGGGTACGAATCAAGGCGGCGGGGGTCATTTCAAAACCTCTCTCCCTCTCTCTCTCCCCAACAGGTCATCTGCGAGGATTCAGGCCGAGTTCCGTTGGCAAATGACCTATTGGGCTAGTTGCCCAGCCGCTTTCGCTTTCCATGACTGGACGACTGGATGATGAATGGTGGTGGCTGACTGGCGTAATCGGGGGTCGGGATTGTGGCTTCCATGATTTGATTCGTGAATGACGTGGACAGGCTTGAAGTTTAGCGGAGGAAAAAAATGTCCAGAAAAAGTGGTGGGGCGATGACCTCATTTGGGGCGATCACAACTGCCAGGAAAGCGGGGTCGACAATGCCAGATGCCCAATCACAGCGCCGGAAGCGGGAGTCACGATGTCGGCAGATGGACGCTAAATCCTTTTGTTATCAGCCACCATACATGCTTCAACAAAAAAGTATGTGTGGTTCATGATGGCTGCTCTTTGCTGCTTTGCTTTTGGAATGGGAGTCCATTGCGACACTTACAGTCTTTCCCTACAGGCCTGTACTGGCAAATCATTACAGCCCGGTGCTAATCGATCTTTGTACCGCCCTTAACTTTCTTACTACGTGTGAACCTCACTTACCCATGTGCCATGATCTGACTACATCCAGCATCGCACAACATGTAGATGGCAGTACACTAAAACTCGGACAAGGCCAGGATCCAAACCTTGCGGAATCCCCAAAAGGTTCGGCCCCAGGCCAATAGCTCAATGCCCCAACTGTGGCCAGTTCTAGGGTTACCCGTGTTAATATGGACAACTTGGAAGCGGGTGGGTGGGGGATGACGTAAAAGGATGGAATGCTCCAAACTTTCACAATCTTCGGTGTCCTTCAAAGACAAAACCTTCCCTTCTCACACCCATGTCAAGCCAATAATACGCCACGTATTCACGAGTCCGTCCTCGGGCCGGCACTCGACGTCCGATACAGGACTTTTCCCGCATTTCATTCTTCCGATTTTATGTCCAGTTTGGCTGCAGAGTCTAGCCACGCATATCCACGTCGGTCGACGAGTGGCTCGTGGACGTTTGCAAAATGCTACGGCATTGAGCTCCATGCCTTCAGCGCGGACTCTTGCCCATCTCCTCGAGCAATGATAGCAATCCTCGGGCATGAGACATTGATAAACTCAAGAACCAGCTGCCTTCTATCAGGGGCGAATGAGAGGCGAATGAGAATGTCAAGGACGCCGAGACTGAAGCAGACTCGTGAGTGTTCGAGTATAAACGGAAATGGTAGACAGATGACTGATAGACCGCTTACGAGAGCTACCGACCTGCGATGTTTCAATAAGTACCGTTGCCAAAACTTTCAGGCTCAAATAGCGAGACCTACAAGAGGGCAGACCAGCTTTGGAGGACTGGTGCCAGTATTCCAAGGAGCTGCAATACTCCAAGTGCGCCGGGCGCCCATGACTAGTCGGGTTGGGAACCGCCAACCATCCAGCACTGAGGACGGTGAAGATGCAGTCGCGCTGCAGAGTTGTCAGGATATAGAGTAACAAGTTAAGTCTCGGACTGGTATGGACACAGACTTGCGAAATCTCCTCGCTCGCCTTTGGTAGCCGAGTACCCTGAACCAACCTGTCATCGTTGAGCATAACTCGGCACCATGCAATTTGCCCAGATGCTCGGTATTGACGGCCTGAAACCAATTCTCACCTTCATATGGGATCTTCCAAAGTCGCAGTCGTGCTCCCGGCTTTCGACCGCAGAAACCCCAATGGCTTCAGCGCTTTTCTTGCCTCGAGCCCTCAATAGCTACAATCTCTATAGACTTATTGATGACAAGAAACCAAGCGCGACAATCATCTGCAGTAGCATCTGCCGCACGCAGAACAACCTAAACATTCGCTCCTTGCGTGGGAGGCTCATGGACTATGGCATGGGAAAGCAGAAGGCATATTTTGAAGAGACACAGTCATAATCGAGGGTACGCATGAGTCATAATTATCCTTTTGTCTGAGGCATCACGAAGTCTACTTGATTTCACATACTGAGCTTTGAATACCGAGTGCTTGTTCCTGGGATCGAAAGGGGCTACGCATTGGCAGAGGCTATGCAACCTTAATACAGCAACAGTGCATGGCGGTTGTCAAAGTTGTCATCAATACGAATTTAAAAATGAGTTTCGCCGTGCGATCACGGGTTTGCCTGTAAGTGCGCCTCGGCGCAGGCACCTTGCAAGAACAGGGTCGAGCGGCACCAGGCGACCAACTATTCGCTCGACCATATGGGAAGGAAGGTAGTTACCTAGTTACACGAGCTCCATGAGAGTTTCAATAATATCTTCCCTAGTAGGGAGAAACGCTAACCCAGATTTGAAGCGTACCACAAGCGCCAACTACGGCGCGGTCGCGAATCCATGGGAATAATGCAGCAACGATCGCCCGGTCTCTGACGATGTGATAACTATACTTAGCAGACATATTTCTAGACTTCAAGTGAAAATTTCGCATCAATGTCTCCAGGAGGATCGGGTCATCTCGATTATCCGTCTTTAAATAGCCTCCGAAGCTGGTCACTCGACTATCTTGGAGTTTGTCTATTGAAAGATACCAGGCTTCGCAGACGGGGGTTACACAAGGCGGAGTTGCGCATATATGGTCCTATAGTGCAAGGATTCCGTTATACCCCCCTCTTCGGTCCCGTGTTTGCGTTACCTTCGGGAATATTCGATTGCCCCTCGTGCCCTTGAGATTCGTTCCACCCCGAAAGGAATCCTCAGCTCTGCGCCGCCGGCCCTTTCGATTGGGAAATGTCCATTCATGCAAAGCATGGAGTCCGCTGCTGCTGGGATTGTTTGTGAAACGAGTTTACAAACCTCGTCGCCCCCCTGGTCGTCCCGTCGCATTGAAACAACGGTGCACTGTCTCTGAACATATAATCGCCGTATTCTCCGGGTATGCAATTGGCTCGTTTGTGCCACGAGCTGAGCTTGACCAACGACACCGTCGTCGCCCATGCACGAGGGAGAACTACTAGTCCCGCTGACTGCATAATGTCCTCGTCTGTGGTGCGAACGCAAGGATATGAGTCCCCTCCAGGCCGAGGAGACCGTTGGCCCGTTGTTTCTCGAATCTATTTCCCAGAACTTGGCGGCCTGTGCCTTATTTGATTCGTGGCCGCAGTCATGAAGAATCTTCAACGGTCGTATTCCGCCCGATGACACAGCTTCTCAACACTGCCACATCCCCATGGCTTGCCCTTGATATCGATGTAGGGGCATCAGCTGATATTTCCGCGGGCCGTTTTTGCGGCCGTCGACGTTTCAAACCGATATGGGGCTTCTGGGATCTGACGGGCAGTTTGGGGGCAGCATAGCGTCATATCTGTGTATGAGCAGCCATCCTGCCACTCAGCCAGACTGGCGATGCAAGTGGCATGATATCGACGCGGCCGGATCCGGGGATGCCGTAAACGCAACTGTCTTTCTAGCGGTGTGGTGACCTAGCCAAAACGTGCGTTTATTAACTGCCATTTTTGGGCTTGTATACTACGTTGTAATACTGCGCCGGCTAATATTGATGTCTGTGTAACCGCGAAGCATGGTTACACGGCGGCTAGCACGGTTGCACAAAGACCACCCCCGCAATCCCTTGATCATGCAGGTCTCTGTTGACGTGCGATCGTCATTGTAACACGAGCTTGGGCATTGCGAACCTGTATTTTTATGCCCAAGCAGTTTAGACCTCATCCGAGGCCACTGCTCACCACAACATCCCAGAACAAGTTAGGCGGACTCTGCTTATCTGGCTCTGACCTCAAGACTCAGAGGTAGTTCTCCCGAGTTGATCGCAACGCGCCGTCCCTCAAGCCCCCCTGCAACCAATGTCCAATGGACCGTCCCACCATTTAGGCACCCATGGGAACGTCGCAAGCCATCACTCGATTGGGCCGACCTGCAAGTGGAATCTCACAGCTTGCGGGTGGCAATCTAGGACTGATTTCAAAATGCATAGGCGGTAGGGCTGATAATTGCATTGGCTCGGAGGGTTGTCTATTCTGCCTGGTGGTACACACAGCCCCTGGGTTGAGAAGGGGGTTTGGCGTTTGTGCAACATCCCAGATCCAGTTTCGCGGCTGTTTGCTCGCCTGGTATATAGTCTGGCGTAAGGCCGCGAGGACTTTGAGACTCTGCCAAGCTAAACTCACACCACCACCCATCTGAGCTCGCACTAGTAACCGCAATTTGGATGACCACTTGCAACGTTCGCTTCAAATGCATCATTACAGCAGCAGCCGCCTTATTCCCACTCCACCTTCACCTCATGTCGTTGAATTTGATTGTTCCAGCACCAACTGTTCGATTCTCGCGTGTTGCGATCGCTTGGGTACCGCGTCTTTCAACAGCTGCCAACAAATGGATCTGCCATACTTTATGCCGAGTTCGCCTAGTACGCAAGGCAGTGTCAACTCGCAGGATGATCGGTATGACTTTGAGGCTCCATGTAATTAGCAGTAGCACTCATAGACGTGTGTAGCGACGGAGATGTCACGGGCGCATATCAAAGTCACCATTTGTCCTTGGTGCCAAAGGCTCGTCAGCTGAGAGCCAGTGCCCCTAGATCAAAACGGGGGTGTACCACATGTGAGATAGCCCACTCTAGCCGTGCAAACCTCATGAATGAGGATTGCCGTCTTCGTCGATCCATCTGCTAACAGTAAGACAGGCAAGTCAGACAGTCCGCTACTCTCCTGATAACCCATCTCGGAACGCTAACAACATCTCAATCTAGAAAGCGCCACGTCAAGTGCGATGAAGCTAAACCGGCATGCCGTAGATGCATAAAATGGCAAGGCTCTTGTGGAGGGTATGGCTCGCGGGCCGCACGAGGAGAGGATCAACAGGAAATGCTCACGCCCGAATCAGGCGGAGAAGACAGTCGTCTGCTTATTGAGCCTAACTACGAGGCGGGCGGCCAATGGCCTACCAGCCAATGGGATGGAGTCTACTTCGACTCATGGCTTGAACTTAGTTTCTGTCTTGGGGGTAAGACTTACGCTACCGATCTGTGGAAGAGAACGATACCGCAAATATGCCACCAACATCTCGCGGTCCGGCAGGCAAGCATGGCCATCGGGGCCATGAAGCTTGCAATCGGCTCTTCTCCCCTTCCGAACCTAATGTTACACAGCGGAAGGGACATTACGCAAAGCCCGCATTACCAGAACGCGCTCATGTACTACGGCCAAGCGATAAGGCATGTGTCGAGCTCTGCTCAAGCGTCTGATGACTTCAGCACTCGCGCCGCGATCCTCTGCTGTCTACTATTTACATGTTTTGAAACAATGCAAGGCCGCATGCAAGGTGCATTGGGTCACATCTTTCACGGATTGACAATGATTGACGACATCTTGGATATCCACGGAGGGAGAGAAATTGGATCTTCAATCTCCTCGCCCGTGCCATCCATCCTCGACGACGAGACTCTCCAAACATTTCGTCTACTTGATGAGCAGTCTTGGTCCTTCCTCTCCATCAACCCGAACCCGCACGACATGGAGAGATGGCAGAACCGGAGCAACAAAATCAGCGGCCCTGTCGACCCGCCTAGTCGATTCGCCAACCTGGCCGACGCGCGGAAATGGTGGCATGTCATGCAACACTCATGCCTCGCGTACAGCCGCATCTGCATGACCAACTTCCTTCGCGGTACAAAACAGTCGCATAATATGGCTGGCCGCGAGGATAAGGGATTGCAGCGGGCCTACCTGTCTCGGCTCGAGAGGTGGCATGCAGCATTCGTCCCAATATACATGACTGCTGCGAGACTGGCAACCATGTCAGAAGCCTATCAAGAGGCCACGTCTCTGCGAATTTCTTACCTGGCTAGCTACATCTTCGTGCAATGTCCGGTGATGTGCGATCTATCGCAGATGGACGACATCACGCCGGCTTGTCGAGAGATGGTGCGGCTATGTGCCGTTCTTCTCGAGAATGCGCAGGAAAACTTTACTATGGACAGTGGCCCGACTTGGGCGTTGCTCGTGACATTTTTGAGATGCCGAGACACCCACGTTCGGCAAGAAGCACTCAGACTCCTCAAGAAATATCACAGAAGAGACGGGCTATGGGACAGCAAGAGCTGTCTGAACATCGGCATCAACTGCACCGAGGTCGATCAGATAGAGCTGGGCAGTGATACAAGAGGAGTTGTTCGGGTGAAGGGATACAAGCAAGACATGAGAGTTGGGAAGTGGAGGTACGAGGAGACTACGTTGAGGCTGCTGGACAAGGAGGTTCTCCGAGACGACTGCTGGGCCATGAAATCCGAGGACGATACAGGCAGGCGACGGCGAACCCGGCCCAGCAGAGAGAGGCTCTTTGTTGGCATAGAGCTGCAGCCAATGCTACCTACAACAGGTAGGTGGCTTTTGTACGAAATATCCGAATTCCCGTAATGCGTGTTACTGCCACCCGAATGAATAAACACATTGGCGGCTATAGTGGGAGTTTAAATGGCCAAGGATGTTGGGTCGAGGCAAATTGTTGTACGTGTGCTCTGACCGGAAGCACAGGATGAAGATCAATACAGAGGTCCGGGTAATTCGATAGAACAGGGCGATTATGAGGATGGATTTACTATGTGGACGATAGCCACTGCAATTATACTGCTTTTATATTTCCTCAATATTCTCATGTTGCCTGCCCCGCTGGACAGCAAGTGAAGCAGACAACGGGCCATGAGCTCGTATATAGGAGCCGCCACCGTCGGTAGTACACTACGTGAAGCCGACTGCCCGATCGCCTAGCACAAATTCCGCAGCCTATCACTTTTTGTTCATATCTTGGCCAACTTCCCAGCTGTGACCTGCAGGGTCAACAAATGTCACCGTCTTCATCCCCCACGGATGGAGCTGTGGCCCAGTCAGCAGGCTGACGCCTCGCAAGAGCAACTGCTCAAGAACAGCCTCCAAATCGTCGACCCAGATGGATAACTGGAAACGCTTCCCCACGTCTGCACCTCCTACCCCTGCAGGCGTGACCAGGATTTCTCCCTCGGAAGCCAGTAGAAGGTTAATGATTAGGTTGTTGAACTTGAGAGCACAAGAACTGGCATCCTCGAAGAGGACCGGGACCTTGAAGACGTCGACGTAGAACTTTTTGGTCGCTTTCACATCTTCGACGAAAAGGCTAATGGCAGAGATCTTTTCAAGGGGGTTTGCTGACGCCATTGTCAATTGAGCGCTGTGATCCAGCTATGTGTTTTGTAGAAGGGTCGAAGAGCTTTTTGAGCCGATATTCAAGCTGGTTAACTTTAGTCTAGTCGCGGATATAAGACTCGTTGGGGGCTATTGACCATGTCAACCAAGAAAGAAGAAGAAGAGGAGCAGCGTGTTAGTCTTACATCTGATTCGGAGAACCACACTCGAGAGGAGTCGGCTTAAATAAACAGGCAGGGGGGTTAAGAGAGTAGCTTCAGAGTCGATGCTGCGGAGATGTGACGAGACGAACGAAGAACGGTGTGGATGAAGAATTCGGATTGTCTGTTGCTTTTATCATCGATCAATACCAGCAGCAACAGAGATTTATATCGGGTAGATCAGTAATCCATGCAATTGTGGGCATCGACGTATTCACTCCTTGAGATAGATTAGAACGGCTGGCAGACTGGAGGACATGGAGTCGTGAAAATCAATGTTCGATTACAGTGGGGAGCCTCACAGGGTAGGGTACCCAACCCACCTGCGGGGGTGTGCATGGTGGCGGAGAGGGCAGCAACCGTGCATGGGAACAGCGATCAATCTGGACATTCCTTTAGATAACACCTAGGAGATGACCAAGAATAGAGAGCTACTAAATCTGGGTCACTCATTGTGGTATCCGACCTTTGCAATCCAAAAAATTATACAGTCGTTGTTTGGGTTGTGTCTATGGACCCCGTCTGCTAATCTACTACCTCTGAAGCGGGTGGTTCCCAAACTGGCTTCGATCTCCTAACGTGACACCTTTCGTCTGCCACGCCTTGCTGAACATCATCACTTGGCCTTCATACTCGTCCCGGGTCATGTCTCCAGAAAAGACTTTGGATAGCAGGTTCGCATGGAAAGCGGCCTGGCTGGTCGATGCTGCGGTGTGAGGTCTGAAACCAGCCACCGCATCCCCAACCAGCACAGCCTTTCCCTCGAGCACCCAGGCCTTCTCGTCCGCTGGTGGTTCCAGGTCTGTAATCGCCTGGACGAATGGCGACTTTGTTTTGCGGACCAGTTCCGAGAACTGGGGGGACAGGAGCTCGTCCGCTCGTTGTTTCTGGATTGCCCATACTTCCTCACTCATATTGTCTCCCGGTGGCAGGCTGAAGCGATGCAGTCGGTTTGCTCGATCGGTAAATATCTTCCTAAACTCGTCCGAATCTTGCTCAACGTTCCAATACCAGACCCAGTTCACAAGCCGTTGACCGTGTCCCAGCGATCCATTGCGGCCAGGGATGGTGTAGGCGAGGATCTGGATGTTCTTGGAATGATAGAACGAGAACTTCTCCACGAACACAGCCATTGCTCCATGGGACAGCTCGGTTTCCAGGACAGTACCACGAAACGCCACATAGCCTGCGTAAGACCGCGATGAAGATGAAGGAGAAACCAGCCGTCGCATTCCCGATGAAGCACCATCCGCGATGACGACGAAATCCGCGATATAGTCACCTGTCTGCTCTTCTTTCTCCCCGGGACCTGTGCGCTTGTAGGACACCTTGACCCCCGTATCGACACTCTCTAGATTCGTGACAGAGGAACCATGTTGGTAAACAGATTCGCCCGCGATTTCGTCAATTTTGGGCGGATTCGCCACATGCCCGCTCGAAAGGCCGTCAAAATTGGCGCGCAACACACTGTATAGCAAATCCCAGCTGGTCATGTTCTGCGGCGTGGACTCCCGATGTATTATCTCGCCCTTGCTGTCCAGGTACAAGCGTTGGCGGCTCTTGACGAAGCTTGGAGTTTTGGTTAAGTCGAACTTGGTCATGAACTCTTGAGTGTCCCCACCCATGACAATACCTGCACCTTGATCATGAAGAAGTGGCGTTGGCGACCTCTCCAATATCCTGACATTATGACCGAGCCTTCTTAGAGCAATGGAGGTCATGACGCCACCAAGGGATCCTCCAATCTGGGTCCAGCATGGTAAGTTTATTGTTGAGAAGGATCAGATTCTGAAGAGAAGAATCGTAGGGTACTGACAGTGACAATGTTTAGAGGTTTCGAAGAGCTAGCCATGGTGACTATTGACGATCTATCCAATGAGTCGCAGGATGTTCGCATCAGCCTCAATTCATGTGAGATCTTCTGTGGAGGTCCTTAGTGACAGAATTCATGCGGACTCTGGTTATACGCACCTTTTCTCCCAATCAATTGCCAGTGCAGGTCGAGTGAGTTATGAGAGTTACAGGCCTTGAGCAACAAGGACTATATGCAGAATTGTTGCATGACGAGGTCGATGTTCCAGTACGAGCCGGAGTCTCGGGGATATCTCGTTTTGGTCCGTCGGCGTATCTCGGTCATTGCCGAAGCCATAGTGTAGTCATGATGTCAGACTCACAGCTGCGTCCAACCCACGTAGAAAACAGCCCATCTCCGATTCCGTAGGTGACGGAGCCCGCGTTTGCAAATGCCCTTACTCATTCTTCTACCAGATTCGCGTACAGTAGTATTGTTGCCTATCGGACCAAATCTTGTGCTTCTAGGGACCAAATTTCCGTGGCCGGTGCAAGTGCACGCTGACGGCTTTGTCAAGAGACCAACGCCCGGGCTGAGGCATGGAAGTGTCAAGAATGACCAGATGCCGCCAATACACGCCAAATCTTGACACCTGCTGGCCTTAAGGCAAGCGCCAGGCAATGGCCTGATGCAATTTGAACGCCAACTCTCAGGGTACTTCTTAGACTAGATGAATAGACTTGGGCTCTGGTAGCTTTCCATCCTTGAGAAGCTCCCCATGCATCGCGCCATGAACGTATGCTTCTCCTACGAACCAGTACGGGCGTTCAGGCGGAGTCACAGTCTCGAACCATTTGGGTTGGAATTTCCGCAAGACAAAAGGCACTCGACCACCCTCGAGCAGCCATACTTCATCCGAGGGCCGAGTGTTCCCCGGACCAAGGCCGAGAAGATGGCTGTCTATCAAGAAAACCCGCCTTCGTCGAGAGACCTCTTTGGAAGAGCGATCATACAGGTAATATGCATCCGTGGATTCAAGCGCCGTGACGGCCTCGCGGTTGATTGAAGTGGTGGGTGGGAGAGGATTGTTCAGAGGAGTATCTGGTAGGGATATCTTCGTGCGAGCCCTTGGCGCCAGTTTCCTGTCTGTCGCCGCCGATGGAGAGCTTGGGATAGCGGCTGATGTTGTCGAGGCGCTACCGCTCATGAGAGAGAGCAAGCAATTGTCCAATTCCTCATCCGTAGGCAGGATTTTGGCAGACTGGATGTCTGCGCGTAGTGATGCAAGAAGGGTTTTCACGCGCTTGACTACGGCTGGAGGATTCGGTGCCGCCGTGATGTTCTTTGCTAGGTTGGCAAGCAGCCAAGTGCGGAAGTATTGGCCGTAAACTTCTGGTGCAGGATGAAACCGAGGCTTTCTTTCGTTGGTGTCCGCGATCAGTGTGCGCCAGAGCACTTCTGCTTGGCTCTGGTCAGGAACTTTGCCGATGGTTAGTCTGTCGGCCATGGCAAGGCACTCAATGTTGTCGGGTTCGCTATCGCCCAAGCGGCTGAAGGTAGAAATCTCCTGCACAGTTCCGATACATGTCCCTATCAACTGGATCGCCGCACACTCTCTCTGACCCCGGCGGAAATGCGTCATATCTCGAGAGATCACCTTGGTCTGTTCGCCTGATGCCCCGAAGAAGTTTCCATCCCCGAGATGTGCAAGCGGGAGCTGCGACAACGCGGCCGCGTAGTTTGGAACCCAAGATGGGAGGCTGGAGTCATCTTGAAACCACCGGTCCTCAACTTGGGAAAGCACCGAGAGATGCGGTATGTGCCTCAAGAGCTGAGCAGTAAGAATGGTGTAGACGTGGTGATGCTCCTGCGAGTAGTCCGGCCGAAGAGCCTCCATGATCGTTCCATCCATGCCAATCGGCTGGAATCGCAGTACGAGACCGAGAAATGCGTATATTTGATCTCTTGAATCGGAGGCCTGAAAACGACGCCCCTCCTGGACCAGGTACTTAAGGTAGGCCAACCACCGTTCGGGAGGGGTGCGAACGCCGTCCACGTTATCGAAGAGGCTCACAAACCGTTTGTCGTCCAGGCCGCCCGAAAGAACTTGGCGGCGATATTCGAGAAGGTTGTCTGCTTCGTCTCCGATACCAATAATGCCGGATCCACCGCTGGCGGCGGCAATGGACGCCAACGCATGCCTCCAGCCGTTGCGTCGGACGAGGGCCCCAATGGTGGACATGTCCTCCCACTCTACGGTTCTGGGGCCGCAGTAAAACACGATATCTCGGGCAAGTGCTACCTCCTGAACGACCCAGGCTCTACGGAAGTATCTTCGGCGTCTGAAGAAGGCAAAATACTGATTCCATTTGCTACACCAATCCTCCCACCCCGGTCTCCAGAAGCTGTTCACGAACGCTCGATCCAACGGATTCTGGTGATCCAAGGGCTCGGCACTTGACGAGGCTTGGAAGTCCGAGTCGCACTGCGCCAAGTCTTTGCGGAATTGAGAGAAGTTTGGAATCCCGTACGAGTCCGGCCCAAGCCAGATCAAGACTCTCGTGGCCGTGGCGTAGATGTCGCCCATCAGTAGCACCTGCATTCCTTTTTCCTCATGATCATCTTGGTTTATACACAAGGCGTCTGCCCAGAGATACGTCACGGTGTCAAACCTGGCAAGCTGTTTCAATGCCTCGAAGAGATTTTTGGTGATGGTGCAACAGAACCCGTCACAGTCAATTTCATAGACAACCGTTTCCAGGCCCTGGTCGGTCTCGTACATTGGGCTGGACCATGTGTACGAGATGGCCTCGAAAGCAGGAGCGTCGTCCAGGCTAGCATGCGATATGGAGCACCGGAGACGTTGACTCTTCTCATCGAAGTTCTTGACCTTCAGCAACCGGATGGTTCTGGACGTCTCTAACGAGCGATATGCATATGGAGACAACCCCAGGGAGTCAGTCTCATCATTCTTCAACAAGTGAAGGTCCCCAAACTCTTTGAACAGGTTTGTACCCGAAGATGTTGATGGATGTAGTGGAAACGGATCTATGCCGTACGATCCCGCGGGGCTCGGCGGCGTCTCTGCATTTGACCTCCGGTTGTTCGATGTGATGCCTACGGCAGAAAGGATTACATCTAGAAGATCCATGGCTGCGCTCGGCTCAGCTTGACCTTGGAGTTGGCGGGACACCCGACTGGCAAGGAGAAATAAAGCGATGCACCGGTCCTCAAGCGCGGGGCTTGTACTATCATCACATACAGTATATTCACGGTCATAGAAGCCTTACACGCACTGTACGATTAGGGTACTAAATGTCAGGATGCCACAGAGATTGGCGAATCCTCAACTGGATATTCAGGACCACGAGAGAACTCATCAGAAACCAAACTACTCGCCTTGAAGACGGCGTTGCTTCTACAAGGGATCTCATGGAATGGAATGAGAAAAAGAGGCCACTACGTTGTAAACTCTTCCCCAGCATTCCCAATTGCGGGGCACTCAACCAACTAGTGCAGCGATCCTAGGGCTCAAAATTAAATTGGACTTTCGCTGGGACCGATCCGAAGCATGATCAATATCCGGTGAAGCGGGCGTAATGCTGATCTGACCATGACACAAAATACGACTCGTAACAGAGTCTCAAAGAGGGCAGAGCTCGGACTGTGGACTCCAGGATTCGCGTTGATCACGCCAATGACTGCTCACAGTCACGTCCAGCTTGGCTGGGCAGAGCGTTTGAGGAAGGACGAAGCAAACTACTGGCCGACGCATATATGTGATCTGATGAGACTATCGAACGGCTTCCGGGGCCATTCGCTCCTTCGTGACGATAACCTCTGTATTTCCTATCCTGCTGAATTGGAATGTTGCTCTGCTCGCGGCACACTTCACTTGCTGATGTGTAGTTCCAGGTGATCAAGGAGACCGAACGAGTGCTTGGCTGCCTTGGAGCTCGAGGCTGCCGAGAACGGACCACGCCTCATCCACGTGAATGGCGACCGTTAGGCGGCCGCTAGCGACGGGAAAGGTCGCAATGGAAGGAACCAACATTACCAGTGCGCGATCCCCCCCGGTGTCGTGTTCCACGATTCCGGTCGGTGATGATGAATGGCCGAACGAGGGGCCTTGCGGGCGCACATCCGGAGAAACTGAGTGGGCTTGAGTTCTCCGCGAGACAGGCCTTCGTGCCAACGAGCAAAGACGATTCGAACAGTGATGTGCGAATCAGCAGTCAGCGCTACCGTCCCAGCGCCCGTTGACCATCAGCAGCACAGACTCATGTCACCCCGGGTGTTTCCCCGAGGAGCCAGGACCTTGGGGACGAGACATTCGGTACCTATGATGCCCCGGTTTCTTAATCGTCCGATTCGTGCTCTAATAATAATTCGCCAGCCAGGGCGCTGAGTCGAGAGTCATAACGAGGCACGGGAGGTCAGAGCTTGCAAGACGAGGTCACTGCTCGGGATGCTGTTGGGCTGGTCATCCAAGCAATACTCAATCCGAGATGCCCTGTCCAACCTGGACCCTAGAGAGTGCCGATCTTTGTGTGAAGTTACGAAGTACTTTTGTTTCAATGTGACGAGCTCAATTATCGGACCAAGTGAAACAAGGGGCAAGCGATGTTTTCGAGACAGGAGGCAAGAATTAACACGCCTGGTCAGCGTTACCACGTATGGATCCCAACCAACACAGCACGAAGGCAAGCAGCTAGTTTGTTTGGCGTGGCAGCAGGGCCGGATAATTCAGTTCCCCGCATCATCATGTTGTGTTGCTGCAGGTTGCAAGCGACAACTGAAAGAGAAGGATTGGGTTCATATACTCCGTAGTTGGACGACAATATTGTGTGTAGCAAAGCAATCTGATCTGAATGTCACACAACGTTGCACAGATCTCACCGGAGCCTGTGCAATTTGACAGGGACAGGACGTGCGCGCTCTGTCTTGCTGCTAGCCACATCCGAGACAGGACTGCAATGGAAAGTCCCGGATCGGCAGAGGCTTGCAACCGCTTCTGATCATCATCTCATCATGAACGGCGTGGTGGGAAAGGGTACAACGTGGTTGACAGTTACAAGCGAGCACGGGCTGCAATTCATTCGCGTATGATTTCCTAACGAGAAGGATTACGTAGTTTTGATGCCATATTCCCAAGAAAGTGCTGGATTCCAGCCCCGAGCTGGGGTCGTCGTACGACAAACCTATTCACCATTTGTAATGTCACTTACGTTCGCCCCCCGCCCGTAAGCAATCTATGTTTTATCTATGATATTGAGCTGCGAAAGCATATGTAGAAAGATATACATGCAGTGGCGCCTGTGGGCTCAACGTTGAGGAAATTGCCTCCATGTAATTTGTACTCAATGTGGACCGCATAATAATAAGCTGCAACGGTAATCTGTAGACACGGGACAGAGAAACACATGGGACGCTGGATATGTACCGAGTATGGAAGAGCGAATGGCGGGTTGAGCTGTCCATAAGCCTGCACCATGTCCATGCATATTTTCGATGACTGAATACAACCGGCTTCTGGTTCAATCGTTCCAGACAATGAGAGGTAACAGTGGACGAGACCATCAGCTCGCCAACACGGAGGAAATATCTTGAATATCCACCATGCAGGGATACAATTCATACATCTGAAGATGCAACCGACCCCCTTACTCTACCCAGATGCAACTCGGGACAATCCGTCCCACTTCGTTCCATCTAATACTACCGTAATAGATGTGCGCACATTTCTGTCTTTTCCATACGTGCAAAGCACCAATATCTGCACATACTACGTAGTACCTCGTCCATACTACGGGGAGTGATGAAACCCCCTCGACGATGGTACGAATGTGCTGGGAGACAGACTGACAGACAGCCCAGACAGCCGGATCACCTCTAGCGGTGGGGGTGGCTCACGATGGAAGTGGGGGACGCAGAAGGGGGTCGCGTACAAGGTACATCTCTGCCAGGCACATCCTCACAAGAGCAGTGGATTTGGACCACTGCGGACGCCGATTCTGATGGTAACCAATACATGGGGTTGATGGTAAGCCACCTACGAAGTGAGTGATATTTGGGAAGCATGTCGGTGCACTCACAGATGAGAAAACATTCTCCCGGTTCCACTGCACAGCACGTAGTATACAGCGGAGCATGTAGCCAAACTACTACCTAGGTAGTTAAACCATTCGGCACTCTCAGCGGTAGTTGGGTGTTTGTCCGGCGAACTTAATATCTGGGGCACATGAAGGGCCGCCGTAAAGAGCTTGAAATGGGCCACCTAGGCCATCCGCGATGTATGGAGATGCTGTGTCGAAACTTATTAGTAACAATCAGTCAGATGGGAAAACCTCCCCCCAACCCTGATAACGAGCTGACCATGCAGTGGAATAACAAGTGAACCAGAAGAGGACTGGACCGAGAATGAGCTTCTGCTTCCAAACTGCCCTAATCATGGATTATTAAAGCCCCCCGTTGCTGCAGCATTTCGAGTCCCCTTGCAGACACGCTACTGCACATGCTGCCGGGGGGGTTAGGGAGGGGGGTTTTAGTGGCTTCCGCACCATATGTGATCCTGCCCGCTAGGGGGCCGGGGCTTGACAAGCAGACGGTTCCAGTCCCTGGCAAGCTTGGATGAGAATGGCATCAACTTTCGCTCCCGAAATCACCTCACCTTCCCGACACGCCTTGACCAAGACAGCCTGGTCGATTGCTTCTTCTGGGCTTCGACAGCGAGGGGGTCGCATCCCCTGCTACTACATACATAATTACTCCGTACGAACTATGTACATGCTCTTGTATTGCAACATGTTCCTGTTCCTGCATCCACGCTTGAATTATCCGTATACAGGAGCTGCTCACGAGCCCATGGGGCCTATCGGTATGGGGACCTCCACTGTATGTGGAGCATAGGGCGAGAACTTGCCAGGCTATCTACTCAGTAACCTATTCGGTCCCCTAACGCGATGAACCGTCGTCTTGGGAGAGTTGATGGTTACGTACCATGCTAATAAGGTGCAGCCGCACCGAGGTCTCCTTTCGTCCCGCGCCGATGTGATCTGATTGCTTCTCGGTCAATTGCCACGGGATGGGGAAAAGCAAGAGGATGCAGCCGGGGTATCGAATCTCCCCCAGACCTCGCTGTGCAGCGTGCTTCTTTCATGCTCTCATTAGTTCCAAGATCCTTCAACTCCACACACTACGTGGTAGACCACCGTGTTCAGATTCATTTCAACTGGAGCCAGTGCCCACAAATAAACGGACCTTTGTCCTGGTAGAGACGGGCGTACAGGCAGTCAGCCGCGAGTCGTTGTCTCTCGTCAATTTGATTCCTCGCTTGCTTCGCCTTGACTCGGACCATTTAGCAGGGTTCGTTGTGCACAGGTTGAAGTTGACTGTGCAAGGAGGCCTTGAAGCATCTACTGTGTAGTCCGTACCATAGTAGTACATACATACAATATAAGACGAGGTCGTGTAAGCGTGCATGCAGAATCTCGGTGTCTCAGGTTGGCGAAGGCCCTTGTATACGTGGTAAGGTGTTCTGCCCGACAGCCAGCACTATCGTCAACACATCAAGTCTGGGGAGCAACCCATCCCGGCTTCCCCCATCATCTCAGGTACTGCAGATTACTACGGATCTAGGTTAGGTTGAAATGTGATCATGTATGTAACATGCGGCTAGAAACAAACGCCCCCCCCCCCCTCGTAGCGATTGATCTCTGCGGCGACACTTTGCCAACACCGCGGCTGGTTCCCCCCTTTCAGATGTATGTGCCGGTTTTGTCTTTTCACATCAACGCGCCATCCAGGCTTGCCCGTCGGCCAACTGCCCCTGACTTTGGAGACGCGTTCCCTTGTTACCCTGTTACCCTGGAACCCCCCCCCCCCCCGCTTATACCCTTGCTCGCATCCATCATATCTGATAGGCGTGTCCAGGGGCAATAGGGTTGTTGGTAGTTTGACCAGGGCCTGGGTCCAGGGCAAATCCATCTGCACAAGCTGCCTCGGAGTGCTGGGCTAGGCAAGCAAGCAAGCTACCTTAGGCTAGGGGGGGGGTACGACCCCCCAAAAAAAGCAAACAAATCCGGCCAGGGTCAAGTTATCGTGCATCCAAGTTTGCCAAGCCATCAACTGGTGCGGAGCAGGAGAAACGAATGGGGTGTTGGGAAAAGCAACGGTGCCCACGGCCTGGTGCGAATCCCATCTTATGGGGACGATGCGGTATGGACAGTGATTAATCCTGGCAAACATGGTCTTGATATCTTATCTGGGCCTCAATCCCGTCCATCCCTCTGCCCTTCCGCATCTGCCTGCTTCCCCATCTCTCGCTCCAGAATTGTTCGATAAATGCTTCTCAGTATCGACGATCGACTCCGAACCTCAAAGGACACAAACGAGGCTGCATATTGCTCTCGTGCTCTGATCAAGGCGCGGGAGATTTCACAGCAAAACTGAGCAGCGGACCCCACGACACTGCCGCTGCCGCCAAGCGAACATCTCAGCATCTGCACCTGTCCATTTCGCCCCTTGCGAACCGGTATATCACATGAGGTAATAAATCCCAGCAATCCTTATTCTTTCCCTTGGACTGAGGAACTGCTGCTGCCCTCTTCTGTGCGACTTCCTTCTGCTTTCGCAGGTCGGGTGCATTTATCATTGCATTGCCAGTGATCATGAGACCAAGGTGCTAACTGTCGCCTTTCTTGCCCAGGAACTCGAATATCCAGTAGGATCTCCCCAGAGGCTGCGTCCGCCGAGTCCAGCGGGCGCAAGGCGACCATCATCCGAGAAAGCCTCGGATACGCGATCGCGAATTGCACCAGCACCACGCGATTGGTCTCGCAGGGCTGCCATACCTACGTAGTACATTCATTCATTCACCCAGGTAAGGGCCAATCCTGGCACCATTGAAAGGGCCCCACCTTATCGGCACTTTCTTATCAAAAGCCGCCCAGCCTGCCCAAAAGTTGCGCGGAACGACAGCTCGATATTCACCGCAGCGCTCGTCGTTCTTTTTTATTCTCGCAGGACGCTCGCGGCAGCACATTCATTTGGCCATCTGTCCGCGACGGGAGCTTTCTCGCGGTCGGAGGACGCCCACTCGCTCACTCGCATATTTGCAGTTGTCGGCTCGCCTAAGGGTGGACATCTCATCTCAGCATGTCCGGCCGAAGCGCATACGTGCGCAAGAAGATCACGGAGACCAAGGGCGATGGGAGGGGCTCGTCGCGAAGCCGGGCCAAGTCGGCAGCCAGCTCGGAACAGGATGACATGACCATTTCGGATTTTCCGCTCCCCCAAGGATCCATTCCCGTCGGCACCGGCGTTGGCACGACGAATGCGCGGTTTCTCAAGTTCTCGGAACCCGTGCGCGATGTTGAGCCCATGACCAACTTCCGCACGGCCAGCACCCCGAGCGTCGGCAGCCAGAGTGGAGGAAGCACCGATGGCCGACGAGACGGAATGGTCGTCGGCCAGTACCCAGGAGCCCCCCTGGAAGACTTCGCCTATGCGCGGGTGAGAAAGCCAACCATCAAGACCGAGGACGTGTCCGGGATCGAGAAATCTGGACTGCGGAGCATGCTGGACCGGAAAAGCGGCGACGTGAGGAAAGGACTGGCAAAGACTTTCGCCTTCAGGCGCAAGGACAAGGATGACAGGCGCGGCAGCGCTGACCGCCACGGCGATTACCGACCTCAATCGTCGGCCACTGTGCGGCAGCATGTCTACGCACAAGAGCCTGACTACGGGTATGACGGTAACAACTACAATCTCGAGGCCATGCAGATGCGGTATCACGGCCAGGAGATGGAGCCCTGGGAAGGCGTCCCCGCCATGTCCCCGCCACCGGCAGGCAGGCTGCCGCCGGTTCCCCAGCCGGCCGTGACACCTCCCATCAAGCGATGGATTGGTGCTGGCCGGCCTGTCCAGAGATGGAACAAGCTTCGCAAAGACCCGGAGCTGTGGGATCCAAACGGCGACGTCCTGGTATTTTTTGGACACAAGGGCCAGTCGCCGCGCCCGAACCCGTCCTTCCGTCTGTCATCCCACATTATCGAAGCGACGGAGTCCAGATATCTCATCACGCTCCTGCGCGAAGGATCTACCGAGGAGGACATCCACATGCCGCCGTCACCGGCCGGTGCTCCCCCGATGCTACGACACGACATGAGAGGGGGCAGCCATTTGCATGTAGGCTACGGCATGGGCCGCAGCGGCCAGCCAACGCCACCGATTTCCGAGGATGCCAGCCTGGGCGAGTCCGATGGGCAGATCTCGTACGAAATGTACTTTCCCACGCCTTCAAATGCGTCCAAGGTGGACCAGCTTCGACATCACATAACCACGCGGAATGTTTTCGCCCTGCTCTACCACGCCTCCCTCGTTGGCATCTCACTCTACCAGGCACTGACCGACCTACACACCCGGCTCGACATGTACCTGCCGTCAGATTCCGACAACGTCGGAATGATCCTCAACTATCTCTCTGCTCGCGGCATCGACGATGTGCGCAACGACGCCGAGACGGCCGTCAGCCTGCTCGCCTGGTCCGAAGGCTCGGAGGTGCGATGGGAGGAGGGCTGGCGCGAAAGCTTCTTGCATTGCGCTGGCATGTATAGTCAGCTGGAGCGAAGCGCCGATTTCAAGTCCATCACACCCATCACTCGCGCACTCCTCGAGCGAGCCTGTCTCGAGACCCAACTGCGAGTTCAAGCCGCAGAAGAAAGGCTGGTGGAATTCCAATACGATGACATGTGGCCGCCGGCTGGCGCCATCATAAACGGACCTGCGAAAGCGGCCGCAGATCGCCTGCAAAAGTTTTTCCTTGGCCACTACACCCGGATATATGGCTGCTGGCCGCCTCTCTCTCCGGCGCAACAGACCGGCACCAACCCACCCGGCTCTCCGAGCGGATCAGATGGCCCGCACAGCGAGGACATGTGGCTGACCAGATCGACGGCCCAGTTCCTGCAGAAGGACTTTGGTGCGCTCTACGACTATCTCGTCAACCGCGACATCGTCTGGGACGGCTCAGAGGCTCGTTCCGGCCGCAAATGGATGATGGTCAGCGAGAATGGAAACAAATCCTTCGACGCCGACTTTCCAGACCTGCCCATGACCGACATGCTGATCGAGTTCGACAACCGGCTGCGATTCCCACACATCCCGCACCCGTATCCTCTCGTTCCAGAGTCGATACCGACCATCCCAGCCAGCACCAGCAGAGAAAGCTCGTCGATGTTCAAAAGCTCGTCAAAGAAGACCAACAATGGCAACGGCAACGGGAACGGCGGCGGAAACGGAGGACGAGGCGGTGCGCTCGAGAGACGAGTGCAGTTGGCTTATACGGAGGCAACGAATATCTACATCCTCGGCTCCGATTTCACGCAATCGGATCTCATTGATGCGTTTGTAAAGTTCGAGAAGGGAGATCGGATTGCGGAGGTTGACCCAGCCGTGGCACGCCGTGGCCGATGGGTGTTGATCTACGGCGTTCTCCAGACTCTGGCCAGCGTTTCCGTGGATGCCCCCAACGTGCGGTATCGAGAAGATGTCCCGTATCATCTGTCCCCTCGCCTGAAGGGGACGAGAGTCCCGCCGTGGAAGGGCGCATCGTCTAGCAATGCACCTTCTGGCGTGGGAGCAGAGGAGGCATCCCACGAGCTCTCACACTGCTGGGCCGTGCAGCGGACATGGGGAAATGGCATCAACAGCAGCAGCGGTGCGGATAGTTCAGGAGGATCAGGAAACACCAGTCCCGTGATTGGCGGCAGCCAAGGGATGACCCGACACCTGGCCTATCCCAGAGGTCCACCGACCACCATCACCAGCACAAGCAGGAGCTCTGCGACAGGGTACCATACGCCAGCCGCCCGATCAGTCCGATCGTCTGGATCCGTTCCACCTTTCAGCTCGGCCCACAGCGTTGTCAGCGAGAGCGACACCGGCAGCAGCATTCGTACGCCTGCATCAAGCAGGCACGGTGCAAACATGCGACGGGTACAGTCCCGCGATAACGTGAAGGGAGGCGGTGGCGGCCCAGGCAGCCTGCGGAGCGCAGCCACATTTGGCGGCATTGACCGCGTTGACGAGATCGACTACCCAATCCGACGTCGAGACTTTAGCGCGCAGAACGACTACAGCAGCGCGTATGGAGGATACGCCCGGTCCAACACATCGTCGAGCCACGCGCCGCCGCTGCCGCTGTCCGGAAGCATCACCGGATCTGGTGGATTCCTAGTGCTCGACGACATGGTAGAGTCGAGGAGGGGGAGCTTCAGCACTGCCATCAGCGGGCGCGGTGGGAACGGCGGGCGACCTCTGCTGGGGCGAGATGGATCTGAGACGGACAGTGTCGCGCCTAGAATCCGAGACTTTGACCTGGACGTGATTGATGACGCAGAGCCATGAGGGATGGACGGGGGCTTGCAGTGCTCGATCGAGATGACCTGATGGTGTTTATGAGTGTCGACCGCGACGAGAGTCTGTGGATCGAGAGATACGGGCGCCTTTGCTAGGCCATGGTAGATGGATATCTTTACTGGGTGCTTGTGCTTATGCGTTTAGCTCCTTCTTGGCCCTTGATAGCGGTTATAGAGGGCATCAAGCCTCACGTTTGGCATGGAAGGGTTTGATTTAGGACACTGGCAAAAGTGGTATATGGGAGGGATGGACGGGTTTGCAACGCGAGGCATACTTCACAGATTTCCACTACTATTTAGGTAGACTGAATGAGATAAGCTTACAAAGAGGTCAATAATTCAATTTGTCAAGTTTACCTGAATATTTGTTCTGTCTTTGGTGCTCTTCTATTGTTTGGTTTATTCAAACTTGCCCCAGTCAACACTGCACAGAACGATCTTGGTGGAGATGTAAGTCGTGATGGATTAATAATGGGTACCTGCCGATTCGCTCCCAAGCAATCAGGCACTGCTCCGAACCACCAAGTATACATCACCGAATCAGTGCCCGAGGCTCGGAATTATATTTCGCATACCAAGGTGTATATGTGATAAAATTTCTCTCCTGAGTAATTAGCTATTTGGTTTGTTGATTTGGTAATTACTTGGTGGCTCAGACATACTACTAAATTAGCACATGGGGAAGCAGGTACAGATAACCCCGCCATCACTCAACCCCGCCAAAATTGTCCTCGCCTCTCGTGCTTCTGGAAGAAAAAATATTTCGTTCCCTCCATGATGGCTGAAGAACTCTCAGCACCCCCAGTATTGTCAACACCAGCAGAACACATATTCGAGGACCCTACTCCTGTCATAAACCCGGAAGATGTACCGCGGTGGAGCGAAGATGACCTCCATTCGACGTACGAGATCGACCGCACCGCGCGGGAGATCAGGGAGGGCGGATGGACTCGCGTCGCGCTGCAGTTCCCAGACGTGATGCTGCGAGATGCGACCTGGGTTATCGAGGCGCTGACCAGGAAGCTGGTCCAGCCAGAGCTACCGGGAGAGCACACAGAAAACGAACATCCGAACCCGACGGCACAAGACTCGACCGAGACGCCGCATCCTACGGTACGGCTGTATATCTTAGCGGACACGTCGTACAGCGCCTGCTGTATCGACGAGATTGCCGCAGAGCATGCCGATGCCCAAGTAGTGGTGCATTATGGACGAGCTTGTCTCTCACCGACATCACGGCTCCCAGTTATATACGTTTTTACACAACACAGACTCGATCACGATGCGGCGATTCGATCCTTTGAGCAAGAGTTTTCGGACAAGGACGCGAAGGTTGTGCTGATGGCCGATATCACATATCAGGATCACTTGGTGCCGGTCTGGACGAGGCTGCAGTCCATAGGTTACAGGAATCTTCTTTCCACCGCCGTGGTACACGACCCTGCCGGCACGATACCCAATCGAAAGCTGGAGAGAACCGGAGCACCCGACAGCGACGACGCCGGACCCGACCTGAGGGAATACGCGCTCTTCCATATTTCCGAACCGCCCTCGGCCCTCCTCCTTGCCCTGCAAAGCCGAATGTCCTCTCTCCACGTTCTATCCACGTCGAAACCCTCCACAATGACGGATCCTACCCAGACGACGACTACTCTTCTTCGTCGCCGCTACGCGCGTGTCCTCACGCTTGCCACCGCCGGCGTCATCGGCATTCTTGTCAACACGCTCAGTGTTTCCAACTATCTGGCGAACATCGATCTCATTCGACGGCGCATTGCGGATGCTGGGAAGAAAAGCTACACAATTGTGGTTGGCAAGTTGAATGCATCCAAGTTGGCAAACTTTGCCGAGGTCGATGGCTGGGTCGTGGTCGGGTGTTGGGAGAGCGGCCTCGTGGAGGATGACGCCGGCTTCTATCGGCCAGTCATCACGCCGTTTGAGCTTGAGGCCGCTCTGATGCCAGACTCTGAGCGCGTCTGGGGAGTAGAGTGGTGGGGCGGAATGGAGAGACTACGGCTGGAAGATCCAGGGACGGATTCTGCGGAGGTAGCTGGCCAGGTGGCAGACCAGTCCCAAGACACTGCATACTGTGAAGGCGGCGTCGATGGCGAAGAGTCGGCACCGCCAGTGTTTGACCTGCGGACAGGAAGGCTGGTCAGTCACAGCCAACCCATGCGGGTTGCAGTCAACGGAGACCCGAGGGGGAGCTCGACTCAACCGCCAAGGACAGATTCCAATGCCTTGACGAAGAGAGCCGTGGGAGAGCTGGCGACCGTGAACGGGGTCCTGAGTCCCGGAGCCGAGTTCCTCAGGTCTCAACGCACATGGCAGGGTCTAGGGAGCGACTTTGCACACGAAGAGACCAGTGCTGTTGTGGAAGAAGGCCGAAGTGGAGTGGCGAGAGGCTACACGGTTGGCGAAGCCGAAGATAAGAGTTAGATGAAGCAACGAGGTCCTGCATGTGTCGAGATGCGGACGTTTGTTCGATTTAATCATATTTATAATTCAAATCTGTACAATGTATGATACTGGATGCCAGACTGGCCCAGCCAAGACTGACGGGATATGGGCATTAAACAACAAACATACAGTAAAGGTGCGAAAGTAATGCTCCGGATGATGGAGAGTACATCGCGTCATCATCATGATATAATAAGGGTCCCAGATACGCCAGCAGAAGAGCCAAATTCTCCCAGCGGCCGTCTCGACGGTTTGAAGCGTCCCATATAGACAAGAAATCCTCCAATCCCCAACTCATATCCATCCCGAGGGTCCTCTTATCGTCCACGCCGCAGCGATAGACCTATGCCGCTCGTCGCTCCAGCGATCCTTTATACAGCGCACCGCCCTGGCCGCCTTAGACATACACCCGGTGGGAGCGCGAGCTGCGTCGGCTGTGGTGGCTGTGGTGGCTGCCGCTTCGTCGGTGGTGGTGGCTGTCGCGAGAGTATTTGCGGTCGGACTGGGCGGACATGCGGTCGCCGTGGAACCAAGCCAGGACGGCCGTGAAGAAGAAGAAGCAGCAGTTCATGATGGCGAAGGCCCACGAGGCCTTGAGCATGGCGCAGGGCTTGTCGGTGTTGATGTCCCAATCCGCGCCGGAGACGCTAAATATGCTGCCGAAATTGGCCTGCCAGTTGCCGTCGCGCGTGACATTGGTGCAGTCGATGTTGCGGATTCCCCGAAGATACCACACGCCGGCGATGAAGGCTCCGACGAAAGCGAGGTCGACAACGGAGACGAAGAGCGAGTTCGTGCTGCTACGGTGGTAGCTGAAGAGGGTAAAGATTGCCCAGGCCAGGCCCAGGACGGAGACGATGAACAAGACGAGGATGAAGTTGGGCGTGAGCTCGTTTCTGGTGACGTATCCGTTCACGAACCACGACAACATGCCGACCACGATAATCTGCAGTCCAAGGGTCAGTAAATGAGGTCTGCGGGATCAACGCGATGCTCGGAGCCAGACGTCGGCGGCCGGAGCTGGCGGCGAGCTTGGTACCAACATCGTGGAACTGCGGGTTGGGTGGTACAAGAACTTACCAGAGTGATGATCTGCATAAAACGCCAAAAGGCGAAAAACACGGCGAAAAACATTATTGCGGCGGGTTTCTGGGGCGATGGCGATGTCGCTTTTGGAGAGAGAGAGAGAGAGAGAGTTCGGTCGGGACGGGGAGAAGGACGAGATGCAAAGGGCGTAGAAAGTGGGAGGGGCAGAGAATTAGTTATATGCGCTCTATCCCGGGCGAGAGAGTTTGCAAGATGCGACGATGCAGGAGTGTGGTGCGAAAAGTCGAGGTGGTTGGTCGACTGCGGTTCTTGAGGGTTCGGTCGCGGGATGGATGTGTGGGAGCTGCTGGAATTGGGGGCTGGGGGGGAGATGGAGCAAGGTAGTTGTGGAAGGGCGAGGGAAGGTCGAGGGGGATTATATCGAACTCGAACGACGACGACGAACAACAATCCGACCAACAAGGATGGTTCCCAGTTTTCGGTAATCTGTAAGGCATTCGTAGCCAAGGTCTGTTGCAGCATCTGCTCCACTCCAATGTTGTTCGCCCGAGATGAGATGAGGCTTCGTGGATGGAAAATCACAACACACAGCACACCCACACCCCCCGTGGAACAGGGCACCACCTGGTCCAGAGCTTCCAGAGAGAATGACGTCGGCGATCGTCACCTCGACATTGCCTTGGGGGACCCCCGTTTCCCACCTAGACTGGGAGCTCCCCTTCCCCGAAAGCTTCCAGTCGGGTTATTTTGCGCGCGACCAGATATCGAACAGGGAATAAAGAGTAAGTAACCTGGAATTCCGTCGATTGTATCGCCCCGGGCCTGGCGAATGACGGACGTCGGGTCTGGCAATACGTATTCTATTTTTTCGTGCTTCTCGAAGCCCTTTTGTCGACGGGGGTTGGTTGATTGACTGATTGATTGATTGATTGTGCTCCATACAGACTGACCTACTACGTAGTACGAAGGTACATCGGCCCCAGGGATTCAAGGGATTCAGGGTCTCGCTTCCCCCGCGACTCCGGGGGCTATGATGAAATTTTTCGTCGAGTTGCTTGGGTGAGCGGGCAAACGAAACGGAAATGGGCGGGGCTGGGTCTCAAGGTTTGTCTTCACACCCACAAGCCGCGTTTACTTGGTTCGGTAAAGGCACAGTACGTACTAAAAACACCGTGGACACCCCCCCCCCCAGATGCACCCTGGACACCCAGATCTTTTTGCTTGTCCAGGTGGCTGGGCGCACGTGTGCAGCGCCATGGGACCCCGAAGTGAGACAAAACGGCCCCTAAGGGACACGATGATACGACCTGGCAGGCCAGGGTAGACAATGGTCGAGGCAATGGAAGGCAAGCTAGGTAGTAAGATGGTAGTGACCTGGATATTTGAGCAGCTCTTAGATGATCGATTAAATATTATAGCCAATAACTTGTGTACTAAAATACTCGAGTTTCGTGTATAAACTTCCAATCTCTTTGTCCCCCCTACCATCTGCCTGCCCATCATCCTACCATAGGATTGACCCGTCTGCATCAGACTGTCATCCCTACTTTGCCCCCCAGTTGTTCAAGCTGGCCGTCAAACCCAAAGTCCATGCATGTGTATGATTGAAATGGAGCAAAGGACACACCCGCCGCTCGCGTTCACAGAAAGCCACCCCGAAACCAATTCATCCAATCTACTGATCGATGATCTACCACCGGGACAAAAATCCATCACCACACACATGCAGGGTCCTGGAACCCCCCACAATCCCATGAAGATCCCCAGGATTCAAAGTCAACGACGTCGTGTCGCCTTCCAGACGACTCAGAAGATTCTCTTCCAACTCCATCCGACCGCCAGAACCCTCGCGGCAGCGTAGCACCCGAACGCGAGCACGTAGGATACTGCGGCAAAGATGATCAAGGCCGTCCAGCCTGCATCGCCCCTGGTGTTCCCAGCTTCCAGGATGGCGCCTGCGATTGGCAAGCTGCTGAGGGTTCCGAAGCTGGCAACCATCATGGCTGCAGACAGCACCCGTCCATAGTCCCGGGGGTCGCAGAGCTGGCCTAGGCACACCGGAATCAGCCCCAGGTTGCTCCCGCTGGCGAACCCAAACAGGACCACGAACGCCATGAGCATCGGCTGCGAGTCCCCGGCGGGCAGCCACAACCCAAGGACAGTGGCGATGCAGAGAGCGATCGTCATCAGGATAACATTGAACCGCCCAATCTTGTCTGCAAGGAACCCCGGGATGAATCTTCCGCACACGGAGCCCGCGTTCAACAGAGAGAGAAGTGTGTACGCATGAGTGGCATCCTGTCCGTGGTCCGCAGCGTACGAGATGATGAAGGTGAGCGGGACGAAGAGGCCCCACTCCATGAAGAAGATGCCTACCGCCGAGAGAGTGAACTTGACATCACAGAAGACAGAGAAATCCGGCCAGATCGATGCCACGCGGTCGCGCGGGGGCAGGCGAGAGCGTATGAAGAGGTTGGCCGGGACGGCAAGCGCCAGCAGGATGAACCCAAGGACTCTTGTGGTCCAGGCGAACCCCAGAGTTGGGAGCAGCCGCTGGAGGAGGATCGGGAACACGATGCCCCCGATCGAGCCGGACGTCGCCGCTATGCCCGTCGCGAAGCCGCGGCGCGCATTGAAGAAGTGCGCGATGGCCGCGTACGCTGGCGAGTTCAGCAACGCCCCTCCCAGCCCGCCGAGGACAGAGTAGGTCAGGATGATTTGATAGTAATCTAGTAAATCAGCTTGATGTTCAAGCAGCAGGGTAACTCGGTTTGGTACTCACTTTCGCAGAAACTCAGAAGGAGCAGACTGGCAGCTATCAGCACACCACCCACGCCGACCACGACCCGAGGGCCATATCGGTCGAAGATTGGCCCGACCTGTATGCCCACGAAGAACACGACGAACAGGTACAAGCTGAAGATCCAGCCGATCTCGGACGACGAGTATTCGGCCAGCTGGTGCGTCGAGAAGTACGACTCAAAGACTGCTGCGGTGTTGATGAGGCCAAACACAGAGAGCATCGCACAGAACGAGCCAAAAACCACGAGCCATGCTCCCAACCCGCCCTCGGGGAAGTTGAGGTCGGTGGAGTGTCTCGTCAGGCCGGTGCCTCCATATTGAAGAGCCGGCGCCTTCTCAGCGTCAAACCCGGGCTGCTCGGGCGTCACTGGAGTCGACGGTGCTGGCTCCGTGAGTGAATAGCGGTTGTTTAAGCAGGTGTCCTCTGCGCCGCGGTCGATATATGTCATGTATTGAGGGGGAAACACTTTTTGGTTGTGTGTAGTCTAGGACTCGGGATTTGAAATATTTTAACTCTTGCTTTTCTTTTTCAAGCCGGTCCACGGCAGACGCCAGCCCTTATACCCCACACCGCTTTGCCCCAAGCGCGCCAGAGCCCATAGCGAGCTAATAAGACGAAACGTTTATCCGTTCGGCGTCCATACATAAGCGGGATGGCAAAACGTCGTGGTCACCGCTGAGCAACACATTTCCTAAACTATGGAATACCGTGAGCTGTTCTTTGCCACTTTCATCACATTTGAAATCTGGCTGAGTGTCGTGAGCCGCCAGAATATTTTCCTTCGCTGTCATATGGGCAACCGCCGGCCCTGCCCGGATTTGAGATTCGGTCGTCTCCGGTTCATGGCCACTCATTCGGGACCTCTGATTCGTCAGTCTACATGAAAGAATTACGTGGATGTCGCTAGGCACAACCCCACATTGGGGGAACCAGCACTCGCTTTTTGCGTTGCCTGAACGGTGTGACGTTGAACGCCCGCGAATTTCTCTGTCCCTGCCGCCCGCCCGCGCAATGGCCGCGGCATGACTACATCATCAACAGTGCCTGGCTTTGTTGCACTGTAGCATCTTGCTGCGCTAGACCTGTTGGGATCATCCTTTGGCATTCTTGTGTGCCTTCAAGAGTGGTATATTGTCCCGGTATGCATGTAGGTCTCGAGACTAGCTGCAGTTCTGGTTTCTATGCTGAAGACAGTGGGGTTTGATATTTAAGGCCTTGAATGCGCATTCACAGGTATTTGGCGAGCAAAGGATGTGACAATCTCCCTCTGTGACTTTCATCATAGCCTCAGCTCGGTTTGGCTCTCCCAACTCCCGACCGTCGCAAAGCCAGAGCGGGAAACATGCCCATTGATCGAATTTGTACAAAGTTTGGCTGCTCGAACCTCTACGTCTTGTCCAACCTCTTAATCCAGCCCATCGCCGAATCCATCGCCTACCTAGGTGTTTGTCCGATGCGATGCAGTTTGGAAGAGCTCAGAATGGTTGCCTAGTCGGGATAGGTGCTATGAAACACATGCTGGTTGCTCCTCGTGGGCTGCAATTATGATATCACGAGCCCCAGGCAGCCAAATGAGGTGAGGCCTCGCCGGTTTCCTGTGGACTTGGCTGGCATGGTCGTAGAACCGGAGCCCTTGGAGGCAATAAAATAACGCCAGGCATCATTTATTTGTCTTTTAGTTATTGCCCGTCGACACTGTGGGCGGGAGGCACATGGCCGAGATCCTTTCAGCTGTAGATTTAATGCTTGTTGGTTCGACGCAGCTGCATGTCATTTCCGCACTTCTCATTGGACTGACAAGTCAGGATCATATATCTGCCCATTCCGTTAAAACTTCCGCTTAATCTGGTTTCTCCCCGTTCTTCACTCATCCACCTGTCAGGCAGCAAGTTATTCAAGGGCAGCAACATCCAGCACAAACATATCCCACTCACAACACGAACGTACACGCACGAAACAAGCCAGATGCATAGCCTCCTCGATCTCATTCAGATGATTTTCGAATGCTTCTCAAGCCCCCTACCTCTAGCGCCACAGCGGCCTCGCCGTTATGCAACCCTTGCGGTGGACGGACAATACGGGAGGTTCTGGCGACTTGTTGGGAATAGGGAACCAAGAAGCCAAGGCGCAAGTGAAGGCGCCCTTGAAATATAAGCGATTCTCTTTGCGTTGTGGGATGCCTAGGATCCGCCCCGTTGCTGGAGCAGACAATCAGGTAGAAAAAGATGTGGTTACGAAGTAGGGAGGCTTAATTAAGAAGAATTAAGTAGGAAGCTTCTGGCAGAAGCTGGAGAAGCCGGCCACGGGAGACTCGCCACAGCAGCAGTGTTGCAGTGTTGCAGTGTTGCAGTGTTGCAGTGTCGCGTAGTGATCTGCTCATCATTGATTGCATTTAATGTAAGAATTTGGCTATAAATGGAGGATGCGAGAGTCACCAGACATAATAATGATCCCTTCCCCGCCATCTTCCTCGCCCTTGTGCTTATGCTCTTAAACACTACCAGGCTTCAGCTTGGGCCAAAAGACTTGATTTACTCTGGGTCGTCTAGGCCGACCTGAATCTGCCACGCAAACACATCACGAGTCTTTGTGAGTCTCCTTCCACTCCTTCCAAACAGATGGCAGCCTTTCAGCATCCTTTGGCCAACGTACCATCATGATATGCCGATGAAGGCCTTCGCCCCCCCATTTTGCAAGATCAAGCACAATGTCATAGGCTCTGTATTCTTCAAATCCGCATTTCCGATACAGCGGCTGTCCGAGCGGACTTGCAGACAGAACCACAGGCATCGCGAAATGGTCCGCATAAGGAAACACCCACTCTACAAGCCTTTTCGCTATTCCCTTTCTTATATGCGACGGAGTCAGCGTCGAGATACCGCAAAGCTCAATGCAGGGTAGGCCCTGGAACATATCGTGCAGATTTGTCTCGACCATGTCATTGAGGAGAGACTGCAACTCGATGGCAAAGCCTGGCGGAAACGAAGTCTTTGATGCATTTTCTGCTTGCACATCTTCAGGTGGTTCCACCGAGCGACGACCGAAAGACGAAGTAAATCTATAATCCGCGTGCGCGACGACTCGACCAGGAGCCGAGTCGCTCGTTGTTGGTTCGAGATGTTCCATGTCAAGGTCGCGGACGACCAGATGTTCAGCATACGTGCCCTTAGGCAGGTCATAACCCTGCATCTGCAGAGTCGATATGCGCTGAAGCCGAAACTCCTGCTCGAAGGCCTTGTTTAGTTTCTGCCGTATCCAGCTCTCGGCGTCTTGAGGTTTGACATTTCCCCAGCGGAGTGCGGAGGACGGGGTGCCAGGAAAGGTCGATTGCATGATGGCGGCAAGCTCGTTGACATCGTCTTGCGAGTAGTCTGCTGCCAGACACTGTATCTCTGTGAGTTGCATATTTGCTGTTGAAAGTCCGTGATGTATTTGCGAGGTGGTTCACAGAGGCAATTCAATGTTGAACCAAAATCCGATATGGCTTGGTAGCATTTGGACCCTAAATTCGACGCCACGCGTTCTCCATCTTATTGCATAGGTCGCGGCTTTGTTCGATCTCAAAGGATCAAGGTCCTTCTACATTTGGGCAGACTAAGACGCCTGTTGTGTAATTAACCGGTAGTTTTCCTCTGATCGGTGTCTTTTATGCGCTTACAATGCATGAAACTGACAAAAACGTCATATTATTGGCTGTCAGCATAGAAATTTGCGAAGATAACCCGCTTTCTGGTCGACAGATTGAGTTTCGTAGGAGAGTAACGGGAGAACAAGGCTGTTCTCTCGCTGATTGGGCCAGTCCTGCGCTGTACTCTGCACTAAACATCAAATATTCTCAGCTTTCTCCTACTCTTGAACTGTGAAAGTATGCTTCGGAAGAGAAATCTGCAAAGGAAAGTTGGCAGCAGGTCCGACATCCATGGTAAACCTGCGAAAACTTCTTCATATTATAGATTTTTGGGAAGATGGGAGTTTCCAATGCCCTGAATTAGCCTCGCTGCGCCTGAACAAGTAGACAAGTGAAACGAGGTGCCAGATGGACGGTATTGGTTTAGCACGTTTGAATCTGGAAACTGAGATCGAATGCTTTTCCTTCTGACTACCTATTCTACGCGGGCTTGCCCTCGGACAACATACGCAACATCGTCCGATAGAAATGGCAAGTCAAACTCGACTATCTACCAGATAGATCGGCCCGACTCAATGCCATGAAGGTACTTTCGCTTTGTGTGCCAGGCCATCAAATGTGTATATGTGACGCCCCGAGCTTCGGCAAAGTGCAACTATTCGTAGATTCGCAGTTCCTTTCCGCTGTACACGGGATCATTTGGGTTATACACTTGGGGCGTAGTTTCGTCGGGCTTTGATTTCTCGTAAATTCGCAACTCCTTTCCGCTGTATACCGGATCCGTCGGGTTGTACACCTGGGGCGTGACCACGTCACGTGGAGCAGCCTCAACCTACTCAAAGTCAGTTCAATCTTGCCATGTGACGGTCTTGAATGTAGCTACTTGGACAGGTGCAGCATGGCCAACGGCGGAGAGGATCGCGGCGGCAGTCGCCAGTAAAGCAGTGGAGGTTCTCATTTTCCAGGAGGCGCTTGGCTGGATCCAACTTTGGTGTCTGCTCTGAATTGCGTCTCGGATTGGGTTTGCGTGACTAGGAGGTCCGACCATCAAGACCCAGGAACCCTTCGAGTTTATATACACCAAAAGCCAACATCCCCAGCTTGAGTGTTATCTGGCAAAGCATCTCCGCTTTACTCGCAACTTCACAGCTAGTTACACCATGCTTTGTTCTACCACCTGCCCGACTTGGAATGTTGCAGTTTAAATAAGGTTTTAACGGGCCGCCGTATTCCACAATGGCGTATGCGCTGAATAGCCGCCGAAGATGATGAGACTGGCTCGGATGCTCGGAAAGTTATGCTATAGGTGCAGGAGAACGACACCTCGCACCGTCGGGCCATTCAAGGACGTCTGCGTGGTGGCGTCCACGGATAGGAGGCGGGAGGTCTAAAGCATTAAAGGAGCGCCGACACCAAGGATACACCCACCTTCTTGTTAAAGAGGATGGCGTAAGACTGAGATTGGCTATTTGATGGACAAATCCGATACGAGCACAGACACCTTCTTGATCGGACGGACAACAACAACAACAACTTGTATACAACCACACCTCGTACAGCCGGGCCACTCAGGGCTCTCGTAGGCGACAAAACTGGAAAGGAACTCCAGGGAGGCGAAATGGCACCAGAAATGGACCTTCTTCTTAGAGAATAATTTCATAGAGAAAACTGAAGGTAACGGCGTGTTACTTGGAGGGCTAGGATGAGTGGTATGCCGGTATGTGGCCACGCTGAATATCCGATGCCAGACGCCAAATACACCGAGACACCTTTATGCTGAACCTTTTCATCTTGTCTCACTTAGGTCCCATATCCTATCTCACGCCTTTCGCCTAGTCCTTTCAGTCCATGCATTCTCTGTTGCACTTCCCTTCCTGAGTCTTTGACTGGAATCAGATCAATCAGCCAAACATGGACCACTTGAAGACTGTCTTTAAGTCTCCAATATATAGGCCCTTAACGCCTGGAAATGATCAAGACTTCTCTTCAGATGCCGACGGCTACGAACAGAAGCCGTTTCTAAGAACCTCCGAACAAGGCGTACAAAGGCCCAAAAGACGAGCAGTTCATCGCACGAACTTGGCGCTGTGCTTAAACGTGGCCCTTTTGCTAGTCAATGCAGCCCTCTTCTCGACTTGGATTCATCAGAGATATCTGGTTCTGAATGCTGGCATTCGACTTTCGTCAACTTGGAGCACGTGTTCAACCCAGTTACATTCATACAGAGTGTCCATGCTAATAAGGATGTTACAGGCCCCGTCTTAAACAAACTAGACCTGGAAATGACAACAAAGACGATCAATGGCACTCTGTACCCGCCTAAGGACCCGTCCCTCGCGCGACAGATACCGAGTCCAGCAGTAGATGCTATCTGGGAGGAGTGGGAACTCACGAGATTTCTGCCAGTCTCCCGGGCTGAGATAGTCAAAATGGGCAAGGACCCAGAAACTGTCGTCAAGCTGGAGGATGAGATGTGGGGTCTGGGAGACGACGCCTACCTGACTATCTTTGACGTGTACCACCAGTTGCACTGCCTGAATACACTCCGGCAAATCGCGTACGGCTCATACTACAACAGATCTTACATCACGCCTGGCTCCGCCACGATGCCTGAGATTCACCTCCATCACTGTGTCGATATTCTGATGCAGGCACTTCAATGCAGCGGGAACACCAACTTGATCACGATGCATTGGGTAGAAACCCAAGAATATCCATTCCCAGATATGTAGGTTCAGCAAATCATTCCCCGTCTCCAGTGCCCGTGGGTCTTGATAGCTGACTTGACTCGCCGTATAGGTCAGTGAACCGCCAGTGCATCAACTTCGATAAGTTGACTGACTGGCGGCTGAAGAACACACTCAATGACACCAAATACGTCGATGTCATGAAGAAGCCGGAAGGCGTAAAAGAGAGGAAGATGGCAGATGCATATTATGCCTACTATAATACTCCAAGTCCAAATCATCCAGGAGGAGCATTTCCGGACGAGGATTTCAACATATAAGAAGAGGTCAGAGAGTCACTGGGCAGGCTGTCTAGAAGGAACGTTGCAATATCGCTTTGGTCGTTCAGTCCCTGGCGTGAATGGTGGGCAAATCTCATAGAGCCATCGATTATTGCCAAGACTCAAAGCATAGTCTGGTTTAAATAACTAGCGGGTCACAAAGACATCTCTCAGAAACGGATGCCATTGCTTTAGGCCCGGGACAATAGCTATCGGAGTCAGTAGTCTGATGGTTGTACATAGCTAGTCACGTTCGCGTATGCAAGATTGTATTGCAATACCTGCACAATCCTATTATTGCACCACAGTCATACATTGTCACCTAATTTGAATCATCCCCTCAGCTTCTTTGTGGTTACTGCCACTTCCAGGGTTGAACGAATGCTGGGGTCTCTAAGATTAAATCACGTGTGGTCGTGACAAGGGCACTCAGCCATTGCGTCAGACCATAACACTGGAAGAACTTCAAACGGAGCTGCAGAAGCTTGACTTGACTACCCTGCTTCAATCATCTTTCCTAATGCCATACATGTAGAACTTTGAGACTCGCTGTCGAACTAGTACGTACATCGACTCCCACTCATCATGGCCCGGACGCGATCGACAACAGCCGCCGACCAAGACGCGTCCTCGACATCTCGCCCAACAAATTCAGCAAGCTCCACGAAGCGGAAGCGCGATGTCCCGGACGAGACTGGTCAAATGAGTCTTCAGGAGAAGAGGACCACGGCATCTAGCAGCAGGGAGTTGGGTGCTCAATGGCAGAGGCAATATTACCAAGGCGCCAGCATCACAGAATTTTCTGGGCTGGGTTGTGGATTTTACCTCCTCGGAACGCCTCAGTTTCCCTCTGAAGCTCCCGTCAAAGGCGAAATGAGATTCGAGATCATGTCTGGGGTGGAGGAGCCTGGAAGCGGTGGCATCAGGCTCTGTGGTCCTCAAGACTACTGGAGCAAAGGTCTCGATGCTACATTCATGATGCCTTTCGGACATATTGGTACGTGCAGCAGCATCGCCCTAGAGCCTAGCTCGTGCTGAATGCCCAATGATAAGAATCCTGAATCTTACACTGTCTCAGAACAGGTTATTGTGATTTCGAACCATTTGAAATCTGCTCCGAAGAAGAGAGCGTATCAGATATTCATCGTACCGACCGCTGCCACTGGAACATCTGCAATAAAAAGACAGTTTCCCCAGATCATCTCGTTCAGCTGGCCAGATAAGAAGGCCGATAAGGATCTCCAAGGAAAGAGTGGCGAAGCTGCAGACCGAAGCAAGGACACGTACCTGTCCGTCTTCAAGAAAGTTTTCAATTCGCAGCTGGCTTTCTTCGAGAAGGCTGTCATTGATGCGACGAACCAAAACGATAAGGAGCACACTGTCTGGTGTAGCACGACTTTGCGCCAGGCCAGGGGCACGGATGTTAAGACTGATATCAAGGGTAGGTCGCCATTATCCCTAGCCCACCCTTTATGAGACTAAGTCTGTTTAGGACGTATTTACTTCCTCAGCACTGGGATACTGTTTTCGGCCACTGGAATCACAGTCTACCTACCGTTTGTGTCTCTCGAGAATGTCCTTCTGGTTCTGGCGAAAGATCTTGCGCCTGGCCCTGACAAGTCGGCGCAGGAAGGAGGGAATGGAAGGCCAGTCAGCCTAGGGATCTACTGCAAAGCCACGGAGCCATACTACAGGCAACAGGACGCAGCCGCAAAGGAGGGACGGCCTCATCGCGAGCAATCGACGTTGCTCAGTTTCGTCAACATGCCGGTCGATCTCCTTGACAAAGTACAACAGTATGGAAAGGAGCATAAGATTGAGCTGCAGGCGCTCCAACAGATCTACTACGACTTCGCAAAGAACGAGCCCATGACTGGCTTTATGCCCATGTAGTGATATATGGATTCCTAAACAGGTCAAGCGCGGATGTAAAATAGCAGAGGTAGTTGAGACGGTTGATATGAATTGAGCTGGGATATGCAACCCCTACGTGCGCCACCGACTTAGCTTCATGGCTACTGCCCTCGGATCACCGTAAAAAAGCCAGTTGGGTATCAAGGCCAATTTATTATCAGGGTTTCACCTTCCAGGTAAGAAGCTCAGGTGATTGGGATTGATCAGTACGTCGTAGCGCCACGAGGTCTGTTGGGCGCCTATGGCATATGCAGACCCCTTGCAGCCTCGACCACCAACGACAAGCACTCGGCTGCCGCGGGTGTTCCAAAAAGGCATTCCGTTCCGCTTGCTCCTGCTGTAGACTATTAACCCATGTTTTAGGTATACTCTGTGGCGGGTTATGCATGATAAGAGCAACTCGCCACGCGGGGTTCTCCGCATCATGCAACAGGGCCATGACGATTGAATGGGAACGCGCCAGTCTCTTTGATAACTCCTTGCTGATAGTCCTAGATCCTGAGCATTAGTTACCTCTAGTCAATCAATTCTCTGTTAAGACTTTGTTTGGTTGCTTCAGTCATCTTTCGTCTGCGATCTACGCTCGACCGTGTTGCTCGCCATGTTGATTGCAACTCTTTTCAAAAACTCCTTCAGTTGAAGGGTTGCTTCTCTCAGTCATCCCTTGACATTTCGCTTCGTAGCCCTGTCCAATAGTGTCAGCTGATTGAGCAACGTCTTTCCACTCCATCTCCTGTAGTTGCAACCAAGTGGAATCTAGGATGCGACCCAAGAACCAATTTAGCCGGAGGATCATGGCTGATGTTACACACCTTCTTGGAGGACTTCACCTTCTCTAAATCCTTGCATGTTGTTTCTGCCTTGCATCACCGCCCTCCGGGAATCCCAACTCCACATCCGTCCCGTCTCTGTATCTTGCCGTGATGCATACGGACTACAACATCTCGGCTGCGGCGCTAATGAACCTACCTTGCATCGGCCCCACCGAACTCATTACTCGTGCCACCGAGCGGCGTAGATGCTGCACAAGGCGCATTTCGATACTAGGTCTGCCATAATCCAAGAGTCTATTCAGACCTCGAAACTAAACAGGCCGGCGAACTATATGCAGCCAGGAGCTTAGGGGCTTGGCATTGGCGTAATTTTCAAATTATGAAACCCTCTCGTACATTCTAGAGTGCTGCTCAGCATGAAACCATCGAATTTGGCAGGACAGAAACCGAGACATCGAAACTCCTGAAGTGGCAAAGCCATTTATCAACGGCATCAGCTGGACTTCGGGCTTCGGAACATCCTAGTCAACAGACAAGATTCTCTAAAGTGGCAAGCTGTCTCGCTTGAAGGCCATTGGATCTTTTACGGCTGGACAAGACAGCAAGCAATGCAATTTCCAATGTCACTCGATCTGTCCCGTGGAACGGCCTCACGAGGAAGCCAAGTTTGATAACTTCTCTTGGTGGCGTTGAGATCAGTCGATGGTCATAGAAAGTGTCCAAATTAAATATAAAAGGATGGCCCTCTCCATCATCAAAGTCCACTCTCTTCTCATCATCATCCCAAACATCCCACACAAGAAACCAATAAAACCACTCTTACTCTTCACTCAAAACCGCAGAAATGAAGTTCTTCGAAGTTGTTGCCTCCATCGCCGCCATGGCGATCACTGTCTCGTCTATGGCTGTTGACACCTCGGACACCTCCTACTTGCCTAGGCTCTTCCAGCGCGATATCGAGGCGCGCCAGGACCCATGCCTCTCGCCCTGCTACGAAAAGGTGGGCTTCTACTGCCCCAGTCCTAGTGGCTGTGGTCTTCAATGGTAAGTTTCCAGAACATATAGTCATCCCGAAACAGAGGAGAGCAATGCTAACTTGGAATGCTCTTCTGTAGCTGGATCTGCTGCGAGATCAATAACTACGCGCCCAACTCTTGTGGCTAAATATTAGCTACGAATATACTGAGAGAATTGAAAGGGTGAAAGATTTCTGGAGTTCTTTTGTCTGTTTCTTTCGCAATGGGATGATCACCGAAGTAATTCTGCAGTAGTGAGTCTGCAGCTTGATGACTTGTTCGATCACAGCATTACACAGTCACAAGTTTAGTTCTAGTTGCAGGTTGAGAATTAATTACACACTCGTTTTGCGCTTACCAAAGTCCCTAATGGAGTAAGGGTGCTGCTATTACTTGTCGCCGCCGATGACAACGCGGCTCTGTCGTTTACGTAGGGAGACGCGCACGACAAACTCGACTGTTGGCGATAATGTAGACATATATGGCAGGAAGCGCTACAGGTAAGGCAGGAGAACACTACTGCCTAGGTGCTTATTCCAATGCAGTAAAACAATGTCAGGGCCACCATATTGCCCGACTGCTACTTAAGCCATGCCCATACCTATTCTAGTATCGCCAGCACGTGCTGTTGGGTAAGGCCGTTATGTTGCGGCATCACACTCCGATGGCTGATTACCAACCACGAATATACGAAGAGAATTGACAGGGCGAAAGATTGCTGGGGTTCTTTTGCTTGTTTCTTTCACGATAGGGATGATCACCGAGGTACTTCTGCGGCCTGAGAGCTAGTTCAACCAGCAGCGCTATACAGTCATAAATATAATTCTAGTCTATAATTCTAGTCTCAGGTCGAGAATGAAGCCAGTGTCTTCCTGCTCGTTGCCTATTAGTCGTAAATTCTTTCCCTTCATGTGTTCTGAAATGACTAGCCTGTGAGATGAGGACCTCATCTAAAACTGCAACCATACACTTCGTGATTGCCCATGTAGCATACCCCAACTAGCTGACATGAGACTCGCAAGAACGATTAGATACGCTCTGCCAACGCCGTCTCCCCGAGAATTCTTGGTGTATCTCCTGCTCCAGCAATGACAATGGCAAAATGCGTCCTCTCTGGGCGATTTACTTCCAATATCGAGCGGATACAGCAATCCAAGCACTCCAAGTGGCTTTCTACAAGGTATACTGAACAGTGAGGACCAGTATTTGCAGACGCCGCAAGTATAGCCAGCGCAATGTGGGAGTTTTGGCATCGGAAAACTTCGATAGACTTTCCACCGATCTCCAGGCTCATACTGCGAACTTTGGCCTCGTTAACTAGCTGAGACGCTACTAACTCCGGTCTGATTCTTTCACACGCGACCTTAACTCTCTTCTGTGCTTGTCTGCATCTAATAATACCGCTCCTGCTCGCTATGTGGGCAGCCAGGGTTCCCGGGCCAATGCGTAGAGTTTGGTGATCGGTGAGTCCCGTGGGAATCTCTAAAATGCAGTCCAGCCTCTCCGATCTTTCGTTAATGCTCAAGTTACGTTCTCGGAATTGAGTCCCGGAGTGTGACATTGCCTTTGCTAACCAATAGTCATCTTGCTTGTCCCGCTGTAATAGCGTATGGTCCTCGACTTTGTCGTAGCTCTTCTTCTGATACTGAATCCTGCCAGTCAGAATATGGACCCGGCCAATCGAGTCTTTCTGTTCACAAACGTCGGATAGGATGCCTAAATATGCGCAAATGCCATTCACGCATAGCGCAGTTGTTTTGGTGAAAATTGAGGGCGCCTGACGACCTGAAAACAGTTCCAGTATTGTCTGGAGCTTGACCTCGCTGGCTGATTCACCGCTGTTCGCAACCCCCGTCACATTGGAGTCGACGTCGCGTTCCAGGACGAACCATATTTGCCCCACCCTAGAAAGGTCTTCGACATTCAATTCTGCAAGATGGTGCAAGGCATACTGCTTCGAATAAACCATCTCCAGCCCACTTCGCTTCGGAGTTAGGTTTTTCGTTTCCAGGGAGACGTTCGCCAGGGTTCGTCCAAGGACAATGATGGTCTCAGCGATTGCAAGCAAACAGTACCTGTTGTCGTCTGTGTGCCCCATCTCTTGATAGTATTTTGAGCTTCTAATCGACCCAGAGCTCGAAGCGGAGTTCATTTCCTCGTCACTTCCAGTATATCCTTCATTAACTCTTCCTGACTCAAGGTTTTCGGGTGGCGAAGATACCACCGTGCAGGAACTGCAATTGCATCTCGTCTTTATCAGTGCTACGCAGTTATCGTAAGCTCTTCTGGCACTTGCGACGCTTCTTGCGGCTGCTGGACTCATCGACGACTTTAGTTCCTTGAGTTCAGGGAACCATTCCAAGATGTTGTTCAGATACCCTAGGCCATGAGATTCGTCGCAGTAGCCAGTGCATGCACTCAGTTCGGAAAACGAGAACATGATATCACTTTGAGCTAAAGCCTTGAATAGCCTGGCTGCGCTGCCGATCATCTCCCCCACACCCTGAGTGTTGGTCATGAGTTCCTTAAACTGAGAATGGAAGGTGTTAGATAGAGCGCTTTTCCACCTCACCCGCCCCGAGGTACAGGTTTCATCCGCAGGTCTAAGTTCAGCCTCGAAGAGCTCAGAAACGTCCTCCAACCTATGGGTGTATCCTATGGGCTGCAAACTTTCGCTTGTCTCTCCAGTTGCCTCTCCTGAGACGATCTTGACTTGGACACCGTCAAGATCAAGGGTATTGGAATACTTAGACTTCCCATCCTCATCAAATATCGCAATTCGGAAGTCAAAGAACCATTCAGCCACGGCAGCAAGCCACCCAGAGTCAGCTCCACCGATGACTGTGATGGCCTGCATTTGACCTTGGGAGATCTTGACGAGATGACCAATGGCCTGTGCGATTGACTTCGGTGTGGAGCACGAGCGTACTCTAAGCGGACGTGCGACAAGGCTGGTGCCGCCTGTGCCAAGAGATGGGTCGTCTCGTACCAAATTCATGAGGAATTCGGCTCGAATCGGGAAGGGACTGGCAGCGAGCGTTCCAGCGCAGGCATTCAGCAGGTTCTTCCACTCCAAGCCTGACGGCATATGCTCGCCGTCTACTTGGACGAGTCTTGTGAGCTCGATGAGGATGTCCACGGATATATCGTCAGAGTATGTGTCTTTCAGAGCCGCGCACAGAGCCAGGCAAGTAGACCCTCCTTCTGACTGCGCCATCAGCCTCACCACATCCCGTATGCCAAATCCGAACTCCAGGAAATTTCCAACGCTTCCTACACTAACTAGAGACTCGACAGCGGCCTGGATATTTCTCCTGCCCTTTTTGCCCAGCTTAAATTGTCTGCACAACGCAGTGCCAACCTCACTTGTATAGGGATTGACTCGACCCGCCGCATATCGTGAGAGCACGTCGAGAGGCATGGATAGCGACATTCGAGCCAAATCGGCTACGTTTAGGACTCCAGTGACGGGCATCAATGATGAAGTATTAACACCCGCCATGATTACGATGTCGGAGTAGTGAGTTCTGGGACATATGATATTTGGATCTTTGTGCTTTCGTGTTCGGAAGTTGGTTTGAAGGATCACCTACGCGGAAAGATGCAAATTCTATATCCCATAAGCTCTTGCACGGAGATCTCTAGACTGTGATCCGCGGTGCCCACCTTTCAATCTTTGAGTGTGGATACCACGTAGATAGGCTTGCGTGAACGCCGCCCTGTCCCTTCTTGGGGGCGCTGGATGAGTCGAATATCTAGGACAAATATCTAGAGCGGTCGAAAGAGAGTGATTTTAGACTGCTTCAAGCCGTCAACGCGATGCCTCCGGCTGGATTATGCCTCACCGCAAGTTCGACGGAGGTTCTACGTACGGCTTCTCTCAGCCTCGTCCATCTGCGAATGACAGCGTCAGGCACATCTTCCCAATCCAATCACGTGGGCACCCCGCATTTGGAACTCAATCAATGCTTACTTTGGTTTTCCGTAACTGAGCATCGCGAAAGTACCGCGCTTCCATCCCCCTATCTCGTAGAGTCGCTCCTGGTACATTTCGCTGCGATACTGGACACGTAGCTCACCCCGGCCAGCCTCGACCCTAACGAAGGAGTATGGGCCTTCGTGTGAGCTCGGATGAGAGGAGCTGTATCACACTAGCGGTTCAGACAAGCTGGCGGCTCAAAAGGCTAGGGGCACAGTTACAAACAGGAGTTGTCGACACGAAAGAGATGGAATATTACGTTTCTAACCCAACAACCGGATTTCATCGTAAAGATCCAAATCATAGCCGGTGGCTTTGTATTGGACCTCAAGGTGCGACATGTTTTGAATTGTATAAAAATATCTCATGATAAAGGCCAACCATGTCTTAGTATGTAGACCATGTTAACTGCTTCCTTGACGACCGAACAACTGTTTGCAGCCCTGTAATTACCCTGGAAAGCAATAAGACATAAATTGGACCGAAAACTTGCATTCATAACAAAGCTCATTCTTACACAAGTAGTCCTTTAAGAAACATTCAGCTGCCGACAAGAGCTACTATTAGGAAAGCAGGCGAGCGCAGGGATCTTGATAGCGAGGGCATAAAGATCCCAGTCTGGTAAATTCAGCTCAGTCGCTAGATTATACTGTTTCCCTCTGCGTCATTAATCATTAGATCATTTCATACAATCTTTCCTCCACAAGATTCAGGATAAAAAGCCGACCCAGTTCTGTCCAGTCGAGAGACATAAACTTTACCTCTCAAAGACAGCGAAATTTAGACAATTGACAGTGAGATGAATAGAGATCTCGAGATATCTGCTATAACCGGCATTGCACTGCTTAGGGTCTACAATTGATGACTAGGTAAGTCAAAGCACCCCCATTCCGGCTACCCCCCCATTCCGGCCACCTAAAATCCACACCGCTCTTTTAAATCTTATTACCTTTAACGTTAATTTTCTTAACTAGTTCAATTTTAATTAAGAAGTTATTTTCATAGTAGCTATATAATCTTCTAATGAAATAGTATTCCGAATATGATATATCGTAGGTAATTTTATCTATCATAAGAGGTATAAATATACAAACCACCTTGAAAGAATTAGGTATTCTAAGGGTTATTATCTAAGGCCGAATTGTAGGCTTAAAACTATATAAGCAGGCCGTAAAATCGTAGTAACGTTTTAATAATAGCTAAGAAGACTTATTAGCTTAATAGGTTATAACTTAAGCGGCCTTAGGTTTTTTATTATCGTACGGGATATTAAGGATCTTTGCTTAACGAATTCTTGATATTAATAAAGATCTTTAGCTATTTAGAAAGCGGTAGGTTTCTACTTTCTTATAGAGATATCTATTAGTTAAAGTATAACGAGTAAAACTTATTGATTTAGTTTGTATGAATAGAGTTATAATTATTATTATTAAGCCTTAGTTTTAATATCTTAAGATTCTTGTTATCTAAGTTATTTTACTGGCTAACCGTTAGAATATAGATAAGATTAGACTACTTAAAGGTGCTAAGTAGAACAATCTAATCTTAAGGAGTACGGAAAAACGAGCTCTTTATAAGAAATAGCTAAGATTATAAATATAGATATCGATTGTTAAGTATATCTCTGTTATTAGCAATTATCTATCTTTGTTAATGATATTTTGAGGTAAAAACGTTTAATAGTAATAGTTTCTAACTAATTTAAATCTATATAGAAGTTAGAAATTTATTATTACGATGAAAGGTTAGATAGATAATAATATTAGGGCTAATTAGCTTAAAATAGTTTTTATATCTTAAAGCTGGCTTATACGGCCTTCTAAGACTTAATTATTTATGATAAATAGCCACGGAAGTTATATTATAGTTGATTTTATATAGTAAGTATTCTAGAATAATATTTATATACTTTATTTATTATTTTATAGCTCTTACGTCTTTTAACTTCTAGATTTATTAGTGTTCTCGTTGTTTAAACGAGGTTATTATAAATATCTTAGCCTTTTATAATAATAGACTAACTTAATTATTATTAATAAGCGGAATTTCTTAGCTTATTATAGAAAAGTTAGAATAGATATTTTAATTAGTTTAAATATTAAAGCTAGATAGAAATTTATAAGTCTTTAGCTGGTTAACATAGTAAAACCTTTGATAAACTTGTTACTCCTTGAGAATACCGGGGTTATTACTATAAGCCTGAATTTAATAACCTTATAAAAATTAGTTATTATTATAGCCTAATAGGTTGAAATCCCTACTTAATTAGGCTTATAGATAACTCCTTAGAGGTCTTAAGAAGTTAGATATTAATTAGCCTAATTTATAAGCTATTAAGATGGCGGCCGGACGTAACGGTTATTATTCTAAAAGATCTAGAAAGGTTATAACTCGATGGATATACGGTTTGCTAATATAGAAATATAATTATAAGTTGTTTAAGATCAATTAGCTGTTATATATGTACGTAAGAGAAAGAAGGTTAATATCAGCCTTAATTTGAGGTTTACGAATATTAAAGTTATTTGTAAGACTTAATAAGCGGTTGATGGTCATGAAAGTGATATAGCTGAATCCGTAGCCTCTAGTTTATCTAGTACTGCTCTCGAGTGTATAATAGTAGCAAGTGGTGATGATTCCGAGGGCTCTGAAGATGATGATGATGAATCGCAGGGTTCAATTTAGGGTGGCCGGAATGGGGGGGTGGCCGGAATGGGGGTGCTTTGACTTAATTCTATCAGTTGTCTCCGATTTCTGCGACTCCTAATTTAATAACAATGAAACAATGTTAGCCCTGCTTGCTCCGACTGCTACCTAAGCCATTCCCATGCCCATTCTAGGATCGCCAGCACATGCTGTTTGGTAATGCCTTTGCGCTGTGGCATCACAAGTACTCCCCTTCGATGTTTCATTCCACAGGTTGTGCAGCCTTTGCGGGCCTGCGGGTCGTCTACAACGACAGGTCCAACATCCTCCAACAGTGTGAACCTCTTGGCACGGATGTACCAGTGAGATGGATTAAAGCCCCTGGCCTTGAAAAAGTATGCCGCACTTAGCGCTAAGAAAAGCAAGAGGCTTATGTTAGACGCAAAGAAGTCCCCCTTGTTTGTTGGTAGGGCCAAAGCTGTCCAACTGTTGAAAATGACCAACGAGATGCTGAAGACGAGACCATATGCCGCTCGAATCCACTGCGCATGTGACTTGTATGGATAAAGTCTTGCTGAACGGCTATATCGCTGCCGCATATGGGGGCTGAGAAGTAAGTCTCCGTCCAGCTTCCCGCTCGCAGCATCGTTGATTCTTGAGAAAGGTTAGCTAGCACTTGGTCTGCGATTCAAAATCAGGTAGGGAACCAACTCTTTGTAGAAGTTTAGAAAGGCGAGGCAATTTACACCGTAGGATATCAGAGCTGACGCTACCGAGACCGATACAAGGCGCCCTAGTGTCTGTGCCTATTAGCTTGACATGATCTCTCGCGAGTTGTAAATCGGATGCGTACCTCCGCGGAATCAAACCCTATGGACAGACAGGCACCGAGAACAAACAACCAGCTCACGAATATAGCATTTGTTGGAACGCCTTGACGGGTTCGCTCCAACTGGGACCGCATGTGTTCCGCAATGCGCCATCGCGGCCATGCATCATGGTGACGTGCGATTGCATGCAGTAGACGTGATGCACTATACAATACCGTATTTGCCGCGGTGAAAGCCGAGAAGATGCAGAAGAGGTTCAGCAGGTGAGGCATAAAATGGGCTTGCTCACGGACTGCACCGATGGCGAGAATGCCCTTCTGACTATCCGTGAGGTTAATTGTCTCGCCATACAAGGAACTGTAATCGCATGACTTGTTTAGTCCCAAGGAGAAGACGGCCAGTAGATAGAGGACCATAACTCTCATCGCGATTTTCTGAGACGAAAGCTTAACCGTCTCCTCCAGACGAAGGTTCTTGTTCTCCGCTGCAGTCATAAGGATGATTTCCCAGCCCATGAGCGAGAAGCAACAGGTTGTAACTGAAGTCCAAAATGGGGCAAGCGTCCCTGGGGAATCTGCGTAGGACCCAGGAAAACTTTGGTGTGTCCAATCTCTCACCGTCAAGTTAGTTGCACTGGAACCCCAGGAGCTCTCATAAGCCCAGAACTTTAAGGCACGAGAACCGGGTCGACAGCTCCAGATGACGTTAGCCATGATGATGCCCACAAGAAACGAAATCTTGATGAAGCCCAAGAGATACTCGAGCTGTCCGTATCGGTGTACCGGGAGAAGGTTGAATATCAACATGACCAGTAATAAGGTCATCATGACTGCCATCAAGACAGAAAGATCTGAATGATGTCCATCCGGCAACCAGTGGGTTTGGCGCTCGGGGTAATCAACTTCAAGAAAGTAAGAAGGCTCCACGTGAGATTTGAGCAACGGAGGTATTGCGAGAATCTCGATCGCCACGACGCTGACCCAGGTCAACCTTAAGCATTTTATTAGTTTTTCGGGCTAGTGATCAAAAGGTAAGAGACGTAGCCTACCACATCAACCAGCCGACTGCCAGGCCGACTGATTCGTCCACGAACCTGTGAGGAAAGCTGAAGATTGGCCCTTTGACTGGGAATAAAGCCGTCATTTCTGCCATGGAGCCCATTACCGACCTTTGAGTGACGCGTGAGAATGCATCAATTTTACCAAGGTCATAACACTTACCACATCAACGAGCCCACCAGCAAGTATACAATGACTGCTGCTCCGGGGCCAGCGACGGATAAGACCTTGCCGGAAGACATGAACAGTCCCCTAAATCTTTGAGCAAGAGTCGTGGATTATGAAAGGATCACTCACACTCCAACCACTCCTGAGAGTGCGATCATATTTACATGATGTTGTTTTAAAGTTGGCCTATCGATATTTATCAGCGTTATGGAACCAGCGGGCTCTTCCGGCGGCAGTTCCTACCTGAGCTCTGTGTTTGTAAAACTCGGATCCTCTGAGATGGCGCCAGAGTCCCTGGCATCCACCAAAGAGCTTGGTTCCTTCATCGATTCAAATAGATGATGCCGTATCGGAGGACTAGGAGAGGCATGAACAACACGAGTTCGAGCATGAGCAGTCCTGAGATAACTTGGAAAAGGGAGTTATGTCGATGGCTGATGTTGAGCTTTCGAAAGGATGCACAGTAGGAAAGGCTGTCTTGGCGCCCAACTGGAGTATTTGAGATTCCCTTGCTGCACTGTCTGGCCTAGCGGCTCTCAGCCCAGAACTTTCAACAGACAGGGGTATGCAGATCTTGATTCGCCACTCAAGCCACCAATCCCAAATAGTATGTCATTTTTGACGAACAACTCACTCCCATTCGCGGGAAACCAAAGTGTAAAAACGAGACTCTCTGGTGTCTAGTAGCCACCAAGTTTTTTCAATCATGCTGCGCAAGGCTGCTGGTGGAACTACATCGTTGAAACCCAATCAACTCATGATCCGTGGCTATTTCACCGCCACCCTCGGTCAGCCAAGGCTCCTTGATGGGCTCCCATTCGAAACAGAGAACCGGGGATGGACTGGGATCCAGTCGGGCTGGCGCTATGCCCGAATTTTCAGGTGGATTGACTCTGGGTCTCTCTGGTTCTCGGTCAGGCTGAGTGTGAGATGCCGAGGGAATGTGGAGGCACGAAGCACAATCCCCATTGCCTTGTTTTCAATACCTCCAAGCTGATTGCTATTCATTCGTACGCTGTCTAGTAGACAAAACGCGTCCAGCAGATGCTATGATGCTTGACGGACATTTTGTTCGTCGCCACCAAATATCACGGTTTCGGAATGGCATTCGGCACCATATGGACGATATGGGAGCGGCTGTCTGGAGCGTTTGAAGATCCATTTGGGGATTTCCAAGAGACTAAATCGCCGGCGATCGCTGGGGACGACGACATTGTTGATTTGCCAGTATCTATCCATTCTACCAAAGATGAGCTTGGAAAGGACAATTATTCACCAATCCAATCAGTTCGCAGTTTTCGGCAATCTCTGGAGAAGCTCGTGGGCATGGAATACGATAAAGAGCTCGACTATGCGAGAGAAACCAGCGCTCTCCTCGGGGAATCCACTCTCACTACTTCAGAAGTCCCGTCCGAAGCACCCTCGATAGACATCAAGTCCCAAGATGACGGGCTGATACCGTATTCCGAATCGGATACGCTCAAAATACCAGTTTCTAGAGATGACGATGGTCTCCAGCTCGCAATCGATGCAAATGGCCATTTACCACTCGAATCACACTCTGACACACAATCAAGCACTGGCGGGTATCTTCCCACCCGATACGAACTATCCGCAGTGCAATATCCAACGCAAAGGAAACCAGTTTCATTTCGCAGCCTCATTTCCAAGATAAATTCGAAGATATGGCGGGGTACCCCTCCACTTACCCCAAAGGATCTTGTTTTCTGCTTCAACGCCGTAGGGACCGAGCTACTTCTGTGGACTAAGAATGGCTCGGAGTATATTGTCAGAATCATCTTGCCTCTCGAGAACAACCAGTGCGCGGCGGGATACAAGCTTGAATTTCGTCCCCCCGCTGCACAAGATCGTCTGACAAAGCCTCACACAGTAGTTCGCCTGGTGGCGGGCGGCACCAAGAGCGTGGCCGCAGTTATATTTGAGGAGAACGACGCCAAGCTGATATGGTTTGACAATGCCGGAAGTCGAACGCAGTTGTTCCTCCACTACACACAGCCTTCATTGGCTCTAGCTGTCTCCAGAGACGACACCAAAGTAGTCCTCGGCTGCGGTGCAGTCATTCACCTATACCACATTGTCGATGGGAACTTGCGCCTGAAGGAAAGCGCCACAGTAGGCTCCGGGACATCTAATGTTTCATTAAGTCATCGCCGTCTTCAAAAAGTCAACTTTTCGTCGGATTCGAAAAAGGTAATGACCGCTACCCAGATCTGCAACGCCTCGAACAGTCATCTTGTGCTTGTCGGCATCCGCGATTGCTCAGCAGCGCAGATGGGACCGGAATTGCGGCTGAATTCAACTATGCTAAACCTAGTAAGTTTGTCCAAGTCTCCACAGCAGCCAGGATATACGTGCAACATCCTAAGAAACCCGACAGGGCTACGCAGATGACACTGGCATTTCAGGTATTTTCTGCGCAGAGGACGTCTCGGTTCAGAAGCTTTTCCTTGCAGCCATGGTCACAACACCATATACTGCGATTCTAGGCCACACAGCTCACAAACATATTGATGTTGCTCAGATCTCCTCAGCCGCGCAGGGCTCGACGCAGTCCCACAACGGCGCATTTGTGTTTCAGAGCGGTCGACACAAGTTGTACCTATTAGATGTGCTCTCCGAACACCTCCAGGAGATAGCCGACTTCTCAGGAGTTTCGGCTAGGAGACGGAATAGAAGCGGAGTAATGGTGGTAGGCATGCCCTGTAAAAGGCAAGTTTTGAGCTTTTGGAGGACCAGCAATGGAATCCTTGTGTTTGCGCGGATCAATCTGTCGAACGGTGCAAGACCGGCTGTATATATCAAAGAGTTGCAGGAGGTTTACTTAGGTGTATCCTAGAGAAGGATGTGGCTAGCCTGCAGATGACAAGTTCCAGCATTGCTTTTCGCAATGGCTGGAGGAGGTAGTTACGAATAGCAGCGGGCCTTGTAGAGCCGACTTTTAAAGGTATCTGAACCGGTCGCATCCCATTTGCGTTGGATACAGGAATGAAACTGGTATCCTGGATGCATGATTGGCCCAGTCGTCCATTGTGTACTCAGGGAAATGCCAGAGTCCTAGAAAGCGAATATGGCAGCTGGAACAGTTCTCCTTGGTGTCCTCCTAACGACCTTGAGTCTTGCAGGGTATACTGCCGCTATTGGCCTTTTCCACCGTGGCCTACACTTGATGGGCATTTCAGCTGCCCTACTCCGCGTATGATTGGGTCTGCCAGATGACGGAGGGTGTCGGGCTTGGAAGATTACGTTGCAAGAGTTCCGACTCAGCCTGAAGCATCATCCGATAACGATCCGTCTCCGCCAGGAGCCATACCTTTTCATACTTCTCTCCTGGGCAAATGCAATTGCCATTATTGCACATATTCTCTTTGGCATCTTGGTATTCTCAAGCATGCTTTTCATTAATACGGGGGATGTTTTGATTGTCATCTGTCGCTGCATGGTCTCCGTCATTATTTGCCAGGTGATCTTGATGTTCGAGATAAGTGGGATGAGCAGACTGTGCGGGTGCAACCGCGAAGGGGCGAGAAGTCCCCGACAGTATGTGACAGCTTGGGGTCTGACTATGCAGAAAGTCGTGGAAGTCACTGGCCAGTACAGGAATAAAAGTCAAGGATTCAGATTGCATCTGTTAGGTAAATCAAGCTATGCCGTCCGAGCTTCTAAAGAGTCTTCCTCCTGAAGCCCATGCTGTCTGGAAGTAGCAGGCCATTTTGATCATGTATTGGTCCCTTTCATGGAAGCATGTTAAAGATGGATAAGCATCTATGCATATCTAAAGGGAAATGCAAGCTGAATGTCGATAGGCTACTTTGATACAGGTTTGTACAAACCGCACATCCGATATGTTTTAGATCAGGATCGACAGCTTGTGTTATTTCTCACTATCTTGCAACATCGCTATTCTGTTCCAGCCCTGTCACCCATGGTCTGGGGAAACAGATTTATGCCACTGGGAATGTGGACATGATTATCATATCTGAAGATTGAATCTCTCTCCTATCAAAGCATAGAAGTCAAGACTAAAGGCTCTTGGAGACTTCGGGCATAGACGAGCAATAATAACCTGCGGCCCAACATCGGCTTCCGGCCCAAACAAAAATAAACAAGCGTCCACAACCCTATCATAGATTCTAGATTATGGATAAGTAATCATTGGTCCCGTATTGTGGGGCCACCCGTTAGCTGTCTCACGTTATCAGTATAATTACACTATGATTGTCCAGAAGTGGATATACTTGGGGGGTTCTGCTGTCGAGGAATTATCTCGGGGACGATGCCTTCCGTTCTAATGAAATGAAGATGACGATTAGTTAATGGTCGCTTTGAAACTACCTGCTACCTTGCTGCAACAATACCTTTGGTTTAGTGGATAGTCATCTGGCAGAGGAGTGCCGAATGCGACCTGCACAACAATGGCAACCGCAAACGAGACTAACTGTAGCCGCATCGTGAGATGTTTCTAAGGCTTTGAAGACAGCGGGGTTTGGCGCCAAAAAGAGGTTGGCTGTAAGGGGAAGTTTTATGGATGAAGAGTCTGAGTTGGAATTTGGACCAGCTGGCTTCGAAGGCCTTCCTATTTATATGCCCGTCCAAGGCAGAGGAATATTCTTCATAACGGTTGTAAACCAGGATCATGAGGGACTTTTGTGCTTCGGCATGAGGTTCAAGTCTAGCTGCCCAAAACGCAACAAATACTCAGCCGAGATTCCACACCGTAAAGCAACACTCTTGAGATATACGCCACTTGGTTACTGAAGAGAGACGGTTGTGGAGAACACAACGATTGGATTGTAGGGAAGCCCACAGAATAGGAACGCTCGTACAGGAGCAAATCAGGAGCATAAGCTGGACCAACCGCATTTAAAATGGCCTGGGATCTTCCAATCTCTGCAAGGCTGTGAATTCGGGACTAGAAGAGAGACGGGGGGGGATGCAGTAACACGGGAACACCCGCACAGACCAAATCAGTAGCACAGGCTGGACCAACTGCATTAATCAATATCTGCAGGGCTGTTGATTTAGGATTTGAAGAGAGACGGGTATACAGTAGCACAGTGATTGGACTAATTAGGATGCCCATGGATAGGAAGGCTCGCACAGAGCGAATCAGTAGCATAGGGTTGAACCAACTGCATTAAAATGGCTTGAGTTCTTCCAGTCTCTGCAGGCTGCTAATCCGGATTTAAAATTCGGTGCGTTACGGCGGCAGGGATGTTTTGAGCTTCCCGGTCAAGTGATGTGACACAGCATGAATTCAACCTTCATGGATTGTAGCGATTCAGAGGTCCGGGACATGACCAATCTGCGGCTGCGGTAGTTCAATAGCGCTATCCATAATATTCAAGTCTATCACAAGCACGATGGTGCGCCCGAAAATCCAGCTCAATTGGTTATCTAAGGAGTGGGTGGTCGAGTCCGACGAGTTCGGAAGGCGGAAAAGGACCAGTTGCCGTTAAGGAAGTCTCTTCTTGTGCAAGGGGAATCATGCTATTTCGGGATCGCAGTCTGCTGGGGAAGATCTCACGGCATCGAGGCAATTTCGCCGAGTCTCTGACACATCTGGAGAGGGCCAAGAACGCAACGGACCGCAACGAAACCCCTCTTTTACTACTCCGCATGGTCACTCTCTCTATGTGCAACATTTCAAGTCGGCAGGGTAGATTTGGTGTGGAGTCTTAACTCTTTCACTAAGATACAGACTCGCAGTAAACGTGCTAATTGGAAACTTATTGGGTCCCGGCTTGCGGCGTTGGCTGGACTACTTGCAGTCTACCGAAGTCTCTTGCCCATAGCGAACAGTTCGCACGTATGCCAGGTAATCATTCGTCTGATATGTTTACTGGACAGTCAATGTGAGAAAGAAAGAAATTATGGCAGAGAAAATCTGCCCCAAGACATCTCAGATGCAGAACCAGTCCCGTAGCTTCATACTACACTCTTTCCTACATCATACAGTCTCGCCGCCGATGCTATCTTGGGTTCGTCGCACCACACTGGGGTCATATGTGATCGTAACACCCGGCGTATTCTTCAACACATTTTCGGCTCCCATGTCCGGTAAAAGTGGAAGTTTTGGGCCTAAGAGCACCGCCGTCTCGATTGGACTCAACGTTACCTCCCTCGACAGCTCCCACCACCCCCACTGAGCAGCTAGAGAGAGAACAATGGCAGCCAAAAGCATAGCCGATCCGCCATAGATCATTCCATAGTTGGACTTGTAATAGGGCTCAGTCTTGGCCCTCGTAGTATTCATGTCCAGAGTTTTTTGCTTGAGGTCCGTCAATAGAGTCGGCTTATTAAAGGCAAGCCGAAATAGCACATTCTCTAGAGAAGATAGCATCGATTGCCTTGGAGAGTCGAAGTGGGCAACACAATGGTGCCCTACGTCTTGGATTGGCATTAAGTGTCTGTGAAGAGAACCTTGATCCATACCACCGTCCTGGCGATCGGCATCCCATACAATCTGGGAGAAATCAAAAGCGAAGTAGTAAATTGTCGCCATAATGGCTGACCAAGGCCCACAGATCTTGCTTGTCGCGTTTTCTCGGTCGTTTTCTGACGTAAATGGGCAGACCATCGTAAGTAGTTCTGGGTTGAAATCTCACAACGTTTCCTGCCACTTGCACGACGTGCTCGACAACTGCTGTAGATATATTGCAGGTCTCGGTTAACATAATGCCATGGCAGTCTTCACCCCAACCCCCCAGATATCGCATATTAACCGTCATCATTGGCGAACCATCATCTATGAAAAATGTCGTGCTGTCCATTTCCATGATCGTGTAGTTGAAACTTGTGTTACCGAAAGCCAATGCAGGACGCGCATATTCTACTGGCGGACTGCAAGTGGCGTGGACACCAGTGAGCTCCAGACTCCCGGTACATGTTCCATCACAGTAGTATGAAAGCTCGTCCCTGGTCTCCAGAGTGCTGTTAAATAGCCAGCTATCCAGAGCGCTGATGAACTCCCATGAGGCCTTGCGGTCGCCGTTTTCAGGGCTACACTGATCTCCAATAATCCCATTATCGAGCTCCGTAAATAAGTCAAGCTTTAAGTTCGTAGCGTAGTCGCTTTCGCTGGACGTTATTCCTAGCGAGGCTTGGAGAAGAGGGTGGTATGCGAAACCCCCAATCGTAACCGTAAGATAAGCCAAGCATATCTTCCAAAAGTTAAGGTCAGCCATTATAGCGCGGCTTAACTTGTGAGGTCGAATATGAATGAGGCTGATATGGTGAATGTATGCAGTAGATACACCTTTTCTTGCGCTAAGCCACCAGTTGAACGCGATAGTTGTCGAGAGTGATAGCCCGAGCAAGAATGGAACGGCAGATGCCAATATGGCAACAATGACTGTTGGCTGGAAATACAGGTTCCAAGAAACCTGGGCCGTGTTGTCTGCTACATGCACGACGACAATTCCGATGACTCCAAGGCCACATGCGACAAGAAGACATACCCACGTAAAAATGACTTGTAGCCACAAGTCACGGCGTGGGTTCTTCGTCATCGTTTGCCTAGCATCAGCTTCGATAATGGTGAGTTTCTGTTTCGGAGAGTGCAAGCGGACGCTCAGGCCATCACTCGAGCTTACCCCAGTTGTGATGGCCTTGAATGCTTGCTTCTCGTCCTGACTCTGTACGACGGTTGCGGCAGTCGGAGTAATCTGAAGTCCCAAGACATGCAAGTCTAGCGGATTAATTGCCCTGTTATCCTCTGAACTTTGGATTGACAATGAGTCCCGAGACTTTGCTTCCGCCGTGGTCTCTGAAGCAGTAACGGTCGGAGAGTCTGAGACTACCACACTAGTTGGACCACGCGCGATATCTTCATATTCGGTTCCCATTACCGCGTTTGGTGACGGCGTTCGAATGGCTTCAACTGAACTATGGGCCATGATTGACAGCTCGTGGTTTGTAAAAGCAACAGTGGACCGTCAAGGCGTTGTGAAGGGTGGAACTTTGCGTTGAAGATCGGAAGGTAACCAGCTACGATCTTCAAGTTAAGGGAGCTGAATCCCTCTTTATACACCGTCTGCAACGAAACTTGAGGCCTGCCCCCTCTCGTTCAACACCCCAGCCAGATACCTTCCCTCAATGGTCTAGCTTTTCACCACTTAGGAACTCGAAAGCTCGCAGGCTTGCAAATTTGAGCAGGCGCGGGATCCGGCCACCATGACCTTGCGAAGCTCAGCCAACTTGCCTAGCACACGCGCGCAAGCTGAAGAAACCTTAGACCTAGCTGACTTGTGGCGGCGGTAGTTTCAATAGTGCCATGCATAACGTTCAGGTCTATCATCCGTCGTTTCACAAGCGTGATGGTGCGTCTGAACAGTCCAGCTCAATTGGTTGTATCATGGTGAGTGGGTGGTTGAGTCTGGTTGGGTTTTGGAAGGTGATTCAACCCAAGCTCTGGTCCAATCCACTTCAGGCCATAATTACCTTTGCACGCAACCTCATCGACACTAAGTCAGGCTGGCTCCCGACTTAGTCCGCTATTACCAATGCAGGGCTTAAGGCTACGCTGACTGCTCTTAGACACTTGCTTTTTGCTGACTCATATATTTCACCGCTAGCATAAGTCAGCGTACTTCGACTGTTAGACTGTACAGGCAAATCTTGCGCAAGGTTTGGCAAGAACTACGTCTCGTTCATGGAGTCTCTTCTATGTGTCTGATCTTATTGGTGTCCTGGGAGAGCACCGATCTCTCGCAGATCACTAACTTGATTAAGCTGCAGAACTGCGCATGCTGGACTTGTTATGCTGGCTGCGATCCTGGGGCCAATCGGGCTGAAATTGGCCGATGCGCTCCCCTGTCTTCGGATACATCCAGAATATGCAAGCCATAAACCCTACCCAACTCTTTGGTACCGAGAGAGGAGGATAGTCGTGTGACACGAATCTTCAATCTCAGTGTGCGGATCAGCGCCCTACCAATATCTAATTACGCTGCAGTATATGGATGGCACGCGAGGGCCGCCGAGCCCAGGCAGTCTAAGAAGCTGCTACCCATGGCACATGAGTTCGAGTCCCTTTAGAAGGGCCGCTGTCATCTGGCAAGGATTTTGAGAGCGTCTAAGATTCAGGATTTGGTCTTACATGGATGATGAATTGGTACCTCACCCGACGACGATCCTTCAAAGTCATGATCGTAACCACTCTCTCGGATCGGCGATCCCAGCTGGTCCTGACTAAGTACCTAATTTATCCATCGAATCTTGGCGGACTGCGAGTACTGCAACCTCCTTGGTTTGTGCCTTATCAAGACACTAGTCCAATTGGTAGCACCCCACCAAGTATGATCAGATAAACCACGAAGATCAACATAACTTGTGTGATGAATTGTACGGGACAATTAGGAGCGAGCGTTGATCATTCTATTTCTTTGCGAAATGGGCTTTCGGAGAAGAAGCGGCAGTCGCACTTGACTTGCTTGACAACTACCTGCGGGGTCTAGATTGTTGCATGAGCCTACAGTTAAACACTGCCCCTTTTACTAAGAGCGATAACAGCATGATGCTGATCGTTATGAGTCCGAACACCCTCAAACTATGTGGATATCATCCACAGCAACATTTCCGTCCTCCACCCATTGCAGCACCTCCCCATCCATGATTCCCTCAACATAGCACTCCCCGATGACCTCGTACCAGCTCCCCGTTCTCGGTGCGCCTTCCCTTGTCACACATCGACCCCTCTCAGCCGCCGTTGTCTCTCTCATTAACACGGGGTAGGAACACCCTGGTAAAACGAAGAGAATATCGCCCTTCCTCGCGGCCCGAACTGTTGCGCCAAGCAGGCGCCTCTCCCTCGTAACGAGGAACCTTTGCGAAGCAATGCCCCAAGCATTCTCCAGTGCGTCTCTGACAGCCGACACGTGTGCACTACTACTGTATCCCTTGATATCTTCCCTTAACACGTCGATACTCTCAGGGAAGAAGTCCTTGAATGTACGACCGTTCCATAGCGGATAGGATGAGTTTCCTAGCCGGAAACGATGGAAGGCGAGGAACGTCTCTAGAGATAGTATGCCGGACCATCCTGCTCGGGAGAAGGCTTCTTCTTCAACAGCATTGGGAGTTGCGTCGCTAAACCATGGGATGGTGAAGAGAGCCCCGTGGTTTTGGCGTTGTTTGCGCGGGGAATCCTCCTTGGTTTTTAGCCTGCCCATTCTCGAGCTCGAGCCATCGCCGCACCTATCGGCACGGTCACCATGCTCGCCATCATCTTCTTCGGAGAATGATTCAACCTGAGAAGCCATCCCTTCAGTGTCAGAGCTTGTCTCAACATCGTCGGCAGGAATGCTTGTCGAGGTGACATGCATGTTGTTCTCGATGATGCGAAGAAGAACCGACCGAAGCTCGTCTATTGAATCTGCGTATTGGTAGAGCGGCCGGCCTTCTGGCTGCTCGCTAGCTTTAATGAGGACATCTATCTGATTAGGGCTAGTGTCATCTCTTAAGCTATCGACGAAATCGATCTTAATGGCAGAAACAGTCAGTATTCGATGATCTGGACTGCACGTCCACGATGGCCAGAAGGACTCCGGGGCATCAATCTGGACCGGCAGAGACACGCCCCCTTTAATCGCCAGTGCATGTGCTCTGTCGAACGGGCCGCTCGCCCTATTCGTCCTTGGCATGCCGCTTCTGTTCTGGGTCATGTCAATGGCCCAACTGGGCAGGTTTCCCACCTTGTCGCTGTGGCGCCTCCCGGCAAAGAGATCGTCGTGGCCCCATACTCGCAGGATAGCTAGACTCAGGTCGATGAATGTGTCAGATATGCTCTTGCTATAGTCTGGTTTTATGAATCGAACAATCTCCTTAGGGAGCAGGCCTAGCAGGCCGTACACACGGTCATGGTCGTCCCCGACCTGGGCGTCAACACCGAGAGTGAGTGTGGTATTCCAATCGTTTAGATTAATGGCGAGGTTCTCGGACCCCGAGCCTCCTAGGCTGTTATACACGTTATCCCAGCTTGCTATACGGAGAGCGTGGATGACTTGCTGGTCGACAGTGGCAAGTGTACCAGGTTCAAAATCCTCCGATGCGAATTCTGGATTTTCGTAGCATTTTTCATGATACAGATATAAAAAGGATCCAATACCTGACCAGGAGAGACGGTGGTGTCCAATGTAGAAGTGCTTGTCCGGAGCGGAAGTCATGAGCTCTTGAATGATCCAGAGACGCATCCAGTAAGGCCGATGCATGAGGTTGACTAATGCCGGCAAGCCATGGACTACGAAATTCAGCGCATTGAGGGGTTTGAGCTTGAGATTGGAGAATGAGGACCACCGACCATCGGCTAGTGTCGAGCCCGACACGTGCGTCGCGACGAAAGACTCAATTGTTTCTATAGTCCGCTCTGCTTCCGGATCGTCAGGACCGAGCCAGACGGTAACCCTCGCGGCTACCTGATAGATGTGCTGCATCATCTGAAGAACTTGGGATTTCTCCTCAAGGTCGCTCTGATTGATGCAGAGCGCGTCAACCCACAGCTTCAATCCTGCAGCGAAGTCTGGTAGACTACGAAAGCTTCTTAGGGCAGATTCAAGGTTGGCCCCAACGATAACCTTGCGATCGTTGACTATGATGGGCCGTATGTCGTCCGCAGAGCCCCAAGTGTAACTGACAGCTGTGAAATCCCCCCAACTGTACCGCGTTGGCTTGGTACCTAACTCAGAGGCAACATGCTGTTTCCAGCCGTCAGATACTTCTCGTTGGCTACGGAACTCCTTCAGAGATTTCAAGTAATCTGAGTATGGTTCAGAAGCATCCAACAAGAAATGCTCCATCTTGCAGCGGACAACATCGTTTTTACCGTCTCCAGGCAGGAGAGTTAGGAGCCGAATTTCTTTTCTGTCAATGTCGAGTGGTTGATAGTCAAGATCCACCACTGGCCACGTGGAGATGGGCTTCGTTATGTCGCCTCCCGTTGTAGCCGAGGCGTCTCTTGTGGCTGGTGCCAGCGGCTGGAATATCCACAAGTCGCGAACGACCGGGAGATGCAAGAGGAGGGATTGGGGCTTGCATCTCGGGATTCCAATACTGATCATCCATTGCGTTGTCTCGGTATGGTTTGCCTGTCGCAGCACTCCATCTCTGATAACCCGAGCAGTCCAGGTGTTGTCTCCGAATTTGGAAGTCTTGCGGGCAGCAGTTTGCAACTCGAATCGAGTAAGACTCCCAGTGCTCTCATGAAAGCACCGACATCTGGTTACCATGGACACGGTGCCGAGCGCAGATTCCTCGTCGAGCCTTGTGGGCTGAAGCACGTCAAAATGAAAGGCTTTAAACTCCTCGTCAAACTCGGCTGGAGAGTTTCTCCCAGTTTTCAATGCCTCATCTCTTTGCTGTAGAGACTTAACAAAGCCCTCGACTCGGGGACGGAATTCCTCAGGAACAAGCAACTCATTTTCAGCAAGCATTGATTGATAGCAAGCAAGAAGGTTGGGAGGATACCGGAACTGGCTCGCCTGGATGGGCAGATCTTTTGGATTCCTGCTCAGTGCGAAGCTGAGAAAGCCATCACTCAGGCTTTCGTCCTCGCAGTCGTTATTGGTGACAGCGCAGTCTAAGAGCCATTCGAAGGCGGCTGAGAGCTGAAAGTTGAGAAGCCGCCCATTCGGCAATCCACGTAGCCAAGGGACGGATTCTCGGATGCGATCGTGGCATGACTGAGGAGGCCCTGCCTCGGGGCTGCCTATCACACGATACTCGACATCGATGCGGGTGCTACCTTTACTCCACTTCTCAATGATGTATTTTGCCAAGAGCATAAGAGGTAAGCTGGCTGTCTTAAGAAGCGTGGAATATCCAATGTTCAGGGTTTCGGCCGTGTCTTGCTCGAGTTTTCTCATTGTACCAACACGATGTACTGACTCTCTCATACGATCGCGAAAAATTTCGGCTTTGTCCATGGCCTCGAATAAAAGCGGGAATCCAGCAAACGCGCCTGGCCATGAGTTTCTTTCGGCTAGCAGACGCACAACCATACTTGCTCGTTCGAACTTGTCACGGCGACTGGTCTCGTGCTCTGCTTTCGAGAACACCAGATCCTGAAGTGCCCCGTATGCAATGTCCAGACACGTATTGCCGTGGAGATCCAAGTGGGTGTAATCCGCACCAGCATCTAAAAGAAGTTCGACCGCGACTGGATTTAGAGTCTGTGTAGCCATCTGCAAAGCTGTAGACTTGGCCGGAGTATTAGCTCTGGCATTGATATGCTCTGGCTTGGAGTAGTGATTTAGGAGGATCTCCAGCAACTCCCGTGCGATAGGGTCTGGGTTATACTTGACGGCGGCGATTTGAATCACTGTAGTGTCCGAGTAATGACTGGCGATGAAAAGTTCGTCTGTGCCCTTGGGCTCTAACGATAAGATAAACCTTCACTTTGGAGTCAGACTGGCCCTTTAGCGTAGCACAGGGACATACCTTAGGGTTGCAGGCAGGTCGTCGACCTGCCGTGCGTGAATGGGGAAGAAAATCGAACCAAGGGGAGTGACCCCAACAGCGGTTATCCGTTGTAAAGATTCGCCGTGGTCCAACAGGTAACGAGCTAGCCCAAATGCACCACGATAGAGAGCGATGGAAAGAGCATCAACTTCGCGATTGTCGGTGATTGTTGCTGGGACACCGCATCTGAGCAATGATTCCGCAAAGCGCTCGTCATCGCAGCGTAAAGAACCGAGGACATGCATATAACTCGCTTCGACGCTCGACAAACAATGCTGAGGGTCTCTGCCGCTGTTGAGGTGGATTGTGGCGCCGTTATCGACCAAGATAGCTAGCATGTCAAATCGACGGTAGTTGAGAGCTTCATGGACAGGTGTCATGCCATTGAATGCAGAATTTGATCGCTGATTAAATGCCTCCAAAGATAGTAGATACTCGACAGCACCGGCAGTTCCGAAGGCAATGGTGTGATGCAGTGTAGAGACTTCTCCCTCTAGCGTATCCATCGTCGGCGTCAAGAAACCAAAATGCCGCAGGATTTCCATGCTCCGATTGGCTTGAGCCTCTCTTCCCGTTCCGTGGTAGTAAAGTCTTTCGAGTTCGAATTGGTCGCCAACCGCCGACGCGAGAAGAGTGCTTGCGCCTAGTGGATGAAAGGAACCGTAATAAAACCTCCCTAGATTCTGGGTGGCGCCCCTCAAGTTTCCTATAGCAACTTGCTCGTCTGGAGACAGAGCTTCGGGTGCGTTCTCTGTGAGTAAAAGCAACAGTTGCGAGAGCAAGAACCAAAGCGACTCGGAAATATGCAGCTCGCAAGCTAGCTGAAGAGGACCGCGAAACATATCAAAGACTTCAAATGTCCAGTTCTGGACGCTAGATTCGTTAAGCACTGCTTGATAGACGTTTAGTATTATTCGCATCGTAAGCGTATCTGAATGCAGAGTGGCTCGTAGCAAGGCTTCCCCCGGAATCCGCCCATTGTTAAATAGCCTTATCGGAGGGCATATGCCGTCCGTAATACTTGCGATCCGCGGTTGCGAGATCAAGTGAAGCCCGAGCACTTTACCGTTCCGCATCAACTCGCACGCGATTTTAGTCTTCGCCTGTTCGCTAGACTCCTGGCCACTGTACAGATTGAACATCGGTATCCAGTAGAGAGCGGACTCGTTTTGATGATTGAAAACGGACACATCAGCGCCAGCAGACAGCAGCAAACTCGCGACGGTACCCTGGCCTCGCTGACATGCGATGATGAGAGCCGTGTCTCCGTTCGAGTTCCGGGCATTGATGTCCAAACTGGATTGCCCGAGTAGGAGATCTGTTTCTTCAGACAAACCGTGGAACGCCGCAATACTCCAATACCCTTGATCAGTATTTGTGGAAAAGAGATCATAAACTAGCTTGCGGTCCCCACGGACCTGGTAAAGAAGAGACAAGGGAGGCTGTGTGAATAACTTACTGTAGCAGAGTGTTGCCGCCACCCAAGCCTGTTGTGGGTAAGGCCCCAGTTGCACCAAAGGTTGCGCACAATTCCACGATACTTTCTGAATTTGCCTCGATTCCATGAGCCTCTGGGCTGCTAATGTGTTCGACGAGAAACTGCCGCCAGTCGGGGGCTTTCTTTCGGCTGATTTGTAGACCGCTCATTAGTTCCTCGACAGGAGGGCTTTCCCCACTTTGCATCAAAGTTGTCTCAAGTATTTGCGAGAGCTGCAGAGCAGAGAGATGGCCATTGTTCGACAGCCAGCGGAGGAGCTCGTTGGCCCGCCCGATGTCTTTGGCAGTCCCAATTCCGTGGAAATGGCAAAGTATTTGTACCCAAGTACAGTCTACAACAAGGCTCGGGGACCCTCCCATGCAGTCCAAGCTTAGAGATTGGCAAGATTCAAAAAGTTGTTCTATAACAATCCAAGGCAGCTTGCGTAGAGAGTGTGCAGGTAGCTGTATCCCAAACCCACGGATCTTATCAGCCATTTCCGCAACTTGAAGAACGTGTGGAGTCTCGTCACGGTTAATGTGGCTTCCAAGTGGAAGTTTGGGGGCATCGTGGTCATCTACTGATGCGTCTCGTGCTGCTAATGGGTCATCGAGGTATCTAAGGTGACGATGTCAGTACACAGCAGCTGATCTCCAAACGCCATCAGTCCGTACGTACAATTGCAATTTTCGTCCTGTGTGTCCTTCCAGAAGTGCTAAAACTTGTCGAAGGCTTCTCTTCCGGGGACTAAGCCTTATCGTGGCAGAAAACAAGCCCATGAACAGTGACATATACCTTTCGCTGAGGAAATCGCGCATCTCATGTTCGACGGCAAGTGGAAGTAATCTATAAAGATACGGTATGCGAAGGATACTCCGAATTTCGATGTTCCTGTGGGTAATCTCCAAGGGGAGATCGAAGATACCGAACGGATACTTGTGCACGAAGATCTGCCAAAACACTAACCCAAGTGAATAAATGTCACTCTTGTAGTCTTCGTCAGACATCGTGACAGATTCTCGGACTTCCGGCGCAGTCCATGGGCTTTCATGGCCTTCCAGCGGCTGGTTGGATTCCCCCGATCGGTGTGATGAGCCAAATCCGCAAAGCTTCGCAACGTACTGTCTCTCTGGGCTGCGAAATACAACAACATGCGTAGGATCAAGAGATCCGTGGACAAAAACAGTCGAGTGGAGGGCCGACAAGCCCAATGCGACATCAGTTGCCAACTGAATTCTTAACTCCATGCCAACTTGAGGTACCGATGTCTGAAATGCTTCAAGGTTCCCCAGCTCTGCCTGCTCAAGCTTAAGCGCGGGGCATATTTCCAGCGGATCGTAGGCGAAGATGCCAAAGGATATGGCGACGAGGGAAACGATGTACTCGCATTCCTGAATACGCTGCGTTGACAGGACCCGTATCTCTTGTAATAAACGAAGCATCTCGCTCTCGGTCGGCGGACGCGAAGCCCAAGGCGAAAAGCTCCTCTTAACGACCTTCACCACGCACCTCCGACCGATTAGAAGTTCGGCTCGCATGTCCTCGCGGACCGCATTCAGATAGCCATCGGCAAGAAGTTCCAGATGGCGGACGTTCTCTAGTGGAATAGATCGCGAGATGGTATTCTCGCCTACCTGTTGCTGCCTGACAAAGTTAAGAAATCGAGGCAAATGACTTGCAGAAGCCACGCTGTCTGAACTAATAGCAGACGCCATTTCGGTTCATGCCAAGGTGTCTTTAACGATATATGGTAATGGAATAGCAGGTTTGGCGTTGTTGGAACCTCCACGGCGTCGTGGGTGGGCTGCGGGCAATCTGCGGTCGGGACTACAAGATCGGCGGTACAGGCTGGAGAGCAGGATGGTTACGGTACCCGACCGGGGACTGGCCCTTTCCGTGAACGCCATAAATACCGCTTGTCTACTGTGTAGCAAACAAGTACGACATACATCTGGATAAGCACGATCACATTTTTAGCATTTAGAAATGGCCTTGAAGCAATTATCAAGTGTTAAAGCGTAATTACACAGGATCTGCTATAATCCGAAAGCAGCCTAGTATTAATTGTGCAAGACTCCCCCAATACCCGCCCAAAGAAAATGGGTAACGTGACAGGCATCAATCCACAGCGAGAGTGATCCACGCCTTATGCGATAGATGCGCACCAATGAAACCAGCCTTTCCAGGCTGGAGCGACGTGCTATCAGTTATATTTTAAGATTCAAAAAAGGCTACTCTGGCGCTTTTGTTGTTATCTAACTTAGGCAACTAAGTATGAAGCCAGTTAGTTCCGGCTGATTGGTCTAAGCTGCTAATATCTAGAGCAAAAGAACTGCTTTGTAGAGTCTGTTATAAATGCTTAGTCTAGCTATAGCTTAGCTCACTATTTAATATTTTAGATTATGGCTTTGAGCTTCTCTAGATTACTGGAATACTGTGGTCATCGGTTCGTCTACCCTTCTCTCCGACATGATTCGTGGTAACATCGCCCAAGCTCGTCAGGGTTCCGTGTGGTCGGCTGAGTCTGCTTCGCCTGCCTCTACCCGTACAGCCAATCTTCTGTTTCCTTGTTCGCCGGGAAGAGCCGCTGTTAAATATCTTTGACCATGATATGGTCCGTCTGGACAACATCACCAATTGCGAAGTCATGATCTCCTACCACCCTGTATCCAAGCTTTTCGTACACCTTTTGAGCCTTGTGGTTCTCTTCCCATACTCCAAGCCACATATGCTTGAATCCCTGGTCCTTCGCGATTTCTTCTAGTTTGTTGGCCAAAACTTTGCCAACGCCCTGCCCGTGGTGTTCAGGATGAACGTATATTCGTTGAAGCTCTACAAAGTTCTCGAGATGGTTGATACACGGTTCGCTCGTACCGCGCGTCAACATGGCAAACCCAACGATGGAATTGTCTTGGCCTGTTGCCACAATCAAGTCTTTGTCGGGATCTGCGATATCTTTGGCAGTCGCCGCGATGCTGTAAGACTCATCTAGGTATGCCTGGAGCTGCTCAGGCGAGACCGAATGTCCGAAGGTAGCTCCGAACACATGTGCACCTAGTGTAGAGATCGTCGTAACGTCTTGAGGGACTGCCTTGCGGAGATTGATCGATTGCGAAATGGCAGAAGCCATGTTCCGTATGTGTACTCAGAAAAAGGTGTAGGAAGGAAAATTCTTGGGATCTGCTCATTTTTCAGCATATTTATTTAGATTGTCTATTGGATAGTCATTGGACGTTAAGCTAACAGCGTTAGTGCGACATGAAGGGCGCCAGGCGGCTAAGGTCGATCATGTTCCAGCGGCAAATTCCGACGGGCAGATTTCGTCAGGCAGCTCGTACTGGAATGTTCTACAATGTTCATTGTCTTTTAGATGCTCGAAGACCACATTGTATTGGGCTTGACTGTTTTTTAGACAAATGATAAGTCGCCGGGCAGTCTAGGATGGTACGGACTACCTGATTTGATCATTTTGCTCCATTGTGCGTGAGTGTTGATGCAAACAGCCTCAACCCAAAGAAGTCTCAGCTTGGAGATGTATCGGACGGTTCGAAGGGTGCTTTGAAACGCTGGCAGGATATTACTGAGGCATTCAATGAGGAAGATCGTCGCCCCTGGGGAGGCATCAGCCCAGGAGCCTGATAAACCCTTTTATTGCTCAAACTTGGATATCGACAGCTCCTTGAATATCGTCTTTCCCATCAGACGGCGGCGAGGCGGATTGAATCCTGGCTTCGTAGGGGCCCATAGTTGAAAGGGTTTCCGTCCGACTGATACAAAGTATATGAGGATTCAAACAGAATCGAATCTAGTATAACAACATCCTCCTGCTCCACCTAGCCTAGCCCTCCTCAGAAGATCAACTCTGCCGCAAAGGAGACTGACCCCTGCGTAGCGTGAGTTTGAACGATGGCTACCACGCCCCTCTTCTTGCTACGACACCAATGCTCTAGATTGCAGTTCACCCTATCGTCCCGGATCAGGCACTCCCTGACGCATTGGCCTCTCCACGCCTCAGGCCCGCCTCGTGCTGCCCTATCCTGAACATGCATCTGCCTAGCTCCTCTTGCGCTTGTTTTCGCGCTTCATCGGCGCCGTCAGGTAACTCGGCCACCCACTCCCGTATCGCCTGGACATTTTCCTGTAATGACGCAACCATGGAGTTCAGCCATGCTTGGGGATCGGGTCTTGGGACTTCATCAACAGGAGGGCTAAAAGTGTTGACTCTGCCAGGGCAGAGACGCTCTGCGTCCACCCGAGAAGCCTCGTAGGCTTTCTGATGGAGAGCTGTCTGTTCCTCTGCATAACGGAGCTTTGGTCCCTCTAGCCCACCGGCTTCCACCTCCCTGCTAGCGGTTTGTAGCTCTTCCAGGTTGCGTTTTGCGTAGGCTAACTCTTGCCGCAGCTTCCACAACTCCCACAGGGGCAGATCGTCGGGCTTTTGGCATATGCCATCAGGATACACACGGGCCATCGCCGCTTCCGCCTCCTTCAGGCCTTTCCGGTACTGTTCGTTTCGTCGCCCTAGCTGCCACAACTGCCAATGCACCTGCCACTCTTCGTCGAGGGTTGTTGCGACCGCCAACCTCCCCTGCAAGAACTGCATTGCCTCACTGCCTTCGCCTTGAATGGATCCCTGATTTGCCCTGACTCTTTGCATCTGTTCCTCCGCGTCCCATTTGGCGCCCTCGGCGGCTCTTGCGCGAATCAAGTCTACCAGAAAAGCGTCGCCGTCAAAATCCATATCTGGCCAGCCGTTTTTGCGGTACAGAGGTATGAGCAGCTCCGATTTCCACTCTCCGCCGGTTTGTTCACCGCCTCCGGGTGTCTCGACGAGTTCATTGTACCACTTGACGATATCGCGTAGGACGTTGACAGCTGGCCGACTGTCCATCTCGTCGTAGACGTTTTCGCCCTCTTCACTGTCTCCTTCCTCTTCCTCATCGTCATCGCAATCTTCTTCGTCCTCGTCCTCGTCCTCGTTCTCGCCTTCTTCATCCTCATCCGCATCTTCATCCGCAGTCTCAGCATTCTCTTCCTCATCATCACCCTCGCCCTCTTCCCCCGGCTGTATCCAAGTATCCTCTTCATGAAAATTGGGATCAGTGCTTCCACCCGATATCTGGTCAAACATTCCAATGCGATGCGTCCGCGCATCGTATATAATGACGGTTCGGTGATTGCCAAGGAGTGATAGAGGCGTCATCCACGGGCGCATAGCCTCGTCTTCCGATTGAGCATAGAAGGGATCGCGGCCTGTTCTCACATCTTGCTCGCATCGGAAGTCGGCAAATTTCCCACCTTGGAAGAAGTCGACCTGCTTTGCGCCTCCCGTGTCAACGTATGGCAGGATGCTGTAAAGGTAGATGACGGCGGGATCCAGTCCGAGGGAATGGTACTTAGGGAGAAGAGCATCAATGTTATGGGGGCCTTCGTGGATCCATGAAGGATCCAAGTATCGCATGCGAGCAAGGGTCCTATAAATGTCAAGCATGCCGTCGCTAACTTCTTGTAGCTGCGCCATGTCAGAAGATGTGAGGCGATCCATCTTGATACCAGACCAGTGTTCGAACACAGAGCGGCTGCCAGAGTGGAATTGATTCTACTGGAAATCCAGTCAGGTAGCATGCCCAGTTGAGGTTGGTCAGTAACACAAAATCCTCCAGGCTCCGGCCTCTCCAAATATAGCCTAGCGGTTGCTCCACCAACATGTGGTTTGTTACCGGAAGGATTGTGAAGCGACCGACCAGCCTTGGCGACAAATTTCCGAACCTTGGGCAGATGCTTCAGATAGTTTGAGGCTGTCTGTGATTTTATGAGCAATATAGGATTATCAAAGGTAACCCTAAGTATCGGTATTTAATTGATGCCGGCCTCTGTTGGCTGCAATGCCTGATGCTATGCCATCATAGGTGCTAACGTTGATTGGAGGCACTTCTGCGAATCAAGGGGTGTGTAACTCAATTCCGGCTCGTTGTCACAGGCAGGAATCTAGTGCCAGCCGAACCTGCCCAATTTGGGAAGGAAGATTTGTTCGAAAACAGAGCTCCCCGGGCAGGCTCGAATTGATTGGAACAGGCCAGGCGTGGGGACTTATAGCCACGCCGGATGTTGCGACATCTCAGCAGTGGTGTCACTTGGCGGGCTTACGTCTATTGTCGGGCACTGAATGATGACACGACACGACACGACACGACAATTTTAACCTTCGTCACTGCATGGTATACATTGCCTTCGTCCGACGAAACGAGACAGTAACAGCGTTGCAGACAGCCTGGCAAGAGATCTCGTCCAGTCTAATTATGATAAAACTAGTATGCTATCTCTATAAATGGAAAAGAGAAAGACGAGGCGAATAACCCCAAAACTAGCCAACAGGGGGCAAATACTCAGTACCGAGTATTTAGTTGAGCACGAATTTAAGTCCCTTCTTCACTTTGGCCAAGGCTCCTCTGGCCTCCACCTTCTCCTCATCCACCGTGTAGAAACGACGACCATTGTCAAGGTCGATCGTGTCGAGAGCAACCCACCAGCGTCCACGCCAGAATAGGCGGCCGCCGAGCCACAAGACAAGGATCACAACGACGGAGACGTAATTGCTGAAGAAGGTCTTTGCGCTGCCAAGCGGGGCCGGGTCGTCATCCAAGGGCCACAGGGCGAGATAAAACTGGACGATGATAAGAAGGATGCAGAGGATCAGGCCATACCAGGCTCCATATGGGTAGATCCAAGACTTCCACGGAAGCTCCTCAGGGGTGCGACCTTGACGTGCCCAGGCGGTACGGAAACGGATATGCGCCAAGCAGATCATTCCCCATCCGAACAGGGTGAACAAAGATGTCAGGTTGGAGAGCCAGCCGAAGACCTCCTGGCCAGAGTTGCTGACATTGAGGTAGGCGAGTCCACCACCAAGGAGCAGGGTAGGGATGAGACCCCACCATGGGCGACCGGTCTTGTCAGCCGAGAGCATCTGCCTGGGTGCCATCTTCAAGCTGCCAAGGCCCATGAGAGTTCGGGCGCCGCCGTAGCCGGAAATGGTACCTGTAGAGATGACCGAAATCAAGACAACGACATTCATCATGTGCGCAAGAGGCAGCACGCCACCCTCGGTGTAGGCGATGACGAAGGGCGATGCAGTGACCTTGGAATTTCCGCTACCGAACAGGCTCGGGTTCTTTGGGTCGAGGTTGATCGTGACCATGAGCGCGCCGAGGAGGTAGAAGAGCGACAGGCGAAGCCAAATGGAACCAACCGCACGAGGGACTGACTTCTTGGGGTTGGCTGTCTCGGCAGCGACAAGGCCGCAGTTCTCGGATCCGGCCATGGCAAAGATACACGTAGGCATGACACTGAGGAATCCCTTGAAGCCATTGATGAACGGGGTCTCGTTCCAGTAGCGGAAGCCAACAGCCGGGTAGGCGCCGTGACCGGCGGAGAGAGTGCTCATGGAAATGATGACGACAAAGATCCATCCGAACTTGATTGTGCTGCAGACGACCTCGATTTCGCCAAAGATTTTGACGGCACCGATGTTGACACCGATAATGACCGCCCACCAAATCGTGATCCATGCGGCGAGGGGAACGGCGCCGGTCCAGTACAGAATAAGAGAGTTGGCAGCTGCCAATTCGTTTGCGATGGTGATGCAGTACGAGAACCAGTAAGACCAGCCCAGGGCGAATCCGGCGGAAGGGTCAACGAACTTGCCTGAGACATACATGTATGAGCGAGAGAAGCAGAGGAGGAATGGTTATGAGGGTTGCGCTGAGAACTTACCGGCCCATTGGACGAAGGCGGAGGGTAGGGGGTACATCACAGCCATCTCGCCGATAGAGTGGGTTACACACCAGACCATCGATCCGGCCAAGCAGTATCCCAAGAACAGACTGGCGGGCCCGGCGTTGGCCAAGGACGAACCAGAGCCGATCCATAGACCCATACCGATGGATGACCCAAGAGCAATCATGGTGACATGTCGCGTGGTGAGCATACGCTTCAGCTCGGTGTCGGCGCCATGGTCGCCGTAGACAACCTCGCCAACGATCTCTTCATGCTTCTCGCCATTGTACCCGGTCAGGGACGGCGCAGGGCTCGCCGAAACGTGTGCCGACGTGTCTTTGTGGGTAGACATGGTGGTAAGCTGTTCTCGAGCGTTGAGCACGACAACGGAGAGAATATCAGTCTCGCAAATTAGTAAGGTCGGGTGCGCATCTTATAGTCTTGCCCCGGTGGCCAAGCGCCGTGTGCTTGCGCCATCGATGGACCCCGTCCCCGACCAGAGGTGTGGCCATGCGCTAATGTGGCCAAGGCGGCGCTGTTTTATTCCTGCTGCCCATCAAGTCTTTGATAGGTATGTGCCAAGAGGGAGACATTATCTTCTTTCCTAAAGTAAGGCATCCTAGTGGTGCCCGGACTTTTTGTGTTTACCTGCCATTGGTAGTGACAGAGATAAGGGATAAATTCGTGGGCGTAGAGCTGCTGAAAAGAGGAGAAGTATATGGCATGCAGATAAGTGCAGGCAGATGTGTGCAGACCGGCTGGTAAAATGTTGCCAGGGGGCCTTCAATGGGACATAACCCGCGAAAGTGAATCTGCCCGGGAGAGTAGTTCTGCGCGGTCCGCAGCCTTCGGTTCTTGACCGCGTAATTAGGATAGCCTTTTAAATCCCCGCTTCGATGCGCGCGCACGTATGTACGTCTGTCTAATCTGCTGAAATGCCATGTATTCAATCTCCCAGACCGGGCGACAGATACAAGTGTTGGTATTGCCTACATGCCGGGACCCCGTCTGATTGTTACCACGCATGTAGGTGTCGCGTTACGGCGCAGAACATGAACAAACGAGATAGATAGACGCGGACTGGGGTAGACTGGGGTTCATTTAATTGGCCTCTACAAAACGGGAGGATCTCGGCCGACTAGTCCTAGAATAGCAACTAGATAAAATCCATGTAGTCTAGAAGTCTTGGCTTTGCTGATAAGAGAATTGCATATACCGAGGTACCTGCTAGGCGTATAACTTCCAGTAGCAGCGATGCACCGATTTGGAAAGCATCACGTGAAGGATCTACATATCCTTGGCCGCCACCGAACGAAAGGAGTGCCAACTTGGAGGCAACCTTGCCGTTGGGTCCTCATCCCGGCAGCGCTGCCAGCTGCGATATCCAGCCATTTCTGGGTCGCGCATGCATGCGTGAGATTGTTCTAGACCATGCACAATCCAGAAAGCCTGGTAGATATGGCAATCATGTTTTGAAGGATAAGTAGGGCACATGACCAGGTAACTTTGAAGTCCCAGGTCAATCCGGCTGCCTTGTTTACCTTTTCGCATGTCAAGAGTGGACACCTTTCATGACTGTCTCGCCTACTAAACCGAAGTCATTTTTGCAATGCTCGTCGGCGGAGTTTGCTACACCTAGCCAGACCAATTGGGAGCTGCCAGTAGTTTTGCAGCTAATGATGACATCCCCATCTCCTTGTCATCGCCGCAGAAGAGGACTGGGCTACAGCAGACGTCGAAGTACTGGCGGCCGATGCCTGTCAAAAAATTCGGCACCATCAACTGGTTTACCTGGTTGACACCGGCCCAGTCATTGGTGAAGGCAAAGGGGAAATGCATAGGCATCAACACGGTCATGATTATCAAGCCAAGGTATAACCTGACTGGCGAACTCCACAACGTCGCATTGCCAAGCTTCATTGGCGAAATCCTTTGTATCATAGATGTATTAGACAAAAAGGATCATCGCGTTGCAAAAGAAACTTACCATGCAAGCAAATTCAGTTATCCACACACGCTTATCAAACCTATTTATGACGGAGACGACGTGGTTTTCCAAGTCTTGAGCACTGTTACCATACCAGTGGAAAGCCATAAAGTCCGGCTGCGCACTATTTGGAAGTGTATTCATCCAATTGGCCAGCCAAACGAGAACCATCAGGACTGGCGGTCACTGAGTGAGAGCCGAGCTGGACGCCTCTGGAACGTAACGGAAGCATGTGGTCTATCCACAAGTCGCGAGCGTAAAAGATATCAATATCGACGGGATCGCTGGCGCTAGAGTGAAAGAGTTTGGTTATGCAGATGAAAGGTGGAAGAATATGGGGGCATATACCTCGAAACCAAGGGTAGTCACGTAGTTCTGACCACTGTTGAGAATAACGGAATCCCACATTGCCACCAGGTCAGGACTGTATAGCATTGGGACAAAGCTGAGACCGGGAAGTCAAAGATGGATCTGCTGCCCAAGGTGACCAGTTATAATAGTAGCATTTTTCCCATGTAATGGCGTTCGGCATATAAGGTAGGCAGTAGGGAAACTCGGACTCCAAGCAAGGCCTGCCTTATTGGGACCAAAGGCTGAATTGGTTTGGGCTAGGACAACTATGGCTGTGGTGGAAAATGCTATGAGAACATTGCCAATAGCCATGATGAAATGGGCTATGATAGTACGGTGCCTGTGTCCGAGGTTCAAAGTAGAAACATGCGAAGATGTGAAATCAGGACGATCACAGTGCGATTGGTTACAACCAAGGACAAAAACAGCGGGCACCATCGACCTCTCAAGAAATTAAAGCGTGTATAATCAGTCTAAAGAAACCCAGGAGATTTGTTTTGGGAGACAAATATGAGACAAATATGTCGACGTGGAACCCTCTATTTGCATACAAGGTCGGCCGCCGGCTGGGGTGGGCTTAGGGCAAGCCGGGTTGTCCTTACAGACCATACCACGGCGCACTACTATGTGATTGAGCGTCGGCAAAGACGAAGAATTGGGCGACCGCTGGACGATGACTCGGTTTCGCATAATGCTCTCATCTAATCGCAAGCCGGCGCCAAGATAAGCCGTATCCGTTAAGCGCCGAGGCCGTGCCGGCTGTGGCGACGTCAGGAAGCGTAAGATGGGATGCGGTTTGTGGTTCATATCTTAGTGCCCTTGCCGGCGAGGAAAGGGTCCAATCTCTTTGAACATGCCAATGGGGGTTTCCGGACTTCCTCTCTAAATCCCCTACATGGGACCGCGGCGTCCGGCTGTCAACAAGACCGGAATATTTTAGCAAGCTCCTATCTTGCGTTCCGTAAGGCATCCCACAGACTGACTGTAGGATTGTTGTGGATCACCGCATTATTGCAACAGTTCACAGTTGTTGTAAATTCCGTTTCACTGAACTGGCCTTCGCCCTGGACATTCGGTGATAACCTAGCCGCATAAGAACCTTGTGTAGTCGTACAATAATCCAGTCACCGTTGGGCAGGGGCATCTACAGCGACTTGCCCATACATCCTTGTTCACGCCTCGGCGCCCACCACATTAGTTCTTAACCAAGCCGTGCAGCGCATCGCGGACGAAGGCCACCTGCATATCGTTTACTACTACCTGGCTCGGGCCCTCGAGGATGTCCATATGACCGGCGCCTCGCTGGACGTGCAGCCTCTTCGGGCCTGGCAGACTCTCGAAGTGACCCAGCAGCACGTCCCTGCCCACCAGCTGGTCCTGCTCCGGCACCACGAACAGTACAGGCGTGTGGTCCAGGTACTTCCACATATGGCGCGGTTCCCACAGCAGGAGGTTGCGGTAGGTGCCCAGCGTCGTGCGATTGACATGGTTGGGGGCCAGCGCGGCGCGCAACTTGTCGCCCACGTCCTGCGCGTGTACAATTCGCATCGCCGCTTCACGGTCGGTGCCCAAGTTGAAGCCGGCAGGGTTCTCGCCGCGGTCCGACAGCATCGGCACGTAGAAGGGCTCGTTGCCTTTGACCCGCGATTCTCTATCCTTAGCCGCTTTGGCAAGCACCCCGCGTAGCTTGGCTGCGTCGTGCGAGTATTCGGTCGCCGGGCTCACGGCCACCACGAAGCGCGCGCGCGGGTCCAGAGCCGCCGCGCACATGGCTGTCGCTCCGCCAAGCGACATGCCCCAGAATCCGACGCCTTGCCGCGGGTCTACTGCGCGGTGTGATAAAAGGAAGCTGAGGGCGTCTGATAGGTCGTCGATCTCGCGGAACGGGTTGATGTCGTTCCGCGGCATCCCGTCGCTAAGCCCCACCCCGCGCGGGTCGTACAGCAACGCTGTGATGCCCGCGGCTTGGAAAGCTAAACCTGTGGCAGGCAGGCCGATGAGTTCCTTAACCGCGTTGAACTGTAAGCGCAGCGAGGCGTTAGCAAATGCACCGGCTCGGAGCAGATCCAGACGCGCAGGGAATTCTGTTTGCACAATGATGAGTCTCGCAGGAATCACCAAGCCATTAGACGAGAAACAAGATCTACTGCATCGGAGATCTTCGGAGAGAGAAGAAGGCGCTGGGGTCGGCAGGATCACTCACTCCTGGGCTCATCACGACGCCGGGGCCCCTTTCCTTGGCCAGATACAACCTGCCTCGCAGAGTGATGCCATCGACCGTCTTGAACTCAACATCCTCGTGGTGCGGCATAGTAGGTGCCAAGATGCGGAAAAGAGGGCTACAAGATGACCGTCTTCAGAAACGACGGTGTGATTCGTTGCCCTGGTCGTGTAGGATCCGTAAGTCGGAATGTTCCCTATTGACAATCTGATTAAGTATGGAGAGGGGAGCAAATTGGTCAAGGTGGAGTGTAGTGTACCGGCGTCGGGCAACTAATAAGATTCCAGAATGAAATCTCTGATGTGCTGCATTCTCTGGGAATGCTGTCGAGTACTATTCAAGCCGATGGGAGCGCTCTTACGGGAGCACCGGATCGATGCACGCCACGCCTGGTGGCACATCATTTCATCTAGTGCGTGCGACTATGTCAAGAGCTACAGGATATCTGTTGGCCACGCTCTGACCATGTCCGAACCCACGTTCCGTTACCTGGCTGTACTGCTGAGACATGCATTGCTAAATACACCCCCGCCCTCACAGTGTCCCTGCGCGGGTTGCCCCAATCGCTGGATCTGGAGCTGCATGCTTGGCGTCCTTCGACAACTCGGCCCAGTCCGTCGATCAGCAATTCGGGCGGCAGTATTCCGGTTTCCGACCTCTCGGTAGTCTCCTGATGATTCGCGCCGACAAACCCGTACCCGGACTATGACTCGCAAGTCGCGACTCGCGCGAGTAGGAGTAGGAAATGCCATCTCCGGGCGAGTGAGGATCCAATAGCCCCGCTGGCCCTGACAGGAAGCGCCGACGCAAACGGAAAGCTACTAGCTAAGCCACATGTGGGGGGAGCCGTCTAGTCTGATGCTGGACCCAGAACTACTGGATTATGACAATGCCTTGTGCGGTCCGTGCGGTGCTGGCCCACCTTGGATGAAGGGGAGATCTGTAGTCTGAGGACCGGATGATGTGGTAGGTTCAGACTGCAATCGGCATGGCTAGGCCGAATCTTTGGATTACATATATGCGAGGAGAGAGGCTTCAATCCCGACTGGCTTACTTGTCTGTTGCAGATGTGACGTGAGGATCCTAGCATCGTGTGTTCTTCGGCGTTCTTATTTGATCCCAAAGAGTCTTCCATCCACGTTTATTTGACTATTTGCAGCGATGGTTCTCGACGGTAACGGCAGAGCCAACGACGATGGACTGAGTCGCCAGAGAAACACCCACGATGCTCACGGCACGAACGGCAATAACGGTATCAGGGCTCTTAACGGGGCCCAGAACACCAACAGCGGCAGCGGTGTATGCATAGTCGATGCCCCGGATGCTGCCAACAGCACTGACGGCAGCTGGAGAAACCCCGGCAGTCATAGCCGGCCCAAGCCGCGACAGTTCATGCAGGAACCCGTTGCCGTGGTCAGCATGGCATGTCGCCTGCCGGATGACTGCAACAGTCCCCAGGCATTTTGGAAGTTCTTGGAGCGCGGCAATATTGCCAGCAATACGCCTCCAGAGACACGCTTCTCCCTGGGTACTCACTACGATGGCTCGCTCAAGGGTCAGACCATGGCGTCTCCCGGAGGAATGTTCCTCCAAGGGATCGACCCGCGCGACATCGATGCGCAGTTCTTCCGCCTCTCGCCAATCGAGGCCGCATCTATGGACCCCCAGCAACGCCAACTGCTGGAGATCGTTTACGAAGGTCTTGAAAATGCCGGTGTCACAATGGAAGAGCTGGACGATGCACCCGTGGGCTGTTTCGTCGGCTCTTTTGCGTGTGACTACGGTGACATCCAGGCCCGAGATCCAGAGAATCGCGCCTCAGCTGCCCAGATTGGTGTCGGCAGAGCGATGCTAAGTAATCGGATAAGCCATTTTCTCAACATCAAAGGACCAAGGTCCGTAGCCTTTTGCATTCCTTTTATTTGTGCACGATTTACTGACTGTCATCATCGCACAACAGCATGACTGTGGATACGGCCTGCTCTGGGTCGCTCATCTGCCTCGACATCGCGTGTCGTTATCTTCAGACTCGCGAGATCTCGTCCGCCATCGTGGCTGGCGCCAACCTCTACCTTAGCCCAGAGCATGTCATGGACCACTACATGGGCGCCAATGGTACTGCTTCGCTCTCGGGCAAGTGTCACACTTTTGACGCCAAGGCGGACGGCTACATAAAAGCTGAGGCCGTGAATATGCTGTACCTCAAGAGGCTTGACGATGCCATCAGGGACAAAGACCCCATCCGTGCCATCATCCGCGGATCAGCCACCAACAGTGACGGCTGGACCGCCGGTATTGCTAGCCCGAGCTCAGAGGCACAGGCCAGAGTCACCCGCCAGGCGTATGCGAATGCTGGTATCACCGACCTGTCACTCACTGGCTACGTTGAGTTTCACGGAACTGGCACAAGGGCAGGTGACGCGGTAGAGGCCAACGGTGTGGCTTCCGTGTTTGCCCCGTATCGTACGGCACAAAACCCGCTGCGTGTTGGATCTGTAAGTTGGCTCGCATCTTTCCGGCTTGTCTAAAAAGCATTTCGCTAACTTTCAACTCTTTCTGCGACTAGGTCAAGAGTAACATCGGCCATTCCGAGCCGGCAGCCGGCATTTCCGGTCTGATCAAGACTATCCTCTCCCTTGAGAAGGGCATCATTCCAGGCAATCCCACCTTTATCACTCCAAATCCGAAGATAGACTTTGAAAGACTGCGGATTCTTCCATCCAGGCTTACCACTAGATGGCCATCAGTCCCGATACGACGGGCCAGTGTAAATTCTTTTGGCTATGGCGGATCCAACGCCCACGTTGTTGTCGACGAGCCTCCACGTCTTGACCACCATATCTCTTCCTACTTGAAAGAGACTGATGATCTCTTCGCGGAGGAAGAAACCACAGCTAGGCCGTACCTGCTCGTGTTCTCAGCCAACGACGATCAGTCACTACAACGACAGTTCTCCGCGCTGGACATGCACCTCTCAGACCCTGCTGTTAGAATCAATCTGCGCGATCTCGCCCATACACTCTCAGACAGAAGGTCACGGCACTATCACCGCGGGTACATCATCTCCAACAGCTCCGAGCTTGACATTCAGAGCTTCGAATGCGGGACTGTCCGCCCAGAGCCTCCAAAGATCGGGTTTGTTTTCACTGGACAAGGCGCACAGTGGCCTGAGATGGGCAGGGATCTCCTTGAGAACTCCCCTGTCGCCGCTCGCCAGATTAAGTACTTGGATCATGTTCTACGGGCCATTCCAGACCCGCCTCAATGGACGCTATTTGGTAAGAACCCCGGCATAGAAAGGGTGTCTGCGACGTACCTTGGCTAATACCATTCACAGAGGAACTCACCAGTGCTCGAAGTGCAGAACATCTTCGGCGTCCAGAGATATCGCAACCTCTTGTAACTGCGCTCCAACTTGCAATTCTTGCAGTGTTCAAGGCATGCGGGATCTCCTGCCACGCAGTCGTGGGCCACTCGTCGGGCGAGATTGCTGCCGCGGTGGCGGCCGGGTCTCTCACTCCCGAACAGGCCATCAAGATCGCGTACTACCGCGGGGTGGCGACCTCGGAAGTCACATATGAGGTACCGGTCGGGATGATGGCTGTGGGGCTCGGTCCTGAAGCCGTCTCGCCGCACCTGCAGGGCACGTCGATCGAGATTGCATGCATTAACAGTCCCCAGAGTGTTACCCTCTCGGGCAGGAGATCCGAGCTCTTGGAAGTGGAGCGGAAGCTGAAAGACGCCGGCTGTTTTTCCAGGCTACTCCAGGTGGACGCTGCCTACCATTCTCGGCATATGGCTCCCATCGCTGGGCGCTACCAAACGCTTCTAGAAGAGAACGTCCAGTGGTTCGATCAACCTGCGGAAAACGCGACCATGTTCTCTTCCACCAGTGGCAAGGTGGAGAGTGGCTCCTTGGGCCCCAGCTACTGGGTCCGAAACATGGTGTCACCGGTTCGCTTTAGCCAAGCCCTACAAAACATGATCACCCAGAAAGACTGCGTCGATCTTCTCATCGAGATTGGGCCTAGCAACGCCTTGTCGGGACCTATCAAACAGATTAAGAAGGCCGCTTTGTCCTCGATCGAGTACGACTGCGCGTGGAAGCGGGGACCTGACGCCCTGCAGACGATGCTTCGACTCGGGGGCAAACTCTTCTCGGTGGGCTTCCCAATCAAGCTCGAGCCCTTGAACATGGATAGCGAAGGTGGCCAGCCAGTTTTCATTGCCGATCTGCCCAACTACTCGTGGAACCACTCGGTCAAGTACTGGCACGAGACGGAGTCCAGCACCGACTGGAGGTTTCGCAAGTTCGTCCACCACGATCTTCTGGGCAGCAAGATCCTTGGTGCGCCGTGGGCCAATCCAACCTGGACCAAGGTGCTAAGACTCAGTGATGTCACTTGGCTTCGTGACCACGTTGTATGTACATCCCTGGCTTTTGTGGCGTTTCCGGTCCCATACTAACATTGGACGACCAGCTTGGCGAGAGTATTGTCTTTCCCGCGGCAGGCTATGTTGCCATGGCCATGGAAGCAATCTTTCAGAAGAGCAAGGCGGTCGGTAGCATTCCGGCAGACACAAAAGTCAACTGCGTGACCTACAAGCTCCGAAACGTCTCTTTCCACCGCATGCTCACTCTGGAAGATGACCGCGAGACCAAGATTCAATTTTCTCTTCAAGCCTGCCCCAGCACTAAGGACTCGTGGCACGAGTTCACCATCTCCTCTGTATCCAAGGACTCCACGAGCGAGCACTGCCGAGGGCTGGTGAGTATCGGTGAAAACGCCAAAGAAGGTAAACCCATCACCTTGGCTATACATGTCCTGTTCCCAGGAGCTAATCTTGATCTAGCTGCTCGTCCCGAAGATCTTGAGCCCCTCGTTCATCCCACTCCGGCGGCACCCTGGTACAAGGCAATGAACGATGTGGGCCTGAGGTTTGGCCCGTCATTCAAGCGCCAGGTTTCTGTCGAGAGCATAGCCGGCTCGCGACGTAGCCGTGCGATTATTGACCTCGCCGTACCGTCTTCCCGCTATCCGCAGAGTCCCTACGCGATGCACCCGACCGTTATCGACTCGTGCTTTCAGACGAGCACGGTGTCGCTTGGCGCCGGCCACAGATCGGCCGTACGGTCACTGATGGCGCCGGCCTTGATCGATGAGTTGGTCATCTTTGCGCACGACGACGGCGCTTGGCCCGACCGCAGCGTCGCGGTCTCCACTGCTGAGTGGAGTGGCCTTGGCCGCGAAGACGACGACCGCCGGCTCATGAGCGAAGTCAAAGCCTACGATGAGCAAGGCGGCGAGATGATCTTCCATCTAAAGGGTCTCAGGTTCCATGCCATCGACGCAGTCACGGAAAAGCCCCACACCTACACACAGGTCGTCTGGAGCGAAGATATCCACTTCCTAACGCCGAGCCAGATGACAAACATGATGCGCCGCGTTACCGGCAAGGACGAGAAGGATATCAGCCTGAATCGTATTGCGAAGGTCGTCGCTCTTTGCGCACATAAGAATCCTTCGGCGAGGCTGCTCGAAGCGACCCTCGAGGACGGACCGACTGCCGGCGAGAGCTTGTGGATTGACCAACTCCGGAAGCGTGCTGGTTACATTGCTGAGGGGTGCCGTTATCGTCTATCCTCTTCGTCGCAGAAGGCTGGTCTGGAATCTCGGACGCGTTACGCCGCTGAGGGAAACATCGAGTATGCTGTTCAAGATCCGCAGTGTCTCTTTGACGATGAAGGGGATACAGAAGGTGGGACCAAGTTTGACATTGTGCTTCTGAGGGTTAGTTTGACATTATTCTTTTATGGGTTTCTTATGAGCGAGCTAACCTGGGTCCTTGCCTCGCTAGGTCTCTCATCTCACAACAGCCTTGCAGGCCGCCATGCAGAGTGCGAGGAAAATAATGGCGTCCAATGGGTATTTAATATGTGTCCAAGACCCAGCCTCAGCCCCATCAAACGGTTTTTCTCCCCTTTCCGAAGAACGAAGTAAGTTTCTAATGTTTCTATAGATCTGTGTCGTGAGGTATTATCGTCCAACGATCTCGGCCTGGAAGGGTTTGACGCAGTTTCTGGTCTTGCGGGCGAAAGCAACATCCAGATTGCGTATCTCGGCACTCCGACCAAAAAAGACACAACAAGTCTTCAGCCGGACAATACGGTCCACCTTGTGCACTTTTGCGCCTCGGACGGACTGACTAATGCGGCCAGGGACTTCCTCGCAGGCCACGGATGGAGCGTGGTCGAGCATCATCTGCCACTCACGGATATCCCGAAGCAGTGCACTGTACTAGTCCTCGACGAGATGTTTTCTCCCGTCCTGGCAGAGATGAGCGACACTCAGTTCGATGCCTTGAAGAAGCTTATCGAGCGGAACTGCCGCCTACTCTGGGTCACTATGGGGTATGTTCATTGCCAAAAATGCATTCATAATTCTCCCTCCAGTGCACTAACGCCGGTCTTCTAGGGGTCAAATGAACGTCACTCATCCAGAGCACGGTCTCATGGTCGGCGCGGCCCGCAGTCTCCTGCTAGAGCATCCGCTCCATTCCATCATGTGCTTGGATGTTGAGTCAAACACGAGCAATGCTAGCCTCCTGGCCATCAGCACGGGTCTAAGGCATCTCAACTCTGTGGATAGATTCAGGCGGGTTGACGCCGAGTTCGTTGAGAGGGATGGCATGTACCATGTCAGTCGTGTCATTCCCGATCATGCCATCAACCAGGCCGAAAAGGACAGCAAGTATGGCACGCAGCTCCGTGAAGAGGTCATCCGCGGCCACGAATCTACGATTCGGCTCATCAGCGACCGGCCCGGTACTCTGGATAACCTTGTGTATACCCAGGTTGCCGCAGAGCCTGATTTAGGCGACGAAGATGTCGAAGTTGACATCCAAGCCGCGGCGTTGAACTTCAAGGTTAGACTAAACGGCTCTGTTAGGTTCGTTTCTGACAACTGTATAGGACTTGGCGAATGCCATGGGCTTCGTTGCCGCCAATGAGCACTTCTTCGGCCTCGAGGGTGCCGGTATTGTCACCAAAACCGGGAAAGATGTCCAAACCGTCCAGGTCGGCGATCGGGTCCTTGTAGTCAGTTCAGGCAAGGGCTGCTTCGCTAACAGAGTACGAACTCGATACCACGGTGTCCACCGCCTCCCTAACGGGATGTCGTTTGCGGTACGTCACTTGACAGCCTTACGGGATCAATGATTTTATGCGAAAATCGTTGCTAATATATAAACAGGAGGGTGCGACAATGGGAACCTGCTACTTCACCGTCATATACTCCCTGCTAAATCTAGCCAACATCCAAAAGGGACAGGTATGAGTTTCCACCCGAAGAGACCTGTGGCGTTCTTACTAACGTTTGTTGACAGAGCGTGCTCATTCACTCGGCAACCGGCGGTGTTGGACTCGCTGCGATCCAGCTATGCCAGTATCTTGGCGTTGAGGTGAGAAAATAAGCGACGAGCATTTGCAGGAAGCATTGCAGCAAGTCGAAATGCTGACCACTCTTACATCATAGATCTACGCTACCGTAGGTACTGATTTGAAGAAGCAGTTCCTCGTTGAGAACTACGGCATTCTTGAAGATCACATCTTCTCATCTCGGTCGATTACCTTTGCCACACACCTCATGAAGGCAACCTGTGGGCGAGGAGTGGACGTGATCCTGAACTCGCTCACGGGGGATATGCTTCATGAGTCGTGGCGCTGCATTGCAGAGAACGGCAACTTTATCGAGATCGGCAAGAAGGACATGCTCGAGCGCAACAGCCTGTCGATGGAGCCGTTCAATCGGAATGCATCGTACCGCGCCATCGACATGTCCCGAAAGAGCCTCTCTGCCAGCGTAATCCTGAAGTAAGTCAACTTTTAAGTATCGCAGATGCCCAAATGGGAAGCTAATAATCCTCAGACTTGGGAGCTACTTATTCGATCTGGTAAAGGGTGGCCATTTGAAGCCTTTACACATCTCCAAAGTCTTTCCCTTCCAAGAAACAGTTGAGGCATTCCGCTACATGCAGCACGGCAAGCACTTGGGTAAGATCATAATCTCTTACGAGAACAGCCACGAGTCAACTGTGCCTGTTCGTCCATTGGCACCAACTCTGCAGCTAAGGGCAGATGCCTCCTATCTCATCTCGGGCGGCTTCAAGGGACTCTGCGGCAGTCTTGCGATCTACCTCGCCCGAAACGGAGCCACCAACATCGTCGCGATGGCACGCAGCGGATATGACGATCCGGCATCGCAAACCATCATCTCCAACCTGCACGCGATGGGCTGCCAAGTGGACCTTGTCATTGGCGACATCACAAATCTTGAAGACGTGCGTTTGGCTTTCAAACAAGCCTCGAAACCGATTGCGGGCATCATACAAGGTGCCATGGTTCTTCGGGTGAGCAGTTCCATATCCGCGATATTGCATGTTGTTCGTGACCAGGACAGAATAGGACGCTAACCATACCCTATCCATACAGGACCGCATGTTCTCAGACATGACAGCGCAGGAATTCCGCGAGCCCATCGCGCCCAAGGTGCGCGGGACCTGGAACCTGCACATTGCGTCCCTAGAACAGTCGGCGGTGCCATTGGACTTCTTCACTATGCTGTCCAGCGTGAGCGGCCTCGTTGGCCACATGTCACAGAGCAACTACTCGGCGGGAAGCGTATTCCAGGACAGTTTTTCGGCATACCGCCTAGGGCTCGGCCTACCGTCGTGTGCGGTCGACCTGGGCTTAATCAGCGATGTCGGCTATCTAGTCGAGCACAATCTGACGAGCCGCCTCGAAGCGCAGGGATGGTCGTCCATCAACGAGCCGCTACTGCATCGCATCTTGCGCGCTAGCATCCTCCAGCAGACGCTACGGCTAAATCCAAGCAGCTCGGGCCAGCTGGTGACAGGCATCGAGGCGCCGATCCTGAGGCCCAACTCGCCAATCGAGCTGATCCACCGCTTCAGTTCGCTAGTGCCTCCCGCAGGGACGGCGACAGGGGTCATGACGGCCGCGGCATCGGGGGACGCCAAGTTGGCCATCGTGAAGAACGCGGTCAAGGGCGACGTCGACCACGGCACGCTGCTAGCCACGGCCGTCGATGTGGTCAACGCAGTGCTGGTCAAGAGCCTTGGCGCCGCAGAACCTCTGGAGCCGTCGCGTCCGCTGGCTAGCTATGGAATTGACTCACTAGTTGCCGTCGAGCTGCGCAACTGGGCCCGCGTCGAGCTCTCGATTGAGCTCAGCGGGCTTGAAGTCGTTGGCGCGAAGACGCTGGTGGCTCTATGCGAAATCATGTTAAAGAAGATGACGGCTTAGATTTCTTCTTCTTGGTGTACATGTACTCTACGTTTCTTCTGTCTAAGTTGCACGCACGATCTTCTTTCAAATCCTCTTTGTTTTTCATGGAAAAGAGGGCGTCATGGCAGCCGGTTTTATTCATGTGATATATTTGTAGCAGCCCGCATATACCTATTAGATTTAATTACTTATCAGATATGTGGTTCCCAATCCTGTCAGCACCCGACAAGGTTCTTGCCTATCTCGTCGTACTATATCTGCTTACCTGCTGTGTTCAAATTTTGTTCGACTCTGCCATCTAAGCGTGGATAAAGTGCCACGTGGTGAATCTCTTTCCAGGACTGGCGTTGAGAGACTGATCTAGACTTGCACCGGCGGCGGATTCTCCGCTGGGGACATTTCTAAATCTAAGTTCCACCAGATGAGGTCTAGATTGGTGCTGGTCCCGCCCGGATCAGGCGGATAGTCAACTCGTCGCCACTGTCAGGCCATTTGTATCCACCAGATCCATATGGCCTACCCTAAGATAGCAATAGAACTGAATGTCCATTAGTCATGACTGAGAGAGATGTGGCACAGAAGTCGCAAGACCGGGAAGAAGACACTTGGGAAATACTATTAGCCAAGTGAGCTATAACGGGAGTACAAGCTGTTGGAAGAGGATGCTCAGAGAGGGGGTGGCAATCGAGCTTGGAGTACATACCAAAGGAGGCGCACCTCGATCGTGGTGGTACTGATGAAAGGCATCCTCGGTCAGGGGCTCGCCAGGATGGTTGAATATAGCCATGGCAGCACTTCTACGTATCTATCAACTATTGCCTTTGTGGATACTCCCCAGACCCAAACTCGTACGAGTGGCCATCATCTAGCAACTTTGCGGGCCGCGCTATCATCAAAGACCTCGACGTTTACTCGGCAGCGACAGCACGTGGCGGAGAGTTGGGGATCAGGCCGTACTCCACTGTATCGGCCATAAAGACACGTGGCAGCGGGAACTCTTTGAACTAAAGGCTCATCAACAGGGGAGATTAACATGGGATGGGATGGGAGCGTGCCTGCAATAAGAGTGGACACAATGACTCTGTGTGGGAGCATTGACCTCGCCGGCGCGGCCGTGCTGGAGTCGAATAAGTTTTCAACATCGTCGTTGGAATTTAACAAATGCATTCTAGCGTCGAATGTGGGGTCAGCTGATCCAGATGCCAGGGGTAACCCGCCACCAATCCATGGTGTGAGATTAGCGGCCCATTCTTGACATTCTACGCTGCGTGGCAGAGCAAACGCTAAGGTAAGGTAGCTTGGTCACACTCGACGGGACCTGGATCTGGGCACTCTAAACTGGTCGGCCTAAGCAACAGGGGTGGCGGTCAAAGCTCTCACTAGAAGGCATGCCACATGGACACCACACTTCTCGGCAAGCTTATCAGTGATCTATGCGAATCCGTCCGTCTTAGGCGGAAGCGGTGCGGATGTTTTGACACCAGAGAAATCGGCTTCAGCGGTCCTATCTCCACACTGCTGCACTCGCCATGTGCGCCGCCGACCAACCTTTATAATGGAGACGGCCTGCTTCCTTGCATACCCGTCTCTGCAACGTGCTCGGGTCATGTTGACACTTTACACGTCATTCCGACAGTCTGCTCGAAAAGAAAGACGCGCGTGAGAGTGACTGTCGGTTCCTGCTCGTCAACACTCGCCGAACTCATCTACCTACACGCACACGCGTCATGAGGTTCTACATCTTTGTCGCGGCAGCCTTCGCAGCTAGCGCATCCGTGTCAGCGGCAGCCGTCAACGCCTCCGATATCCCGGCATGCGCGGTATGAGATAGCCTCTCTCCGTTCCCACCGCTCAGTTTTCTCTCCCCGAAGCGTGACACTGCTGATATCGATATTGCAAGTAGATCCCGTGCCTCGTCAACACTCTGGAAGTCATTAGCTGCACCGCCATCGATGACGCTTGCATGTGCTCAAAGTCTAAGGCCATGTCCCGGGACATGATGCCCTGCTTGCTGCGCCAGTGCACGATGGAGGAGACCTTGAGTGAGTGGCGGCAGCCTCCGGCGCGTCCTTGTTCCCAACATACCCGGATGTGCCTCTTTTCTGACTGTCGCACTTCCAGAGATGTCCAGGACGCATGCCACCATGTGCAACCATCCCGCCGAGTCGCGGCAGCGCTTCCTCCGCGACATGACGATCGGCTGCCTCGTCGTGCAACTCTGCTTCATCCTCATGAAGATTTTCACGAGGGGCTGGATCCAGAGGCAGCTTTGGGCCGATGACTGGATATTGATCGTGGGATTTGTAAGTCATCGCCGAGATCGCAGCAAGCGGCTCCGCCCGGCGACTCTATTCAGTCGACTGCCTGCTGATACACTGGATTCCAGATTTCTCCGTTTGTTGGCAGTATCATCCTGTTCTGGAGTGAGTTTACACATTCCTACTTCCCATGACGATCATCTTTTGTTGACTCTTTGCGGCAGGCATCGAAATGGGTCTCGGAACACACATGTGGCAGGTTAAAGCCCAGGACGTTACGAAGATTCTTGGTGGATGTAAGTCATATGACACACTACCCCCTCCTCACTACTCCCCACGTACAAGCCACGGCTGCTTCTCACATTTATGCTAATTACGAGTTTGCACCATCCATAGTTCTTATATCTGAGGCATCATATCCCTGGACACTCGGTCTTGTGCGAATATCATTGCTCGTTTTCTTCCTCCAGATATTCCCGGATCGTCGTTTCCAGCTGCTGGTCAAGATGCTGATTGTCTACACGTCCATCCACACCGTTGCCTTCTTCGTCGCCGTCATCTTGCAGTGCGCGCCTATTGCGTACGCATGGGACAAGACGCTGGAAGGCAAATGTGTTGATTTGACGGCGCTGACGTACGCTGCTGCTGTTATGTCTGGTGTCTTGGACATTGCGACCGTGCTGCTTCCCATCAATGAGCTGCGCAAGCTACAAATGAGCCTCAACAGGAAGATTGGCGTCATATTCATTTTCGTCGTCGGGAGCTGGTAAGTCCCTTCCTTCCCCGTTCCGGGAACTGGCATATCTGGCCTTGGATCTCTACTATATTCTAACAACTGTTTTGTCTGCAGTGGATGCATCGCCGGGTTTATTCGTGTTAAGGAGATAGGAACTTTTTCCAACGACATTAGCCAGGATCCCGATATTACCTGTAGGTTTTCACCCTCCTTTGTGACTCCACGCTGCTCCTCCGTCCATCCACTGATGATTCCTGCAGGGGATTACGTCAACATCACTTACTGGACCGAAATCGAGATTACAGCCATGATTCTCTGCACTTGCATCCCATCTCTACGGCCGCTCGTCCGTCGAGTTGCGTCCGCGTCTCTTGGCGCCTTACCGTCCAAGCTGGCGGCAAAGTGGTCTTTCGCCAGCAGCCGTAGCACCAAGATCAGCGACAAAGTCCCGTCCCTGTTCATGTCTGAGGAGCAGAAATCCCTCCAACTGACTTCTCTACACTCGAATTCTCCCAGTGGAGGCAGTCGAGTGGTAACGGGAGATGATAACTCGCACAATCACGAAGATGCAAGGTGGCTGTCGTTTCCGCAGCCGACAGCGAGCAGGGAACAGACCAACGTATGACGGAAATAATGTGAGGTGAATTTGGTGTGTAGAGATGCAGAAGCGAGAAGCGAGTTATGAGCGACTTTGTGTGATCGCCTATTTACCAGGGCAGATGAGTGGGGATAGCACCAGTGTCTCTGTCGCGTTGGCGACAGGTCCACCCAGGTTCGTGAGCCAAGCTGTTCAGCACAATCCTCTGTATGAATATACGCATTATGATTTATTTTATGATATCATCAGAATAGCAGCCCCGCAACGGAGCCTGTGTTGATTGGGGCCCTCAGTGTTGAAGCCCAAGGGACAGCCAGATTCTTACGATGGCGGGGAACACTTCACGAGAATGGAAAGTGCAGTAGAGCTCGGACACTGATTGTCTGCCTCGGAGTGAGTTTGATGGGAACCGCGGTGATTGAAGCAAATCAATCCCGAATGGCAGATAAGCATAGTAGGGCAAGGCCGCTCACATCAACCGAACCGTGCCTGTGGGTCCATCAATATTCTGTACAGACAGCTACGCGACAGGGCCTGCAGGACATTAGTTCGTGCCCTTCTTAGAGTCCCATTCGTATCGCGCATTAGCGTGAAGCGTGTGCGTGTGAGTGTGTGCGTGCGAGTCAGATAAACTCCACTCCGCAGCGAGTATGGATAGCGGGTTAGTCGCGGCCCGTTTGCTATTGTTACTGCAATGCAATCCCAGAAGACGAAAAAAGTGTGTGTAACCAGCAGAAGGCTGGCTGAAACCACCATCAGACCAACCCCGACCTTTGGATCGGAACTACCTGTGGAGCACAGGGTTTACGTTGGTCGGTTCTTTTGTTGGATTTACAGTTTGTTGGGTTTTCGAGGTTCCCTCGGGATTGGAGTACGCTACACGAACTGGTGTGTTGGTCTTCAGCATTTGGCTGAGAGCGATCATAAAATCAGGATTTGATGACTCGCAAAACTCGCAAAGCAAGTCGCTAACTACACTTGCAGCGGCAATTCTTGGACAGGGAGAAAAGAAAGCGCCTTCCAAGATGCCCCGCGGCCGAGGCACGCTTTGACCAGCATGCGCCAAACTGTATGGGGATAAGTCTCGGCTTCGAGGTTAGTTACCATACAGCTTCTGCATCACGCACTCGTCTCCCTTACGTCCGTACAAAAACGAACCTATTCAAAGCCAAACCTTATCGTCACCCCCTCCGTGAGCACAGTAGCCGGTTGTTGAGCCCATGAGGATCTCCGTCGCTTACTGGGCCCCGAATCTGAGCTCCTCTCTTTGTTCCTGATCGGCGCTAACCCTGCAGCTAGTGAAGAGGAACCTGTAAGCAGAAGTCGGACGAACTCAAGGTGCGCTAGCAGTTCGTCGGACTCTTCCGAGTCTGTGCGACCCTGCTCTCGCCAATCGGAGTATCCACACCGGCTACGACTGCAGGCGAACCTGCAGTCTCACGGGCGGAGGCGGGTGCCCACAGCGGCCTTAAGACACGTTGATGGGTATCGGACGATCATGCCGCGCACCGTGCTCCGCAGGGACTGCCGCTAATGATGTCCAGCTCCGGCGTAGTGTCGATCGGCGGCCAACTTTCTTAATTGTCAGTAGCTCGGACCCTTCTCGTCGGTACTCCATAGTGTTGAGAACGCTGGAAAGGTGGTCTGCACTCTTAAGGGGATACAGCAAAGTACCGCAAGAGGCCAGCGCAACTCTGTGTCCACCTATCATGCAGCAAAGATGCCATTGCGACCTCCACCCCCGCGCAGTTCATCCGACCTGAGCTATTCACAATCAAAACTATAGAGTGTGATTGTGGCTGATATTGACATTAGCTCCAGCGCTTGAGATCTCATTGTTCTCCTCATTGGCGCTGTCAGGGACACATGCCAAAAGCTCTGACACAACTTTCTTCATATGCGGACTGTTGACCAATCACGATACTGTCTGTCTAGATCTAAGCGGATCGCTGCCAAGAGATGGAAACACTGCGCTCACCCACGCTCTGGCTATCAAGATATTCTCTCATTCAGCAGATGCCAGACCATGCTCCATGAGTGGTAGAGAAACGTTGAAATAAGGCGCCGAGAAAGCAGACACGTAAAGGGTTCCATCACCCTCAATCACAAAGATCGTTGCTATCCCCGCCATATCACCTTTTCAACATGCTTATCCTCACATCCATGCTTCTCTTTGCCGGGCTGGCCGCGTCGACGGGCGCGGCTTCGGCCGTCACACTCATGACTGCCGACATGTTGCTCTCTGACCTGATGGTCCTCGAGAAGGCGGTGCAGAAGCAGATCACCGCGCTCAACAGATTCAAGCCAGGTATTTCTCTGTTCACGAGCCTGGAGGTAACGGCTGTGACGTTGGCATTTACCGAAACCGTCGTGAAGACGGCCAAGTCGTACGCCGACGTGCTTCTACTAGGCAGCCCATTCTCGCCGGCCGACTCGAAGCGCGTTGTCGACCAACTCAACTCGACGCTGGCCATCAGCGACCTCGTGGTAACCGCGCTCATCAAGGCCAAGAAACCACAGTTCGATGCGCTGTTCCTGACGGCCTCCGTTCGGGCAGACCTTGTCGTCCTGCAGGCCGACCACCTGCTGCTCAGTGGCTCGCTCACCAACCACATGGCACCGACCTACACAGACCGGATGAAGATCATTGCCGACATCACTACCGACGCGCTCGATGACGCTATTGCATACTACAAGCCCATCTAGCAGGCAGGTCAACGAGACCTGAACTGAGTGAGTAGGGATGGATGCTTTGGATCATGCCCAACTGCCGTGGGCAACTGGAACATGTTTCGACAGAGAACGTGGCTTGCTATGCAAGTTGTACATGTGTAATGATTCTTTGGTCTGTAATCTACCTGGCTTCCCAGTACAGTGTATGGTGTGGTTGTAACAGGAACAATTAAAGTCACCTAAATTGAACTCTGGCAATGAAATCGATCGTTTTCCTTTATTGAAGGTCCTTGGAGAGATTTGCTGTAATGCGGATGCACCGTTTGCTCTAATCAATTGCAAATGACGTTGTGTCAGTGGCCCGACCTGCTTAGGCCACCCTCTGCATAATCCGTGCATACCAGAGAGGATGTGAGTAACATGAGACGATTTGGAAGAGACATGCCAGGAAGGGAACATATTTCTAGCCTCTGTGCCTGTGCCAAACCGCGAGACCGTTGGTAACCTTCGACGTCCGTGGTGCAACTTGGTAGATCATTTGCTTACATGGGACTGTGAATATCGTGTCTATCAATATCACGGTTGCATGCAATTGTGACATGAATTGCTCTCACATATAAGCTGATTATTCATTAACGGTATAACTCTAACTAAGTGGAACCACGTCAACGCCGCCGCCACCAAATCGATAACAACCGAGATTATTACGGAGCTTTTAGGAGAAGGAGAGGAGGGATTAACAAGTGCAGCAAGTATCGCCAGTCTAAGCCAGTGCGCTCTTCACAAATGTCATGGCTTTGCCGATCTCGGTTGTGTAAAGGAGATGCTGGGGCGTGAGAAGGAGTGCTGCGCCCATGCAGACGGTGTCGAGTAGCATACAGAAGATCTTGGTCTGGTTCTTGGGGTAGTTTGGGATCTGGCCCTTGTCCTGGGTGTTTCGCGAGTCGCCGAACATGACGGCGCCCCGGATCATAGACTTCACTTCCGATGGAAGGGTGCTGATGGACCCGTGCATTACGGCCGCGCCTTGACTGGTTCGAGGAACACATGTTAACATAGCTGCCAAATGGGAAACATACGTCAAAAATCAACTGAATTGCTACGAACCTGTATCCGCTGGCGATGACCAGGGTGTCGGGGCACTTGTTCTTAGCAAGGGTGAAGAGCCGCTTGGCTTCGCTGATGGCTGCGTCCGTTGTTCCCTTGGGGAGCAGGTTATCCGCGATGACGGCGCTGTACGGGCTTCCAACACCCTGGCAAGCGACTTTGCCGGAGCCGTAGAAGGTCTTCAGTGCGTCACACATGGCTGGACCAACAGTGCCACCCTATGTCCAGCCGAGTCAGCTCCGTATTATCTGGGCTCTGCCGTGTGCGATTGTCTGGGTATGACAGATGAGGGTGGGAACTTACCATGTTCCCAGACTCGGTAGTTCCGCGCGCGAATATCAAAGTGTAATCCTTGCACGCACTGGATTCGAGCTCCGTCACCGTGTTGCTGGTGCCTCTTTCGACGAGTTCAGCGGTGGAGCCGATAGGTGACGCACGGGTGAATGCCGGGTAGAGGGCCGCCGCGAGGGCGAGCACAATTCTGGATGTCTTCATGGTGACAAGTGTTTATCGGAGGTCAATTAGGCGTCCACGCTTCGACGGCGATGAGCAGCAGTGAATGAATGAATAAATGAATGAATAAAGGAGTGAATAAAGGAGCGAGTGAGCAAATCAATCAGCGTAAAAAGATCATGACTGATTGCCTCGAGTAGAAGGGCCGGATACACTTCATCAAGTACTCAATCCGACGGCGAGCGCCTCGGGCAAGTGGGGAGAAGAGGTACGCGGGCGAGCCGACCATTTGCGGAATTTCGAGGATCTAGATGCTATGGCGGAGTCGGAATCTCTGTCGGAAGTGCAAGACATCACACCACTCAGGGGGCAGTGGGCTGCTTTAGTCCGCCTGAGCGACCAATAGTACTGAGGCGCGAATGCCACGAGTAGGGACAGCAGCGCCAGAGAGAATGCGTGGCTATCTAGACCGTCAAAGCGCCCAGTAGCGCCCAGTACACTTATCACCATTGAGAATGCAGCGCCACGACACGTATCTGGGTAGGCGGGGGGTGTGAACGGAGGTAAATTGATGTTGATTCAAATTTTCTAAGCTACGGTAGCCTAATGACCTGGTCACTGCTTAGTGTTTCGTCCGTCAAAAACGGCCGTTGTGGGGCTGCTGATAATTGAGCCCGCCTAGCTGAAAGTCTGGCCGCGATAGCATCACCAAGCCGAGGCGGCCACTTCTGGCAAATAAATACGTAACTAAAACATGACAGGTGTCTGATGGGTCAATAGTGTCCTGCCCCTGCGCTAGAACGGCCGTGGTGGGATCAAGTAACGTTAGCCAGTGGCTAACCACCAGTGACAGAGCGGGACTGACCGGTGCTTGAAGATCCATAGGATACCGTAGATGTCAAAAATGGCTGCCGCGGCGGAATGTTGCACTGGATTCGTATGATAATGTTGATGGAGCCTTGTGCGTTGCTCAAGCCCAAATCACGTCAAAGCCTTTTCGTCCCCTGTTTTCATTGTCCGTCGAGGCTTAAGGCCCCGATTCGAGCTGGTTATACGACCTGCTGGTGTTTCTCATCTTGTATACACCGAGATGCCAAGTGTTCGTTTCCTAGGAGACATCATCGCCATTCTTGTCACCTAATCACAATACGCCTATGCCAGGCAGTCCTACGCAGTACTGGAGGTATTGTCAATAACACAAGTCATTTCCCCTTGGTAATGTAGATTACTCGGGCGCATCAAAGTCACCAAATGACTACCCCTTTGCTTCCATATCGAGATCACTCATCAACTGGGAGAGTATTCCGATAGGTCGACTACCAGTTTAGGCGACTTCGCAGATGGCCCATCGCACGTCTGCTACCGTTTATATGCAAACTCGACGTAGCTACTGACAAGATTGTGATCTTTTACATCGCCAAAGGTGATGCTACGAGGTAATGAACTGGGGAGCAATAAATAGGATTCCTTGGTTGTGATTGTGAGCGAAGGATCCGCCTGTTTCCCTAATCGGCGCTGACGTCAGCCCGACGTGAAATTGATCTAACGGAAGTCTTTGGCATTTTGGCCGGCAGAAGGATCTGGCGAGTGCGAAAACCCAAGTGCACGCATGGTTTTTCTCGCTCTTCCGTCACAATGATTCGAGCCACTGCTGAGCTAGCATTTCGAATCTCAGATTCCACCTATTTGAGTTCATATCTTTCTAATTTACCAGTTTAATGATCACAGCCAGGCGCAATGCCTCCCAGCGTGGTGTTTGAATTCTCCGACAAAACATTCATTGAAAACCTATTCGTTCTCCCGAATGGGCATCTCCTACTGTCCACTTTTGGCACGGAACACTCAGGCGACCTCTTGATTCTTGATCCCGACGCCAGGGAACCCGCTGCCAAGAAAGTAGCCACGCTTGTTGGCAGCACCGGTCTATCGGGAATAGCGTCGGTTGGTGATGGGCTCTACGCAGTCACAGGCGGGATACACTTGCCTTTCAGGTTTGAAGCGGGCAGCATGCGAGTGTACATTGTATCCTTGTCCTCTGGGGCTACCGATGGCGATGCTGGGTTCGTCGTCGACACCATTCCGGTTCCGGACACGTCGATGATGAATGGAATGGCATCTATTCCCCAAAATCCGCATATCCTGTTGAGTGCCGACTCGATCGGCGGGCGCATTCTGCGTATCAACACGCGTACCAAGGAAGTCGACGTCGCTTTCACAGACCCTGCGATCGCTCTCCCTGAAACTAAAGATAACACGATCCCGCTTGCCATCAATGGCCTCAAGATTTTGGGTAACTCTCTCTACTTCACCAATTCTGCAAAGGGGACATTTGGTCGTGTCGAAATAGACGAACAAGGCAACAAGAAAGGCTGCGCCAACATCATTGCAAAGTTCGACAACTTTGGCTTTGATGTCGGCAACCTCTACGACGATTTCGCAATTGATTCCAGAGGAAACGCTTTTGCTTCGGCTCATTTTAAGACAATTACAAAGATTGCCGCGGATGGCACGCAAACGATTTTGGCAGGGGGCAACAACAGCACGGATGTCAAGGATCCCACATCCGTCGCAATGGCCAACGATGAGAAGGCCATCTACGTTGGAACGGGCGGAGCCACAATTGGTAGTCACAGGTATGGTGCGCAGATACTGAAGATTGAGCTTTAGAAGCCAGTGTGGAACCGCGTTGGTATTCCTACAGAGTCATCAAGCTGGGGCTGTGTGTGATTGTAGAACTCTGTGGTTGAGACTTGCAGTTGTACCAGGCCTTTCCGGGTTTCCCAAGATCTATGACCGCGAAACAAGCCATGTAGTCAAGGTGTTAGATAAGGACTGGCTTTCGGATCGAAATTGAGTCGCAAACTTCTGGCGCTTGCTGATCCTGCTTACTGCTGCGGGATGTCAAGATTCATCCCCAGCAGCTCCTGTAGTGATACGTGGCATGGACGATCATCAATGACGGCCTGCGTGTTCGAAGCCATACCGAACTGCTACGACGTAGTCTACCGAAGTTATCGCCTGTATTTGAAGGATATACGAACAGTCGACGAAATTGTCAGCTGGCGCATCGTGATGCGATACATCGCACGAGAAGACTAGGCACTGGCGAATTTTGCTAATTCTGCTGCCTTGAACTGTTGTGCTTTTTAGAAGTCTGGTGATACGCCCAGATGAATGAGCCCAGGATGCTTCATTTCATACTAGAATTAGATCCAGGGGCCTTTCAAGTACAATGCAGTCTGAGATAAAATCAAGTTATATAAATAATAGCACACTGGTTCGTAACTTAGTTGGGTTGTAGAAAAGAACCCCCCCCCCACCTCCGCTGCTCCCTTGCTTTGAATCATTTGATTCCCAACTCAGCTGTCCACGCCGGGGCGCAACTTCTCAAACTGGCGGTTTCCAATAGGTTCTGAGACGGAAACTTTCGGGGGCACCCTGCAAGACTCATTCCCACAAGATAACGTTCCTATACGTCTTCTCGATGCCTCCGCCATCGCGCTTGATTATCGCGGTGGATGAGTTACCAGGCATCTGGAAGCAATCGATATTGGAAGCCTCGGTACATATCTTCAACAACTGGCGCGTCTCCATGTCGCAATAAACCCCCTCGATGCTGGACACAAAGTCGGGCCCGACAGAAGTCTCACTGCTGCACAGTTCAGACGCACTGTGTTCGACCATGGAACTGACGACAAGACGGTTGTCGGGGGCGCGCTTGAGCTTGTTGGCGCTGCGCTTATCAAATATGGTTCCGGTGCCGTCGTTGTTTGAATACGCCCGGAATGCGGGCCCATGGCAGTACGATTGTATATCTTGCGAATAACCGCCGCCCCCTTGGAAAGAGGGCAAGTGAATTGCAATCGCGCCGGCCTTAATGTCGCTGTCGTGATTCGCATCAAGCCATGTACATTTGGGCTTCCTGTTGTAACGGAGGATGCGAATTAGCAAAGCAATACAATTAAAGGCTTGACAACCAATCAACATTCATGGATCCGCAGCTCAGACATTTGAGAAACAACGAGTAATACATACGTTTTGCCGTTTTCAATGAAAACGTTCCCGTAGTACCAGCTAAGGCCGCATTCATAACCCCAGTCACCTACCCAACCGAGTTGCGAGCCATCGCTAAAGGTCGAGGTAATGTAAGGGATACAGACGGCATCGTTGGTACCGAAAACAGAAACATGCACAGACTGTTGGTTTGCGACCAGGTCGACAGTGAAATCGTGGAATCCGCCGGAGCTTATGTGCCCTTCACCGCTACTGCCGAGGACCTCTTCATTGTTGTTATAGACGCGTACCCTGACTGGCCCATCTCCATCGACTGGGCCATCACCGCCATTGAGCGCAGCGGCGACACGGACTTTGGTCTGCCAGTCAGAGCTCTGGTCAAAAAAGTTGCTCGCCATGCTATAAAAGTCGACGACACCACCAATTATACCAAGTATCTGAGCCATTTCGATGAATATGGCGACTTTGGAGAAGACTGGAAGTTTGATGAAACTATGAGTGAATATAGTAAAAGTAAACCAGGATTGTGTTTGGTGGATCAGCGAAGAACTGTAAGGTTCAGATGAGAATTTATTCCGAATAGAACCAGAAGCTCTGAACTTATATGCGTTTATCTGTACGGGGCGACTCTCCGTGTTCTTGAAAATCCTGTTTTGATTCAAGTCCCATATTTTGCTTCGATTCCAACTCTCGACCAGCTTTGCGGTCCAGGGCGGCCGTAGTAACCTGCAATACAAATGGCAAATACAGAGCGATAACCACTCTGGGAAGGTGTTTGTAGTTCAAACTCAAGCTAGTAGTTATAGCCATAGTGATACATCAACAAACGTAGTAAAGATGGGCATACTGATCTCATCATAGTCGTCATTCATGCGTCACAGTCGTCATTCATGTCTGAAACGTTCAGTTCGACGATGAACCATTAGATTAGCGCTATTCGAACTGTGGCTCACCATATTCTAGGGTGTGAACGTAATAGAGTGCATTGGCCTAAAGAAGACTTCCTTAAGCTGACGGGCTGCCATTGTGCGGCGCAGTGCGCAGATCGCTTGAACATTATTCGATCATTACCCGCAGGAATGCTCAGATGGGGAGCCGCTGAGCAACCTTTGGGGAGATCTCCTACTCTCGGAAGGCCCACCGTGTCTGATGTGCAGTTTAGCTGGCCGTGGCGTATATAAATATGTCCGGTGATCCTGTTTCGCTAGTCACCGTTTCAACAACTCGATACCCAAACTCCTCACACCCTACACAACTTCGCAGTCATCAATTATTTTCTCAAGACGATCGCCGAGATGCAACCCTCAGTTATTCTGGCACTCGGAGGGGCGCTTGTCGTTCAAGCCCTGGCAGATTGGCCGGCCGTTGGTGTAAGCTCCACGACCCATCTGTTCCGAAGCGTTCCCCATTAGAATTCACACGGAAATGGTGGCTAATTCATTCCAAGATCTGCTCGAAGCAGGCAAACAAATGCATCGTCAACTGGGGTGGCAGTAGGAATTGCTGGAACGAGGTACGCCCGGTGCTCCTCGTTTGCTATACGAAAACTTTTCCTTTGATTTTCGTTTCCGGCTATTTCAGAATACCTCTAATCTAACTTGCATGTTTTTAGTGCCAGAATGATGGTGACGTTTGCTATGAAGCCAGGCTTTATTCTGGGCGAGACAGCGGAGAAAAGGTCTACCCGTGCCACACATAATTCCCACCCATCTGGTCGGGTGATCGCCACATTGGCCTCTCTCTTTACTTCTTCAAATAACACGGATGTCAAGGATGCCACATGCCTCGCGATGGCGAACGATGAGAAGTCCATCAACATTGGAACGTGCGCGGCTACAATTGATATCCATAGGTACCGTGCTCAGATATTGCAAATTGAGATTTAAAGTGCCCAACTTCTCTGCTGGACCATTGTGACGTGTTGAAGTGGGTTTGTTGCATTGTTGCCAACCGAAGACTAAATTCCTTGAGCGTTGCATGATAAAAGGGTAGGCATACATGTGCTGCATGCTGCTGCAGGTTTCCTTTTTGGTCCGGGATGATTGCCGGGTTGTCTCTGATTTTGTAGTGTCCAACTTGCTCTTTTGTGTCAGTTGCATTGCTCAAAATTAAATGATGTAACTGGATTGCGTCAATATTGGTTGACAACGGTCATTCGAAGTTGCTCACTCAAGGCTTGACTACTGTTGTGTACCTTAGATAACCATCTTCAGGGGGTCGCAACTAACTGTCTTTCAGTGTGCCTTAGGTACCTTACGTATTAATGTCAAGCTAATTGCCCAAGCCCGGGAACCATCCACTAAAGAACCATCGACAGTTTGCCCCCAGTCCTCGCCTCATTTAATGAGGAAACTCCTACCGGTGGTTCTATCCCTCCCACTACCTCAGGCCTCATTTTCCCTTTCAAACCAATTCTTGAAAAGAGGATAACCTGTCACCATTATCTTGTCGAACCCGATGCCCTGTTCCTCTGCCGATGATCTCAAAATCCGATTATGATGATAGAGAGTGATATGAACTGCCGACTGAGTAGGTTTAGAACGTGAGGTGAGGTTTACTTGCTGTTGTTTATTAGCAGGTATTTTCCGGACCCCTTGCCTTCTCCGTTTTCACATCACCGCAACCACTTTTTCATATCAAAAGCTCGAAAAGGCTGAACCGGCTCCGAAGGTCCACACATCCCTCGGCGGTATATATGGTCCACACCCACCGGCTTCAAAGTCGCACGTAACTGCGGTCGCAGAGACAACAGCGGTGCTGAGTGACATGTTCATCACACCTCTTTCCATCCGACAGGCGCTGTGGCTGAAAATGTACCCGAAACGGCCTCCATTCCCCGACTGCGGACCTTTCGAGATCCCTATACCTGCCGAGCGTAGTACCGCAAAGTGCTTCATGAATGTGAGCCTCATGAAGGAGGTCAATAAAATCATGGATCCGAAGGTCAAGGTCATATGGAGACAGAAGCCCAAGACCAAGGGCTACGCCATGGTGCTTGGAACGAATAATGCCAAGACGTCCCTCTCCGATCCAAGAGTGCTGAATGCATTTCTGTCAGCCTGGATTGACCTAGCAAGCCGGTACCTGGCCGTTGTTGGAGTCCGATCAGCCCCTCCCGTCGCTCTCTAAACCCAAACTGTTGGTTGATAATAATCACCCTTGTTGGCTGCATAGTAAAGCGCAGATCATCCATCCATGCAATAACAAGCCAAATGCAAGAATGCTGGCGTGCCCGTTACTTCAGCAGCAAACAGCACAAAAGGTCATTCCTATTCGAGTCAGCTTGCATGGTAATTGTGAGGGGCTGTATTGCAACATGATCTAGGATTGTTTGATCGTATAGTGACCACTGTGATTGGATAAACACATTTTGAGTTAGGTCGTGGGGGGTGATCGACGGCCCCACCAGAGAATCTGAATGGCAGCCAACTTCAATTTGACTAACACCTCTCTCCAGGGCATGCCCATAGTCTCTATATAAATACAATGCTGCGCTTCCCATCTACTGAAGACGAAAACCAAGTCAATGAGGCCAGAACAGTTAACGTTTCATATCCGCAGACATGTCAGCCATTGCCTACGCCATCGAGAATACGACCAGGGGGTTCCTTAGGGGTTACGTCGACGCCGCCCAGGCAAAGAACGCCCGTCTTCTATCCACGTATACAGCCAAAGACTGTAGGCGATACATTGGGCCGTCTTCCTTCCTCCGAACGGTTGGTGCGCCGGCCGACTTTTCAATGTCCAACACCGAATACGAGGCGGAATTTGGAAATATGGAATTGTACACCCTCGACAGTCATGAATTGCACGACTTGACGATCGACACATCAAACCTGAAAGCGGCGGTGAGGTCCGAGCTGGCTGGCACCTTCATCGACGGCAAAGAGCTTCGTCGAACATTCGTGTGGTTTCTGGATTTTAATGACGACGGCAGCAAGATTGTCAAGGCTTACCAGCATAACGACTCTGAGGAGGCGATAAACTTTCGTCTAGCAATGAGGCAATACCATGAAGCAAATACGGAGCCTGGAAATAAGGTGGACTGAGGCAAACGGCTAGAATCTACGAGCAATGATGTTGGAAGCTGCGGGCCAAGACGATTGGCATGGGGGCAGGTGAGCTATGGTACGAAGAAGATACTTGAGAGAATAAATTCCAGTTTTGTAACCCGATACCCATTCCATACAAGCCGTACTCGCAGACACATATGCGAGCAAGACGAATAGGTACATACGAATGCATGCTCGTGGCACCTACAATTGCTCCATTGTTGACCGGTTCGGCCATTCGAGCCAGTCCTCCCAAGCCGGCCCCAGATGGCTGCTGATGAAACGGACTAGGCTTCTGCCGAGGCCTCCCACGAACCAATGTTCGGCTCCACGATGCAGTAGGACGGCGAAGTGTGCGAGGACAACGAGTGCCTCCGGCCGCCTTTGATTAAGGAGGTCGACGTAGCCTGAGGGCACGGCAACCAGCCAGTCCTGAACGGCGGCCCACGTGGCGTGGGAACTGTTCGTAGCTAGTGTGTCGAACCGATCTTGTAGGATCTCGACGGCGCTGCGGAGCTCCGCAATGGATGAGGGTTTCATGTCGGCTGCGTCGAGACGACCCAAGAGGGTGTCGCACTCTTTTCTGGAATCGGGGCCACTCTGGATAGGCATATGGTCGCGTTGACAGCTGCGGACGAACCGGTCTTGGTCTTCTTTCGAAAACATCGGCCACGATATCTTGGCGATTGTAATAAGGCCGCGGTGTATCGCGATAGAACAAGTTAACCCGTCGAGAATATGGCCGAGGCCATCATGCAAATTCGAGCTCACGCTAAAAATAACGTGATGGCTCAGCAGCGACGAGAAAATGAACATGGGCAGGCAGGTCTCTTTGGAGATTTCAAGACTCGTACTGTTGTAACGCGTCAGAGCCCGGGTCTGTAGCCTAGTGGCCTCGCAAAGGTAGAGCTGGCTCCTCTCCGGGTCACAGGTGCTCTTGTGCGCTGCCGAGTAGGCTAGCAGCTCGTCCATAAGGTAGGGCGTAGCAAATGCCACTTTCATGAACAGGCCCAATAGGTCCTTCAACCCGGGGTGCAGGGACTCCGTCTGCTGGCATAGATCATTCTCAAAGTGGTTAAGCAAACAGAGGTGGAGCGAGCAGTAGTGCCTGTCCAGTGACGAATCGAAAGGGGGAGGCGGGTGACAGACTGGAGGCGGCGGAAGAGGAGAAGGCAGCACTGGTCTCTCGGTAAGAAAGGAACATTGGTGGTTTGCGCGGGAGCATCTGCCACAAGACGGTCGCGCTTCGTCACATTTGCTGCGGCGCCATTTGCACTGTTTGCAACCCAGCCTAGACTTTTTGTGGAATTTCCGCATATTCGTGGGCCACCGCTGCTCTGGAAGCCGCGTGAGACGTGAGAAGCCAAGGAAGCCATATACAAGTGATCGTCCAGTTTGGCAATTTGAGCTGTGCCATCGCGGACAATACCGAAGTGCCAAGCCAGGGGAGGAGGGAAGTTAGCCCCCGCTAGGTATGCAACTACCAGAGGGTGGAACCCGATGGGCGAATAGGATGACGATGTATCCGACGGTACGGCGTTTACGGCATTACATCATTTCGGTTTCCATCGTGTCTATGAGATGGTGCGGTATGTCACATGTCGGGCAGTTCAGAGGATGCGGCCTGCCTACAAATTATGGTCGTATTCCCTAGCCATTGTGGACGCTACTTTGAGAGGCCTCGACCGAAGCCAGACACCGGCCAAGGAGCAGATGAGCGGACAGCTAGATACTGACGTTTTTCATGATGGCGACACTGGGCCACGGTAGAACTAGCCGGTATATAGCCGAATCACGTGGTCTGTGTCATTTCCCGTACTCAAGTGCACCAGTTTGCAGCGCAAGGTACCTTACCTAAGGTACTCTGAGTCGTGAGCATTTAGCCGGTTCTCCCTCACTTTCCAGACTTCTAAGCCAATCGCCGTTTCTATATGTCGCTTATCGGGTTCAACGAGTTGCCCCGGCCACCCTTGAGCCCCAACCTATCAAGAGACGGCTGAATGTCGAGGTAGATTCGAGCTGACATTCGTTTGTGCAATGTCTACCAAAAGGGCTTTGCAGCCACGACGACGACGACAGAGACAACAGCTGGCCTGCAATGCTTGCCGTATACGCAAGACCGGCTGCGATGGTCGCCGTCCGGTGTGTGGTTCGTGTAGCATGAGGTCATTGGGAGACCAGTGTGACTACCAGGAGAAACCCGCAAGCTCGCCAACCCCGTGAGTCCACTGACGGCGGCCAAATGTTTTTTCTGACTTTCTGCCAGAACTCTTTCCAGTCTTCACAGTCGACTCCAAGGTCTAGAGGGCAAATTCAGTGGAAGTATGCCGATGCTCGGGAATGTCGACAATGATACCCATGTACCGCCCTGTGATTCCCTTCCGATATCTGGCCATTCTTTTGGGTAATTAAATCTAATCCGACTTGTAGCTGCAAGCTCCTCTTTCATCGCCCAAACCAGCATAACACATGTCGCTCGGCACGAAGTGGCGCAGGGTCCATTATCAGATATCTCTTTTCTGGAACAGGTCCTTCAATCCAAAAGGGACCTGGACGGGACGGAAATTAAGGACAAAGTGATCTCAGAACCTCCAGGTCTTAATACGACCCAGTCGCCGAGCTGGGCATTCAGTATGAATCCCATCTTGCTCCCAAATCGAGAGCTTGCAGACACGCTTCTCCAATGCTTCTCGGACTCCATCCATCCAATCTTCCCTATACTGCACTGGCCATCATTTTCAGCACGATACGACGGCCTATGGATTTCGGACCTTTCGTCAGCACACCGTTTCAAACAAATACGTGACGATGCTGTTTATCTTTCGATACTCAACATGGTCCTTGCTCTCGGATGCCAACGCAGCGAACAAATCTCAGCCCCGGACAGGAAACAGGTTGCCGATTCATTTTACCGACGATCCTACCACCTCGTATCTGTGGAAACCCTCGATTACTCATCGTTGCAAGTCGTCCAATTGCTTCTCCTACGAGGCATCTATTTACATTACACGCCTTACGCAGATCGTTGTTGGAACATGATCGGTGCTGCTTTGCGAGTAGCCTGCGGCCTGGGCTTGCACTTGGAGCAGGAGGTCTCGCATGAGAATCAGCTGGAGCGCGAAATGAGGCGTAGGATATGGTACAACTGTATTACTCTAGACAGGTACCTCTATAGTTTCCAGAGGCATTGAACTGTGCTGACGGGTTACAGGCTGTCGGCTACCACATTCGGCCGGCCTGTGCTTCACGACAGATTGCATATCATACCGATGCCAGAGCCGATTGATGATGAATTTCTATCGGACGTGGATAAAGGCTGCCAGCCGAGTCACTCTCCATCTCGACTGGCTTTCTTCACATACACCATAAAGCTGTTCGACATTTTGGGCGACGTTATGGGCAAACTATACTCGCATGAGTGCAGAAACCCAACACAAGATGCTACACAAATGTCTTCGAAATATTTGAGTGAACTGCCAGGAGTTTGCTCTAAATTGGACGACTACGTTAAAGAGCTGCCCGAGCATCTGAGAGGCAGCACATACCATGGGCCGGCAAGGGACGGCGTGGACCAGTGTTTTCACATGCAAGCAAGGGTTCTTAACTCAAGGTATAGTATCACCATGGATGCATTGGGCCCTTCTGACCATGGACAGACTCCTTTACATTAGGCTTTTGACGTTGCGACCCTCGCTTCTCATCGAAGCGCGACGCAGAGTCACAAACCAGCATCCTACTAAGATCATCTCAACTCTCACACCTCTCCTAAGCCCGTCTTTGCGAGAAATAAATCTGTTATGCGTGTCGGCTGCTCATGAGATTATTGCAGAGATACATCAAGGGTTGAGTAGCTTGCAAGAAACTTCACCATGGCATGCTCTATTTTGTAAGCCTTCCCACTTTCTCACTATTCCCAGCTGATGGTACTCTACATACGGCTGACATCTTTGCCCTAGTTACCTTTGGGGCAGCATCTGCTCTCCTAGCCGCCAGTCTTTGTCCCGAACTAGATGTCAAACTAAGCGCTGGTCGTTCTAAAGCTTCCTGGGAGAAGGCCTTGGAGGTCTTCGACTTTCACAAATCTCGCGTTGAATCTTCAGGAAAGGGCTTAGAAGCACTGGTAAGATTTCACAAGCGTTTTTCAGCGACAGCAAAGTAAGTCAAAATAAAGGAGTCCCCGGTAGTCCAAAGACAATCAAGCTATACTGATACAACATCCTATCGAAGGATAGATGAAGCACCCAATTCGACTGACTGTCAAGTCGCAAGCCCGATCAATTTCGGTGACGATCTTGTTGATGAAACGTGGCAAGCAGAACTTGCGGGGGATTTTGATGATTTCTTCAGATCTGATTCACTCGAGCAGAGTTGGCTAAGCTCTCAGGTCGTTGACTGGGCCTTCAAATAGCATGTTACAAGAGAACGAAAGACACACTTCCAATGGGATGCCGCATGTTACATGTCTATCCATATCAATTCTCGGCTGAAGCAGGTTTTTATCGTCCTAGTCATCCACCAGCTCCCCCAGCCTGCTCGCAAACAACTCTGGATCGGTCATAAATCCAAGGTGGCCACCAGGGATCCGGAGAAGACTACTACCCGTCTGTGCAGCTATCGCATGAACTGGTCCTACGCCGGGTCCGTCGCCGCTGTCCTTTCCTGCTACAGGAATATACTTGTCCTTGTTTCTTTTGAGCCTTTCAATGTCAACTGCGGCACTGGTATACTGTCTCAACTCAAACTCAAACCAGAACAGGCAGTTTGCACGAATCTCGTCGCCACGTGTCGTGTCCATACAATGGCGCATCATCTGCGCATCCGGACCGTCCGATAATCCTAAGGTGAACACATCCATAGCTGCAACAGGCCCATGAGATCTATATGTGTCGTAGACGAGGTTGGTGAGGCTGTGCGCTTGTTTTCGAAATTCTTCAGGCAGGGCGGAAAACGCGGGTGGCTCATGGGCAATGAGTTTTGCGATGCAGTTTGGGTGACTGGCGAGCAGCTGCTGGGCAACGACGGCGCCGGAGGAAGTTCCGAAGACTGTGGCGGTCCCATTTCGAGAAAGATGGCTAATGAGTCGATAAGCGTCATCCGCATCGGTTTGCAGGCGGTCTTTGAAATCTTGCTGCCCAACAAGAAGACTCCGTGAATACCCTCGACGATCCCAGCAGACGACGGTATATTGATCGGCAAGAAACTGGGCGGTGGGATGGAAGACGCTTCCACGGCCATCGGCGCCGGCTATGAGAAGGAGCAGATGATCTTTCGTACCAAATGTTTGGTAGTGGAGAGTGGCACCAGGAACACCGAGCTCGGGCATTGCGACGATTTGTGTAGGTTTGAATGTGGTCGGGAGTCGCAGCCTTCTTGCCATTGTAAACTTTGTCCTCCTCCGACACTCAATTTGTACTTATCATCTATCGGCAAGCGCGGATTTCCTCCCCGAAGTGACGGGGAGTTAACAACTGCCAGTCGCATTTGGCGAGTCAAGCTTAGAACTGTCGGGGAGATAAACCTCCGCTCCCATTGGACAAGTCGTATCTGGCATCGGGCTTTCACATCCACTTTTTTCTTTTTTTTTCGATATGTGCAGTGGTTCATAACCCAACATGAGACCCATGGCGTTGTTTGGCGGAGAAAATTGTAGCTTGCTTAAGATAGCTGGAGACCATGACATGATCATGATCTTGGATGCTGACAAATTCCCGAGCTATTCGAACTTGACCTGGGTCTGCAGAGTGTTCGCGCAAATAGCTGGCACAACCAGCATCCTCAGCTGCCGTGTCGGTCGCGTCCAAGCCGTTCTACCCGATCCTAAGCTCTTCGGAGATCTGGTGACATTTCTCTCATCTCAAGTCCAGAAGAGCGCCCATGGTTTGTGGCGCACCCACCTAAGCGGTGCCAAGGCCCTCATCGGCATGTGGGGATGCGGAAGCCTGCTAGGCTCTTGTGATTTCTCACAACGTACTTTGTCTTCATGACAGCCGGCATCTTCGGCACAACTACGTCTCCACCTCATCTACTCGCCAAGGCAGCATTGCGCAACAGTTGGAGTATCTGGACGTGATGACCGTCTCGACATCGGCTGGGCATCAACAAGTCATCAACAAGAGATATCCTCACGTCCGCGGACGATATCCTGGAGCACCCGCAGGCCGTTTGTCCTCTGTCGTGGGTGACTAAGGTCGCCCCTCGCCATGCGCAAGGCAACAGTGTTTCTGAAGAGTTTACAGTGTTGCTCTGATCTCAACTCCATTCTGCTTTTGATTGGGACTGGATATTTAAAGATGTTCCACTGTTCCTATGTATGGATTGGTTAAACAAATGCTCAAAATCACGCCTTGCGAGAATCACTTATCATGGGACTAAACAAGATGCCCGGTCTGCGGCTACCCACAAACACGGGAAGGCCTAGAGCACAACAGCGACTGTATATATACTCTGCCTCCAGCTTGGTATGGAATGGATAGGGATTGTGGGAGTGCATCTGAGCTGTATTAAAAAATGTACGCCATTGTTGATTGATATCGAGACGTAGACAATCAATACCAGAACGGTAAGCTGTTGTCTCCGTCTACAAACAAGCTACTCCTAATTCCCAACAAATAACATTGAGCCAAAGTCGTCCTATGCACTCTCTATCACATGACTCTACTCCCACCAGATCATGTCGGTTTGCCGCAAAGTATTGGACCCGCAGTGAACCTCTCCCGCCCAGACATGATGGCTCCGGTAATCGTCAACAAAGCCGACCGTCATATTGGCCCTTGCGTACGCCTGTTCGACCGCCTGTCCCATAATATCTGTTCCGTTAATGAGTGGACCGAATTGTTTGGCGCAAACGTAGTGATGTCCGAGGACGATACCGTTAATACATGCGGGGTAGAACGCCCACAAGAGGAACTCGTTCTCCATGGGATCTTCCGTATAAGGCGGCAGCCCATCGTCCGCGCTACGTCCAAATCCTCTAAAGTTTGAGACTCGGAAGACCGCTGGGACCCGGATAACATCCTCGCGGCTGAGAGGTATCTCGGCCAATAACATCTCCAGGTTAGCGTCAATGTAGCGCTGCGCGTAAGCATTGGCCACTGCAAAGGTCACGTTGGCCAAAACTTCGTCTATTGTCACATTCTGCCCTGGCTCCTCGAGATCGCCCTCGACTGGAACATTGCTGATGGCCCTGGCACCGCCGTGACCGCCAGCTTTCAGCGACTCCAGAAGGGTGATGGCGGAAGTCGTATCAGCGATGCCAATGGTCCACCCGAGCGCGTTATCGTACGGCAAGAATTGCACAAATTCGTCCACATGTCCGACAACCAGCCACCCGGTCTCCAGGATTAGCGGCGACTGCATTTCCTGGCTGTAGAGAAAGTCAAGAATGGCCTGAGACGGCAGTCTCTCAAAATGCTTGCCCATGATGATGCGTCCGGACTTGAATGTCACCCCGCTCTTGGAAGTGTACGGTGGAATGGTTTCCAGGTTGCCATAGCTATTGATCTCGCGGTGCCCAAACCCGGAGCCCATGCCGCTCGAGGGCTGGAAACCACCGATGCCAGGACCACGGATCTGTTCGAAGATTTGTCGACCGCCAGTGCGCGTCGATTGCGCGGAACGAAGCATAACCCGAAGAGATATCGGTCCCATAGGCCCGGGCATGCTGACATAGGCAGGCTCGATGAAATCCTGGGCCCAGATGTCGCTTGACTGGTTGAAAAGCAGCAGCGGGTTTTCGACACCGGCGAGGATACGCTGGTCTTCTAGCTGGGCGACGAAATTTGACTGGTTGGGCCACGTCTCATTGGCTCCCGTGCTTATCAGCGTTTCGACATGTTGCAGGTGGTGGTGCGTGAGGACTGGAGCCATCTTGAGCGCGACGGCGTCGGTGGCGCGAGACCGGCCATCGCTCACGTCAAAATGTATGGTGACCGACCCATCCCAAACATCGGTATCTCTGATGAGTTCTCGGCCATCGATGCCGAGGACGATACCATTTCTGAGATGAGTAGAATTGAAGGTGAACTCGCGGTCGACCAGCCGCCACGACTCCGTCGCGTTCGGGGTGTCGGGATAATCCAGGATAAATAGACGAACGCGGTCATACGCTGCCCACGGCGTAGCATAGATCTGAGCGGTCGCCGTCTCGGACACATTCAGTGGTACTGTTCGTAGAGGAGCAGCGTACTCGGGAGCCAGGAGAAGATGGCCAGACGCGTCGTGGCAGGCAGCGAGCTCGTTGTTGCTCAAAGGAGTACCGTTTCCATCCTTGGCAATGCAACGCGAGCCCTTGTCGCCAACGTTGGGCAGAAAGATTGCGCCACGATGCCGGGACCACACGCCTTTGCTATCCGAATCAGACGTGCCTTCCACGTCAACCACTCCGTCACGATTGGTGTCCGCGAGGATTTGCGGCTTCAAACAAGAAGCTTGTACGATCTGAGATGCCACGGCCAGGGAGAGAGGTAAGCAGGAATTCCACATCTTGAGGCAGTAAGGCTGGATAGCGTGCTCTAGGGAGATGAAGAAGTGATCTCAATACAAGTTCTGAGCAAGCAGATGAGGCGAGGATAACTCGAAGATGGACTAGTCTTTACCCCGTTCTGGAGCATCTCTACGCCCATACTTATACTACCCGACTTGAACATGAACGCCTGACATCCCGTATTCACTCGACTTATCGGAACGCGTGGGCCAGCCCGCATTGTCGTCGGTGGGCTAGGCGAGACTCGTACATCGGACGTAGGGTTCAAAGGCTCGCATTCTGGAATCCTCCCGAGGCTGGGCTACGCGACGACATTCGTAAATATCGTAAACACAATTTTTAATCATCAGCCATATTAAAGATAATGATCATCCTCCCAATCGGGCAAGTTTTACGGCCAAGACTTTGATGCGCATGTGCCACAACGACGAAGCCCCACAGCACCCGCAGAATTTCCCCGACCATGAAATCCGGATGCCAGGAACAGACCAAATAATTCCACCGAGGTCAAATATTGCTGACACAGGAAGCTTGTCAAAGGGACACAGCCACCAAGCTTACCAGCGGAAGTGAACAAGCCATGTGGGTGTGCGATGGAGATTTCCGGCAGCGTCGACACTCGCTGTCTGACCCGCTGGCTTCTGCGGCTGTGGGGTCAGCGGTGGTATCCAACGGCACACGCAGTCTTTTGGCTAGAGTTACGCCGTATGACGAAGTGGTGGACTCAGTAATGTACCCGCACGGGAGTTATTTTTACGTGGGAAATCTACATTATGTAAAGAGATCATAGATAAGATAGATAGTATTCTGAATAATAAGCCGCTGATCATCATAATATGGGTCTAAAAAAGCCTTCATCAAAATCATCAGATTTCCCAATAACGTTTAGAAAATAGCAGCTAACAAATAGCAGCTGTGGCAATGGCCTTGACCGGATCGAACGCCCGGAATCTCCTTGAATAGCGTTTCGTCAACCTCGATCTCGAGCCACGGTGCTTGTGGCTGAGTGTCCTAGAGCAACTTGAAGTTGGTCTTAGTCTTTGTGCGGTCAAGATTCTCAACTCTCCTGGTCCAAAGTCCGTGACCTTCTGGTGTTTCGACTTTCTTATGGCAAGCTACCCACCACTCTCAGCGGCGTATTCCCGCGAGTTTGTGGAGTACCCCCGTCCTCTAATAGTAACTAAACATGTTCATACCAATCTTAACACATAATTTGACCGGCAACCCAGCATGAAGTACTCTTGGATCTCCCGTTCCATTTGGCAGCATGTTGTTCCAGAATATAGCATTGCCACGCTTTGGCTTGACCAACAGGCCCATCCCGGTGTCAGTCCTCGTGAACATTTCACCATCTGCACTGGCAGATACACCCTTTGTGTCTGGGAAGAAAGTCTCACCGCCAGTACACTTGCCCTCCAGATTTAAGAGGATAGACCCGAAGTCTGTTATATGGTCTGGATGGGCTGTTCGTTGATGTAGTTTTCGTTTCTGGGTTTGCTGAACCAGTCCAGATGCAGGCGAAATCGCTCGTCACTTTCGTACTTAACGACCTGGAGAGGCTCAAAGTAGATGTGTTGTATATTGCCGAGCAAGGACTTCATTCGGTCGGCAAGAGAGAGCGGCGACTGGATCGTCCCAACGTCTCATCGCAGAGGAAGAAGTTCGGTATTTCTTGTCGATCACCGATTTAAGGTCCTTATCGTAAACCCAGGATTATTTAAATTCGTTCTTTCTACAGTACCAAGTTAACTGGGCAGGTAAAGCTGTCGATTTCGCATGCTGCGGCGTGAGGATACGCACGTAATATTGAATAGGGGGTTTATTTCATGCTCTTTGACGAAACCATTGAGATATATAACGGCAGTATCGAATGACAGAATCTCAACGGCGTATTGATGGGCACAGATCCGGCCGGGATCAATCGAATGCGAATGATGTATCCCATGCCTCGTAAGTGGAATGAGTTCCCACAGTCTTTGTGCGCTGCTTGCAGAGAGGATCAAACTCAAGTAAAGCACCAAGCCCGATAAGAACAGGTACGTGACTGATTTAGACAGCGTTCTAGTCATAGCCATCTTGGGTAAGAGGAGGTCGAAGTCGGCCGCAAGTGATGGCGGTATGATGAAAACGAAAGGAAGCCGGTGTCCTTGCCAAATGTAGATTGGTTGGTCTAATCTTGGAAGAATGCAGTCTGGGCTTTATCTCTCTCTTCAGGCGAACCCTGCAAAATCACTGTGCTCATCTTTGTCCCAAGGATCCTTGAGTTCCGGATAACCATATGAGGACCTCTCGTTTATGGTAAAAATTACCCATAGGTATCTACCTGTGTTAGGCGCGAAAACTTAGACCCCATCTGGATCTGCATTCATACGGCTCGTCAACCAACATCGCCCGAAAAATGACACCTGGTTTTGATGTTCGGCTTACGGCACGGAGAAGTGCCTTGGCATACCTACTGTACAGGTGTGCTTCCGCCCCCGCGAACCTGTCGACATGTAGCTGGTACAAGCTTCTCGGCACCGGGCGGTTGATTGGTACCCGCCGAGAACTCCTCTGCAGTGGAACCGTAGGCATATTGTGTGTGTAGAGCACATGATATTACTGGGTCGGTAGATTGTCAAACATGTATAGATTCTAGACCCGGCAAAACGATGTTCCCAGTATCTCCAATCTTGTCTTTTTGTTCGATACCGAAGTGATCGTTTTGCTATCGGAGATCATTAATGAGGCATGCTTAGTATCGTCCTTCAATAACGCTGCGATGAGCAGAGATTCAAAGTTGAAAAACAAATGTTTTGTATCCAGACGTATCTAACTTTGCCCTACAAGATCCTGAAAGAAGTCCGGCCATGTCTTCGCAATCACAACAGCCTCTGCCGCAAATGATAGCAGCCTACAAGGTGATCCCCGCCATTCAGCGCATAATCGCCGATCGAGAAGCCGTCCGCGATTTAGTTGCCCGCACGGTGGTGCCCGAGGCGGCTACGTTTGCCAACGTGATCCAGCCATGGCTTGAGGAGGAGGATTCGAACCAAGGGGCCGAAGCTGTGATAGACATGTATCGCTACGCAGGAGCAGACCAAGAGACCCGCGACGCAGCCGAGAGGGCGACGAGGTTGATGTCCGAGTGTACCGCTCGACTGACTCTAAGATGCGACCTCTTTCTACGTGTTAAAGCTGTGGCGGATAAGGACGATTACCCCAACGAGGAGTGCAGGAAGGCTGTCCGGGATATTTTGCGTGAGTATACCAATATTGGACATGGCAAGCTGAGCTCAGACCAGATGAAGATGTTACTTGATGCTCGAAAGGAGATTGACCAACTCTGCCATGATTTCAACAGAAACTTGAGAGAAGGCAAAGAGGGAGCTTGGTTTACGCATAAAGAACTTGACGGCGTTTCTTTGCAGGAGATCCATCGTCTTACAGAAAAGGGTAAGGACAAAGTCTACATTGACTATGGCAATTGCACCGACAGGCTTCTTATTCTGAGGTATGCCGACTGCCCTGCCACCAGGAAAAAACTATATCTCGGCAACGCACAGAAGCTCTCGGAAAACATAGCATTGTTCAACAGAGCTGTAATGTTACGCGACGAGAATACTCAGCTGCTCGGCTTCAGAAACCATGCCGAGTTCAAGCTACAGAAAAAGAATTGCTCCTCGACAGCCTGGGTGGACGACATGCTGATGAGCATGCGAGAGCAGGTGCTGCCGATAGGCCAGGAGGTGATGGAGCAACTACGAACGCTAAAGAGAAATCGCTTACTCACAGATACTGAGTCATCAACTGTTGAAATATTTCCCTGGGACTTCCACTACCATATGCGATTGCTCGAAGAGGCGAATCAGGTCAAGAACTGGTCTCGGAATATTTTCCCCTCCGTACCACAGTATTGCGGATGCTAGGACTTTTCGAAACGTTCCTCCAACTCCGTTTTCAGCCCATGACACCCGAAGAACAGGCTGGAAGAACCTGGAATGAGGACGTGGAAGCTTGGTCGGTCTGGGACGAAAGAGCAGAGCACGTGGGAGAGTTTATTGGATATCTGTTTTCGGACATTCTATACAGGGATGGAAAGTACAAAGGCAACCAAAATGTCAACCTGCAGGCTGTAAGCAACTATGCCTTCTACCGTGAAGATAGAGCAAATTACTAATAGAGATATAGTCATACTTGAAACCTGACGGTGGCAGAGTTTTCCCAGCGACTATTTTGATGTGCAACTTCTACCCGTCGGCAGCTACAGGCTGTGCCCTACTAAGGCATTCTGAATTGGTAACTTTGTTTCATGGTAGGTATTGCCTGGCTTATAATCTGTGTTCCATGCCTTTCTCTCCATCTTAACTCGACGGCGCATCCTGACAAATACGGGGTCATCTAGAGCTCGGCCATGGTATCCATGACCTGCTCTCTCGGACACTTCACACTCGATACCATGCCTGGAGAACACCGCTGGAATTCGGAGAGGCTCAGAGCACAATGCTCGAGAATTGGTGTTGGAATAAGAGCGAGCTCAAGGACATGAGCTGCCACTATACAGGGTTAGGACATGAGTACCTGCAGAAATGGAAGGGCCGGCGCCCGGGCGCGGCTCAGCCCGACGAACATATTTCAGACGAACTCTTGGAACAGCTGATTAGGAGTCGAAATATGCACAAAGTCTCACGAATTCTCCAGCAGATGTAAGTTTCTACAATGCCATTGCGGGTGAAGATGTTCTGAAGGGCCAGCAGCACAGATTCCGTATTCGACATGGCAGTCCATAATCCTGCCTCCCGCGAGTATCTCGCGCAGCTAGATGCGACGGAACTCTACAATAACATCAAAGAAGAATTAACTCTTCTGAGAACCCCTAAGAATGTTACGAGGGGGCCCGGCCATTGTCATTTTGGGCACTTGATGTCTGGCTATGACGCCGGCTACTTCTCGTATCTCAGGTCTGTGCTCACCCTAATCATCCAATCCAACGAAACAATGGTCGACACTAAACTCACACAAGCGCACAAATCTTCGCGGCAGACTTCTACGAAACAGTTTTTGCTGCCGACCCACGGAGCCCGCAGGCTTGGGACCAATATAGACGGGTGATTCTTGAGGCTGGCGGAAGCCGAGACGAGTCAAAGTTGATGGAAGAATTTCTCGGACATTCCCCAACACCAAATGCTCTTGCGCGAAGCCTGGGACCTGGTTGATACTGAGGTTTCAAAGTTCAGGAGGAGTGTATTGTACTCTTCCCACCCACGGCACGAAACAAGCTTGATGAGCGGTCAGCCCATGTTGCAATGTTTCATGGCAGATGTACTAAGTAGGCGAATTTGATTGTAGCTGGGGATGGTGACATGCTTCCTCGTTCTTAACAACAGATTCGGTTTAATCATCCCTCAGGATCGAATTAGAAGTCAGCGAACCTCAGTCTTTGCTATAACTTTTATTCATTCAGCAGCTCTTTCAAACTATTTTCATCCATATCTTCCCGTTAGACCTATTCCTGGAGCCTAAGAATCGGCCCCAGCCATGTCTCGTAATTTTCAAGCTTGGATGGATCGGAAGTACCGCTCTTCAAAGCGGAGACTAGGAATCGATAGTCTCCAGGGAGGAGGTTAAGACTAGTTCCATCGTCGGCAATAGCTACCCCATACCAGTTCAACACGCTCTTGTCCGGGGTAAAATTTGCTTCACTCACGGCGTTGCCATAGATGTCTAAGCCGAGGAACTTCGAGGTCGGTGGAGATTTGGACGTCTGGATCTCGTATGGCTCATCTGGTTTTTCGTAGCCGTAATGAGTCGGTTTCAGGCAAATGATTGCAGAAACAATATCGATTCGAAAGCTGGCGGTAAATTGAATAATGTTGTAGGCGATTTCGACGGGCTCGGGTATGGTCATGTTGTAGGTGTCAAGGCCCGTATTTACCCGAAGTTCTACATTCCCATCGTCACCGACCGGGACATATTTAGCGACTTGAAAGCTGGGTGGAGCCAGCGAATCGTCTTTGAAGTCGAAATACTCCGCCGACTTGCGAGAATATGGAGCTCCTGCGTATGGGACAACGTACTTCTCACCGAGGAGAGTCGATATGGCGATGTAACCTGAGAAGATCGGATCTGCTCTTTCGATATAAGACTCGGGTGGCGAAATGACGACGTCAAAAGTGGCCGACTCTCCAGCTTCGAGAACGATGTGGGATTCAGAGAAGACAGCGGAGCCGTAGTTGGGGTATTGTGGCTGGCCCCATCTGTACCAGAGCCAAGGAAGATTCGGCCTGTCAGAGTAGGGAAAGTGCTCAGCAAACCCGGCGCCTTGGTGCGTGATGGTGTACTCCTGAGTGAGGACTCCGGTGTTCGTGATTGTAATCTTCTGAGCGACGTCCTTGAAGTTATCGGTATCGCCTAGGGCTAGCTGTGCTGGAGATATTTGTGTTTGCGAATTTATTGCTCTGAGTGGATTGACAAGGCCACTTCCCTGTTGCGCCGTTGACGATAGGATGGAGTTGTCTGGCAACCAAGCCACCGGCGCCGAAGTAGTTTGCAGCAGAGATTTGATCTGGTCAATGCTGAGGTGGGGCATTTGAGACTTGACTAGAGCCCAGGCTCCTGCGACGAACGGTGTGGCCATGCTGGTGCCGGAAAGGATGGCATATCCGCCTTTTCCGTCGTCCGAGATCGGCCAGGTTGAGAGAATACTGCCTCCCGGAGCAGATAGCTGAGGCTTGAGAGCCAGGGTATCCCAAGTTGGCCCGAAACTAGAAAAGTTGCTCATGAAGCCTCCGGTTGGTTGAACAACGCTGGTCGCATATTTGCTGGCGAAAGTCAACTTGTACTTTCCATAGCCGCCGACGCTCTGATAGCCGTCGAAAAGAGTATTGCTGTCCTGCAAACTCAAGCCGATAAAGACTGTTGGGTCCCACTCAACTGTCGCAATATCGTTGAAATCGGAATCAAATGGATCGGCCGAGTCGAGCTTAGCTACCAGTATGTGTGAGATGTTGTAATCGCCCCACACGGGGAAGCCCAAGCACGAGTTTTGCTGCAGGATTACGATCGTGTTTGCGCGCTCCGACTCTGGGACGATGGTCGCCATTTCATCCCAGGCGGGATACCGGCAGCCTTGCTCAGTCCCGGATCCCATAACGTATGTCTGCATGCCTTCGGGTCGATCCACTGGCCAGACAGACGAGTAAAGCATGTCTTTTCCTTGCGAATCGGTGACCGTGTACAGGATTGGGAACTTGGAGTTTGCGATCGACCCTACCGCAACTACATCGGGACCAAGCGCTGGCGCGGATGCGAAATAGAGCCCAGCACCGCCGTCATTGCCTGCGGCTGCTATCGTCGCGATGCCCTTTTGAGCGAGGTTCGCGGTGACAACCGCAAAGACGTTATCTAGTGCTGCGTTAGTTAGGGAATTGGCCGCCTGCCAGCTTTGACGTACCTGATTCGAGGAGGGAAGCGCCTCCCCAAGAATTGCTTGTGAGATCCATGCCGTCCTGGGCAGCACGCTGGAACGCCAGGAGAAGAATTTCATCGGTCGTGCTGCCTAGGCAGCCGAATACCCTGTAGGAGTATATGCTCGCCTCTGGAGCAATACCGCGAACTCCGAATCCTATATCTGACGGATCATCCATGCCAATTATGCCTTACAAGGGCAGTCAGCTCCATGCTTCCGCTCTTGTGAAGGGAGCGCTTACCTGCTGTATGTGTGCCGTGGCCTCCACCCAGGCTGATGACGCATTAGCAGGTACACACTGCATGTTGTGTTCTGTGTAACTTACCATGTGGCAAGCGGATCATCGCCCTCAACGATATCGCCTCCATCCCAAGCGTCGTCAACCCATGTATGCCCGCCAGCAATCTTGAAATCGGGCCCAAACCCCCCGCCAAGAGCGGGATGCCGATAGTCAACACCAGAGTCAAGGATTCCAATCTTGATCCCTTTGCCTTTGATCCCAAGAGAGTGAAGTTCATCGACGTCCATCATCTTCAATGCAGATAGTACATCTGCATCCCCGGTGATTCTCGGTGGCCGGGGCGCTTCACCGGCGAGCCTAGGCTGATAAGCCGTGTAATTACCATACCCAGCTGCCGGAAGCGGGAGACGTATTATGCGGTTTGGCCAGACCTTGACCACCTGCGGATGCGCCTGAAGTATATCCTTTGTCGAATTGAAGGATCCAGGAGTGACGTCAATGGTAAGGCCATAGAAGACAGAGGCGTCTGTGAATTCTTGTCGAACGGTGAAGGGTACGGGTGCGGACGACCGAAATCTAGCAAAGGACCCTGCAGTGCTGTCGAGTTGCAAAATGTACGAGTCAGGAATGGCAGTATAGGTTGCCTTGGAAGCCGCGAATCGAGGCTCGTCTGAAGTTGCGTCTGGTGAGGCTCCTGGAATGGCAGCCCCCACAGCGCCATTGACCAGAGCGACAAACAACAGGCTCTTGAAAGACATCATATTTATTGGAAACATGAGATATCCAATTATTCACAGAGACTTTCAAAGTCCAGGTTGCTGTGCCGCTTTATATATCAGGACCGGTAACCACTCAGAAGAAAGGTTCATCACGGATATTCTGCTGCCAGACCAGTGCCAAGCATTCCCCGCTGCGAAGCTCATGCTCCCTGCATATCCGAGGAGACAACTTACGGTACAATCGTGTATGAAGACGTTGCTGAGTCGCAGAGCTTCCAAGAATGGGCTAGCCCGTTCCACCTGGAATCCATACACCTGCCAATCGACGGCTTAAAGAAAGAATAACTCCATTGACAATGGATATGGTTAGATCTACAGAGAGTTTTCCGTACATCTTGCTTAACTACTTGCCTAATGCTACGGGTTGAGGATACTGATCCATGAGAAACGCGGAATGAAGTAACTCTTATCTAACACCGGCCTCTAGGCGGTTGAAATGCGGGGCCTGATCATCGTTTTTTAGGCCGGTGATTTGCTAACCCACACGACGTTCGGCATTCAAAAGATTGCGTCGTAAAAACCAAACGGCAATCTTCCGCAAAGACCTACCTCTCTTGAACAAGGGCACAATCTCGTATAGGTAGAGGGGACTAAAACCAGTGGACAGGCAGGGGAACCACACAAGTGCCCTCGTCTATTTCCAACTATGCCTAGTGTCCAGCTCGCGTGGATTATTTATAGCAATGTAAGCCCTAGAACGGCTCCACCTGCCGGAATAAATCTAGGGGTCCGACAACATGGTTGCGGTGTTCCGCCGTACAGGGGGTTCTTGTTTGTCGGCCCATTACATATTCAACTTGGTACGTTAAATGATCATGATGGTTTACCGTCATTAAAGTCATGACCGCATACATAGTCTAAAGTTTGCCGGGTCTGGAAAGATTACTTATCTAGATGAAATTGCCGCAAGACCAAAACGACACCCGTTCGATCAGGTAGCGAAGGAAATCGCAGGCGAGGTTTGGGAGTCGAGAAAATGCCCTCTGTACATCTCCCTCGAGTCCGGCACGGCATCTACCAGTCTTTAAATCGGGGAATTAGGCTGCGGGAGGATTCTGCTTGAAACGGGAAATATCCGAGGTTGCTTTCCGCTCCATCCCGCACTGCAGAGCATTTGCTCCATTTCGGAAAACTCTTCACACATCAAGAGTCCCCGGGCCGAGTACGTGTGGATTCACATTGCTCCCAGTGCGCCAGATATACTGATCTTGTACGAACACGTCAAGATTTCCGGTACGCGCCGGCCATGAACGAGTTCACGCAAGCTCACCATGAAACCATGGTTTTGCTACATGACCTTGCTCTGGGGGAGATTGCCGTGAGACTCTTTTTCTCTGCCGCAGTCTAGGAATTTCTGGACGTGGTTAGCAGGATTTTGGAGGCTAAGCCTGACATGGCCACTCCTCCAGGTGTCCTGACACACGGACCCTAACAGTAAACGACTTTGCAAGGTGTAGCCATCCATGGGGGCCCTGACATCCGCCTGCTGCTCTGGGCTGGCGCGACGGCAAATCTACGCATTACGGGAGGCGAAAGGTCTCTCGCCATGGCACTACGTCGACCTGGTACGGACCTGAGATCGGATCTGCAGAAGTGCTTTGCCAGGCATGGGCTAATCTTACATCCTCGAGAGTTTCGGCAAAGCTACTGCACCGATGTGTCTCTGGTGCAACAAGAGATGAATTCTAAGCTGGAGGCCCTCGTGCCAGACGAGACTGATTTGTGGCCTCTACTTTCACTGTCTGCTATATTGAATATCTAGTACTTGTCGATACTTTACGAAAGTAAACTTCAAAGATTCAATATCATGTCTGATCCTACGATCACACTTTAACCTTGGGTAAATACAAGCGCTTGTATGTTTCTAGCGCCATGATTGGGAAATAGAACTTGTAGTTCGGGTATCCGATCATGCTTTCCTTAAATGTTAGTCTCTTTTTCCAGTCATGGCTGATGGCAATCATAAACTCACCAAGTATGGTTAAATACGCCCTCAATGCCTTCTTGCAGCCCCTCACCATTCCCCTGTTGCCGGCTCTGGATTAAATACAAAGCTGTCAGCATCCGCACAAGCAATCGCTGCGTGACCTAGCAAACAGACTCGTACATACCTCAAGTCCTCTCTGAATAGGCCTGGGATCATGATATCCAGCATGCATCAACGCAAGCACAACCCAAGAAGTATTGACAACCTGGCTTCTCTCGTGCTGAATCCATTTCTTCTCATCTCACGATGACTAATGCTCGCCCCATCCCCCGTCATCCATCTGCTTGCTCAGCAGAAATTCGCAAGCCCGACGAACGCGATCGCTGTTGGAATACTGCTCACCAACTACCTCCAAACTTTGCAAGGCGAAGAATGTAGCGTAGGTGAAGCAGATTGCCCATGATCCGTACCAGCTTCCATCCTCTCTCTGGCTATTAGCGACAAATTTGGCTGCTTTTTGAATCGTTTGGTCAACCGCACGTATGCGATAATCAGGAAAGTGTTGCTTGAACATGGACAGGGCAGTTAAAACCGCGGTGGTGCATTCCGGATACGAATACTCCACCATGATGCGGTCAAAGACCTCAGCTGGATTTAGGAGCTCGAGGTACTCGCTACCCCGGATCTTCTCGTAGCTCGCAAAGCCTCCCTCTGTGTTTTACATGAGTAGGAAGGTGTCGACCCAGTCTTTCAGGCTTGAGTCGTCTAACAGCTGCGGGTATCAATGTTCCTTTTGTAGCATTAGCACCGACTTGAGGCTCTCGGCCGCGCAGTCAGAGACGATATATCCGTTACTCTTGGTGTTGAAAGGCTAACCTCCTTTGCGAGGTTGGCGGAACGGATCATCTAGATCATTTCTCAGCTGAGATCTTTCGAGGAACTCATGGGCCTTGTGTAACACCTTGCTGAAAGTCGGATCCTTGACGAATCCTGCTTCGACGGCACCCTGGACAGCGAAAGCAGTATCCCAGACTTGGAGGCCGTTGGTGCCGTTGCTTGTCATGCCATCCGGGCTTAACCACAGATAGACATTCAACTTTTCGCGATGCAGTCGTACTCTCTCCGACGTAGGCCCATCTTCAAAGCATGATTGGACCATGTGGAAAGCCTTATTCACTGGTGCCAAACATTCCCAGTCTGTATTACGCTCCTCCGTACGCATCAACTCCGATGCTCTGCAGTTTGCCGAGTTGAGAAACCATCGAGGGCGCAGGTAGTTGCACCAGAATGTCATAATCGAGAAGAAAAACAAAAGCAATGGAGAAACGGAGCCTATTGTATCCGATGGTGCGGTGTTGTTGCGATGAGTAACGAAGCTGATCATTCCGAATGGTTCGGTATATATTTCTTGTCGAATCTCAGAAAGGAGCGGCGTCAATGGTATGATGCAGCGATTAGACCAGAGGTACGAGGTTGGGAGACAGACAACGCGGCACTGCACCCACCAACGAGAAGGGTGAAAGGGCAGCCATGATGGGAGAATCCAAAGATCGACAGGTATACAGTTGACACCTTCCCAATCGTAAAGGTTTAGACAAGCGAGCCATATTTTGCCCCATTGCGGGATTCCTACACTCCTCCCAACGATGGCAAGCAATCTCTGGCTTTGCTTGTTAGAGGGTGATGACGGTCCATTCCGAGCAGGCGAAGCATAACGTAGTAGAGCCCGGTTGCGAAGACGGTTGACCTGCCTTCGAGATGCAGACCCCAGCCTCCATCCTCGTTGGCGTGATTTCCGATATACCGGGCCTTTTCTACCTTCCACTCGATAGGAAAATCGGAGCCGGTGATATACATGCCAATGTCAGTTTTTTTTGTGTGAACAGATATGTTAGGTGAACCTACACCTGGGTTGAAGAATACCGGGCCGCGATAGTCTGTCATATCGGTCGCACAGATGCGAGCAACGGCGAGGATAACTCTTTCATCGTCAGATGGGTCTAGCCAGTCCATAGGTACCTGTCACTTCGTTAACCTAGATCATTGCGAGTTGTTAGATGTGGAATTTCGCTCACATCCAATCTTGCGCAGTCGACTTGGTCATCGTAGCATCTATGCCACTCTAAAGACCTGCTTGGTATTATCTGTAGCACCCAATAACCGTCAGTATCCTCATTTTGCTCTGCTTTGGATGATTATACTGCATTCCATACATCAGTCCAGGTGACATCATCCCGCCCTCTACCTGTCCTGGCGTCCCTCCAGTCAGACTGAATCAATCGTCCATAGATAAACAGAGTAGCAGTGATGAGGGACATGGCTGCGGCCAGCAACACTCTCCTATGGCGCCTTGGCTTGCCGGTCGGACGAGGCAAAAGGAGTGCATTTTCGTCGAGTGAGGGAATTGGCGTAACTGCATTGGAATGCAGAAGCACAAGCGAGACCAAAATGGCCTGAAACACCAGAGGCCCTCGGCTTGCAATTTATCTCACGGTCGATTGATCTGCGTGTGAGATGCTAGGGCGTAATTGATTTCATCGAGAGTGAATTGAAAAATGCCAGAAGATAATCGTCAGGCTAAGGTAAGAGAGTTACGGTGCCATCGCCCAAGGTCTTATCGACCGGTGCGGGTGTAGGCCCTAACATGATAGACCGCCTAAGTCCTGAGATCTGCAGACGGAACTTCTTCGGCTCGTCATGGCATGAGTTGGGTGAGCCTCGACGCTATTAGCCCGCCTTGGGTCTGTGCTTTGGAATAATCGAATGTGATTCAAGAGACCTGGCCTTGATGCCATTGAAGCTTCCCTTGCTTTGATACTATGAAGGTCATACTAATTTGAGGAGCTCATAATTAAATACTATAAAGGGATATTGAAACAGGGCCTTGTGAGCCGAAAATTGAATTTGCTTTCGAGATTAGGTTCAGAATGCTGGATCAAGGCGATCACGTGGCCAGAACACGTAGTATATTATGCCAAGTTTTCGTATGTAATAGATTTCTTTCCTTTCGAGAGACGAATTGAGAGAAGACACACCTACGTGGGATTGTGCATCCACATAATAGCTTTGTCATCCTACCCGTGCATTCATACTTTTATTGTAAACCTTAATCTAGACGATCTAAACCACAGAGAAGGGCTCACCTAACTTTGCACAGGGCTGTCACCTGATGGATCTTTTGGGGAGGCGGCTATGCCGGTCCGTGGGGGCCGAAAAAGGGGGATCTCCACGTGGACGACTCCACAGCTCCTCATCTCAGTACCAGCTGACATCGGCTCACCCTCGTAAAGTTCAACGATATCATCGAAGCCGGCAACTCCTGACTACTACACTCATTTTACACTACGATGTGGTCTTCAATAAGGCGGCTTGCAGTGGTTTTGGTCGGCCTGGCCGCAAATGGACTGGCATGGGCCTCGGACGACATGGCAAACGCGTCTGACGCGACGGGTGCCGAAGAGTTGACCCCTTCCACATTTCAGGCATTCGTCGAAAGCTCGGATGTTGTCATGGTAGATTGTGAGTGATGAGTGATACCCATCAAATGAATCTGTCCTAGTGGGTTTCTAACGCTTCTCTGTGCCCTAGTTTATGCGGCAAGTCTCTTCTCTTCTCCCTACCTTCACGCACCCTTGCTCGCCAATTGCATACTAACCCCATTCCCCTTCATTAGCCGTGGTGGTGAGTCCTACGCCCTGCGTGGTCCTTTACACTGGTGATCGGCTAACGTAGCCCCAGTGGACACTGCCAGCGGTTTTCTCCCAAATTTGATGATGCCGCCAGTAAAATTGCGGAAACAAAATGGGACGCCAAGTTGGGTAAAGTTGACTGTACCGTTTTTCAGGCCCTCTGCGCCGAGAACGGAATAAGATCATTTCCGACCATGAAGATCTACAAGCAGGGTGTCGAGTTATATCACGAATACACCGGTCCGAGGAGGTCATCGGCGTAAGTTATATCGTCCTATCACTTCTCCTCAGCCCAAGCAGGTGATATTGTGGCCTAACACTCAGTGCAGCGTTGTGGATTTTGTAGAGAAGCAGCTCTTGCCTGTCGTGACGCATATCTCATCTAAGCAAGGTCTGGATGAATTTCTCAAGAAGGAGAAATCGGAGATCGTTGTCATCGGCTACATCGATGAGAATGACGAGCTCTCAAGAAAGGAGTTTTCCGCGGCCGCCGAAAAGCTTCACGAAGACTTTCCCATCGGCCTTGTTTCCGATCCTGAGGTGGTAAAGTATAAAGGCGTTGAGAAAACCCCAGCCATTGTTCTGTACGAGCCGTGGGAAGAGGGCACTATTGTCCACGGCGGAGCATTCGAGGTCGAGGCCATCAAAACATTTGCCAAGACAGCCTACGCACCTCTCGTGGGCGAGCTAAATGGCGAAACCTTCAATATGTACACAACCAACACCCCAACAGGATTCTTATTCGTTAAATCAGACGACGTGCTAAAGGAGTGGGCAACCAAACTAAAGCCTATCGCAAAGTCGCAGAGCATCAGAATTGCGGTGGCTAATGCAGACGAATTTATCGAATTAGCAAGCTTCCTCGCTGTCTCAGACAACGGCTTTCCGTCGTTTGCAGTATTCGACCCGCGTACCAAAAACAAGTTCGCACTCGACGAAACAGCGGCGCGCCTGACGGCTGACAACATCGGCCGCCTCTTGGGCGAGTTTGTGACCGGCAAGCTCCTCCCCACAACCAAGTCACAGCCGGTGCCAGCCACACAGGATGGCTCCGTGACCGTCGTCGTCGCCAAAAGCTTCGACCAGATCGTCATGGATCCCTCCAAGGATGTACTGATCAACTTCTTTAGGGAGGATTGCCCGTACTGCCGGGCCCTGGCACCCACATGGGACAAGCTCGGAATGTTGTACAAGAACCAGCAGCTCGGCGACCACCTTGTAGTCGCCGCTGTCGACGCGTTGAAGAACGAGCTCCAGGACAAGCCCATGTTCGTCCCCGCTATAAAGCTGTACAAGGCGAATGACAAACAGAACCCCGTGGCCTACGAGGGGAACCGAAGCATCCAAGACTTGATCCAGTTTGTGAAGGATCATAGCACAAGCGGACTCGAGATCGACGCTGCTGCTGCTGCTGCTACGCCAGAGGAGCCGGTTGTGGACATGCAATCGATTATGCAAGGCCAGTCGCCGATGCACTATGGTCACGATGAACTTTAAGATGTCTCCTGCTGCTTGGTGGATTTCATACTGTACGATAGATAGCGCGAAGACCCTAGAAGAGATGGATCTGAAGTAGATGCCGAGTGGAGGAAACAAGAGTCGGCATACTCGATAGCAACAATGAGCATTTCGTTAGAGCCTCTTTGGTCGCTGTTTGGCCCTCCCTATAACTAGTGGGCACCTTTTGGTGATGTTGTCGATCCCGGCGAGTGACTTTCGCTCTTTGGTGGGGGATGTATGTACCTCGTTCAAACCCCAAAACGCGGATTAAAATTAGCCTTAGAGGTCCCTAGTAGTAGACTAGTACTAGTATCGCCTAACACAACTAAATTATAGCACTTCACGGTACAGAAAACAAGTCAAACCCAAGTATGCGAGTGCCATGATGGTACCTCTTCCCAGGGGCTTCAGGGGAGTGGCCCACTATCTCGGGATTGGACCTCAGTGTGCCAATCTCACCAGCGCCACGGAGACCTTCGAACACATACCACGCTTCCAGTACAGCCGAGATTAGCCGATGATACGCCGGCGATGCCAGCCGCCCACGGGCGACGAAAGAAAGAAGGCATATCACAGCTGTTGCCGACTGGTAGGACGTACCAACACTCACACACCAACAAAGACATAGTATGCCAGTGCTATTCAGCAGGACATATGGCCTGTAGTGCCCCAAAGTTGTACCTGTGCGAGGGCATGGGACATTATACTCGGTTGAATTAGACAGTCACCAGGCGAGCTGGCTCTCAAAAATGGCTAGATTTCACCAAGACTCCAAAGTGCTTTTGCACCTAGCATCGTTCAGCGGCTCATCTGCTTTAACCTGAGCTACGGTGGCCTTGTAACGAGCAACCGACCATGCGAAATCAACAGATTTCAATCTGTTCTGTGACATTGTCCGCGAGCGCCTCCCCATTCATTATTCCTCCGACTCCACCGGCGCCTACAAGCGTCCACTTCCCCTCAGAACCAGAAGGCCTCAGAATGATGGGAAACACAAACCCGACGATCACAGCAAGACGATCTCCATTCTGCGCGCCCCATGGGCCCAGACCAAGGTACCCTTGCCTCGTGTGAAACATACGGAAGCCATCCTCAAGGTAATGGGTTGCGCATATGGCAAACATAGATATGCTCCGCTTGGCCGTGCGCTGCATGACTTCGTCATATATCAGCTGCGTTGCATTGCGGCCCTTCCATCGGTCGGGCATGGGCAAGCTTCCCAGCAGCTTCTCTTGCAAGTCCTGTTGAAAGTACGGAGGGTTTGGACGGATGCCGGTCTTACTGAACAGAATGGTGGGCCCAACGCTCAGCCAGATCTCGCGAGTGAGTACGTACTGGGAGGTACATCGCACGATGGTGTGCAGAAAGGACGGTGCATGCTCGTAGAAGCTTTCGGGGCTGAGGGCATCCTCCGGGCCAAGGGCAAAAGTTGCATGGAAGATGGTGAGCTTGCAGAGCGCCTGGAGGCGAGGCATTCCCAAAACTGCCTCTGTATGCGGAGGAAGAGTCGCGAGAATGCGCTCAGTGAACTGGAGCCCCGTATTGGGGAATGTGAACTCAACGATATCGACGAACGCACCGTCGGCGACGAGCGAATCACCTCGGACAAGGGCTTTTGCGTCGCTTCCCCCTCCAGCACCGTCTTTGAGAGGCCTCATGAAGAGAGATCTTCCAGAATGATCGTCATCGGGCTGTAGGCCTGAAAGTTGGTGTAGGTCGGGTACCCAGGAGGGAAGCTCGACAGGGTTATGTCGCGGGATCTTGAAGCAGCCTATTCCTGCGCGCCCAAGAAAGGGGTTAAAACACCCTGAGCGCTCCACGTACGACTTGAAGAAATCGACATAGATTTCTCGGACAGAAAGAGTGTAATCCGGGGCGGAAATAGCATCATCTTCACCGATGATGCCCAACAGCCCGTATATCTTGTCTCTCGGGTTTGAGCATTGGGAGTCGCAAAACTTTAGAACTGGATGGACGCCACCCCAGTCGCGTGAGTTTCGAAGTTCCCGTAACATCTTTAGTGCGTTTGTGCGATCGTAACTGAGCATGCCCGATGTGAGTCGATGCCATATATGAGGGTGGATGCGATCTGGCGCTGCTGGGACGTCTCCTCCTCTGCTGAGATTATCGCGCCAGTCATCGTAGGCCCACAGAGCCGCTTCCCGCAAGGCCACGCTCGGGGCCAGGAACCACAGGTCCTGCGCCAGCTGGATCTCTTGAATAATCCACATCCGCATCCAGTAGACAAGCGCGTCAAATCTGCCAACCGAGTCCCAGAAGCGGCTGCCGGGTAGCTCTAGATCTTCCATGCCTCCTGGTGTTGTATAGTCTAATTTGCATGTGTGTGGATAGTTGGGCAGCCAGGCGGCACCTAGCATATCATCTGGGTGGTCAAGGAGGTGCTGACCTAGTGTCTGTATGGCTTTGATGCCCTCTACGGCCCCATCATCGACTCCCAGCCAGGCGACGACCCGAGCCGCGTTGGAGTAGATTTTGCCCATGATGCTGACTTGTTGGTTCCGCTCAGCGATGTCGGCCTGATTGATGCAAAGAGCGTCTACCCAGAAATAGCTTCCCGCGGTAGTTTCGAGCTCATCACCATTGCCGTCCAGCGACAGCGATGCACGCGGTTCTTGCCTAAGTTGTCCAAACAGCTCCCTGTGCACATCTATCCCGGGCTGCAAGCGACGAGCCGCAAAGAAGGTCCGTGGGTGAGTTTGCAATGACGAGGATATCTCTCTCAGCACCAAAAACAGATTATCCGTCATCTGCACGACCTGGCCATCGACTGTGGCGTTCTTAGTCGAGGAGCTGGTTCCCCACACGTAAGAGAGAGCGGAATATCGATATCCTGGCTCGGAGGTGATGGCGATAGGCACGGTTACGAGCTCTAAGCTGAGGGTCTCTTCCGAGCGGCAGGCCGGCACAAACAGCAGCCGAATTTCGTCCTCCACAAGCGGTTTGTAAAAAGCTGGCGGAAACGTCCAAGGGACTGGCTGCGAGGCCGAGGTGCCGCTTACTTGGCTGCTGCTACGGTCGCCTAATCTCGATAAACCGAGTCGGCTCTGGGAGATATGGGCTCGCAAGTAAGATCAACACCGAGGTCAGCAATGTCAGTCACCAAGACGCTTCTCGCGGTTCGGCTGTCCATCGTCGCCGCGCCTCGCCAAGCGAGTTTCGCCGGCCCTATATAACGGGATTTTCGGCACACCGAGGGTTTTCGGCGAGAATCGGTCGGCTGAATACGACTTCCTGTCAATATTTGGAGCCCCGGTTTGGTGGAGACATGCGGATACGGGGGTGAGCAAGGGATGGCACCGAAAACCGCGCAGATTGCTGCGGCTTAGATGCGCCCCAAAACGGCTAGACCAGGACCGTTCCGATGTGGAATATCCGTCATGCTGGTTGGAATCGTCGGGCTATGACATGATGCATCCCCTCACGTGAAGCATGCAATCCAAACACGCCTTCATTGGCGCCATGGTGCTTTATAGGTTATAAGTTGTCAGAACGGCGGCTGCGGGAGATTGGGTTTGTAGCTTTCTGTCAGACAGCGTCCAAAGCAGCCCTTTTTCCCAATGTACTAACTCAAACTAGCTCTTTTCCGACAGGCCCGGACAGGCGCCCGGAGCGGATGAGAGAACTTCGACAATGAGCGCACTATCCTTGAAGGTCTCGTCTTCGAAGGGAGGGGTGTCTCGTCCCAACGACCCTACCTGGGTCTCTCCTGAAACGGGGTGGGGTAATCGGGTTCTACACTAAAACCACACACTACACCTGTCAGTAAGGCACATCAATATCTTACTCTCTTACGTAAGAATCGAGTTACTACGCGTCTCATAGGAGGGCTACGGCTACACGATAAAGTGATTAGCCCTGATCAGACGTAGGGTCATCTAATGAGACCTCAATTGCCGTTATTGGCCGGATATTTACGAAGATATGGGAGTTTCCGAGACGCTGCGACTCTCAGACAGAGGAATCGAGTTGGTGGAGCTTCAGCAGTATCTCCTTGGACCAACGCTCGCCGAGCGCGGGTTGATGGGCACGCAACTCATCAACGAGAATATCAATGGCTGATGGCGACTTGACCAAGTCCAGACACCGCAAAGCTCCTGTGATAACCGCAGTATCAAAAGATGCAATCTCAACGGGCAGTATATTCTTCGAGATCATAATTAGATCCAAGGGGTCTTCGGGATGCTCGTCCAAGATCAAGGCAATGATCCAAGTGATGAGGGCTTCGGGAGGGGTCCAGTTGCCAAGTTCCACTTCACCGCGGCCTTACGCTGCATCCGGTCTACTCAAGCCTCAATGATGGGCCCGATTAATGTGACACCCGTCTCTAGTAGATCTGGTTCGATATCATAAACCACCCGGCAAATGATGGGGACGTAGGATGGAAAGTAACATGCCGAGAATGAAGGTGTTGCGAAGAGCCTAGTTGCCAAAGCTGAATATGGCTTCAAGGAACCGAGGATCCCAGCACTCATACATTGAACGCGAGGTTCCAACAATAATGTCTCCGTATACTTCATCTACACCGGTCTCGGTGTGGCTCGGTAGTGTCTCGGCGCTGCCTAGGTATCCACAACTCTCTGGTACCGTCACAAGTGCTCATCAACCTTGTTCTCAAGGGATAAAAGTGGCTCGAAAGAAAACATATCGTCGAAGGCGCAAAACTGGGGCGCCCCTAGCTCAACATTCTTGGGCATACTGCTGAGATGGCCCATGAAGATACTGTCGATTTCCTCTTTCTGTTCGGGGGTCAGATACCTTAGAAGATAGGCCAAGGTCAGGTGGAAGCGGTATTGTTCATGCTTCGCACGGCGGAGGTGGAGAACTTCAGCTAGACGATCCCGCAAATTCCTCAACGCTTTGCTATCTGCTGCACGTGGTTCGAGGCTGAAACCGAGCCCAAACGGACTGAGGCCGTTAATAGAGATATGGTAGGGTAGTTCAGTTTGCAGATCGAAAGTCGAAAGTTGCCTTGCAAACTTGGCGGTGCATTGCTCAAGAGTGGCGTTCGTGGCCAGATTGCTGGGCCAGTTGCCTGGCTTGCGATTTTTATCAACCACGCCATCAAATACGGTCATGTGCCAGCTGGATGGCGGAAGCAGCACATATAGATGAGAGAGGCGATCCTTCTTAAGTTGGTTGTATAGAATAAGCAGGGAAACATAGAGCTCCGTTGAGTTCGGGAGATGACAGATGATGCTGTTTCCGGGAAAAGGCTGGACATTTCCATCTGGGTCAAACTTGTTGGGGATGCCAGGCGGAAACTTCGCTTTGAGTTTTGTTGACGGCGTAGGATCGGAAAGGCCGAGACTCATGTGAACTAGCGCCATGCTCAGGAACAGCAAGAGAATAGTAAATAGTGCGAACGTTGACCGGAAGCACGCCATGGTAGTTTAGAGTTGGTGATGACCAAGATGAGACTATCGGATCGGAGAGCGGCTGGTCTCGAACTTTGACTTTTACTTCGGCCGGGCGGGGTTGTGGCCAATGAAATCGTGAGTGCCCTTGCCGCATCATCCCGGCCGACTGGGGTTTATGCGTATGCATCATTCCGGCCTGAGGTATCAAACATTCCTATATTGTTTTCGATCAAATCCTGCACCGATGACGACGGCAATCGGAAAGCGATTGTCAAGTAAATCTGTAACCTCATCTATCTCAAGCTACACTTCCCGAGCTCCGATCCCCTTGCCTGCAAGAGGCAAAACTACGAAAACTCCCGGAGTATATATGCAAACAAAACAGCCACATAGGTATACGCTATTGAATGGGGAGAAGCCATTGTCCCACGCAGATTATTTATCATCAAGTTGACATAATCTTTCAATGTGTATAAATATCATTCACCAATCTCGGGACCCAGGACAAAACCGTAGTAGCAATGCACTCCAAAACTCCACTCGCGATCAATATGTCAACTAGCTTTATAGCTGATGCAAAGCCAATGAAGATAATTAACTCACACTCCAAGCTTTTGAGCATTACCGATTCAGAGCCTAATGACAGCATAATACAACAGCGACAGGCTTCTAGGAACCAGCATGGGAAAATCAAGAGATAGCAAGATCACCGACTTGTCGATATTGCTGAATATGGCGACGTTGTTCAGATGGCTGGGTTAGAAGAGGCAAACTTCATATTAATTTGATGTTGTTAATGGCAGCCTCGAAACCATTCTCCGTCATATTCGGCCCAGGCTCGAGGGATGGTCATGATATGCTCGATCGTGATGGGCCTCGGATCAGTCGAATATCATTTGACTACACCAAATCAGGGCTAAGGCCGTCACAATGGTTTGGAAGCGGATCAACTCTCCGGTTCAGACTCTGAGAATAAAGCCGTACGAATAATCAACATAGATAGACCTCGAGAACGGTGTCCCTTGATACAAATCAACAACGATCAAGGTGTGTCGACATTTACCAGTACACGGAAAGTAGGCAGACGGTTCCGAAATTCGACCCCGATGGAGGGACGCCGCTGGTGCAGCTCGAACTCCTGAGCATGTTGTCTGATTTCCGCATCCTCGGCGGCAGCGAGTACGTCCTGCAACTTTTTATCTGGCAAAACGCCTTCGTCGCTAAAGGTGATAACACCAATAACGACAACAGTGAACGAGATGAGGTAGGCGAGTGCGTAGGGGATGAAGAGGCCCTTCCAGCTGTATCCATAAATATTGACGTCATGGGTCTCCTTCACCATCCTTGGTACCAGTGTGCGCCTGGGATTTCGTTAGTCACAATCAGCGGTGCATAGGAGGTGGATCGTACGCTTGCGTTTTCTTCCTGGTCATGTGAAGGTCGTTGTGCATCAAACTGACGGTTATGTTAAAGCCAAGCTCCTCGATGAGCGTATCAAGGGTGCGATTCTTGGCGAGGTTTTTATCTTGCTGACGTTGCAAGTCTAGATCTCTAAACGGCTTTCGGCACGCGCCGGGTTCTTCGTTGAAGTTGAAGTAGACGTCGAGGTCAGATGTTCCTAGGAGGCTGTTGTGCTGGATGGGTGAGGCGATCATGCCAAATTCCTGCCCGGACCCGTTCCTAGCAGCCGTGTTGTTGAACCAGCCAAACGAGCCAACCACTTGGTCTGACAACACCCACATGAAGGCCGAATACGCGTGCTGCGCCATGTTGGACACATCGTTTGGTCTGTCGTTTGGGTAGGCAATCTCATGCATAAGAGTGGGAGACCCGGTAATTGTTTGAAATCCGTTGTCCCATGACAGATCGATGTCGAAGGTTGCGTTCCAAAGTTTGCAGACCCGGAAAATCTGCTCAAAATCGCATGCCGGGTCCGTCACGTCCACGTATCGCTGGAAGGCCATCCACAGCTCGTTCGAAGCCTTGCCAGATCTCTGATATCGCACTTCCGGAAGCGGCGTGACGTTCCCCTGGGCATCGAAGGATGGTACGAAACCGTAGTACGCGTTGGTAAGCTCCTTCGTATGGCCCACGCTCGCGTTGGCCCTAAGCTCAAGCAGCTCTGCGATCTTGGCCTGCACGTCCGGCCGCGCAGGCAGGCACTGAACGGCGGGCCCGAAAAAGCGGAGTGAATACGACGAACGGTTAGCCGGCGGTGTGATTGGCAGAATCTCCCCTCGTGCCGCTGTTGCTGTCGAAAGTAGCGTGAGAATCGACCGAGGGCCCATGAACGCTCGAGATGTAATATTGTTCTGGCCAGATCGATCACCAGTACCTGCTGGCGAATAGGAATAAAGATGACCCTCGGAGCTGTTTGCAATGGTCAAGTACGGCACCATGGCTTCGTAGGTGATCTCCCTGGTGGTGGGGACCACGAAAAGCGTACCTGGTGTGAAGAAGGGCGGTAGCACCAACGTCCTCCGGATATTAGTGAGTCTGCCGAACATCCTTAGGGAGGCTTACCAGGTGGAGAGCGCGATAAGAGTGCCTATTTTGAACTTTCTTAGCATCTCCAAATTCAGGAAGGATAAAACGGAGGTGTCGGCGCCGAATATGGCGTTCAGCGCCCCCAGTGTCATCGGTGTCCTCTTAACCGAACGCCAAATCCACTGCGTGTAGACCTGCCAACAACTGGCAGACATGGCGATCTGAGCGAGGAAGGCACTAGCAGCACCGACCCTGGGACAGAGTCAGAACGTTCCGAGAGAGATGCAAATGGCGCAAAGGAGACTAGGACTCTGGGTTGCTCGCCTAAGGTTGCTCTCTTGTTGCGCCGAGCTCCCGACAATTGTGTTCTCGAGCGTGACATAGCGCGCGCAGTGGCAAACGCCAAATCCCAATCCGAGGATGTAAAAGGCCGCTGTGATGAGCGGAGATTTCCATTTGTGGTAGTCGCGTGGCTTCCATAGCTGGTGTCGTGAGGCGAGCCGATCCGCCTCCAAGTCGTAATTTGACAAACGCCGGACATCAATCTGAGCCGGGGCTTGCGCTGGCACTTCAGGGTTGATTTCAAGCGCGTTGTCGTCTACCTGGCGCGGGGAGAGATCTTCTCCGTTGACACTGACCGCCGCCGGCCTGGCCTGCTCCGACTCGGCCATGGTAAAACTTACTAGAATATTGACGGCTGGTCGATGGCCTGACGTTTACGATATACCCAAGCACAAAGTCGTTTTTTCGTCTGAGCAGAATGAGATGATTAGGTTTAAAGAGCTATTCAAGCCTGATTCTCTGGAGGCTTAATTAAATGATAGCAAGAGGAAGATGCCTTTCTGATACATATGGTGTTCACGCCGCCTGCCCCCATATGGTATATTTAAAAGGATAAATAACTCCAAAGTCTTTAGATCCGTCAGATCCGTCAGGCGAAGAGCAGACAAGCGAATAATTGAGGCTGTGCCTCCTGCCTTTCAGTCCGTTGCGCCTAACGCATGCCTTGCGTCGCCTGCAGGCCGCATGTATTCCTTCGTCGCCCGGCGCCAGTACGTAGGGTGGTATTACCAAGCTATAGCTCAAAGTGACGCGTCATCTTTGGCTCGGCTGCTACGTACTTGACCTAGGCTATTCTCACGCCTGCAGGCCACTGTCCAGATTTACAGAATAGTAAAGTCTGACTGCTGTGTCACGTCAAATTCCAATAAGAATAGTCTTCATTGCGTTAAAGACCTTCTATCCATATACGCTTGTAGGCCAACCTATGTAGTGTACCGAAGGGGGTACACGTCTCCTATATCCTTCTTCTTCTTCTTCTTATTCTTCTATTTATGGTGTAGGAATTGAGTAAGGAAGCTTAGGTTCTGTTTTGTTGTCATTGTTAACAAAAGGCCTAATAATAAGAGGTGGAGGGTCCCACTGTTATATTTCCCGAGTCCGCACGACGCAACTTGGTAGACACTATCGTGTAAGCGGACATGTTTGCAACTGAATCAATGGCCCAGCTTCCTAGAGGGATATATCCATTCTTAATTTCTACGCATGGTAGCTACCGCGAGCTACCCAATCGTAGTGATCGCTGGCCAATTGTATACTCTTGAATCCCTCTACTTCAATTGAAACATTTTAAGTCTCACACATAAAGAACGTATGCATTACATTGCGTAAGGATAAATTGTATCCTATCTACCGTCGAGTGTTCTTCTCATCCCCCCTTCTTAAAGGAACGAAAAAGTGTAGGCAGGTCCGGGTCTCATATCCAGTCCACCTAACTGCAAAGAGAAGAGACGCCTGTACAAGCGATAGGTTCTCAACTGCATACTAACACCATGGGACCCTTCCTCATGTAAGCATGCTAGGAATGTATCAAACTTGTACTACGTAGGACACATGCTATATGAACGTTAGCTATTTGGGATAGCTTAATAGTAAGCCAAGGGATACTTACGGCCGACTAGTTGCAGTGAGTAGTAACGCATTTCCAAACCGGGTACGAAAGACAGGCGTAGTTCCATTTGTTGCATGCCTCATAGGGGTAGCCTCCACCGGCAGGGCGGCACGATCCGATTTGCCTGTTCGTGCTTTTGATATAAATATTCAAGGACTGCCCATTCTTCCGGAAGAGGAGCTCGTTGTTGCAGTTGCAAGGGTTTCCTCTTTCCAAGTCGGTTAATCCTGGTTCCCCATCGACTGTGCACCCGCCACAGAGTCCCTAGCCAGCCTTACTGACGCCGAGCAATTCAAACTCGCCACTTCCGGAGTCTCCGCCAAATCCAGTGTCGCACATTTGTTTGTAAATTGTAAAGTCTGTGCGGACGATGGGAAGGGCAATAAGGCATAAGGTGAAGAACTTCATGGCTGCGGTTGTTGGGAGCGGTAGGGTAGACAAGATAACGCTGGGTGACTTGTGTAGTGTTGTTAGCCAGAGCCTATGGTATTGAATCGTGGGTGCTTCTCCCCTTTATATAGACATCTAAACACACAATCTGGAACGAGGCTCGTTGTCTTTTTCTTGTCTGTTGCTGGGGCGAGGGCACTGGTCGACGCGAAAGACTGTCACCACTCATCTCTCTACTCTACTGTCTCCGTAGCATCACAGTCATAATCTCTAGTTCAAGCAGCCTACCTCCGTAATACAGATCACATCTGGCGACTGGCGACCGGCAAGATTGCCACCAACTATACCATTTGCATAGGCGATGTCGAGGTGATAACACGGCATATCAATCTTGTGTCACAGAGCGCTGGTAAAGATTCACCTCCGCTCTCCTGTGTCACACGCCGTTGGCGAGGATTTCCCTCCTCTTTCTCTCGGCCTCCTTCCTTTCATGCTTCTTCCTGACGATTAACTCGGCGGCTGGCATTGCCCAATCTATGCCGTGATTGGGTAGCGAGTGATACGGAACAGAATTAACATACAAAACACCCTGACCAACTCGCAATCCGACCAAGTAATTTTCTCAGGCCCTTCACCGATAAAAACATGTACGTAACTGGCATGTAATTCAGCCTCTTCAGCAGAAAACATCGCCGAGCGTCTCGTCGGCGTGTTCGGAGTCTCTCGGAGTAAAGCCGTAAAACATAGGACACGTAGAGCTGGGCTAATTATTACCACCATTGCCATTTGCCTCTACTATAGAGCTTTAAGCCCTGGTCTCCTGCCCCAACACATATGCATTCCGTATCTGTCGAGTATGTTATTAAGCGGCGAAGTTGTGCACGACGCGCCACTAAATGGTTGGCAATAGAATCCGCAAACCCTGACTGGATTGTAACGGTTGAAGGTCGCATTTTTCTTCGAGTCCGACCGCAGGCTGTCTGCGCCACAATCTCCATATTGCAAATATCGCATGTTCCGACCAGAGACGCTTAATGATTGTGATCGAAACAAATAGATTAATGAGCGTAGTGCGATGAGTTGCGGGCAGTTACGGACAGCGTCCTCGGATTGAGAACTCGATATCTACTTCAGGGCGAGACAAGTAGATATAACCTTGCAGGGCTCTCTCAAAGTACCACTTGCAACAGCTAAGCAATTTATCAAGCACGGATAAATAAACCAGCTTTTCAAGCCTACTAAAGGTCTATTCCACAGTTGGAATAAAGTGACAACATGGTACCTCGCTTGGAGAGACTCCTTGTCCGCAACCCGGTCCAAGTAAATAGATCAACCATTGTAAGCGATGAGATTCCTAGAAAATGAAGCCATTCACCATTGCATGTTTTAAGTGAGTTGCTGGGTATTTAATCTAAAGAGCGTTGAATTGCGGGCCTGGAATGTCTATATAAACAGGTTGAGTGGCCCCCGATCTATCACCATGACCCTTTGTCAGAACACTACGCTAATCACACATAGCATATTGTCTAGCAAACCCCACAATAACAAAGTCAACATGAAGTTCTTCACCTTATTTCCCATCATGGTCTTCCCCTTCTTACGCACGCAGATTTAACAATCCAAAACCAAGTCTGCAATACTGGTACAGGCGACCAATATACTCAGACCAACGTTGCCAAGTACGGCCAAGGAGCCTGTGGTGGCTGCGGCATTGCTGGAACACCCAGTAGGGGCGATTTGGAGGGTGGAAATCCTTGCAACTGCGGCGAGAAGCTCCTCTACCGAGCGAATGGGCAGTCCTATAATATTTATATCAAAAGTACGAATAGGTAAATTGGATCGGGTGCCCCGACCGGCGGGGGCACTACTGGAGCATGTAATGGACCGAGCTACGTCTGCGCTTCCTACCCAGCATATAAGTGCGTTACTACCCATTGCAACTGATGGATTGTAAGTATACCTCCCTCATTTGATGTTAAGGGATACCGAAAAGCTAACACTATTATAGCCAACGCCTTTACGTTGGTATTAGAACAGGACGTCAGCTACAGCCTGACAGGCCGTCAGACAGCCCTACGAACATCAATGCTTCACAACAGCTCAACAACTCCCGTGACTTACATACATACAACGGACAGGCCGACACAGCCATCAGTCCTGCAAGTCTTCGTTAGCATACGTGGCTAGTTGGTTTTACTCTTTAGGCCCAGGGGACCCTTAATACACCGTTCTTGTTATCAAACCCTCTCAAAATACTGCTCTTTGCTGTCCACTGCTAGAGGACGCGAAGACATCTTGTCAGGATTTGCCGGATGTCCTCCGCTGCCTCAATATTAATTTGTACGTCCCTTGCTGAAATTACACTCTGAGGTTGTCCTCCGAGCTAGCACTGCACGAGCAATAAACTTCCCACATCCGGCGCTGTAACTTTTGGTATGCCTGCCAATCAACCTGCCCGGTAATGAGAGAGTCAAGCTCGTGCCATTTGATGTAGGCAAATGCTGTTCCTTCCAGATATTCAAGTCATCGGCAAAGTCGTCTAGCAGTGAAATAGTGCGTCTACAAAGATCGCAATGCAGAGGCTTATTTCCAAGGCTCAAGCGCATATCAAGAGCTCTAATCTCACATGACGCAAGGCCCTTACGACATTAAGGATGAGTTTGCCCGATTCTTCATAGAAGAAATGGCCGAGGCGTCCAACAAGATGATTACGTTTGCCATTATTGACAGGAGCAACCCTGCGACGCCAGAGGACGATGACAGCGCCGCTGTCAGTATGTGTTCCTCATGTTCACCAACCTGGTAGATCTTTCCATTGAGATTGGATTCGTCATTATCCTCCCTGCCTTTCAGAGGACTCACGTGGCTACCAATGCGACCCGTATGCATGTTAGCGCTGCCGCGATGCCCACACCTTCCGCCGCTCTGGGAGGTGCGCATTGCGCTTCTGCCATCGGGCAGAACGTTGGCCGCCACCCTCTTGGCACCGTCGGTGCGGAATTGAGTATCGGCAAAGTCAAAAAAGATCGCCCTGTTGGCTGGCCAAGTGACATTTTGTTTCATTGCATGACCAAAGCGGGCTAGGTCTCTCGAGTCGCCCCAAGATGATGCCGTCGAAGCTTGATCTAACGGGTTGTTTAACTTTAAACTGTTCTCAATCGAACAGTGTGCAAGCGAACCGTACACGCGAACCGTACCCGCGAACCGTACCTACGAACCTTGTTCCAAGTTCAAAGATTGCAATCAGGTGCCCACATGATCTAGCCACCAGCAGCCTGCCCTTATCATCATACTACTTACAAAGATATTATCCGATGGGGACTAAAGACTGCCAAACGCAGTGATATGACCCACACATAGATCAGGTGGCCACAGAATGAAAAGTAACCAAGCCATATGAACGCCGCTAACGCCTCGGCCCAATGAGACGGGGACCCAGAATCGTACAATCCCATAGCCGTTACCATGAAGCCAGCAGCTCCACCAATGGCCATCGCCACCAAACAGATCGTTGTTGCGAGCACCATGTAGGCCGCTCCGTCTCTTGTGGAGGTGAAAAGGCGGTCTGTCGCGGCTGCAGATGCGAAGAGATGTGGGCGGCGGCGGTGAATGGCCGCGCGGACCTTGACAGAGAGATACAAGCCGAGTACAATTTCGACGAGTATTGCAGGGACCAGAAGGATCCACATACCTCCCGAGTATGGATCCGTGATGGTGTAGAAAACAGCCCAAAGTGTCATGAAGGAGAAAATAATAACGTCAAGCGCCCAGTAGGCGTAGAACGCAAGATGAAGATCCATCATCAGTCGGCGGACGTCAGTAGCTCGTTCTTCGAATCGTTACGGAAATTACAGCCGGATGAGATGTATGATATATGCAGGTATTTAGAAGTTCTATTACGTTCTCAATCAGAACAGAATTGCTGAGTGTTGCAGAAAAATGTTGCAGGAACAGTTGAAGGTGGTCAGAACAGGGGACACCGAGATAGAGGCGAAAATCAGCCTTATATACAAACTTGAGCACAGTGGGTCGAGTTACAGATCCTTGTTGCCTTGTCCAAACAGTCATGGCGGCTTTCATGGGTTTCATTCAGCCTCCAGCTGAGAAGCGAGAGAGGTGGCTATTGATGAATGTGGAGCTGCTAATTCTCAGCTTCGCCACCACATATCGACGCCACCTCTACTTGCACCGACCACGACTGGCTAGGGCACGGGAAGCGGCGGACGGAAGAACACAGAATTGCCTCTAAGGTAACGCACAGCATCGGCGCAATTTGGAAAAGGATGCACAGTGTCGGGGCAGCTGGAAAAGAATAGGCGCTGCCGCCACTAGCTCATTAGTGTTCACTGTCGGGATACCATTTGCAGAGGATCCATGGCCTGGGAGAGCAGGAACTGCGACAGTTCCTGAATTACCGTTGGGTTGTACCGCTCATAGTGAAGAACCATGACCTGCAAGTCCTTGTCAAGTGGAATAGCATTTAAATTTGTGGGGATCTGGGATAACCGCAATGTGTATCACGCCGCTACCCTCTAAATCTCCGCGGCTTTCACAGTCCATTGTCTCGGCTGATTAATTCTACCAATCGAAGGCAAGGCGCCAAGTAGATAGAGAATTGGCACTCCTTTATAAAATAACATTATTTCATACCCGCCATACCCGGGAGGTCAGTTAGCCCTGCAAAGTGCACATGATTAACTCGGGTCAATGCAACACGGGAGCCTTCCAGTTATCAAGCTGAGGAAGTCTGTGGACCACAGGACGGGGAGAAATTGCTTACATCCATCTATCTCCTCGTCAACAGTTATGCTCTTAACACACTCGGCCGCCTTCTCAGGGGACTGCGTTTCCAAAGTCTTGCAAACATCGCCAAAGCAGCGGTTATCCATGGCGCGCTGGAGGGCGTCGTCTTTCCACCCGAAGCTAGGCGTGTGTCAGTCAATTCTGGTTAAAATTAAATAAAAGATCGGATATGAACCTACACGTAATCACCATGTTGGGAGTACCCATTTCTGTATCACGATTAGCATCGCTCTCAGCCTTAAAGGGGTATCAGTGCCGCAAGGTGTCGATGCGGATGTGGATGGTGGGACTGCAGAGCGTGGAGTGAAGCAGATTCCGCGATGGGGAAGATGGAGAGCAAAACTTACTCGTCACCAGTGCTCCAGACAAAAGGCTGCTGCGACTTATCTTCAGGCCACATATCCGGGTCATTGAATGATGTTGTCTGTTTGCACCGATGCTGCCGTTAGCGAACTTGACCCAACCCCTAACCTTCAACTCCAGTCTTTCTTGGGGATTAAGGAGCGAAAAACATCTCTACTTACATCCCACACAACCTCATACATAACCTGCGGGATCTTCACAGGATGGCTAGCAGGACAAACGCCGCCGTCATAGTCAAACTGGTCCGTATTCGTGCCCTGCACCGGGTACGCAACATGGCTCTTGTGGTCCGCACTGTCCAGATTGATGCCATCCCAGCAGGTAGGAAATGTAATAACGCTTCTGATTCCGCCGGCGCAGAACTTCTTGGGAAGTGTCACGCCGTCGGGGGCAGCACAGTTCAGATTGTTATTGTCCCCGCTCTTAGGCATACACCGATGGCATATTTTTGGATCAATTTTCCCCTCCTGTGCAGGACCCCGGAGAGTGGCCTCTCCGACGAGCATGCGGAAACCGGGCTTGAAAGCAGTCGTCTTGTTCGTGCCCATTGGTGGGATATAGTAGACCGTGATGCCGCCTATGCCCTTCAGCCCCTCGCTCGGTATCTGCGGGACCCGTTTGTAGGTCCCATTTCGAGCACGGAAATACAGTACTGCCGTCCAGTAGTTGGAGAAGTCCTCAGAGAAGGTGCACGAGGTACAGCCCGACTTGGAAACGAGATCATGCGTCTTGGGGTGCATAGATGCGTTGAAGGAATCGCCGCCGACGATTTGGTGGAGATGAGGAGATGGAACTTTCCCTGGATTCACCAGGGGGTCGAGCCTCTCGACGACTAGTTGTGAGCACTGGAATCGGAGCATGGGCGGAATATTTGCCGTCGAAGGATCAAACAGGCCTGGTTCTTGGCTGGAGACTAGGCCTACTTGATTCAGGAGGCCGGCCAAGCCGAGGGCAATGGGTTTCCACTGTGGCATCGTGAATGGTGTTGATTTGACGATGTGTTGAGCAGCTTGCGTTGTAGGGTGCAACAAGAGTTGGTCTTTGAGATAGTTCTTGCTTACCACTTCAGACCGGACGCCCCCTCTTGTATGTCATCTCGCCCCTATCGGCAATTTTGATAGAACTTTCAGGTCCGCATGCGGATTGCTTTTTGTATTAATTAACTCGGCGACAGATTTAGGCGCGGGCCGTTACTTCGAGCTCCCGACAGATTGCCTGCCGTCTCTTGTGCAACGCCAATATCTCCTGCGTGGGTTGAAGGCTGTTTTATCCGGAACGGCAGAAATACAAGAAGCCGGCATCATTGGCGCTTCTTACTGGCTATGACAGGTGTTTGTCAGACCGCATATACGAAGGACAGCGACACCACTAATTCTACCGATTTGACACCAGCTCAAGCCGGTTCGGGTGGGCCGCCGCCCCCGGGCACGCGGAAGCCAGGTGGGAAAAGCGAAACCCGGTCATCATTGGCATCAACACACACTCCAGGGAACCCGAGGATCTGCGCCATTTTAGCCATCTGCCTTCGGTGCCATCAGTAACCCAAACTACAAGAGAGCTCGCCCTGGGTGAAGGAAACTTGAAGCACAGAAGTTGCTAGCGGTCACAGTGTTCATTCGAGTTTCTTGGGCTAGCACATGATATCAGCCTTTCTCCTCCGACCATCTACAGGAAGCGTATAAAACAATCACCAATGTTACCGGAACTAGTAATCATGCTCCGCGACCGCAGAGATTGCTCAAAGTATCTACGTGGATCCGAGATATTGCTGGCATAAAGAGTAAAGATGCTACAGAGTTGTTCTATGTAACTGGAGACGTCTTTTAGGTTAACACCCACTGGAGTTTGATCAAACCAGTCGGCTTTAAGAAACCTGATCAACGATAAGGTACCTATGGACAGGTTACACCAGCTACTTGGAAACTCACATGACCTTCACGGCCAGGAAAGGTTAAGATGAAGACCGTAAGATTTGCTGTTTCGTAACTTCATAGAGCAGTGTTGCACCCCACCATCGAGAACGCCCTTAACAAAGTTATGACTAACAGAGGCAACAGGATTGACCCACTCCAGTACCAGGCGCATTTGGCTCCAGAGCTGCAGGCACCTAGGCTAAGAGCTGGGATCCTTGTGATCCAGCCAAATAGGAATTCGGACTTGGGTTAAGCGTCCAAGGGCTTAAAGGAAGGATATTTGGCGTTGCGGACATTCAAGTTGACCGCGACGGCAAGATGTCGACGTCAGAGGTAGGGCTGAGAGACGATGTCCCGATACCAAATTACCTGTAACAACGGGTGGCAGCTAAAACAAGTCTACGCACGTACTATGCAGCGAAATATGCCAGTCACTGTTGATCCACATGATGCATTTCCATCTGTCGTGCTCGTGCCTTGACCGCGGACCTTGCCAACATCCTCTCCATAGTCCTACATGAGCGTTCCTCACCGAAGTCAATACATAGTTAGCCCTCGGTGGCAAATGGTTTGGATTGTTCCAGGCTAAACGGGCTCATCATTCTACATGTTCTTTAATAGGTCCTTCAGACCCTCCCAAATCTCAATACCTGACGGAATGATCTCCGATTCGTTTACAATAAACCCCCATTTCGGAGATGTCCCATTGTCAGGCTGGTCCGGCCGAAGCTCGATGGTCCAGGACAGCTCCGCCTTTGCGATGTCCGCCATATAGTCTTGGCTCGTGCCAGAAGTCGTATACGAAATGGGGCAAGCAGACCCAACTTGAAAGCGGCGGTGTTGCTGGTCATATATGATGTTCGACATTCTCTGCGCCAATGCCGTCTGCCTTGCGTCGTTCGCTGCCTGGCGGTCACAGGTGTACCCATGAGGTACAAGGATCAATTGACCGTAGCTATGGAAGTCGATGAAGAGCTTAATACCCTTTCCAGCTCCTGTTGTGAGTGTCTTCGTGAATCCTACCAAGGCTTCGACTTCCGGCGAGTCGCCAGGAAGGTTGCCCTTGTACAACTCATGACAAATATCTGGCGATCCGGTGCCGTGTCCAATACTACCCTCCCACATCCATGAAAGTTACGATTTAGATCTACTCCGGCGCAGTTTTGCCGAAAGTCTATCGGACTCAGCGACTTTCTCCAGAACCGATCGGTGGTTGAGAGTAGATGAAGCCTGTTGCAAATTAACAGGACGTACCCACATGGATCAGTTGAATTACTAACCTTCGGGATTTACAACGGGGAATATGTAGAAATCATAGTTATGGAGGAAGGATGGGTAGGCGCTCACGTTGTAGGAGTATCTGGATGCCAACTCTGATACAATAAACTCAACGACCTGCATAACCAGCGGTTAGATGGGGGTAATAAGACAAGCCGCCAGTAAAACAGTACCATATTGGTGATCCATTCCCTAGCATGGATTGTACCGTAAAGGTAAACAGCCGGTCTTGCTCCCTTCCCTGCATTTCCCCATAGGTGTATGCCGGTAATTGGTAGTTGTGGCAAGCGTTGCATTTTCAGCTCAATAATCTCCGAATTTGCTGGTAAAGCTGCCACGACATCGTGAAGGCACCATACCGTACTTCTTTAAGGATAAGGAGCAGCAGTCACTTTGTTCATATGCAACATTGACGTAAGGATTTAGAGGCTTCTAATCTCCTATTTGAGTCATACGCTCGTGTGCCCTACTGCTTCATCCCAACAATCGCATTCAAAGGTATCTTAAATTGCTCCAGATATGAACATGTCACTCGTCGAAGAGACGTCGGCATGCGCCCCAACAATGCCTAAACCCTATCGATATGCTCATTTGCATGTTTCTCGTCCAATGCGTTGCGATCGTCGGCCCTGTGATGCGCAAATTCTATTCTTTGTTATGTTCTGATCTCCTCAAAAGATGGAATCGAGCCAGTCAACTTACGATCAACGCGTGTTGCTTTGAACTTTCTTGCGGCAATGCGATTGTCAAAGAGTAGATCAATTTCTCCGAATGTACGATCTTTGGTTTCAGGGAGGCGAAACCAGCACCAGATATTGCAGAGAAGATTAGTTCCTGCCGTTTTGGCACCCCAGTTCCAGGCTGTAAGAAAGGGTGTCAGCAGATGACGTACGAAACTCGAGAGGAAAGAATGTTCTGGGATTCTTACTTGAAGCTGATAGCATCCGCGGCGTTACCGAGTTGGAGAAAAGCCCGGTTAGATTATACACAAATCTGCCAATCACAATAGTCTTGTACCTCAGCTTTCCAGAAGGCGTTTCTGCCACGATGGGGTAGCAGACGGGGCCAACTGTGATCATATTGCACAAGGTCGAGACTACCAGCAATATGCCGATAGCAAGCTGTGCTTCCCTCGAGTCGTAAAACCCGAGGCCACCGATGGTAACGAGACAGCAGAACATGAACGAAAGCCCGCCCATGTATAGCGTAGCTCGGCCCAGATGCGGGAAGAGAAACCAACATATAATACCGCCGACGATATAACAGGCAGACAGAGAGATGTTCAGGTTGAATGCTTGTACCTCAGAGAAGCCTGCGGCCTGGAGGAACACCACGGAGTAACCAAGGATGGCATTTCCGCAAAGAATCTGCGCCGCCCAGACAACGCAATTCTATCGTGTTGTCAGTTACGCCATGGATGCGAAAACGTCTCTTGAGAGCAACTTACAATTTCGGTACGGCGTAAGTTGGTGCCGCGGAAGCAGTCCAGATAGGTAGCGTTCCCAGATTCGGCCTTCTCGAGTTCTGTTGTATATCTAATGTATGCGAGAGCAGTCTCTGCTTTCCGTTCTCTGTCTGGTGTGTCTTGGTGAAGCCTAATTAAGCTGGATCGTGCGAGATCAATCTTGTTTCGACGAACTGCATTCCATGGAGACTCAGGAGCAAAGTATGCGCCAATGAGGAGCGGAACTGGCCATACCCATTGCAGAGCAAATGGAAGCCGCCATCCCAGGTCGCCTTCAAGATCGACACATAGCCGAACGACAACTGAGGATATTAAGATGCCCGCACCCCAACACATGCACACGTAGGCAGTGACATAAGGCCTGAGGATAGTCGGAACAACTTCAGCTGCATATGAAGTGGATAAAGTCTAAGCCACGAGGTTTTCTTCATTAGTTTGGTTTGTAATGTCTCGTGAGATTCATGCTTACCTGGAAAACACCCCACGAGACTCCGCACATGTACTCTCCAAAAGCCAGAACCGACAGAGAAGGGGCAAAGAAGACGATGAAAGTCATCAATGCCATCCAAACCAGGAAGAACATCATCGTAGTTCGGTTTCCGAAACGATCCTGCGCAAAACCGTTGACGATGAGTCCGGTCATTTGGCCGACCAGAGCCGAGTTGGAGAGGCCAGACTGCCATGCGGGAGTGATGATTTTGGTACCCGTTACCGAATCAAAATCCCCGAAACGATTGCGGAACTGGGTTTGGCCGTAGAAAGAAGTAATCTTCGTTGTGTCAGCGATGTTTTTCTGCTATTGCGGCAGGAGGTTACATACGATGACCACATCATACCCTTCCATGATGAGACTTGTAGACAAGAACATCGCCCAGAACACAGCCTTTTTATACTTCTTCAGCGCTTGCCAGACTGTCAAGGCTCGGTCGGCGGCATCGCTCTCCTCGGCTTGATGGATAAGGTCCACGACGTCGGCATTTTTCAAGTCGATAGCCTGAAGTTCATGTTCAGTCGGTGTGACTTCTTGTACCGCCATGGTGGCTTGATCGGAACGTTTGACGTCGAGCGAAGAATTCAGTTGAAGGATAGCTACCCAAAGCTACGATCTCATAAAGCTCGATTGCCGTACACAGGAGCTAGTCAGATGTCGAGCTGGCACTGTGGTATTTGAACCCCGAAACTGTCACCTCATCCCACCGGGGCTGGATGCCCCCGGACTTGATTCGAAGCAAGCTAGAAATGATTGAAGCGCTGGTGTACAGTAAGGCCATCATTTGTTGGGTGTAGGGACGTACAAACAAGGATTCAACGCTGGTCGAGAGCCTGCTCCTGGTCTCGTCCGGCATTGTGTCGTTCTGGTGGATCTCACCCCCAGTTTTGGATCCAATTCCAGTCCATCGGCTTGGGGTCTGCGAACTATCATGTTTACAAACTAATCAGGAGGTTAACCACCCCACTGCATTTCTCCAGAAAGGCGGGGTTTGACCCTTGTAAAATCTAACCAAGGGCTCGCTAGTTGCGGGGTCAGGGCGAAAAGGCGGCCACATCTCCGCCCGGTGGAGGGAGCTAATTTCTGCTTCAAGAAGTGTCCCGGTGGGGGAGCAGCATCCCACCTTGCCCGGTTCGATCTCCCAGCCAGCTGATCGAGGCCCTGGTAGCCTCAGGAACCCAAACATGACTCCTGGCTTAGGGGAACGATGACCAATCTCCTTGATAGGGTTATATTTATCATGGAATTCAATTACGCGCTTTTCCTCGGTAGGCGCGTATCTCATCTTCCTACCACCATGGTTCGGAGGATCAGTGGGTGTGAATCTCATCTGCTCTGACGCTAAGGATAAGCTAGCGGCCGTGATTGATGTGCCTCATACATGTTGGTCTAGGCCCTTTCTAGGCCAACGTTATCTGACGACACTTTTTCGAGTGCCTCAAGAACTGCTATGTACTCCTGGGTGCGTCCCCAAGCTGAGGATATGGCGCCGAGAATCTTACGTCCTTCTCTGAGGACTCTGATCGGGCCTTTCGGAGAGTATATGTCTCCCACGCCTGTGATATGCGCCCTCATATTGGAGGGCCTCCCTAACCGGACATAAACCTGTACCATCTCGTCGTCATTGGGGCGATCTAGCCTAATGAAAGTTGGTTCTGGTTCTCCATCCAAAAATGCGAAAGTCGACGGGTTGCTGTCGCCACTCTGCGGGATCGATGAGACTTCCGGACTAGGCTGTCGTGTGACACTACCGCTTCGGCAATAGTCTCCGTTATTGAGAATCATTTGATGGTTTGAGAATGGCGTTCTTGATGCGTAAGAGCTGTAAGCCCAAATCGTTAATGTGGCTAGAAAGACAGATAGAGGTTCGTAGAAACCTCTGCAGCTGTAACGTCTAATGTGCCAGTAAAGGCAACCGCAGTGTAGTACTGCGAGTCTTGCTTTATGCTACCATGCATTGGATCAGTATGTGCTTTGCGGATCACCCATAGGGCATGAGCTCACCTCGTCTCGTTGCGCCCATTCTAGCACCTCACGCTCCGCGTCCATTATCTCGTGACGATCCGGCAAATCCATCCCGCGAAGTCGTGAATCCCGTGCCACAGATGCAATCGAAGAAGCTAGTGTGCGCAGCTTGTCCAAAGGCACCAGGAGGACCACCCTTGCAAAGTGAAGATGGAGCACCTGCGGGTGCTCAGCGCCGGCTAAGCCTGCAATTTTCGCCATTGCCGCCCAGTGTAGCACGTCGACGCTGTCCAGCGCAGCGTTGCGCCAGTTGTTTATCAGCGATTTCACGCCGATATCCTGGACCGGGGGGCTTTTCACGCCACTATCGGAACTGTTTGCTTGTCGAACATGTGGAATCCATGTGGCAAGCGGCCTAGTCAAGCCGCTATTTACCTGCAATATCTCCCGATAGACTCCGTGGAGTAGGAGAGTCCGACTAAATTCGCTCAAGTCGGAGTCGATTTTCTTCTCCCTGAATATTACTTGCACCGCTTCGGACAACGATGGGAGGCCTAGGTCTTTTAGCATCAAGACCAAGGGATCGGGACAGTCCAACTTACTAGGTTCGTTCACTTTCGGCAATGCTAGCCAGTCATCATAGGTTTTTACCGACCACAATCGATCTTGTGGTAGAGGGTAACGAGTGATCTCGGGAGACAATAACGGTTTCTCGTTGAAATGGTACAGTGACATGCAATCTAATAGCTGAATGACACACAGTTAGGACAATGTCTCAAGGGCGCAGGATAACGGTACCGCGCACCCATATAGCATAGCCTAGCCGACGCTTAGCTTCTTCGGCCAGCATCCGCTTCATTGTTGCCTCTTGTGAACCCAAGCCGTTGTTCAGGTACAAATGGTCCCGAGCCTGTGATGAATTTGGAAAGAGGGAGGAATGCATCATATCAACCAACGTGATGTGCCCAGCGCGCGCCTTGGGACAGAGGGTTTTCGAGCCGAAATATCGCATTCCGATCTGACTGAGGACCAGAACCTGCGCTAGTGAAATGTTGAACTCGGTTCGGTCGATAGACTCGGCTTCCACAGCGATAACCCTCCTGAGAAACTCATGCAACGGCTCCACGCATTTAGAAAAGTCCTCCGTCTCCGTGTACTGAGAGCCTATGGCACAGATCGCTAGTGCAAGCGGCCAGTAGTCGTTCGGCGCACTCACTTGATCATGTAATAATGGAAGAATTGGGTCGAAGTTTTCGAAATAAAGTCGGCCAAATAGATTGAGATGGTGCAACTGCGGGAAGCTTTGGCTTCCGTACCTCGAGAAGATGTCGTATTTACCAAAGCAGAGCCGAGCAAAATGCTTTTTCATGATCTCGTAAGTTGCATGGCTAATTGCCTTGCTGCCCAAATCTTCACCAGCATACTCAACCCGGAGGTAGCTAAGATCTGGGAAATCTAGAATCTCTTGCTCCTGATTAGATCTATACTTCTTGTCAGAAATAAGCCCAAGAGGCGTCGCTCCTGGGATGAACTGGTGTGGTCGTTTGCATCTAACAGTGCATGGTATCCTGGCCCCATTGGAACTGGTAGTGTAAAGGCTGCCTCGCAGAGACCTCCAAGCGATTGGGTCTATCGAATTCTGGGAGCCAGACGAGACGGTACCCGCAGGTGAGCCTGCAGAAGCGGAGCCCATCGGCGTGCCCTGATGGTTCAGCGGCGAAAGCTGTTGCATTGTCTGTGCCAGGGGCTCCAGCAGATCGTCTCCAGTTCTCGTCTCCTGCATTCGGTCCCCTGGATTGATTGCACTGTAGCTTAAGTTTCTGGATGAGCTCTCAAATGGGCTTTCCTGAACCATATCCTCCAGCAACGTGGGAAATAGCCCCAACGAGCTGACTCCGAAGCCGTGAATCGAGTTGTAGTCGATAGTGATGGATTCATTCATCGGCAGCCAGTTCATTGGGAAGTCCATCAGCTGATTAAACCCACGATCCGGGGTTCCAAGCGAGTCGCTGGCATTGGCGTCCAAGAAATCTCGCTGAGTGTATTCATCTCCTACCACACTGGTTTGCTGGAAGACGGAATCCACGGCCATGGTTCTGGTCGCCTCAGAGGCGGCATGCTCGGGCGAGAAGTGCGTTTGAACTACATGCTGGTCTGGGGGATGGCGAGTTTGAAATGCGTTCTGGGTCCCGGCCGCATTAAATCCCACCGCTGCTGGAGAGTGGTCGGGCCTGGTGGCCATGAGGCTGTTCTCCATTCGCCCGAGTTCGCCACAATCCCCTTGCGCCTGGGTGGTATTCGCAAAAGAAGGGATCGCGGATTGCTTCATCTCGCTACGCTGGCTACCACCATCACTTCCACCAACGATGCTATCCGACGCCTCTCGTGGATATACGCAGCGCAATGCCCTTGTTGAACAGCGCATACACGGCTCGCCACGGTTGCAGCCAGCTTTCAACCTTGCGCATTCCAGGCAAGCTCGCTTGTTGCCCGGAAAGATGAGGTGGTGAGCCACTGCCGCGTGGGTAGATGCGTGTCTGTGCAAAATATCACTGGGACTTGTGTGAGTCCAAAACACTGTTTGATCCAGTCAGACTGAAGGATGGTTGACATTACCTTCTGACAAACCCTTTGGAACATACGCCACACACAAAACTCTTGCGGCCATCATGACTGCGTTGATGTCTCCTCAGGTGTTCTAGCCGCTTGAATGTGCGATGGCAGCTGGGGCAGGGATATTTGGACGCCGATATGACATTGCTGTTGCTGTTGATACTGCTGCTGTTGTTCCAAGGGGTCTCCATATCCAGTCCGGCCATCCTCCAGCCTTTTGTTGAAGCTGGAATGGCTCGGTGACTTCAGCACCGTAATTTCCCAGGGGATACCTGATTATGCACAACTCGATAGTTGCTGGTCTTGGGCGGCGGTTCCTTACTCTCTCTATTTACAGACGCTACCGACAATCAGGGACAGCGACGTGAGCCTTCCATACTGCTTCACTGGACGCCGAATGTGATTCTTGATCACTATGGTCTGATAGTAAGCGCCAATGCTCGCAGTCAACATCGAAAAGGATTGCCGCCTTCACGTGCTGTTTACCAAGCACCCGGTGCATCGTCCTGGGGAAAAAGTGGGGTGTTGTGCGGGGGCAAAGTGTGCTGTGAGCGGTGCGGCTATGCGGAGAATCGAACTAGCATGCAATGCGGGGTGTTTCTTGGAGAGAGATCCACCGAGTCGAGTGGACCATCCAAATCACGAGCACAAAAGCTCAGGGAAGACCAGCAACCTAAGGTACGTAGGTAAGGTAGTCAGTGGAGTCTTGTTAGGCAGTCATCTACTATGACGTCACCGGCTAACTGCAGAGCTTCTACTGTCTATTTCTCTATTGCTGTGTGCTCTACTGTAGTGAGATCTATGACTTCCAAAGAGTGGCAGCACTGCTTCAAGGATGATTGTCCTCCAGTTTCAGAACGCTATTTTCTCAAAAGACCAACCCTCATGTGGCCATTTCCTCCACGATTGGCCCTAAGATAGTATGGCACAAAGTTAAGCTCCTTCTCCAATCCTAACACTAGGCCTCTAGCTTCACCTCCCGGCTCGTTGCCCTGAGCTTGATCCGCCCACTCATCCAATTGCCGGACCCAGCCGATAGATCTGAGCGCCACGTACGGCTCGTTCGTGATTTCCAGGGTTGTATTCTCCTCTGTTACCTCCGAGTCGGTGGACACGACCACGTTGCGAAAATGGTCCTCCTCCCACGGGTTGTCATAGTCCTCAACGCAGTAGATAATCGGCCCACGAGCCAGTGTAAGTGTGTTTTGGTTTGTGTAAGGATGTGGTGAAATATAGCGAGGCTCCATCCCGAGGATGGTGAGTTCGAAGGACGGGTGCTTGGAAGTATAGGAGAGAGGGAGCACCAAGTAACCCTGCTCGGTGGTAGTGTCCGGGCATGGCGGTGAAAGCTGGAACACGAGCAGGGCCCTGTTAGACAATGACCACAAGCAAGTAAGATAACCTCAACGAGCAAGGGGAAGTATTGACTTACCGCGAACCGTTCCTTCGACCAGGCAGGGAGCCGCAGGCGGATAGTGACGCCTGTAGATGACGGGCTATCCATCTTGAAAGCTATTTTACCCTCCCATGGCCAATTAGACTTTTGTTCAAAGCTAGTCCTCTCGCCCTTGACCTCGAACGTAACCTTGGCCGTGGTATATAGATGAACCGTAACATACGGAGTCCCCCCTAGGTCTCCGTAATCCCAAAGATAGCCTCCTAGGCTGCCAAAGAGGCGCATCAAGTTTGGCGGGCAGCAAGCGCATTCGAACCAACCATGTCGCATGCTCTTCTCTCCGTCAGAGCTAGCCAACTGGTTTACATAGGTAAACTCCTTGCCGTCCAGGCTCATGGCTGTCATGACCGCATTATAAAGGCAGATTTCCATTACGTCAGCATAACGAGAATTGAGGTCGAGATGGAGCATCCGCTCGGCGAGCATCATGACCGCGATAGATGCACACGTCTCCGAGTAACAACCGCCTTCATCGGTTCCCTGAGGCAAGAAATAATCCTTCCCAAATCCTTCCCATTCGGGAATAGCGCCGATTCCGCCGGTCAGGTACATCTTTTTGTTGACCATGTTGTCCCAGAGCGTCCTGGTGGCCGCGAAATACTCGGCTCGCTGGGCGTACGGCTTGACGCCAGACTCGTCAAGGCACAGGAGGTCCGCGACGGCGATCAGAAGGTACAGAGCTCGGACGGAATGGCCTTCAATGGTCTTCTGCTGCAGAATAGGTGCATGGGCTTGATTGTACCAATGGCTCCGCGCCGTTGGGTACGGATCTGGGCGCTTCCAACGGCTATCGCCGCGTTCCTTCTCTTCCCAGTCGTAGTATAGTTGGCCGTTCTGTCCTGTGGGGTTCCCCCTCTCTTCGATAAAGTACTGGGCGAGATCGTATGCATCTTGGTTGCCAGTGGCATGGTAGAGTCGGAGCAGAGCGAGCTCTATCTCTGGATGGCCAGGGTAGGCATGCCTCTGATTCTCTCCCGGGCCAAAGACGGATCGGATCAACTGGACGTACTTTAAAACAGGTTCGATGAACAAGTCGTTTTTGTAGTACTCCCTGTGGGCTAGAGCACCCTCGATCAAGTGTCCTGCGTTGTATCTTTCACGAATGTCAGTTTTGCACCAAGGCGTAATCAGTCATTAGGGGCTGATCAGTAAGTCGCGGCTCACAGTTCATGTTGGTCTCGGATATTTGACCAGCGGGCCTCTGGCTCGACAACCGTGAAGTAGACGTTGAGATATCCGTCTGCCTGTACAGCACCTCTGATCATGGCGACCAGCTCTTGGATCGCAGCGTCAATCTCGGCATCGTACTCCTCGACAAGAAGGTAGCATGCGCCTTCAATCCATTTCCCTATGTCACTGTCCCAGAACAGGCTCTTGGGAACCGGCCAACTAGATTTATCATTATAGATGGGGTGCCACTGTAGTTTGAAGCAGTCGAATCGTCCCGAATCTCGGAGCTGCCTGAGTTGAGCTTTGACGGTAACTCGGTTTATGGTTCTTTTCCGACTCTTGAGCATAGACCGGCCGTGGAAAATGGTCTGCGTGTGCGTAACTTGAGGATAAGACATTGTTGGTATTACATAGAAGAAGAGGCCAATGTGAGATCTCAAAAAGTCGTCTAACACCCAACGATTGAAACTAAGATCCGGCGCTAGATTTGTGACGACGCTCGAATTGATCTCCGGATTCGTACAATCACCATCTGCAGCAGCTCAAGGTACCTTGATCTAAACAGACCCGCGGTACTGATTTCATCAGGCAGGAAATCTGAGGGGGCTTGACCTCTTTATTTTTGGTGTGTGACTGCTCTAAGTACTCTGACCAGTTACCTCTATTAGATGTGGCGAGGAAAAGGCCGCCAAGAATCCACAAGAGCGGACCATTGCGCTGTGGGGGGCTGCAAGGTCCACAGGAGCCCCGCAGCCCACCGGAAGACCATCCCACTTGGCTAGAGAATGTGGGGGAAAGTTATGGGGTTGAATTTGTCCGTTTCGTCGATATATTGACATGGTCTTATAGCTTGACATCTCGATATCCATATCTGTTACATAATACCGAGAAGCTCTCACTGTTACTTAGACCCTAAAAGTAGTTTTAAATATACAAGGTTTCACAGAACAGTAAGTACCATCGAGGAGTCTTATTAGAACAAAATAAGCCTAACTACTTCAGAGCTAAGTACTTATGAAGTAGTTAGACAACCTGTTTATCTACAACAATGGTCTCTGCTCCCTGACGTGTACCATATAACCACAAGAACTTAGATACTCTGACATCCCACTTCAACAGGAAATAAGACCTCTTTTCCAGAGAGGCAACCTGAAATCGTCTGAATGCTTGCTACCCCTCCGGAAACGGTCATCCCAATGGAATTATTACCCGGAGTCACACGGGTTACATACCATGGCCGTGATAATTACTCAGATCAGACCTACACCGTACATCACCACCATTAACCAGTCAAAGTCCATTTACACGTAAGTGAAGTTAGTGCCCCTCATTTCCAACAACTGGAGCTGGGAGTACTTTGGGAAGAACATGTCCAAGGCCCGCCTCGTCAACAAGGCAGATTCGATGCTTGATCGTATCGACCAGGAAAGAAAGAAGGCGGTAAATCGGTCGGTGACATCTGGAGAACCAGAGCCACACTGACCTTTAGCGACAGAACAGGGATCAATGCCCTATAATCTGGATAGCCTCCTGCTTCGGTGGTTTGTTCTTAGCCAAGGTATGCCCTCCCTCTAGGTGTCGTCAACCGTAGCCAAATGCAGCGAAGCACCGATATAAACCAATCCTCTAGGCGCTCGTACGAGCTGTGGAAGCAAGCCACCCCGCAAAGCAGTATCGCCGGATCGTCGACCTGACCGCTGGGATGGTGTTTTTGGGGACTCCCTTCAGGGGAAGCTGGGAGTTTGGGTTCGCCAATGCCCGCGCTCACATTGAGCAGGCCAGAAATTCAGGCATTCCGGTCTATGAAGAGTATGTCCAATACCTACGGCTAGATGGACGAGCCGGCGACGACGGGCGTCCCAGTCCCCTTGATGATGTCGTCCAACGCTTCACGGAACTTGCGAGGGACAAGCAGTTCGAGTGTCCGTTGGTTTGTTTCTACGAGACGCGCGAATCGAGTTATGGCGCAAGATCGAAGACGTTGTCAAGCGAATTCAAGCCACAGGGCTTTGACCCAGTTGGGTACAGAGTGGTACGTCCGGCCCATTCGAGAACCTGGCCAGCCTGGTGAAGGTGCCTGCAATCGGCTTACTTTTGTACTAGACCATCACACAGGCCTCAGCTTCCCTTGACGGATTCGAGAGGGTAGCTTTGGACAGCAAGCACACCGAACATTGGAAATTCGGACATCCGGATGCCGATGGGTCCGTCCGCATGTCTCAGCGGTTAAAAATTTGCCCAGGAAGCGGTCAAGACTGTGGATGAGAAAGGTCAGTCCAAGTTGGCAATCAGGTGGCGTTAGACACCGGTTGTCTGGCAGACATGTTACAACACTTGCGAACGTCCTGCCTCAGCCGCCCACCAGTATCGGCATTCCATTGCACCAAGCAGGGTGATCGCCGACTCGCTGACGTCCATAGACTTTTCCCATCGCCAAGACCACCATTTCTCGACTACAAGGGTGGCGGCCACTGGACAGTGGCTGCTCGACAGCATCCAGTTCCGAGACTGGGTGAAATCGCCACAAGAAGTCATGCAATGTTACGGATTGTATGGCACCAGGAAGACGATCCTGTCGTCCGTGGTCATCGACTCTCTCCGCGAGATGTGCTCTAGCGACACCTCGATGGCACTCGCGTATTTGTACTGCGAGAACCAATTGCAGCATCTGCAGACATTGGACCAGCTGATGAAGTCGCTCCTGAGACAGCTGTTGCTGCGGCGCCGGTTCGCCCCGAGGCGGTTAATGCGCTGTACAACAAGCACCAGGAACTGTCAAGTCAGTGGAGCCTTGCCGATGTTTCCGAAGCCTTCGGTGCCGTCGTGAGGGTATTCTCGAGAGTATTTGTCACTGTTGATGGGCTTGACGAGTGCCAAACCTCGACCAGAGATCAGCTATTAGGGCAGCTTTCTGAGCACCTAATAACCTCAAAGATCAATCTGTTTGTCGCTAGTATCGCTGATGATCTCTCCTATCCACTCAGGTTTCTCCTCGCTCATCTCTATACGGATTCGCTCAGCGACAAGCTTCTATCAACCGATGTCGTTGCAGCTCTGAAGGGGTTCAGACGCGAAGGCGCCTCGCGCGACTGGAGCGAAGCGGCCACACACGACATCTTGTCGCAAGCATACGACTCACTGTTCGAGAGGCTCACCGACAAGACTGCTGCGTACCGGCATCTCACCAAACGGGTGCTGACCTGGCTCGCATTCAGCTCAGTCCCGATGACCGTCATGGAACTCAAATACGCCCTCGCGGTACAGATAGGGAAGTCTCAACTCAAGGAATTCTACGACGAGGAATACATTAAGGCATCTTGCAAAGGATTTGTCTATATCGATTCCGTCACCCGGGTTCCGGTTCATCCACTCCACCGCGCAGGAGTATTGCAGGTTCAAGCTCATTGGTGCGCCTCAAGGAACACCCTGTTTGACATGTCTCCGTTGCCCTCCGGATGGCGCAGCCACTCGCCACATTCTAAAGGAGCTGGCGCTTGTCTGCGCAACCTACCTGGTCAGGGATCCCTTCAAAGAGGGCCCGTGTTACGACATGATAGCTCTCACTGATCGCCGCCACAGCCATCCGCTCTTCGTCCATGCGGCGAAATACTGGAAAACGTACGCTGAAGACATATGCCCTCATGACGGAGATGTCATGGAAGTTTTCATCAACTTCCTCGGGGACGAGAGACATGTCATGGCTGCTGAACAGGTGTTGGCTCACGCCGATTACTTCGATGATATTGATAAACGTATGGAGCGTTACTATGACGCCACAACGATGCGTGGAGCATATATGCCTTGTTGGATCGAGGACAGTGGCGAGAAATGGTATGTGAGAATTCCCCACAGCATCGCGAAGTTCAGCCCGAAGACGGTTCGAAATACGTGGAGGTATACTTCTTGTTAAGGTCGGCCGCCATATAGTAGCATTCGGTCCTTAGGATGACGATATAGCAGCATAGCAACCTTTAGCAATACAATCCGATCTGTATATGACTGCTACTAGCTCCAAGCTTCTCTTTAGTTTCCATACCACCTATATAAAGTACCTTACCTATTATACATCAAGGCACTTTAATCTATTTTATCCATCTCCTAACCCTTAGGAACGCGTGTGAGTGCTAGCACTCACGTATCCCAGCTTAGTAGAAATAGCCTAAGCGCAAGTAGATACTATTGCAGAGTCAATTTAGTATGTAAGTACTGAAACAGGCCGGGCGACTTCAATAGCCTAGACAGGGGCTGGGATAGCCCTGATCAGAACTAGCCAGATATGGGGGACGTGTCGTGCGTTTATTCTTTTCACTGTATATATATATATAGATAGTTTACCGACGTAGTTATTTATAAGAGGGCTACGTAGGAATATACGTATTGCCTATGGGGTAAAAGGAAATCATAATATATACCTGTTATCCTTAAGTTTATATATAGTAGTTTTACTTAAGTATTTAAGTCCCAACCAGTCCACTCACTTTACTACTTTATATAGCCCTAGGGTTACTAACCCTTAGGAACACACGCGAGTGCCAGCGCTCGGCATCCCAGCTCAGCGGAAATGACATAGGTGGCCTGGGCGTAAATGGATACCGTGATAGGGTTAATATAGTGCGCGAGTGCTTTTGCCTACGCAAGTGGTCCTTTGACTGCGCAAGTGCTCCTTTGCCTACGTAAATAGTCCTTTATCTACGCAAGTGGTCCCTTATCTAGGAGCACTATTTGCCTAAGTAAGTAACCCTTTGCCTGCTCAGGTGCTCTAATATATATCTCTTATCCTTTCCTTTAACCCTAACCCTAAACGAACGAGAGAGATGAAGTTAATTACTCAAAATTAGGAATGCGAAAAGAATGTACAAAGTAGTCAACGTGGCTTTACTCGTGCAGAATTGGTGTCTAGATTAGAAGTGAGCATTCCATAGACTGAGTTAACCGCAGGAAAGGCATAAAGCTAATTCAAACACTCCACGGCCCCGGACCACTGTACTTCAAAACCTCCTGTACCATAGTCTTCTCGAAATTCACATCCTTCTGCAACCCAGCCTTCTTAAACGCTTCTACGCGCCTCTGCACTACATCCCGGTTGAAATTGGTGGCGAACGTTCCAAAGCTTTCGGCCCACTCTTCTGCCGAAGGAAACCCGGAGCGCTTGTTAATGATCTTCTTGGCCGAGGCGATGCCCTCGTTGTCCCAACTCGCAACGCGGCGGGCGAATTTGTCGACGAAACTCTCGAAATGCGCGTCGGGGATTGCGCGATTGAGCCCTGTACGTTTGCGCAGCCCGTCAGTTAAATTGTCGACACGACAACTGAGTAATACTCGCAAACACATCCATGGCACGACTTACATCCATAGTGGGCAGCTGTCTCAGCATCCATATCGTCGGACCCGATCACGATCTCGAGTGCTCGCGATCGACCAACTAGTCCTGGCAATAATTCCAAACCGCCGCCGCCAGGAACCACACCTGGTCGTGAGAACTTAAGTTAGCGCTGTATTCAAGACAGAATTGTATAGCTATATTATATATCGAGATATCCTCTTGTCAAGACTTACCAATGCTCACTTCGGGTTGTCCAATAATAGCTTTTTCCTTACTACCAAACCTAACGTCCAGGGTCGCTGCAATCTCAGCGCCACCTCCACGGGTGATACCTCGAATCGCAGCAACAGTAAGCACAGGTAGATTAGCGAGACGGGTAACATTTCCCCAGTAGGTGTTCCATGACGAGTCCAGTGGGACGATATTGAGGACGTCAAAATGGTTGAGCCAGAAGTCCGGCGATTTGGAGTCGAAGACAACGACCTTGACGTTCTTATCGGCCTCGATTCGGTCGATCAATGCGTAATAGTCTCGGAAGAAAGTCTCGCCTTGGATATTCAGTGGGGGGCAGGAGAAGGTCGCACGCCAGTAAGATGGTGTGATTTTTTTGGTGACGATGAATCTTTCGTCACAGGAAACAGCAGCTGCGTGGACGAAAGCCACGAAAGAGGAAAAGAGGACGAGAGATTGCATCTTGACAGAAGCATGAGATTTTGGTGGCATTGAATTCGAATCTGGGTTCTCAATCATGCTTGCAGACAATGGTATTTATATTCGCAGAAATCCGACAGAGAAGTGTCGACGAAGCATACCAGGAAGCAAAGTCTTACTCATGGCGGGCCATCGTAAAGCGTTTTCCACTGCTTTATCATCCCATGCTATCCGACCAAGTAAAATAAATGACAAAGCCGTACACTTTACGTAGTATCGCTATGGTATTGTAGGCAGTCATGATCTGCTAATCTCCTAGACAAGGTCCGAGTCGAAGCTTAGCCTATTTGGTGATGGCATGACTGACCAACAGACGTGAGGATATCTCCCGCCTTGCATCTCTACAGTGATCTTTCGAATCCAAGTACAATGGGCGGTAATCACTGACGCATGTTCAACCTACATATCCAAGGTTGCCTATTCGGATCCTAAGACCCGAGAGCAAGGGTCCAAGATGTTGACATCGCGATTTGGTTCATACATCCTTGCAAGGAATGGATTTAGCGCAACCGCCTATTGGTCTGTTATAAGAAACCTGCAGAACAGCCCTAATTGGAGGATGGAATAGAGATAACACAACCTCCTATTGGTCAGTAATAAGAAACCTGCAGGACGGCCTAGACCCGGCAGTGATGGCACTTTTGGAGCCCCGGAGAAAGACAGGGCTTGCATGAGGATTCAGAGTAGTGAGGAGTAAGCGATACGTGAACTCCATAGAAACCAAGGCTCAATGTAGATGAGGCACCAATATGATGTTGACACACAGGCTAGCTACTTGGTATGCAAACTGCTGCACATTGGTGGGAGTTATGGAAGCTGCGGTCTGGCCACTAACATAGGATCTGCATGGAGCATGAGCTATCTTGGAAACCTTGTTAGGCACTCATCTGCGTTGATGGAAGTCTGATTGGCCATTTTTACGAAGCCAGTGAAAGCCTATGTATATCTAAAACAATTCTAGCGTAGAGTGTAGTCAATATACAAGATTACCCTTGCTCAAGCTCAGCGTTTTTATGTACTGACTAACAGCTCTGGATCGGACTACGTTGTTCAAAATCGCGGTCTCAGTTACATTGCACAACTCACAGGTACCAGCATGCCATTTTAAGTAGATTGCACTAGCGAACTGTGATTTCAAATGATAGGGTTATTAATAGCCGCTGGATTGGATATGTTAAGTCAAGCCATTTCAAGGAACTCCGATTTTGTCTAGCGTTATTAGTGGAGGGCTGTTAAGTTGAATCTTAGTCCGGACGCGCACAACGCAGGTTTAGATCACTTTCAGGAGCATTGACGCTCTGAATTCTACGCCTAGGTGACATAAGTATATCTGATTTCGCACACCTTTTGGGATTAGTGGTACAAGGTCACAAAGGTCTCCGAACTTACATATAAACACAGGTTTCCTGGTCTGCTCTCAAATCTGCTCAGCGCTCAGCACCTAGCCAAGCATTCGATTCCTTTCCATTCTTCAATTGCAAAACTCACACATCATCCAGAATGCTTCCTTCACAAATGAAATCGATCGATAGCCTGTCAAAAGGCAAAGCAGGTATCCAAACGGTCCCCCTGCCCAAGATTGCAGACGATCGAATCCTTGTCCGCGTCACCGCCGTTGGGCTCAATCCCACGGATTGGAAGCACGTCGAATACTTGCCCGTGGTCGGACTTCGAGCCGGTTGTGACTATGCCGGTGTCGTAGAGGATGTTGGTCCCAAAGTGTCCAAAGCCTTCAACAAGGGCGACCGTATTGCGGGCTTCACGCACGGTTCCAACATGAGCAATGTGGACGATGGTGCATTTGCTGAGTATATCGGGGTCAAAGGAGACGTGCAGATAAAGATCCCGGACAACCTGACCGACGAGGAAGCTGCAAGTCTTGGTGTTGGCATCTGCACAGTTGTGAGTCTGCTCTTAGTGCTCTGTGGAATCAATACTTAATCGCAGAAATTAAGACACTGACTGTCATGCTGCAGGGCCAGGGCCTATACCAGGCTCTCAAGCTTCCGTTGCCAGATACACCGTCCAAGACGCCAATTCCTCTCTTGATTTACGGTGCAAGCACGTCGACAGGAACCTTAGGAATTCAATTTGCGAAACTATCTGGTTGTCGTATTGCAGTTACTTGTAGCCCCCGTTTCTTTGACTATGCCAAATCACTTGGTGCCGAAGCTGCTTTCGATTACAAATCGCCGACTGCAGCCGCCGATATCAAGAGTTTCACCGAGGGTCACCTACAGCACGTATGGGACTGTATCGGCAGCCCAGATAGTGCGAAGCTGTGTGCATCGGCCATAGGCGAGGAGGGTGGACAGTATGTTACGGTGGGCGGCGACAACACCTCTGTCATCCACAATGTGAATCCCAAGATCAGTGTCACGAACACTCTGGGCTATACCGCCCTTGGGGAGCGTTTTGAGGGGCTCGGCGCGATGGAGGCAGTTCCCCAGGATTACGAATTTGCAAAGATGTTTTGGGAGCTAAGTCGCGAGCTTCTCGCCAGCAAGAAGGTCAAGACGGCCAAGCTGGACGTGAACCGAGGAGGCAAGGGATTGGAGGGAGTATTGGTGGGTCTGCAAGAGTTGAAGGAGAGTAAAGTTAGTGGCACAAAGCTGGTGTATACTCTGTGAAGGCTTGTAATGGGTGCTTGACAAAGTTTGGGAGTATGTCGTGGTAGCAATCGTTCGTTGAAACAAAGGAGATAGGCGGACCACAGGTCTCCCCAAATCGCAGCCTCCATACCAATCCAACGCCCCATACAGTGCTCACCAACAGGTGTGATGTAAGTTAGCTCTAACGCGCCTGCATTGCTTCGGACCAAATGGCATGTTGAATTTGTGACTGCTGGGCTAAGATGCAGGCGTGCAGTAGTGCAAACACTTGAAAGATTGCAATCAGCAGTGTCAGCGTGGCAATTTGTAAGCATTCTTGTGACCGGGATTGTTAGATGAGTCATCCGCAAAGTTCCAATTAAGCTCAACCAGTACTGACCGGGTCAAGTGGAGTTTGGACTCGGCTTTGGGGCCCGTGGAAATTTCGCAGAACACGGCTCTGACAAATCTCACACGGCTTTAAGCACCCTAGTAGACAGGTATTTTACAGGCACACAGCATCGACAAATCTCACGCGGATTTAAGGCCAAGTGGTCGATATGTAACAGCAGTGTAAAGGAGTTTTACCTTCAGGACACAGCATCGACAAATCTCACACGGAGTAAGGCCCTGTGGATAATTTACTTACAAAGCACAGCACTGGCACATCTCACGCGGTGTTCTTGCGAGAGCATCACTTCGTAAATGTGGTAGCCTAACTACCAACTAAGGTGGGTAATGTAGTTCGCGCACAGGCTATGCCGGTCCTCATAAAAAGTTATGTAAGCCGTCAACCTCGTAACGACCAACCACTAGCAGGTACTCTGCTGATTCATCTAGTATCTGGAGTGCCGAGGGCGGATGCATTAGTCAGTAGACAGCAATTAATCGAACCAGACATCAATATCATGAAGTTACCCACGCCTCTCGAATTCTAATGTCAACTACTCCTTTTTTCTTTTTCTTTTTCTTTTTTTGGTACCACATTCTCCAAATTCCAACCATGGAGCAAGAGAAACCAAGGTTGAGAAGGGAGCATCGGAAAAGCCGCGACGGATGCTTAGCATGCAAGAAACGGGGCATACGTTGTGACGAGAGCAAGCCGATTTGGTAAGTAGCAAGGGAGCATGACTCTACAGGCCAACTTTCAGAGATATTTATTGAAGGTTCTTTGGGCACTAATCCCCAATCGCCAATAAATGTTAGAAATGAGACTAATCTGATTCAAATAGTAACAGGTGTCTTATTCGAGGGTTCGTCTGCGACTATGTGGTTCGAAATCGAGGATCTGCCCATCCCCAGACCTTGAGGACGTTGATGCCGTCGCCAATCAAGTTTGACCCATTTGACTGCCTACCGATCAAGTGGGCGAAAGGTTCCCTGGAGATATTCCACCACTGTATGTTCATCACCCTTTATCATTACACTAGCCTAGGACTCGAGGGACTGAGATAGTTGCAGTCAACCGCTTCCGGTTCTTGTCTCAGACCAGAGCGCCATCTGAATACGTGTAAGCGATACCCAGTCCCATCAGGGATGCGCGGTGGACGGCTAGGAGTACAATCAACTAACACCATGGTTGTTTGGCAGCCATGGTCTTCTGACACCAGACCCTGTCTGCTATCACAATGGCCTGGTAATGGCGGCAATGCATTACTCGTGGGTTCGTGGCTCGTACGAGGACGTAGAAGAGACTTACCTCTTTCACAAGCTTGAGATCATCCGCGCCGTCAACAAGTCAATCTCTGAGTTAACGCCGACTTCCAAGAGGGGCATTGTCGAGGCTATTAACAGTCTCTCTTTCGCAGAGGTATGATTGACGAACTGTTTTCCAAATTGCGACTATGCATTGAACGTAAGATTTATGGTTTTGAGTATACTAACTGAGCCCTCAATAGGCAGGGATTGGTGAGATCGCGGCCTCGCAAGTACACCTTGATGGTCTCAACAAGGTTTTTGAACAGGCAGAACCCGCCGAGAGGCATCATTACCAGTCATATCGGCAGATCTCACAACACTTAATGCTCATGCAAGTTCTGTATTCAGTTTCTACTCACCATCTTCATGCTGATATTTTCTTGCATAGAATCGGGAGTTTTATGGCAGCAGCAAGGAAGGCTAACCAAGAGGACGGGTTCTCAATGCGCTTCTACTGTCGTTTCAATGATGATGACGGTGAGATTAAAACAAATAAAGAAATCGTACCGGCCTGCATTCCGTCATACAACAGATACCTTACCCCTAAACTCCTACCCAATACATCCGCCGCCTGGGCTACAGCGGGCTACCTTTATCTGAATATCATCTTCTTCGATGGCGTATGGATGCCCGGTGGGTCGGGAAATGCCGACCTCCTTAGCTGGTTACTTGACTGGGTACGAGTCAAGGCCGAATACGCACGCGAAGCCGACACTGAGGAGCTGTGGCTTTGGAGGGTTGTAATAGGAGCCTACGCGCTTACCGTTGCTTGCTCGAGTTCTGCCGTTGAAACAGTTGCTGAAAATGTTAGCGAAGACGACAGAGGGCGGAGGGAAATGTCTAAGTTGGCAGTTTGGTATAAGGGACAGCTATATAAACGGCAGCAAGCGACATGGGTGCCTGAATGGGAGGCTGCTAAAGAAGTGCTTGAGAAGATTGAATGGCTACAGATCCCAGGCTCTGATGGGGAGCTTGTGTTGGAAAGAATATGGCAAGATGCCGCCAGAGGCAGCGGTAATTGCTGAAAAGAAGTATTCTGGCATCTCACTTCGGCAGGAAATAAGACTCTTTTTCCAGATTAGCAACCTGAAATCGCCTGAATAGCTGCTACCCTCCGGAATCGGTCATCCCAATAGATTTATTAGCCGGAGTCACACAGGTTGCATGCCTTGGCCGCGACACTCAGATCAGACTTACACCTTACATCACCACTATCAGCCAGTCAAAATCCATTTACCCATAAGAGTACTAAGATGCTCTGTCACGAAGCATTTCCGTGTCAACATGATATTTTGGACACTCTGCAGACTTGCCATGGCCCGTGCACGAACGTGAAGTTCAAATTTGGTCTTCCTGTGCCTCACTCCACTTGAGTTGGGACTGCAGCTCTCCACAAACTTGAACTTTACCAAACTCCCCGCTAGCGTTCGATTCTGTCATTGCTGCCCTACGCCATTCGTGGAGGCGTCTATTACGAGATGGGCGTTCCTGCTCTAGCTCATCAGCTTCCAAAACTCACCCGATATTGCCAGAAGGCTCGTTCAGACTACGTTTAAGGACCTCACTATTCAAAGAAGCAATATTTCATAGAAGCAGTGTTTCATAATGAATGGATGTTTGGCCGCAGTTCCTTGCTCAGCCTTGACAACTTTCGCGAAGTTACCTATCGACCAAACTTTGCTCTTAGCCCAGATAGCCACAAGTCCCTAAAATACCATCACAATGGCCCCTCGACGTTGCAAGCGGATTCGCACGTCAACCTTGTAAATACTTAAACTTCAATCTCGCCAAGCTGACCAAATTTTTGGTAAGTTTCGCGATCCGCCATCCCCTGCTGATGACGCCCCTCTATGGGCGATCAGCTTGGCGAGACCACAGACTCCCGATGCGCCTGGCTTTGAACAACCGACTAGAGAATCCATAGGATCGCAGCTGGACCGGCGTCTCGGAGATCAGGGACAAAACGGGAGCCATCCCCCCGTCGACCGCATATCAGATGCTTCGGCCAACCGGAGCATCATGGTGTTCTAAGCCATCCGATCTTGAAAACTGGATCCGAATGTGTCGATTGAGCCCATCTTCCCTAGCGTACGTCCGTCCGCATGCGCAAGCAATTATTTGGCTAGGTTTCTCGTTGGGACAAGCCCCTGTATCATAGTGCCGCTTGCGGTCTTTAGCGGTGGTGAAAGTCATGTTGCAGTGTGCGCAGACGATGGGATTCTTGACTTTTTTCGAGCATTCCCGGACGTGACGGCTATAATGCTATCAGTTTCCTTCCGATAAATGGAGTCTCTGCATGTGGTGCAGATGGCAAACGCACCTGAGCCTGCCCTTGATCTTGAAGAGCTTGCGGCAGTGTGGGCAGGTCTTGGAAGGAAGGGCCGGGATCAAGATCGGGTTTCCAACCGCTGGTTCGAAACAGTGTACCTCGGGCAATTGCGAGGGTGACTGGTTGCCACTGTTGTCATTGTACGAACTCGGACCAACGGGTGAAGCGTAGAACATGCGGTCCAGACTCTGATCTATTCCTGGGATTGTCACAGGATTGTAGGCATACCAGCTGAGGGGGCTCTGTAGGACAAGCTCCGTTACGTCCAAGTCCAGTCCACGGCTGGGACTGAGTTCGGACGGCACGAATTGCGATTCTTGAGCATTGTCACAGTGTCCCCAGGTTGTTTGGACACCCGCACCCGCCCGCCCCGCTCCCGTCCCAGAAACATCGGAGATTTCATGCATTGAAACACTGCCAGGTGCAACAGAACAGGGTTGGGGATGCAACTCCCAGTGGGTTGGGGCTGGACCAGTTGACGGTCTCTGGCTCCCAAAGTGGGGAGGGGGCTTTCACTGGGAGCGGCCAAGGTGGGATGATGGATGCGCAAAACGAGCCGGGCATCTGATACGAAGTCGAGGTGTGTGGGTACTGGTTAAGAAGATTGTTAGACTTACAAGGTTGGCATGGCCCGCCGAGCAAAAAGCCGTGCACGTGTGGACAGTAGTGGACCATTATGACGACGACGAAAGACCCTCCGGCAGGGTGCTTCGCAAGCGGCTATCTGGGCTAAGAGCGAGTGGTAAATGGCAAAGACAAAATCACAAACACTATTCCGACAATTAGCTTGAGCCTGCAACCATCGTTGCAGTCCTGTTCGGCCACTGGCAGTATTGGGGGTAACCTCACCATCTAGCTCCGAAGAGTCAGGCGTGCCAAAGAAATCAACAAAGACACAAGAAAAAATCTCCTTTAGGTGAGGAGACAAAGAAGCTCGAGAGAAGCGGGATGGCCATTCTCTCCAAATATATGTGCACGATTCACCATTTTCAGGTAGGGACAATTGGAAGACATCCGACCACAAGAGGCGGTGACTTTCAAGTACGCGTCAATTCCGCAGGGAGGCGTTTCGCCTAAATCTTCTCAAGCCGTAATAGGCTGGAAAATGACGCATTTTCCACGACATTTTACAATCTGCAAGCCCACGTCCAACTGATTAGGTGTCCGCAGAGGCCACAACTCCTTGTAGCTTCGGACCCTTGACCATCGCTGGCCCCAACGCCCAGTTAACACCGCCAACGTTGGCCACATGGGTAGACAAGGCAAAAATGAGGCGAACCGGATACCTCGCTAATGCTCCCGGCGCTGGTGTGCGAATATATCAAAATGCAAACCCTTATTAGTCCGATCTCGTTTCTTCAATGTGTCCTGTAGATTTCAACTTCCAGCAATTCCCCCTCTCATCTACTCCCCCGAGGCACACACGTCTACGATGCGTGTTTGAGATGGGAAGGAAAGCAAAGACGAAGAAACCGAGGGCGCAGGATGAGCCCAGCTCATCATCATCCAAGTACGACAAGACTGGCGCTGACAAGAAGCATGCCTTGCGCGAGCCGAACCCCTGTATCGCACAAAAAGAGCGGACTAAACGGCCCCAAAAAGGAATCGATAGTCTGGTTGTTTCCCATAAAGGGATTGGAGGCAGAAAAGACGCCGATTTTGATGTTACAGTGTGCCACCAACGAAGAAGTGGTCGAAAAAGAGCCCATGTCATTGGACTGTCCGAAGTCAGCCAGTGGAAACGAGGCTCCGGACGGGACAAGTCGTGGAGGTCTTGCGGACGAGTGCCAGTAACGGGGGCAACGTGTCCAGCTTTGCACACCCAGGCGGACCACCAGTGGCCCTTGGATGGAAGTTTTCGATGTCGAGAGCTCCATCAACCTTCGTCAGGAGTTGCGGATCGCAGGTCAACTGCATCTCAGCCCGAGGAAGCGGCAGAGCGCGAGTGAAGCCCACAATCGATGACCTTGCAGACGAGATCCGGGAAGCTCGATCGAAAATACGCCGGTCTCTACTGGGATTCAACACGCTAAGCCCGCAATCGCATCTGTATTCCAACAAGTTTGTGCGCCTCACCATTGGCCCGAGGGTTACACATGTCATGGAAGAGACATTCATCCAGTATATCTGGATTTCGGCAGGTGCTACCAAAGCCGCATCGCCCACCACCGCATTTCAAAGCCTCTGGGTCCTCAAGTATCTCAAGAACGACAGCCACGCTGATGTTTACCTAGTCCGGAGCTTCGACTTACCGTATCGCCAGTATTACGCTCACGTGTTCTTGACTGCAACCTCTGCGAACGTCGCAAACTGGCATATGTACATGCGGCGCAGGGTTGAGCGAATGCGTAGGAGCAAAGAGTACTACGCGGAGACAGTCCAGGACGGGAGGAGAGTCGTGGTCATGAAGATCAACGTATCCTAAAATGAGGGACGTCTTGTGAAGGATAACGACAAGGAATTCCCTCGTCTGCCCTCAGCCGGTAAGATCAAACCCTTTTCCCCAAGACTTTAGAATCATTCACGAACATTTAGTTAGGACGGTGCGCATCCAGGCCGCGGAGTACGAGGTCTACCATTACCTATGCCTTAGCAGCATTGGGGGGGAAATCCAAGACGAAGAAACCCGCGAAGCCCTCTAAGAGGGGTTATAAGGCATGGCAGTGTAGGAACCGCCGTGAAGACAAGTGAAGGGGAGGACAGTGGATACCCTGATAAGTTTCGTGATAATATGTATTGTTCTTACAGGCGTACGGAGGACGGGCTGCAGCAGATTCGACGCGGGCACAGCCTGGTGAAACGTTAGAACAAGGTGATGGCAGTGGGTTTGCGACACCATTATTACGTCTTCTTCAACGTGACGAAATGCTGTCGCTGGTATACTCCGTGACTAATAAGTAAAACTTTCCTTCTTTCACAGAAAGATTGCTTAATAGGCTCTTTCTGAAATCAATTACGGTACTTTTGTGCCCATTTCCAACAACTAGATCGCATTTTTATTCGCGAGTGGGAGAGCTTTTAGTGTACTGGCGATCACCTGAATAACACAAGCAATAAAAGTTCGCTGCGACATACATCGCCCACATCTCGTATGTGCGATCCGTTCACTTGGTAGAATGGAACGCATAAAGATCCCTCGTACTATACTCGCAAAGAACAACTGGTTAACCATGTTCTTACGGTATAAACGGTATAAACATCCTGGTCAAATTCCCTGACACAGCCGCAAAGTGCGTTACTGGGCTGGAAATCCTTCGTTAGCGTGATGGGTGGCGTTGAAATCTTTTAATCGTCGCAGTTACATCTCTAGATAACAAGTATGTACGATTTTGATCAAAGACCTTGCGAAGTTGTACTTGGTCCCAAACCACGTCCCTAAATTTTATTTTTTGTACAGCAGTAGCTCTTTGAATCTTTTTGAGTCGAAAAGTGCGATACTGCTCGACCTGCCAATCTGATGACTTTACCAGCAAGTTTCGGGACATACGGCTAGAAGCTTTCAGTCTCGCATGACAGTTCGTATAAAAGTTACGGCGGTTGCAGATATTGGTCAGGCCACAGATTAGGGGAAATGTCCCACTTTAAGGATTCGCAGCACACTGGTTTATTCTATTTGACTAACGTGTGGGAAATCTTGTTTAAGAGTCGCACGTATGCCGTTTTGTAGAACGAGATGGTTGCGAGGGGGCTATGGAACTGGGTTGCTTTTGTATACCTGTACTAGGGGAAGGGAGGGGAATTTTTGACTTACGACGTCAACAGGTTGACTATTGACGCCAAGACGACCTATTTACGAATGTTGCATACTAATCTCTGAGGCGTATCTGCTAACTTACGAGTCAAACACACAACTTGGGGGGATTTTGTGCCATTTGCAGAATGCGATGGTTGCGAAGGGCTTATGGAACTGAGGTGCTTAGCATGCCAGTACTCGGGGAAGGGGGGGGATTTTTTTACTTACGACGTCGACAGGTTGACTATTGACGCAAAGAGGGCCTATTTACGAATGCTGCATACTAATTCGTAAGCCGTATATGCCAGTCTACGAGTCAAACATGAAACTTGGGTGAGGATAAATATAAATAATGGCCGTTGGTATCTCTCGCTGGATTCGGAGCTCCCGAATCAAGCAACCAGAACACCTTCTCCCATACATCTTTCTTCGCATCTGCCCAGACAAAATGAAAATCACCCTGGTAGGGATCGCCTCGTGGATGGCTCTCTTACCACTGGTTATTGCCAACTTTGACATTTATATGGTCCATTATATTGTCATTGATGATATAATTGGATATGATAGAAAAATGTGGCAGGTCTTCGAGGCCCAGGGAAATTGCGAATTGTCCCGGAGAAACCCAATGTGGGAATCCAAGAGCGATGTAAGCGGGACAAAACAAGGTGTGCGGTGCAAAGGAAGTGGTTGTGACTACAGCCCACCTCCGGGCAACATTGATCAACTAGAGATGAACTTCCACGGCACTCCTCCTGTTTATCATTGGAGTAAGTACAACCATATTAGCAACTCCCTAGGCACTTCATGACATAATTGATATCTTGAGACAGCTTTGTATAAGGATCGCGGCTGGACTATGGTAGGATGTAAGCACTCTCGAACCTTCTTACTGCGCATTTGGTTGATATTTCACTGACTCGTGACATTGAAGTGGATGGCAACACATACGGAAACTGCATTGTTTTCCCTCAAGGCGACTTTAGTTGTGTGGAAGGGGTCGTTTTCCGTTTCGGGTTTCGAAAGTTCCGTTGTCTGACAAGATTCACCGCGAAAGACCTTGGTAGTGAATAAGGATGTATTCATGTAAATCGTGAGGCGTATTACTTTCTTGTTTTCTACGTCCGCAAAACATACCATGACCCAACACAACAGTCTGACTATGTGCACTTCATTCCAACAAAACAGTGAACTCAAATGGTGCAGTATTCAATGTGTACTCAGGTAAAGCGGGCGGTCCTGTTGTGCTGTTAATATGTGTCTCAGTCTCTGTTCGTTTCAGACTTACCACAACTCTCACTTCCTAGACCATGATGATCAGCATCAAGCCGGATAATACCTCATCGCGTCGCGCTTTCTTCAACTCGTAGATGTGCTGCGCCTTCTCAATGTCTTGCACGTCATAGTGTGAAGCCTGGAAGTCGAATCCCTGTGGTTGATTTATAAATGTTGCTGTGAGGCTAGTGCCTGTTTCGGCCCAGTCAAACCTCACCCAGCGTGTCTCGGTATGAGGGCGGGCAAACTTGACCCTCTTCTCTGCCCAATCCTTGGCAACTTCCACATCGTTATTGGTAGGAGCGTGGTAAATACTTAGAGTAGGTCCGGTGTGCATGATATTTTCAGAACCCTTCGACCAGGACGCCAATCGTCCCCGGAGAAGATCAAAAGTCCACTGTGTCTGATTGGTTTTGATTTGGAGTAAGTTCCCAGCCGGCTTGGCGATGTTGATATCAGGCTTCTTTTCTGTGGCGAAATCACCACCAAGACGCGTGGCGACTGTGATCGGCACTTGCAGCCAAGATACCTCCTGGTTCTGTTTCGCTCATGGCAAATCTTCTTTCAGTGTGAAAGAGAGCTCCAAATATGAATCTTTTCCTTGCGGAAGCTTGTCAAGAGGCAGCAAGGGCATATAGAGTTCGGCTGTGTGTCCAGCAGGGACATCAGGCAGCTGGATTTCCTTGCCCTCTGATTTAAATCCATCACCCACGATCCGATACAAACATCTGAAACGAGCGAGACAAATGAAATCGTATCGAGTGACAATGCGGGCCGACTCAATGGTCGATCCTGGAAGAAGCTGGATCGGTTCAAGGGCTTTCTGGTACTCCTCAAGAGCTGGTGTAAGCTGGTGCTGCGAGTTCAGAACGCCGTCCATAATGAAGTTGCCATCGTGATTAGCCTCCCCGTGCGGCCCTGGAATGCTTCGTTTCCGAGAGACCATATGACAACAGAAGGGTGGTTCTTGTCTCTATGTACCATCTGCTGTGCTCGATCGACGTACTAAGGTTTCCGTTTGCATGTCAGAGAATGATCATCAATACTCATCCTAGCTTGAGCATAAGATGTCAGAGAGACGTACTGCTTTGGTCCAGTCAAGATTATCTGACAGCCATCTTCCAGCACGCCAAAAAGAGATGGAATGCTGCTCCTCGACTGTCAACTGTCTCTCAGTTGCTGACAAGTTGACGTTTTCGACGGCCTCATATCCGTGGCATTCGATATCAGCCTCATCCATGATCCACAGCCCCAGCTCATCGGCAAGGTCGTAGAGTTTTGTATCGCTGGGTTGATGGCAGGTACGAATGGCGTTGATGTTGGATTGCTTCATTAATAAAAGATCATTGCGTAAAAGTTCGTAGGGAACAGATCGTCCCTTAATTGGATAATGCTCATGGCGGTTCGCCCCACGGAACACAACCCGTTTGCCGTTGACTGTGATCAGGCCGTTCTTGATTTCTACTTTCCTGAAACCAACTCTTTGGGCAATAGTTTGGCCACCAAAACTAATCGTAAGGTGATATAGTGCAGGTGTCTCAGCTGTCCAATGCTTTGGCGACGTTACTGGGATTGAGACGTTCAAATTTTTCGTTGCGGACTCCACTCGTCGGTGTTCCATCATAAGAACAGTTGTCTTCGTCTCATCGTATAATGCACCCGCCACTTCCCCTGTCCCTTCCAGGTACAGGTCTATGGACAATGTGGCGTCAACGTATGTTTCATCGAAGTCCGTGATGACGCGAAAGTCCTCAATGTGGTTTCGTGAAAATGCCAAGATATTAACATCTCTAAAAATACCAAAGAATCTCCATTGATCTGTAAAGCGTTAGAGTTTTTTGCCCATATATAGGAACATTACCTACCTTGGCCCTTAATATACGTTCCATCACAATACTGGTATACCCGGACGCAAAGAGTGTTCTCCTCCTGCAACTTCAGCAGGTGCGTCACGTCAAACTCGGACGGATTTCTTGACCCTTGAGAATACCCGATCTCTGTGCCATTTAACCAACAATGAAATGCAGAATCCACCCCTTCGAACCGAAGTCGGAATTGGGTGTCGTTGAATATCTTTAGAAGGGAGAATCTGCGGATATAGCTTCCAGTCTGGTTGTCATCAAATGGTACTGAGGCTCTGGGTTAACAACATTTATGCAGAGCCCCGTCGTCTACAGACTCACTATTGGGAGGGTCGACAGGGATTCCATAATTCTTATTAAGATACTGCGGGTTTCCGAATCCCTCTAACTGCCAAATTGATGGGACAGATATGTTTTCCCACTTGGCTACATCAAAATCATGGTGGAAAAACTCCTCTGGCGCCTTGAACGGCGAGTTTGCATGATGAAACTTCCATAGACCATTCAAGCTGAGAGTTTCAGAGACCGCTTCATTATGTGTTAGAGCTTTCTCGACAGATGCGTAATTGAACAACGAGGCTCTCGGAGGAAGAGAATTTCGATGTAGGACTGCCAAGTTGTTCCAGTCCGGAACTGATGATGGAAACGAGGATGCCATTTTACTAATGCGTTGAATAATTCTGGCCAGTCCAAGGACAGAAATTATTTTGCGGCTCCTAAAGATGGAATCGAACTTTCCCTGCAAGATTGTATTCTCAAACCTGGGATTGGAAAACAATACCTCCGTCGTATTATTGACGGAGTTGTGCCTGAGACCTGATCGAACTTGGCACGTGTTGAGGGAGTCGCCATAAATATGTTTTTACGTCGAACGAGATGCTTTTCAGTATGAATTATGGCCGCTAGCTGTGAGTGCCGTTGGGGTAAGCTAACCTAGAGGGGTTATCAGGTGGATCTAAGTAGCCAACCCCACAAGAACCCCAAAGCCACTACTCCACTGTTAGAGTGGCTCCCCGGATAGTTACACGCTCATGTACTTCTCGGGCAGGTTGTGAAGGCCGTTTCCAATCAGAGATTTCAAAGCTGGGGACATGAGTCTCCTCTCCACCTCTTTCTATCCCGATACAAACCCACAAGCGAGCTACGATTCGTTCGTATTCGGCCGACCATTAGTCTATCGAGTGTTGGTAGACCCTTGGAGGTGGTGTCCCGCCGCTGAATTGAGCCCTTGTCTAATCAAACCCATACTAATTCGATTGGAACGTACAGTTGCGCGAGGTATGCTTGCGCTGGACAGCCTTGGAGTCACTGCAATCATAGCAATATGTATGGAACAGCACACTATAAAGTTTATCTAGCATTTTAACTTGGGTAAGATTGCTGCTTGATGCATTGGAGTGGTCAGTTGGCATGAGGAATACTTAGTAACAGCTCATCGACTACTGTAAAAACAGCTTCCGAGTCCGTAAAGTCTAGGCAGCTCACGAGGATGGAAAGCAACAGGGTACGACAGTTCTTGTATTGTTCTAACCTCAGTCTGTCAGCTCAGTATACCAAGTCTGATTGTGTCTTGAAACATCAAAATATTGACACGATCAATGTAGGTTGCAAACCCCAACTAAATGGCTCGGTGTCGGTCCTAGATAGCTTTCGCGTACACCACCCAAGTCCAGTACTACCTTCTCCAAAATAAGACCTTCGCTCAGAGGCCGAAATAGAATCCTGTGAAATCCAGCCTTGAAGCCTGAATACGAGTGCTGCCGCTTCCAGACCCCATCTTGTGTGGCAGTGTCCCATCCGACAGGCAAGTCACCCTTGTTAAGCGTCTCAAGCAGGAGCATTGTTTGTGGCGCAAGGTCATCGATTGCAATATCGTAAGAAAGCAGGCTCTCAGGATTAGACTCCAAAACCGTGGTGAAGTAAAGAGTTATGGTGACGTCTGGCGGCTCGGAAAAGGTATAGGTGGGATATTCTAGAAACGGGACAGGTTGCGCCGCCCCTCTGGTAAGGCCAATACCTCCTAAAGAAGTTCGACCAATAAATGGAAAATGTTGGTAGAAGGGTTGTTGTGTATTGGTCGGCGGAAGTGCTCCAACCGCAACAGCGACATATCCATCCGATTCCACGAACCCGTAAAAGTCTTCTGGCACAGAGCGGTTGATAACGGGAAGGTGAACTTGCTCATAGTCGCCACCGACGGATCGGATGTCAATCTGAACAGTTTCTTGGAAGTTTTCTGGTACTTTTGGCCAGTCAATAGTAATCTCGACGCGTTGATCTTCTTGGTCATCAGGAGACAATTTCCCATTGATATGAGACAGTTTAGCCCAGTCATGAGAAATGCTGGTTGTCCATTCCACAACCGGGGTACCCCGAGTGTAGATCTCGAAATAACGACTGGAAACTCCATACGGGCACATGGAGGGTATGGCCAGTCCTTGGGCTAGCTCGCCTCTTGAAGGCTGTGTGCGGTCGCTCTCCTCATTTATTAGTCCCGGCCTGATTCCAGCATGTCCTTCTACCGCGATCCCCATTTGACCGACAATGCGGCTCGAATTTTGACGCCGCTGGATGAAACTGATGCCGCTGATCAAGTCTCGTGTCGGGGCATGCCAATCATTGGGAACGTACCCATAGTGCGGCTGTTGCATGATGTGGTTCCATTTATCTCCCGTCCAAGGGCTGTTGTGATACTGATCCGAAAGCGCCCAGTCCTCGTCAAATAAAGCGAGCGCTCGTTGCGCATAATGGTTTGTGGTGTTCCTTCGCTGTAGCCCATATAGATGGTTCTTTGCTCTAGTCACCTGCAACTCTGTATAGATTCGTGAGGCCATGATGGGGTGTAAAACAAGCTGGAAGAATGCCGCCTTGTAGATTTCCTCCAAGGCATCTAGCAGAGCACTCGCCATTTTCTCTAGAGCTCTATACTCTGCAACTATTGTATCTGCTTCTCGGTAGTGAAGCACAGAAAATGTGTCAGGCTCAATGTGCTCATGTCGGCGAAGCGCCATGAGGCGGTCATGTCCTTGAAGTAGTATAGATATCTCATCGGCATGCTCAGGGCCAAACTCCCGCGCACTGTATGTTGAGAAGTACGAATCCAACGATTTCGGGCTCGGTACGCTATGGATGTTCCAGGCGAGCGCTAAGGCCAATGTCGCTGGCATTTCCTGAGGCTTGATGTCACCTACGTTAAATATCCATATTTTCCTCGCCCCTCTATCGTATGTGGTCTGCAGCTCTTTTTGAATCTTGCCCTGTGACTGATATAAGCGTACAATCAGTGAATAGGGGACGCTGGGGAAGCGTTACGCATGCATTCGAGTTGAGCCACTTGTAGCTTCGTGGCGAGCCTACATACTCAAGATGATAATATATCTGTCTACTATCAGTAACATATTCTAGGTCCGCAGAATGAACAACTGACTCCGGCTCCTCCTGGGCGCTTGCTTTCTTCGGTGGTAGGCAGTCGTCGAATGTTGCCAAAGTTGTCGTCTGCAAAAAGCAACGTAACATCCTGCGGGATTTCTAGCCCGTTCTCATAATACTCTTGGACCTCTTTGTATAGGGCCATGAGCTCTGCAACGAATCAGTGGATCATATCCATTAGAAGAGGAAAAAAAAGATTAGCAGCCTTACGTGGCACTCCATCCGGCTTTCCGTAGACATTTTGGATTATCCTTCGCTGAGTTGCAATGATATCTGTCAGAGTGACTTGCGGATCGATGCAATCGATAGTCCCATCCCCCTCTCCGCGCATACCTAGCGTAAAAATTGACTCATAGGGTTTAGAGCGCTCAACCCCGAATTCAAAAAACTCGGTGATGTTCTTCTTATTCTCCTCCCACGCCCAGGGGCCCTTCCCGTCTCTGCGCCATTCAGTCGTGGAGCGCTGCATTGGCTCGTGGTGAGAAGTAGATACCACGACACCATACGCCTCCGCTGTCTTTTGGTTTCTTGGGTCATCCGCAAAGAAACTGCTGCCAGGTTCTGGATAGCCCGACCACATTGCAGGCCAAAAGAAATTGGCCTCGAGAGCAAGTCAGCCCAGAAAGACGACACGAACCACCTAGGTCTCACCTTCATTCGTAGAAGAAGCTCGAAAAACTTTGCGTAGAAGGCTGAATTATACGCAGGTCCGAATTTCTCATGGACCCAATCAGTTAAGGCAGGGGCCTCATCGTTGATAAACAAGCCGCGATACTTCACGCTTGGCTCACCATGATGGGTCGGCGCGGCAAGAGCAAAGACATTTTCTCGACGTTGAATAGGTACATCTGCCCACCAGTACCAGCTGTTGTAGCATTAGCAAGCTGTATTGGTATGGTTCTAGCTCTGTTCATACGGTGACACTCCGATCTGTTCGGACAAGGTGTAAGCACCGAAAATGGTGCCTCGCTGGTCACTTCCCGCAATGACCAGCATTCGACCTGCAGATGGCCATGGACAAATTTGGACACTGGTTTGGAAGGATTCCCATTTTCCTCGAGTCCTTTCAAAGCTGATCGAGTCAGTCTCCGCCAGCTCTCGCAGGAACCTGGACTTCGTAAGACTCCCAAGCACAATCAGCCCTTCTCCAGGAGTGTGTCCGATGTGATTTCTCCAAACCGCCGGCTTTTGCCCTGTAACCTTCTCGAGATCATTGACCAGGTTTCCAAGGGCAATTTGTACGCCTTCGTAGTCGTCTGTGTCTACCAAAATGGGAAGACCACGCAGATTTAGGTAGTCATTGCTGGGGGTAAAGTTGACAAATAAAGGGTCGAACATCGTGAAGATCTCGAGGTGATTGTGAGAGACAGATCTAAGGCGTCAGGAGATGTTTCACGACATAGCTTTGAGAAAGGAGTAGTACGGGCATGCTAAAGGTGTCGTCATTTAGGGGAAATCCTCCTTGACGCACTTTTACTCCACACCATGTGTTGGAGACTCGGGATCGATCTCGTCACGCACTGCTTCCCCACTCCGAGGGTTCGCCAGCGATTGTGAAATGACCCTAACGAGTAACGGCATAAGGCCTGGTGACTACGCGAGTGGATCGAAAACATAAAAACGCGCCGCGCCTGCTGGCTCATACAAATCGGGGGAGAGGAGTGGCCGTGTTTTGTTTTTCTCGATTCACTGTGCCATTCTGAATGAAGCTGCACAACTCCACTTCCCCAACAAGTAGGCCCACTTCCCCGCCTCCTCCCCAACTCGTTGATCGCATAAATCCACACCATGACACTACCAAGGACACACCTCTTGTTTGGTTGTACACAATTGCCCATTAGATATTACGCGTAAGGGGTGATTGGTGGAGCTATTGAGCTGCCTGCCAAGCGAACTTTTCCCACCAGGCTCTTGTGCAGGACATTATCGGAATTGTCTTCATGAAAACTCTTATTGCACGAATGACAATTGAAGGCAATGGTATGGATGATGTAGCATCAGCTAGACGGATCTGAAATGCAGTAGTCGGGCCTAGAGTGAAATCGGAACAGAAGGATATTTGATAGGAATTTTCACATTCCGGCTCAGACCTCACTCGGCGGTACGATTATTGGGTTTATTTAGCTCGGTGAAAGATGTCGCGATGAACCCCGCATCCTTATGCCCGTTCCAAGAGGGATGAGAGATTTGTCTATGCAATCCAGAAAATGGCCGGAATACTGCAGTATTACTGGTGGATAGTCGCCAGTTCATGCCCAAAGGGGGCACCCTGTCCATTAGTGCGGGAAAGCCATCCGCTAGACAAGTTTTGCCATTGCGAATTAGTATTCACGGCCGGTGCCGTCTACGTTTTCTATCCAATAGGGCCGTCAGAGTTCTGTGATTTGACCCTGCGGGAATGGTCTTTACTTATCTCGATAGCCTGGCAGACTAGGCGGCTGTCATATTGCTTCCTCATAACGCGAGGCGGAGATTCCCTTTCAGTAGATCCTTTTCTCATCCACAGAGCTCCCCTACCATTTGACAGAGCCTCAGCTACCTCCAACAGCTACTACGCCATTGCCATAACATTGACCGAGTGGCTGTGGTAGCAGTTAACTCTCTACTTCCCTGCGGAAGTGGTTCCCTTTCTCTTAGTACATTTGTAGCACCAACTCTCTCGAACCATGGAAAGTGCGGTTTACATGGTCAACTACATGTTTAACATCTCGGCTTGGTCACCAGTGTAGCTCGTTAGACAATATCGTGGTTATGCCGGACACAGATTTATTTGCGAGCCTATAGTCAATACAACACGAGCAGTCTACTTCAACGTTGGCCCAACGGCCACATCATGGCCGTATACCTCTGTTCGCCCTTCATGGAACATTGGATTGCGAGTTATACTCGTCTCTCTACCTGGACCTCGCTGACACCCTTCTTATCTTCGTCCTCGTTAAGCTTCTGCGCGCTGTTGTTGGCAGGCGTAATCTCAAACACTGTGTTGCGTCAAATGTCAGCGAAACTCGTTCACCTATAATCAACGATGGGATCGGAAAATATATCATGCGTTAACGTTGATAAGGAGGGCAACTTACGATCAATAGGAGTCGAAGTAAATTTGCGCGCCGGAGTCTTCTTCTGAAAGAGGTAATCCAAATCGGCAAAGCTACGGTTCTTCGTCTCGGGCAGAAAGAAGAATATCCACACGGCCCAGATACAGCAAAGGCCAAAGTAGAACAGACCCGCCTTCGCGCCCCAGTTCCAGGCGTCACTGCTGGAGTTCAGCATGCGTGGGTTGAGCTGCGATACGATGATCTGGCCCACTACGTAGACGGCGCGACCGAGGACAATCGTTTGAGCTCGGATTCGAGTAGCAGAGGCCTCGGACACGATGACGTACGTCGTAGGGCCCAGCGATGTTTTGAAGGTGATTTGGACGATGATCATGACGACGGCCACGGCTATAGAGACATTGCTTTTTCCCGGAACGAAGCCTAGGATGCCGATGATCAGCATGGCAAGGCCGATGATCGCCGACCCCCAGAAGAAGAAAACGCGACGTCCAACGGAGCCCATGAACACAATAGCGATGCCCGTGCACACAATGTTAACCGACTGGATGCCCATGCTGAAGTTGAAAGACTGAACTGCGGGCATACCAGCCGATCGTAGGAATATAGCGGCATAGGAGGTGACAGACTGGCCGTTAAGAATCTGAATGATCCAGGCCATACAGACAATGCCAGTACGGCGTAAGTTTGTGCCACGGAAACAGTCGCGGTAGCTAGCGGCCGCTGCCTCGACCTTTTCCATCTCGTTGGTGTGCTTCATAAGAGCCAGCGTTTGGGCCATGGTTTGCTCGGTATAAAAGTCCTTACGTGCAAGACGGCGGAGAGATTTCTCAGCATCAACGATGCGGCCGCGGCGGATGAGGTACCAGGGGCTTTCCGGCGCGAAAAAAGCGACGCAGAACAGGGGCACAACCCAGACCCATTGCAGGGCGTACGGGATCCTCCACGACAGGTCTCCCTCGATTTCCAGGGATCCACGCAGGACACCAGCAGCCAGGAACGAGCCGGCGCCCCAGCACATTGACACCCACGCCGTGAGATATCCGCGCATAGCTGCGGGACAAATCTCGGCCGCGTAGGCGGTAGTCAGGGTCTGGAAGATGCCCCACGGGATGCCACACAGAATATTGGCCGCGAAGAGCATCTGAACATTGACGGCAAAGAAGAGGGCGAAGATCGTGCCACCCATCAGCACCATGGCGCCCATGTACACCTTACGAGACCCAAAACGGGACTGCAGGTAGCCGTTTAACAAGAGACCCATGATGCTGCCAAGACTGTTGCCGTTGCTGATTGCCGATTGCCACGAAGCTGGAACATGCTGCTTGCCGTTGGCGTCGGGCCAGCCAAACTTTTTCAGGTAGGCTTCCTGTGCGAAAAAGTTGTTGATCAGGCCGACGTCCATGCCCTCCATGATCAACGCCATGCTAAGAAGCATACTGAAGACCACGCCTGGCCAGTACCGTGAAAAAAGCTCCTTGCGAGGGATGCTGGCTTCTTCGTCGCTGGCGACTACCGCAGCTTCGATAAGGTCGACCTGGGCGTTGTATCCTCCATGTTCAACATGCCCGGCAGACCTTGGTTGATCCTTGGTCTCACCGACATTCATATTTTCGGTAGTGGAATCTGGATAATGTGCTACGAATGAAGAGATGTTGGTGGTGGATCGAGAGGAAGACAGAGTGAGTCGAGGGGGGAGGGAACGGGGCGTAGATATGCATGTTGCGTTCAGATCTGTTGGTCCCAACGGAATGGTCCGTTCGTGCATCCATGTCTCTTGTGCCAAGGTAGACAATATGGTGCCCACTTGCCAAACTGCAATAGTAACTCGGTCTATTATGCACGAAGCTCTCTTGTAACAGCGCACAACAGTCAGATGATGGTCCCCCGGAAAAGGTGTGTGTGGGTTCTTCGGGGAGCTAACAATCTAGGCAAACTCTGCTGATGTTAACTGGCGGGCGCAGAGCGCAGCACGCAGATCACTTGGTGGTATGTGCCAACGTTCTGCGGCGAGAGCTAACCTAACATAGTGCGCTCCCCCGCATTATCCCCATGGGGTCTATCAATCGCCCCCCACCTTCGGCCCACTCTTTACCGGGAGTCGCAGATTCACAGCAGCTAAGGCAATGCATTCCGGCATTCCAGCATCGCGATAGACGGTCCAGGGCACCGGTAGGACAACCAGGGTCCAAACGGAGCAATCTTGAGTCGCGCAGGGTTGGTTCAGCTCAGCTCAGCCTCGGGGAAATTATCACCAAGTCGAAATTTCTCAATTATGGCTGTAGACTGGACGACTCGCCATCGGTAAAACATGGACCGAGATGGCTTTTGTACCGAGTCATGCCTGGCTTGCATCTTGCGATGACCCTCTCCATTTGTCTTCGGACCAGTTGTTTAAAACCGAACTAGAAGCCAGCCACGAGACCATACATATGAGCCTCGCTCTGGGCAAATGCAACGACTTACGTGCCATCAAGTGAGCTTTACAAAAATGGAAGAGCTGACCCCGAGACTTGAGGGTCTTGCTGCCTAAGGTCCTTTACCTGCTAAGCGGGGTCATGAGATAGCCACGGTTGTTGAGTATAGACCAGGCTAGGCTGGATGGGTCGATGGGGTCGATGGGGTACAGCCCTGGGGTCGATGGGGTAATTGAGATTCGATGAGATCGATGGGGTAGATTTTTAAATCAGCTAGTGTTCCTCCTTCACTGCATTTGCATGCTACGTATCAAGTTCGCCACGTAAGACACCATCTTCAAGGGGTATGCCGTGTTTGGCATCTAGATTTCGGGCAGACATGACTGCTTTCCCCAGTGGCCTAGTTCGTGCGCCAAGGATACTAGTTTCACTTTCCCCAATTGCCATGTACGACCCTTCATACTTTCATTGAACAGTCCTTCAGGGTAGATAGGCTTACATTTGGTATGGGGAAGTTGGCAGTACCTTTTGTTCTATTGTTGATATGTTTGTAGAGATCAGTTCCGACAAAGGGTAAGAGATTGGAAGCAGTCTTCGGAATAATTATGCCATAACATCAAGTCCACCATTGAGGTCATCTATTTCTTTTGCTTTACAAGCTATACCACGCGCACCAACCTCCCCCGGCCCCCGAGCATCCTGACTTGTGCTTCATATAAGATAAGGTACTGAGCAGACCGAGAATGCTAATACCTGCTAATGACTGTCACCAACTCCGAGTGGCCTGAGTTAGTTGTCTGATTGGCTTGTTAATCCCCTAAGATGTTTCGAGATATACTCTTGTTCCTACTTGCATCAACCAATGTCCTTGGTGTATCCTGGATCGCTTCCGGCGCGGTCTGGTATGACACAGAAGGGAATGAGATTGATGCTCATGGGGGCCAAATCTTACAACGTGGCAACATCTTTTACTGGATTGGCCATAACCGAGCTGGCAATGCTTCGCAATACGGCGGTGAGTGAAGCACCAAGTCAGACCAAACAATACCTGGCCTTAACAGAGTTCTAGATGTCCCGCCCACACTTTATTCGTCGAGTGACCTTTTGAACTGGGCCAAAGTTGGGCACATTGCGCCATCCTTCACGCAAGTGTGGAGGCCGAAAATCGCCCAACCAAACGACAACTTCTTTATACATATCCTAGCCTGATTCCAGATTCCATGGGTCATATCTAATTGGTGCTGCTGTATAGTTGTATGGCCAACAAAGCCGTTTAGTACTCACTCTTGACTCGCCTCAAATCGATGGTCCATATCAAAAGGTCGCCAAAACTGGCCTACCTCCCAACAATCTCACCCACTCCGGCACGGGCATCTTCCTCGACGAAGATACAAGTAAGCAAAGGCAATCCACGAAATGATTGTCTTCTAACCCATATAATTGTTAGACATATGGTATGTTCTCACAAGCGCCGCGTCCAACACCGTGCAGGTGAACACAGTTTTCCCCAACGGAACTTTGGGAACTCGAGTTTCAGTTCTACGTATGTCTTTGGATACCATTCGTTAGTAAAACTACTAATACTCAGATAAGAGTCAGGAGCACTTGAAGCTCCCGGGATGTTAAAGGAGGGTGGTATATATTTTATGATCGTCTCTGGCAAGACAGGCTATCGTCACAATCCCAATAAGGTGTACTGGGCAAACTCTACCAGCGGTCCGTGGATAGGAGGCACCGATATTGCTACCCCGTCAACAAACACATATCAATCACAGAACACTCATGAATTGGCTATCAAAGGCTGTGGTAAAACAACTCACATCTACATGGGTGACCGCTGGGTTTCGGATGGTGGACTTGGGTCGACTTATGTTTGGCTTCCGTTGGTGGTTGACGTCGCGTAAGTCTCACTGATCATACAACTCGACGTTATTATTGAAGTGCTGATCAGAAAAAAAGCTGTCAGAAATTGTGCCTCTTGTCGTAGCTTGCGCTCAGTTCATCAAGGTACCCCAAGAGCCGATTTCATTATGGTGCCGTTCTACTGACGCGTTCTCGCAGTTACTGGCCCAAACAAAGTCGTTTTCCGCAACATACATGGCAGCGGTTCTCAGCAGTGGTTCCGCCTGCATTACAAAACCAATGAATCCCAGGGTACATGTTACAATAGCACCGGATACCTGCACGCTTGATAATACTTGAGTCCCAGATGGAGATGCTTACGTTATTGCCAATGACCAACCTGCGGTTAACATTTCGATTCTCAACTCGAATGCAGGGCAACGCAGCTCGGTTGCTATTCAGTTGAAGTTGAATGCAGGAAGGGGTAACAGTATCACAATTGGAGCAATTGGTAAAGGTGAATATTCGTTCCACATTAAACAATGCTATGTATTTACTGCTAACATCCCATAACAGGCTTTGAAATTGAGGTTGATGGACTTGAGAAATTCAAAGAAAACCTCGAATTAAAAATGTTTAATCAACTACGGGAATCCTGTGGTTTATACCTAGGCAATTGATAAGGACGAGTACCAAATCATTACGGACGAGTATATCTTAGGGACAAATATATGATAGGCCTTTCTGATTGGCCTAATTTTTATTGTTAATACGGTTCATACTTTTCTTTTTTGCCGCTTTTTCTAATAGCTAGTTAGCTAATTACCTTAGTCAATTAGTTTTACTAATTAACATAATAATTTTTAAAGTTTAACCTACTATTTACAACTAAATTAACTATTTATAACTAAACTAACTTATATATAGCTTCCTCTCTTATATAATATATTACCTATAACGACGGTTAATCTATAACTTAATTACCTCTGCCGCTTCGATCTATCTTAAAGTTATTTTAAATACTTTCTTTAATATAACCTTTTTTGAAACTTAACTAATATATTCTAATTAAAGACCTCGAAAGTAGATTATCTTTTAAGACTAACTCTAAAAATATACTTAGAAGTAAACTGTTAACCTTTAATATTATAACTAATATAAGCAAATATTATAATATAAATAATTATTTTACATTTAATAATATTTTTATAACCTTTTTATAATATTTTATAATTTAGTTATAATCTTATAAATTTTAAAGACTTAATTAAGATCTTTTAAATTTATAATATTTAAAGATCTACTTTAAGAATAAGTTTAGAAGTTTATAGGTAAGTATATAATAAAATCAAATATTTATTTTAAGCTTAGACGAATTTAAACGTATATCGTAACGAGAAACGATAAAAAGAAAACTTCTCCTGCTTAATATTAAAATCAAAGAGTTCTAATTAGTTATAACCTTTATATAAAAGGTTTTCAAGAAAGATTAAGAATTAACGATTAAAATAAAATATAACGTTAAAATAACTTAGAAGTTATAAAAATAAGTGAAATCTTAACGAGAAAGATAAAGATATAGCTTTTTTGCTAATATATCTTTTTTACCTTAAGCTATATTATCCTTAATATTCTTATTATTAAATATAAAACTTTCTAATATTAATAAAAAGATCTTTAATCTTCTAATCTTTAAAAACTTAGCTAATATTATATAAGCTTTCTAAGATTAGGTTAATATATTTATAAAATTATATAATTATAATATAGTTAGGTATATAAATAATAATTAGAAAATAAAAACTTATATTAAGAAACGCTAATATATCTTTTAATATAATCATTTTAGTTAATTAAAAATATTTAGAAATATTAATATTTATAAATAAAAATCTTAGAAATATAGTTATAAATAAAAGCTTATTATTAAGGCTCTTATGAAAAACGATAAACAGTAGATATTATAAATATTTTCTTAATTAAAATATAATTAATATAATTATAAATTTAGCTTAACTTTATCTATATACTTAGTCTATTATAAACTAATTAGTCTTATTAAGATAATAATTAAGTTTATAAGTTAATAAGTTAGTATTTAAATATATAATATTATTAATATTATAAAAGATAAATTTCTAGACTTAATATATATTATATAAGATATTTATAATATTAAGGTTATTATGATCTATGATAAGCTTAATAATCTTAACTTAATAGCTATTTTAATTAAACTTTTTAATAAGAAGAAGGTCTTATATATTAAGAAATAAGATATTAATAACCTTTATCGTTTACTTAGTTTAATATAAACGTTTTTATATTATATATAAATATAGAGATATTATTTAGAGGTTATTAACCTTAATAATATCTATAAAACTAACCATTTTAAACTTTTATTTTTCTAGATTATTAGCTAAACTTATTTAAAATCTATTTTTAATATAGTTTTTAGTCTAATTAATAATAAAAGGTTAGAAAGTTTTTAGTTTTTAATAAATAATATTTAATAACTAATTAACTAACATAAGATCTAACTACTTAATATATTTATTATAAACTTTAATAATTAGATAAGATTTATATTTATTACTAAATTTCTTAACGTTTAATAATAACTTTATATTTATCATATTAACTTTAATATATCGTTAAACGTTAAAAAGAAATAAATTAGGCCTAAATAAAGTAATAACGACGAAGATAATTAAAAGTTAGATCATAATTATATAATTAGCTAATTAACTAAATTAGTTATTCTATTTATAATTCTTAATTATCTTTAAGATATTTTTTAGATATAAAAATCTATAATATTCATAAAGATTAAAGCTAAACATAATAAAGCTTAAATAAAGTTATATAATAGGTTTAAAGGCTAAATCATAATTTTACTATATTTATAGAAAACTTATATATTTATATAAAAATAATAAGTTAGGTATTTTATTAAGAAATATTAGAACTTTAATATTAAGATAATATCTAAGACGGAGGTTAATAATAATAATATTAAAAATTATCTTCTTAATAAGATATTTAGCTTATATAAATTAATTAAGGCTATCTAAAATATATTAATTAATTAAGAAGATAAATTTCTCTAAGTTTATAAAAATAATAAGGTGTTAATAATATATTAATATTTTAATATTATATATCTTAATTAACTTTTTCTAATGATTTCTTCTAAAAGGCTTAGTCTAATCGTTAAAGAATATTAAAAAGTTATATTTATTATCCTAACTAGCTTAAACGTTAAGCTATAAAAGATTAGTCTTTATATAGAAAAGTTATATATTATATTAATTAAGCTTAAGGTTCTATATTATTATAAGATTTTAGAAAAGCTTAAATCTAATATTTTATTATTATAATTAAAAATCTATTTACGTTAATATTTAAGAATATTATAATCTAAAAACTAATATCTTTAGATATTAAACCTAAATATTACGACTTACCTTCACAGACGTCCTAAGGCTAATACTTCTTAACCTATATTAACATATCTAGATTTTAAAGTACTTACTCCTTAACATATAAATCTTATATAAGATTCTTAACCAGTTATCTTATCTTAAATAAACGCTTAACGTCCTAGATAACTAAAAAGAAGCTAAAATTAGAAAAATGTTCTTAATATAAATAATATGATAAGTACGTATATAACTAAACAGAAGTTATAACTAAATATATAAAGATAAAAGTCATAATAAAAGATAAATAACAATAAGGCGGAAATATTACTAACCTTATGTTAGATAAGATTATCTCTCTAGTAAAATTAATAAATAATAAGGTCTAAGTTAATAACTATATTATTAAAGATATATATTATAATTAATATATAAAAATTTAAATAATATTAAGTTATATTTTATACTAATTTACGTTATTTCATATATACTAATTAACGTAAAATGATTAAGTAGTTTTTCAAATTTAAAATTAGGTATAAAAATTAGTAATTATTAAAGCAGATATTCTTACCGCTTTAACAAATAACTATTAGAAAAATTAAGCTAATCAGAAAGGCCTATTATATACTTATCCTTAAGATATACTCGTCCGTAATGATTTAGTACTCATCCTTATTAATTACCTATAATATAAATATTTTATAATAATTATAAAGTATAAATGGAAGCAAGTTGTCTAAGGTAAGTGGTTGTTCTTAACTTTAAGAGTTTTATATTAAGTAATAATCTTTTTAGTTAAGTATAATATCTGGTATAATATTATTACTTTCCTCGTTGTTATCGTTATTAATAATAATATATCTCTATTTCCGTTTTAATTATAATATTACGTTTAAATTGATATGATGGATATAAAGTTATTACTAAATATCTAAGAATTCTAACTTAAAGGCTACTTTTATCTGTTTATCATAATCATTAATAATAACGTTAAGTAGTTAGATATCATATTAGTTAAACAATGTATATAAGCTCTTAATAAGAAATTAAAATCCTTTAAGCTTTTTATTATTAATTAGTCCGAATATAGCGTTATAAACAGTCTTTAGGTAGGTTTGTCTAATAACTTAGAATAATAGTAACTTAAAACGGTTTATATTATATATATTATTAATATTAATCACCTCTAAGAAATGGTTCCACATCTAAACATAATATAGAAAGGTCTATATTAGTCTAACCAAATGGTCAAACTTATCTTTATCTTATTTAATAATATAAAGTATTTCCTTCTTATTAAACAACTTAATCAATATAACAGTAAGATTATAATTGCTTAATATCTCTTAACTAATATAAATATAAACATTATAGAAGTCCTTTAATATGAAAACCAAATTAGAGAATTAATATTATATAATGTTATTAACATATTATATATAAATACTAATCTATTAACTAGTTAATCTGATGGTCGTTTTTATTAGACTAATAAGTTTTCAATAAGTTAGATAGGTTATAACGTCGGTATTAGGTATATAGTTATATTCTTAATGCTTTATATCTAAGAAATATTTTAATGTCTATTAGAAATTATTCTCCGGTAAAGATTTAGCAACAATCTTCTATAAACACCTAGATTTCTAAGATCTTCGTTTCTAAAAGCTAATATCTCTACCTTACTAAGAGGTTCTATATCGATTATATTAGAAAATATATTAGCTTTATTATCCTGGCCAAATTATATTATTAGCCTTAATAATATTAAAATTATAAGGTTTTACAAATTTGTTAACTTTAACGAAAAGAACGTTAAGAGATAAAGCTAAGTTATTAAGAATTAATAAATTTAAGATTAAGCTAATAACGTTAGATCTTAAGCTAATATCAGATAGGTTATATTATTATTCTTCTCTTACCTAAGCAAAGATGTTAAATAAGAAAGAAGTTATTATCGATTATAATAAAAAATATATTTAACTTAGCTATAATTAACAATCGTTCTCTTCCTTAAGACGTTGTTATTTATAACTTAAAACGAATATTACGGTAAGATCTAGGTCTATTTTAACAAACTAATAGGTTATTAATAAAATAGTCTAATCTATAAGGTCATATCTCTATTAGCTAGGATATTACTAATCTTATATCTTAATTAGTTTTAAAATAAAGATATTAATATACTAAAGTTATTAACTTAGTTAATATATTAATATATAATATTCATTCTTAATATAGATATCTAATTTATATTATTAAATACCTAAAATCTTATTATTTATTATATCATTAGGTCTAAAAAGGTAATATACCTTAAACCATTCGTCAGATATACTTCCTAGGCCATTAATATGATATTACCATTCTTCTTATTAAAGCTGAAAGCTTATTAACAATCGTTCTAAGTTTATTAATATCAGCTATTCAAAAGAGTTATTAAATAAGATAATTAGGCTTCATTAACGACCTATATTAATAATAATTATATCTTAAGAAGGCATATATATAAGCTTTCATACCTATAAGGTATACAGCCTCTTATACTTATAAGTATAAAAGGTAAAATAGAAAAGATCGTATATAATTAATACGTCTAAATTAACGAATTAATAAGCAGTTACTTAACAACGGTAGAATTAGTAATACGTATTATATATACTAACAAGTAAGTTTCTAGCTAATAAAGAAGGCTAAAAATGTAACGTCCCTAAGGTTATAACGTTCTAATCAATTTAGTATAACGTCCTTATTAATTCTTTATGAAATATGCTTGCGAATATACTTCCAAACGTGTTAATAAAAACTATAAAAATAACTAAATATAAAAAAGATTAATAATCAATATATATGTAAGCATATATCTAAGCCTAATTAGGCTAGCTATAATAGGTCTATAGTAAAACGTATTTATTTTATCTTATCTAGTTTTACTATCTAAGGTAAAAACCAATAGATAATCTTAATAATTTTTATATTCTAATAGTTTTTATAATATGTAATAATAAAACATATTAGACCATTTTATATAAAGATGTTTTAAAACCTATTATATAAAGTATTTATTATCTAAAGTCTAAATATCTTTATCGTATAAACTGGTTGCCTTTTTAGTATATATATAACCATAAACAACCTCTTATAAAAACTATTAAGTACCTTTTTATAAACCTTAATTATCCTTATATAATATATTAGATATTTATCATTATTAGATAACTATTATCTTTATAACTATTCGTTCTTAATAATCTGTTATATAATTTATTTCTACTTATTAGCTATCTAATCATTTCATAAGTCATCTGTAAAAGAAAATCCTGGTTTTTTGTTATTAATATTATCTTATATTTTGGCTTAGTTGATAAGTAGTTATTAATTATCTATTTTGATGAATAATAAGATGGCCATTATATAACTAAGCTTTCTAACAAAGCAATATAATATTTTATTTAGACCGTTTATTAAAAATCTAATTTTATCGTATATAACCTCTAAGCTTACTTAGAATATATATCTTATTATTAATGTTAAATATTAGATCTTTAGTCTATATGAACGTATGTCGAATATCTAGTTGAAAAAGGTTAAACCTTAGCTTGATAATATAATTACTAAAAATTATTAAACTTTATATTATATAATAGCAAATATCTTATCTAATTTCATACCAGCCTTTATATCTTCTAAGACTAACTACTATATAATAACTATTTTTCTTATTTTGATTATTATTAAGTAGATTAATATATAATTAAATATATCTACCTAACCGCCTTTCTTATTAGTCTTTATAATTGTAAATACGTTAATTAAGATGTTAATATATAGGTTATTTAGGATAAGATGTTTGAAGAGTTATATAATTAAGTTGATTAATATCTAATTGATATTAACTTTAATTCTTTCTATCTAGCTTGATTAAGGATTTCTAATTAGCTTAATAAGAGCTCTAAAGGCTGAGGTTTTATCGTTTATTAATAAATAGAATTATTCTTCTTCGTATATAGAGGTTACTATCTAGAAAAGGTAGCTTATGACTTTCTTCTATATGTTTATATATCGTATGATGGTATTTTCATCTAACTAGTTATTAAAAAGCCGTCTTAGCTTAATATTAAGTAATTAGCGGTTGATCTTATATAACGTAACATGGCTAATAACCTTATATTAAGTAGTTTGCTATGTTGTTCATACGACCTAGTCTAAGCTTTCTTATATTACTTATAAGACTAAATTACTAATCTCCTTATATAAATCTACCTACCTGTTATATAGTGTTAGACTAATTAACTCTATGGCTTTCTCACATGACTCAACAAGGCTCGCGTTCAGGTCGCCAGACGCCGCTATATATATTTGCGATGCTTGCAGCGGCGAATGCCTAGTGACTCTTAAGGGCCACAACGTGCAGTACTGGTCAGTGGCCTTCTCACACGACTCTACCCGTCTGGCATCGGGATCGTCAGATGGCAGGGTATGGATCTGGGATGCCAGAAGCGGAAAGTGCCTATCAAAGCTCGAAGGCCACAGCGGTACCGTCTTGTCAGTAACTTTCTCACACAACTCGACATATCTCGCGTCGGCGTCGTTCGACAATACTGTACGGATCTGGGATGCTAGTAGCAGCGAGTATCAGGCGACGCTCGAGGGGCACGAGGCGGTCTGGTCAGTGACCTTTTCACACGACTTGACGCGGCTCGCGTCGGCTTCATTCGAAGGCGCGGTGCGGATCTGGGATACAGGCAGTGGCGAGTGCCTAGCAACGCTTAAAGGCAACGATCGCTCCGCCACGTCAGTTGTCTTCTCACATGACTCGACACAGCTCGCGGTAGCATCGCAGGACCATACTATACGGACCTGGGATACCGGCAGTGGCGAGTGCCTAGCAGAGTTCGAGTGCCTAGCAGAGTTCGAGGGACATAAAGGAGCTGTTTGGTCAGTAGTCTTCTCACACGACTCGACACAGCTCGCGTCAGCATCGAACGATTGTACTATACGGACCTGGGATACCGGCAGTGGCGAGTGCCTAGCAGAGTTCGAGGGACATGAAGGAGCTGTTTGGTCAGTAGTCTTCTCACACGACTCGACCCGGCTCGCGTCAGTATCGGAGGACTGTACAATACGAATATGGGATGCCGGTAGTAGCGTGTGCCTGCAGAGGCTCGAGGGCTATAGTGGACATTCGGTCGCCTTCTCCCATGACTCAACTCAGCTTGCCTCAGGATTCGACGACGGCACAGTATGGATCTCGGACACTAGCAGCGGCGTGTGCCTGCAGATGCTCAATCTTGGGAGAAGTCTCAAAAAGATATCATTCGACACTACAAGCTCAAATCTTTACACTGATATTGGTACAGTTGCCCTTAATACAGTATCAACTTCGAGTGTACCAGCCTTCAGCATAGAACCTCGAAATCCGCAATATCAAGGTATTGGTTTGAGTCCAGATGGAGAGTGGATAACATGGAAATCAAAGAATATAGTACGGTTACCATTTGAGTATCGGCCAGGATGTTCGATCGTGTCGGGTAGAACCATAGCCATTGGTGTTAATTCTGGAAAGGTGTGGATGTGCACTCTCAATATCGCTGACCCAGTCACAGGCCCAATAAGAATGGCGTTAGCTTAGAACCAAGTGTGCAGTTTATTGACAAGTCCATTCTCTGGTGCACAGACACATAAAAGGTGGTCTCACCTAGGTTATTTGTTGAGTTTTGTCACTATTAGCTTAATGCAGTTAGGCAGTACTTTAAGGAAATCTTGTGATGAGTACAGCTTCCTTCGACCACTACGAATCCGTTGATCCTCCGTCTATATAGATAATATAGTTGTCTCGATTGCTGAGCCTTAAGTGGTGCTTGACCAAGAGCTTGATCTGTTTGTCTCTGGTCCCAGATCTGGTTCCAGAGTGACAACTATCTTTGCTCAGACACCAGAGGCATTAAGCTGGGTGTACCGCATAAAGTGGTCTCCATCCACTGGTGGCCTTAGTGTCTAAGGCTTCAAAAATGAAATTACGGCGTAAACAATGTGTGGGAATCTTTTGCACTAAGCCAAAATTGTTAGTCAACCCATCGCTGCGGAGGTCTACCATAGATTCCAAACCCTCGTCCATGGCAAACTCTAGGGCCCTTGGCCTATACCTGGCATCCTGAAGTCCCTCTCCAGCAGCAGCTCCACCAGGGCAGAACGCTCAAGCCACACAACGCACTCGAGCATCCTACTGCCATCCTCGCCGGATTTGGCGCCGTGGTCAAGATGCTTCCACACGATGGCCAGGCTTCCAATGGAATGGCATTTACAAAACGTTTCGTAATAATGATCTTTCCTTCATCCTGGCCAAGGGCTGGCGCGAGTATGCCGACAGTGACCCCGATGCCCGCAGAGCCATTACCGGCTTTATCGCCGACATGCACCTTCCGGCGACCCAGCCTGTGATATCTTCGACTGGGTTCTGCAGGACAATGGGAATATAGCACTTAACGTGATAAAATTGATCGTGTTCAAGTTCAAGCGGCAAAATGGGAACTAGGGGAGGTAGACGTACCTGCTGCTCAAGCTACATGGTCATAAGAGATGAGATTACATCTAATAAAGGCTTTGAATGAGACCATATACAAATCTCTACCCTCTAAGCTTCGCACAGCCAACCTGAGCACCTAGCTAACCTGCGTAGTTTCTTCTGTAACAACCCATGTCCCTTTTGCTTAGTCAACGATTTCAAAGGGTTTGCCAAGTAGTTCTGTTATTTGCGAATGTCCGTAAATGATTGTCTATATGAAAAAGAAGCTATTCGTCTGCTCGCGTCAAACAACACCAACATATATTATAGAGCCGCCGCAACGCTTAACAGTATCGTGTGTTAAGTTTAATACTGCCGAAATATAGAGTTCCCGTTCCAAAGTAGTATCTGATATATGAATCGCCCCCTCCGGCTGGCTGGGGGGAGGTCATGCACTCGTCTCCATTGTGTAAGTCACGGTCCTTGGCGACGTTGCGAACGTTGGAGATCTCCTTTCGAGTGCAGCACGAAAAATTACAAACGGCAAAGTGGAGGCCGCCGCATTCGGCAACATAGCACTGGTCCTTGGCTATGTTGGGTGCTGCACCGCCGAAGACGCGGTTGAAGCCGCCATGGATCCACTTGAGAGCCGTACTACCGCCGGCGCCGCCAGAGACGCATTCCCATTGGTATAGGTACTCAAAAACTCTGGCCTCCAGCACTTTGGTCCCGTTGACGTTTCTTGAAATGACGTCAGCGTCGAGTACCTACAGGGGAACAGCGCTGGCGCCGAAGGCGAGTGCGAGTAACATTGCAATACTAGTTGTTGGTCTTGGCTGGCGTGTTAACTTTCGGACGAAGACTCTGCAGGTGATACATACCATTTTTGGCTGGCTGTTCGTGTGGTTTCTTGAAGGGTAGTTTCTCAGGTGTAAGTTATGTGTGAACTTGGACATTTGGAATGCTCTGCTTGTCGTGGAGTTAAGAAAGGGTTTAAGCACGTACTTATGGGAGAGCAGCCAATCTATATACTTATCGGGAGGTGGCCAGTTCTACTCAAACCATAGGTTAGAATTGTTCTGATTAACTCATGCAATCGCCTCCGTATCAGCCACCATTTGTAGTAAAGGGAAACATCAATTGCTTCATGTGGTGCAGACAAACTAGGAACTGCGGCAGAGGCGGGAGGATCTATTTGAGTAAGAGACAAGCGACTGCTACTCTGCTGGGAGTTTGAACTGAAGCAGGCGGCTGAGAAACCTTGAATGGTAAGGGACTGCAGAAACCCGCTTTCGCCTTCCAATTTAGCCAGGGCTGAAACCGTAGCGAATGCTGATGAATTCTCCTGGCTCTATTCCTTCCCGCACGTCTTGCTGGATCGCGACTGCGAGCGAATGGTTGACAGTGCGGGAACTCGAGGAACAAATAGGTAGGCTTAGAAACTGCCTAGCTTTATGACTACCTGCGGAAGAGTTGAATGATACAAAGCTACACTTACAGAGTGGCTCAAGAACCTCCCCGAGCCAACCTCAATACTGACCAGGTCGAAGAACCAGCCTCGGGCCATCACAATCCCAAAGGGGCACTCTCTCCTCCCCTACAAGGCATCGACCTTGGGCGTTGGTCCTTTATCGTTTCAGCAAGACATGTCATTCAGACAAACCCCACTGACTGGTCTAAAAGCACCTAGTATTCCGCAACCGTCAACAGATCAGTCGATCGACCTAGGCCTCTTTGAGCAACTCCCTTTCTTCGATCTCATCGATGTACTATATGACAACATAAGCTGCTATATAGCACCAAAGGAGCAAATTAGCTACCAACTTGACGTGCCGCTCGACCTATATTTCCAAAATGTCCACGCCGGTGCGATTATGCTCCACCAGGCGAGCTACAAAGCAGCCGTGCGGCTCCCTCCACACATGCTGCCGCCCATGTGTCTTCAGTACATAGTCATGGCCTCAGCAGCGGCGACCGTCGATACGTACCGACACCTCGCTGAGCCCGTTCTACCACTGAGCCGAGGAGCCGGTACGCCGATTTCATCTGAATCTATGGCTCGCAAAATGTAATCGAAATTTCCTAATTCAGGTGACTCATCTCATAATCCTGAGCAATAGCGCGGCAAATGCACCCGGACGAAACGCTAGAGGCGAGGGCGCCTATGGCTGTGGACGGCGGTAGCCTAAATAGGAAATCACGATCACTCATCCCATGAGCCGAACATTGTGTATTTTGACAGCTAACGACCTCCAACACCCACATTGGGTTTTTTACTCGCTGTGTGCCTGGAATCTGCTCGACCGTTGAGGGCAGAAATCGTCCCGTCCCCAAGGCGTCGAAACCCAGTTTCGGTTTCATGACTGAGGCCCCTGTATTCTAATCAGAATTCCCGTTTTCGGACTAGAACGAGTGTGGGGCCGCCTTTGACCATGATTACAACCAATCAGGATCGTCTCCAAGGCCGGCTACTCTGACCAGTTTGTGAATCGCGTTGCACTGTTGTACAGGTTACCAAACCTTGAGACCCCGCGACCATGTATCCTACGAAAAGTCGCCAGTGGCCCTTGGTATCGCGTTGATATAAGAGAATGAAATTCAGTCGAGTGGAAATAAAAGGTGTCCACTCGCCTAGTCTTTGTGAAAGAATTTCGTATTCATTCCTTCTCTTCAATCATTTTAGTAGACCTCGGACACCTTCAGCTTCTTCAACTAGTTTTGGTCTCTATCGCTACCGACAAAATGCCTTCCTTCCTTCACCTTTGCGTTCTAGTCTCGGTATTCTTCTCGCTGGCACAAGAGGTAACCTGCCGACCGTCCTGCAAACCTCAGAAACAAGGCGAGAAGCCAACTGCTAGCAAGGGCAGGGCAATCTACTTCCTCACCAACGATGAGGTCAACGCAGTAGTCTCGCTACCGATCGGTGCCGACGGCACACTTTCCAACGGGACCATAACCTGCACGGGTGGTGCTGGCTCCGTAACACTCAACGCGGCGGGGCAGCCCGCGACTCCGGATGCGTTGGTTGGCCAATCAGCTCTGACCGTCGCAGGAGGTGTTAGTTGATATCCCGTCGACAACTGTACCGTACTGATACCTTGCAGCTCATCTTTGCAGTCAACGCCGGCTCGAACACCCTGAGCATGCTGGCCATATCCGCATCCGATCCAACCCAGCTGGTCCTGGTTGGAGCGCCCGTTTCGCTTCCCGGCGAATTTCCCAACACAGTCACCGCGTCGATAAAAAACAAACTTGTATGTGTAGGCATGACCGGTGCACTTGCCGGCATCTCGTGCAGCAGCTTCTCCAAATCTGGACTGGCCCCCATGGACGGGCTGCGACCATTTGACCTCGTCCAAACAACACCACCCGTCGGGCCCACCAACACGGTATCGCAGAGCTTCTTTTCAGCCGACGAGTCAGTTCTCTTTACCACGGTCAAGGGCGACCCCGCAGCCAACAAGACGGGCTTTTTATCGGCCTTTGCCGTCGAGCGGACGGTCGCCGGCAGGGCAGCGACCATGGTTCTCGCCAAAACCGACACGCGCAGCACGCCCGAGGGCACCGTTGTGCTCTTCGGCTCGCAGGCGATCCCCGGCACCTCGAATGTGTTTGTGACGGACGCGGCGTTCGGCGCCGCCGTCCTGGCCGTCGACCCGATAAGTCTTGAGGCGACCACCTTGGCGAGGGGTGAGGTTGGCGGCCAGGTGGCGACGTGCTGGGTGACCATCTCGCCTGCTACAGGTACGGCGTTTGTGACCGACGTAGGGGTCAACCGGCTTGTGGAGATGAGCACGGAGGACGCCAGCATACTCTCGGAGCTCGATCTGTCCGCCAACGACGACCCGGGACTGATCGACCTGCGAGCCGCAGGGAACTTCATCTACGCCCTGTCCCCCGGCAACGGCACAACTGACGCGGCGGTCACCGTGGTCGACGTGTCGGGCGGCGCGCGCTCAGCGGTGATGCTTCAGCACTTCTCTCTCAGCGTATTGGCGGGGCGGCGGGCTCAGGGTATGGCGGTTCTTTTGTAAAAGCGTCTTCGCGGCAGGCTGGATGGTGAGTCGAGTATTATACCTGGCATCTGGCAGGTCTGGATGTGATTAGACTTGGAAACGTTCACTACACGGATTGGCTTAAGAGGAATAGCTGAGGCTGCAAGAAACCTTTCTTCTGATAGAGACAATTATATAGAATCCAATATGAGTGTTATGTTTATAACTCGTCTGCCTGTTTCCTCCAACACATCAAAACAGGCGACCGACCACAAATGCCTCAAACACTAGGTTCTCAAAGATGGTCCGGTCCACCACGGCTCCGAATCTGTCACCAGTGTTAGCGGGCGACACTCCCGTGAGATTGTCAACGTAAATCGTACCCATGGCATTTGACGCCCACCGCCAACTTCTCTATCAGCGTTCGTAGCCTCTCTACTTCCAGCCCGCCAAACTGCGGCTGGTATCGAATGTGATGCCACGCCTGGACAGGAGTGAGCTCGCCGTCAAAGCTCAGGTCCGAGGAGAGCGCCAGTAGGCGATCTAGGAGCGTGGCGGGCGCTATCCGATACGATGTGGGAGGCGTTGCGGCGCGCGCGATCTGTGATGAGGGGGTAGAGGCGAGCAGCAGGTGTGAAGAGCTCGTCAGTGCGTGCCCACCCGGTAAGTGTGGATTCTTGGGATCGCCGGTAATGTGTCCTAAACAAGGGGCTTCGAGGCTAGGGTACAGCGTCAGTGCAATCCCAATATGGTCGATATCGCTGACCATTCCAACGTCTCTTGTCATCCTTGTGCTAAGATTTGGGCCAGAAGTGCTTACGCCAATACAAACTCCATGCCCACTGACGTGGTATCGATATCACCCAAGCGAGTGTTCCCACTACGCGACACAACAGGAGTAGTTGGGATTTTGAGCTGTGGCAGCGGGCGTTGTGTGTGGTGTCCGATCGAACTCTGGTATTCTGGGAGACGGGGCACATCGCCCGGGCACTCGACCAAGCAGTAGTCGCTCGATGATTGCGGTGAGCTGGACGATGCGGAATTCACTCCGAAACCCTGCGTGGTAGTGGTTGGGCTACTTCCGCAGTAAGCTCCAAGAGGGGCGTCCGCCCCCGGCGCACGGAGCCGGAGTCTGCTATTTGCAAAGACGCCGCTGCATTCTGGAGAGCTGGTTGGTTCCCTGTCTGCCTCGTGTATTGCTCCGCCGTTATCTAGATCGGCGGGAACATTTATTCCACTGTCGACCAGGAGCCTCTTGAGTGCATGTACAACATAGCGGAGGGCTGTGGCCTCCTGCAGTAGACTGGTCTCGTTGGCCCGGAGTTGGGCGACCTCGGTCTCTAGGGACTTTGTGTAGTGGTCCTTACGCTCGCGGTACGACCTGGCGGGGCGATGAGCTGCGTTAGCAGATACTTGCAAGTTGTGTAAGCGCGTACCGTTGGGCTTGCCGAACTTGCGCCCGCCGTTTGTCAACGCGGTCCTCCTTCTGTCCTATGCTCGTACAGTATCAGTTGAGCGTCATTGTGATTCCGGACGGATGACGGAGGCTCAAACACACCTCCTGGCGGATGAAAGAAGCGAAATACGCGATTATCCATGTGGTTGGTCCCAGAGGGAAGAGGGTTCCCTGAGGCTTCTGGAAGGACAAACTGTGAAGAAGCGGATGAATGAAAGTGTTGGTCGATGGAGAGCTCAAAGGCTTTCAAGCACCGATGTGCACGCCATCGTCCAAGCTTATCGTCCACGTCCCGACGACACTATCGCGCCCTTCTCGGGAGCCTTTTCTGTTAAGCCGCCACCGACTGAAGCGCCAGGTTTCATCAAAAAGGGGCGGCGTGGCACAGACAATGCGAGAGTAGCTAGGTTCGGCCTGTCAGTAGAGATCGGCCAACGGTGGGGAGCCCTGCGGATTCCTTTGTGTTTCATGCAGGGGCACGTCATCAGAATGTCCATTTTGGGAGGATCGCCCTTGGCGGCGCACAGACAATTCTTTTGGTGACCGCTCTCCTTGGAATCATGCCCCTCGGCTAGGCAGCAAGATTGAAGACTATCCCCTCGAGTGCGAGAGGACGCCGCTGAGGTACCAAACAGGGATATTAGCCAATTACAAGCTTGTCAATCAATGCTACAGGGCATTTAGCGGGCTTAACCACTGAAGGACCATGTTATTCCCGGAAGTTATAGAGCACTAGACACTAATTTGTAGAGCCTCTGCCGCTGGCAATAACGGATTCTAGCGCGAGCATGGTGCGGGGCGAGTACATCAGTGGCCCGCGGCGTCCTCTCGCACTCGAGGGGATAAGCCATAAGCGTCGACTTACCGTGCCTGGCCCATATGGCTATGTAATTAGGCTCTGCCACCTACAATCTGGACATATTCATCAAAGAGTGGATTGAAGAGAACTATTACTCTTTTGTTCCAGCCAGCTTGACTTTGAAAGCTAGCTCTAGAAACCAAGCCGGGTTTAAACAGATGAGCTGACACTAGAAACCAAGCTAGGTTCTAAAGGCCGAGCGGACCCTGGAAGTCGAGCTGGCTCTAGCACCAGGCTAGTTTGGTCTTTGAAGCTGACTTTGTTTTGGGAGCTAGCTTCTGAGATCTAGCTTGGTTCTTTTCCTTTGGTTCGGTAGAATCTCTGTGTGGACATATCACGATAGGTGGTGCTGGAGGCGAATCTGGCAAGTGCCCAGGCATCCAAAGACTCGCCTCAAGCCACTCAAGCCTGAGGCATGGATACATAGAATGGCAGGCGTCTTTCAGTTGACCTAGAGGCTCGGCCACTAATTGTTTAGCCTGAAAGTTCTCCATCAGCCCTTTCACACTCCTACCGGCATCATCGGCCAGCCAACTTTCATTGCCACATCAGCACCAATTAAGCACGTGAAGAAGACGTCAATAAGCGACTATCCTGTTGAACAGCCTCCTTATCAATATAACTCGATCTGACGAGATGACTCTCATTGCACTTAGTGGCAAATGAGTCCTAGCATAACCATTTCACTATCCTCCGTCATGTCTCCCTTATCGACTCCCTCGGTAGATATTCGATATCTTGCCAACAAACCAAGTCAGACGTCCCGTTGCTTCTTAGAAATGGGACATCGAGCCCAAGCACTTCGCCTGTCGTTGAATCCTTCACGAAAACAAACTTGTCTATCGCTTCGTTTCCAAAGTATATCCAGTCGATAGTTTCCCAAGCTCGACAGTCATAGCCGCCAATGTCTTGACCAGGTAATTCCGAGTTCGTATCCAGGCTTGCGTTCCAGGCGAGGCGCCATTCTTCCATCGTGACGGCCCGGCCTTGCCATGTGGATTCTGTGGAGATTTGAGTCGGATAAAGCCGGAGTGGCAAGCCGGGAATATTGCCAGGAATCAGTATGCCACAGCTAACAGCGAAAACAATGATCAACGAGTCAATCATGTTGAAGCCGTTTCGGCTTAAGGATTCTAGAACCAGACTCGTTTCGTCCACGACCAAGGTTGCGTTGAAAGAAACGTTACCGCACGCGTCGACGAAAGATCCAACGTATCCTAGCTCCTTAGTTTGCTCTTTTGCTGCGTCATCAATGGCGGGAATGAACGTTTTCAGAATGGCATTGCCAAGGATTTCTCGAGCCCGAGGGTCTCCAGCTGTCAGGATGGCGAAACCGAAACCATATTCGTCCACCATTGCTATCCGCGCGTGATATCCGAAAGCAACGCCATCTTTCATGACGATGTTCAGTGTACGCCCGGTTCCTTTCGCAGAGCTGTGCTCTGAAAATATTGTCTCTGGTGGTGGACGAAAAATCTCCCATGGCATGCCGAACAAAGTATGTGGGCCGCCAGTGAAGCTTCTTGGTTGGAGCCATTCATAAACTGCAGATTCAGTCTCGAAAATTGTGCGAGTAAGTATAGAATGTATGAATATGGAAAGGTCCGCGATCGTAGAGACAAGACCACCTCCTGGGGCCCCTTCGGAGTAGGAGGATCCCCAGTTATTGTCAATAGAAGGGATTACAGCTTGATCGTAATTGCCCGGGCTTGGATAGGTGTCAGTCATGTTGAAGCTGTTGGTAAGGAATTCTTCAAGTAGCTCGGTGTAGGTTTTATTGGTTTGTTCCCCGAGGGCGTACATTAGCAGAGTAAATGCAATGTTAGAGTAGATTGGTCGTTCCATAGGTGGTGCTATCGCGTTTATTTCTTTGAAAACTTGTAGATACTCTGGTGCATCTGTCAGCGCTGTCCCTTGTTCCCATGACACTACAAGACAGGAGAGGCTGGACTATATACCCTGTTTAGTACAGCCCTCGTTCAAGCTGATAACATCACACTTCAAGTAATCTTCGTTCTTTATACGAGGAAAGCCTAGGTACTCGAAGAAGTCCTTGAAATAATAATACTCCGAGAAGCCATCTTCAGTCTATCAGCAATCGTTCGAAACCCACTAGTATCAATGAACGACAGTAACCTGTCTGAAGCTACCTACAATTTGGTGGGATGCCAGATAAGTGCGATGCTAAAGCGCGCAGTGTAATTAGGTCCCATGAGATGTGTGATGGAGAATCACCAAGAACCGGAAGAAGCTTGGTGATCGGTTGGTCGATGTCCACTCCACTTCGCAAGAGTACTGCGACTGTGATGGCTTTTGAAATAGATCCAATAAGATACTGAGAGTGCCTGTCGATGGCTTTGGTGCCGTTTACATTGTTTGACCCCCGATGATGATACTCCCAAATCGGTACATCGGCACTGGGTTGGTCCCGGGAAACTATTCCAATAGAGAATGATACATTGGAAACCTCCCAGCCAGCTTTTATGCTTCCCTCAATTGCAGCATCCAGCATTTTAGTGAAATCGTGCGCCGAGCTTGCAAAGCTCCCTGAATCCGCGAGGTGCGGGTAAGGAAAGCTCGGTCCTGGCGTGCGGCATTCCAAAGCGGCGGTCAGGGCCAACCATAATCCAAGACATGTAGTACAGACAAGCGTAAGGACCGACTGCTGCATGTTGGCAACTTCGTTGGTTGAGCAATCTTGATAAGAGGATCTTCCAAAAGACGGACCGTGCGATGCAAATTTTGCGGATGATGTAGATATCAACGAGAACGAGCTGGCTAAATAGCCTAATTCGACCTAGAAGTGCGGGCATAAATAGGCTATTCGTAAGAACATTACTCAGGACCTTAGTCTGTGTCTATACAAAGTAATCTTTACATAATCTCATATCTGGATTACCATAAATATGTGACGGAACGAGTATGACGGAATAGGTCAAACGTTGCTGCTAGTTGTTACTTATTATTTGTTATTTGGATATCTTTCTGTTAAAAGTATGGTAAGGTAGGCCTAGACCTATCATATAGTCCTAGCAGATATAAGGCTATATCAATTTCGATTTATATAAGAAGAGGTCTAAAACCTACTTTTTCATAAGGGCTATATCTAGTTCTTTTGCATCTAGCTAGATATAATATCAAATTACAGAATATCTACTAAAAAAAATAAAAATATAAAATAATATATATTAAAGATATTGTAATGGTAGCCTAGTACACTGAATCATCTAATTCTAGGTTACTAATGATATTATGATTTCTATAGAAGATATTTGACCACATTCGCCAAGTGGAACACCACATGTAAGCTCATACGATTATGGCGGGAGAATCATCAGGGAGCTCATCAACAGCATAGGCAGCGATGTGGATTGGATTTGTCCAAATAATGCCTAAAGCCATTGTCACAGTCGTCAACATCAAGATATGCGAGATGAATCTCACCTGGTCCAGCTCGGCCCTTCATTGTTGGCTTGACATATGTACAAACCATTCACAAGGCTAAGCTTTCGACGTTGCTCAGCGCAAAAGATTGGACAGCGAGGGGAAAAGAGGAATTTAACATCGGCATATCGACACAAAATCGTGCCGAATTTGGAGCTGATTTTGTAGGTTGGTCCGCTCGACGCCAAGTTACATGATATCTAGCCACCATACACCCGGGACATTTGCCAGCTACAGCAAACGACAACCGATCCCTGACTATAATCTATGCACATATGCTCCTATACAGCCTCCAAAATTTCGATATCCAGTTTATAACATCCGTGATCCTGTTTTGATGACACTAGCACAATCGAACAAACTGCATATTTTGATTCCCAGATTCTACCTATCCATTAGTCCGAGAAGCTGTGTGTCTCCTAACGATTTATTTCCTTTTAGCTGGTCTGCATATCTGCAAACAGCATGGACAAAGGCGGGTGCAATTCCAAATTGGCTCGCACTCCTGAAAATGCAGCACCATGCAAAAAGGAGCTGTATATGCAGGGGTAACTCGAAGTATTCTTGGTCGATGTCGATCTCCTGCACGGTAGTCTTCGTCAAAGCTATGACTTGTTCTTCGTCAATTGTCCAACTAGTGGCGTCGGCGGAGTAAAGCTTTTCGAGCCATTTACTCAAGTATAAGCCTAGGGATTATCAGTTGGCGCCAAAGCCAAGTTGGGAGTATTCTAGGCAGACTAACAGCATCGTAACGAGGAGATGATGTGGAACTGAAAACTGGAAGCACCCGTCATGATTTTATTGGTCCACATGAAGCCGTCGTTGGATATCACTAGAAGGACGTCGAGGCTGTGTAAGGCGGCTCTGCTGGTGAATTGTGATCTGGGAACGGTCTCGACAAAGGCTTGGATTGCTGCTTGCATACCGTCGGCGTCTAGGTCGAGAAACCGAAGTGTCGAGTAAGTCATATTTGTATAAAGTGCAAAGTAGGCAGACTGAAGCAACGCCTTTCCATCAAGCTCCAACGCCCGGGGGAGCGCTTTATTACTAAGATGCCCTTGTCGCAAGCCGATATCTGTCATGGCTTCCCATCTATGTAAGATGCGTTCGAGGTAGTTGGTTTGAGCTAATACTGGCTTGCCGTGATTGCACTGACGAATATGCCACATGTACTGCAGGGTGGCATGAAGCATGACAATGGCGCCAAAAGGGGTATATCCGACAGACACTGCATCCTGGTCGCTAATAAGTTTTAATGAGTCTCTAAACCGAACAGGATGGGGTGCTGCTTGTTCTCGGATACGACTCCATGTTTCCAAAGTCGCAGCATGCCATTCCTCTTCACTCGAAGGAAGATCCGCATCGATCTCGGAGTTGACCAGCGGAAAGGGTAGGTTATGGACAAGGCTGAGTTGACTGAAATACACGTATACTGCGAATGCTGTCCTATATATGTAGGATTAGTTGTCGTTGCGTGATAGCGATAGCTACGCAAGTTCACCCATCGGTATGACAAACCTGACTCGCGACTCGTTATCAATCCATGTTTCCCAAGACATTTGCGGAAGCTGCTTTTCGATAGCCCCAGAGCCTCGGGTGAACTGCCGAGATCGCACAATCTGCGCGGGTATCGTCAGCATAAGCAGTTCATGCGCTGGAGCGACTAGCAGTGAACATACGCTAGCCAGGATCACCTGAAATGGGAGCACTTCTTTAACTACAGCCGGTTCCCCGCTGTATGTTCCAAATATCATGACGAGCAGGAGAGCTTGAGCAACCCAGAGCGGTTGTCCATCTGGGTTGAAATGGCATAGGTGGAGCTTAAAGACCCTGTCAAAAACCCGTGGAGGCGGATTGGCTCACAGACAGCTTACATGGTTCCATAGACATGACTGAGCCATGCGATGAAGAGCTAAGCTGAGTGCAATCTTACCGCATGTTCCCGCGCCAATGGCGGCAACGGCAAGTAAGAGGGCCGGTTGCTGTTCGTCTCCGTACCAAGTCGGACTGTGAACGCAGGGCAAGCTGGTGGAGAAAACTTCAAAATAGGCGGCGGTGAAGCGGCGGAACGCCATACAAGACGGAAGAGTCATATCACCTTCTGCTTGCGTCTGTGATGGGATGTTAGCCTTCAGATCACTGCTTTTTGCTGAAGCGTTATTAAACGTTGCTCACCAGATGGGTTGTCAGTGCAATCACCTCGGCAATCTGTCTCCTTTTGGCTTCCGAGACATCGAAAGAGCCCCGCCAGGAGTTCTCATAGTTCAGTGGAATAGGCTCCGAGGTTCCTAGAGATGTCCTAGGAGCAGCTAGATTCGGTGGCAGCGTTTCGGATAGACTAACTCTATCGTCTCCACTCCCCAAGTCGGCTGACATGGCGCCAGGGGCTTCGTCCGCAATATCTTGCAAAAGGTTGATGTCAGGAGTCGCAAACATATTGCCCAAGCTGAGACGCTCTCCATAACGTCCTTCGTGTCCTGAAGGCATCCACATCAAAGGACTCTGATCTTGTCGGTAGAACGCATCGAAGGACTGATCACCGGGGGGCACATTCTCGAGAGACGGGTATGGATTCTCATTGGGCAAGAGATCTTTGTGGTGCCGCATGGTGTGAACCTTGACCAGATCCTTCCGCGTGAAGCTAGCATTACAATGACTACAGGAGAAGGGCTTCTCATTGCGGTCTGTATTATGGACGCGGTTAGCAGAGCCGCGTGTGATAATGATGTCACAATTGGGGAGGAAAACACATACGCGATCGCTCATGCCTCTGTAGGTGTTCGGTGCGCCTGAACATTCGCTGACATAGCGAACATTGTAGCTTCCGCGCTGTATCCCCATTCATTGCCCTTTCGGTGCGCCGATAGAGGCACCGAGCATCGACGTGAGTGTAGTTCAGATAACGGCTGTGGCGGCACGCAGCTGGTCCCGCTCTATACGTTGCAGCCGGTGATGTGGTTGGATTCAGACGGGCGTGGTTGACGGGTCCTGGGTTACCTACGGTTAACAAGGCGGGGTTGGATCCCCCGAAACACCGGACAGAGAGAACTCTCCAAAGGTTGGGTCGCCGCAGAGATTACCGGGGGTATAGCCGTTACTCCAAGCGCGCCAAAGATGAGACGTCTATTTCCCCGCATTTGGCTTACAGCCTCACAGGTAGGTGGGGGGGCGGCCATGTCCGGAGAACTCTTATTTTTCCTCCGTGATCCTTGAATCCTCGCTATGAACCAACGCCGGTCGCGATCTAGGTCTAGCCTTCCTTTCCCCCGGCAATCTGGGCGAAGCTCGCGCCATAATTGGCGCGAGGATAGGGCAGTTGGGCTTGGACGGATCTGCCCGAGATTTAAGGCAGTACGAGTCCCCACTTCCTCGAATTTCGCGACGGTTCTTACGAATAACCCTCTGAACCCTTGGCCAAGTAGAATGTATCAGCTCAGTTGCGGATTATTATTTAATACAGATGTGAAGGTTTGCATGGTCATTTTGCTCGTCCAGCCAAGGCACCTTTGGGAATAAGTTGCAGCCTGTCTTACGGAACTGATCTCGAAACTTAGCTTGCTAGATGAAGCACGTGTGGTGCCAACGTCTAGCTGCTTCACCCGCCGAATGGATCCTGATACGCCAATTATACCCGCCGAAGGAGCGGTCGCAGAAGTGTTTCCGCCGCCAATGAACGCCAACTTGCTAACTGTTGCCCATGTCATTCCTTCTGGCTGATTTGGACAGGCGTTTTCCCATTACTTGCAGGTATGACAAAGTCTGAGCGAGATGCCTAACAAGGACATCTAGGGTACTCTAACCTAGTCATGTGGTGTTCTGGCACGGCTAGGTCTTGGGTATGACAAATGGTTGAATAGTATGTTTAACTAAACGAGTTTTATGATATTTTGATGTGTAGGTATAGGCAATTGATAGGGACGAGTACCAAATCACTACGGACGAGTACATCTTAGGGACGAGTATATAACAAGCCCTTCTGATTAGCCTAATTTTTCTGATAGCTGTTTGCCAAAGCGGTAAGAATATCTATTTTAACAATTGCTAACTTTTATACTTAACTCTAAATTTGAAAAACTACTTAATCATTTTACGCTAATTAGTATATACGAAATAACGTAAATTAGCATAGAATGTAACTTAATATTATTTAAGTTTCTATATATTAATTATAATACATATCTCTAACAATATAGTTATTAACCTAGACCTTATTACTTATTAATCTTACCAGAGAGATGATCTTATTTAACGCGGGGCCGGTAATATCTCCACCTTATTATTATTTATCTCTTATTATGACCTTTATCTCCGTATATTTAGTTATAACCTTTATTTAGTTATATATATATTTATCATATTATTTATATTAAGAACGCTTTTCTAATTCTAGCTTCCTTTCGGTCGCCTAGGACATCAAGCGTTTATTTAAGACAGGATAACCGGTTAGGAATCTTATATAAGATTTATATATTAAAGAGTAGGTATTTTAAAATCTAGATATATTAATATAAGTCAAAAGGTATTAACCTTAAAGCGTCTGTAAAGGTAGATCGTAATATTTAGGTCTAATATCTAAAGATATTAGTTTTTAAACTACGATATTCTTAAATATTAATATAGATAGATTTCTAATTATAATAATAGAATATTAGATTTAAGCTTTTCTAAAATCTTATAATAATATAAAACCCTAAGCTTAATTAATATAATATATAGCTTTTCTATATAAAGATTAATCTTTTATAGCTTAACGTTCAAACTAGTTAAGATAATAAACATAGCTTTCTAGTATTTTTTAACAATTAGATTAAACCTTTTAGAGGAAATTATTAGAAAAAGTTAACTAAGATATATAATATTAAAATATTAATATATTATTAACACCTTATTATTTTTATAAGCTTAGAGAAACTTATTTTCTTAATTAGTTAATATATCTTAGATAGTCTTAACTAATTTATATAAGCTAGATATCTTATTAAGAAGATAATTTTTAATATTATTATTATTAACCTTCGTCTTAGATATTATCTTAATACCGAAGTTTTAATATTTCTTAATAAAATATTTAGCTTATTACTCTTATATAAATATATAAGTCTTTTATAAATATAATAAAATCATAACCTAGTTTTTAAACTTATTATATAACTTTATCTAAGCTTTATCATACTTAGCTTTAATCTTTACGAATATTATAGATATTCTATATCTGAAGAACGTCTTAAAGATAATTAAGAATCATAAATAAAATAACTAATTTAGTTAGTTAGCTAATTATATAATTACGATCTAGCTCCTAATTATCTTTATCATTATTACCTTATTTAGGCCTAACCTATTTCTTTTTAACGTTTAGCGATATATTAAAGTTAATATAATAAATATAAAATTATTATTAAATATTAGGAAATTTAATAATAAATATAGATCTTATCTAATCGTCGAAGTCTATAATAAGTATATTAAGTAGCTAGATCTTATATTAGCTAATTAGTTATTAAATATTATTTATTAAGAACTAAAAGCCTTTTAACTTTTTATTATTAATTAGATTAAAAACTATATTAAAAATAGATCTTAAATAAATCTAATTAATAACCTAGAAAAGTAAAAGTTTAAAACGGTTAGTTTTATAAATATTATTAAAATTAATAACCTCTAGATAACGTCTTTATATTCATATATAATATAAAAACGTTTATATTAAACCAAGTAAACGATAAGGGCTATTAATATCTTATTTCTTAATATATAAAACCTTCTTCTTATTAAAAAACTTAATTAAAATAATTATTAAGTTAAAATTATTAAGCTTATTATAAATTATAATAATCTTAATATTATAGATATCTTATATAATATATACTAAGTCCGGAAACTTATCTTTTATAATATTAATAATATTATATATTTAAATACTAACTTATTAACTTATAAACTTAATTATTATCTTAATAAGATTAGTTAGTTTGTAATAAACTAAATATATAAATAAAGTTAGGCTAAGTTTATAATTATATTAATTATATTTTAGTTAAAAGAATATTCGTAACGTCTACCGTTTATCGTTTTTCGTAAAAACCTTAATAATAAGCTTTTATTTATAACTATATTTTTAAGACTTTTGTTTATAAATATTAATATTTCTAGATATTTTTAATTAACTAAAATGATCATATTAGAAGATATATTAATATTTCTTAATATAGGTTTTTATTTTCTAGTTATTACTTATATACCTAATCATATCATAATTATATAATTTTATAAATATGTTAACTTAATCTTAGAGAACCTATATAATATTAGCTAAGTTTCTAAAGATTAGAAGATTAAAGATCTTTTTATTAATATTAAAAAGTTTTATATTTAATAATAAGAATATTAAAGATAATATAACTTAAGACGGAGAGGATATATTAATAAAAGAACTATATCCTTATCTCTTTTACTAAAACTTCGCCTATTTTTATAATTTCTAAGCTATTTTAACGTTATATTCTACTTTAGCTATTAACTCTTAGTCTTTCTTAAAAACCTTCTATATAAAGGTTATAACTAATTAGAACTTTTTAATTTTAATATTAAGTAAGAGAAGCTCTCTCTTTATTACTTCTTATTATAATATATATTCAAACTTATCTAAGCTTAAAATAAACGTTTAATTTTATTATATACCTACTTATAAACCTCTAAATTTATTCTTAAAGTAGATCTTTAAATATTATAAATTTAAAAGATCTTAATTAAGTCCTTAAAATCTATAAAGTTACGGCTAAATTATAAAACATTATAAAAAAGCTATAAAAACATTATTAAACGTAAAATAATCGTTTATATTATAATATTTATTTATATTAATCATAATATTAGAAGTTAATAGTTTATTTCTAAATATACTTTTAGAGTTAGTCTTAAAAGATAGTCTATTTTTAAGGTTTTTAATTTGAATATATTAATTAGATTTTAAAGAAGGTTATATTAAAAAAGGTATTTAGAATAACTTTAAAATAGATCGAAGTGGTAGAGGTAATTAGGTTATAGATTAACTATTATCGTAGATAATATATTATATAAGAGAAGAAGTTATATATAAGTTGGTTTGGTTATAAATAATTAGTTTGGTTATAAATAGTAGGTTAAACTTTAAAAGTTATTACGTTAATTAATAAAACTAATTAATTAAGGTAATTAGCTAACTAGCTATTAGAAAAAACGGCAGAAAAGAAAAATATAAACTATATTAACAATAAAAATTAGGCTAATCAGAAGGGCCTATTATATATTCATCTTTAAGATATACTCGTCTATAATGATTTAATATTCATCCTTATTAATTACCATATTATAAAAGCTTATAATACTTATTAAGACTAAAAAAGACTACGAAAAGGCCTAAGTATTACTATATACCAAGTTTGATAATTAAACCATAATTATTATATATATTTATAACATATATATATTCATAAAAGCATAATAAGCTCGTTATTTTATCTAGAAATATCATAATTTTAACATTTAAATAACATCTAAAACAAAAACTAATAATAATAACATTAAAAGTTATCTTCTTAACGATATAAACTATTTATACTACCTAGTTAAAACTATCTAAGATATATTTAACAATTAAGAGAGGAGTTTTTATTAAGAATATATATAAGATAAAATCTTTATAACTTAAGAATACTAAAGGAAAAACGTAGAATATCTAGGCGGTTTATGTAATATAATATCTTAAAAAGGACTTATCTTAATTATAAAGTAATATTAAAAAACACTTAAAGGTGTTCTAAATTTAACAAATCTCTAATTAGAAAACCTAAGAGTTTATGATAAAGATTATATTATATTAATTAAGCTTAATATCTTTTACTTTCATAAAGTTTATAAGGTATTTATAATTAAAATGCTTTTTGTTAAGTAAGATGTTTATCTATAATAATATCTATGAGAGCTTACTAATATAAACATATATCGGCAGATCTTAGACCTAAAGATTATTACCAACCTTCGTAGGCGATTAAAGAATAATATCTAGTTATTATTTATAAATATAATTTTAATAGTTAAAAGTTAACGTTAGAATTATTTATTTCTAATTAGTCAACCTCTAGATAGCTAAGCTAAACGTCGAAGATGACTACTTAGAAGTCTAAATAAGATAATTCTAGCCGTCTGCTAGGCTAATAAAGCCAGCCAGCCATAAGATAGTTAGTCTAACCAAAGAAAAACGTTAACATTTAGATATAAGAAGACTATTAAGGTATAAATAAGTAAATATAAGACTTAGCTAAGTATATAGAGATTATAATCATAATAAGAGATATTAAGCGATAAAGAGGTAATATTAATATAAATAAGGTCTATCATAGTAAAAAGTAATAACTAAAGAATAACGTAATCGTAGAAAGATAGAATTATCTAGTTATATTTAATTAATATACTTAATAAATAAAGATTTTAATTTATAAATACTTACATATTACAACTTACATATTATAATTAACGTAAGCACCGTTATAAGCTTACCTTTTATACTTATAAATAATACTTACATATTACAATTTACGTAAACGTTATAAAGCCATCTTTCATATTTATAGGTATGAAAGGCTGTATATCACCACGTTAGAATTTGCTTAGAGGCTGATTGTTAAGGATAAATGTTTCACCGCCTTTGGTAAGATAAGTTAGCAGGCTAACAAAGTTTCTAACTAATAAGGAAGGTTAAAAGTGTAACGTCTTTAAGGTTATAACGTCCTAATCAATTTGGTGTAACGTCCTTATTAATTCCCTTATTAAATATTATTTTTTATATAAAAATCTATAATTTTAACTTTATAATATTTAGATATTATTATATATATAATTAAATAGATAACCAATATTAATTATATCATTATAAAATAAAGTCCTAGATAATTAATAAAAATATAAGATTAGTTATATTTAGCTTATAAGTCTAATCTAACTTATTATACTAAATAGATTATTCGTTAATAATTTAACTACCTTAGATCGTCTAAGACTGAATAATTAGCCTTAACGGGCAGGATATTTACCATTTAATTCCCAAATATCAAATTTTTCATTCTTACTAGTCCTTCCCATATTATTATAAAGCTTATATATTTACTTCTAACCTACTACCTAAGCATCTATTTTCCCTTTATAATATATTAATATAATCATATTAAAACGGACATCTTTTAGTATATTCTTTTATTTGCTTTCGCAATTCAATAAAAATTTTATGTTAGTTACCTAAATACTAACAAATGTACGTAGGCCTCTACGTATATTAACATTATAAACAAATCAATGTATAAAACTTAATATTCAACGTAATCAAATGGGCTAACGCTTAGGAGATCAGTTAGGCCATAGTTCTTAGTTTGTTTTAACCTATTTTAAATGATTTAGGGCTCTATGTATATAGGTTTGGTAGGGTTGGAGTTAACTTATAAACGACGTTTCTGATGTACGGACCAAACCTTATTCCCACTATACAAAAAAAACCTATAAACCACGTTTATAACGATAACTAATGTTAGAGGTCGAGGCTCTGCTATCAAGCCCCAAAGACAGTGCAGCTTGACGCAAAACGAGTTCATGCCTTTAATTGTATCATTTGAGTCTTGCCAGCCCGGTATATAGAACAAAATCACTCTCTTGCACCCTCTACCACCGAAGCGCATCGCGACGTTTCAATTGCTTGCTTCACATCGCCCATTTTAGGCGGCGCTCCTAAAGTGGGAAATCCAACCGTGCATCCCGCCGACATCCGCCTGCGACGATGAGACGTGCTTACATGTTTAACCGAGCAGCAATGCGGCAATGGCAGCTGCAAAACAAACCCCGACATAAGCTTTGGTCGTCTCTCCCGCGCCAGTAGCGGTGGATGATGTCTGCGAAGGAGCTGTCGAGGTTCTTGACGGGCCTGCCACCGACGATGAAGACGAGGTGGCAGCCGTATTTGAGGCAACGAGAACACCGCCAAAGACCTCTGGCGGCGACACGGCAGCCATGAGAGCTGCGGCCCCATCCTTGTATTTAGTGAGGAGCGTTTCGTTTGTTGGATTGACCACGCCAACCATGCCACTTTGGCAGTGGCTGTGAAAATTCTGGGAACAGTAGAATACCAAGGGGTTGGTGTCGTTGATTGTGACTTGGAATGCCAGGGGCTGATGCGGAGATTGTTAGCCCAAGTGTCCTTTCAAGATTGACACACCTTGCTCGTCCCCAAGAGCATGAGCACTGGTTAAGGTTGTACGTGGTCACCGGGACACGAAACGAAGACTCACATGCTCGCCTTCGCTGACTGGCAAGAAGCCAGAGAAAAACCCGCCTGGTTTGGCCGGCAGGCAAGGGTTTTCAAAGTCACCCATGACGACACTGTGATTGTGCGGAAGGAAATGGAACTCGAGGACATCACCGGCGCCGGCAGTAACAGTCTCAGGAACAAAAGCCATGTCGATAGAGTCGATCCGGATAGTTTTGGCACTTGTGAAAGTGGCTGCGACAACTAGGCCGGCGGCGAGTTTGCTGATGAGAGTCATGAGTAGGTTCGTGCGTCACTCAGTTACGTTTACTGACAATAAGGCTGGAAGAAGTACGAAGAAGTACGAAGAAGATAGTTTCGGTAGGTTGTTGCTCGGACTGGCAGGAAAGGACGGGGACGTCGCCAATATATATACTTTGTTTAGCGGACTGTTCACAATACACAAATTGGTTATCCTCCCTGATGAGAGATGCAACTATTCCGAGTACGAACCGACAAAGTGCCCTGGCTTGTCTGCACGCCAATGTCTTGTAGATAGGGCGTGTTAGTATATTAGTGGCAGGAACAGGGTGATGCCGTAATCGTATTCGAGACAATTATGTTCTTGTCGTATAGCTGAAGCGGGAGCGAAGTTGAACAACCAAACCAAACCCGACCGAATGCGAGTCGGCCAATAGGCGTTCTAATGCCTTGGAGCCACTGGAGGCTGCACTCGTTTTCGGTCATAAATCATATCTCACGCAAGAGGACGAATATCAGTGTACAACGGCACCCCCGCACTACTAGTGAGCAGATTTCGGGCAACATTAGCTCCTGAATTTCGATAATTCGAAGCAGGCGCCCGGCTTGCTTCTGCTGGAGCACTTTCGCAAAAGTCGATATGAGGCTTGGCTGCTCTTAGTAGAAGCAGGCCAATGACATCACCGTCCCCTTCGGGGAGCGGCCTGAAGCGGTATCTCGTAGAGCCCGCCAACCTCGTCAGGATCTACACAAAGAAAGTATGTGAGGGCTGCCGCAATTTTTAGGAGCGAATCACATCCACATTATCTGTGTGTCACAAGAGCTAGAGCTCATACAAGAACTCCCGCCTGCAGCAGGCACCCACCGAAGGATTCTATCGGGCATTTTGTGGCTGGCACGATGATGATGGGTCCAGTTCCCATTTATCATCGTCGAGCAAGCATCAAGCCTCTCTGTGATGCGTTTCAAGCCCAAGAACCCACATACGACGAGGTTCTCTGGCTCTAAGAGTTCCACAATATCACGACACAACAGTGAGATACTATGTAAATGGCGATGGATGTGAGAGATCTGAGGGCAAACTGCGTACGAGCTTTTCCTCCGCTCCGTTCCATTTCTTCGGAGCGGCGACAATCCTGCCCGTGATATTAATATTGACGTCATTTTCGATTTATAATTCGTTCGCAGGTTCGATTATTATAAAGCAGGATTTATATTCTCAAGGCAATCAGGTATTCTAGTGTTCTACATTATGTATATATATGTGTCCGCAAGGCCTCTCCTCTAGCAAAATCAAATACGAGAACTATACAGAACAATAGCTTACGAGAACTCTACGGAACAAACAGCTTCCGTGCAACTCTAACAAAATATGCACAATATGACTAGACTGAGTGGAAAGACCGCCGTTATCACCGGCGGGGCTACCGGCATCGGCCGCGCAGCGGCAAAGCGTTTCATCGAGGAGGGCGCCTTCGTCTTCATCTTCGGTCGCCGACAGGAAGCGCTCGACGCCGCTCTAGCCGACCTCGGGCCTAATGCCCGCGCGGTGAAGGGCTCGGTCTCCGATCTGGCCGACCTCGACCGCCTCTACGCGGCGGTGAAGGCCGAGCGCGGAACCCTCGACATCGTCTTCGCCAATGCCGGCACGGGAAGCCAGCTTCTGCTTGGCGAGATTACCGTCGAGCACTGCGACGAAATCCTCGACACCAACGTGAAAGGTTCGATTTTCACGGTCCAGAAGGCGCTGCCGCTGATGGGCCAAGGGGGCTCGATCATCCTGACCGGATCGAGCGCCGGTACCACTGGCTCCCCGGCATTTAGCCTTTACGGCGCGAGCAAGGCAGCCGTGCGTAACCTCGCGCGGACTTGGGCGGAGGACCTGAAGGGCACCGGCATCCGGGTAAACGTGCTGTCGCCCGCGTCGACGGCGACCGAGCTCGCAAAGGAAGCTTTAGGCGAAGAGGGCATGAAGCTCTTCGCCTCGCTCAATCCGCTCAAACGAATGGCCGACCCGGCGGAAATTGGGGCGGTGGCTGCCTTTCTCGCGTCCCAGGACAGCAGCTTCATGACTGCCAGCGAGGTCGCCGTCGATGGCGGCCTCGCGCAAATCTAACGGGCCACGCGCGGCAATCATGGCATGCTTGTGCTGGAGCCAGATCATTGCACAACCGGTATTCCCTAGGGGTTCCTGTGATAAGGCCTGTCAAATGTCGTTATGGCGATTTGTCCGAGATTATGGACTTGCGAACCGATCTGTGCTATGGGTTTCCGTAGTCAATGTAGACGCTACATAGAGAGATAGTGAGAATCGAAGAGATTAAATGGGTTTATCTTCTACTACGTCAAGTTCCCATTTGGGGCATTCGTGGCATCGACCTTACAACTGTGCCATCTTTAGTATGTTAAAAGCTACAGAATAACCAATGTCGACGGAAAAGCGAGCACGTATCCCAGCGGACTAGATTTGTGGAATCAATGTCATCACTGTCGCCGCCCGTCAGTGCCTCGCGTCTTAGAATGTGGTATTCCTTAATCAGGGACCTTCCCGGTCTAATATCCGTTTGCAATGCCCTGACCATACCATGAGGAATCGAAGCTACTCTTGCCATACACGACGTTGAGCCACAACAGTAAAGGTGCCGTGCTTAGACTTAAAGGCCAAGAACAATCCAGTAAGATTTTTAATACCAAGATCACATAGATTCGAAATTAGCTGCTTAATTCCCCGACTTCTAGCAAACCTTATCGTGAATCAGCATTCAATTTTCCCGGGTTCTTATAAACCTTATCGTGAATCCAACATTCAATGTCCCCAGGTTCATAAAAACCTTGCTGTTAAAACACCATTTGCCATTTGTGATGCTCCTTATATCATGATCATGATAGTACTAGTTATGTAAGTAATACAGATTAACATCACTACCACCCTATCCGAAGTGTGTGTATTTAAAACACGCAGGACCGACAGCCACACATCTACACCGATATAGTGAGTAGTGCCAGGAGCTGCTGTGTGCTATGTAGATGGCACGGATACCGAGTTGAAGGTCTATTAAACGCAAGAACTTGAGAGTGACCATAATCAATTCTTCGTCTCATTTAAAGCAGCACAGGTACCAGGTAGTCAGAGTCATATCCGAGCCAGTAATATCAATATGGGGATAGGCAGACACGATAGTTGCTAGCTCAAGAAACTCGCCATTCTCTTGGTTTGCAGCCTCGTAGGCAGATTACGCAAGGTACTTCGTGGGAAGACCAACCAGGCAGTTCCATCACGCCTCGTGAAGACGTATTTGAAGCTCACTATTAAAATTCCAACTTGAATCCACTCTTTCGGTGGTGCCGAGACCACCGTGATGTTTAGATGGATCCGACCCATGAGTAACCGCTTCATGGGTCCATAGCAAGTTATTCGAGTCTCTTCAAACTAAATATGTGCGGAGGTCTAACCGAAAGTTAAAACCGAAATTGCCCAGAACTGATTACTATATAAATCTATACCGCCCCATTCATCGTCCCAACTCCCAGCTCTCTCCATCTTTCTACGATAATTATTTTACCTCAGACACGACGGATGAGAATGAAAAGTCTTCCGACTGACTACACTTTACTCGGCAGGATCCAACTTTTCGATCCTTTTCTGCCAGTTCTTAACTTGAAAGGTTCGGTGTTCTGTTCCATGTCGGGCTAGTCAAGACAAACGTCTCCACCTACGCGCAGTTGCAAATATCACGGACCTATTACCCCATTACCTCGGCCCTCTTCACGATGATCTCTTCCACCTCTGAGAAAGACCAGACGGTAAGCAGTGATGACAACACCGACATTGAACTGCTCTCGAATTTCTGCCTCTCCGGGTTGCCTAGACGATGGACTACTTGTGTTTTGCGGCCCGAGAGGCCAGAGTGCGCGGCCTACCTCCAGGTTCCAACCAGCCCTGCGTGGACAAGAGCTCTCCAGCATATCCGAACAGGTATTCACCATGAAGGGGAATCTGTGAGCCATTTCTGCGCATGGACCTTCGAACGGGAGATGGAGAGACCAGCATTCCAGGCCGTGGCGTCAATCCTGTATGACCAAGAATGTAGCGGTATCCCAAAACCAGAAGCAGCCAGCATATCATTTGACTTTGTCTGTCCTTCTTATGGCGCTTACAAAATGTTTCTTGGGGTATCGGATCTTCTGGAGCAAATGCTCTTAGTGGACTATTCCATTGGGGTATATCCGCTGTCTGGGACGTTGTGGTTCTCAACCACTAGATATCGGCGACAAGTATCGCCCGGGATTGGTCCCTTCTGTAAGCACTTGGCCGATATTGTACATTGCTGCAGACATGCTCGTATCCCCGAAAAACGCGTCTTGAGATCCATTGCATGCTTTCTACATCTGCTGGCGTCTTCTCATTCATTCTTGGAAATGGATGTCTCCGATGTTGCGATTATGCTCTACCACTATCACACACACCACCGACAGCTTGGTGACGAAGACCACGAAAAAGGGTGGACAGGTTATACTGGCATTATGCAGGAATTAATAAGTGAAATTGATACCAGAGGACCGGATCGCTTGATGCGGAAGCTCTCCGTCGATATCCATTTCCTTATTCCACGTTTTGTCAAGGGCGGCGAGAGGAGGAAAGCGATGATTCACACCGCCAAGACCATTGCGGCCCAGTACAATCTGCCTGTCGCCGCCATGACGGATTATAGCCGTTGGGAGTTGTCGACTGTCCAGCAGAGTCGAACGAATGCGATTGCAATTAATCCGCCCCCGTACTCTCCCCGGGCCCCCGTTGGGCTCATCAAGGTCATGAGAAGACACAGCATCTAAGAAGGAGGACTACGCTTACCGACACGAATCTACTGGACAGGAAGCTGTGATATAACTTTTATTATTGGTAGAGTTTTTGCTTCTTGTCCAGCAATCTATCGATTTGAGGATTTGCTGATCGTCGTCAATTTTAGACGGGTGCCGTGTCATTGGCCCGCTCTTGGCCATTCAACTCTTGTGCGCCGCGGCCAGTCAAGAAGGACATTGCCGGCAGACCTCCTTACCGTTGCTTCCCTTCTGCGTATCTTGCCTGCAAAAACTGCTCGTATGCTTCTTGCCTGGGTGAGTTTAACGTTTGGATGAGGTCCTATGTACCTGTCGCGGGCAATGGGGGGCATGGAGGGTTGGTTCTTTCCAAGACCGTCATAATGTCGGATGGTATCCAAATCAGCGACGGCACACCGTCTGGAAACTTTTCTCCTCTTCTCTTTAATCAAACAACCAAATGCCTTGGCGTACGTATCCCATTTCTCTCTCCAGTCTTCGCAGCATCCAGTCTCTCCATACATCGTGTGTTGCTGTCTCTCTAGACATCCAAGACCTTCCAGGGCACCTTTGTCCATACAACAGACTTTCCACCCTCCTCATCAATGCTCACTCGCCCTCCCAAACACTAGCTGGCCTGCTTGATAGTATTCAGCAGCCCACGGAACAGTCCTCTTCTTTTATCTCTGGCCCATTCCCGCAAGGCTTCTTGAACTTGACAGATGTTCCCTAGTTCTCTTCTCACATGATCCCGGTTCACCTGACACACTGATTCTCTCCTCTTTGCAAACTCACTCCGCTATTGGCAGAAAGGACAATGGCTAATGGACTCTTGAACAGACGTACCAATCACACAAAGCGTCTTGGCGGCGCTCGCTTACGAATGGGGGCTCCCGATTGCCTTATGGGTGGGGCTTCTCGCTTGGGTCGTGGTGAAACGGGTGTGGCAATTGGCCGGAGGGGGGCGGCTGGTGGCCGCGGTGCAAGGGTGGTGGTCGGCGTTGGTGTTCGTGGTTTGGCTTTGGCTTGGCCGGAGCGGGTGGTGGGAGGAGGGGTGGTGGTGGGGGTGGTGGGATGGGTGGTCGTGGGTGTGGAATGACCAGTTACGCCGCCGGTTGGGTCGGGGGGTGGCCGCGGTGCTTCGGGCCGTGGCCAGGGAGGCCAAAGTCTTGGCTGAGTGGGCCGAAGGCCGGGCGACGAGATGGAGCAACTGGGGGGGACATGAGTCCCAAGCATAAGTTATCTCCTCCTTGTTGGTCTGTGTGTGTTCTCTTTTTTTTTTTTGGCAATTTGTTATCACCTTCATGTTACCCCCTAATGCTCAACTATTCTTATCCCATCCGTCCCCCTCACGTCACCGTCGTGGATGGGTGTTCCTCATCGAGCTGGTCGCCGATGAGCTAAGCAGGGGAAATCATGCATAGCTACAATAGCAATGTAAGGGGATCTCCTCTTCAAGTTGGTCGGAGTGTTTGCTAACAGACATAGACAACGGAGTGGCATCTCAGTACGGTACATTCTTTCAGCGCAATTCAAGACCACATAGCTGTCCGACCAGCTCTTATAGTCAGCTCGTCACACCGACCATCTAGCAAGTCAAGCAACCGTCCGATTGACCAACTCTCGCAGTCAGCTTGTCATGTCAACCATCCTGGCAGATCAAGCAGCCATCCCATCGGCCAGCTCTTACAGTCAGCTCGTCCGATTGACCAACTCTCGCAATCAGCTTGTCATATCAACCATCCTGGCAGGTCAAGCAGCCATCCCATCGGCCAGCTCTTACAATCAGCTCGTCATATCGACCATCCATTGATCAACTCTAGCAGTCAGCTCGTCACATCGATCATCAATCGACCATTCATCGACCAGCTCTTACAGTCAGCTTGTCATATCAACTCTTGCAGTCAGCCAGCTTGTCACGTCAACCACCCTGGCAGGTCAAGCAGCCATCCTATCGGCCAGCTCTTACAATCAGCTCGTCATATCGACCATCCATTGATCAACTCTAGCAGTCAGCTCGTCACATCGATCATCAATCGACCATCCATCGACCAGCTCTTACAGTCAGCTCGTCATAATCACCACCTTAGCAAATCAAGTAGCCATCTATCGGCCAACTCTTGCAGTCAACTCATCATATCAACCATCCGCAAGTCAAGCAACCATCCATCGGCCAACTCTTACAGTCAGCTGGTCATATCGACCATGCATCAGCCGACTCTTGTGGCCAGCTCGTGACAACGACCATCCAGAAAGTCAAGCAACCGTCCCATTGACAACCTCCCGCATTCAGCTTGTCCTATCGAACATCCTGCAAGCCAAGCAACCATCCCATCGGCTAACTCTTACAATCGGCTTGTCAGCTCGTCTGCTCGTCATATCGACCATCCATCAAACAGCTCTTACAGTCAGCTCGTCATGTCAACCATCCTAGCAAGTCAACCAGCCATCAATCGGCCAACTCTTGCAACCAGCCCGTCATATCAACCATCCTAGCAAGCAACCGTCCTATCGGCCAACTCTTGCAGACAGCTTGTCATATCAACTCTTCCAGTCAGCTCGTCATACCAATGATCCTAGCAAGCAACCATCCAACGGCCAGCTCTTACGATCAGCTCGTCACATCGACCATCCATCGGCCAACTGTTGCAGTCAGGTCGTCATATCGACCATCCTAGCAAGCAACCGTCCCGTCGGCCAACTCTTGCAATCAGCTTGCCAGCTCGTCAGCTCGTCATATCGACCATCCATCAACCAGCTCTTACAGTCAGCCCGTCATATCAACCATCCATCAGCCAACTCTGTCAGTTTCTCCGAGAAGCCCGCCCCACCGCGCTTATGTTTTTAGTTAGCTAGATTTTAGAGTATAGACTTAGTAATAGTAGACTGGCAAATCAGAATCAGAATAACCATGCCCACAGTGTCGAATGCTCTTAAGCAAGCCTTGTCATCCAGATTCTCATCCGCCTTCTCCTGGTACGAAGTAGTGCTTTCTTCAGTGCTGAATGATGGAGTCCGTCCGATACAGATAAACAATGTCTCTCCGCTCCTCGGGCTTCCAGTACGGGAGCAACCTCTGCATGAATCCCGAAGGCCTTGCAGTCTCCGATATGCAAGAAAAATATCAGGTGTCTGACGAGGCGATTAAAATGCACAGTGATGCGGACGGAATCCTGGGCATACCCGGCTTCAGCTGTTGGAGCTTATGAAGCTCGATGGCAGGGCACCACGTTACAATAGGGAGGGCCTACGGAAAACAAGATCGGCTATGATATTGCGAGGATGTGTGTGGATGTTGTACCGGATAACCGAATGCGATAGAGTGGAAATCTTCATAAGAATATTGACAAGTAGCCTGCTCAAAGGGTAGAACTCTCTGCTTAGTGATTCAAAACGAATTCAACATGATATTTAGATTAATATACATCAGCGGCTAGGTATGTACCAGATGACTAGGTAGGGTTATACGCCCAGCAGATATAATTCAGACTCGCAACGGCCAAATCAGGATCATGACTGAGACACGGTCTCGGAGCATTCCCGAGAGCACATCGTTAGAGTTCATGCTATTCACAGCGGTACCATGAGAGTGGCACCAAAAAGAGCACTAACAGCCCAGGCAGCCATGACTGCTACGACACCCTTCCAGCCGCCTTGGCCAGGCTTGGACGAACTCCCGGAACCGGTGGATGTCGACGGGCTCGGCGATGTCGTGTCCCCTGCGCGCTGTACCAAAGTAACCATTGGTAAAACCTTCACGCCGACGTAGGTTGAAAGCTCGCTCGGTTCGAGAGTTACAAACTCCGTGGACGTTAGTTTTGCGGTATTCGTAATTGTAAGGATATCAGCCGTGACTAGGCTGCCGCCTATACTGAATGTTGCCGTAACTTGGGAGTAGACATTGGTGGCTACTTTTCGGGCGCAGCCGAAGGTCACCTTGAAGTCCGGGACGACAGAATAGCACTCACCATCCTGCGCGGCGATATAGGCGCTTATCTCAGTTAGCAACTAGGACTTCACACATCGAGGTGGACCAGGGAGCTGCATACCTGGGGCAGCATAGGATCGCCTTCTCGCCGGGATCGAGAGCGGCAATGAAGACATTTGGAGGCGGGTTATAAGCCGGGAAAGAAGGAAGGAAGGTGACCGTTGCGTTGAATGCGCCGTTAGATGAGACCGCACCAGCGGCGTCCTTCGTGGCTTCGCCGGCCGTGGTCCAGGCACTCGGACAGATGACGCCGGGCGAATGGTACCCGATGAAGTAGGTGGCCAGAGGCGAGTCACCCATCACGCTGAAGTAGCTGTTGATCTGACTGGCCGAAGGAATGCAATCTACAGACGGCGTGGGCTTCTTGCAATCAGTGTTCCATTGTGCAATGGATGGAGACGTAGAGCGGCCAAGGAGGATGCCGTTCAAGTCGCCAACACATGACGCCGGCGCGGTATAGGTGGTAGTCAGAGGGCCAAGATTGCTGATGATAAACTGGGAGACCGAAGTGGCGGCAGGCATTTTCGAAAATCTATTGACGAGTCCAAGGATAGATTTGCTATAGTGTTTTCTCAATAGCTGGAACTCTAATCTGAGCTGAGGATGAAGATTTATAATGGGGTCTGTCCGCACGGAGAATGTCTCCTCATATTATGTTCAAGTTGCGCCGCGATCAAGCAGATCGTACCGGGGGCATCGGATCGTGGAGTGCCGGAGTAATTATGTGTGTTTTCTGCTGCAGCCCTGTACCAACCACTCCACGCATGCCAAGTGACGATATTGGCCGGTATATTGTGGCGCAGCAGTTGGCAGGGCACTGCCCATCGCTGTAACACCACGTTATTGGTTCCTAGGGTACGGAAGGATTAAGTGCATTTGCCAGTCGATGGCCTCTTGTGATTTGCCAGAATGTAGGGCGGGAGTATGCGGGGAACGCAGGCTACAACCATCCAAAAAGTGGCTAGCCACCTACTCAACACATGAGCATCATGAAGTCACAAACAAAGAAGCGACCACAGTTAATTCTGCGTCGAAGGTTCCCTATTCATTCTAGCTTCTTGTCAGGGAGTAACGTTTGATAAAAACTGGCCATTGGATTGGGACAGATTCAAGGCGATTGACTGGAGATGAGCTGGATATGGTTTTGTGCACCTCGTCTCCGCACCAGCGAATGCTCTTTAAAGTTCTCTCCAAGTAAGATATGAACCATTCCAGTGTAGTCAATATTGCCGTTATACAATATCATTGTATAATCCGTCTTGGCCACGGCGATGCTGGGCGCCCAGCAGGCATATCGCAGACATAAAAAAACTCGAGTCAACCTTCTCTCATAAGGACGGGGTTACTTAATGTGACTAACGATAGATAGGGTTAATAGCAACTAGCAAATATCTGGTGTTAATGTTTACAACCCCCTTTTTGACAAGGTAGCTTACTCATATGCAAGATATAGAAGATTATTGCCATGTTACTGTTTTCTCGTTGCTTAGCAATCCTCCCGCTCTAGCCGCTCAATGTCTAGTTGATCTTCCATACTCTTCGTCATTTCTATAATCCAATCCCTTATGCAGTGAGACTCGTCATTTTCAGGACCATCAGTCCAATGAGAGTAATAAAAAATACGATATTCCCCTTCCTTCGCTTCCCCCCCCTTAATGTTCTTCCAAGCTTCCGGCGGGCAGACGACGTGTACAAAGTCGTCGTTCTCCACTGTTCCGCTGCCAACCCAACAGTTACCCGCGTTGGTCCTGTTCTCTTCGGTCACCCCAACGCCGATGCTTATAGTAGTGGAGGTCATTGTCTGAATACTCCCATCAGGCATCTGCATCGTCCGCGTGGCCTTGGTCTCGGGTGAGTCGATACTCAAGCAATGAATATGGCTCTCTACATCCTCCACCCAGAGGTCCTGTATACCCGGGAACCCCCCGCCGGCGAAGTGCCAGCCGCCTCTGAACCCGCGCGCCACGAGAGACATATCTTTGATGTCCTGCGGGATGGGGCCGAGTCTGGCCTCCTCTGCTGCAATTTCCTCGGGCGAGAGAGGCGGCAGGAGAAAATAGGCCGGGCTTTCGGGAGGCTCTTTCACTTCGTCCTCATCCTCCACATCCGTCTGGGTCAAAAACGCCGCCTCAGAAAAGCGGCGCAGCAAATCTGACCACGGCATGTCAACAAAAGGATCGCCCAGCTCATCCCGGCGCTTACGAGCATGGAGTGCTGCTTTGATCGTGTCGATGGCCCTGGCCGTTTTGGCAGGATCCAGCGGTTTGTTGATGTTATTCGGCTCAGCAGCGTCATCAAAGATCAACTCGTAAACCCCTGGCAGGCTCAAGAAGCTCATGAGACACCACACGTCCGTCGAATATGCCAGGTTAAGCGCCCCTTTCGCCACCTCTCGTTTTCCCAGATTCATCGCAAGGAGAAAGTATATTTCGAGTGGGAACTTGCGCCAGGCCGGCTTGTACCAAACCGGCCCCGGCTCACTCGAATGATCCAGTGCCACGCTTTTGGGGAGCTTCGTAAACAACGCGTCGGCCGCCTCAAACGCCTCCTCAACTGCCTCTCGACTCGCGACCCCACCTTCCGGCACCTGGCACAGCAGCCTAGCGCAAATCGCGTAGGTCCACTCATCGTCGGACTCGCGCCAGGAATGGGGGTTATAATCGGCAGTGATCGGCTTGTGGTTCTGGTTGCTTGGATAGTCGCTGTGGTCACTGCTTTGTATCTATTCTGTCGCTGTCCATTTATGCAGCCGGAAGAACCCCGGATCGGTAATTTCGAACTCAGGCTTCATGGCTTCATCAACTAAGCTTCGGGCCTTGTCCTTCATATTGGGGTCTTTCGGGTCTTCCCAGGGCAGATTGGCTGGCCGCGAGCCCGAATAGTGCCATATCAGCTCGAGTTCCTGGATCATGCGAGGAGAGTCTGTCCACGAGGTTGGACTCGCCTCAAAGAAAGCCTGCAGTAAGCCGTCTCCTGCTTCTTTCTCGCCACTCAAGGCGCACAACACGTATAGGTATGAGATGTATGTCCATACGTCGTTCTCTGTGCCATCAATTAATGAATTGCGACTCAATATCAAGTTCCTGGCTTGCACCGTTGTTCCGGGCATGTTCCAGACCCATCCTTGAAGCAGTCCGAAGTTCAGAGGCATCGTGTCTGAAGTGAAGCCCGGTGGGTTTTGGAAGGAAGATTGCTCGATTAATGGACAGGAACTGACCAGAATGAGATTTCAGTCTCCTGCGAGAAAAAGCAGCATCTTATAGCAGAGAAGTAGCCAGACAGCTGCAGGCAGCCAGGGAAGATGAGCCCAAGCGGTTGGCGGCAGGGCAGTCCCCTGCTGAGTCCCGCACTGGTGCCTGGTCTAGCAAAGTCACATTTGGTCCTAATTCGGCCAGCCATCCTAGTTCTGGCTTGGTACGGACTAACAATGAAGTGATATGGTCGCATGTGTGACTTCGATGCGAATTAAAAAGTCACGTATGGCTGAGAAAATGTTGAACGACTCCCGCCCGATATGAGTTCTTCGTCATAGAGCTGTGCTAGTATTTCCGCTAGGCATTGTCCCCTGGCGGTTCATTTAACTCCTTTGATATAGTCAGACCTGCCATTGACCCCAAGGCACGTTATAATAGAGCGATGATTACCTTCAATGATCATACGAAGTATCACCTTACTATTTCTGCAATCTTGTTATATCAGAACTGCTGGATCGTATGAAATAGTTAGCTTGCTTCTTAACCTAATAAAGTTTAACAACAGGTGGGACCATTGCTAAGAAAACTTATGATGGTGACTCTAGATTATAGAAGGAAAACAGGTGCTTAGGTAATAAGTTAGAAATAAATATATAAGGCTTTATAATGATATAAGAAAGGCCGGTAAGAGTGAAAAATTTGATATTTAGGAGTTAAATAGTAAATACTAAAACCAGGTAGGGCAAAGTGAATACGTTTTACCATGAACCCATCATAGCTGGCCTGATCAGGCCTAAACACGTACTTACGCACGTGTTAATCATCAGTCTTTTCTATATTTAGTTATTTTCGTAGCTTTTATTAACACGTTCGGAGGCACGCTCGTAAGCATACCTCGCGATACCGTCAAATTCACATTGTTAAGTTATCTTATAAAATCATAAATTTATAAATCTTTACCTTACGAAAGCCTTAATTACACCATTAGATCTATTTATCCCTAATCAGAGATAAAACACCTTCTACGTTTACGTAGCTATCTAGATAGCTAAGATATTACCATTTTAATATATTATATTAGGTTATATATGTTAAAATGTTTAGTAGTTATAGTAGTATAACTATGAAATGACCTGGCCTAGGTTAATTTTAATAATACCTGAAAGCGGATCTATATTATAAAAGAACTAATCAGACCTAATCAGAGAGATTATAACTAGATATTTTTATATATTCCAAACGAACGCCGTTAATAAAATAAGTTTTAAATATATAAGATAATATACTAGTTTATCTATTAATAACACGAAGAATATTATCAAGTTAAAAAAAAAGCTAAGATAGGCTTACCGTTTATTATAAATATTAATAATCGTTTTTAGTTTCTAAAGCTGTATACAGAGTATATATATATATAACATACCTATGGAAATATTAAGATAAACTTTTGATAAATCGTAGATATCTCTTATACGTGAAGATAAGGGTTAGGGTTAGTTTAGTTTAGGGTTAATTAGGGTTATTTTAGGGTTAGGGTTAGGGTTAGGGTTAGGGTTAGGGTTAGGGTTAGGGTTAGGGTTAGGGTTAGGGTTAGGGTTAGGG